>CM053785.1:845049075-846536575 GCA_028749045.1 Cupressus sempervirens
CAGCTGATGAAATTGTTACTATCAGTTGCTTCTTTGATGTCCATGATATTTCACCTGTACCACAATGAAAGATATATCCAAAAGTGCTCTTTCTATCATCAATATTACCTGCAAAATCACTATTAGAATAACCAATAAAAGCAAAATTGTTAGTTTTGGAATATAAAATTCCATATTCTTTTGTCCCTTTGACATATCTGAGTATCCTTTTTCCAACTTGTCAATGTGAGTCTTTCGGTAACTCCATGAATCTTGATATGAAACTAATGCCATACACAATGTCAAGCCTTGTAGCTATGAGATACATCAAACTCCCAACAAGTTTCTTGAATAGGGTTGAATTAATAGATGACCCAAAATCATTTTTGCTAAGCTTTGTTCCAGTTAAAATCGGTGTTGGTGCCAAATTACAATTCAACATATTGAATCTTCTTAACACATCTTTGGCATACTTTGTTTGACAAATGAAAATCCCTTTATCAGATTGAATAACTTCAATAACCAAAAAATATCTCATCAAACCCAAATTAGTCATTTCAAATTTTCTCGTCATTGATTTCTTAAACATGTCTACAGAATCTCCAGTGAAAATCAAATCATCAACCTATAAGCATACAATCGAAATTTGACTTTCTTTGTTGATCTTTGTGTATAAGGTAGGTTCATTAAGACTCCTATAAAAATCATTATTTATCATATATGAATCAATTCTACTGTACTAAGCCCTAGGGGCTTGCTTCAAACCATAGAGAGCCCTTTTCAATTTGCATACTTCATTTTCATGCCCATATACCTCATAACTTGGTGGTTGTTGAATATAAACTTCTTCTTTAGGAAAAACATTTAAGAAAGTTGATTTCACATCCATTTGAAAAAATTTTCAACCATTTTGTGAAGCTATAGATAAAACCATTCTAACTGTATCAAGTCTAGCAACTGGAGAAAAATTTTCATTATTATCTACACCATATTGTTGTGAAAAACCCTTTGCTACCAATCTAGATTTATACCTTTCAACTTCACCTTGTGCATTAAATTTGGTTTTGAAAGCCCATTTAATTCCAATACAATCCTTGCCTTCAGGTAGATCTACAAGCTTCCATATATCATTTCTTTCAATGGATTCAATTTCTTCATCCATAGCGTTGATCCAATATTCCTCCTTAACTACTTCTTCAAAACATAATGGATCAAAAGAGAAAAATGCAAAATTTGAACCAAAATCCAAACTCTCTTCTTCTTGATCATAAATATCTTTCAAACTTCTCATCTTTTTATCTTTTCTTGTGGAAGGTGTATTACTTACACTTGGAGTGTGCTGATTTTCATGATTTGATGGTTGACCTTGTCCATGATTTCTTTGTGGAGTCCTTGGTCCTGTTAGATTTGGTTAGCCCACTTGCTCTTCATGCTCTTCTTTATTAGGTATTGGTGCTCTAATTTTGATCACCTTATCAATATTTCCATCCCATGCTTCGTCCTCCTTAAATATAACATCCCTGCTTGTAATCATCTTCTTTGAAATAGGGTTATATAAACAGTAAGCTTTTGAATCCTCACTATAATCAATGAAAATACATTTTTCACTCTTACCATCCAATTTTCTCCTTAATTCAGCTGGAACAAAAACATATATACTGCACATGCAACAACTTCAGCCCAAAATTCATTAGATAAATTCTTTACCTTTAACATACTCCTTGCCATTTCCATTATGGTTCTATTTTTCCTCTCTACTACACCATTTTGCCATGCTATGTATTTGGTTGTAAACTATTTCTTGATCCCATGATATTTGCAAAAATTCATGAATTCATTAGAACTATATTTTCCACCTCTATTGGATCTAAGTACCTTGATGAATAATCTACTTTGATTTTCAACTAGTAATTTGAAATCTTTAAACTTATTAAAAGCCTTAGATTTCTCCTTCAGGAAATATATCCAGTTTTTTTCTGCTGAAATCATCAATAAATGTCAAAAATATAAACTTCCTCCCAAAGATGGGGTTTACATTGGACCACATATGTTAGTATGAATCAACTCCAATATATCTCTTGCTCTAATCAAACTTCCTATAGGAAATTTTTCTCTAAGAGGAGGAATCTGCAAATTAATAAAACCAGGTTGTTGGATTTTCCATCTCTAGGGAAAAATGATATTATCTCCTATAAAAAAAATTCCTAATTCCCCCTTGGGAGCTTCTACTCTCATGTAATGTTCTTGTTTTGATAACTCAAAAGTAGGGGAAGGTTTTTTACTGATAAATCGAGATTCAAAATCATTCCATTTGAATCATTTCCCTTATTTAAACATCAAACCTCTAAATTCTCATAGGGACCTCCTACAATTATTTCTAAGGCCTGTCTAATTATTTTTATAGATTCTTTCATTTCTCTGATTCGAAGAAAATAACGAGCTAATGAGTCTCCTTCTTTTTTCCATTGGATTTCCCAATCCAATTCATAATAACATTCATAATGATCCACTTTACGAAGATCCCATTGGATTCTGGAAGCTCATAGCATGGGTCCTGATAAACTCCAATCTATTGCTTCTTCTCTACTAATAATGCCTACTCCCTCAACTTGTCTCAAAAAGATAGGATTGCATGTAATAACTCTTTCATATTCAGTCACTTTTGGAAAGAAATAATAGAAAAAATCGAAGCATTTATCTACCCAACTGTAGGGTAAATCTACAGCTACTCCTCCAATACGAAAATAATTATGCATCATTCACATACCCATGGTAGCTTCAAATAAATCATATATCATTTCACTCTCTCTTAAAATATAAAAGAAAGGAGTCTGGGCACCAATATCAGCCATGAAAGGTCCAAGCCATAACAAATGAGAAGCTATACGACTTAACTCTAGCATAATCATTCTAATATAGCTAGTCCTTTTAGGTATTTTAATATTTTCCAACTTTTTTGGTGCATTAACCATTACCGCCTCTATGAACATAGTAGCTAAATAATCCCATCATGTTACATAGGGGAGATATTGAACAATTGTTTGGTTCTCAACAATTTTTTTTCCATACCTCTATGTAAATAACCTAATATAGGTTCACACTCAATAACATCTTCACCATCTAGAGTAACAAAAAGTCAAAGAACACCATGCATTGATGGATGATGAGGACCCATACTTACCATCATGAGGTCTTTCTCTCGAGCAACCATAATCATAACTCTTTCCCGATTAAAAAAATCAATGAGAACAAAAAAAAGAATGACTCATTAGGATTCAGAATTTAATAAAACATAATTTTTGAAAATGAAAATTTCATTCAAATCAAAATTAACGCAATCCACGAATATCTAATTGATCAATTAAATGTTTGTAATGAAGTCTATCTTTTTTGAATAGATAAAATAGAAGTTGTTTACGTTTACCCACAATTTTCCACAAACCTCTTTGGGATGAGTAGTCTCTTCTGTGTAGGTTGAAATGTTTAATAAGTTTTTGAATTCGATTGGTTAAATAATATACTTGAGATTCAACAGATCCTCTTTGTTCTCTAGGAATCAAAGAGGAGTGAACAGACAAATTTTTTTATCATAAAAAAATATTTCGAAGTTCAATATTATTTGATTAATTTAAGTTAGAGTAAGAAAAAGGAATGAGATCCATTTCTTTTTGTTCATGGTCTATATATTCCTTCCTATGTTTCGACCGAATGAATTTCTCTTCGGCATAAATAAAATGCAACTTTCGTAGAATAAAGTTACCAAACTAGCAAGATTTAATGTCAGAGTTTATCTAGGATTATTAAAAAGAATGATACACTCTCCTTTTCCATTGAGAAAGAAAAAAAGGGATGATAGAATGATTAATAAATTACCATATTTAAGGTTAGAGAGAAGAGCTATAGTAGATTATAGAACCATGTCCCTTAATTTTTCCAAGTACCTCCAAGAGACCCTATAGATTCTCATTGCTCCTCTCTAGGGTCTTGGAGGGTGTATTATAGTTATACCACTTCCTCTAATTTATTCATTATTTTCGGACTCTTCTTCATCTACTAAGGGAGGGAAAAAACCCTTGGGCTTTTTTCCCATTAGTAGTTCTCTCAGTATGTTCGGTCTTGGTCCCATTATTATCATCCCATCCTTCTCACCAAAGAAAAACTCTCGTAAAGAAGAATAACTCGTAACATAAGAAAGAGCTTTTCTTGCGTCCGAATTTGCTTTTTTCCTCCAAACCTTGTTACGATGCTATTTTTTGATTTAGAAGCATGTTTTTTTGGTACACCCATAATATTTTTATAGTTCAATTTTATTTAGAAAAAATAGATTTTTTTTTAATATATTGTGTGTATATATATATATATATAATTATACTATATATTTGTTTTTATTTTGTACACTTCTTATATATCTTTAAATTAAATTCATTGTTTATAGTTTAGTTCCATTTTATGGATAAAAAATATGATAGAATATGCTTTTCCATAATACAACCTTCACAAGAATTGGAAGGCACTATAATAGGAGGAAAACCTTTTACAATATTCTTTGTTTGCAATAAACTCAAGACATCAAAATGAAGGTGTCTATACCTCAAATGCCACAACCATGTCTAATCTAGGGCTTCTACCTTGAAGTTAGCTTCTGTCAAATCTTGCATACAATGGATCTAAAGAGGATATATCATGTTCTTACTCATCTCAACTTTAGCAATCAACCTATCTCTAGAATTTCCATCCAAGATTGTGCATGTATTATCCTTAAAAATAATTTTATACCCCTTTTCACCTAATTGACCAATACTCATTAGATTATGCATTAGTGCAGGCACATAATAAATATTAGGAATAAACATCTTTTCTCCATTTTTAGCCAATACATTAATAATACCATTTCCCATTACACACACCATGCTGTCATTTCCCAATTTTCTTTCAAATTTGACAGAATCATCCAAATTAGAAAATAATTCCCTATTTCTCTTCATGTGGTTACTACAACCACTATCTAAAAACCATACATCCTTAGAACTTTCTTGTACCACATTGAATGTTATATATAAATTACCTAAATTATTCTCAGATACATCTGAATAATTTGCACCATGACTATCTAGATCTGCTTGTTTCTTCCTACATTCATTAGTCAAATGACCATACCTTTTACAATAATAATATTGGATATTAGATTTATCAAACCTTGATGACTGTTGGTTTCTACCACGCCCTCTATTATTGAAGCCAAGATTAGGCTTATTTGTTCTTCCACCTTGATCTGTATTTACTTGTCTAGCTCTGCCTCTTCCTCTGCCTTTGAAATTTGATCTTCCTCTTCCTCTTGATGAAATTTGAGCTCTAAAAGAATTCTTAGAAGAGGAATTGTTATTTCTATTAACTCTAGACCCATGAGATAACAAAGAACCCATTAGTTTATCCACAGATAATTGTGATAAATCTTTTGATTCTTCAATAGCAACTACAATTGAATCAAACTTACTAGGTAAACTTCTAAGCACATTTTCAACCACTTTTTGATTATTAATATCTTCCCCTAGGGTTCTCAATTGGTTAACAATATTCATTACTTCAGTAAAAAAATTGTCTACATTATCAAATACATTCATATTAAGATTTTTAAACTTTCTCCTTAATATTTGTAAACTTGATACCTTGACCTTTTTTGTACCATGATAGGCAATTTGTAAGCCATCCCAAGCTTGTTTTGAATTGGTTGCTCGAGAAACTCTTGAAAATAATGACTCATCCATTGATTGTTGAATGAAAAATAATGCCTTTGAGTCCTTCTTCTCCTTATCCTTCAATGAATATTTTTCTTGTTGTGACAACACCTAGTATATTGCATGATCCTTTGGTTCTATGAAACCCTTCTCAACTAAATCCCATAAATCTTGAGAACAAAATAAAGTTCTCATCTTTACAGACCAAACATCATAATTCTTACCATTAAATATCGGAATGTAAGGCTGTGATGTATTGTTCATCATTGCTGCCATGTCTTCAAACTTTATTCTCCAACTTTAGCTTCAGCTTTCTCCTTCAATTAACCTGATACAACTCCACAATAAACATTGGCTTTGATACCACTTTGATAAAAAAGAAATCAGAAATTCATACAAAAGATCAAAGCATCATGCTGCTACAGAAGAATAGAATAAAATATCAGATTTTTTATTGATTACTAAACTTGATTACATTGTCCTCTATTTAAAAACATATGCTGATGATATTTTTAGATTATCACATGAGGATGACAAATGCAAACTCTGTTGCATGTCACCTTAACCATAACTCTATTGAAGGAAACATTACGCTGACCATCCTAAGTATAGATTTAACTGAAAACATGAGAGATTCTTATTCAATGAAACTGATGTCTAACTAAGAAAAATTATCCTTTTTTCATGCGATGCATTCAAACTTCCTGTTCTAATTATTAGATATTCATTTTGCATGTGATGTATACTTTATGCGGTGGATGAGAACTATTAGTTAAAAGCGGTGAATGGAGGAAAACAAAATACCCTTAATCGGTGCATAAGAAAACTATCTCTTGCATGAAGAAATTATTATTTCTATCATTGACACCATCTATTTTATTGCATTTTCAGCAATTCACTGTGTTGGACACGCCAGATTGTGATAATGATGCGGAGAAATCATTATTAACCATATAGAAATGACAAGTTCATAAAGAGAACTATGAAATAGAGCTGTATTTAAATGTTCACTTCCATAGATAATAGAAACAATTCAAAGAAAGATAGAAATCACCATTAATTGAAATAAAGACATTTCATTTCAATCCAATTAATACATAATATTGGTGGTTCTCTATATGAAAACCAGAGAGCCCCGATTCCTTTTCACAATGTCACTACTCTCTCTCTCTCGTAACCTTTCTTTCTCACTCTCTGTCCTTCGATTACATAATGCAGTCTATTTAAAGACAATTTTGATGCTTACAAAACCGTTTAACTGCCCCATGTCCCTTTGGTTTCTATTAAATTACTAATGTAACCTAAAAGCCGATTTCTCATATATTATAATTTGAAGCAACTAAACCTCTCAAGGAATGTTTAGATTATTTTCCCCAATAAGTTACTAAACTATGGAAATGTCAAATTAATAGGTGGAGGTGATGCTCCTGCATCATACTCCCCAACTTTGAAAATGTTCCATGTCCTCATGGAAACGTATTGGTGAGATTCTACAACATCTCTGCCTCTTCATCTGCACCAACGCTACTCTGCTTCATCTCTTCAATGGTGACTCTTCACATACTGACTCCCATCAATGGAATTCAACTGGTTGCCATCAAGGTGCTTTTTCCATTCCACTGTCCACTCCTCCATGCTACTCGGAAACACCAACACTTTGTCCCTCACTTGGGAGTCCCTCTTGCCTCTCTCCCCAAGACTTTTGGCGACACACAAAGGACCATCTTCTTTGGCCCTAGACCATCTCCTATGGCCTTCACCTGGTAGACCTCCTATCCACCCATCTGCAGCGAGTGAACTAGCACCTGCAACCACAAAAACTTCACTAACAAAAATCATATACCCAACTTTGCTTGGTGTAGATTGCTTTCTACACATTCAGAATCTTTTGAGCTCTGATACCAATCTGATGCGGAGCAATCATTATTAACCATATAGAAATGACAAGTTCATAAAGAGAACTATGAAATAGAGCTGTATTTAAATGTTCACTTCCATTGATAACAGAAACAATTCAGAGAAACATAACAATCACCATTAATTGACATAAAGACGTTTCATTTCAATCCAATTAATACATAATATTGGTGGCTCTCTGTATGAAAACCAGAGAGCCCCGATTCCTTTTCACAATGTCACTACTCTCTCTCTCTCGTAACCTTTCTTTCTCACTCTCTGTCCTTCGATTACATAATGCAGTCTATTTAAAGACAATTTTGATGCTTACAAAACTGTTTAACTTCCCCATGTCCCTTTGGTTTCTATTAAATTACTAATGTAACCTAAAAGCCGATTCCTCATATATTATAATTTGAAGCAACTAAACCTCTCAAGGAACGTTTAGATTCTTTTCCCCAATAAGTTACTAAACTATGGAAATGTCGAATTAATAGGTGGAGGTGATGCTCCTGCATCAGATAACAATCTGGAGGCAACTCTCATACTAATAATCCTATCGGATTAAATATCTCATACAATACAATATAGTAGATGACTGAAGACACTCATTTATACATTTGACCATTAGAATTCACATTCCAAACAATTTAGACCAATAATTTTAAAGATTATTTCCATATTTGAATATCAGTTAGCTTTTCACTGTTTAATAAACCGTCACTCACTATTTATCAGGTAGTCATCAAATTCAGAGAATGATGGATGACAATGTGAATGGCAAGTTTAACTTATAATAGTTGGCTCTCTTATTTTTATGCGCATGTTTCAGCTTATTATAAGGTGCTACGATATCTATAAAATAAATTCTTATCACGTTTGAAGATAGCTAGTCTGAGAAAGTCAATTCCTTTTCAAAAGTTGAATAAATGATTCATTATTGGTCTGTAAGTTAGTAGTTGATGCTGACTGAACTAATCCTCCAATTTTGCAGAATATTTTAATTTGCATGGCCATGCAAAATAAAGATGAAGTTTAGTGTCATGTAATTTTTTAGGCAAGTTGCTTAAGTTTGAAATAACTATGGCCAGACTTCGTTTATCATTATTATTGAATGTTTATCTGCAAGTCTAATGAGTTATAAGTATAATGCATGTATTGCATGATAGTAACATTAAGAAACAACATTGTAACACCTGTTTAAAGCAAAGAAAACCTTCATTAAACAAATAAATAACAACAAACAATACTATCACCTTCCGATGTCATCCCAACGCTAAAGCTACTAGCAACACTACAAAACTAACAATAACATATCGTCATAATGCATCTTTAACAATACATGTTTTTCAAAATAAGAACATAACCTTAAACAGAATACAATTCCTGCTATCTGATAACTAAATCAAATTGTATGACCAGAACTGAGTCGAAATAGAAGAAAATATTCGTTAAACAAAAGAAGCTTTTATACTTCCTATTTTTATGCTTGGCTGAAAATTCATTTTGTGTAGAAATTCGCATTTCAAATAGCATAGCCATTTGTGAACAAACAAAAGGGATATTTGTTCTACGATGAGAACAATGGACAAGGGTAAATAACAAGAACCTTTTCATAACGTCTCATTAAGACCATTCAATGTAATATAATATTTGCATTGAAACCAGAAAAAATTCAGAGTGAGCATTATAAACCTATGTGTCCCTTATGGATTCCCACAAGAACAATGGCTCCCCCTCCTCATACATTACATGTTCGGTTGGATATGCAACATCATGAGGATGAGGAGATCCAGTACTAATGAAGCATAAAAGCTTATCATGCTCACAACGTATATTCATCATCTCTTCTTCCATGGCTGCCAACTGTGACTTCAACTCGGCTGTTTTCTCCTCCAGATCACGAACTACACTGCCAAGTCCATGGATGGGATCCTTCATTCTTGCTCTTGCTTCCGCCACCATACTTTCAACTGCATCCCCTCTTTGCTCAGCCTCAATTTCCTAAACAAAACATCTTATAAATATATCATTTTCACTATACTTTCTAAATTTTAAAAAAAAAAAAAAAAAACTTAAATTGTAAGTTTCTTATTTGATGGATCTAGAATTCCAGTGCACTCAAATTTAACACATAATAATAACAATGCTTAATAAATAAATAAATAAATAATAACGAACATTTAGAATTTGTATAATAGATATACATCTTTCATTTCATGATAGATCATGACCCTTTATGATAAATTTCTGAAATACATTGTGTACAGATCTTTTATCAACGTTCAGATCATTTACACTCATGACAGATCAAGTGAAATAATATGATCCCCTGATTTCTGAAACTATTGGTTTCTTGTTAACGTTCGGATAATTTATTCTTGTGATAGATCAGGTCAGATAATATGATCCGCGATGTTGATAAAATAAAATGACACGTTATATTTCAGAAATACGGTGTACACTTTAATGATTTTAATTCTTCAGAAGTTACTTTTTAAGGAAAGAAAATAAATATGAATCCATGGCAAAAAATTACTTGAAGTAGCTTTATTATATGACTGCTTCCAAAGACACTCTGCACAATTGCAAATTTGTCTGGATCATCAGAAGGAAAATGAGGAGCCAAGATACATTCCTCTGAACATTTTGTGTGGCGCAGTCTACAGGCCGCACACGATACCATCTTCGACCCTTTCCTCATGTTTAGAATCTTTTTAATTTGTGTTATCAATTAAGGCTTGATATATATATTTTTTATAATGCAGGCTGAATAATATGGCTGCTTTTTTCAAATATTTGACCACAAATGTAAGGCCCGATTACATATTTCCCACCTAGCTCTGTGTTGTGTCTCCAATGAACTCTGACTATAATAATTGTTTGCTTAAATTCAAAATCAAGACTCTAAAAGTATACTAAAAACCGCCCATGTTTTAAACACGGAAATATAGCGTTTCACGCAATATTCTAATTCAACGACAAGGAAAGGATTACAAGGACACTAGGGAGAAATTAAGAAAAGATTATAGGTAAGATTGCGGCAGCACAGTAATACGTGGGCGGAGAATAAACAAAATAATCAAATCGTACATGTTAAGGAACTATTCCTAGAGTTTTGTGATTAGATAGGTTTACTTTAAAAAATATGTAACAGTGAGTTCTACAAAGTTGAAGTTATGGCATGTCAGTATGAACACGTAGATCAGAGCGATAAGTTAATTTTCGTAATAGTAAGGGGTGATAGTTTTCATAAATCGTGTATTATCAAAGATTACGATTAAGAATTTTGTTTTAGATATTTTCCTAAAGTTTCTTGATTTAAGATGGATATTCATTTGAGTCAAAGTGGGAACAAATAACAAAATAACAAAGTTTCTTGATTTGAGATGGATATTCCCTCATCTAACATTATTGCATTAGAACATTGCCATTTATCATAAATAAATACTATGATAATCAATAATCTTGTTGGTAAAATAGAAGCTTGCTTACTATGTTACTTATTATTTACTTCTATATGTTAATATTCATAAATAACGAACAAGTTTAAAAAAAAATATATTTTTTAATTATAAGATGTTACATCATTGATAATTCAATAAAAAATATATAATTGTGTAGGTTCTCTTATAGCATATCAATTTGCTAGACTTTGGGTAAATGCAATGAACTCATATGATGATGTTCTACTCCAGCAGGAAAAACATTTGAAAATGAATAGGAGTGACTACTTCTACAAATTAAATATCGTTGCTTGTCCATTAAAGCTAAAATTTCTTAACATTAATTCATCTATCTTTTGTGTGCCGATACTCTACAACTGACTATAAGGATCTCAAATGATCTTTTTTTTTTTCAATAATGAAAAGTCATTTTCTATTAATAAATAATATAATAAGATTACAACTCACAAAAATGGGTCGAGGGATACAAAATCACCCCGTGAATAAGCTCACATGGCCGTAGCTAGAATCAGACACTATTCATTAAAAATAAAAACATATAAAGAAACCTCAGGTAGCCAAAGCAGTGCCTACCGAGGGTGGTTGTTCATCACAATCATGGAAGCCCTAATCATCTTTGGGATTGGGGGGGGGGCTGGGAACAGTCTAGCCATCATTAGTAGCAGCAACAAGAGGATCAGTAGTAGCCTCCGCATCTTTTATCTCTGCCTGCGGAGGAGAAATCACTAGATCCAGCGAGTCCATTTCCCAGAAAGAGCCCACCAAGCACTAGGAGGAGGAGCTAGGGACTAGCTAGAGCCACCATGGGGTGGGGAACTTGAGCGGCACCTCCATCCACTATCACTACAACTAGGAGAATGATGGCAGGAAGCTTGGGAGTGTGGGGTGTGTGAGTGGTGACTTGAGGAATGGTGTTACTGATGGTGGCCACAAGGCATCGAAGTATCCATCGAGGCATCTAGAGGAACTTTGGCAATAGTGTAGGGGGCATTGCCCCAGTGGTTCAGTAGCTCCTATAGGTGAGCCACCTCCAGGGCAACTTTGTTTGCTTGCACGTGAATCTACATAATTACATAATTACATATGCATGCCTTAGTGTACATGGCAATATTAATATCCAAAAAACTGTGTTCCAAAAGAACAACATTCGTATCTTTACACAGAGTAAACAAAAATTCCATCCTGAAAGTATGCCAAATCTAGGTGAATTTTTGAGGGATTCTAGGGGAATCCCCCAGAAAAACCATGTGCCAGGAAAAGGGTTCAGGCTTGAATGACTTGAGAAGATCATGAATCCAGTGCCAATAATATTGGGCACCCTACAAAACTAGAAGATATGCATGAAAGACTATGGTTGCCCACAAAAGGGCATCTGGGATCAAGAACCCCAATATGCTCGAGCCAAGGCCCTAGGGGAAGACCTTGGAATGTAAAACACCAAGAAAAATGGGCAATCTTAGGTTTTGTAATAGCACTCCGAATGGTATCGAAGTTTATTCTCCATTGAGAAAGAGAAGATTGTAAATCCCATCTCTAATTGAGTGTATCCACCATCAAAAGATGGGGCAAAAGCCACCTATATCCCAGACTTGGTTTATAATTGGAAAAAGGAGTGGCAGGAAACCACTTCCAATCATGCCACAAAGGTCGAACAGACTGGATACCCACTTTATGAATTAAGTGAACTAGAATTGAAGAGAGCAATAGGTCAAAAATCTGCCAATCTGAATGGATAAGGTGGTACTAGACTTGCATGTCTTCCTAGGATTTGAAACTCATGGTAACCCTTGAGAAGAGATCCTTAGGAGTTCTGATGCCTCATTTGAAAAAACATAGAGCACTAGCACCTTGAGTCTTGGCAAGGCAAGTACCCTAAATGGCAAATAGGGGAGACCACCAAATGTTTTATTGATTTAAGGAGAGGCCATTGGGGAACTCATCTCTAGCCCATCAAAGCCAAGGCTTGATTGCTTCCTAGGCCTTTCATATGCTCTTGATAACAAATGAGCCTTGTATGGTCACTGGCTCATGCATGATGAGTAGGGTGTGGAAACCAATCCCTTTCCAAGTAGGCCTGTTGATGAGAAAGTTGGAAGATATGTAATGTTGAACCAAAATCTTCCAGGCTTCATCTCTAGTGATGGCACAAATAATCCATTTAGCACAAAGAGCAAGGCCTTATTTCTATATGAAAAGCAGGCCAAGAGCACTAGATTCTTTTGGGAGACAACAAAAATCCCAAGCAACTCTGTGAAAGCCATGATGATCAGAACCAAAAGCCCAAAGAAAATCCCTGAGCAATCTTTCCAAATTCTAGTAGGAGGCTTTGGAGGGAGCCCAATAGAAAGAATAATAGACATGAGTAGTTGGAAGAACCTTCGAGTGAATTTGGAATTCACGATCAAGGGAGAGTGGTTTTGTAAGCCAATAATCAAGATTCTTGGTGATCTTGGTAAGCACAACATTCCAAAGCTCAACAAGCGAAGCATGGAAAGCGAAAGGAATTCCAAGAAAGAAAAAAATCTCCCCATAGTAACCCATTTCCATTCAAACTTGTTGAGCCAAGGATGACCTGGCAAGAATAACTGTTGAAAGCAAAGCATTTTATGCCATTGAATTGTAGATCTAGAGGCTTGATAGAAGGTTTATAGGCAACTTAAGGCATTGTTGATGTTTTCTTCATCCTGCAAAAGAGTAAGAAAGGAATCATCCGCAAAGTGACCATTGGCTAATTGGGAAGATGATTCAGGCAAGGAAATACCACAAACTAGCCTAGAAGACATAGAAAGAGCTACCAAATAGCCAAATTCTTCAGTACTAAGGACATAAAGTGCTAGTACCAAGGGGCAACCTTACTTGATTGAATGAAAAAGGCCAAAAGCCTCAAATTATGACTTATCGATGGTAATGCAAGCATTAGCATTGCCAAAGAGAATCTCCACAGACTTTGAAACATTGGGACCAAAACCTAGTGCCTAGAGCATATCCAAGATAAAGGGCCATTCAATATGATCATAGGCTTTAGCAAAATCAATCTTTAGAAAAATAGCCTTCTAATTGGACTTGTAAGCCCACTCCATTCCTTCCTAGACAATAATAATGTTGTCAAGAATATATATGGACTTAATAAATCCAGTTTGCTCAGGGCACACAATTAAAGGCAATAGGTGCTAGATTTTGAGAGAAATTGCCTTGGTAATAATATTATAAGACACATTCAGAAGGGTAAACATAGGCCTCCCCCAAATCACAATGTGAATCTACATCAAAGGATGGGGGACAACACTCTCCAACTTAAAAATCAATTTGAAGTACTCACCATGATCTAGGATGAAATATGAATTTGCAAACAATCAGAAAAGTTGAAAGGCTTTGAAACCCTAATTTGGATTTACACAGAATGAAAGATAGTCATTCATAAAAATCAAAACAACAATAATGAAAATGGTTGGAAGATTGTTCCAAATAGGAAGAAATATAGACAAGATGGAAAAAAAAAGATTACAAAATCATATATCAAGAATGAAGGTATGGATCAGCGACTGAATAATCAAGAGGTCTTCTTCAATAAAAGAAAATACACTAGTGGAGAAGATAAAAAGTCTTTGTTGAGGCAAAGTAAACACAAAAAGAAAATATATCAGCCCATCCTGATCTTTGAGCCCAATAACATACCCTTAGGCCCTTCTCCATCTCGAATAAGGGCTCCAGGAGAAAGGCATGAAAGATATGTTTCTATACTGAAAAACCATAAAGAGAAACTAACACAAAAGGGAACTAAGACACCATCATGATCAGCATACATTCCTCCACATCAGAAGAAGCAATATGTATTAAACAAGCTAACCAAAGGAATATACCCTAATCTAAGAAATTCAGCCAAAATAGACAACATTGATACTATAATCATTAGCAACATATATAGTGAAGCAAAATGGTAGGAATGCATTAAGAAAGGCATTCATGCATATTGGAATGGTCCAACAAAATTCAGAAACAATCTAGAATGGAATTTGGTTAAAATTTTTTGAGCAAAGGTAAGTAACATAACTCCTCATGCAAATCAATATTGGCTTCTCCAATGTTAGGATATAGAATCTAGAAATGAACTATTAGAATTATCTCTTTTTTTTTATAAAGGGCATCATATAAATTTTGTAGCATGGTAGTCCAACTTTAATAATAACTATAATAAAGAAAAACAGGAAATTAAATCAATGGAATGTGCAAACATACTATCATAATTAAATGATATCCACATCATTAAAAGAATAGGACAATCTCTAGGAACTCTAATAAGATTTGAAATTAGTAAATCTAAAACTAGTAAGATAAGATTCTTAGTAAAAACACAACAAAACAAATCTATAAATAGGAAAATTATAACAAACAGATCAATATACAAATTAATTTTTACTTAATATACAGGAGAAATAAATAAAATTATAGGAACATAATTTAATAGCATAAACATCAAGAACAACCTAAAGAAAATACAGAGGGCAAGAAAGAAAAAGGATTTAAAAGTAGAGGAAAACAGAGCGAAAAGGACATCAAAGAAGAAAAGAAATCAAGCCATGGAGAAAATTGAGATAGTCCAAGAGACTCAAGGAAAATATAGAAAGAGAAGAAGAGGCAAAATATGGATGTATGACAAATACAGATTATCAAAATTCTTTAGGAAAATATAGAAACTGTAAAGATTGCAGAATAGAGAAGGACACAATAGAAGAGATAGAGACCAATGTTAAAAAATTAAAAATGCTTTCCCATGAGATACTATTGCTACAAAATGATCTAGAAGACCAATGTATCATAGTAGAATCCAATCATACAGATCACAAAGGCAAGAAGATCTTGAACCTAGACTCAAAGATGAAATCAGAAAATAGAGGTAATACAAAATTCAAATCATTAGAAGATGATATAATAGCAAAACAGGAAGGGAAGAATTGCAATAAGTAGACAAATATAGGGATTTATAAAGAAATAGAATTAGAGAAAGAATTAAATCAAGAACAAGATCAAACATTGGAGAAGAATATTCATAGAGTCCTAATATCCTATTAGCAAAATCAGCCCAATGGAGTAATGTCACTATTTGGAAAAAAGAAAAAAAGAAGAGTTACAAATTCTGGCAAATGTTGAGCAATGAAAAGGATATGTTTGACCTAGATAGAGGAGAAATAAGAAGGGAGATAGATACAGGAAAATTATGCTTAGAAATAGAACAAATTAGTAAGCAAATAAGCACACAAGAAGAAGAACAAGAAAATCAGAGAGAAGAACATTCAATATGCGATGATTGTGGAGCTATGGTTGAAAGCTCCAATTGGGAGGATGGAATAGAGAAAGAAAGACTAGAGGAAAAAGGACAAAATCTAGAAGCAGAAGATTATCAAATGAATAACTAACTAATTAAATAAATTTTAGCAAAGGATAACCACGTAATAGAAGAATTAGAAATTGTAAATAGAATAAACAATCAACTAAATTTGAAAATTTTGGGTATATCCATGAATCAGGAAGGATTAAAGACACCCAAATAGGGGAAACTAAAACAAAAACAAAGACAAAAATCATTAAAACAATTAAGGGAGGCAACTAGACAGGCAAAGGAACAAACTAAGATCATAGAAATTCTACAAGGTGGGAAGGGGAAGAACCTTCCCAAGATCAATGAAAATCACTACATGAAATGTTAGGGGCCTAAATGCCCCATGTAGGAAATGCTTATTGAAGCGTAATCTAACACCATTTGACACAAAGATTATATTAATTCAAGGAACAAAATTAAACAAAGAAGTAGGCTTAAATTTAGGATAGAAACTAGGAGCTTGGAAATTACAATTTAAACCATCACAAGGAGCCTTAGGAGGATTGGGAATAATTTGGAATAATCAAAAAGTTAATATAGAATGCATAACCTCCTATTCTAATTGGATGGAAACCAGAGTCTCTAGCACATGAGCTAATCTCCAGATGATAGTAAAAAATGTCTGTGGGCCCACACAAACAATAGACAAATTAGTAGTTTGGAGTGAGATCAACATCTTTCTCAACACACTACAGAATGAGAACAATATTATTGGATGAGACTTTAATGCAATATTAAATAGAGATGAAAAATATGGTGAGATAAGGACAATATCAGAGCTACAAAATATTTTAGAGAATGGACAAAACAGAATTCTCTCATAGACATTCCTATGAAAAAATGGAGTGTACACATGGAATAATAGAAGAAAATATTTTAGCTACATAGTAGAAAGATTGGACATATTTTTATTTAAAGGAGAGTGAAGTAACCTAGATGGAGAAATCAGTGTAGAAATTCTACCAATGGCAGGATCAAATCACTTTCCAATTAAAATTGAAATCAAGGAGTAGGCTAAGCCCAATAAGAACCCATTCAAATGTGAAAAGATGTGGTTTATGGACAAAAAATTTGTGAATAATACAAAAAATTGGTGGCAAGAAGAACAAGTTTAGGGATCTAAAATGTTTTTCTTTGTATCCAAACTAAAAAACATAAAAGAAAAGATACTAAAATGGAATAAAGCACAATTCAAAGACATATTTAAAGAAAAGTTAAACATAGAAGAGAATCTAGAAAAATTAAACAAAGAAGTTATAAAAAAGGGAATGAATAATGAAACCTATCAACTAGAAAAAGAATATCTACTAAAACAAGAAAAAATTTTAGCTAAAGAAGAGGTTTAGTGGAAGCAAACATCTAAAGAGAAATGGCTGGTAGAAGGCGATCGTAACACAAAATTCTTTCACAACAGCACCCTACATCATAGAGCTCATAATAATATAACAAAAATTAAAAATGTGCAAGGTGAATCAATAGATAATCCGGATAAAATAGCAAAAAAATTCATGGAGTATTTTAAAGATATCCTTAATAATTATGATACTTCTAACAGAACTGAACAAGATGAAATATTGAAAACAATACCAAAGGTGATTTCATTTGATGATAATAAAGCCCTCAATAAATCATTCACATTGTAAGAAATAAAAACAACTCTCTTTAATATTAACCTAGACAAATCACCATGACCTGATGGATTCCAAGCATTTTTCTTCTAAAAATGTTGGGAAATAATACGTGTAGACTTATAGAAAGCATTTGAAGCATCTAGGAATAGAGAAACCATTTTAGTGGAAATCAATAACATCTTCTTAACTATTATACCCAAGAAAAATAGGACTAAAGAACTAGGAGACTTTAGACCTATTGCACTATGCAACACTATCTATAAAGTTTTTTCAAAAGCTTTAGCTAACTTTCTCAAAAAACTCCTCCCTAATTTAATATTAGAAGAACAAACAAGATTTGTACCTAGGAGATCTATCCTAGATGGTATTTCTATCATTCAAGAAATGATTCATTTAGCAAACAAAAATAATGAAGCATGCATGTTACTAAAATTAGATATACAAAAAGCGTATGATAAAGTATACTAGCGATTCCTATGTAAAACACTTGAAGCTTTCATATTCTTGAAACAATGGATAAACATCATTTTTCAATGCATATCCACCCCAAAAATCTCACTCCTTATCAATGGAATCCCTAAAGGATTATTTAGTATATCTAGGGGGCTCTGACAAGGTGACACGATTTTCTCCTTCCTTTTCATTATCATGGAAAAATCCTTTGGAAGAGAAATTAAAACAACACAACTTCAAAATAAAATTAAAGGAGTAAAGGTTACCAAAAATGTGGAAAACACCACACACCAACAATTTGCTGATGATACAAAATTAGCCAGAGAAAGTACTAAGAAAGAGATAGACCACTTTGAAACAATTCTAAACAATTATACAAAAGCCTCTGGTCAAAATATCAACACAGAAAAATCTAAAATCATTTTCTTAAACACAATAGTAAATAGAGGAGACTATATAAGCAACAAACTACAATTTAAATAGGACACCTTCCCATTGAAATATCTAGGAATATATTTGGAAAAAGGAAATAAAATTAACCAAGGATGTGAACAAACTTTGGAAAAAATAGACAACTAGACAGAAGCTTGGAAAGGGAAATCGCTAGCTAAGGTAGGGAGAGCAACAAAAATCAAAGTTGTAATATCAGCTACACCTGCTTATCAACTCTTGTGTTCACAACTACCTAAGAATATAAATCAAAAAATTGAAAAGAAATTAAGAGATTTCTTTTGGAATGTCTTAGAAGACAAAAAGAAGGCAGTATTGATCAGATGGGAAAAAATATGTAGGACTAAAGAAGCAAGAGGACTAGGAATTAAAAATCTAGAGTGGCAAAATGAAGCTTTAGGAGCAAAACAAGTATGGAGAGTGTAGTGTATCAAGAAAGATACAACAAATGGGCCAGAATTCTGTATAATAAATATCTTAATGCATCTAACAACACTTCACTTTTTAGAACTAGGAACCCTCCCAAAGGTTTGGCAGCATGGAATTTCTTAATGAAGTGTTGTCCCCTTGTAACCAAATATACAACATGGGATATCGAGAAAGGTGATAAAGTATTATTCTAGGAAGTTTCTTGGAACGGGTATGCCCCCTTGAACACTCTACTGTAGCACATAAATAAATAAAACACTTACTAACAATTTGGGGTACTAAATTTGAAGATTATATCCAAGTAATCCAATCCAATGAAGAAACTTCCTGGGAATGAAAATCCTTAGTCAATTGTTGTCTTAATCAGGTAGATTAGGAAATCCTAGAAAATATACTTAAAGATTGTCCAATCAAAGTTAATAATAGGGAGGATAGACTTATCTGGGCAACATCTAATGATGAAAGTTATAAAGTAAAAGAAGGATATAAAAAATTTATTAATTCATAGAGATGGGATGCAATAAACATCCTGATGAACCTCTGTTGAGATCCACTAGGGCTTCTAAAAGTTGGCATCTTCCTATGGGTAGCCATCCAAAAAAGAATCCTAACAGCAAATAGAATTAGAAAAATGGAATTTAAAGGCCCATCAAGATGTACTCTCTATAAAGAAGAATCAGAAACAATAGAGCATCTTCTATATCAATGCAAATTTGCAAATGAATGTTGGATATGGCTCAAATCAAAACTAAATTGGACTACCCCTCTACCGAAAAAATGACAAGATCACTTGGATGGCCAAAAGAATTAGACAAGAAAGTTTATGGAAAACTCTAGAGTATTACTCCAGTAATTCTAGTTTGGGAGATATGGAAAGAGAGAAACAAATGAATCTTTCAAGATGAAGAGCTAAACACACTATCTCTCTATAAAATAATCAAGGCTAACATTGTGGAGGTCATAAATTGTGATCTAAGGAAAAATTTGAAAGAAGAAGGATCATTCATAGAGTGGTATGTTGAAATTAAAAAACACTAGAAACATCTAATCAATCCACCCCTCACATATAAGAGGAATAACAATGTAGCTAGCAAAGAATGCGAATGGGAACCACCACCGAAAGGTTGGAAGAAACCAAATTTCGATGCTCGACCTCTAGAGACAATCCTAGAAAGGTAGGAATATGGTGAATAGTCAGGGAAGAAAGGGGGAACTAGCTAGGAAAAAGAGAAAACCCTCTAGGAGTAACCTCTAATAACATGGCAGAACTAGAAGTAGTAGAAGGAGTAAAAGTTTGTATCAATCTAAGAATCAAGAAACTTATAATTGAAGGAGACTCACAAATAGTCCTAAACACACTTAGGAAAGGGAAAAATCCAAATTGGATATTAAACTCTTGACTAGAAGTAACCTTAAAACTACTAGAAGGATTTGAAGAAGTTAGATTTTCTCATATATTTAGAGAAGGCAATACTAAAGTAGATAGTTTAGCAAACAAAAGTACATATGTAGAAAACATATCAACATTTAATAAAAGCTAGCTAGATATTATTATACTAAGTTTATATCCATTATTGTCATCCCCTTTGACACTTGGATTCATGATTTTCCATATTGGCGCAAATCTTGGCTCACGTATCTCCGCAAACTTAAAATCTGCTCCTTGGGGATATCGTGACTAAAAGTATCACTTCAATTATGATCTCAAGAGGAGGATAATCATTCAAATGCATGAAGATGATATCACCAACTATCATTATAGACCCTTCCCTTCTACTATTATATTAATATGGGCTAGTTTTCTATTTTCTCATATCACTCATTTTCACTTGAACTTGGCTCTATGGTACCCCCTACAATGGATACAAAAATCTACTTGTATCATGCTTTGTGAAAAAAAAACCATGGCCTTCTATGGTTTTGTTAAACCTAAAAGATGGAATTGAATATTTCAACCCATAGATGACATGAGTAGAGTTGCAGTTAGTAGGGTTTTGGGGGGAAGGGGCTTTTAACTACAAATACTTGTGGTGCAGTAATAGTGACATCCTAGGGTTATGGATCAAATGCTTAGCTAGGGCTAGAGTAGAAAAATGGGACATTATTAGACTGAGTTATAATCTTTTCAACTTGAGCTAGCTGATAGGTTTAGAGGAAGTGGTTTTTAACATTGAGATAAAACTTAAAATCTCGATGCTTGAAGCTTACATAGAGAATCAATTAGGCAGCTCCGAACTTGCCAAAAGCCCTAAACACCCCTACTTTGTAATTAGAGATAAAATTCTCTTCTTTTGTGAATGGTAAAAAATGGAGGCTAGTGCGCAATTCATGCTATGATGGAGAGGCATTAAAGAGGACCCAACAAGAGGATGGCTCACGAATTATCTATAGGCATTTGACATGTATATTCACTTGGATGTGGATCTTTCTGACCTAGAAGTGGTTGAGTTTTTCCTTCCCAACTACGAAAAATCAAGCAGAATGAGGAATGCCTATGAATTCCCACCTGGCTCTAGGGCTAATAATTTCCAAGAAGCCTCAAAGATCATTAGGGTCTTCAAGAAGAAGAATCAAGAAGTATAGTCAAGATCTTGGGATAACCTCTCATTTTTGCTCTACTCTAGTTTTTCTCTTGTCCCCTTTATAGTTATGGGTTGGTATACCAGTTTTATGTTTAAGGTTTTTAGGTTTGGTACTACTGCATTTTCCCTGGGTAGCTTATAGAATCTATAAAGTTAAGGATTATGGTAGTTGTTGACTTGTTGCATTTCACTAAGGTAGTTAGTAGATTACATAGAGTCGAGTTCCCTCTTAGCACTTCATATAGTATAGCAAGAAAAATTATGTAAATTATGTTCATATTAATATATAATCCTTATTTAGATAATCTTGTTTCGAAATTCAACATGCCTAAGATTGGTTCTCAATTGGTATTGTCTTTTCTGCCTATTCTTGGTCTTTACATCTGTATTATTTAAAGATCAAATTGTGGCCTTTCCTCATCTATTATCTGTAAATCAATTTTGTCTTATCACATTGGTAATTCAAACACTAAGAATCCTAAAAATGTAGATGACAAGGATTAAATCGATGCTGTCATAGAGAATCATTTTGTAGTATTCAAAGATCTTAGTGGCTTTTATGGAATCCCTATAAAACATTATATCAAAATAGCTACTAGCAATACAATCATTAATAAGAATACTACTCAAAACTAGTAAAGAACATATCAGACACATTAACGTCAATATAAACTATAAACAAAATAAAACTTAATTTCTGTGAGAGGACTACTATTACTTAATTTTTTTTTTCTCTAACAAATTGATGTCTAGATCTTCTCATTCATTAGACTGAGTATTTAGGAGGCATCTTCCCATAAAAGATTAGTCTAATCTAGTGTATACTTTTATCCTTTTATTTGATTAATTCTTAACCTTGCTTGGTGGTTAGCCTTTGTTTTTGTTCTTTCACCTTTTAGTAGGTCTCCTCCTCGTACCCAAAGGAAGCATTTTTCCAAGCACTCATGGATTATTTCCTCAAATATTATTTGTTGCATAGCTTTTATCCAAAACATAACATGGAGAATTTGATCTTCTTTCTCACTAGGGAATGCCCCTTTTATTTCATGTATAATAAAGGACATAGGTCCTAGGCTAGACTTGAGGTTTTCTTATTCTGTTCTTTCCTACCAGTGCCTGTCAGAATGGAGAATCTTGAAATCTTTATTATTATTATCTAATATAATATAAGGCTTCAACTATTTACCTATCAATATATATATATATATGTATATACATATATATACATATATATGTATATACATATATATATATATATACATATATATATATGTATATATACATATATATATATATATATGTATATACATATATATGTATATATATGTATATACATATATATATATATTTATATATACATATATATATATACATATACATACATATATATATATATATATATATATATATGTATATGTATATATATACATATATATACATATATATATATATATGTATATATGTATATATATATATAGTTAGAATATAAGTTGAATATATAAATATTGACATAAAAAACTTATTAAAATGTATATATATACATATATATATATATACATTATATATATATATTTATATTTATATGTATATATAAATATATATATATATATACATGTATATATATATATATATACATAGATATATATATATGTATATATACATATACATAGATATATATATATATGTATATATATATATGTATATATGTATATATATATATATATGTATATATATATATGTATATATATATATATGTATATATATATATATGTATATATATATATATATATACATATATATATATATATATATATATATATATATATAGTTAGAATATAAGTTGAATATATAAATATTGACATTAAAAACTTATTAAAATAATTGAAATTGTAGATATTTATTATTCATTATTTTTAAAAGTGGTAAAATACGAATAAATTTAATATTTTTAAAATGTAACTTTTGTCATAAATTTATAAAAAAATTTAATTCATATTAATCAAAAGTTAGCATATATGTTACAAAAGCATATTGTTATTTTCTTAGCATTATTAAAATTGATAAGTTTTTTTTCTTGAAACCAATGTGGAATCTATTTTTTCACTATTTTTTAATTTAACTATTTTATTCTCCATACACATAGTTCAAATAAGTTTAAAATTATATTTAACATTTATGTTAAAGATTGAAAAGTGAAATTTTTTTCCAAAATTTTATATATACAAAATTTTTGACGCAAATCCTATAGTACAAATTGGTTTAAACTAATTAGATTGAAAATTAATGATTCTTTATTTTGAAAATTTTAAAAATATAAATTTAAAGATTAAAGAAAACTATAATTCTTAAGAAATCAAATAAATGAAGTGTTTCTATTGGTTGATACTAATTGAATAATCATAGAAAGTGAGTGCAATAGTATTGCCTAGAGAAAGTACAATAAAATATAGCATAATATAAATTAACAAAATCTTATGAAAAGTTAAGAGATTTGTAAAAATAGATGTAACTCCTTCATATTAAAATATAAAAATGAGGAGTGTTCATTTGAAAGAAAAGGAAGAGGAGGAGAACATATGAGTAAAAGAAGGATTAATGGAAGAAGAAAATAATGAGGAAAAAATAAAGGAAATCAAAATTTTAAAAGGTTGAAATAATGAAATAAGAAACAAAGAAAGAGAAGTGTATCAAAAGGAAGAAATAGAATAAGACCAAAAAATAGATAAAATTGGTTTCCTCTTGACATATATGAAAGATGAGTAGAAAGGAAGATCTAAAAGGTGGTAAAGGCATCATTAATGTATGTGCATAAGGTATGTTTTATACTCAAAGTTTTCTTTGCATTATTATATAATATGTCAATGAATGCATGCTGGACAATATAAATGTGTGTGTGTGTGTGTGTGTGTGTGTGCGCGCGCGCGTGCATGTGTCATTACACACGTATCATACATAAGAACTTATGCATGGATATCTACCTTAATTTAATATAAAGATATTTATTAGCTATTTAAATTTGATACTATATTCATTAATTAAATATATAGAAATAAAATACCCTCATATTTTTAGTGTAGGGATTATGCTCAACTCTATATAAATTTCTAAGTGTCAGTGTAGGGATTGGAATCATCATATATTAATGGGTAAGTTGGTTAACAGAATCTCATAGTGCCAGTTTGTAGTTTAGTGCAATTCCTATATAAATTGGTCATAGTGTGAGTGCAAGAGATTAGTATTGTTGAAGTTAAGGGATTTATTATAGTTGAAATAATATTACTTATAAATTTATTTTTTCATAAACAACAATCTCTCTCCGTTTATATTAAGAATAAGCCTATGAAGAGACATGTCCCTTCATGAGACAAGTTTATTCATTAATGATATAATTAATAGAATAACATATATATATATATATATATATATATATATATATATATATATATATATATATATATATATATATATATATATATATATATATATATATATATATATATATATATATATATATATAATTATTCATAGGTTTATCTTACTAAAGTTATAAGACATTAACACTCTCTCTTAGCTAGGAAGGATAAACATATGATAAATATTACACCATTGATAATATTAGGAAGTTGCATAAATGAAATCTTTGATCATAAGTCTTCTATTATATAACATTATATGGGTATTGGCCCATCAAAATATCAACACGTGATATTCACCAAATACACTTCTGATATCATATTAGGTAACATGAGTATTGGCTTATCAGAACATCAATCAAATGATATATTCACCATGTCCTCTGAGTAATGGCCATTAGAACATTGTTGTCACTTAGGTTTGCACCCTTGTCCAAGGCCTATGCGTGAGGACAACCTAGTGAAACATGGAAACAACCTCCAGCTGTGGGACTTGAACTGCGAGGTTGAGTCTCCGGAGAAGGTTGGCTTCCTCTTACTATCAGGGTGCACCTAACTACTCTCGAAAGGAAAAGGGGAAGAAGGAGATGCAGAAAACAACTCTACCCTACCTAAACTACGAAGGTGATGCACCAAAATAGAGTGTTTAGACCCATTTCTGCCCATATATGCACTATTGAACCAGAATGAAACTAAGGATATATACATACAGGCTTGTTTTGATCTAATAACCTCATGGAAATCAAGAAACCAAACTGAATAACACAAGGAAAGAGGAATCTCACTCATATATTATCCAGTAGCCAAAAACTAGATACAGTATGTAGGCTACAGATCTTGACAATACACCAATGAGAGGCAAAACAGGATCCACATACACATTGATGGCTGAAGGAGATAAAATAGAGAATCATTTAGTTCAAAGGCACAGGGAATGTTACACTGAGAGTTGCAGAGCAATATCAGAGAAATCAGAAAGAGTCGACCCTTGGAAAAGATTATAAAATTGCCTTTATATTTCAGGCATAATTGGGGGAAATGATTCTGCATTAACTGCTCAACTACTGCCATTGAACCCCAAAATATCTGATCAAAGATCACACTCGAGCATGGTTCTGAAGTACAAAATTAGATATTCGACTGAAGGAACACCTCGACTAGATAGAAGTGGTGCCAATGAATGATCTTGACACAGTAGATGGATCGACTAAGATGGTGGAGTGTTTCCCTATGCCTTGCATTCATTTCAGGTAGGTCGAAATTGATCACGAAGATCAAATCACAAGATAACCTTGATCATTTTTTGCTCCCTGGTTCGTGAATCAATAGGGTTGAAACAAGTCAAACAGGCTATATGAGCCAGCTAGGTCATACGGGCCAATCACCCTTCTTTGCTCTGCCACTTGGGGAAGTCTTTTGTGGTTCAACTTTCGTCATCAAACTAACTGCACCACCCTTGCAGATATTCATATTAACTGTGACAATTACATTAACTGCCAGCCACCGACTGTCCTTTCTGACCGGGCCAGCGAGACACGTGTCAACAAGGTGTTGTGTCACCAACATAACCCTCGAGCGACTTACCCATAGCGAGGTGGCGACGACCATCGATCGGCCTAGATCCGACGATCGTGAAGACTCATCATACTCCACGCTGTCCCTACCTTAGGCCCATCATAATTGGCGCCACCTCTGCAACCTTTTCATATCCAACTAACACCTAGCAATACCTCACTGACCGCACCCTGGCGAGACCTGGCCCCACTGACACATGGTGACCTGTCGCTACGTCACTATGGTAAGGATCGCACATCTTCACCATGGCGATATGGCGATAGTCGTTGATCTTCTCTAATCTAACGGCCACGAAGACCCACCTTCCTATGACCTTCTCTCCTCGTAATTCGCTAGGCCCGTGGTACATGTGGCACTTCCCTATTGGTCTGTCAGTCATTTGATCCCTACTGCACTGGTGGCATAAAATACGGTCCCACCAGGACATGTGGCGCCCCGTCACTACATCGTCAATGTTATCTCTCAAGCAGTTTCTAATGGTGAGATAGCGCTGGCCGTAGATCCCTGCAGATCTGACGATCGTGAAGACTCGCCTCTGTGCTGGCTGAATTGAAGATCCAGTGCACGTGGTTCCCTCTAATTTTCCGCCAAACGTGCTGACTCACCGTCGTCAGCACACCTTTTTCGACGGGCGCTATGTTGCCATGGAACTTTTCGGGCCAACGCGTGATAGCGACATAGCGCCTACGACACCGCAGAACATTTCTGACCCGCGATAAAACTTTTTCGACCCGCGCCATCCTCTGCCCTACAAGCTGGACCCACCGAACACGCGTCGACCAGTTGCTATGTTGCCATCGTAACCCTCGCACAACTTTATCATAGCGAGATGGCAGAGAACTTGTGAGGCATAAAAATATCATAATGTTCAGAACTTACGTAATTTTGATATCTTCGTGGGTATTAAAATATTAGTAATTGGGGAGGTGACCGTTGGGTGGGGTAACATTCAAATTTTGAAACTTGGCGGGGCAAACAAAATGTGGTAACAAAATGTGGTAACATTCTGGCGACTCACAGGGTTCATGAGCCTGCTCGATGCATAAGACCAGTGCCTCTAAAGAATCCATTGGGCTATGGAGTCAAAAATGGGTCTGAAAGGTACAAGTCCAAGAGCTGCAAAACCCTAACCCCTCTTTGCAAGGAAATCAAAACATTAAAAACCCTAGATTTTCCTCTATAGCTGAAGCAAAACAAAACTTCCTCTGCAACCTGAGACTGTCAAAACTTTGGAAGTTGGCAACTCAAAAGGAGAACCCTATGCACGCGCACTTCTTGAAAGGCAGGAAATAACAGAAAAGGAACTAGACTAACTATGTACATGGATTCACAATCTTCATTAGAAGCAAGCTTTAAGATAAATCCCATTGACTGGGATGGGCAGAACTTCACCGTTGGGTCTGCTTAGTTGGAATGCATTAGCCTGTTTGCAACTGGAAATTAGGTAAGGGCCACTCCACAATGCATCAAACTTAGAATGTCTTCCTAGTTTTGCCCTATCAGCATCCCATTTCAGAACTAGATCCCCCTCTTTGAAAGTCCTATCCCTGGCCCTTCTGTTGAAATTCCTTTTCACCTGTTGCTGATGCAACCCCAGGGTCTTCATAGCTTTATCTCTTTTTTCTTCTAGCTCCATCAGCTCTATCATTCTTACTGACATGACACTATCTTCAATCAATTCCAGCTGATGAGCCAACTCCAAGGAAGGGAATTCCAGTGAAATTGGGAGTCTAGCCTCCCTACCATATACCAGCACAAAAGGTGAATTCCCAATAGATCTCTTGGGTGTTATTCTATCAGCCCATAGAACAGTCTTTAATTTTTTATGCCAGACCCTCTGATTGTCTTCTATTGTCCTCTTCATGATTCTGATCAGATTCTTGTTGGAAGACTCAGCCAAACCATTGCCCTAGGGATAATAATTTGACGATGTGCTTAGGTAGATATTGTGATTCATTGCCCATGCACAAATCTCAGTTCCAACAAAATATTTAGCATTATCTAAGATGATAGTAGAAGGAGCACCAAACCTAGATACAATCCCATCAAGGAACTCAACCACTGATGGTTTTATGGCATCCTTCAAGGCAACTGCCTCTATTCATCTAGTGAAATAATTAGTAGCAGCCAAAATCCATTTATGACCTGCACTAGATGGAGGATTAATAGGGCCTATAAAATCCAACCCCCACTAGGTAAAGGGCTGATCTGCCTGAATAGGATGAAGGGGGAGAGCTGCAAGCCTTTGTTTGCCTGAAAAGAAAGCACATTTCTCACATTTTCTCACATACCTATAACAATCATGGAATAGAGATGGCCAATAATAACCAGCCCTCATGATCTTCATGGCAATTGTTCTTGCAGAGAAGTGGCCACCATCAAGGCCATCATGAAGTTCTTTAATCATCCTCTCAGCTTGATCCTCTTCAATGCATCTCAACAGGGTCCCATTAAAATCCCTCCTAAATAAAATACTATCAATCACAACGTAGGGAATGGACTACAGTCTATATTGTCTCCTTTTAGCTCTGTCCAATCCCTGAGGGTATCCATCCCCTGATAAGAAGCTCTTCATATTATTTATCCAGCTGTTTGGGTCGTTAACATTTCCTTCCTCCTACTGCTCTGTTAATACCATAGCGGCCTCTTCATCAGAATCCTAACATGATAACATTTCTTTGCACAATCCTCTCCCTCTTACCAGCTTGGTAATCTGAATATCAACATCATATTCCATTACCCTAGTGATCCATCCAGCTCTCTTTTCACTGATATCCTTGCTTAACAGAAAATCTTTTACACTGGCATGGGGCACCAACAAATGGATCCTATTGTGGGATAAGAGGTGCTTGAATTTCTTCAAGTCTCATATGACTGCAAGGGCTTGCTTCTCAACAAAGCTATACTTATCTTCATATTCTTTAAGCCCTTCACTAAAGAAAGCTATGGGCTACTCCTCATCCTTTCCATTTGTCTGAGTCAAGATAGCAGAGATACTGGACTCACCACCTAAAGTGTAGAGGATGAAATATTTCTCAAAATTTGGGTTCATGAGAGTAGGGGTTGAGGCTATGGCTATCTTGATCTCTTCAAAACTCTCCTTCCCCTCCTTGGTCCATAAGAAAACCATGTCTTTCTTAAGCATTGATGTAAGAGGTTTCACCATGGTAGCGAGATTAGGGATAAACCTCCTCACAAAGTTTATCCTACCAAGGAAACTTTGCAGCCCCTTCTTGTGTTTAGGAAGAGGAAGGGAAAGTATTGCCTTTGTTCTTTTTGGATCAATGGTCAGACCATCCTCAAATACAATGTGTCCCAATAATTTTCCTTGGCTTGTAGCAAAGACACACTTGGCTAGGTTGAGGGAAACCCCAAACTCTCTACATCTTAGAAATACCTGCCTTAGATGATCAAAATGATCTTCTACATCTTTTGAATATACAGTTATATCATCAAGGTATACTAAGAAAAACTTATCAATTAATTTTTTGAAGGCCATCTCCATTGCCTTCTGAAATGTGGTGCCTACATTTGTTAGTCCAAATGGCATCTTGTAGTAAGCATAGGTGCCCCATTTAGTGGTAAATTTTGTTTTATGTCTATCAGATTCTTTAACCAACACTTGGTTGTAACCAGAGAATCCATCAAGAAAAGAGAATCTCCTTGACCCACTGACCTTGGATAGAATTTGATCCATTGAAGGGAGAGGATGGTGATCTTTAAGAGAAGCCTAATTAAGATCCCTAAAGTCCACACACAATCTGATTTCCCCATTCTTCTTCCTTACAGGGACAAGGTTAGCTACCCATGATGAGTGTGATAGGAAATATTATATTGGCCTCTATCAACTTGGATAATTCTTTTCTCATTAGGGGCTCAATCTTAGGATTCACTGGTCTCTATTTTTGCCTTACTGGTTTGGCCTTATCAACTAGATCTATAGTATGCTGAAACAAACTAGGGTCAAACACTTTTAAGTCATCATATGTCCAAGCAAATACATCATTAAATTCTTGACATAATTGAATGAAGTTTTCTTGCTCAGTTTCAGAACATACCTTCCCCATATTCAGAGATTTTCCATTAGCAATTGTAACTAGGGCATAATCATCCTTTTCTGCAGCTAGATTTATTCCTTTGCCTCTTGTTAGATCATCAGGATTAAAAACACTCTCCAAAGTAATGAGACCCTTGGGAAATTTGTTAGAACTAAGGTGAATGATCTGATCACCATACTGATCTTGTAGCCTTGACTGGTTTCTATTTGAGAATTCTGCCTCATTCTGCAAGAAACTCACAATTTGCTCATCGGAGTCAAACACTTGCCAATGAGTGTTGTTGTTAGGGATGGTAGGCCTCACTACCACCCCAATTTGTTGCTTCTTCTCCTCCTCAAGATTCCTTGGTACATCATAAGTTGCACCCACCGCTGCAAGTCTATCAACATGTTTATTTTCTTTCCTAGGAATGCTTTGAATATTAAATGCATTGAAACCCTCAAGAAAATCCCAGACTCTATGTTTGTAAGACTTGAGCAGGCCATTTTTGGTGATATTCTGGCCTCTCACCTAATTCACTTCCAATTCACTGTCTCCATACGCTTTCAAGGCTTGGATTCCCCTCTTTTGGGCAAGTAAGAGACCTTGAATCAAGGATTCATACTCGGCCACATTATTGGTGCAACTGAATTGGAGCCTGAAGGAGAAGTAGTATCTTATTTGAGTAGGAGAGACCAACATAACACTGACCTCTGATCCATTTCTATTCCTTGAGCCATCAAAGTACATACTCCATATTCCGTGTATATCATCATTAGTCCCAACAAGATCAAGGACTTGAGCCTCTTTCTCTATTATGCAATATGTACTAAGGCCTGTCTCAAGAATTTCTGACATAGGCTCAAACTGATATGCATTTTCCCACTCATCCAAGAAGAAATCAGGAATCCCTGCTATGGAAGTGATAGGCTCCTTTACTATGTCGTTTTCATCCATCTCTAGAATAGGGCAATTCATATTGATGAAATTGGGGGTGTAAGATTCAGTGTGATGAAGGGCTTGAGGTTCTGCTCTAATTGAGGCATTGGCTCCATATCTGGTCTTAAATGACATATATGACCAATCAGCAGATATGAATCCACCAATCTGAGCAGTGAAGTCTCTTGAAAGACAGATGGCAAAATAGGGCTTGACTTCAGCAACAGATATATCTTGAATCACAGTGCAACCGGGGCATGCATGTAGGGCCATCTCTACATTCCTAAGGAAATCTATGGTTTTGACAGTACTACCATCTAGTTGTAACACATCCCTAACAATGGGCTCATATTTCATCCCTAAAGCATCAGCAACACACGTAGGCATTACTGAGCTACTAGCCCCTAAATCTATCATGCAATTGTGGACTAATTTGCCTCCTATAATCAAGAAAAAATAGAATGGGGGAGGTCTAACCCTTTTATTTGTCTCCACATCCCCAACTGGTTGTACTAGACTTGTGGCATTCTCCATGATAGATGGCTGATCCTTGAGTTCAATCTTCTCTAATTCTTGCTGCAGCATCCTCTTCTGCATTGGTATGGTAGCAACAACATCCCACATAAAGATATTCACATTGGTTTTCTTCATTTTCTCTACCACACTGAAAGGTGCATTAGAAACTTTGGTAGAAACTTTGGGAGCTGCACTTATAAGAGGTTGAGGTGGGGCAACATAAGGGCCACCTACATCTTTCTTTCTTGGATCTTGCTCTTGCTGCTATGAAGTACTTGTTTGTTCATTTGCTGCTTGTATATGAGGTGTAGCACTCAAAGTTGAGGCCTTCTTAGGAGAAAGAGGGGCATCATGTTCCATAGCTCTCTTCCTGTTCCTTGTGTTATGAGCAATAGAATACTGGTTTATATTACAATGCTCCCCATCCTGATGATTCATGAAAGATAAATCATCATGTCCTTGAATATATGATGCCTCCTTGGGATGATCCTCCTCATATGATTGCTTTGCTGCAGGTTCTTGGATAGTTAGGGCCATATAAGATTCTGCCTTCTGGCACATGCAATAGGTATAAGAATAGTTGCAAGAAGGGCAGAAATCTTGATCTTGGGCCAAGTTATTTTGAGGGACTATGGCTCTATTCTGATTTGAGCTTGAAGCATAAGCATGACTATTTTTCCTACCCTGATCAAAGGAGCTATTCCACTGTTTAGGAAGCCTACCACCACTTGGAGCTTGATATTGCAGTTGCGGAGGCTTGCCACTTTGAGCTTGCTGCATTTCTAAGGCCACCACCTTGTTACTCATCTTTTGTATCATAGAGAGACTATCCTCTAATCTCTTCCCCTGGTCCTTCAACTCCCTCCCCTACTCTTGTAGTTTTTTATCCAGGGTCTTCTCTCTTTTATCTGTATTCAACACTAGACCTTGGAGCATTTCTTTGAGCTCATCTATCCCATTTGAGGATGTAGAAGCTCGAGGGACTAGAGTAAAAGTTTGTGATGTAGAAGTTGTAGGAAGAGGGGCCATTGTTGGTTGGTGATTAGGAACATCAGGAAAGAAAGGCATAGGGGGCCTTGGTGCCAATTTTCCTCCTTGTATTAGGATGTTCTTAACTTTTATGGCTATCTCATAAGCATTAGGCAAGGTATCCCCTCCCATAGTTTGGATTGTAGTGGCAATATCACTGTCAAAAGCTCTAAGGTAATGCAAGAAGGCATTACCAGGGGTAGGTTTCACTGCAGTAGGTATTCTATCGCATGTCTTTTGGAATCTATAATTAAAATCAGTCATACACTCATGGGGGGCTCTTTTTATTGTAGTCAGCTGCTCTAATAGTGACAAATGGTCACTCTTATCCTCAAAATGTTTGCATAATCCTGCTCCTAGTTCATCCCAATTAGTTACAGAACCATGAGCTAAGCCTCTATACCACTGTAATGCTTTTCCTTTTAAAGATGAGGCTAGAAGTCTGACAACAACATCATCCTCTGTAATACCATGAATATTATAGACATTTGCTACTTCTTGGATATGCTCTAAAGGGGAGATAGAAGTCTCACCAGTAAAATCAGATATGCTTTTTAGTGCAAATACTGGTATATCATGTCTTTGGGCTAACAACAGAGGACTTCCACCATTAAAGGTGGCAAAAGCATGAACTCTTCGCTGTTCCATATAAACAAGTATTCTATTAATGAGCGTTGATGGCAATCTAGGCTGAGTTCGAGCAGTACGAGGAGTAGAGACGGACCTTACAGGTATATTAACTATTTTTTCACCCCTAACTCTTGATAATGAAATTCTAGTCCTCCTTCTTCTAGGATTTGAAAGGGAAAGCTCTTGATATTGAAATTTACCTTTAGAAGACGCCCTTGTTTTAGCTCTAGGCATGAATCACTGTAACTTTGGCCTAGAATCAGGTTTGTTGATGTTCAGAGTCGCCAAGTACTTTGAAGGACCAACCTCTCGAAGGCTTGAATACTGAAGCCAACACTACCTCTTCAGCACTAATCTCTAAAATTCTTCCTTCTTTGACACCAGTAGACTTTAAATCTTCAATAGGATTGTCCCACCGGGCATGCCAAAAACTATTGTCACTTAGGTTTGCACCCTTGTCCAAGGCCTATGCGCGAGGACAACCTAGTGAAACATGGAAACAACCTCCAAGTTGTGGGACTTGAACTACAAGGTTGAGTCTCCGGAGAAGGCCGGCTTCCTCTTACTATCAGGGCGCACCTAACTACTCTTAGAAGGAAAAGGGGAAGAAGGAGATGCAGAAAACAACTCTACCCTACCTAAACTACGGAGGTGATGCACCAAAATAGAGTGTTTAGACCCATTTCTGCCCATATATGCACTATTGAACTAGAATGAAACTAAGGATATATACATACAGGCTTGTTTTGATCTAATAACCTCATGCAAATCAAGAAACCAAATTGAATAACATAAAGAAAGAGGAATCTCACTCATATATTATCCAGTAGGCAAAAAATAGATATAGTATGCAGGCTACAGATCTCGACAATAAACCAATGAGAGGCAAAATGGGATGCACATACACATTGATAGCTGAAGGAGATAAAACAGAGAATCATTCAGTTCAAAGGCACAAGGAATGTTACACTGAGAGTTGCAGAGCAATAGCAGAGAAATTAGAAAGAGTCGACCCTTGGAAAAGATTACAAAATTGCCTTTATAGTTCAAGCATAACTGAGGGAAATGATTCTACATTAACTGCTCAACTACTACCATTGAACCCCAAAATATCTGATCAAAGATCACACTCGAGCATGGTTCTAAAGTACAAAATTAGATATACGATTGAAGGAACACCTCGAGTAGATAGAAGCGGTGCCAATGAATGATCCTGACATAGCAGATGGATCGACTGAGATGGTGGAGTGTTTCCCTATGCCTTGCATTCATTTCAGGTAGGTCAGAATTGATTGCGAAGATCAGATCGCAAGATAACCTTGATCATTTTTTGCTCCTTGGTTCGTGAATCGACAGGGATGAAGAAAGTCAAATAGGCTATATGAGCCAGCTGGGTCATGCGGGCCAATCACCCTTCTTCACTCTGCCACCTTGGGAAGTCTTTCATGGTTGACCTTCCGTCATCGAACTAACCGTGCCACCCTTGCAGATATTCATATTAACTGTGACAATTACATTAACCGCCAGCCATCGACCGTCCTTTCTGACCGGGCTAGCAAGACACGTGTCAACAAGGCGTTATGTCACCAACATAACCCTCGAGCGACTTACCCATAGCGAGGTGGTGACGACCATCGATCGGCCTAGATCCGACGATCGTGAAGACTCATCATACTCCACGTTGTCCCTACCTTGGGACCATCATAATTGGCACCACCTTTGCAACCTTTTCGTATCCAACTGACACTTGGCAATACCTCAGTGACCGCACCCTGGCGAGACCTGGCCCCACTGATACATGGCGACCTGTTGCTACGTCACTATGGTAAGGATTGCACATCTTCACCATGGTAATATGGCGACAGTCGTTGATCTTCTCTAATCTAACGGCCACGAAGACCCACCTTCCTGTGACCTTCCCTCCTTGTAATTTGCTGGGCCCGTGGTACATGTGGCACTTCCCTATTGTCTGTCAGTCATTTGATCCCTACTGCGCTAGCGACATAAAATAAGGTCCCACCAGGACACGTGGCACCCCATCGCTACGTCGCCAATGTTATCTCTCGAGCAGTTTCTAATGGCGAGATAGCGCCAGCTGTAGATCCCTGCAGATTTGACGATCGTGAAGACTCGCCTCTGTGCTGGCTAAACTGAAGATCCGATGCACGTGGTTCCCTCTGATTTGCCGCCAAACATGTTGACTCACCATCGTTGTCACACCTTTTCCGGTGGGCGCTATGTTGCCATGGAAATTTTTGGGCCAACGCGTGATAGCGACATAGCGCCTATGACACCGCAGAACATTTCTGACCCGCGATAAAACTTTTCCAACCCGCGCTATCCTTTTCCCTGCAAACTGGACCCACCAAACATGCATCGACCAGTCGCTATGTTGCCATCATAACCCTCGCACAACTTTATCATAGAAAAATGGCGACGACCATTGATTGGCCCTGATCTGACGGCAGAGAACTTGCGAGGCGTAAAAATATCATAAGGTTCAAAACTTAGGTAATTTTGATATCTTCGTGGGTATTAAAATATTAGTAATTGGGGAGGTGATCGTTGGGCAAGGTAACATTCAAATTTTGAAACTTGGCGGGACAAACAAAATATGGTAACAAAATGTGGTAACAAACATCAACTAAATGATATTCACCAAGTACTCAATGTGGTGATGATTTATCAAAATATCAAGACAAGATATTGACCAAATACCTATCATATATCTATACAAGAAAATTATAGACAATCAATTTAATGACATCTAAAACTTATTTGTTGATTTATAAGATAAAAACTTTCATGAACTATTTCAATATTTATATACAATGTATATCATGATATAATTTATTGTAAGGTCATTGCCTTCCAATAACTTCTACAAGTGGAAGTGGTAATCATTTGGAAGTCATCACTTCCTCATGATGTACATAGGAGGGTTCCTATATACATGAAGTCACCATGGGTACTATTATGTGGTGTTGTCATGACATCCACCATGGATCATATCACAGAATAAGGTTTCCACCTCAAACTTATCTCTCATAGCTCAAAGAATGTATTACTAGGTATTTCACTTGGAACTTCTTCTTCATGAAGAAGCACTAAGCTTTTGACCACCTTGTTAAGGTTATTTCCAATAAGACATGAAGACTCCCTTTGAATCTAAAACATATCATCTATCTTCTACCTCTCTTTGTGTAAGGTTGCCTATAATAAACTGTTATGGTCCCTGACTCAACAAGTATCCATCTATATAGGAATGTTATGGTCTAGATATCCTTGGTTCATATGGAACTTCATCCCAGGAATCATAGTCCCTTTAACTATGATAATTTTGTGACTAGTAGAGAAATCTCAACATAGTCTAATCCTTTCAACCAATATTATTAAGATTCTTCGAAGCAAACTGAAACATATCAACTATATGCTATATGTGATGTCGATGATCTCTAACTTATTCAAATCATTTATTCATCCCCATAATAGATCATTCATATTTAAATAATTTCAATCGCATTTGTTCTCAATGATCTCTACTTCTAGATTTAATGGCTTGTGCTTTGTTTTAGAGACTTTTCAACATGCTATTTAAAACTATCGCTATTCAAACTACCAACCCAATTTTTCATTTCAGTCTTTAACAAATGATTAGCATGTCATTTCACAACCTTCAGATTATATAAATAATTTCTTTTCTTTTCTTTAAATGTCTAACAATAGTTTTTTCCCAAACTATGGTCTTTTATTACACCCAACTAAGTCAAAATTTTGACATTAATTAGTTGTGTTTGATGACCACAGAAGATGAATCCTAACAACATGAAATGTCTATGGGTACAAACTACTAATATCTCTATAAGTCATTGATTTATATTTTTTCAATATTCAATATTTTATGAGAATTATCCATTTCAACTATGTTTAGGTCTCTCCACACTATATATAGGTCATACTCATTAATAGGTCTTTTCTTCTAACCAATAAGAGGCTTGTTAATCAATTATTTAAATCACAACCAAAGAGTCGAAAAATCTCCTACCACACTCATATTAGAAATAACTAGATGATTTATTTAGAAGCCCAAGCTGTCAACAATAATGCCATGTCTCAAGTATTTTCCAAAAGAGATATCGTTATCCATCGAGTCATACACCAAAACCTTGTGGCTGAGCTCCTCTTTCGCTCTCTACTTGAAGTCCTTAAATCTCTTTACAATTATTCTCTTTCCCTCATGTAGAGTGCCTTTGTACACCATATCAAAGCTCACTAGTCATATTTGAATCCAAGCAATCTCCCATGGATACTTTGATCTCATGGTATGATCCCACTGGTTTTCATTATATTATATTGTTCTCATTCAAAATTTAGGCAAAAACTCATGGGACTTTTAAAGATATCATGTCTTTCCAATACACAATTTCAATATCCTCCCCAAAGCAAGTACTTCTATGCATTGGTAGAGTCTATTCACTTATGTGTTATCATTAAAGGGGCACGTAAGACTCAAAGAGTCATTTTTACATGCATTGGCATGGGATTATGATTCCTATTGATGTTACTTGCAATTGATATCAATGTCACTCTTGTAAGTCAAGTATCTTCAAAATATGTCACGAATCAAATTTTGGAATATTTTTTAATTAGACTTATTATGTTGTTTGAATTTTTGACTAAGACTATGTATGACTCGACTTGAGTCGAATACTTTTATATTTTTGTTTAGACATTATTAGTTGATGATATTAGATGGATAAATTTTACTTGCTAGTCATTATTGTGAGGTTGTTTTACGTTTGACTTTAGGAATTGTGACATAATGGATAAAATTGTGGTTGCACTTACATGTTTATATCAGAAGATGTATGTTTGAAATTTCTATTTAAGATGTTATTTAATTATTGTGATGATGACATTACTAATGAAGTGGGTGATGTCGAATTGTGAGTGTGTAAGTATTGAAGGTGGAAAAGTGGTTAAAGTATAGGAGTTTAGCTCCTCGGTAAGGTTGGCCTTGAATTTTCATGGCGTACGCACACACATATAGATATTTTTATTCATATTAAATCTATTATCTTTATTTTTTTTAGTTAGTTCAATTTTGAAATAAATAAATAAATAGTATTTAGATTGTTTATTTACAAATTTTTTAGATTTGTCTATTAATTTTGAAATATTATAATTTAGATTTTAAAATAAATACTATGCTTCTAATTTCTATATTAGTAATTATTATGCTCCAATTCAAAATAAAAATTTGAATGTTGAGGAATTTAGTGTAAATAAATAGAACTGAAAGTGATTTTCATCCACATGTTTTATTTTCCAAGATCGGTGGGAATGGAATTTAAAAACTAACAAGTTAAATTAATGTTCATTCATTATGTTTTGGGTGGAGAAAAGGAACAACAATTAATTTAAGGGATGTGGAAGCTAATTGGGGCACAAATTCTGCATTAAATTAAGGAATATTTCTTAATAAAAGGAGAGGGAGTTTTCTTGTTCCGGGGAGGGAGAATTTGGGGGAAAAAAAAGACATTTATGTTTTGAAGAGTTTGTAAACATGTTATATAGATCGCAGGAAGGGAGGAAAGACATTAGCGTTAGAGGGAGGATGTGTGAGAAATACAAATCAAAATTTAAACTCACAACTGCAACCCTAACCCTAAAAATGTTGCTCGGCACATGAAGGTGTCGAGTGCTAGTTTTACTCGGCACTTGATGGTGCCGAGTGATAGGTTGCTCGGCACTTGAAGAAAAGTGCTCGGCATAGGAAGGTTCCGAGTGCCAGATTTACTCGGCACTTGCTCAGCACATGAAGGTGCTGAGTGACAGGCAACAGGTGCCAAGAGAACTTGGCACAAAGAGGAGCTTGGCACTTGCACAAGAAATTCTCGACACCAATGGATGCCGAGTGAGCTCGGATCCAATTGAGAAAGAAGATGTCGAGTGTTCTGTTTCAAACTTAAGAAATATAACTTAGGAAATATTTCAACGTGAATGCTTTCACCATTAAAACTAGAGAGCCAAAGCTTTAATCTTTCAACCAAACTTCTCAAATCCAATGAATAGAAGATGAAGAACAATAGATTAAGTATGTTGCTTGCTTTCTATTCAATATTTCATTAAACTATTACAAAATTTGGGAGCATTCGGCTTCAACCAGAAAACCCTAAAATGTTAAAACTTCAAACTTTCAATAAACTTTAAACTTTAAACCTTAAACTTGCAGCTCTAATGGCTGCATACAATGGTGCCTAGAGCAATCACTACTTCAACAGGACAAATCCAAACAACAACAAACTTAAAAAGTGAACAAGGAACCACATGCAACTACAGGCACAAACTTCCTTCCTTCTTCCTTCTCTGCTCAGCTCTGCAACTTCTCTCTGATCTGCTTGATCTGCAAATTCTACAAAATGAATAAAAAATCATTCCATTTTCCCCCTCTTTTCTGATTTCAAAAAATTTCACCCAGCGTATTTATGTTTATGTCTGTTCTAGATGTTAGAGGTGGTAGGTGAGCATTTGGCTCAAGGGGAAAATGTATACTGTCGTAATAAATATTCCAACACTCCCCCTTTGTCCCGAGCCAAACACAACAAGGATCATAGCTGATCCACATCAACTACACCAAGAAACTCTCTTATGTTTACAAAAGATCCAATGCCTAATGGCTTTGTGAAGATGTCTACTAGCTGCTGCTCAGACTTGCAAAAATTCATCTTGATATCCCCATTCTCCACCAGCTCTCTGATGAAGTGATATTTGATCTTAATATGCTTGCTTCTCCCATGGAAGACTGGATTCTTGGACAATGCAATTGATGAGATGTTGTCGCAAAAAATTGTGGTTCCATCCTCCTGCCTTTCATTCAAATCTGTCAAGATCCTTCTTAGCCAAATTGCTTGACATGCTACTACATTTTTTGCTATGTATTCAGCCTCTACTGTAGATTGAGCAACAATAGGTTGCTTCTTGGATGCCCATGAAATTGCACCCGATCCCATATGAAACATATATCCAGAAGTGCTCTTCCTATCATCTAAACTTCCAGCACAATCAATATCCGTGTAACCAACCAACTTGAAATCATCATTTGCAGTATACAAAATTCCAAATCCCTTGGTACCTTTCACATACCTTAGGATCCTCTTTCCCACTTGCCAATGGGAATCCTTTGGGGTTTCCATAAATCTAGAAATCAGAGTTATTGCATGCATTAGGTCTGGCTGAGTTGCAGTCAAATACATTAAACTTCCAACTATGCTCTTGTATAATGTTGGATCTACTCTCTTGCTAGAGTCTTCCTTGCTCAACTTCAGACCTATTGTTGTTGGTGTGGGGGCTGCCTTACTTTTCTGCATTTTGAATCTCTGCAAGATCTGCCCTGCATACTTTTCTTGAGAGATGAAGATGCCATCATGCATTTGTTTTACTTCTATGCCTAGAAAGTATTTCAAGAGACTTAGGTCTGTCATTTCAAATTCACTTTTCATGGCCTCTTTGAACTCACCAATTAGAGCCTTATCATTACCAGTAAAAATCAAATCATCTACATACAAGACAACAATCAATACATTACCATTTTCTGCCTTGATGTAAAGAGTGGGCTCACCATTGCTTTTACTAAAGCCATTGCTCATTAAATATGAATCAATCCTACTGTACCATGCTCGTAGAGCTTGCTTGAGCCCATAAAGAGCTCTCTTCAATCTATATACTTTATGTTCTTCACCTACAACTTCATAACTGGGTGGCTACTCCACATACACTTCTTCTTTCAATACACCATTTAGGAAGGCGGACTTCACATCCATTTGAAATACCTTCCACTTGTGCTGAACTGAAATTGCTATGACAGCACACACAGTTTCCATTCTTGCAACTGGGGCATAGGTCTCATCATAATCTCTTCCATACTGCTGTTTGTAGCCCTTGACTACCAGCCTTGCCTTATGCCTATCAATATTTCCTTTAGCATTGCATTTGGTCTTATATTTCACTCCAATCACTTGCTTCTTTGGAGGCAATTCAGTTAGCTCCCATGTCTCATTCCTTTCTATGGCATCTATTTCCTTATCCATGGCCTTACACCATTTCTTCTTCTTAATAGCTTCCTCAAAATATATTAGATCACTATGAGAAAATAATGTAAAATTAACACTCTCATCATAATCTTCATACCTTTCATCTTGGTATATCTCCCTAAGACTCTTAGTCTTTCTTGGTAATAGGGAGGAGAGTGTGGGATCAGAAACTTCATTGCTGTTGCATTGCCGAGTAGCTCGGTCTTCACTAGTACTCGACACTGACACTCGATCATGCCTAGAGGAGCTTGGCAATGTCTGAATCTGCTTGCCTTTTCTTCTATTTTCTCCTTCTTCTTGCTGTTCATCAGCATCCTCTTCACTCATAATTGGCACTTTACTTAAAGTGCTCGGTGACTCATCAGTTGAACCATACCAAGATTGATTTTCAAGAAATTCCACATCTCTTGAAAGCATCATCTTGTTGTTCAATGGGTCATACAATCTGTATGCCTTTAATTCTGGGATGTACCCTGTGAAGATGCACTTCACACCTTTATCATCCAATTTTTGCCTTTTCTCTTTAGGCACATGTGCATATGCAACACATCCAAACACCCTTAGGTGTTCAAATGTCCATCTTATTCATGATCATGCTTCCATTCAAATTCTGTCACGGACTGCCTTCGCAGGACACCTATTAATTAGGTAAACTGTTGTTGCTACACCCTCTCCCCAAAATTTAGTTGGAAGACCTTTCTCTTTCATCATGCTCCTTGTCTTTTCAACAATGCTCATGTTCTTTCTTTTAGCCACTCCATTCTGCTGTGCTGTATAGCTGGCTGTGAGCTCTTTCCTAATGCCATGTTTCCTGCAAAAATTTACAAAATAATTGGAGGTATACTCCCCTCCTCTATCTGATCTTAGGACCTTGATATAATGTCCACATTCTCTTTCAGCCTGGGCTTTAAATTCTATAAATTTATCAAATGCTTCAGATTTATTCTTTAAGAAATACACCCATGTCCTACGACTGGAATCATCAGTGAATGTCATGAAATAAGTACTCCCCCCAATGGAAGTAACTTGCATAGGACTGACTAGGTTGGTATGCACTAACTCTAATGGATATCTAGCCCTCCTAGAATTTCTAGAATTAAAGGGAAGCCTATGTTGCTTACCCAAAATACAAGCCTCACACTTGTCACAAGAATTTCCTACATGTGGCAAACCTTCTACCATTCTTTTATTTGACAACAATTTTAAACCAGCATAGCCAAGATGACCATACCTGAGGTGCCATAGCCGTGAGGGGTCTTCAATCACACTCCTTAGAGCTGATTGTGTGTGAGGTGCAGCACAAACTTGACATGAGAAACATGTCTCAATCCTCAAGGGAAACATTCTGTTCTTTGTCATTTGAACTGCTGCAAGTAGGTTCTTGCTCCCATCTTTTTCTTGAATGACACACATGTCATTCTCCATCAACACTTTGTATCTATTTTGAATTAGCTGACCAATACTCATCAAATTGTGCTTCATACCAAGGGTGAAATACACATTTTGTATTTCTCTTTTCTCACCTTTCTTGGTGCGAACCATAATAGATCCTTTGCCCACAACTGGTAGGGTTCCATTGTTACCCATCTTAATTTCTAATTTGAAACTCTTGTCAATGAATGAAAACAAGGTTTCATTACCACTCATGTGGTTGCTATATCCACTGTCGAGGTACTAAACCTCAGGGCTTCCTTCTTCACCAAAATTACACATGATGAAGGCAGCAGCATTGGGTCCACTTCCCATATTCACATCAGCCACATTTGCTTGTCCTGACTTATCATTTTTCTTCTTCCAGCATTCATTTGCATAATGCCCATATTTATGATAGTAGTAGCATTCTACATTACTCTTATTTGAGTTGTAGTTTTTCTTACCTCCTCTTGAAGTATTTTGTGAGCTACTTGCTCCATCTGCTCTTCTTGAGCTTTCTGCTGCAGCATTTCTTTGTCCTCCATTACCTCGGCCTCTGCCTCTAGAGTTTCTGCCTGAGCCATTTTTTCCTCTCTCCAATCCTCTTGGATTTGACTGAGCCTTGAATGCTTGATCTTGGGTAGAAGAAGATGTGGATCTATTGATCCTATACTCATGGGTTTGAAGAGAACCCATCAACTCATCCATTGTCAAAGTAGTGAGGTCTTTTGCCTCTTCTATGGTCATGACCAAATGGTCATATTTATGAGGTAAACTCCTCAATATCTTCTCCACTATCCTTTGCTCTTGATAGTCTTCTCCATTTGACTTCAATTGGTTAATTACATTTGAGGTCCTTGAACTGAAGTCTGCAACTGATTCATTCTCCTTCATTTGAAGGTTCTCAAACTCCCTCCTGATGTTTTGTAGCTTTATAGTATAGACTTTATCAGTTCCATTGAAGTTCATCTCAAGGATATCTCATGCTTCCTTTGCATAATTTGCTGCTGCAATCTTTGGGAAAATAGTCTCTATCATTGTTGCTTCAATCAAACTTAGTGCCTTAGCATCTTTCCTCCTTGACTCTTTCAAATGAGTCTTCTGTGCATTTGTGAGGGCAGCATACTGAGTTGGATCAGTCACATCATTGAACCCATTAACTATGAACTCCCACAAATCATTTGAAACCATAATGGTCTTCATCTTCTTTGCAAATGTGTCATAATTCTGTCCATTAAGTGATGGTGGTTGCTGCCATATCTTTCCTACATCTCCTGCCATGATAAATATCCCAAGAAAACAAATGCCCTAACTCACTGTGGATGTGGGGCCTCAAAGCTCTAATACCATGTGAGAAATAAAAATTAAAATTTAAACTCGCAACTGCAACCCTAACCCTAAATACTTTTCTTGACACATGAAGGTGCCGAGTGCCAATTTTACTTGGCACTTGATGGTGCCGAGTGATAGGTTGCTCCACACTTGAAGAAAAGTGCTTGGCACAAGAAGGTGTCGAGTGCCAGATTTACTTGGCACTTGCTCGGCACATGAAGGTGTTGAGTGATAGGCAATAAGTGCCGAGAGAACTCGGCACAAAGAGGAGCTCGACACTTGCATAGGAAATGCTCGACACCAATGGATACTGAGTGAGCTCGGCTCCAACTGAGAAAGAAGATGTCGAGTGTTCTATTTCAAACTTAAGAAATATAACTTAGGAAATATTTCAACATGAATGCTTTCACCATTAAAAACAAAGAGCCAAAGCTTTAAGCTTTCAACCAAACTTCTCAAATCCAATGAATAGAAGATGAAGAACAATAGATTAAGTATGCTTCTTACTTTCTATTCAATCTTTCATTAAACTATTACAAAATATGGGAGCATTCAGCTTCAACCAGAAAATCCTAAAATGTTAAAACTTCAAACTTTAAACCTTAAACTTGCAGCTCTAATGGTTGCATACAATGGTGCCTGGAGCAATCACTGCTTCAACAGGAAAAATCCAAACAACAACAAACTTACATAGTGAACAAGGAACCATGTGCAACTGCAAGCACAAGCTTCCTTCCTTCTTCCTTCTCAGCTCAGCTCTGGAACTTCTCTTTGATCTGCTTGATCTACAAATTCTATAGAATGAATGAATAATCATTCCATTTTCGCCCTCTTTTCTGATTTCACAAAATTTCACCCATGGTATTTATGTTTATGTTTGTTCTGGATGTCAGAGGTGGTAGGTGAGCATTTGGCTCAAGGGGCAAATGTATACTACTGTAATAAATATTCCAACATGGTGAGCTACTGTTAAAAAAAAAGATTGTGGTGTTTTTAGTAGTTTTTAAGAAAAAAGGAAAGTTAGTGTGAGGGAAAAGAAGAAGAATTATGTTTTTAGTTTTAAACAAAGTTGTGAACCCAACCAATTATGTCCTAAGTCATGGCTTAAAAACAAAACAAAAAATTTGGAGTCGCCTGTGGATCAAATCTGATCAGCGGTGTAGTTAGAAATAATTTTTGAAAACTTTGCAAACCATCCAAAAATGTTTCTCATCAACTTTGGTAAATGATCAAAATGTTAAAAGTTTTATTTTTATTTTATTTTTATGAGAACCATAACCATGACTTTTTTTTGTATAAACAACTTCCATACAGTACGTTATTTTCTGCTATGAGGGCAAAACTGTTTATTTCTAGGGTTATTTTCTTATTCACCATTATGGGTCTTGTTCTCATAATAGTTATGAGGAATGGACTTATCTTACTGCTTGCTATTTATTTCAATGAACATTTGTATCAGCTACTTCATCATATTTTTAATTAGCCATGTTTGCTCTTCATTTCTAGGCTAAATATCTTTGAAATGGATAGCCTAATTTAGTGAGTTGTTGACAATTACAGTAAAAGACTTAGTGATTGCGTAATCTAAATTATGCTACATTTATATATATAGAAGGTTGAAGGATTAAGAAGTTCCTCTTCTTAAATGTGGAAATGTATTTTACCTTTGATTAGTGATACATTGGTTCATCTTTACTAACAATTACAGTTCTCATTGGTTACAACAAAGGGTCTTAGGAAAAGAAAAAGATGTTTATCAAATGTATTTTCCTAAGAACATAGATGTTTCTAGATGAAATTCTTTTTTTTCTCTTTTCTATATTTCAAAGTAATGAGGAAAAGTGGCGGGTGCTGAATGTGGGATCAAAGATGAGGGTAATTTATGGGAATTGTATTGTTTTTCCTTAAAAATTTACCTACCAGTCTTTTACACTAAATTGATTCATGATGCTTGGCCAAGCTTGGTAAAGTATTTATGCATATGATTGAAATGCATTGGTTATTTTTTTTTTTTTTTCTTCTTCCATATCCTTGTAAATGTATCTACTAGACATAAGTGTTAGTAGATTAGATCAATTGGCTACACCTAATCTTTCTAATCCAACTATGTCGAGTTGCTAACCTACTCGTGCCAAGGCTGGCTAGTTCTTCTTAACTAGAGAACCTCGAGGAGCTAACCACTCCATGGTTGGGCGATGAAAGTGCCTGGACCACTTTTCCATCTCATGATATCAGATGGACAACTATCTGATGGCTTGGGGATAGGACAACGTGCAGATGGGCTCTCAGGTCCAATGGCATGTTATTTTTTTTTGTGTTTATATTATTCTATATGTTTTATATCAAATGATATACTAATGTTATATTCATGTTTGACGTGCAGGTTGACATAGTTTTGACAAAAGACATCATGTTCATATGATTCATTTTCAGCATTTATGCTTTGATTAGTTTATGATATTGACATGTGGTTGACATTGTATTATCAAATGTATTTAGAGATTTTGGTGTTATGTAATAATGACTTGTGATTTCAGTTTTCTTCTTGACTAAATGTCGATATGTATAGTTTCTCATCTGAAATTGGATAATGAATTAAATGATTATGTGAATAAAATCAAACTTTGACTTTTCAAATTTTAAATTCCACATTTTGGGGTTGTTTGCATATGTGGCATGTGTTGTGGATTTTGGTTCTTACAAAATATGCAATATTACTCAAGAATGTCCAATAATGGTTTTTTTTCAAAGGTGAGACCCATGATATCCTTGAATAACCATCCACATCTCCTCCATACAATTTCTATCACCATGCCCTTGTGCAAGTATACGTGGTTTGGCATCAATCACCATTGTTGTGTTTCTTAGTCCATCAACTACAAACTTGAATTTTTTCTAGAACGAACAATCTCACCCAAAGAATATTACATGGGTGATTTCAAAACCAACGAGTTATTTATCCACCTCCTTAATATTTTCTATTTCTGATCACTATGCTCTTTTATAAAACATTATTATTTCTGTAATACTTGCAGCCTTCTACCAAAAATAAACAGCTTTTGCAAAAATTTTAAATTGTCGACCTATCTACTACTTCCAATTAGTTGTTGTCACTGCTTGATAAAACAATCAAGACCTACAATATTCACCTCAAAAGTCACGTGATCAGCATATAGATTTGCACGATAAAAACAAATGATGTTGACCCTTCTATGTTGTAAGAGAATTTCGAATCTGAACTAGTTGGTTGTACTGATAATTTATTGTCCTGCATATAACATATTATCTGCTGCAATATATTAGTGAGAATATGAGTATATTTCTTGGCATGGACTATCTATGTACATTGTCGGGCATCAACTATCTGTAAATGTGCATATTTGATATGGATCTCATTCGACAGTTACATAACAAATCATGCACTCTCTATTCACATTGCCACCTTCTCAGCAACAACAGTAGTTCTCAGGCCACATTCTTGGTAAGTTGGTGAGATTAAGTTCACTCAATTGTATTTTTTTAATGACAAAATGCCTTCTCTTCCTACCGATATCGACAGTCTTGCAATAAACTCTTTCAAGGAAACTCGTGACCTTGTGACAATCAGAATCTGATGATGCCTCCATGTTTCTCTACACATAAGTTCTTTGTCCTCTTCTTCAGTTTAACCAAAGACAGTACTCTGGGTTATGAGGAAGACTTGCATACCTTGTTCCTCTTTCTGTTTCTATGGTATGGTAAAAGACTAAAAACACCCTTCAAGTTTTGAAACCCTTGCAATCTTTAGATCAAACACTGAACATCTTCTTCAGAATGCCATATGATGTTTTATTAGGTGCACACTCCATGTCTTAACCATAAGAAAAACAAATGGACCTATTTCCATTAACTCTACTTCAATTCCCAAATAATTTTCTGAACACGCAGGCTGATCTTCTGCAAAATCCATCGCAAAACACAATCTGAGCGCAAAATATTATCTCGACTATAATCCAAGCTCGTTCCTTTCACTGAATTTCATGCTCGCATTCATTCTAGCCAGTGACATCATTCATAGTTGTATGCACTCACACTCGCTGAATACATCAATTGCAAACTTTTGAGAATGTCGAAATGGATGGTGAATTACCATAATAAAACATTAAAGAATGATCCCCCAATTCACATCAGACAAGAGGAACACCCTAAGTCGATCAAGAATTCAATATATCCATCACACTCTTACTCAAGATATACAATTAGATACTTGACATCGAAAACATCAGAAAGAACGACAATAAACACCAGTATCATCGACGATCAAACTTTCTTCATGTAATATAGTATCAAAGTTTTTACATAGAATCCTCATCTAATTTAAATCATAGAGATATTTTATCTTAGGATCGATCATAATCAACACATTCTGTGTACCCATATACATGTGACAACAAATTTAGATTGATACACTATGATAACAAATCATTCAAATGTGAAAAATAGAATCACAACTTTAAAATTTTGCTCGGCAGTAACTATTGTCGAGTGCCAGTTTTGCTCGACATCAATAGATGCCGAGTGACAGGAGAAGGTGCCGAGCTAGCTCAGCACACAAAGCAACTCGACAAGTATATGTCGAGTGAGCTCGACAGTGTGGATGTCGAGTGAGCTCGGTCACCACTGCAAGGTGGAGCTTAGTAGAAGTGAATGCTGAGTGAACTCAGCAATAAATGCAAAGAGAAAACTTCAACCGAAGAAAAACTGAGTGACCATACTTATATCATGAATATTTTCACCATTAAAAACAGAGAGCCAAAGCTTGAAGCATTCAACAAATAAACTTCTCAAATGCAGTAAATTATAGGAAGAACAATGGATTCACATATGCTTTCTTGCCTACTATTCAACTTTGATTAAAAACAATTACAAAATCTAGAAGCATTCAGCTTCAATTGAAAAAACCCTAAAATAACCCTAAAACTTCAAATTGGTGAAGAACTTAAAACTTAAAACTTTAATCTTATAGCTCTAATGGTTGCTTACAATAACATCTGGAGCAATCATTTCTTTATAGATCAAATCAAACAATAACAAACTTACAAAATAACCAACAAAGAAACATGTGCAACTACAGACAGGAGACAAGCTTCCTTCTGTCCTCTCCACAACTAGATTTGTTGATCTTTCTTTTTCTTCCTTCTCTACAACTTCTGATCTCTTCAACTCTATGGTCGAATGAACCAGATTATTCCTTTTTTCTTACTGGCAAAATGTTTTCCCTTTCATTTTTTAGATTTGAAAACTCACCTACCAGGTTTTAATGTTTCTAACATAGTCAGTGTGGTCTTAATGCATTTAATATTTCAACACTCCACCTTTGTCCCAAACCAAACAAACAAGGATCACTATTGATCCAAATCAACTACACCAAAACACTCTCTTAGGTCTACAAAACTTCCAATACCTAATGGCTTAGTAAATATGTCTGCTAGCTACAGTTCAGACTTGCAAAATTCAATTTTGATATCTGCATTCTCCACCAACTCTCTGATGAGTGATATCTAATCTCTATGTACTTGCTTCTCCCATGGAAGACTAGATTCTTGGACAATGCAATTGATGAGATGTTATCACAATAAATTGTGGTTCCATCCTCTTGCCTTTCATTCAAATCCGTCAAGATCCTCCTTAACCAAATAGCCTGACATGTTGTTGCGTTTGCTGCTATGTATTCAGCCTCTGCTATAGATTGAGCAACAATAGGTTGCTTCTTGGATGCCCATGAAATTGCACCCAATCCCATATGAAACATGTATCCGGAAGTGCTCTTCCTATTATCTAAACTTCAAGCCCAATCACTATCTGTGTAACCTACCAATTTGAAATCATTTTCTACAGGATACAAAATTCCAAATCCCTTGGTACTATTCACATACCTTAGGATCCTCTTTCCCACTTGCCAATGGGAATCCTTTGGTGTTTCCATAAATTTGGAAATTAAATTTACTACATGCATTGTGTTTGGCTGATTTGCAGTCAAATACATCAAACTTCTAACCATACTCTTGTATAGTGTTGGATTCACACTTTTTCTACAATCTTCCTTCCTCACTTTCAGGCCTACTGCTATTGGTGTTGGGGTTGCCTTATTGTTCTGCATTTTGAATCTCTCTAAGATTTTCCTTGCATATTTTTCTTGAGAGATAAAGATGCCATTATGCATTTGTTTTACTTCTATGCCTAGAAAGCACTTCAAGAGACCTAGGTCTGTCATTTCAAATTCATTTTTCATGGGCTTCTTGAACTCATCAATTAGAAAATTATCAATTCTAGTGAAAATTAAATCATCTACATACAAGACAACAATTAACACATTACCATTTTCTGCGTTGATATAGAGAGTGGGTTCACCATCACTTTTGCTAAAGCCATTGTTCATCAAATATGAGTCAATTCTGCTATACCACACCCATCGAGCTTGCTTGAGCCCATAAAGAGCTCTCTTCAATCTATACACCTTGTGTTCTTCACTTGCAACTTCATAACCACGTGGCTGCTCCACATAAACTTCTTCCTCTAATACACCATTTAGGAAGGCAAACTTCACATCCATTTGATATATCTTCCATTTGTGCTAGGCTACAATTGCTATGATAGCACTCATGGTTTCTATTCTTGTAACTAGGGCATATGTCTCATCATAATCTCTACCATACTACTACTTGTACCCCTTGACCACTAAATGTTCCTTATGCCTATCTATTTTTCCTTCAACATTGCACTTGGTGTTGTATACCTATTTCACTTCAATTACTTGTTTCTTGGGAGGTGATGTAGTTAACTCTCATGTCTCATTCATTTCAATGGCATCTATCTCTTCATCCATGGCATTACACCATTTCTCCTCTTTCACAGCTTCCTCAAAATAAATTGGAGCACTATGAGAAAATAATGCAAAATTTACACTCTCATCATAATCTTCTTCATACTTTTCATCTTGGTATATCTCACTTAGACTCTTGGTTTTTCTTAGCAATAGGAAGGTGAGAGTGGGGTTTGAATTATCAATATTGTTGCTGCTACTATTCTGCACATTAGCTCAAGGCTATCTTGAAGTGCTTGGAGCTATTGCTTGACATGTTAAGGGCTACTTCCCTTTTTTCCTTTGTCTACAATCCATGTTTGCTGGTCCATCTTCTTGTTGATCATCAATGCCATCTTCCTCCTCTTCAATGGTAGGCACTTTACTTGAAGTGCTTCAGGATTCATCTATCAAGCCATCCCATGATTGATTTTCAAGAAACTCCACATCTCTTCAAATGGTGATCTTCTTGTTAATTGGATCATATAACCTATAAGCCTTTGATTTTGAGCTACAACCTATGAAGATGCACTTCACACCTTTATCATCCAACTTTTGCCTTTGTTCCTTAGACACATGTGCATATGTTACACACCTGAACACTCTCAAGTGTTCAACTATCCATCTGCACCTTGACCAAGCCTCAAGCGATATCTTGTTACAAATTGATTTTGTAGGACAAGTATTGATCAACTATACTATTGTTGCTACAACCTCTCCCCAATATATAGTTGGGAACCATTTTGCTTTCATCATACTTCTTTCCATTTCAAAAATGGTCATGTTCTTTCTCTCAGCAACTCCATTTTTCTGTGGAGTATAGCTAGCTGTGAGCTCTTTCTTGATGTCATTTTTCCTACAAAAATTTTCAAACATATTGGAGGTATACTCCCCTCCTCTATCTAATCTAAGGACTCTAATATAATATCCACATTCTTTTTCAGCCAAGGCTTTAAATTTTACAAATTTATCAAATGCTTTAGATTTTTTTTTTTTTAAATACACCCATGTCCTACAATTGAAATCATCTATGAATGTCATAAAATAACTACTCCCCCAATAGAAGTAGTTTGCATAGGGCCTACCAAATTAGAAAGTGCCAATTCTAATGGTGCCCTAGTCCTTCTAGAATTTCCATAATTAAAGGGAAGCCTATGTTGCTTATAGAATATGCAAGCCTCACACTTGTCATATGAATTTATAATGCTTGGCAAACCTTCTACCATTCTTCCCTTGGACAACTAATTTAAACTAGCAAAGCAAAAATGTCCATACCTGAGATGCCAAATCTTGGAGGGGTCTTCAATCACACTCCTAAGAGCGGATTGCTAGTGTACTATTGTATATGCATGCTTGGGAGGTGTAGCACTAACTTGAGAAGAGAAACATGTCTCTATTCTCAATGGGAACACCTGGTTCTTTGTCATTTGGACTGCTGCAAATAATCTATTACTCCCATCCTTCTCATGAATGACACACTTGTCATTTTCCATTAGCACCTTGTATCCATTTTGAATGAGTTGTCCAACACTCATCAAATTGTGCTTCATTCTAGGGGCGAAATACACATTTTGTATCTCATTCTTCTCACCTTGCTTGGTGTAGACCATAATAGATCATTTTCCCACTATGGGAATTGTTCCACTATTTTCTATTTTAATTTCAAACTTTAAAGTCTTATCAATGAAAGAAAATAAATTTTCATTACCACTCATGTGGTTGCTATAACTGCTATCTAGGTACCATACCTCAGGGCTTCCTTCTTCACCAATGTTATACATGATGAAGGTAGTGGGATTGTTTGAATTTCCCATGTTCACATTAGCCACATTAGCATTTTGATTTGACTGATTACCCTGTTTCTTCTAGCATTCACTTGCATAATGCCCATACTTATGATAGTAGTAGCATTCAAAATTACTGTTATTAGAATTGTAATTCTTTTTACCTCCTCTAGAGTTGTTTTGAAAGGTTCTTGCTCCCTCTTGGTTGCTTGCTCTTCCTAAGCTTTCTGCACCAAAAATATGTGTCTAGTGATAGTGATACAAATGAGGAAGACGTTAAATAACTAGAAGCACTACTAGAAAAAAGATTCCATAGAGGTAAAGGAAAGTTCAAAGGTAACTTACCCATCTTTTATTTCAACTGCAATGAGGTTGGCCATATTGCTACAAGATGTACATAGAAGAACTACAAAGGTAGTGACAAGTACAACATCAAAAGAGAAGATGATAGCAAAGATTACAAAGATGAAGGAAAGAAGTCATGCTACATTGTTGAAGAGGAAACAAGGGATGGTTTTGATGAACATGATGATGAGGTGGTATATGTTGTAATGAATGATGAATCTGATGAAGCTAAGGCAAGTGCACTTGTGACTTGTGTGAACAAGAATAATAGATGGATCATTAACAATGGATACTCACATCACATGACTAGAGACAAAAGTAAGTTCATTATCCTAAATTATTATGATGGAAATAGTGTAAGATTTAGTAATGATGCACAATGTTTGATAAAAGAAAAAGATTCTATCAAACTCACAAATAAGATTTTATGTGACAATGCTTACTATGTTAAAGGACTAAACTATAACTTGTTGAGTTTGTCACAATTGAATAAATTGGGATGCAAGGTTGAATTTGAAAATAATATTTCTAAGATATATTATACAAATGGAAAACTGATTGGAAAAGGTGTTCAAACTAGAAGTAATCTATTCTATCTTGATATAGGGGATGCTACTTGTGTTGTAAAATTTGATGATGTATGGTTATGGAACAAAATGTTATGTCATGTTAATTTTGATAACTGGTTAGTATCAATAACATGAAGAAAATTAGAGGCTTTTCTAAGTTGAAGAAGAATGATAATGTAATGTGCAAACAATGTCAGTAAGGAAAAATGACAAAGTCAAGTTTTAAGAGTAAAACTCATACCTCTAAAGGAATACTAGAGATTTTTCATACTGACTTGTGTGCACCAATTGAAGTGCAAAGCTATAAGGTAGATAAGTGCATAATGCTATTTGTTGATGACTATTCAAGGATGATGATAGTCATGTTTTTGAAACAAAAATCTGATGCTTTTGAAATGTTTATGTGGTACTTGACAAGAGTTGAAAAGGAAATAGGTAAAAGTCTGAAATGTTTGAGATTTGATAGAGGAAGAGAATTCACATCAAGAGAATTTGAGATGTTTTGTAATGACAAAGGAATCAAAGACATACATCTAGTCCTACAATACCAACCCAAAATGGAATAGCTGGAAGGAGAAATAGATCTATAATAGACTATGCTAGAACACTCATGATGGAGAATAATATTGCTTTGAAATACTAGAGAGAAGCTATAAGTATGACTATGTATACCTTGAACTGTATGCAAATCAAGAAAGGTACTCATTTGACACCTTTTGAATTATGGTATGGATACTCATTCAATGTAAAATAATTTAAGATATTTGGAAGTAAGTGTTACATTCTCAAAGATGTTAGGAATGCAAAGTTTGATGCAAAAAGTGAAGAAGGTATATTCCTAAGATATTCCACAAGAAGCAAAGCTTATAAGTGTTTTAATACTAACACTAACAAAATTTGGAAAGTAAAAATGTGAATTTTGATGAATATATAGAAGTACATGAGGCTAAACCTACCAAAAAGCCATTTGAAAGAATACAAATTATTTGTATACTTTTATGAAGGAATGCTTGCTAAAGAAGATGTTGCAAGTCAAGTTTCAAATCAACAAGACGTTATAATGATTTCCAAGTCACATCCTATGAATGCTGAGTTACATTCAAGAAAGAAGTTGCATTCAGATGTTCAATTATAAAATGAAGAGGATGCATATTTTGATTCTAAGATTAGTACACATGAAAGCAATTTTGAATTACCTGACAGAGATATACACAATGATTCTAAAGTTGAAAGACATAATGAAGAAACAAGAGCTAAACAAAGATTGTCCAAGTATATCAAGAGACATCATCCTACTACTCAAATCATTGGAGATAAAGATGCTAGAACAATGACAAGAAAAAAATTGAGAAGTGAAACATATTTGTTGAGAATGAAGGAAACCAAAATAGTAAAAGATGCATTAGAAGATGTTGATTGGTATAAAGCCAAGGATGAAGAGATTGAACAAATAGAGAAGTACAAAACATGGAGTCTAGTCCCTAGACAAGAAAACAAAAATGCGATTGATACTAAGTGGGTATTCACAAAAAAGCTAGATGAGAATGGTGAAATGACAAGGAACAAAGCAAGATTGGTTTGCAAAGGCTATGCACAAGAAGAAGGAATTGACTATGGAGAGACATTTTCCTCTGTTGCTAGATTGGAAGAAGTAAGAACTCTAGTTATGTTGCATACAAAGGTTTCAAAGTCTATCAAATGAATGCTAAATCTACATTTTTGAATGGAATATTAGAGGAAGAAGTTTACATAGAATAGCCAAAAGGTATTTCTGATCTTAACAATAAGAACATGGTATGTAGACTACACAAAGCTCTATATGGTTTGAAACAAGCAACAAGAGAATGGTTTGAGAGACTTCATAATTATCTTGTGAAGATTGGATTTGAGAGGACTGATGATAACAATAATCCATACATAAAGACAAAGAAAGGAAAAGGTATTTTATTATCTGAAATATTTGTTGATGATATCATATTTGGAGGTCAAGATGTCTTATGTAAGGATTTTGCAAATTAGATGAAGCAAGAATTTGAAATGTCTATGTTTGGAGGGATCAATTTTTTTGAGGGTTTGCAAGTATATAAGATGAAATATGGTATATACATCACTCGGTCAAAGTATGTCAAAAAGACATTGAAAATCATTGGATTGAAGGATTCTAAACTAGTAAGTACACCTATGGTGACATAACACAAATTATCAAAAAATGATGATTCAGCTGAGGTGAACCAAACATTGTATAGGTCTATGACTGGAAAATTGCAATATGTAGTACATAAAAGACATAATATTCCATTATCTATACAGATAGTTGCAAGATTCTCTGCTAATCCCAAGGAAAATCATTTGATGGCTATGAAGAGGATAATGATATATCTGAAAGGAACAAAATATTTTAGTCTATACTATAAGAAGAATGAAAATTTTGAATTGAGAGCCTAGATTGATGTTGATTGGGCTGAAAACATTGATGATAAAAAGAGCACCAGTGGAGGAGCAATTTTCTAAGGAAAAAGACTAGTTACATGGACTAGTAAGAAACAATGTTATACTTCACAATCTACTGTTGAAGTTTGTTGGTGTAAATTAGTATTTACTTATTACAGTTACTTAAGTTTACTTAGGTTTATGCATTATTTAATTATTTTGTATTATTTTTATTTGCAAGACATTTAGGAGTTTGCACACCTTTTTGAGTTGTCATGTAGACAACACAATAGTATGCAACTCTATTTTAACACATGGTGTCTACAACACTATTTTGTGTGTCACACCCTTGTAGGATTATCCTCACATCATCGCACATACTTTCATGTTTAATGGAGGATAATCCATATCTAATGGACATGTGCTTGGTTGTATGACTTATCATGGTGCTGATTACGAGACATTTCAGATGTATCTCAATGGCCTTTATATACAAGCACTCCTAGTGTACTCTTAATTATGACATATTGAATACATTTTTATTCTGATCATAGTCTCTCTTTTTTGGTCTACTGTGTGCTTGTGTTTGAGTTCTTAGTTCTTGGGTGAATTTTTCCCTTAGAAAAATTCTTACATGGTATCAGAGAAGCTTGGAGACTTTCTCATCACATAGTCGTTCAAGACCACACTTGCTTTAGTAGCTTAGCTTGAATCTGGAGTACTACAAAAATTGGGAGCGTCTAGAGCTAGATCTGACCTCGCCATCCCATCCAAAATGTTGATCTAGTAAAAATTGACTATAAACACACCTACCTTGGCCCAAAGTTGACTGTGAGGCAAATTTTTTTTGCAAATTGGAACCTGGAGGCCCTGATTTGCAATTCAGGTATGGTCATTTTTTGTGGATTTAATTGATTAATTTCAAATCTACAATTTCATTTTCTTCTACATTTTTTCCTGTCAGTATTTTCGAAAGCTAGCAGAGAAATTTTTTTAGCAGACCTGGGCTGTGACACCCTGAATCTACCATTTGGAGGGTATTTTATTGTCACAAGAGGAGGTTTATTATATCCATGTCCAAAAAAGGGCCAAACCAATAGGTTTTCAGCACCACACAGTTACTTTGACAAGTGCCTTTTCTAATATTTCAAGGCAGAGCAAAAATTGGGCTATATCAACATTTCTGGCCAACAAGATGGGTCACCCAACTGGTGGCATCCTCCAATGCCCAGTGGCAGTCTCAACATTCATTTTGACTCTGACGAGCTACTATTTTAAAATAGTTCTCTTATTCAAAGCAGGACCAATGTGGGACTAATCCCACTATTCCAGCCTTCACCTTTGTGATTTCTCAGTGACCGCAGACTTGGTTCTCCAGCAGCTGACAGATTTTTTTCGACATCGCTATTTAAAAAAAAAAAAATTTCAAACTCGTGTTGAAAAGTCTTACCCACTTGTGAACTGTACATGTCTGCATCAACTCGTACCCTCTAAGCACGTGATTGGAATCCCACACAGTGGTATCTTTGGCGCATCTTCCTGATTCTGGCATGCATTGTTGCAAACTCCCACCCAATGTGCAATAGAGTCTCTTCCCACCCATGCAAAGGCCTGCAACAATGCCACGTGGCCTACAGCCCAAACTCTAGACTCAGACACATGGATTTTTCCATGCCACACTGTCTGCTAATTGTGCTAGTCACCGATCAACTATGCCATGACTTTGACAACTCATCTAGGACTACCACATCACCCATGGAACCTGACTTGTAGTGCCACATAAGCAATATGACTACCATGAGTACTTTTCTATACTGTACAAATGCCAAAGAAGCTGCCACGTCAGGAAGGGCGATGATTTTTTGCTAATGTCATCTTTTCCTAAGGTTAAAATTGATGGCAGTTTAACCATCAAAACTAGGCATTTTACAACTATAGTGACATCTATTTGACCATCAAGTTTAGACTCGCAATTTTTGCTCCAAACCCCTCTTCAGATTGCTTTTCAGTTTGGTAGCCTAACTTTGTGAGCCCGTAACTCGGACATCCAGACTCCCATTCAGGTGCAATTTTTTTTGAAATTGGGTAGAATTTTCTAAATTTTCTAGTGGTGGTGTTGTTTTCTAGTTTTGGTGCATAGATTGTAGAAATTACATTTTTTGGTGACTGTACTTGCATAATCTTGTGTTTTGCAACTTCAAAAGCTCCATACAGGCACATCTGGTCACTTTTTTGTGTTCTGTTATTTTTGAAAGTGCATTTTTTTTTGTCTACTTTCTAGATCTAAAGTCAGATTCTAGGGTTGTGTGGACCAATTTCTCACTTTCAAAATTAGGCCTTTTTTAGCATTGTAAAGCTTTGATTCTTTTGTAGAATTGTTGTAAAACTAAGCTATAGTGCTTAAGTGATAGATTTTAGCCTCATAAGGCTATTGTAAAAGCAAAATCAGAAAGTCCACTTTGTTTATTTTCACAAGTGGCCCATTGTAAACGCACTACTTATAAAGTGCCAAATGCATCTTTTTTTGTGGGGGTCTTTTGATTGAGTGAAAAGGGGGGTGTGTACTATGTTTTTTGTGTCTCTCTTTTGTGCTCTTTTCATTTCTACATCATGGGTTTTAAATTTCCTCCTCTAACTTCTCACAACTATTCTACATGGAAAGATATTACATGGAGTAGATTAATGGAAAAAGAATTTAGTCTTTATGTTGATGGTACAATCATCAAACCTAATGATGCTAAAGAACTCATTGATTGGAAAAATCAAGACCAACATGCTTTAGGAGTTATCAGGAGTTGTGTATAGGGGAATCTTCTCTTTCACATTAAAAATTGTTCAAAATCTAAAGAAGCTTGGGACAAAATTGAACAGTTGTATGGTAAGGTGGATGAAGAAAAGGGATTTCAGATTGAGGATGATCTACTTCTCTTGGATCTTAAGAATTATGACACAATTTAGGATTACATCATCAAATTCAATGAGTATAGGGCACTTCTGAAAGATTGTGAAAATCCCATGAAAAATGACAGGTTGATTCATCACATCCTGAAGAGGCTACCTTTTGAGTACACTAACTTTGTTTCGAGTTTTAATACTCACAGGTTGACCATGGGATCTACTTACTAGAAGCCTTCCTTTGATGGATTTGTAGACATGTTGATATTTGAACAATCTCACTTTGTGGATTTTGGACTTCTCAAGTCATCTAAGACCAAAGCCTTGGTGGCTAGTGATGATCACAAATCAAGTCAAGGGGGGAAAAGCAACAACAAGAAGAAGTAGTGGAAGTAGAAAATACAATCTAAGACACAAAAATCCTCCCCTCAACAAGGAAATACTTCTTCCAACAATAAGGGAAGTAATGAAAAGAAGGAAAAACTCTTTTGTGCATACTACAAAAAGCCAAATCATGATGAGCATCATTGCAAGACAAAAAGAATTGATGAGTTAGAAAACCTACTCAAGAAGAACAAGATTCAAGTGTCAAGTACTTCCAAGGATTCTACTCCAACCTCTTCAAATTGTAAAGGTCAAACACTTATGGCAAACACTAGTTCTTTTTCAGAATGGATACTTGACTCCGGTGCCTCTTACCATATGGGCTCTTTAAAGGAAGACTTTTCTTCATTGAAGCAGTCAAAAGTACCACACATCTTCAGGGCGATGATACCAAGATGGAAGTTGAAGGGAAAGGACATGTAGAAATAGAAAATGGGGAATTCAAAGATGTTCTCTACATTCCAAATCTTAGCTCTACTCTCCTATCAATTTACCAAATCACTCACCTTGGAGATGGTCATAAGGTTGAGTTCCTTCTAGATTTTGTGATGGTGTGAAGTCTTAGAGATCATTCATTGGTTGTAATGGGGAAAGTCAATGATGAAAAGAGGCTTTATTCCTTCTCCCACTTTGTGCCAAAGAGTCCTTCTCAAGCCTTGTTAACTTACTCTACTTCAAACATCAACTTATGGCATGAGCAGTTCGGTCACCTTGACTTCCGCTCTCTTCACCAAGTTTTCTCAAAACATATGGTTAAAGGTCTACCTAATATCAAATTTTCTAAGGAAGAATGTTCATCTTTCTTAGTGGATATGAATCTCAAGGAGAAGTATGATAAAGGGAAGTCTTCTTGAGCTCCAGTTGTTCTTCAGCTAGTTCGCCTACTTTTAGCAGGACCCTTTACAGTGACTTCAGTCAGCCAAGGCTGCTACATACTTACATTTGTTGATGACTTTTTGAGATTCACTTGGGTCTTCTTCTTTCATCATAAGAATGAATAGGTTCATAAGCTTCAAGACTTCAAGACTCATGTTGAACACAAGTCAAGGAAAGCCATCAAGGTACTAAGTGTGGACAATGAGAACAAATATGTACACAGAAGACTTAAGAACTTTTACAAAATTGAGGGGATTGATCTTCGAAACTCACCAGCATTCAATCTACAGAAGAAAGATATTGTAGCTATGAGGATTAGGACTCTCAAGACAATGACAAGTTGCATGATAAAGGCCAAGTCTCTCAATCCTACACTTGAAGTTGAAGCCATTAGTAGTGCCACTCACATACTTAACAGGTCTCCTCATCCAGCCTTAGATGGCAAGACTCCTTTTGAGGCATGGTGTGGTATAAAATTAGTTGTGAGTCATCTTAGAGTCTTCAATTGTCTAGAATGAGTAAACCTATCTTCTAGGGGTTGCAAGGCATCGACACCTAGGCCTTGTACCTTCATCGACTATGAAGACAATGTGAAGGCTTATAGACTGATGGATCTAGATACTCATGAGATCTTTGTGGAGAAGGATGTACATTTTGAGGAAAGTTCACCAAGCTTATCCTCTACTCCTCTTCATACATCATACACAGTGGAAACTGACAGTAACACTGGCGATAATGCTTCAACGGGTTCAGACATGTGGGTTTCTGTCGATAGTTGTAGTGAGAGGTCACATCAGTCTAGTCCACATGCTTATATTGCCATGGTGAAAGGTCCATCACAGCATGGTACATCTTGTCTTCTAGCTCTAGCTTCAATTGACTTGGGAGATAGACTTGAGGAATTACATCTTCTCATTGATGAAGTTGATCCTTCTACAGTTGTTGCAATGGCTCACTCTGATCCTCATGTCCATTCTCTAAATGATCAATCTTTACAGGTTGGCATGATTGTGGATCCTTATGAACAAAAATTAGTGGAGGTCTCCTTGTCAGTTGAGGAGATAGATGGTTCAATGGAACTGGTTCAACAAAAATCTTTGACCAATCTGCATTCGTTCTTTTCAGCACAATTGGAAGAGGTGAACTTCAGCATCAACATAGGGATACTTGAGCAAGTTTTAGGGCCACCATACATCTTTAGGAGTATACCTTTGCCTTTGTTTCTTCCTAAGGGGATGAACACCATTCTGCATTCTTGGACCAGCTTTTTCATCAGAGCGACTTTCACTTGTTGGAATTCTTCTTTTAGGGGAGGGGGGGGGAGCCTATTCTATCCCTCTTCCTTCTTTCATTCTCTTATGTATATACTAGATGTATGTTGTAATTGGGGGGTCTTGATTACTCCATCCATCGATGCATCCCTATTTATCTCTTTTTTAGGGGGAGGATTTTTCCCATGAGGTTTTCCTTGTCTCTCCACTTTATGAGAGATTTGCATCTTCATTATGTACATGGGTACCTAATATGGCCTAGTAGCTGGGCCCCATTATGCATCTTCATCCTAGTTCGTAAGCTTAAAGGTATTCCCCTAAGTTGCACTTAAGGGAGGGTGTTGGTGTAAATAAGTATTTACTTATTACAATTACTTAAGTTTACTTAGGTTTATGCATTATTTAATTATTTTATAATATTTTTATTCTTGAGACACTTAGGAGTTTGCACACCTTTTTGAGTTGTCATGTAGACAACATAGGAGTATGCAACTCTATTTTAGCACATGGTGTCTACAACACTATTTAACATGTCACACCCTTGTAGGCTTATCTTCACATCATCGCACATACTTTCGTTCTTAATGGAGGATAACACATGTCTAGTGGACATGTGCTTGGTTGTATGACTTATCATGGTGCTGATTACAAGATATTCTAGATGTATCTCAGAGGCCTTTATATATTGGCACTCCTAGTGTACTCTTAATTATGGAATATTAAATACATTGTCATTCTGATCATACTCTCTCTCTTTTTTGGTCTACTGTGTGCTTGTGTTTGAGTTCTTAGTTCTTGGGTGAATTTTTCCCTTAGAAAAATTCTTACAAAGTTAAATATGTTGCTACTGCTGTAAATTGCACAAACATTGTATGGATCAAATAACTACTCAAAGGAATGGAGGAATAAATTAAAAAACTAGTGATACTTTATTGTGATAATACCATTGCTATCAATATATCAAAAAAATAATGATACACACAAAGACAAAGCACATTGCAATCAAGTATCATTACTTGAGAGAGTGAGTTTAAGATAAAGAGGTGAAGATGAAATATGTCAACATAAAGGAGCAACTTGTCGATATCTTCACAAAACCATTACCTATGGATTTTTATGAGTATCTAAGAGGTAAATTATGGATGATACCCCTATCAAAGGCTATCGAAGTAACAACAAGAGTTCCCTACATCAAATAGGCTAATTTTCATATGTTACACATCGATGCAGAGGATCTTACTTTAGGAGCTGCCTCAAGTAATGAAAGGGCCATAACTCCAAAATCAGTCATAGCCAAGGTGGAAGAGGGAGTGAAAAGTTTTTTCTAAATGTCTTTGGCATTGTTGTCAAAGAGGGCGATATTGTACTGATCAAGAGCCAAAACATATAGGGAGACATTCTACTATTCAAAGAGGGAGATAGATTGATCAAGGAGGGAGATAGATCAAGCTAGTATCAGTATGATTAATTAGAAAGAGAGAGATAGTAGAGATATCAAAGGATTTTTTATCAGAGAGACAGAAGGAGAAATCCTCATCTACCTAGTCAAAGGGAGATATAGTAAGAGCGAGTTATAAGAAAGAGTGAATTTTGTAACCTAATTAGAAGATGGAAGTTGTTGATAGAGGGAGAGATATCAATAAAAAATTTCTTTTTGGCATTGCCTTACTATTTTACCGTAGTTAATCTAGTTGATTTGGTCAATTAGTTTGGTTTTCCATCAATGCCAAAGAAGGAGATTGTTGATATTTCTTTGAAAAGAGCATTGTTGAGAAAGATGATTGGAATTAGAAGGAGATTGTTGAAGAAGACTATGGGCTTCAATCATTTTTTTGTCACTAATGTCAAACCTACTATTTTCTAGTAAAAAAAATCCGTATAAGATTCAAGTACTATCACTTAGTTGATTGATGAAGAGGATTTGATCAATAAGAGGTAACAATAGCACCTAGAGCAAAGGTTGAGTTATTATTTTGAAAAAAAGTACAAGGATCAGTTAAGACAATGATGACATCATGTATTGATAATCTACTTATGCTTACAAATGTTGGTTACACTTAGAAAGTTTAGAAGAATAAGTTGCACAAATTTTGTCTGTCAAGCCTGACCGAGTAGATAGTAGGTACTAAGAAAAGTTATTGCAAGCCGAGTAGAAAATTAGTTGGATCTGAGTAAAATTTAATTCTGGTGTATGCTGAGCAAAACAATTGATACCAAGCATCAGTAAACTTTAGTAGGTGTCAAGTAATTTTATAGTGGACATCGAGTGACACAATATGTGTCGAGTGTTAGAGGATTGATAGTGCCAAGCTGCTGCATTATTTAAAAGATTGCAGCTTCACTAAATCTAACCTGACAAGTTTATTTTCTTGAATTTTGTGAACCAAGTAGAAGATAAGGTTGATGAACTGGTGGCACAGAATTTGAGGTAAACCATATTTAGGTGAATTCAAATAGATTCTAGAAGGAGTTTCTAGAAGAGGTATAAGATATGGGGTAGATACATTATATCCTAGCTAATCCAAATGAACCCTAAATTGAAAATGGAAAATGAGTAGGAAAATACCTTAATTTCCTACTTATAGGAAGGTCTAGTCATGAAGAAAAAATTTCATGTGCGAGAACCTAAGGGAGACAAGGAGACATGGGTTTTTCTTCATGAAGTGACCTAAGAGAAGAGTCTATAATGGCATCTTAAGCAAGAAGGCTTAAAGAGATGAATGCTTGAAGGGTGAACAAGCTATCAGCAAAGTATGAAGACCAAGCAGAATTGAGGACTGAACAAAGATTTGTAATGATTTCCAAGAGAAGTTGTAAGTTCTCTAAAATATAAGATCTACTATTACTCTCTAACAGTTGTATCAATCTGTGGCAAATCCTTTGGATTAAGGTTGACCTAATAGTCATTTGTAAATCCTTTAATTGCATGGCATTCCAAGTGAATGGCCTAAAGTTCTCTAACAAGCCTCACTTCTAATAGGGTGATTGAAATCCCTTAACTAGGTCACATTTAACAATGTGTATTGTAACCTTTAATAGGGTTGGCCTTTTACAGGGCATTACGTGAGAGGAGTGAAAAGGAGTAGCATGTTATTGGTGGTTTTTCCCAAATTGAGTTTTCACATAAATCATCGTGTCAAGTGTGTTGATGAATTTGTTATGTTTCATGCTTTAAATTTCTTCAAGTTGATTTGACAATAATCTACAAGTTTTAGTGATTGCATAGTCTTATGGATGCATGCATTAGTGTGAATGTTTTATGGGTTCACCAAGCTATAAAAAGTTTTATTTATACATTTGGACTTTGAATATATATCTATAATTTTTTATCGATAAATGGCCGAAGCCAAGATTAATTATTTTTATTAATTATTTTTATGTGTTAAGCGAATTCAAACCCAAGACCTCCCACATGAGAGGCTCACAAGTTACCGTTGTGTTGTAGGCTCTTGCCTAAACATATATAATATATTATTAATAAAAAAATATGAAGTATAATATTTAAAATAATTAATAAAAAATTACAACGAGTGAATAAGTGTAAGAGTTTGAAAATGAAAAAGAAGATTATATTGCAATGTATAAAGCATAAAAATCAAAGAGAAAAATACGAAAGGAAAACCAAGTTGATTATATATAATAACTAACAAATAGAAAAACTAACCTATTGTCAATAACTAATGTATAAAACTAAAAATTCCACCCATTAACACATTATTTCTTCAAATGAATTCCTAAAAGAACTCAAAGTGTACCTTCTCAAGTGGCTTATTATGTGCATCATCAACTTTTGATTTAGAGTGATAAAAGTGGAAATGAATGGCATTCTTGATCCATTGGTCTCAAATGTAATGAAAACCAACCTTAATATATTTTTTCTCTCATGAAAAAAAGTATTCTTATTTCAAGTTTCAATGCAACTATTATAACTCTTTAGAATAATTGAGAGGGCGGGGTATGTGAATAAGTTATTCAAGGTCCAATGCAACTTTTTCTACAAATCCTTAATGGCACATAACTAAAATTATCATGCATGCAATTGAACATTAAAAAACTATGAAAAGTAAACATGCATCACACCATAACACTGAGAATTTGATAACCCAGAAACCCTTCAGGAATAAGAAGGTAAAACTGGAGTGGGGATGATAGCCACAAAATAACTGCGCAATTGATTTCAACCACTTCTGATGGCATGCCCTATTAAAATCCTGCCCTGTTAAAGGCTACACCACATTGTTAGAGGATTTCACCATACTGTTAGGAATGGGCCTGGTCAAAGGACTTTGGAACATTCACTTGGAATGTCACCCTTTTAAAGGATTTACATCATGGCTATTAAACCAACCTAAGTCCATAGGATTTATTCTAACTGTTACAATTGCTAGAGAGTAAGAATAATGGCTTTTGATCTGATACAACTTACAACATATCTTGCAGATTACAGATCACACTTCAATTCAATCCTTTGCTTTGCTTTAATCACTATGGCTTCAAACAACTTGTCATCTCAAGCTTTGTCATCTTGAGTCTCCTTACTCATCATACCAATGCAATCATATCTATGGTCACCTATCAAAGTAGAGTATCTATTCTCTCTTCCACCATAGCACCTTCTTCAGTACTTCATGCTTTCATGCTTTACCACCTCTTTTTGCTTTGTGACCTTATGACTCCTTAAATAGAAATCTGGAATACCTTTCCTGCTTGATTCTCCCTCTCCAACTTTAGGTTTTCAATAGATTAGGTAGGATACAATGTATCTATCCCATATCTTGCTCGTATCTAGAAAATTCATCTAGAATCCAATTGTATTTTCCAGAAAAAATTTACATAGTGTTCTATGCCACCAGCTCATCATTCTTATCTTCTATCTGATTCACGAAATTCTAGATAACTACCATGTTGGCTTAGATCTGGCGAATCTTCAATTTTCAAAATAATGTAGCAACTTGGCATTATTGATTTACTGAAGCTTGGCACCTGAAGAAATTCTATGAAACTTGGCTTTTGAAATTCACTCGGCACTTTAATATCACTTGGCACTTATATCTTTCTCGGCACTTGAAAACTTACTCGGCACCTGATCTTCACTTGGCACTTGAAGACTGCTCGGCACCTAAAGACTACTTAGCACCTGAAGACTACTCGGCACCTGAAGATCACTCGGCACACACTAAGTTGAACTTAGTTAGGCTTTACAAATGACTTAGTTAAACCTTACATCTTTGATGTGTTTTAGTGTGCCCACTCTCTGTGTCTTAGAGTATGACATCAATACACTATTTCATCAATGGCTTAGCTGATCCTTGTACTTCATTATAACATCATAACTTCAACAGTTCTCTAGGTGCTCTAGTTACATCTTATTGATTACCTCCTCCTTGTCAATCAACCAATTTATAGTATTTGGATCACTAAAGCAATTGTCATTCCTGCAAGTAGCAAGTTTGACATCAATGACAAAACAATGATTGAAAACATTCTTTACCAATTCCATTATTCTTCATTCATGAGCTTTTCAATTATTTCCAACAACAACTTGATTATCGTTGTATAAAACTAGTGTTTGATCCTATGAAATATCCATATCTTCTAGAATGAAACATAAGTGACATTTTTATTCTTACTTATCCATGAAAGAGGTCTAGATCCAAGATGAAAGATATACATTATTGTTGTTTTTTGATCATCTTGAGATCCAACATAGTTCAAGTCAACATATTCTTCACAAAAAGGTTATCAATTTTATATATTCTAGACCATAGTCAAGAGTTCTTGAAACATGTCATAAAATATATAAGTCTTTTGTTTTTTGTTTTCTATTTTATACTTCATTTTTGTGATGAAAACTATCATCTAGCTACTATCAAACCTAAATCATGGATACCACTTATAAATCCTAATGCTATTGTAACAAAGGCAAATAAATCATGTTTTCAAATTGATGATAAAAAATGTAGGTGAATGATCTATGAATATCCAATAAGTATGTGAATATCACTATTTATTTTTATTGGATAGGATCACATTCACCTGCATATAAAAAATATGTAGAAATCCTTCTTTTAATAATGATTTAAAATATTCTAGGCTAATGTAACTGGAGGTAAATATTTGTACAAAAATAAATCTTTCAAATTCAATAGGCATTTTTTATGTTGTATTTTAGAATCATGTGGAATGATTCATATAAAATTTGTAAAGTAAACTTAATATAGTTCACACGATATTAAATAAATGAGTTAGATATTCCTATCAAATTAAATGATAATATATCATATAGTTGTAAAAAAAATCCCATTACATTTTTTCAATTAAGAAAGAAGGTTTTGAAGGGCCCTTTATACCCTATACATAGAAACCTAACAAATTAAACACTAATCCCATCAAGAAAAGGAAGACAAAGCTAGTAAATGAACAAAAGCTAGCCACAAAAGAATAGAACACCAAGAAACTAAGAGATTTAAAAAAAAAGACACAGATGGTACCAAGAAAGAAAAATGACTTATTACATTTTCTTTAAAAGCTCTAGAGTCTACACCTCAAGATGGTCCATCTCCCTTGCATATTTGTTAATTTGAGTAACATCAATAGAGTTAGTCACATCCATTTACCTAGTTCTAACTCTAGTCCTTTTACTAGGTCCATCCTTGCTATCAGTAACACCTCCTTGGTCCTCAAGAGAAGTAATGATCACCTTCTTCCTTGTATTATTCTCCTACTTATAGATGAGAATATTTGTGTGGACATTGTAAGCTTTAAGCATTTTGTAAAGTTGATCAATAATTCTTCTTAGAGTACTCTAAACTCCTCTAGCTTTGTTGTCCTACTTTGGAACCTTAGCCTTCTGGCTATAAAAGGCTTCCATATCCATCAAAGAGCCCATCAAGATGGTCTCCTTGCTGAATATATCCATATTCCTTTGTTTATAAATCCTTCCCTCTAGGGTCCTCATCATATTTTTCAATTCCATGACTTGGTGAAACAACGACTTGATGGATCTAAAATTATCCAACATTTTGTTCTTGGCATTATCAAGCACATCTATATTCTCTAGAAACTCCTTTAATTTTTTTGTCCTACTCTAGAACCTTATTCTTTAGGTTATAAAAGGCTTCCATATCCATCAGAGAGCCCATTGGGATAGTCTCCTTGTCAACAATATCCATATTCCTTTGTTTATCAATCCTTCCCTCAAGGGTCCTCATCATATCTTTCAATTCAATGACTTGGTGAAACAACCACTTGATGGATCTGAAATTAACCAACATTTTGTTCTTGGCATTATTAAGGAAATCCATATTCTCTTCTTTTCAATAGTCACTACCCATAATCATTGATGGATCAATAAGTTCCTAGAGTTCAAGTTTACCAGGCTCCACCTCACCAACAATAAAATTATTTTTTTCTCTAGCTATATCGATCCTTCCCATATTCATACTCATATTCTTCTAGACCATTCTCCTTCCCTTTGAAGGAGAAGAGGAGATCTCAACATGATCCTTAGCCTAGGTAGCTTGGGTGACATTAATTTCCTAATTGACCTCATCGATAGGAGAATCATCCCTATACTGGTCTTTAATAAGATTTAGAGGGGAATCTAAGACCTTTCTTCCACCATCTTAGCCTTTCCAAATTTTCTAGATTTTCCTTAAGAGCTTAATGCTTGTACTAGTTCCCTCCTCTTCAATATTTATATCTATATAATCACCCCACTCATTATAATCATTAAATGAAATAACAACTTTGGGTTGATTTTTCATCATAGTGTTTCAGAGGTTTTTGGTAGATGGGCTACCCATCTTCTACTTCTTTTCTAACCCCATTTCCATGCTTTTTCTTGCTATAACTCACCTCCTCAACATTAATTTTTGAAATATTGATCTTCTGCTTACTAATCCTCATCAAAGCTTACCACTTTCTTGGCCTTCTTCTTGCCTCAAGAAACTTTCATTTTTACATATTAGACATCACATGGGGTTGAGAAGAAGACCCCTTTTCCTTTTTGTTAATTTTAGAAACCATGTCATCATCCTCCAAGTGCATTCCTTCACTATCTTTAGTATCAGAGAAACCATGGGATTCCTCCAACTCCTCCCCTTCATCCTTGACCATGCTGTTCACTTTAGTAAATTTTCTCGCTAAATCTATTTTAATGTGCTCATAGATAAGAGAAATTACACCATCATGGAGAGAAGGATTGGAAATAATTTTCTACCTCAAACCATTAAGACTAGAATTCCTCAATGAGTAAATATAGAAAGGTATAGAATTATGAATGCCTTGACTAAAATGATTTAGAATGAAAAAGTGGTGCAAAAGAACCCAAGAAAATCATCCATCCAAAGTAATGTAAAAGATAATGGCACATGAAACAAGACACCGAAGCTTCTTGATATATTTGGTCTGAATTTTATTTTCACCTTCTTTCTTGACCAAGTCCTCACTCTAACTCAACTCCTTCAGAAACTCCTCAATAGAAGCATACATGAATTGAGGTTCCCATAGATTTTTCTACCCACCATTAGAATACCATTCAATTTGGAGAAAAGACCCTTAGTGATGGTGATATTCTGAACTCCCACATTCAACATGTCATCATTGTACGTTCTTATTAATAGCTATGTAACTTGCAAGTTCCCACCATGGAGTATATCCATGAAGGTGGTCAAACCACCTCTCTCTAAGATCTTATAAACCTTGGTGCACCATTTCTATTTTTCACATTTAGGATGTTCTTGCCTCCTATGGTGTATACCCATGTTCTTGTTTTGTTTCTTATGTACCACAGAGCTATAGTAGAAAGTACACACACAAGAAAGTGGAGGTAGATTAACACAGATGGACACTATGGCTCACAAAAATATGCAAAAATTTTGCTAGAGAAAGGATATATAATTATAAAATCTATCCTTTCTTCCCTTCTAGCAATAAAAAATCCATCACTTCTAAGTACCATCATCCCATTACTTATTGTTCCTTCGTTCTCATTAATAGTGTCACAATCAATGTTTGACATGACAATCTTGGGCAAATTTGTATTTCCCCTACAAATCATCTTTTGATAACATCTTACTGCCATATTGGCAATCAACTGAATGACCATGTTCGATTCCTAGTAAACTTGTGTTATGTGGTAAATATCAATATACTTAAGGATTTCTTGTCTCCCTAATAATATTTTCAATAGTCCATGAAGGACTAGAGAATTCATCTTGACACTTAACTATATTCATTGAGTCACCCTTCAACTAAAGTTTAGAGACCCCATTATCTTTAGCCTGTTTTGTAGTCTCAAGTGTAGTCATCGCCTCAACAAAGTGGCCAGTTTGATTTTCTAAGGGAAGTTACATTGATTACATATTTTAAGGCTATAATAATTAGCAATTTAAAATTATATATCAAGTAGAATAGAAAATTTCACGATTATGTGTAGAGGTAATACCTCATGAAACAAAATCACTAGTAGGATCTCCTTATCAGTAAATAATATTATGTGATAGGATTTGTAGATAATAGACTTACTCAAAGATGTAAGTAAATTTCATATAACATTGGAACTATACTATAATTTGTAAATCATGTCATGTTATAAATTTTTCAAATCATGATATGAATGGTATGCTTCATAAATATATATTGTCACTAACAAAATTGCAATTATTAAATGACCACTTATGACTTTGTTTAAATTGAATCTTAAGGTGCAAAAGAAAAGGATACTCAACAAGACAATACACCATTAGAGATATGAAAGTAATGGAGTATACTGTTGTTAAACACATAACTATTTTTATAAATATGTTTTGAGTTAGCTCATGACCCAGAGATGAAGCTGGTTAAATATAAGCTTTGGAGTAAATTCCTAAGTCATTGGTGCATAAATAATTTTAGACATGATAAGATTCAAAATAAATCAAACAAAAAATATGTAAATATAAACATTTTGATAGATGTTATCAAATTATTCCTAAAAAATATATTAAAATATAGAAATAAAGTAAATTTACAAACATAAGAACAATAGCATACATTTATATAAAATGATAATATTATAAACCATAATATTAATAGTAAATATTTTTTAATAAATTTAATAAATAAAACCATGAATATATGCAAATTTCATCATTTAACATATTAATATGCTAATATACCAATTAGTCTCCACTTCAATGTGAAAATGATCGTGGTTTTTAAATTACTCCTATGACGACTGCGATGGAAAATTTGTCTCATTCCCCGCCCAAAAACTACGCATATATTTCTTCTTCTTTTCATATAAGATTATTTCAAGACCGACGATATATTCCAAAGGTCAAACAAAACGACTGGTACATTGAAATTCATAATACATCGAACATAAAAATTAGAACAGAAGTCCTACACATTGAAATTGTAGTTCAAGGTACAATCAACATGCCAAATTCCAGCGAGAGACACGTTTTTCAATGAATCGTTAATATTGCTAAAAATTAGGATGTGATTATATAGAAAAGTACTCGTAATCGAGTTTAATGGCAGTTTCTTTACCAATGTAATGTCTCGATATGAAAAGTTGTACTACAGTTTGCCGACTTTGCCCCTTCCAACAGAGGAAGGGCAGCTATAAATGATTAGCCCCGCCCCATCAAATGCTGTAAATCAGAAATTCAATTACCATCACAAATGGGAAAGGGAAATGCTTTGTCATGTGCCGCATGTAGGTTCAACCGTAAGAAATGTTCCCAGGAATGTATTCTGGCTCCATATTTTCGTCCGGATGATCCACAGAAGTTTTTAATGGTGCAGCGAGTGTATGGAACCAGCAACATCATCAAACTGCTTCAAGTAATTTTTAACCGTCGCTCGTCTCTGTTTTCTAGTTTTGAAATGGCGTCTAATTTTGCAAATATATGAACTTAGTTTAAAATAAGATCATATGTTATTGCCGATTCATAATTGTTTATTGCCAGCCTTCGTAAGTCCAGTTAATTTGATATTTTTAGTTAGAGGTGCTATGTTTCTTTGATGTGAGTTATGTTGTTAAAAGATGCATATTCAACTTATTTGCTTATTCCGTACTAATTCTGGTATTATAAATTGTGTGCTCTGTTCACTCTATAAACGGTAGAGAAGTATTCTCCAACATTAGTTACCATATTAGCGCCTGAATGCCAAAACAATCCGCTAGGCTTCCACTTCGAAAGCATCTGAACATCGAGAGCATCCTAAATATTGCAGAACTTTATTCGGCAATTGAGTTCTCAAAAATCTCTTGCCATGTAGTACAGGTGACGGTTAGATAAAGTTTGTTGTTGTTGTCATCGTTGCTGTGCTGCTGCTATTGTTATTATTATTATTATTATTGTAGTAGAGTAAAGAGTATCTTTACTCATAAAATTAATACCACCAATTTTATAATATCTAATAAATAAAGTATACATCACATGTTAAGGAGAAAATCAAGCAGCAATTATACAATGACAGTTAAATAGAGTAATAAAGTATAAAGTATACTTCTATTATATATATACAGCTAGTAGCTTTTGGAATCAATTTAATGAAAACAAAATTATAATTTAAATTCAGTATTTTAAATTTATTTATATTAAATATATATTTAATAGGGTATCTTTTTCTTTGGCGAGGGACCATTTTAGGATAATATTTATTAGGGTAAGCTCAATTTTATTTACTATTACAATAAGCCTTTGAGGTGGTTTGATTTATGATTAGGGTTTAATTTGGTTTGTATTTAATAAGACTTAAAAGTTGGAATTTAATGGTCTCTATTTTTAGGGTTAGCTTTCTATTTAGCCTAATCAAAAAGTTTTTGTTCAATGTGGTCTTGGGTTTGTACAAACCAATTTAATTTAGAATATTGATCTAAAATGTTGTTTAGATAGGGTTAAATTCATAAGCATTCTTAAATTTATGATTAGTGTTAAATGTTGTTAAGAGATGTAATTTTTGTAGGATAATTAGAAAATATTTATTTTAATAGATACTTGAAACATTAATATCACTATTAATATTGAATTCTGTAGTTTCAAAGTAATCAATTAGAATGTAGATATTATTTATAAATTAGATTGACTAATATTTGGATAATACAAAATATAAATAATTTAATTTATTATCAAATAACGTAGTAAAATTTGAAGCAAATGACATGATGCATTTTATCTGTGCAAATATTGTACATCAACTTACTTCTAAAGATTTTAATCTATCTTCTTCATCTTTTTGTCTTGCAAGTTGTTTTCCCTTCCTTATTTTTTCATAATGATCATATGTGAAGAATGGAATTATTCTTATTCATTCTAAAAAACTTTACACAAAAAATGACAAAGAATGTCATTCTTGTTCTTTTATTGGGTCCTATATCAATAGTTACTTTTTTAAGTGTCCCTATGATTTGTGTATTGTCATGACCCAAGCCAATCTTAAAGGTATTTGCATTGTAGTGCCTCTTTGTCTTACACTAATAGGAACTGTCTAAGGATTCTTATCATCAAATGGTAGTCCATAATAACTATCAAACATGACCATTACAGATGTTGGTAATTCTGGTGGCATGCTTACTGATTTGTAGACAATATTTTGAATATACCTTAAATGGCCATTTACAAGACCTTCTTATATCCATAGGTTTGAGGTTAACATAACTCTTGCATTCCTACTAACCAATAATTCCATGTCAAGCTCATCATGAGAACTTCCTTCAGAAAAATTAGTAGTTCCAACTTTTGTTGCAATATTGTGTGCAACAAGTTCTTCAAGAGAATATAATTTTTCCCTATTATAATTTTGACCATTATCATTTGTAGAGAATAAATTAACATTTTTTTCAAAGTCTCCATTGATTTTTGTAGCGATGTTTTTTTTTGTTCTTGACATTAGCAATTTCCAGTCATCAATTCTATGGTTTGCATCTGTTAAGTTTGTCAATAATTATCAAAATTTCATTTGTTGAATATCTTCTCCACATTTTCTAAATACTTTATCTAAGGTGACCATTGTTGTGAACTCATCCTATAATACCTTTTCTTGACTATTTCTGGCATATACTGGTTTGTCTCTAACATGAGGCAAATGACCCAAATCTCCAACTAAAATAATAAACATTTTGACCAATTATATAAAAATAACTTTAGAATAATATATTACTTAAAAAATTCTAATTCATTTCATGTAAATGCATACCTCCAAATTTTAAATTCATATTTTGTGGAAAAGCTTGACAAAGTTGAGAATTTATGCTCTCTAGCATTTTTCTCCAATGAAGCTCATTTCATTAATTAATATATATTTGATATGTGACATATCTTCTTGAAAACTCGTGAGTCTTGTTCCTTCAAGATGATTAAAATCCTTTATTGGAGTTTTTAACTTAGAATGAATTGTGCATCTTCCAATGTTAAATGTTGCAACTTTAGTTGGTGAAAGTAGTAAAAGGGGAGATTTATGATGCACTGAATTATTCTAAAGACATTTATTGATTGCATGAATAATAAATGACTTTCCTATTCCTATTCTTTCTTGAATTATCATATGTAATGGAAACTCATTTTCATTAATTTTGTAGTGTGATAGAATTACATTTAATTCTTTATCTTGTTTATCACTCAAACTAAAATTTTTGGGAATATAAGAGGAGTAACTAAGAAGGGAGGGGTGAATTAGTTACTAAAAAAATAAATCCCATATCCCTTAGATGTCAATATAAATAAAAAGCTCTAAAAACTAAACTCCGTTGAAGCTCAGTAAACACACTAAAAATATTGTAACTTGATATATATTCAGATTGCTTGACAAACACTTAACATGAAAATCTTAAGATGTTATTTGTGATTACTTATTACTTTAACTTACTTGCAAGCACATCAAAAAACAACATGAACACATTTGACACCAAGATTTAACATGGAAATCCAATTTTGGAAAAACCACCAATTGCAACTAGTTACTATTTTTCACTCTTCTGAAGTGAACCCTATTAGGAGCCAACACTGTTAAAAGTTATAAAATAGACTATTAGGTGTGACCCTGTTAGAGGATTTAATCACCCTATTAGGAGTGGCCTTGTTAGAGGTCTTTAGACAATTCAATAGAACTGCCACCTTGTTAGAGGATTTACAAATAGCTATTAAGAAAACTTTGTTAAGAGATTTAGATCGTTGCTGCAATGGTTAGAGATTAAAAATGACATGGTTTGGATGCAACCAAATTATTGATTACAGATCTCAATTCTGGCTTGTATACTTGATCCTTCATGATCAAATATATCTTTTTAGCATCTTGAGGATATTCTTCTTATCCTTTTGATTTTCTTCCTCTTAGCATCTTCAAATCTTCATTTTGTCTTTCATGCATACATCTCACCCTCAACTTGACCTTTCATTTATATTTTTCATATTGTTGAGTCAACTCACATACAACATAGAATAATTAATATTTATCTTCTCAGTTAGCTAGAACCAATAGATAAAACAATTTAACTCAATATGCCAAAACAAGAAAATCCTTCATTGGTTGACCCTGCTCAGTAAACATTAACTTAGAAATGATTTTCCTATGTTATCCAAGTGAACTTAGTCAACATTGCATATTTTCATAGTTCCTTTGGTAACCAAGTGAGCTCGGTTAACACTGGTTCCATCCAAAATTTCTTCATTAACTAAGTGAGTTTGGTTAACACTCAACTTTCCTTTGATGCCCCAGTGAACTCAGTAGGCATTGCCTTCTAAACTAAACAAACTTTGAAATGCTTAGTAGCCATAGAAAATTGTCTTCAATGCTTGAGTGAGCCCGGCATAGACTAACTGATAATAATATGACATTTTGTGTAACATCAAAGACAATACACAATTAATCAATAATTTCCACAATCTCCCTCTTTGGCATTGATGGCAGCACAACATGTCATAATACACTAAAATTTTGGAGCAATTATAAAGTAAGGAACATATCCTTAGTTTCAATTTAATTCTCATACATGAGAAATCCCTCTATTAGTGTGAATTCTTTCTATCTTTAGTTTTTCCCTCTGTTAGAAAGCTTATGCCAAGTTCATTCTCCCTTATTGACATCTTTTTACAATATTTCTATGATAGAAAACTTCTCATTCTTTTCAACAAAAATAATTTCTATGAGATATGAAATTAAACTTCTCCCTCTTTGACATCTCATGCCAAAGACAATGTCTAGTTAATATCAATGTACCTCAAGTAATGATTTATTTGCAATATGCCCTTGTCAATATTGTACCAACTAATTAATCTTCAATAATACTCTGGTTGATGCATCACTAAATTTTATTTATAAGATTCAAATAGGGGAATGAACCCTAGTTTACCTCTTAGATACAATAATACATCCTTAGGTAATGGCTTGTTGAATATATCTGCAATTTGTTCTTTTGTATTTACATATTCGAATCTGACTACTTGATCTTGTACCAATTCTCTTAACAAATGATATTTTATAGCAATGCACTTTGTTTTGGTATGCATCACTGGATTCTTTAATATATTGATTGCACTAGTATTATCATAGTATATAACTACTGGATCCTTGATCTCTATCTTCATACCTATCATCAATTGTTTGAACCAAAAAATATTAGAACAATTGACTATTGCTACAACATATTTTGCCTCTACTATGGATTGAGAGATACATTTCTATTTCTTGCTAGTACAAGACACTAGTCTTTTACTAAGAAAGAATGGTCCACCACTAGTGCTTTTTCTGTCATCAATACTTTCTACCCAGTCAACATCTGTGAATACTTTTAAGTCTAAATTGCTTCCTATTTTGTACCATAAACCATATTCTTTAGTACCTTTTGGATATCTCATGATTCTTCTAGCTGCCATCATGTGAGTATCTTTACGATTTGTTGAGAATATTGCCACATACTACTGACTGCTAAAGCAATATCAGGTGTTGTGTGTGCTACATACTACAATTTTCCAATCATTGATATGTAAGTAGTTTAATCTACCTCTTTGGAATCATCATTTTTGGAAAAATTATGTTCAGTAGACATAGGGTTTCCAACTAGTTTTGAATCTTCCATTAGAAATTTCTTTAGTATCTCCTTGATATATTTAGATTGAGTAATGTAAATACCATCTTTCTTCTATTGAATCTATAATCCAACAAAGAATTTTACCTCTCCAAACATAGACGTCTCAAATTCCTTACTCATTTCTTCTGAAAATGCTTTGCACAAGTCATCATTTCCTATAAATAAAGTATCATCAACAAATATTTCTACCAACATAATATTCTTGTCTAGTTCTTCTTTGATCACAAACTACTGTTATCAGTATCAAGTACTTATGAAGTCTTTCATACCAAGCTCTAGGAGCTTCCTTGAGAACATATAATGCCTTGTGTAATTTGTAGACCATGTGCTTTTTTCTAGGATCTACAAAATCTTATGCTTTCCACTGTAGGCTTCCTCATTTAGAATTCCATTGAAGAATGTAGATTTTACATCCATTTGATAAACTTTAAATCCTTTGTGAGTAGCATAAGCTAGTAAAGTTCTAACACCTTCTAATCTTGCAACAGGAGTAAAAGTTTCACCATAATCAATACCTTCTTCTTGAGAATACCCTTTATATACCAACCTTACTTTGTTTCTAGAAACTTTTCCATCTTCATTCAGCTTGTTTCTGAACACCCACTTTGTGCTAATTACATTTTTATCCTTAGGTTTAGGAACAAGAGTCCAAGTTTTATTCTTTTCTATCTATTCTATTTCTTCATTCATTGCTTCAATCCAACTTTCATTATCTAAAGCATCTTTAACATTTCTTGGTTCAAATTTAACAAGTAAACATATACTTTTCAATTTTCTTCTTGTCATTATTCCATCTAATTTATATCCAATGATCTTATCCGGTACATGATGCCTTCTAAAAATATTTTTCCAACACAAGTTCTTTGGATTTGGAATGAGTTTCACTGATTTCATCACAAATTTTAGTATCAAGCTTGGGTCCCATTGTCTATGATTTGGGTCCATCAGAATTAGTTTTATGTAGCTTAGTAGCCTCTAACTTAGGTCCTTTAGATTATGACTCAGGTTGTACTATCTACAAAATAGTAGCTATTGGAGATTTTGGGGACTCAGAAGGTGAAGCCTCCTTTCTCTCAGATAGATTTGATAGGGTATCAAGTTCATAGTAAAGAAATCTTATTTAATCCTCAAGCTCTTTGTTACTTTCTTCTTCACTCTTTTATGCAAACTCATCAATTCTTACATGTGCACTTTCTATTATTTTATATGTAAAAAAATTCAAACACTTGTATGCTTTACTTTTGCATGAGTATCCTAAGAATATGCCTTCATCACATTTGACATCAAATTTTCCTTTTCTAGATTCTTTCAAGATATAACATTTTCTACCAAATACTTTCAAGTAACTTACATTAGGTTTGTATCCATACCACAGCTCATAAGGAGTTTGATTTGATTCTATTCAAGATATGAATTGTAGGATTGATTACTTCCTTCTAGTATTTGATTGCAACATTCTTTTCTATCATTAATGTTCTTGCACAATTCATGATGGATATGTTCCTTCTTTTAGCTATATGATTCTATTGAGGTGTACTAGGAGTTGATACTTGTCTTTTAATTCCATTTTCTATGTAGAATTCATTAAATTCATTAGAGATGAATTCACCACCTCCGTCTGATCTCAAACATTTTAGCTTGTTTTCAGTTTCATTTTCTACTATTGCCAAATACCACTTGAATATTTTAAAAGATTCTATTTTTCTTTTACATACATTACAATCATCATTCTAGAATAGTCATCAACACAAAGAATGAAAAAAATTTCTCCACTATAACTCTATATTTCAATAGGTCCACATAAATCTGTATACAAAAGCTTTAACACTTTTTTAGAATGATAGTTCCTACTTTTTAAACTAGTGTTTCCCATCTTACCAATTCGGAAATTTTTGCATAGACCCATATTAGGTTTCTTCAAGCTAGGAATACCTCTTACTCTTTTATGTTTTCTTATCTTAACCATATTATCAAAGTTTACATGACATAATCTTTTATTCCATAACCAACTTTCTTCTACTTGATCAATAAAAGATGAACTTTCACTGACATCAAATAAAATAGATTACCATTTATTTGCTTGCTAGATCCAACTAGATTTCATTTTCCATCTAGTAGTTTGGCCTTTCCATCCATCAATTCTACCTTGAATCCAATGTTATTCAATTATTCCACACTCAGTAGATTATGCTTTAGTCTTTCAACCTAATAAGCATTATCACATATAAGTTCATTGGTTGAAGAGATACATCCTCTTCCTTTTATGCAAAAAGGTTCATTGTTTCCAAATCTCACACTACCACCATCATAATATTGCATGTCCTTAAAATTTTTTTGTCTCTAATCATATGATTGAAGTAGCCACTGTCAATAATCCAAGTATCATTTTTTCTAATATGAGAGATAGGTGCCATCTTATCTCCTTTGTTATCAGATTCATCTTTTACAATCATATATACCATTTCATCTTCACTGTTATTAGAATATTTAGCCATAAAATAAGATTTTTTACCTTTGTCCTTGTAGTTCTTGAATTCCTTCTTGCCTTTGTACTTATTTCTTTTCTTTTCATCCTTGTTTTCTTTGTTTGGATGCCTAGCAGCAATGCGACTAATTTCTTCACAAGAAAAATAAATTAGAGGAATCTTGCCTTCATACTTTCCTCTACCTTTGGCATATTTCTTTGCAAGTAGGGCTTCAACAACTTCAAGATCGTTGTTAGAACTTTCTTCTATTTCTTCTTCACTTTATGATTGGTTAGCCTTTGATTTCTTACTCTTTTTCTCGAGTAAGAGTTTGGTTTCAAATGCAAACTCAATACCTTTGGAAATAGGAACATAGTTATCATAGTTATCCAACTCAAAAGTTGTAAATCTTCCAACTAGAGCATCTAAATATATTTTGTTGTTTGGACCACATCTCATTTCTTGAATAGCAGACACTCTTATTTCATAGATAGGAAGAAGAGTTCTAAGTACCTTGCTTACAAATATTTTATCGTCAATGTCTCTTCCAGATGCTCTGATTGTACTCACACTAGCTTTGATTCTTTCCACATATTTTGCAATGTTTTCATCTTCTCTCATTTTCATCTAATCAAAATGACCTCTGAGACTTTCTACTTTAGCTATTCTTAAATTTTTATCTCCTCCATAAATGTCTTTTATTTTTATCCACATTTCATGAGCTATTTTGTAGTATTTTACTTCATCAAATACAACATAACTAAGAGTGGATGCATATCAATCATCATGATGTTATGATTTTTCTTTGTAGCAATGTCTTCAACTAATAATGTTCTAGAAGGAGTCTAGTATTCAATATCAAGATACATACAACCTAAATTATTGATAGTTGCCAGATGTAATCCAATAATTCCTTTCCATTTTGCAAAGTTGTCTCGGTTCAACTTGGGAATCTCTCTTCTGTAAGACATCTTGATCTTTATCTTAGGTCCTTGAAACTTTCTCTACAAGCACCAAAAGCTCGGATACCAATTGTTGAAAATATAAGAGAAGTAATTGAGAGGGGAGAGGTGAATTAGTTACTACAAAATAAAATCCCAGATCCCCTAGATGTCAATATAAAATAAAACTCTAAAAACTAAACTCTGTTGAAGCTTGATAAACACATTGAAAATGTTGTAACTCAGTAAACATTGAGATTGCTCAAAAAAAACTTAACATGAAAATCTTAAGATGTTATTTGTGATTACCTATTACTTTAACTTAGTTGCAAGCACATAAAAAAATAACATGAACACATTTGACACCAAAATCTAATGTGGAAACCCAATTTGGGAAAAACTACCAATTACAACTAGTTACTACTTTTCACTCTTCTGAAGTGAGCTCTATTAGGAGCCAACCCTGTTAAAAGTTAAAAAAACACACTATTAAGTGTGACTCTGTTAGAGGATTTAATCACCCTATTAGTAGTGGCCTTGTCAGAGGTCTTTAGATAATTCAATAGAACTGCTACCTTCTTAGAGGATTTACAAATAACTATTAAGCCAACTCTATTAAGAGATTTAGATCAATACTATAATATTTAGAGAGTAACAATGCCATAATTTGGATGCAACTGAATTGCTAATTACAAATCTCAATTCTAGCTTGTACACTTGATCCTTCCTAATCAAATATATCTTTTCAGCATCTCAAGGATATTCTGCTTATCCTTCTATTTTTCTTCCTCCTAGCATCGTCAAATATTCATTTTTTCTTTCATGCATACATCTCACCCTCAACTTGACCTTTCATTTATATCTTTCATATTATCAAATTTGCTGAAATACAACTTAGATAATTAATATTCATCTTCTCAACCAGCTAGAACCAACAGATAAATCAATTGAACTCAATACACCAAAACAAGAAAATCCTTCATTGGCTAATCTTGCTTGGTAGACACTAACTCAAAAATGATTTTCCAGTGTTAACCAAGTGAACTTAGTCAACACTGCATATTTGCATAGTTCCTTTGGTAACCAAGTGAGCTTGGTTAACACTCAACTTTCCTTTGATGTTGAGTAAACTTGGTAGACACTTCCTTATGAACTAAACAAAATTTGGAACACTCAGTAGCCACATAAAGCTATCTTCAATGCCTGAGTGAGCCTTGCATACACTGACTGATAATGAAATGATATTTTGTGTAACGTCAAAGACAATACACAATTAATTGAAATTGTTTCAACATTTATATCTTGTAGCATATTGTCATTTTGTAGGCATCCATTATCTCACATCATGTAAGAAAAATTGATTTCTTTTGTTTTGAAGTCATCACCTTGATATTCATTAGACTAAATTGTTTGTGTCTCAATATCACCCCTTCCCAACATATCTATTTTTGAAATTGGCATTAATTGACCATGATGTGTTCTAGATATAATTTCCCATTCATGCTATGTAGTGTTTCCTTGTAATACTTCATTTTTTTGACTTTCTAAGTCCCTAATATTTTCATTTCTTTCTAAGTTTTCTCTTCGTTAAACATGCTATGGGTTGTAATTGAATGAATTCCATTTTGTTTTTATGGAGTCATTGGTATCTCCAATATCTCTCTCTATGCTACAAAATGGTTCGTAGAGAAGCAATTTAGAGAAATAGAAATCAAGATGTTTTTCTTATTCACGTGAAGGGATGGATAAGAACCTTGGGAACACCATTACAATGGTTGATTTTTCACTAGGCTCCCATTTGTTATCTTTTTTTGGTCTAGGATTATATATCCATGATCTAGCTACGGTGATGAAAATTTCAAGTTTTGCATGTATCATCTAAAATTGAATTTTACATATTACTTGAATTAGATCCAATTCTATAAAATCTCCAATGCCACCATTTACAATATTGTCAACCTAAAATCTCTAAAATGACTTAGCTACCCCATATGTTATGCTCATGTACTAAGGGTATAACTACATTTTATAGCACCACATGTCTTGTATAGTAATTTTTACAAGGGTGTGTACCTAATGGTAATGTTGGTAATATAAATATAATCACTAGTAATGTAGTCGATGACAATTTACCTGAGGGAAATATATTGGATTATGGCAAATAGTAGATAGCACCATACATAATCTATGGTACTTGGAACCCTCAACTCCAAACAATTGAGTATTATACTTGATTGATTTAGAATATAAAGACTATTATTATAATCCAACATAACACAATAGATTATAAGCTAGACCATATAAAGAAAGCATAAATAAATTTCTATCAATTGGAGACTTATGTCATGAATTTATATCCAAATGCAAAAAAAGTGTTCCCATACGAAGACTTTCAAAATTTGAAGTGTCCTATACAATATCAAATTAATATTTTCAATGACAAACTAGGTGAGGAATGACTCCCATAGAAACTATGGATATAGGATACATTGTGTCTGGCATCTTTGGAAATACACACAACGACTCAATTTCAAATATAATTTCATATAAACAAGAAATGAAAAAACTCTACTATTAATTCTTACATTCCTTCACACCTTCTTATAAAAGGCTTCAAGAACTATATGGATGGTTGCAATGAGTTGACATAATTCTACTTATTTATTAATTATTTTAGCAACTTTTCTTAATAATAAACTTAATTAATTTAAGCATCCTATATGATATTATTTTTATGACCACTTAATTACATCACTTTATAAAAGCTAGGGACATTACAATCCTCATAGCTTAAAGACTACTTTCCCTCAAGCAATCTAAAAACTACCTATCATCTAAGAAGCTCTAAGATCCAAAACCATGCATGGACTTACATAGACTTATATACTCATATCTCCATGTATCATCAATACTATGTGTACTTTCTCCTTATGCCCTCTAGATCCAATGCTATAAAAATATACAATAAAGTTCCACTCTGTTAGTTTGATTAAATAATGAATTGCTCATAGTTTTAAGGACAATCTTCATGATCCCTTACAATGCCTTGGTCATCTTAAAATAGTACTAAATATTTATAATAAGACATGTATGTTTCCATAACTTTCTTAATTTTCTGCCAATGGTAGAGCTTTCTCATTGAAAGGATTATTTGTAGAGTCCACAAGTCCATAAATTTGATTAGTGAATGTTGATTTGGTGAAATTTTGAGAATCACATTCCTCACCTTTTGGTTTCCTTGGAGATTTTTTTTCTCTTTCTTTAAGGAAAAAATGTTGTTTCTTTATTTTTTGTATCTTCTAGTAGTTAAATAAAAACTTTGATCATGTATTCATCCTCTTTAGGGCTTATGGTCTTGTCACAAGACATCATTGTAGTCTTTATTACTATTGGGAAGGAATAAATCATAGTCAATTTTCAAATCTATGTAGATCTTTATAGAAAGTTGCACCTTCCATCTAAAATTAACCTAATCATGTTTGATTTGCTTGATTGAATCATTAGGTGGGTTTATAATTTTTATTTTTACTCTAGATTCCTAGAAGGAAGGTGAACATTACCAAAAACATACTAAGCCATTTTGACGCATAGTTTGTCATCACTTTTATTAATTAATTGAGTATCTCTTACATCTATTCCCATCATCTTGCGAGGGTCTTATTGAGTTGTTTATGCTTTTCTTAAATTCCCTTAACATGTTTTTTTATATGGCCACTTCTCATTCAATCACTTTCTACCTTGTTTCTTACAATAGGATAGAAAATTTAGCATCTCTAATACTTCTATAGTGTCATGTACAACTCCCTTCAAGATTTTGGGGATCTATACAACACTTTTCTAGCAAAGTCTCCATTACCACCACATACATTATTATTTTCATAAAATTTATTTGTACAACTCATGTCCACCATATGTCACACTCATGAACTGATGGGATACCTATATTTTATTAAAAAACATAACTCTCTCATTTAGAAATGTGCTTCAAGGTAATGTACCTAATGGAAACATACCCAATGTTAGTGTATTTGATAGTAATATATCATATGATAAACACCTAACCACACTGTAGTAATGTGGGTGCAACATACTAGATCCTATCAATTTTATATTATATCTATTCAAAAGCATTTATTGGTATTATCATAATATAGGGTAATATATCATCTCCTAGATTAGATAATAAGAAAACTACATAAATAAATTTCTCTCAATTAGAGACTTATATTATATGATTATATCTAGATGCATATTTTATTTCTTCTTAAGAAGAGTTCACAAATGTGAAAGATAATGTGCAATATAAATTTGATATTTACAATGATACACTAGGGTGAGGTATAAGCCCCACTAAAACTATGAGTGTGCAACATTAAGAGTCTTAAAACTTTGAAATTGCAAATAAAGACCCAATTCCAATTACAAGAGTTATAAATTAATAAGAACTAAATAAAAACTTTATGATGGTTCACTAACATGCTAGCCAACTCCTTATGAAGGACTCCAAGAAGTATCTAGAATATTACATTATGGTGGCATCATCTTATTTATTATTTTTGGGCTGCTTTATTAGATAATTAACTTTATTTATTAAATAAATCCTTAGAATATAATTTAAATTTTAAGAGTACTTAATTAATCCATAAAAATTATGGTGAAATTAGACACATTTTATGAGTTAACTTTTAATGTTCATTTAACCATTATTTATAGCTCTATGTTTTTAGATAATAAATTTTTCTGGGTCATTTCAACAAGTGCAAACTGTATTGTTGTACTTCCAAAATTCAAATTTCATTTTAGGGAAATGTAAAGTTGTGTGCCTAAACTAATTAAAACACAAGAAGAAGAAGAAAAAATAACTTTTAGATACGATGATATTTTCAAGAGTATACCATAATTTATTTTTCTTTTTTTAAATGTTAAGAAGGATGTAGAATTATCTCACTCACACATCATCTCTAATTATATTCTCTTTGAAGATTTATATCCTTTACTTAAAAGAAAATGTTTGAGAGATTAATGTTCAAAATTGGCCAAAAAGTGTAAATGATAAAATATTGGCCTTAAAGATTTAACAACACCATATAATAAGACTAAATGGAAATTTCAAAGGTTGGGAGGAAACTCAAAAATTACACGGTTATCTCCATAAAAATGTAAAAACACTTAATGATATATGTAAGGAAAACTATATCTAAAGAATGAAAAATATAAATGACGTGAATAAAAAGTTACAATAGAATCTGTTGGAGTTCTTTTTGGTAAAGAACATACCAAGTAGATTTAAACCTGATACCAAGAAACAAAGACTAGGGGCATGCCTAAGGACGAGCTAAATCATATATTTAGCAAGGCTAAATCTTAGTTCTGGACCAATTATCAGAGTCATATCAGGAATCACTTCACTTTCGGCTCTGCTAAGCCAAGGCAGACAAACCTAAGGGATATCTCTTATAGCTTGTTACTATTCTCTGCAAGACTATCCCCTATAGCAGAAATGGTCAATATCTTCTATGATTTTCTGACAAACTTCCTAATTATAGTAGCTAATTACAACCAAGAAAAGTAATAGCAAAAAAGTCATGACCCACACTTTATATCTTCAATACATAAAAAGGGAAATTGATATTCATTTTGATTTGATTTCTCAGCATAACCAGGGTATGCAACAACAAATATCATGCATCCTTCAAGCTGACTAGTCCCTTATCCATTGGGCATCAACTAAACTTCAACATATAGATGGATACCTAAAACATGCTCACATATTCAGGCATATGATCTATCTATTTGACTTTCAAACAGACATAAGTCTTCATCAAACTCTCATGCTTATGAAAATCCTTCTAATGAAACCAACATCCCTATCAGCATAAACAAGCATTTACTTGGACCTTTGTTCCAACAACAAATCTATTTTGATATACAACCTTAAAAGATTGCAACTGAGTTCAAGACCTTGGTCCTTAAGCACAGAACATTGCAAATAATAGAAGCAGGAGATGAGAATCAGAATGAAACTAAGAAGGATGAAGTTCTTTGTATTAATTTCCTTGAAAACCAATACAACATCTGCACATCAAACTCAAAAAATGCACAAAAGAGAATGACTATGTAATATAACTATGCTTCAAAAGGAATACAACGTGTTGTTCATAACAAGAAAACAATGAGAAAACTGGTATCACAACTTGTAAGAAAACCTAGGAAATTGGAACCAAACTTGTGGTCTCACAATCCACCCAAAATCTTCAAAAAATTGGGACCCTTACAATAAGAAGAAGAGAAAGATATATAGAAGAAGATCTTTCAGGAATTGTAATATGGAATTAACATTTGTCCCACTGAAAGAGTCTTCTTTTTGGATTTGCTGAAACTAAACTTCCTCATCTACCTGCACTTGAAAATCATAAATGATGCCAAAATATCTGATATAGCTTAACATAAAATATTCAAATATCTCTTTGAAGAAGATATCAGAATCATCAAATTGTACTGAGGTCTCAAAAAATTCTGATCTCAACATGTCAAGTTGCACCTGCAAGCAAAATCAGCTTGCTCTGCTACCAAAAACCATAACTACTCCAACAGCATTCAATAACCATCTAATCAACTTGAAACTTGCTGGAGAAGTTAAGAATGATGAAAATATCTCTAAATTTGGTTGCAATTTCATCTGCAACATTAAATTTTCACATTTCACCATGATGATCCTGAAATCAGAAAAGCTCATGTAGCTGATACCAATTAACACCTACTCAATAATTGATTGTAAAAATGAAAAGTTCGCTCTCTCCCGGTTCCAACGGTATATTACACTCTATATTTTGGACAAAAATAGCCCCCTTAAGAACATTCTGAAAAACAGTATACCCTCTATATTTTGGACAAAAATAGCCCCCTCAGAACATTTTGAAAAACACGTCCCAGACTTGAATAGAGCAATTAAAATGAAAATTTTAAAAAGTTCATATAGTATCAACTATATAAAACTTAAAAATAAATCAAATATTTCAATTTTTAAACTTATGCGATTTTTAAAATATTTTACTTCTCCTTATAACTCCAAGTCCACATGTCCATCATTTACTCATTAATCTCGTATGAAAATCTCTATTTTCGCAACATTGCGGGCCCTTGAAATTCAAGGTGCGACCTTATGATTAATCGTAGCATCGGCAAACTTTGAAAATCACTCTACGATCTCCTGATATTCTCCATGCTGGCGTAACAGCGCGCATCATGGACTTGAGCCTCACGATGTCCTGACGGCTTTAAAATTTATGCGTCGGCACTACGGCAACCGTAGCATCGAGGGCCTTTTAAACTTCCACCTACGACTCTATGACAACGTCGTATCATTGCGCATCTTTATGGCCGGATCCCTGACTTTACGATGAGGGTCAAAAACCACGTAGCCCTTCCATGTGCTCTGGCCATATAGAGCTTTCCAAAAGGTTTCCACGTCAACCACTTTTTCTTTATTTGTATGTTATGCTTTCGGGAATATTCATAATATTTTGAACCATCACACGCCCAGTGTGGGACAAATAAGAGAAGAAGCCTGGGTCCTCCCACTGCGGATCTACTCTGGACGCCTCTGTTCCCTGCCTTCAAATTCGAATGGCTTCTCATACGTGGTGTGCAGGGCTTCCCAATCTTGGTGTGGAGCTTGAAAATCCCCCCCATTGCGTGGATTTCCCTCTTCATTGCGTGGACTGTCTGCTTGTTTCTCAGGCGTGGGGTGTTCTTTCCTTGTATCCTGCGACTTTGAATGTGGACAGCCTCTCCCTTTGTGGATACTTGTTGAAGCTACGGCCTTTCCTCTTCTTGTTGAACGTGGGCTGAAAAACTTCCCCTACCACTCATGATAATAATATATACACATACTCTTTCAACACCAAGCAATGCAGATCCTTTCTTGAAAAGATGCAATCTGCTCCCCTTTGTCTGCGGCCTATGCCCTGGACGTCATCCTCTTCTCCATTGTCATCAAATAAAGACAGTTTAAAATCATTTTTCAAAGCCATACCTATGTACCAAATAGTCTGTCGTTGAAAACCATTCAGGAAAAGAGATCCGAAATAAGTTACGGATCCATGAAGATCTTGGAGAAAGAGTGACTTGCAATGAGCTATTGATGGGACTTTAATTCTTAATGTAATCCATAAAGTCCTTTGCAAAGTGGATGTCGTTGACTGGTCTTTATGCGTGCGCTGCAGCTATGGGTACTTTGTGTGGAGATCCTTTGCTCTGAAGCCGTGGACTTCTCTTGAAGATGGCATCTCCCCTTTCAAAATCGTGGCTTCATCCTTCATGTATGAGCGGCCTACATTGATTACTCCCTCTGCTATGGACCCATAGATATTATGGACTTTCTTGTGATGGACAATCCAAGGTATGAACCGTGTGCTCTCGGATGGAGATGTTCTGCCACTGAGTTCTACCTAGACTTTGAATGGACCCGATGATTAAAAGCTTTCTCCAAATACACCCCGAGAAAATACAAGCACTCAAACATTATAACAAACAACATATCACATCACCATGCAATTTCTTCGAGCAGTAGCTTATGAATGGAATCATGGAGACCTTGTGTGTAAACGAATTGCAATTGGAACATCTTCAATCCATCATTGATCTGATGTAATCAGTCGAGCACCAAAGTGGGCTCGACTAAATTTTTTTTTATATTTCCGAACAACTGACCCGCAGACTGATCCATTAAACGTCTCAAATTGACTGAGACTTGATTTGATCACAAATTGCTCATTGAAAACTCATTTTAAAATATTTCCGCATCACTGTGAAAACTGTGTCAGGAGGTCTGTTGCCTGGCTTTAAAAACTAACATAAACACTTGGTCGAGCTTTGAAACTCAAGATCTCTGTTCTCTTCGACACATTCCACAGGCCTGCTGAATCTCATTGTATGATGACATTAAGGTCAAAAGATATTGACCTCCGAACATGCCTACTTAAAATCACCTGCAGATAAACATGTTAGAAAGCATAAAATTGTGTTTGGTTTTTGCCCTGAAAACTAGGCAAATGGGCACTTGATGTTTTGAAAATCGGGGCACAGGTACTTTTTCATGAGGAGAATATGATTTTATGATTTGGGATCATGAAAAATCACGGGGCGCATTTGGCAAGGGCACAAAGTCGGCTACTTGGATTTACAGGATAGGAAACATCAGTAAAACAACACTTTTTGCGAACGGAATGATCTTGGAAAAGTGTGAAGATGGAATTGTCAAAATTTGAAAACTGGCACACTTGTAGTATTTTTAGAGAAGAATACAGGGGAACAAATCATTCAATCCCACCAATCATGGAAACAAAGATATGACATCTTGAACAGGGCTCCCAATCAATCTGCACTTCTAATTACCAGTGAAACTTTGAAAATTGCAAATGGAATCACGTTTGAAAACTGATCAAACAGATTTGTCATTAGCTTAAATCTAGAACATATTAAGTTTTTGACCCCTAGAATGTGATGCAAAAGGGATTTTCTTATTTGGGTCAATTGGTCAAAAGTTATAGTCTCTCAAACAGGGCTACCTAGGATTATGAAGAATATGCAAATTTACAACAAGGGTAATTAACCAATTTTGAGGGGTTCGAAACCTAGTCAAACAGATTCAAAATGACTTGAAACTTGGAACATAGGTTTTTTGATATACATATTAAACTTCTTCAAAGTGGCAGGCCATGAGTCTTATCTGGGTAAAAGATATTCAAATGCAAACAAGCCCTCTTATCGCTGTTTGACACTTGGCAAAAAATGCAAAGCTGACACTAGCTCAAAATGAGACTTCGCAGAATGATTCAGAATGCAAGTCTATCATCATAGAACTCATAGAAATTCTGAATGAAGGGTGTTAGAAACATAAGACACCACTTAGGCCTTAAAATAATAGTTGGGTACAAGCATGAAAATGCATTCACAGGGGCTTAAAGTGACTCAAAAATTGGAATGGGCACTCAAAACGGGAAAGCAATTTTGAGTGCCATCAAAATCTAAAGGTTCATATACAACTTCCTACCCTATTCACAGTACTAGGATGTTAAAATTCCTTGTAATTAACTTATCAATTAATTTTTTTATCAAATATTAAAATATTCTTTCTCTAATTAAGATAAATGAATATTAGAACTCAATATTACAACCATAGAAAATATGAGTATTATTATCCAATTAACTTTAAGAAATCCACAATGATATTAAATAAACTAATATTAGATGCATTTGTGTCCTATTTTTCTCCCCACTAAAGCCATAAAGGATACTTCAAACTAAATATGAATTAGATAAAAATTATATCTATGTATCTTTAAACATTATTGAACTATATATTTGAAGTATTAGTAATATTATTATCCTTGGTCCTTTTTTTAATTAATTTATACTATGGGACCTACTAGAGTTTGATCTATTTCTCATTTTAGTGTTAGTCATATTACCTATGAGTATAGAAAATGTAAAAACATTTAGAATGAAAAATATAAAACCTGAAAATCTTGAGAGTTCTCACCACTGCATGTGCATTTTTCTCCATTTGCAAGCATTTCAATTCTTGATTCTTTAATGGCATACTCATGAAAGAAATTGGTGCTTGTATTCATTCTTTATTTTCTTGCATCAATATGGATGACATGGTATGTTCTAATACATAACAATCTATGATGGACTCCTTAGTATAATTTGGATGAACAAGGACATGGGATTTGGCAATTCAAAAGTTCCTTTTCCAATATTAGTTCATTTGAGAGGTTTATTACTCTTTATCATATCCACTATGCACCTAACTATCTCAGAGAAATCAAGCACAAACCTTCTTAACAATTTCACCTATCCAAAGAAATACTTTACTCCAATTTTACTAAATGATAGACTTAACTGTTGAATGGCTTTAACTCTATCTCGATCAATCTTCATGCCTTCTTGAGAGAGAACATGACCAAGAAGTTTACCTTTTATCACAAAAAATATCTTAGGATTCACTGAGACACCATGATCTCTACACCTTTGTAGCACTCTTTCTAAGTCTTTGATATGATCTTCTATTTTCTTGAAGAGGACTGTCAAATCATCTAGGTACATAACAATGATTTTATCCTTCAAATCACCAAAAGCCAAATTCATTGCACATTGAAATGTTGCACCTGCATCAATTAAGCCAAAAGGCATCCTACTATATGTAAAAGTACCCCAAGGTGTGGTGAAGGTTGTCTTGAATTGATCTGCCTCATCTACTTGAATCCAGTTATTCCCTAGAAAGCCATCTAACATAGACATCATTTTTGACCATGCAATAGTATGCAAGAGATGATCCATGTTGGGGATTGCACAGTTATATTTGAGAGAAGCTTGATCTAAATTTCCAAAAATCCACACAAATCCTTATCTCTCTATTTTTTCCCTCCCTGGCACAATGTTAGCTACCCAAGTAGAGTGATAAATAGGATGTATGATCCTAGCCCGCAAAATTTTATCAATGTCCTTAAAGATTTCTCCTTCAACTAGAGGGTTGTAGTTCCTTTATCTCTGTCTAAATGGTGTTGCTCCTAGCTTTAGGGGGATTTCAAGTTTAAATTTCCCATCCATGATTTTTTTAGATCTTCATAGCTCTAGGCAAATACATCTTGATATTCAATGAGTAATTTCTTTATTTCTACTCTCTCCTTTTGTGTACAACACTCTCCTATGTTTATCATTTTTGGACTGATTTTTGTCCCTATATTTATCCCATCATGCTCACCGAAAGATTTTCCTTTCTTATCTCTCTCCTTCTTAATGTATGCATCATGTGTATCAAAGAGCTCTTTCAAAGAAATGAGATGAGATGGGATCTTGTTACCTTTCAATTGGATCATATCTGACTCTAGTTTCCTTTTGCTATCTATCAATAGATCACAACTTGAATTAGTGCTTCCTTCAAAATGCAAGCCTTCAAAAGGTTCTTCCCCTTCAATGAATTGTTTTATGTGTTTGTCATCATCACAAACCTACCAAGAATCTTTATTATCAAGAATATTGGCCGTAGATATAACTTCCACTTTGTAGATTTGATCTTTGAAGTTAGGATGTGGTAGGAGCAAAGATGCAGAGACTACAAAAAAATCAGCTCTTGAAATTAATTCCCTTGGTATTGCTATAAGTGAGAAAGCATCCAAACTTTCAATCTCATCCCACACTTTATTATGGTAATCTTTTAATCATGAGTTATTTACTACATATTGGTTTTTGACTTGCCTTACCACCAATTATGCATCTCCTTGAGCTTTGAGTATCTAGACCCCTTTTTGTTTTGTTGTAATTATACCAAGGAGAAGGACTCAATACTCTATAGTATTTTTAGTATTCTTGAAATCTAACTTGTATGCCAAACAAGTTGTTTCTCCATTAGGTGATGTCAAAACCACTGCTACACAAGAACCAACATTGGCACTATTGCCATCAAATTCTAAAGTCCACAATTGTTCACCATTTGTCTACTTTAATTCTTCTTGAATCTCAAGGGTATAAGAAAAAAACATATAGTTACCAAACTACATTTCTTAATATAATATTTGAGACCTAGGATCATCTTGTTTTAGGAAGTGAACTTTGAATTTTCTTCTGGTTCTAGTTTCTCCCTTTTGTTCCCAACTAGGATACTAGCATAGGAGTAGTCTAAGGTTATCTCTCCACCCATGTCTTTCCAAAAAATTCTACTTAGGATCATTCCATAACTTGCAAGGATATATGCCACTAGGATGGTGAGTTTTAGTCTTTTCGAAGGATAGGCAGCTAGGGAAACTTGATTATGTTTTATTTGTCCAAGAAAGGGTACTTGTTTTGCATTCATTACGTAACACAAACCAAAAATTTTAGTGAGTGGTAGACCTAGAGATTTACCTACTAAGGTAAGCATCACATTATCAAATTCCCTTGAATCTATGATACAATTACTCAACCTATTTCTATTGATAAAGAAGGAAATGTAAAATGATCTGGGTTTTCATTCGAAGAAATATCTAAGACCACTCTTATTCTTGAAATAATTTATGCAATCTATGATTTGATTTGGAGCTCCACCTTGGAAAAATTAGGAGGATGTCAATCACTCAACTAAGCTACTTTAAGGGGCACATACACCTTCTAGGATCAATTTTAAATCAATCTCCAATTGATATCCAACTATTTCTCTTAATACTAATTCATACACTAGCATGCGATAGGAACCTCATTAACATCATGTAACAACATTTTTTTTCTACATCAACTTAACATATATTGACTAGATTCCTCCACATTGGAATCAAAATACATGGACAACTTGATTCCTTTCAAAAGTAAAACTGAATAAATTTAGACTGGTTCCCAATCAATAATAAATCATGTTCAAATCCACACTATATGTCTACATGCATAATATGAAACTCAAACCTAAACTAGTTATCGAACATGACATTCCAAACATCAATCAAAATTGGCATTTCATGGTTTGGTTCAATTCTTCTCACTATCTCATAACAACTATGAGATTAAACATATCAATGAATACATGGACCATATTCACCAAATTCAAAGATCAGATTCTATACAAACACAAGCAGGAATAATTGAAACAATGAAAATAAAAGACAACAAAATACTATAATACATAACTCCATGATCCCAGAAGTTAAATTGTGGAGAGTTCACAAGACTCTCATTGATGAACGTGACTCTCAAAATAAGAAAAAGTACATTCACTTTTTAAAATTTGAAAGTTTTGTAATAAATTTATGAACCCAAAAACTTTAGGTTGGAATTCAAAAATCAGCCCAAGGCATTTTATTTGTCTATTAATGTATCATTAGTATAATCTAATAATTCAATGTTTTGATTTAGGAAAAGGAATAAGGATAAACACACATTCCAATCACAGTCACACAAAATTAGAAATAAGACTAAAAAAAAAACTTTCTATTTCTCTTGTTACATTCTAATCCCCCTTTACATTAAAAAATATGCCTTTTTAATGCTTTCCTATTTGTAATGTAGGAAGATGAAATGTCATCCAAAATCAAGAATGGAGAGTCTTTTTTCAAATCATGAGGAATCAGAATCTATTACCAACTTTTTGTAACTATCGATTACTTAGTTGGCTTAATTATTGAACACACAAAACATAATTAGAAAACTGACTCAACATCAAAATTAAACAAACTTTTTCCTAAGTGGCTATAATTGGAGAGTTTATCAAATCACTCCTCCCTTTATGCCACCACAACATAGAACTTTATTCTAAACATTAAAATTGATAACATTTAAAATATGACATTAACTTTCCGCATAACTTCTTGTAGCATTTTTAACCATGTTATTCCTATAGCATCTTCTTGATCTACCACTGCAGCATAATCCCCTATAGAATGAATCTCAAGTCCACTTGAGATGACATGTTGTAGTGATGAACCATGCTTGTTTATTTTTTTCTCACCCATCCAAATAGATTCTATTGCTGGTTTGTTCTTCCATTTGACTAAATATTGAGTATATTTTCTCCTTCGAGTCTTCTTTATCTTTGTATTGAGTATCTTCTCCAATTGAAGTGGTATTGGTTTGGGTACTTTCTGAAAAATATGTTGTTACTAAATCTTCATGTAGTAGTTGGTTTTATGAACTCTAGTATGGTGTGAGATCACAAACATATAATATGGGTGAAATACTTATGTCAATAGATAACTAAATCTTGTATGCATTGTGTCCATTATTTTCCATAATTTTACAAGGACCAACCTTATTAGGTAATGACTCTGTATTCTTTTTTTGAGGTAATCTTTCTTTCTTTAGATATGCCCACACTAAATCACCAACATTGAACTACAACTCCTCTTCTTTTCTGATCAACAAATTCTTTGTGTTTCTGATTTGAATTTTGTACCTATAACTTGACTTGATCTTGGACCTTTTTAATAGCTTCAACAAATTCTTCACCATGTGAACTACTCAGAAAAGTGTTTGAAAGTTCTCTCAGCTTGACAATTCCTCTTGGGTGTGTAGCATACACAATCTGAAATGAAGATTTTCTTGTACTTCTATTCACTATATCATTGTATGAGAACTCAGCGTGAGCAATTATAGAATCCTATTTTTCTCCATGCTATTTTGTAAGACATCTTAACAAATTTCCCAAAGATCTATTGACAACTTCCCTTTGACCATTGGTTTGTGGGTGACACATAGATGAAAAAGATAATGTTGTGCCAAATTTCTTCCAAAGGGTCCTCCAAAAATGACTTACAAATCTATCATCCATATCTAGAACAATGTTTAATGGTAATCCATGAATTCGAACTATCTCTTTGAAGAATAAATCTGCTATGTATAAAGCATCTTTAGTGGGTTTACATGGTAAGAAATGTGATATATTACTAAATCTATCTATAGCAACAAAAGCACTATAATACCCCTTTTGAGTTCTTCATAATCCCATAACAAAATCCATACTAATACTTTTCCATGGTCTTGAAGGAATAGGTAGGGGCTGATAGAATCCTGAATTAGTACTTTTACCTTTTCTTTTCTGACAAATGCTGAACTGCTCCACAAATTTTCTCACATCTTTCTCAAACTTTTTCCAAAAGAAATGTCTACAAACCAGCTCTATTGTCTTATCTAGTCCAAAGTGACTTAATAATGCTCCACTATGTTTCTCTTGTATGATGTTATCTCTCATAGGACATTTTGGTATGCAAAGTTGTCCTCCTTTGAATAATAATCCTTCTTGAATCCAAAAATTAGCATACTCATGATTCTATCCATCATCCAAATTAGTTCATGTTTATTAAATATCTTGAAAATCAGCATCATGAACATACATATCTTTCAGATTTGAAATTTTAGTAGTTTCCAACTAAATTTGTGACATAGTCAAAGTTCTTCTACTTAACACATCACCAACCTTATTTGCAACTCCCTTTTTGTGCTTAATAGAAAAAGTGAATTCTTGTAATGTCTCTACCTATTTCATATGCCTATGATAAAATTTCTCTTGAATGTTTATGAAACTAAGGGCCTAGTTATCTATGTTACAATGAATTCTTTGGGTGGCAAATAGTTTCTGCATTTCTTAAGTGATTGGACAAGGGCATACATTTCCAAATAATATGAAGAATATTTCTATTTAGCTTCATTGAGTTTCTCACTAAAGAATGATATAGGTCTACCCTCTTGAATAACTACACCTCCTATTGCTATGTTACATGCATCACATTCTATTTGAAAGACTTTACTGAAATCAGGAAATGCAAGGACTAGTTGTTGGGCTACTTTCTTCTTGAGAAGTTCAAAGGCTTTACTAGCTTCTATTGTCCAAACAAATTTACATTTCTACCCTCCATTTATGGTATTCACAATAGGTGCACAAATCAAAGTGAAATTTCTAATGAAATTTCTGCAGAAAGTGGCTAAACCATGAAAACTTCTAACTGTTGCAATAGTTTTAGGAATTGGCCATGAAAGAATTGCACTTATCTTATCTTGATCCATCCTGAGTGTTCCATTTGAGATTACAAATTTAAGGTATTTCTCCAAATTAATAATCAACTATCTTCTTATAGCCTCCTTAGTACCAAGTCTAAAATATTTCAAATTTCCTATTTTGTGTTGCTGAAAACTAAAATGTCATCTAGATATACTATCAAAAAATTTCTTGTAAAATCTTTTAAAACTTCATTCACAAGTCTCATAAATGTAATAGGAGCATTAGACAATTCAAATGGCATTACCTTCCATTCATATAATCAATCATTTGTCTTGAATGTTGTTTTCCACTCATCTCGTAGCCTAATTTGTTGGATATAGTTGTTCAATTGTGTGTTGTCTTTGATGTTACACAAATATCATATCCATTATCAGACAGAATCTATCGAGCTCAGTTGGTTAGCAAAGTGAAAGACAGAGTCTACTGAGCTTAGATGGTAAGAAAAGTGAATTACAAAGTCTATTGAGCGTTTCTAGAAGTTACATTGTGTAGATAATTTCTACTGAGCTCACTCGGGCGTTGAATGATTTTGTGGTAGAAATTAGTTTCTACCAAGCTCACAAGGTTAGTGAAGGAAAGTTAGTGTCTACTAAGTTCACTCGGTCTCCAAAAGGATTTTACAAAGTTTGTAGTGTTTACCGAGCAAGGTTGGCCAATGAAGGATTTCATTTTTTTGGGAAATAAAGTTTAATTATTTCATGTAATGTTTGTAGCCAACTAATGTAATGATTATTAGTAATTGTAACATGTAAATGAGCCAACTTGAAAATTTGTAATGTATAAATAAAAGGTCTAGTTGTGAAATCTAAATTGTAATGAATGAGCATGCAAATGATTTGATTGAGTAAAGAGGAAGTGTGAGCATATTTTGAAGAAGGATCAAATATCCTTGAGGAGCAACAAAGCTATATTCGATCAGAGAGGATCTAGTAAAGCAGATCAGAGATCTGTAACAACAAATTTTAGTTGCATCTCATTCAGGTTACTTATTGTTACTTTCTCACCATTGTAGCAATAATTCCTAAATCTCTTAATAAAGTTGGTTTAACAACCATTTTGTAAACCCTCTAACAAGGTGGACAGTTCTATTGAATTGTTCTAAAATTCCTCTAGCAAGGCCTCTCCTAGCAAGGTGATTAAATCCTCTAACAAGGTCACACCTAATAGTGTGTTTTGTAACCTTTAACAAGGTTGGCTCCTAATAGGTCTCACTTTAGAAGAGTGAAAATTGGTAGCTAGTTACTTGGTGGTTTTTCCTATATTGAGTTTTCACGTTAAATTTGGTGTCTCTTGTGTTGATGTTATTTTTGTTATGCATGCATGTTAAATCTTTGGAATGCTTAATAAGTTAACATACATCTACCGAGTTACAACATTTTTTGTGTGGCTACTAAGTGACATCAGTAACTAAGTTTTAAGACATCTGAGGGATCTGTGAATTTTTTTTGTGGTAACTAATTTGCCACTCCCAGTTACTCCATCTATAATTCTAATGATTGGTGTTAGAGCTTTTGGTGCTTGCAAGAAGAATTTCAAGGATCTAAGCTAAAGATCAAGATGTCTTACAAAAGAGAAATTACAAGGCTTAACAGGGATAACTTTTCAGCATGGCAAGGTCTCATGAGACTCCATCTAGCTTACATTGGAGATATAGGATTGAAATATCTTGATCAAGCATATGTAGCTCCTTCTAGAACATTATCTACTAATGACATTACTGAGAAGAAGACTCATAACACCATGATGATAGGCATTGCATCTGCCCTAAGCTATGAAGAATTTGATGATGTCAAGGACTAGAAAACTACCTTTGAAATGGGGAACAAGCTGAAAGATATCTATGGAGGTGATGATAATGTGAGAAGAGCCGAAGCAGAAAGTCTAAGAGGACAATTTGATCAAATGAGGATGAGAGAGGATGAAAACATTGCCAAATATGTTAAAAGAGTCAAAGTAGTTGTTAGTGCAATCAAGGCTTCTGGAGGAGACATTAAGGAGGAAACAATTGTAATTAAAATTCTTAGTACATTACTTCCCATTTATGCAATTAGAGTTTCTGCAATTCAAGAAAGAAGATGTCAAACAAATCATAACATAAATTTAGAGGCCATAGTAGGAAAATTGACTGTATTTTAGCTAGATAACTATGACAATTGTGTTCTAGCTTCCAAGAACATTGAATTAGCATTTCTCAGTGGTATACTAGATGAAGAAGTCTACATTGAAGAGTCTAAAGGTTTTGTTGATCCAGGCAAGAAGGACATGGTCTATAAATTACACAAAGCATTGTATGGTCTAAAAGAAGCTCCTAGAGCATGGTATGAAAGATTGCATAACTATCTTATTCAGATTGGTTTTCAGAGAACTAATGATAATAGTAGCTTGTATATCAAGGAAGGACAAGATAACAAGATTGTTTTGGCAGAAATATTTGTGGATGACACTTTGTTGGTCTTCAAATTCAGTAGAGTAAGAATGAAATCTACATTACTTAGTGAAAATATATCAAGGGAATACTAAAAAAGTTTGGTATGGAGGATTACAAACTAGTTGGGACTCCTATGTTCACTGGTCTAAAGCTTACCAAGGATGATGAATCAAAAGAAGTAGATTAGATATTATATAGATCAATGACTAGAAAGTTGCAGTATGTAGTTCATACAAGGCTAGATATTGCTCTTATAGTTAGTATTATAGCAAGATTTTTAGTAAAACCAAGGGAAAATCACATGATGGCAATCAAAAGAATCATGAGATACCTGAAAGGCATTGAGGATTATGGATTATGGTACAAATTTGGTGGTAATCTAGATTTGAAAGTTTTTACCAATGTAGATAGGGTAGAAAACATTGATGATAGAAAAAGTACAAGTGAAAGTGCATTTTTTCTTGGAAAGAGGTTGCAAAATTGTACATCCCAATCCATAGCAGAAGCAGAGTATGTTGTAGCAGCAGTAAATTGTTCTAATATTGTTTGGTTCAAATAGTTATTGGAAGGCATGAAGGAGGAAATTAAAGAACTTTTTGTTATGTTTTGTGACAATACAAGTGCAATGAACATATCTAAAAATATAGTGATGCATTCAAAAACCAAGCACATTACAATGAAGTATCACTTTGTCAAAGAATTGGTGCAAGATAAGGATATTAGATTGGAAAATGTCCATACAAAGGAACAAATTGCTGGCATATTCGCCAAGCCTTTACATAAGGATGAATTCTTGTATCTAAGAAGTAAGTTAGGGGTCATTCCCCTATTTGAAGCTCACTAAAATGAAGTTTTAGTGATGCATCAACATGTATCAAGTTGAAGATCTATTAGTTGATGTAGCATAATCATAAGAACATTACATATGAATTAGTACTTAAGGTACATTACTACTCATTTGGTTTGTGTTGTCTTTGGCATGTGGTGTCAAAGAGGGAGAGCATGTTATCATAAGCTTTTTGAAATTTGAATTTGTTTGTGATGCTATGTAATTCCTTCATAGAGGGAGATTACTATATTTGTGAAGTTTGTGGAATAAAATCTAAGAGGGAGAAATGTTTTTTCAGAAAAGACTTGTTCTCAAATTTCATTCTACTATGAAAAGTTGTGTTGCCATCAATGCCAAAGAGGGAGATTGTTTGACATCATTGTTCAATTGTGTGTTGTCTTTGATGTTACACAAATGTTATATTAGTTATCAAATAGGGTCTATCGAGCTTAGTTGGTCAGAAAAGAAAAATATAGAGTCTACCAAGCTCAGATGGTAAGAAAAGTGAATTACAAAGTCTATCGAGCATTTTTGGAAGTTACACTATGAAGACAATTTCTACTAAGCTCACTTGGACATTGAATGATTTTGTGGCAGAAATTAGTTTCTGTTGAGCTCACAAGGTCAGCAAGGAAAGTTAGTGTTTATCGAGTTCACTCAGCCTCCAAAAGGATTTTGTAGAGTTCACAGTGTTTACCGAGTAGGGTCAGCCAATGAAAGATTTCATTATTTTGGGAAATAAAGTTTAATTGTTTCATGTAATGTTTGTAGCTAACTGATGTAATGATTATTGGTAATTGTAACTTGTAAATGAGCCAACATGACAATTTTTAATGTATAAATAAAAGCTCTACTTGTGAAATATAAATTGTAATGAACAAGCATGCAAATGATTTGATTGAGTGAAGAGGAAGTGTGAGGGAATTTTGAAGAAGGATTAGATATCCTTGAGGAGCAACAAAGGTGTATTTGATCAGAGAGGATCTAGTAAAGCAAAATAGAGATCTATAACAACAAAGCTCAGTTACATCTCATTCAGGTCACTTATTGTTACTTTCTCACCATTGTAGTAGTAATTCCTAAATCTCTTAATAGAGTTGGTTTAATAGCCATTTTGTAAACCCTCTAACAAGGTGGACAGTTCTATTGAATTGTTCTAAAAGTCCTCTAGCAAGGCCACTCCTAGTAGGGTGATTAAATCCTCTAACAAGGTCACACCTAACAGTGTGTTTTGTAACCTTTAACAAGGTTGGCTCCTAACATGGCTCACTTCAGAAGAGTGAAAATTGGTAGCTAGTTACTTGGTGGTTTTTTCCATATTGGGTTTTCACATTAAATCTGGTGTCTCTTGTGTTGATGTAATTTATTTTATGCATGCATGTTAGATCTTTTTGAATGCTTAATAAGTTAACATACATCTACTGAGTTACAAATTTTTTTGTGTGGCTATCGAGTGACAACAGTAACTAATTTTTAAGACATCTCAGGGATCTGTGGATTTTTTTTATGGTAACTAATTCAGCCCCCCCTCTCAGTTACTCCATCTATAATTCCAACATATTTCTATTGGAAATATAAGACGAGTAAATGAGATGGGAGGGGTGAATTAGTTACTACTAAAAATAAATCCCAGATCACTTAGATGTCAATACAGAAATGCAAACTAAGAACTAAATACTACTGAAGCTCAGTAAACACACATAAAATGTTGTAACTAAGTAATAACTGAATTAGCTTGGTAAGTGCTTAAAATATAAATTTTTTTATTTTGTTTGTGATTACCATTGCTTTAACTAAGTTGCAAACATATAAAAGAAAATAACATGAACACATTTGACACTAGGATTTAACATGAAAACCCAATTTGAGAAAAACCACCAATTGCAACTAGTTACTATTTTCACTCTTCTGAAGTGAACCCTATTAGGAGCCAACCTTGTTAAAGGTTACAAAACACACTATTAGGTGTGACCCTATTAGAGGATTTAATCACCCTATTAGGAGTGTCCTTGTTAGATGTCTTGAGACAATTCAATAGAACTGCCACCTTGTTAGAAGATTTGCAGATAGTTGTTAAGCCAAATCTATTAAGAGATTTAGATCACTGCTACAATGGTTAGAGAGTAACAATGAGATGAGCTGATTTGAATGCAACTGATTTGTTGATTATAGATTTTTGTTTTGGCTTGTATTAGATCTTTTCTGATCAAATATAGCTTTCTTACCCCACAAGGATATTCTGCTTATCCTTCAAATTTGCTTCCTCTTCTCATCATTAAGTCTTTAATAAAATCTTCATGTATTGCACACACACTTTGAAATCACAACATGAACTTATACTTATATCTTTCACTTTGTCAAGTTGGTTCAAATACAACTTAGAATAATTAATATTCATCACCTTAGTTGGCTAGAATCAATAAATAAATCAATTAATCTTATTATGCCAAGATAAGAAAATCCTTTGTTATCCAACCTGGTTAGGTAGAAACTAACTAAGAAACAATTTCCTTTGTTAACCAATAGAAGATCAGTTAACACTGCAAACACACAAAAATCCTTTGGCAACTGAGTGAGCTTGGTTAGCACTAATTCCATCTAACTTTCCTTCATTAACTAAGTGAGCTCAGTTAACACTCACTTTTTTCATCTTTTCCTTGGGTGCTCGAGTGAACTCGGTAGATACTACCTTCTGAACTAGGAAAACATAGGAGCGCTCGGTAGACACAAGAAACTATCTTCACTACTTGAGTGAGCTCCACATATATTGAATGATAATGATTATGACATTTGTGTAACATCAAAGATAATACACAATTAATCAATTGTATCCAACAATCTCTCTCTTTGGCATTGATGGTGACACAACATGTCATAGCACAATGAAATTTTGGATTTAGACTTGAGAACTCCCTCTATCAGTATGGGCTCTTTCTTTCACTAGATTCTATCTAGAACAGCTACTATCAAGTTCATTCAGAGCATTCTCCCTCTTTCAACAAACTTTTTTTTTGGAAAACTTCTCCCTCTTTGGTTCCTTACTTTATTCTGGTTCAAAAGATTTCTCAAATATATGACAGTATCTCCTTGATATACATAGATTGAGTGATGTAGATACCATTTTTGTTTTGCTGTATTTGCAATCCAACAAAGAATTTTATCTCACCAAACATGGACATCTCAAATTTTTTACTCATTTCTTCTCAAAAATGCTTTGCACAAGTCATCATTTCCTGTAAATAAAGTATCATCAACAAATATTTCTGCCAACACAATCTTCTTGTCTGGTCCTTCCTTGATATATTGACTATTGCTATCATTTGTCCTTTGAAAGAAAATCTATAGCAAGTAATTATGAAGTCTTTCATACCAAGCTCTCGAAACTTGCTTGAGACCATATAATACTTTTTGTAATTTATAGACCATGTTCCTTTTGTTAGCATCTATAAAACCTTTTGGTCATTCAATGTAGACTTCCTCATCAAGAATTTCATTCAAGAATGCAGATTTAACATCCATTTGATATACTTTAAATCTCTTATGTGTTGCATATGCTAGTAAAGTTCTAACACCTTCTAGTCTTGCTATATGAGAAAAAATCTCACCATAGTCAATACCTTCTTCTTGAGAAATCTTGCTTTGCTTCTTGAAACTTTTCCATCTTCATTTAGCTTATTTCTATATACCCACTTTGTACCAATTACATTTTTATCCTTGGGTCTAGGAACAAGAGTCCAAATTTTTTTCTTTTCTATCTATTCTATCTCTTCATTCATTGCTTCAATCCAACTTTCATTTTCTAGAGCATCCTTAACACTTCTAGGTTCAAACTCAGCAAGTAAACATGCACCTTTAAATTTGCCTCTTGTCATTGTTCCATCTAATTTGTCTCCAATAATCTAATAAGGTGCATGAAGCCTTTTGACATATCTTGCTAACATAGGCTCTTTGGTCTTTGAATGAGTTACACCATCTTCATCTTGAGTTTTAGCTTCAAGCTTTGGTCCTTCTGTCTATGACTTAGGTCCATCAGGCTCGGTTTGAACTAGCTTGGTAGCCTCTGGTTGTGACTTGGGTCCTTCAAGCTATAACTTGGGTTACACTGTTTGCAATTTGATAACTATTGGGGACTCGAGAGGTGAAGCTTCTCTTCTCTCAAGTAGATTTAGTAGGGTATCAGGTTCATAGTAAACAAATCTTCTATAATCTTCTAGTTCCTTGTTGCTTTCTTCTTCACTCTTTTCTTCAAAATCATTAATTCTAACATGTGCACTTTCTATAATTTTATGACTAGACAAATTCAAACATCTTTATGTTTTACTTCTACAGGAGTATCCTAGAAATATGCCTTTATCATCTTTTACATCAAATTTTCCTTTTCTAGATTCTTTCAATACATAACATTTTGTACCAAATACTTTCAAGTAACTTACATTAGGTTTGTAGTCATACCATAGCTGATAAGGTGTTTTGTTTGAATCTTTCTTCAAATGTACTCTATTCAAGGTATGAACTATAGTGCTGATAGCTTCCTTCTTGTATTTGAGAGTAACCTTCTTTTCAATCATCAGGGTTCTTGCACAATCCATGATAGATATGTTTCTTCTTTTAGCTATACCATTTTGTTGTAGTGTACCAGGGGCTGATACTTGTCTTTTAAATCCTCCTTCAATGAAAAAATTATTGAATTCATTAGAGATGAATGCACCACCTCTGTCTGATCTTAAGCATTTCAACCTCTTTCTAGTTTCTTTTTCTACTCTTGCCAGATACCACTTGAATTGTTGAGAGGCTTCTAATTTTTATTTTAGATACATTACTCGCATCATTCTACAATAGTCATCAACAAAAAGAATTAAAACTTTTCTCCACTATAGCCTTCTATTCCAATAGGTCCACATAAATCTGTATGAACAATTTCCAAGACTTCTTTTGATTGATAGTTTTTTCTTTTGAAGCTAGTCTATCCCATCTTGCTAATTTGGTAATTCTTGCATAGACCCATGTCAGGCTTCTTCAAACTAGGAATACCTCTTACTCTTCTATTTTTGTTTATTTTAACCAGATTATCAAACTTCTAATGAGATAGCCTTTTGTGCCATAACTAGCTTTCTTCTACTTGAGCAATAAAACATGAAAAATAACTGAGGTCAAGATAAAATAGATTACCTTTAATTTTCTTACCAGATCCAACCAGATTTCTTTTTCCATCCAATAGTTTGACCTATCCATTCATGAATTCTACCTTGAATCCAATGTTATTCAACTGTCCCACACTTAATAGATTATGGTTTAGTCCTTCAACCTAGTAAGCATTATTACAGATAATTTCTTAATTCAATGAAATACATCCTTTTCCTTTTATGTTACAAGGTTCATTATTTCCAAATCTCACACTACCTCCATCATAATATTCCATGTGCTCAAATTTTTTTTTTCTCCAGTCATATGATGTGAATAACCACTGTTAATAATCCATATATCATTTTCGCTAACATAAGAGATAAGTATCATCTTATCTCCTTCATCATTAGATTCATCTTTCATAATAATATATACCATTTCATCTTCATTGTTATTAGAATCTTTAGCTATAAAAAAAGATTTCTTACCTTTGTCCTTGTAGTTCTTATAGTTCTTGGAGTCCTTCTTTCCTTCATGCTTACTTCTTTTCTTCTCATCCTTGATTTCCTTATTTGGACACCTAGCAGCAATGTGACAAACTTCTTCATGAGAAAATAAGATAAGAGGAACTTTACCTTTGTACTTTCCTCTTCCTTTGGAATACTTCCTTGCAAGTGGGGCTTCAACAACTTCAAGATCACTATTTGAACTTTCTTCTAATGTTCCTTTTTCTTCACTTCTTGATTGGTTGGACTTTGATTTCTTAGCCTTTTCTTTGAGTGACAGTTTAGCTTTAAATGCTAATTCAATATTCTTTGAAGTAGGAACATAGTTATCATAGTTGTCTAGTTCAAAAGCTATCAGTTTTCCTACTAGACATCCAAGCCTCGTTTGTTATTTTGATCACATCTCATTTCTTGAATAGAAGACACTCTAATTGCATAAATAGGAAGAAGAGATCTAAGCACTTTACTTACAACAATTTCCTCCTTAATATCAACTCTAAATGCTTTGATTGCACTTACACTGGCCTTGATTCTTTCCGCATATTTTACAATGTTTTCAACTTCTCATTTTCATTTGGTCAAATTGTCCTCTAAGACTTTCTACTTTGGCTCTTCTTACATTATCATCTCCTCCATAGATATCTTTCAGTTTGGTCCACATTGAATGAGTTGTTTTGCAATCCTTTAACTCATCAAATTCAACATAACTAAGAGAAAATGCAATATCAACCATCATTATATTATGATTCTTCCTTTCAGCAACATGTTCAATAGAAAATGTTCTAGTGGGAGTTTTGTATTCAGCATCAAGATACTTGCAACTTGAATCACTGATAGTAGCTAGATGTAACATCACAAGTCCTTGCCATGCTACAAAATTGTCTTTGTTCAGCTTGCGAATCTCCCTTTTGTAAGACATGCTAATCTTTAGATTAGGTCCTTGAAACCTTCTTTGCAAGCACCAATAGCTCTGATACCAATTGTTGGAAATATAAGAGGAGTCACTGAGTGGAGAGGGTTGAATTAGTTACTACTAAATTAAATCCCTTAGATGTTAGTATAGAAATGCAAACTGAAAACTAAATACTGTAGAAGCTTGGTAAACACACATAAGATTTTGTAACTCGATAATAACTGAATTAGCTCAGTAAGTTCTTAACATATAAACTTTTAGATGTTTTCTATAATTATCATTACTTTAACTAAGTTGCAAACATATAAAAGAAAATAACATGAACACATTTGACACTAGGATTTAATATGGAAACCCAATTTGGCGAAAAAAAAGAAATTGCAACTAGTTACTCTTTTCACTCGTCTGAAGTGAGCCCTATTAGGAGCCAACTTTGTTAAAGGTTACAAAACACACTATTAGGTGTGACTCTATTAGATGATTTAATCAACCTATTAGTAATTGTTTTGTTAGAGGTCTTGAGACAATTCAATAGAACTGCCATCTTGTTAGAGGATTTTCAAATAGCTATTAATCAAACTTTGTTAAGAGATTTAGATTATTGCTACAATGGTTAGAGAGTAATAATAAAATGACCTGATTTGAATGCAACTAATTTGCTAACTATAGATCTATGTTCTAGCTTGTACTAGATCCTTCTTGATCAAATATAGCTTTGCTGCTCCACAAGGATATTCTACGTATTTTTCAAATTTGCTTCCTCTTTTCATCGTTAAATCTTCAATAACATCTTCATGTATTGCACACACACTTTGAAATCACAACTTGAACTTATACTTATATCTTCCACTTTTTCAAGTTGGCTCAAATACAACTTAGAATAATTAATTTTCATCACCTTAATCAGCTGGAATCAATAGATAAATCAATTGAGCTTATTATGCCAAAATAATAAAATCCTTTGTTAGCCGAACTAGCTCAGTAGAAACTAACTCAGAAACAATTTCCTTTCTTAACCAACAGAAGCTCGGTTAACATTGCAAAAATCATTTGGAAATTGAGTGAGCTTGGTTAGCATTGGTTCCATCCAAATTTCCTTCATTAACTGAGTGAGCTCGGTTAACACTCATTTTTTGCATCTTTTCCTTTAACACCCAAGTGAACTTGGTAGACACTGCTTTCTACACTAGGCAAACACATGAGTGCTTGGTAGACATATAAAACTATCTTCACTACCTGAGAGAGCTTGAGATATACTGATTGATAATGATTATGACATTTGTGTAACATCAAAGACAATACATAATTAATCAATTATGTCCAAAAAATTCTTATTTGATGATATCCACTTTTTAAATCATTTAAAAAAATATATATCTTGTCTTACCCAAACAATCAAGTAAATCTTATATTCTAGGAATTGGTAATATGTACCTTATAGTGATCTTGTTTAATGCTCTTGAATCTGTGCATAGTCTACATGTTCCTTCTTTCTTCAATGCTAGGGCTACAGGTATTGCACATGGGCTTAGACTTTTTCCAATCAAACTAGTTTTAAGTAACTCTTTGATTTGCCTTGCCATTTCTTCATTTTGTTGTGGTGTTAGCTTGTATGCAACCTTGTTGGGTAATGTTAAACCTTGTATTAGATCAATGCAATGACTAATTTCTCTCATAGGCCGGATATTTCTTGTTATTCCATCAACTATGATTTCCTTGTACTTGTCCAAAACTGGTTTAACTTCTTCCACTACCTTTTGTTTCTTCTTTTCTATCACTTCCACCTTCAAGTTTGATTGTTCCATTTCTAATTTTTTTCCTCAATCTGATTTTCATCATCATTCTATGATTTATCTTTGAGTACTGGAATTAATGCAAAGAATGGACACCTCTTTCCTTTAACTTCTATCAAAAATTCCTTCTTTCCCATTACCACGAGTTTTTCTTATGTAGCTTTTGATTCTTCTTAGCTTGGTTTGATTATAGGTATCAATTCAATAACCTTTCCATCTTTGTAATGGTGTATGTATTCTTTATTCCATCATGTTTTTCCTTGAGATCATATTGCCATGGTCTACCAAAAAGTAATTGACATGCATCCATATTGACAATGTCAAACAATAATCTGTCATTGTATGCTCCAATCTGAAATTCAACCCAAGCTTTCTCTTCCACTATAGTCTACTATCCTTTCCTCATCCAAGATACTTTGTAATCATGTGGATGTGGGGTTCTTGGTAAATTTAACTTCACCATTTTAAGAGCTACAAAATTTTCTGTAGAACCAAAATCTACCAATAGTGTGCAAATCTTTCCTCCAAACTTATAAGAGCTTCTAAAAATAGACTTTGTCTATGGTGGTTCTACTTTTAGAGGCATCTTCAATAGTGTTCTTCTCATTATAAGTGCTTCACCCATTTTTGGATAACCATAAGTTTCCGAATCATTTTGTAAATCAGCTTCTTGTGTAAGGTGTATTCTCCTTTCTCCATGAGTACTAGAGCTTGCCTTTGCTGGACATTTGTGTGCCATGTGATCTTCTTGGTTACAATTGTAACATCTTATTGTTCTATTCATTCTTCCTAGTGATCTTGCTCTGAAATTATCAAACTTGTTTACTTCATTATATGCCTTTGTTTACAGCTAAAAATTTGGGCTTCTTCCTCTAAATGTGCCTCTTCCTTTGAATAACTATCTTCCTTTACTTCTATTGTTATTATCTTATCCCCTCTTGTTTTTATCCTTTACTTTCAAAGCTAGTTGATAACATTTAGCTATTGTGTTAGGACTCAACAACTACAACTCATCTTGTATATTCCTTATTAAACCATTTAGGTATCTTGCTACCTTAGTACTCTCAGGTTTTGCAAATTTTGATCTTAGATCCAACTTTTGAAATTCCTCTATATAAGTGCAGATATCCATATCTCTTTTTCTAAGATTTTTGTTTTCTAATGTAACTATAGATCATAATCTTTAGGGAGATATGTCTCTCTTATCATAAACACTATCTTCTTCCATGAACAAATTTTCCTCTTCTCTTCCTTTACTCTTTCTCCTTATATAAAATTCCACCATTTGAGGGCTTCTCCCTTCATTCTAGACTTAGCCAACTTGACCTACTGCGATTCCAAATTCTTCTCACATTCAAAGTGATTCTCTAAAGCTTCAATCCATTCCAATACTAATTCAACATCCATCTTTCTCATAAACATAGGTAACATAGCGGGCTTTCCTCCCAAAGCCTTCAAAGCTTTAAAAAATGGCTTCTCACTTTCAGATATTTCATCCTTATCATCATCTAGGACTTCTTCTTCCCCTTCTTCTTCTACTATCATTTCTTTCTTCAAAACCACATTCTTCGTGTGTTCTAACTTACTATCAAATTCTACCAATATCCCCTTCCCTTCTCTATTCTCTTTCTAATAGAGCTCTTCCTGCTCCTCAACATTTTTAGCTAACTCTACATTAGTCACCATTGTGGTTAACCCTATTGAATACTCTTTCTCATGGATATGCAACATGTAACTTCACACAATCTGAAAACTCTTTAGCTCTGATACTAAAAATGATGTAGTGCCTCACCTTGGAAAACTTAGGAGGAAATAGATCACTCGACTAAGCTACTTCAAGGGGCACACACACACTATCTAGGATCAATTTTAAATCAATCTCTGATTTCTATCCAACTAATTCTCTTAATACTAATTCATACACTCACATGTGATAGGAACCTCTATAACATCCTATAACAACATTTATTTTTTGCATCAACTTAACATATACCAACTAGATTCCTCCACATTGGAATTGAAATACATGGACAACTTGATTCATTTTGAAAGTAAAATTAAATAAATTTAGACTAGTTTCCAATCAATAATAAATAATGTTCAAATCCACACTATATGTTTGCATACAAAATACAAAAATCCATCCCAAACTAGTTACCGAACATGACATTTCAAACATGAATCCAAACTATGATTTCAAGGTTCAGTTCAATTCTTCTCAACATCTCATAACAAAAATGAGATTAAATACATTGGTGAATACATGGACCATATTCACCGAATTCAAATATTAGATTTCAAGTGGACACAAGCAAGAATAATTGAAATAATGAAAACAAAAGACAAAAAAACACTATAATACATAGCTCCTCCACCATCCCAGAAGTCAGATCATGAAGAGTTCTAAATATTCCCATTGATGAATGTAACTCTCAAAATAATAAAAATTACATTTACTTTTTAGAATTTGAATATCCTATAGTAAATTTATGAACCCAAAAACTTTAGGTTGGAATTCAAAAATCCACCCAAGGCCTTTTATCCATCTATTAATATATCATTATTATAATCTCATAACTGAATATTTTGGTTTAGGAAAAGGAATAAGGAAAAACACACATTCCAATCAGAGTCCCATGAAATTAGAAATAAGAATCACAAAAAAATAAATTTCTATTCTTCCTAGTACATTCTGATCCCAATTTACATTCAAAAATCTGTCTTTTTAATTCTTTCATATCTCTGATGTAGGAATATGAAACATCATCCAAAATCAAGAATAGAGAGTCATTTTTCAAATCATGAGGAATCAAAATCTACCACCAACTTTTTGTAGTTGTTGATTGTTTAGTTGGCTTAGTTATTGAACACACAAAACATACTTAAAGAAAACTGACTCAACATCAAAATGAAACACACTTTGTCCTAAGTAGCTATAATTGGAAAGTTTATCAAGTAAATCCTCTATTTATGCCACCAAAATGTAATACTTTATTAAAAACATAAAATTGAGTACATTTAAAACATGCCATTAACTTTTTGCATAACTTCCTATAGCATTTTCAACCATGTTAGTTCCTATAGCATTAGTCTGATATGCCACTGCAACAAGATCTTCATTAATCAAAGGAGTTCCACTAGTACTAGATTTTTTTTGATGATTAATGTTAGCATTAATACTAAAATTCCATAGACCATCTTTATTATTATAGTGTTCAACTAACCTTTGCAATTGATGAGGATTATACTTCAAGTAATCTAGTGGAGATATCTTAATTCTCACCACTTCAAAATATTATATTATATCAAAGGAATTAGGTGTCTTACCTTTGGGATCCTTCTGTAAAGTTGAAGGTACCATGCCACTATCTTTATCTATTTTTTTTTATGACAAATAATTTTTAGCAGGCACTGAATTGGAGGATTGATTCCTATTCTTTCAACTTCTAGTCATGACTTTCTACTGAGGTCCATCTAGAGTTGCAAAACAATCCCCTCTAGTTTCTGAATCCGATTCATACTCCAAATAAAAGTTTTTAGAGTTTCCACAAGGAGTATGATCACCTTTTCTGTTTGGATATTCCACTATTTATTCTTTATTTTCCATCATCTTCTTATATCTAATCATGTCAACACATGTATCCCTATCATGATTTGGCATTAGATGGAAAGCACACATGTTTTGTCTCTTTGGAGCAACCTCAATTGCTAATATCTATTGAGAAGGTGGTATTTGCAAAGTATTACCTCCATTTTGATGCCAAGAAGCTTCTTGATAAGGTTGGTGAAAAGAATGAATAGGTCTATTGATTTGTTTCTTCAATAAATAACCTCATTAGACAAATTTTGGAGCATGGTATCTATATTATTTGAAGTGCTAGATGCATTACCTATGGTTCCAGATTGAAGTTCTCTTTTCTACTTACCAGAGGGTATAATGTCATCTTCGATCTCCAAAGATAGCATTTGGGTAGCTTGTATATTTTCTACATTTGGTCTCGTAATTTGTTATCCTAGATTAGGAGGCATAGAAATAATGTAGAAGTTCTTCTTGTTATCATCTGTTGGAGCACTTGGAGTAGGTATTCTCTTGAAGAGTTTGTTAAACTTTGCATTAAAATCTCTCATAGAAACAAATGATTAGATTTCTTTATTTGTGCAAATTGTAGCAACAACACTTGTCCATCTTCTATACTTTATAGCATTCTTCAAACCTTTGCTTCATATGATTCCAATTTGTGATGCATACCATTATCATTTCATCAATATTCAATAATATACGTATACAAGTATATGAAAGCCTAACCCCTATCTCAGAAACCAAGTTAAAGCCAATCTTTTGACCATTTGGGAGGCTTTAGATGAATCCAACCATATTATTAATTATCTAGAAATTAATTTAGTAAATGAAACATTTTGATTTAATCTAATCATTTATATTTTTTGGAATTACTATCAACAATATTATATTTTGGTGTAGAGTCCCCTTCTATGTACCAAAGGTGTATCCCCTATAGTTGCACAAATGTTTCAAAACCATATAAGACCGAACTCCACTATGTGGTTCCCAATACCCACTCTCCTTAGAATAGATCAAATTCAAAGTTTGAGACACCTCTTTGAGGCCTAACAAGACTCAAACTTTAAGCCGAGGTTTTTAGAAAATGAAATAGGGCTTCTTCCAACCTTAGATGTACTTTCGAAATATTTTCATGCACAAGTTCCACAAAATATGTACATCACAAATCAACTATGTACTTCAAAAATGAACCATGAACTTCAAAAATCAACTTACCTAAAACTCCAAATAGGGCTACAAGGAGAAACTAAGGATTTTTGAAAGAAACTTTCTTGGATTTCCACCACATAAAGTCTTAAACACCTTCAAACACTCCAATCCTTCAATCAACAACCCTTGCCAATTTAGGACTCTTGACCAATCTCCTAACTCAAATTGTTTGCAAAATTCTCTTAGGCCTAATAAGGCTAATTAGGTCTCTTTTCCAAAGGAATTACAAGAAATTAAAAATATATTCCAACCAATCCTATTGGAATACTTCAAGGACATGTCAAAACATCTAATTCCAAGTTCCTATGATTCTATTTCACCACTAGGCCAAGTTGCACGTCAAAAATCTAAAATTGGATAGTCACATTTAGATGCCTATCTAGAGGGTTTAGTCTTTTCCCCCAAAATTTTCTACTTCCTATTTTTAGACCCAAAAAATCTTAATGTGCATCCTCTCCCCCTTCTTTTCATCAAGGCTTATCTTTTTCCCATTGTGGAATCTCTAGGAAAGATATTTTTCTCACGTAACCCTAGTTAAAGCCTCCCTGCAACCAGCAAGCAATCAAAAATAAATTCCTCTTAACTAGTATGAGTTCAAAATCTAAAACAACTTGAAAATTATTCATAAGAACATTCTTCAACTTTTCCAATCCTTCAGAGTTGTATATGAATCTGTACAATTCTATATAGGTAGTTTCTCAGGCAATTTTAATAGGAAAACATTGGAATTTTATTGATTTGAAACAATGATTACAAAAAATTCTTCTCTTCTATGTTGAGAAAGGTTTCTCAACCTTATTTATGAAATTCCCAAATAGTTCCAATTGATAAAGGTGGTTGTGAACATTGGGACTCAAAAGTTGCATTATGCAACATTGACAACTTTTTGCAAAAGTTGTCGAATGTCTCCAAACTCTACTAAAATTTAATGCTAGAAACTACCTAGGATTATAAGAAGGTTTTATTCAATAAAAAATTATTATTTTAACCTTGTAGACTATCTTATCCTTATTCTACCTAGAAATTGCCCATAAAAAATGATTGAGGTAGACAATCAAGTATATAACATACCTAATGACTCTTTGCCTTAAAACATGGACATTATTTTTAGCATTGGATTCCAGATCAAATTCATATCCTAACCTTTTGTGTTTGATCATCTTGATGTGCTTACAATGGTAGATATTGGAAGTGCTCTTGCACCATACTCCCAGGGTGAACTAATCTCAAGTCCTCTTGAGATAAGCTCTTGCAAACTTATACCATGCTTATGTATCTCTTGTTCATCCATCCATATAGACTCCTCCTCATGACTTCCTTTCCATTGAACCAAATACTTCTTGTATGCATTTTTCCTAGTTTTTTTTATGAACTTGGTGTTCAAGATCTATTAAGTTTGCTTGGTTCATGGGCTGGTATCCTGGCTACATCTTCTTCTAGTTCTTCAAGTTGCACTTTTGAACCTACATTCACATCACCTATATATTGGGTTAGATAAAAAATATTAAATATGGGTGAGATACCAAGGTGTGTGGGCAACTCTATCTCATAAGAATTCATTCCATGCTTCATTAATATCGGATAAGGTCCTATTTTCTTCATGATTTTTTTGGTATGCTTTCCCTTTGGTAACCTCTCTTCCTTCAAATATGCCCAAACCAAGTATCCAACCTATAACTAAACATCTATTCTATGTTTTTCCATAGCTTGTTTATACTTCTCTGCACTCTTCTCAAGTGCCAACCTTACTGAGTCATGAATCTCCTTCATGCTTTTTGCAAAATTCTCTCCATCAACACTAATTGGAGTGTTGGAAGGTAGTTCCCTAATTCTAGGACACCTCTTTGATTCTACCCATACACTATTTGAAAAGGACTCTTCCCTATGATTCTGTTGACAAATTCATTATATCCAAACTCTACTTGTGGTAGAACTAACTCCCACTTGTCTCCATACTACTTTTTCAAGCATCTCAGTAGGTTTCCAAGAGACTTGTTAAACACTTCTATCTACCCCTCTTTTTGTGGATGGTATGCAGAGCTAAAACTCATATTAGTTTCCAATTTCTTCCATAAGGTCCTCAAAAATTGACCAATAAATTTCACATCTCTATCTGATAGTATAGTTAAAGGTAAACCATGAAATCTAACAATCTCCTTGAAGAACAAATTTGCAATTGCCGATGCATCATTGGTGCTTTTACAAGGGATGAAGTGGGCCATTTTACTAAATTTATCCACTACAACATATTGTTAGAGTTGCTTTAGAATAACTGAGAGGCACGGGGGGGTGTTAATCAATTATTCAAGGTCCAAATGTCCTATTCAAACTTTCCACTAAGTAAAGTGAAATCATTCAACCATTCATTCATCTAAGCTTTAACTTCTCTAATCAACAAATTATTGTAAATGAACATGCAAGTATAACACACAAGAAATCAACACATGACACTATGATTTACATAGAAACCCAATTTGGGAAAAACCACCAGTAACATACTACTCAATTTTCACCCTTCTGAAGTGATGCCCTATTAAAGGCTTACAACACACTATTAAATGTGACCTTATTAGAGGATTTAACCACCCTATTAGAAGTGGGCATGGTTAGAGGACTTTAGAACATTCACTTGGAATGCCACCCTGTTAAATGATTTAAAAATGGCTATTAGGCCAACCTAAGTCCATAGGACTTTGCTAGAGAGTACTAGAAAATCTTGACCTAACTACAACATACAACTTATCTTGCAGATTTCATATCACTTTTCAGCTCATAATCGTGCTTGGCCTTCAATCTCTACAACTCTTAATAGCTTGCCTTCCCTTTCAAGCTTTCTCTCCTTGAGTTTCCATACTCAATGTACTAGTGCAATCATCTCTTCATGACCACTCATAGAAGCAAAGCCTCTATGCTCTTCCTTCTCCTAGATGTCTCCTTCTTGACACCCTTTCAACCACTTCACAGATTTGGCACTTCAGTAGCAACATTATCAGTAGCTTTCTGCTTCTTGGTTTATGACTTCTTAAATAGAAATCTTGGAGTTCCTTTTCCCACTTGATTCTTCCATTTTCAATTTCAATTTGCATGGATTAGGTAGGATTCATTGTATCTAACCCATATTCTATTTTCTCTAGAAACTTCTTGAATAATCCTTTAGAATTCACCCAAAGATAGTTTACACAAGATTCTATGCCAACAACTCATCATCCTTTATCTTCCAAATCATTCACAAAATTCAATGCAACCACTATGTCGGCTTAGATTTGGCAAATCTTCATCATTTGAAATAATACAATAGCTTGACACTATTGAAATACAGGTGCTCAACACATACTGTGTTACTCGACATCAACTATGTTTTTCCTAATGCTCGGCACCTGAAGATCACTCAGCACCATCAGAAGATTTTTTGATGCTCAATACTTGATCTTCACTCGACACTTGAAGATCACTCAAAACATACTAGAAATGTCTGTTACTTGGCTTCTACTAAGAATTTTCTTGGCTTCAACTAACTTGCTCGGCACCTACTGATGATCTCAGTTAAAGCTTTGCAGTCAACCTTGTTACAATTTCTTCTTCCAATGTTTCTAAGTGTGACCAACCTCTGTATCTTAAAGTATGTCATCAATACATTACTTAACCATTGTCTTAACTGATCCTTGCACTTCACTAAAAACATCATAACTCAACCTTTCCTTTAGGTGCTCTTGTTACATCGTGTTGATCAAATCTTTTTCATCAATCAACTAAGTGATAGTGCTTGGATCTTATAAGAAAATATCATCCCTACAAATAGCAGGTTTGACATCAATGGCAAAATAATGATTGAAAATATTCTTGTACAATAATATACCTCTTTGATCTTCAACAACAATGAGCTTTTCAATCAGATTTCCAATAATCTCCCTCTTTGGCATTGATGGCAAACCAAATTGATCAACCATCAAACTAAATTATTCCACCAAAAGCTTACTAGGTTAGAATAGTAAGTCAAATGCCAAAAAGTAAATTGTAACATCACATCTCCTACTACTATTCTAATTATTTCATTTCACTACTCCCTCTTTCTTGTTGTATCCTTTATCTTTATCTTTCTCCCTCTATATTATTCATCTTCTACTATTTAGATCAACCTCTTAAATCTCCCTGTTCTTTTCTGATCCTTTATTTTCAATAGTTAATAATTAGTTGTTCACTTCTCCCTCTTTGACAACAATGCCAAAGACATATTAGCATCTTAATATGAAGATGTAGCTCTTATAGGTTCATTTAATGTCTCCCTCTATCACCTTGATTGTGATTGATTTGAAGTTTCAGCACTTCTACTACTTTAGGCATGGATACCAAAGTAAACATCCTTTGCATCAATGTGTAAAATCTTCAACATTCTACTTATTTGATGCAGGGCATTCTTGCTTTTTGATTCAAGTAGCCTTAGCTAGGGGTATCACCCCTAACTTACCTCTAAGATACTCAAAAGAATTTTTAGATAGTGCTTTTATGAAGATATTAGCAATCTATTCCTTTGAGCTAACATATTCCATCTTCACTTGTTTGTCTTCCACTGGCTCTCTTACATAGTGATACTTGATTGCAATATGCTTAGTTTTAGCATGCATTACTAGGTTCTTTGATATATTGATAGCACTTGTATTATCACAATAAAGTGTCACAGGATCAATTACTTCTTCCTTCATACCTTGCAACAAATGTTTGATCCATACAATATTGGTGTAGTTTATAGCAACTACCACATATTTAGCTTCAACAGTAGAGTGTGAGGTGCAAATTTTCTTTTTGCTTGTCCATGTAATCAACCTCTTTCCTAAGAAAAGTGCTCCTCCACTGGTGTTTTTTTTATCATCAATGTTATCTCTCCAACTCTCCAATCTGCATCAATGTAAGCTTTCAGTTAAAAATTATCATTCCTCTTGTAGTATAAAACAAAGTCATTAGTTCCTTTTAGGTATCTCAATATTGTCTTCACTGCCATTAAGTGATTTTCTCTTGGATTGGCAGAAAATCTTGCTACTATTCCAAAAGCTAATGCAATATTTGGTCTACTATGTACAACATATTGCAGCTTTCCAATCATTGACCTATACAATATCAAATTTACTTCCGCAAATTTATCATTCTTGGATAGTTTATAGCCTGTTGCCATTGGTGTGCTAACTAGTTTTGAGTCTTCTAGCCCAAATGTTTTGTGTACTTCCTTGATGTATTTGGATTGAGTCACAAATATGCCATGCTTTACCTGATGTACTTGTAAACCAACAAAGAATTTGATTTCTCCAAACATTGACATCTCAAATTCATGCTTCATTTGATCAGCAAAATCTTTGCATAAAACATCTTATCCTCCAAATATTATGTTATCAACAAAGATTTATGATATCAAAATGTCTTTACCTTCCTCAGCTCTGATGTACAAATTATTGTTTTCATCTATTCTTTCAAATCCTATCTTTACAAGATAGTTGTGCAACATTTCATGCCATGCTCTAAGTGCTTACTTTAATCCATAAAGTGCTTTGTGTAGCTTGCAGACCCTATCCTTGTTCTTCTCATCAACAAATCCCTCTAGTTGTTCTATGTAGACTTCCTCTTCTAGTATACCATTCAGAAAAGAAGACTTCACATCCATCTGGTAGACTTTTAAACCTTTATATGCAGCATATGCAAGTAATGTTCTTACTCCTTCCATTCTTGCAAAAGGGGCAAATGTCTCTCCATAATCTAGTCCTTCTTCTTGTGCATAGTCTTTGCAAACTAATCTAGCTTTGTTTCTTGTTATTTCACCATTCTCATAAAGTTTTTTTCTAAACACCCACTTGGTACTAATCACATTCTTATCAGCTGGTCTGGGAACAAGAGACCAAGTTTTTTTCTTCTCAATCTGATCTATCTCTTCTTTCATGGCCTTATACGAGTCATCATCTTGTAGTGCATCTTTGACTATTTTGGGTTCAACGTTGCTCAGTAGACATAATTCATTCCTCAGTTTAGCATCTTTATCACCAATGATTTGATCTACAGGGTGATGTCTTCTTACATACTTGGCTAATCTAGGTTTAGTCCTTCTTTCCTTATTTGATCCTTCAGCTTTAGAGTCATTTTGTTCTTCTTCATTTAGTATTTCATCATTTCTTTCTTGCATACTATTTTCAAAATCACTATGTGAATTTTCTACATTCTACAGCTCAAATTCTGAATGTAACTCATCATTCACTAGTTGAGACTCGGTAGATACTGAAGTTTGTTGCTGATTCCCAACTTGATTTGCAACATTGTTTTCAACTGTCATTCCTTCGTAGAAGTATACAAAGGATCTAAAATGCTCTATTTTCTTTGACTCATCAACCTAAACTTTTTCATGCTCATCAACATTTACATTTGCACTCTCAACAAGATTTTTAGTGTTAGTATTCAAACACTTATATGCCTTACTTCTAGTGGAGTATCCAAGAAATATACCTTCATCACATTTTGCATCAAACTTGTCATTTCTAGTGTCTTTTAGAATATAGCATTTACAAAAAAACACTTTGAAATGTTTAACATTAGGTGAATGACCATACCACAATTGAAAGGGTGTTGCATTTGTACCTTTCTTGACTTGAACTCTATTCAGTGTGTAGACTGTAGTACTTACAGCTTCTCTCTAGTATTTTAGTGCAACATTTTTCTCCATCATCAAGGTTCTAGCACAGTCAATCACTGACCTATTTCTCCTTTTAGCAATACCATTATGTGGTGGGGTTCTTGGTGCTAATCTTTTCCTTTTGATACCTCTGTCATTGCAAAATGTTTCAAACTCTCTTGATGTGAACTCACCTCCTCTATCTGACCTTAGGCATTTTAGGTCCTTTCCTGTTTCCTTCTCAACTCTAGCCAAATACCATTTGAACATTTGGAATTAATTAGATTTTTTTTTTGAAAACATAGTAGTCATTATCCTGGAATAATCATCTACAAATAGCATTATGTATCTGTCTCCTAGGTAGCTTTGCACTTCTATTGGGCCACATAAGTCTACATGAACTACCTGTAGTACTTCTTTGGAAGTGTATTTTTTTCTTTTGAAACTAGACTTAGTCATTTTCCATAGTCAAAATTGTTTACACATTGTGTTTTTAGGTTTTTTCCACTTAGGCAATCCTATGACTTTCTTTTTCTCGCTGATACTAATCAAATTATCAAAGTTAACATGACATAGCCTTTTATGCCATAACCACACATCATCAAGTCTAACAACAAGACATGTTGCTTCTTCCATATCTAGGTAAAATAGATTACTCCTAGTTTGTTCACCTTTTCCTATCAAATTTCCATCAGTGTCATAAATCTTGGTAGTTTTGTTTCCAAATTCAACTTTGCAACCTACATTTCCTAATTGTGATACACTCAACAAGTTGTAGTTCAATCCTTCAACATAGTATGCATTATCACATGAAATTTTCTCTTTAAGTTTGATAGAGCCTTTTCCTTTGATTTGACATGGAGCATCATTACCAAATCTAACACTATTTCAATCATATTGAGTAAAGGTAATGAACTTACTTTTATCTCCTATCATGTGATGTGAGCATCCACTATCTATGATCCACTTGACATTCTTGTTCATAGAGGAAACTAATGTTATTGTTTCATCTTCATCTTTTTCTGATTCATCCTTCATGGCTACATAGACTACTTCATCATCATTTTCATCAGAGTCTTCTTCAACAAAGTAGCATCTCTCACCTTTCTCCTTGTAATCTTTGCTTTCATCTTCTCTTTTGTTCTTGAACTTATTTCCTTCTTTATAGTTTTTCTTCTATGGACATCTTGTAGCTATATGACCTACTTCATTACAATTCAAACATATGATAGGGAGCTTAACTTTGAATTTTCCTTTACCTCTATGGAATCTCCTGGCTAGTAGTGCTTCTAACTATTCCATATCTTCCTCATTTGTGCTACTATCACTGGATGCATGTTTTCCTTTTTTTCTTCTCTTGCTTGATGTGCCCTCCTCAGTATCTTTTATTTTCATCTTGGCCTTGAAAGAAAATTCAAGTTTCTCGGGTCTATAGTTGTCAAAATTGGATAGCTCAAATGCAGTAAGCCTTCCAACTATTCCGTCAAAGGTTAGTGTGTTCCCTTGTACACACCTCAGCTCTTGGATGGCTGCAACTCTTATAGCATAGATAGGGAGCAGGGTTCTTAAGTATTTTTTGATGGATGTTTCTTCTTCTAGTTGTCCACCTAGACTTCTTATTACACTCACCGCTTCTTTTATTCTTACAGCATACTCAGCAACATTTTCACCTTCCTCCATCTTCATGTCATCAAACTTCCCTCTTAGGCTTTCTCTCTTTGCTTTCTAGACATTCTAATTACCTCCATAGATATTTGATAAGGTTTTTCACATTTTGAATGTAGTGTTACAATCTTTGATGTCATCATATTCAACATAGCTAAGTGTAGATGCAATTTCCAACATTACTTGGTTATGCTCCTTTTTGTTTAAGTCATTGGCAGTGAGGGGTCTTGCTAGAGTTACATGCTCTGTTCCAATTGAGGTTTGTGCATAATCACCTATTGATCCAAGGTGCAGTTTCATCAAACTCTACCATGCAACAAAGTTGTTTTTGTTGAGCTTGGGAACTTCTCTCTTGGACATCTTGATCTTCCTACTTCTAGTACCTTGAAACTAAATCCATAGATGGCTCTAATACGAATTGTTAGAATTTATTTAGAATAACTGAGAGGGGGGGTGAATAAGTTATTCAAGGTCCAAATGTCCTATTCAAAATTTTCACTAAGTAAAGTCAAATCATTCAACCATTCATTCATCCAAGCTTTAACTTATCTAATTAGCAAGTTATTATAAATCAACATGCAAGTATAACACACAAGTATAACCATTGATTTATGTGGAAACCCAATTTGGAAAAAATCACTAGTAAAATGCTACTCAATTTTCACCCTTTTGAAGTGATGCCCTGTGAAAGGCCTTCCCTATTAAAGGCTTACAACATACTGTTAAATGTGACCTTGTTAGAGGATTTAACCACCCTATTAAAAGTGGGCTTGGTTAGAGGACTTTAGAACATTCACTTGGAATGCCACCCTATTAAAGGATTTACAAATGGTTGTTAGGCCAACCTAAGTCCATAGGATTTTCAAATCTAATACAATTTCTAGAGATTATTAGAAAATATTGAGCCAACTACAACATACAACTTATCTTGCAGATCTCAGATCACTTCTCAGCTCATACCCTTGCCTGGCCTTCAATCTTTGCAACTCTTAATAGCTTTCCTTCCCTTTCAAGCTTTGTCTCCTTGAGTCTCCATACTCAAAGTAGAAGTAGAGCCTCTATGTTCTTCCTTCTCCTAGATGTCTCCTTCTTGACACCCTTTCAACCACTTCATAGATTTTGCACTTCAGTAGCAACAATATCAACAACTCTCTTCTTCTTGGTTTATGAATTCTTAAATGGAAGTCTTGGAGTTCCTTTTCCTGCTCAATTCTTCCATTCTCAATTTCAATTTGCATGGATTAGGTAGGATTCATTGCAGCTAATCCATATTCTATTTTCTCTAGCAACTTCTTGAATAATCCTTTAGAATTCACCCAAAGACGGTTTACATCAGATTTTGTGCCAACAACTCATCATCCTTATCTTCCAAATCATTCACAAAATTTAATGAAACAACTATGTCGGCTTAGATTGGATGAATCTTCATCATTTGAAATAATGCAACAACTCAGCACTATTGAAATACTGGCGCTTGGCACATACTATGTTAGTCGGCATCAACTATGTTTTTCTTGATGCTCAGCACCTGAAGATCACTTAGCACCAATTGAAATTTTTTTGATGCTTGGCACCTGATCTTCACTTGGTACTTGAAGATCACTTGACACATACTAGAAATGTCTATTACTTGACTACTACTAATAATTTGCTGAGCTTCAATTAATTTGCTTGACACCTACTGATGATCTCAGTTAAAACTTTGTAGTCAACCTTGTTACAACTTTTTTTTCCAATGTTTCTAAGTGTGACCAACCTATGTATCTTTGAGTATGTCATCAATACATTCCTTAACCATTGTATTAACTAATCCTTGCACTTCATTACAAAATCATAACTCAACCTTTCCTTTAGGTGCTCTTGTTACATCTTGTTGATCAAATCCTCTTCATCAATCAACTAATTGATAGTGCTTAGATCTTATAAGAAAATATCATCCCTACAACTAGTAAGTTTGACATCAATGGAAAAATAATAATTGAAAACATTATTTTACAACAATCTCCCTTTTTTATCTTCAAAAACAATGAGCTTTTCAATTAGATTTCCAACACATATATCCTATCATTTCCCTTCTATGATCTTGGAAATCTCATCACAAAGTCCATGTTGCAACTCTCCCAGGGCCTTGTAGAAATAGACAAAGGTTTGTATAATCCTGCATTAGTGGATGTATCCTTGGTCCTCTGATAGATTGTACATGTCTACACAATCTTCCTCACTTCATTCTAAAGTTTTGGCTAATAGTAGAACCTTTTCAACTATTCGAAGGTCTTGTCCAATCCAAAATGTCCCCCCATGTTGTCTGCATGCTTTTCTCTAATGATCTTCTCCCTCATAGAATACTGTGGAATGCAAAATTGATGCCCCTTGAATAGTAGCTCATTTTGAATCAAGTAGTCAGCATATTCAGTGTGATATGCCTCAAAGAAGTCAGAGTACACCTTACTGATGTCTTTAAAATCATTATCATGTATATACGTGCCTTTGATGAAATCGATCTCTACACTTTGGAATTGGATTTCTTGCACAACTAAATTCCTCCTTCTTAGTGCATTTTCCATCTTCTTGGCAACACCCTTCTTGTGTTTTATTGAAAATGTGTAGGCTTGAATGGATTCTTCCCATTTCATGTGCTTGTGGCTCAATTTCTCCTAGCTATTCAAGAAACATAAGGCTTGGTTGTGTGTGAAAACAAAAAATTCTTTTGGAAGGAGGTAGTGCCTCAATTTCTTCACTAATTGGATTAAGATATATGGTTCCAAGTCATAAGAGGTGTATTTCCTCTTGGCTTCATTTAGTTTCTCATTGAAAAAGGCTACTGGCTTTCCAATACCTTCTTCTTTAGCATTTGTAAGGCCTCCTCTACATCCTTGTTCCACACAAAATTGAACTTCTACCCACCCTTGATTATCTCAAGGATAGGAGTATACAACTGACTAAAACCTTTTACGAACCTTCTATAGAAAGAAGAAAGCCCTTGAAAGAATTCGACTTTAGTCACAGTCCTTAGGGAAGGCTAACTCAAGATGGATTCTACCTTCTCAGGATCCATTTTTATGTTACCTTCAGCGATCACAAATCCCAAATAAACAAGTTCTCCCTACATAAAAGTACACTTGTCTAAGTTTATAAAAAGTTTTTCTTCATGAAATCTCTTCAACACCAAGTTAAGATGTTCTATATGTTCCTCCTTAATCCTACTGAAAATAAAGATGACATCAAGGTAGACTATGACAAACTTTTCTAGAAATGGCTTTAGCACCTCATTCATTAATATCATGAATATGGTTGGAGTATTTGATAGACCAAAATGCATCACTCTCCATTCATACAAGCCTTCATTGGTTTTAAAGGTAGTCTTCCATTCATCACCACCACTTATCCTTATTTTGTGATAAACACATTTTACGTCTATCATGGAATAGTACCTTGCTCCTCCTAGTTAGTACAATAGGTCTTCTATCCTAGGCATAAGGAATCTATACCTGATACATATTCTATTTGTTTCTCTAGAATCAGTACACAATCTCCATGTGCCCTCTTTCTTGGGTGCCAACAAGGCAGGTTCTATATGAGGACTGAGACTTTTTGAGATGAATCTTTTTTCTAGGAGTTCTTGTATCTAACTTTTCATATCCTAATTTTTCTCTTGGTTTAACTTATATTCTTCTTTTTTAGGCAATGTTACTTCTAGGATGAGATCTATGTTATGACTTATATCTCTAATAGGGGGCAACTCACTTGGAAATTCTTTGGTGACAATGTCCTTATACTGGTCCAATAGGTCTACAACCTCTCTAGGACCTTCATGCCTCAAGAGCTTCACTTCCTTCACAACCTTATTAGGTCTATCATCCTTAGTAAAAATGGTTAAAGCATAACATGGAGCCTTTTCCTACTTCACAATTTTTAGAAATTATTTTCCATCTAAAAAATATTTTTTTGAATCTTTTTGCTCTTCTGCAAAATCTGGTAAGGGTAAGAGAATTACCTTTTCACCACTATGGTTGATGGTGTAAGTGTTCAACTTGCCATCATGTTGTGCCTCCACATCATATTTCCATGTTCTTCCTAAAATAAAATGGCATGCATCCTTTGGTACAATATCATAGAGAACCTTGTCGTTGTATTTTCCAATCTAGAATTCTACCCAACAAGACACCTTATAAGGGTTTGGATGTAGTACCCTCCTCAATTTTAACTTTTTACCATCTCCTCAAACACTAAGTTATCATTTGATCCACTATTAATTAGTATCCTACAAAATTTGTCCCCACACTTGCATGTGGTTTTGAACAAACTCTTCCTCTGAGGTGGTTCATGGGTGCTTGGTGCATTCAAAGGTGTCCTTCTCATCATAAGGGATTCTTCCTTCTCAGGTGTTGCATAAGATCATTGGTTTTCCTCTTCTTTGACTAGGTTTTCTCTCCTATCAGTCTGATTCTTTGCCTTTTTAGGACATTTAGATGCCAAGTGACCTAGTTGGTTACATCTATAACATCTTGGAGGTCCTGGTGAACTTCCTCCAAATATTCCCCTTGAGTCTTCTCTTCTACCCTTGTCAGATCCTTTAGCATTGTTCTCAATAAATGAATTGTCTTGATTGGTACCCCCATAATCTCTAGGAGTTTGTCCTCTACCACCACTTGTTCTTCTTCCTTGATTGTCAAAATATCTCATATTTCTTCATTTCCCTCCTTGGTCTTGTTTTCTATGAAGCATTTCCTTCACCTTCAGTGCAATTTGAAAGCATTTTTTGACTATGTGAGGAGAACACATACTCATTTCATCTTGGGTATCCATCCTCAACCCCTGCACATACCTAGCAAGTTTGACACACTCTGGTTCCACCAATTTTGACTTCATAGTGAGTTTGTGGAACTCTTCAGTATAACTAGAGACATCCATCTTCTTTTGTCTGAGACTCTACCTCTTTTTGTGAAGTAGAATCTCATAGTCCTCAAGTACATAGGCTTCCTTTATCAAGTTAACCATCTTTCTCTATGTACTGATATGGTTTTTGTCCATCTCACCCTTTCTACTTGAGTGAAGGTCTACCAAGTTAAGGTAGATCCCTTCAACTTAGATTTTCCTATTTTCACCTTTTGATGCATTGGTATCTACTCATAGTAAAAGAAACTAGTGAGTGCATCAATCCAATCCTTCACTTCTTCTAGATCCATCTTCCTACTAGAGATAGGAAGATCAAGTTTAGTGTCCATAGTCCTTCTCTCCATGGATTTCAAAGTCTTAAGGAACAACCTCTTTTTCATAAGGATCTCTTCTTCTTTCTCATGCCATGGTGTTTCTTCATCACTCCCTCCTTCTCATTCTCAGAGTTACCATTGAATACTTTCTTGACATGTTCTTTCGTGTTTCCATCTTTCTCTTCATTTTCTTCCTCTTAGCATCATTCTCTTTCACCACCCTTGGTAGTTCAACATTTTTCATTCTATTAGGAAGTTCATTTCATTTTCTTGTCCACTATTTCACATGGTTCAACTTGTCTTTCTCGAAAGATCTACTAAGTTTCTCTGATACCAATTAGCACAAAGTCCACTTCTATATACCCAAGATATGTACCTTATAGTTACACAAATGTTTCACAACCATATAAGACTAGACTACACTATGTGATTCCCAATACTCGCTCTCCTTAGACTAGATCAAAGTCAAAGTCTAAGACACCTCTTTGAGGCCTAACAAGACTCAAACTTTAAGCAGAGGTTTTTAGGGATGAAATAGGCCTTCTTCCAACCTTAGATGTAGTTTCCAAATGTTTTCATACATAAGTCCCCGCAATATGTACTTCAAAAATCAACTATGCACTTTGAAAATAAATCATGTACTTTGAAAATCAACAATGTAATTAAAAAATAAACCATGTACTTTGAAAATAAACTTACTCACCTAAAACTTCAAATAGGACTACAAGGAGAAACTAAGGATTTGTGAATGTAACCTTCTTGGAATTCTACCACAAAAAGTATTAAACACCTTCAAACACTAAAATCCTTAAATCAACAACCCTTTCCAAGTTAGGACTCTTGACCAATCTCCTAACTCAAGTTGTTTGCAAAACTCTCTTAGGCCTAATAGGGCTAATTAGATCTCTTTTCCAAAGAAAGGACACGAAACAAAAAAATAAAATCAAACCAATTCTATTGGAATACTTTAGGGACATTTCAAAGAATCTAAATCCAAGTTGCTATGATTCTATTCCACTCCTCAGCCCAGTTGTGCCTCAAAAACCTAAAACTAGATAGTCACATTTAGATGTCTATCTAGAAGGTTAGTGTTTTCTCCCAACATATTCTACTTCCTATTCTAAAATGCAAAAAAATATTAATGTAAATCCTCTCCTTCTTTCCACTGAGGCTTATCTATTTCCCATTGTGGAATCTCTAGGAAAGAGAATTTTTCTCCTGAAACCCTAGTTAGGGCCTCCCTATGACTAGCAAGCAATCAAAAATTGATTCCTCTTAACTAGATGACTTCAAAACCTCAAACCACTTACAAATCCTTCATAATAGCATTCTTCAACTTTCTCGATCCTTCAAAGTTGCATATGAATCCATACAATTTTGTACAAGTAGTTTCTTTTTTAATAGGAAAACAACAAAATTTTATTGATTTGAAATAATGATTACAATAGATTCTTCTCTTCTATTTTAAGAAATATTTATCAACCTTATTTATGCCATTACCAAATAGTTCCAATTGATAAAGGTCGTTGTGAACTTTGGAACTCAAAAGTTGCATTTTTGCATAAAAGTTGCATTATGCAACATTAACAACTTTGACAACATTTTGCAAAAGTTGTCAGATGTCTCCAAACTCTACTAAATTTTAATCCTTGACCCTACTTAGGATTATAAGAAGTTTTTAATCAATAAACAACCATTATTTAACCTTCTAGACTATCATATCCTCATTCTACCTAGAAATTGCCCATAAAAAAATGACTAGGGTAGACAATCAGGTTTATAACACACCTAATATCTCCTTCCCTTACAACTTGGAGATTATTTCTAGCATTCGATTCTAGAGCCAAATCCTAGCCTAACACTCTGTATTGGATCCTTCTGATGTGCTTGTGATGGTAGGTATTAGAAGTGCTCTTGCACCACTTTTTCTATTTTAGACCAATCAAATTAAAAAAATCCATAACTATGATGTCACCTAATATTCCCCACTAACAACTAAAGAGAACAAATGAAGAGATTTTATAAGAGATATGTAGAAAATGAATCCTCAAAAATAAATTATTTTGAATAAGCATGTGGTAGTGTCATTACAATAATAGAATGACTTATTTCATTTCACTAAGGTTATGTTATCAACTAGGATTCTTAAACATCAAACACTAAAGAAAAATGTAAACATTAAAAAAGTAAGTCAAGTTTGATTATTTAACACTTTCAGCATAATAGTGAAGTTTTGGTGATTTTTAAATATGCAGTAAGAACAATATTAAGTTTGAGAAAAGTTAGTAAAATTTAACTAATTAACATTTTTAATCTAAGAATCATGCTTAATATGTGAAGAGATAGAGAACTAGAGAAAGACAAATAAAAAAATAGTGAAGAGAAAATCGCTGCAATCAGTTCTCGTTGATTAAATAGAGACAGAAAAATAAAATGGCAATACTCTATTTTAGAACAAAGAAAACATAATATTGAGGAAATCCAAAATAGCTATTTTATTAGAGGCCTTATATTTGATATATAATAGACTTTTGATGCATCTTAGGAAAGACAATACATGTTATTAAATAATGTCTATGACCACATATAATGTAGTCTCTTGAATTGTGAGTGGAGTTATCCATGGATTTTCATACATTATTCATGGCTTGATAATGATATAAATAAAGGTTTAAACAAATACTTGTTAACTATTTTACTAAAACAATATTTTTAATTTTTTTTGAATGAGCTTGACAACTCTTGCTCATGGTGTTTGCTTCTAGCAAGGGTTCCCCCCTTTGGACAAGGTGCAAGTATGTGTGGATATGCACCTTGTCCTTTTTACACAATCTACTACTATTGAGCTCCATTAGCTATTGGCTACAAGTGTCCTTTTCTATGTTCTCTTGTCCACTAGAGGATTTGTCTTTTCTTGGCATTAAGACTCCCAAGGAGACTCAAAAGATAATTTCCTCAGGGAAGGCAGAGATCCCCAAAATTGAGATGGAAATTTCACTTGTCAGTTGTAAGGTTGTTATTTCTTTACAAGAGACACCTCTAATATCTTCTAGAAAAGATGGGCTAGAGATCTATTTTCTACACTCAGTTGTCAAGAATATCTCACTCATATTTTCTCATGCTTTAGTGGACTATTTTTTTTCTTTTGGACCTTTTGTTGAGATGTTTGGAAATTGTGCTTGTCAAAATGGAGAATCAAGGGCTCAGTTAGTATCTTACTGATATTAGGCCACCTTTCTCTATTTTTCTTTTCATTTAAAGAGGATAGGTGTTCCATCTTGGTAGGATCTTGAAGACTATGTAAGCATGCACTCAACTGAGCCAAATGGGATCTTGGTTTTAATTTGGTAACAAATTTCCTTTGTATGAAACTATTCTAGACGAGACTCAATGATCTCCTGGTAGAGTAATGGGATGAGAAGATATTCGTATGAATTCAAGACACTTTTTACCATTTCATTAGAACTAATAGTGTTACTCTAAACAAATCCATACTTGTTTTTGCAACATTTTGTGTGAATGTGGCCATTTACAAAACCCTTACTAGTATAGTGTTTTTCAAATCAAAATGGAGGAGGTGGACTCAATCCATTCCATATGAGCATGTTGCTATGTTCTTCTAGTAATTCTCCTCATATGGTCACATTATCTCTAACTTCCTTTTAAACCAAGGGAAGGATAAAGCGAAGAAAGATGATGAGAAGGTGACAATAACATCAACAACTAATTTGAAAAAGTTCTCTAGTACTTCCTCCCACCAAAAAAATAATGGAGAAGAGGAGGAGAATGGGGTGATAGAGAAAAAAGTTTATGAGGAGAATAAGACAATGATGGAGGAGTACCAATTCTCTAAGGAGATAGATAAGCTTGTCTCTTCACTAAAAAAACATGGTGTGTTGAAGGAGCCTCAAGATAATCTAGAAGAAGGTGAAATCCTAGAAGAAGGGATTTTGAACATGGCATGGACTTCCTCACTGACAAAATGGATGCAAACTCCTTTGGCTAGCCATGTTCCAAGTTTGGACTTGAAGGGAGTGGTTCTCATAGTTGAGGAGGTAAGGAATGTTCCTTTATGGGTGGTCCCCAAGATTATAAGGGGGATTCTAAGGATGTGGATGATTTCACATTGGGTATTCATGATGAAAGGGGATTAGCTCACAAGTTGTGGGGGGATTGTGCTTCTCTAATTCTCTCGCTCATGGTGTCTCTTCCAATCAATGAGGATGTATTTTCCCCATTTATTCCAAGCTTGGATTACTTGTCAACCCCCACCTCAAATATAGGGGACCTTGATAAGAGTTGTAGTAAGGTGAAAAGAATGACCCATGGAGTAGTTAAAGATGGTGTGGGCTTGTATTCTAAAATCTAGAGACGTCTAGGGAAGACTATTAGGATTAAATCAATTATAAGTGATATTTCTCAAGGTACTCAACTTACCTTGGAGGACACCTAGAGACATAGAAAATGAATATTATTTCCTAGAATGTGAGAAGGTTTAGTAGCACCAAGAGAAAATACGTTATTAAGAAGAATATTAATGAGCATAAAGTGGATACATCCTTATTCTTGAAGTTAAGTTGACTATTAGGAATTTTGAAAGTTTGTTAGCCTACATTTAGCTTGGTGCTAACTTTTCTTATTGGGAAGAGGCTTGTGCTGTTGGAGGTAATGCTACTATGTTGGACCTCAATGAGGTAATAGTTGGAGATGCTTTTTCAAATCCCTACTTGTTTGTTGTGGAGTTTGATGATAAATCTTATGGATAGATCTTATTTAATTTATATGCCACCAACACAACAGATGGAATGCTTCAAGTTTCAGATGAGGTCTCTAGGGATATATGATCTTTTTGGTTGGTAATATTTTCTATGTTGATGACTTTAACTCACCCCTTTATCCTCCTAAGATGTTGGGAGGATCAGAGGATTACTTTGATGGCATGTAACTTTTAAATGACTTCATTAGGCACAATGATTTCCTTGATGTGGAACTCCAAGGTTCTCCTTTTACTTGGTCTAATAATAGGGTGGCTAGTACCCTAATTCAAGTTAGACTAGAGAAATTCCCAATTTCATTAGGCTGTGATATTCTCCCTTTCTCTTCCCTCAATGAAGAAAATCAACCTTTTGAGATATGTTCAAGAAGAAAAAGGATATTGACAAAAGCATGGAGATTTTTTAGAATTCCATGGCCAATGGGGATTATTTTGATGAAATTATCAAAGAAGAAAGGGAGCTGAGAAAATAAGGGGAAGGACGTTGGGAAGGTAATATTTTTTATGGAAACAAAGATCCTGGATCCAGCAGCTTACTAAAAGGGAAAAGAATAATTTTTTTTTCCATAGGTCAATCACTAACCATAGAAAAAGAAACACTATGCATCTAATTTGCATGATAATAATAATAAGGATCTTATTGAGGAAGTACATTTGGGGAGTTAACCTTCAAAATTCTTTCAAAAAATTTGCAATCAACCAACACTTCCTTGAAACTAGAATAAGAGTGACTATTTATCGAGGATCATTTCTATAGTGGTGGATGAGGGTATGAAAGAACATTTGATCATGAAGCTAGTAGTTGAGGAGGTGAAAGAGGATGTATTCTCCATGGGGGCTTTCAAGGCCTAGGGCCTAGATGACTTCACATCCTCATTCTTTTAGGAATTTTAGGATACCATAAAGTATGACCCAACTCACATGGCTAGACATTACATCAATAAAGGAAGATTCTTGACAGAGCTTAACTAGACTTATACATTCTTGGTCACAAAAAATGTTGAGCCTAATAGAATGGAAGATGTTAGGCAAATCAACCTATTTAATAGAGTATACAAAATTCTTTCTAAGGTTCTTGTTAATCGACTAAAACCTCACTTGGATATGTTTATTAGCCCATATCAAACTAGCTTTGCACATCATCGATAGATATTGGATATGGTTATAACTTCTAATGGAGTTATGGAGTTAAGTACTCAATGTAGAGGAGTAAAACCCTAGCTATTGAAATGAAACTTCACATCTCTAAAGATTATGTCAAAATGAGGTCATTATTTACCATTTTTATTGAGGTCCTTGGGAGAGATTTTACCATTATGGTAGAACAAGTATGCATAAAAAGTATTAAACATGTCGTTACCCTTCCCCTTGGAGGTTCTACAACAATTCATGGACAATATTTTTCTCTATGGTATTGCTTCAATCAGAGAGGCTAGATTATAGAAGGAGCTCCTTGACAATTATGCCAAGGCATTAGGATGACATATCAACTACCATAAGAGTAATTTGTACTCCTTCAACACTTACAAAGTCCTATAGGATTGGATTATAAGAGTGTTGCATTATCAGATGGATATGCTCCTTGAAACTTACCTTTGTTTATCCCTCACTTTTAAGGATGTCACTCCCAGGTTTTGGAACTCCATTGTGGAACACATAAAAAGAAAGATGGCTAGATGGAAGGGAAATATTCTTAGTAGTTAAGGTAGATTGAAACTTTTTTAACCCTCCCTACAAGGTATTCTTCTCTACTTCTTATCCCTGGTTAAAATCTCTAGAGAAATTAGGGATACTATACAAAAAATTTAGTGCAATTTATTGTGGTCACGACTGGAGGAGGAATCTAGGATGATTCTTGTGGCCTAGGAGAGGGTTGTAAACCCAAATCTTAGGGGGGTTTAAATTTAAGAAGAAATTTTTATCTTAATTGAGAATTATGGTGAAGGATGGCTACAACTTGATTCAAAATGAGAGAGGATGGTGCAAAATTATGGAGGCTAAATATATGGTAGGTTCTCCTTTCTAGTATCATTTTCCTAATAATGGCCTCCTAAATGGATTAAGAATATAGATGAATATTTTTAATAGCCAAAAAATTTTGAGGAAGGGAGTTAGATGGGTGATTGGAGATGGGAATAAGATTATATTTTGGGAGGATAATTGGACTGGTAAGTCTCTTTGACAAACTCAATATAGTTTGATGAGGAATACTTGTATAAATAGGATTTTTATATGGTTAAGTAACTATATAGATAACAATGGGAAATGGAGAAAAAATTATAAGATGATCTCAGACCAAAATCTTATCTTGGAGCTTCAGAGCATGATGAAAAGAACCCAAATTTTTGCCTTCCCAACTAAGGGCTCTATTATTTGGGAGTTGAATGTCTCATTTGATTTTAGTGTTAAATCTTCCTATAATACTATTATTGAGCACAAGGACTATAGGGATAGGATATATGTGTGGAATCCAGACATAATCCTAAAAGTACAAATTGTTTGGTGGGTAACACTACATAAAAGTATAATCACAATTGACAACCTCAGAGGAAGAGGGTTTCAATTTGTTAAACATTGTGTGATTTTCCACAAGGAGGAAAAATTAATTATCAATTTCCTAATTCATTACACCTATGTTAGGGAGATGTGGGTGGGAGTTATGTATAGAGTTGGGATCAAGTGGATTTTCTATAGTGACCTTCATTTATTTATTCTAGGTTCAGAGGCTCCATCCAGTCACTCCTCATTTGGATGCTATGGAAGGTTTTACCCTCATATGTGTGTTGATAGTTATGGAAGGAATGGAGTTACTTTATTTTTAGTGACAAATCCACTCCCCCCTTGGTTTCTCTACAAATCATTATTAGTCATTTAAGAGAATACAAGCCCCACTGGAGATAGAAGACCCCTCCCCATCCTCATCCTCTTAATGAGCATATTATTACAGATAATTGGGAACTTTTAGATCAAGTTGCTAAATTTTACAATGCCAAAGTTTCAACCAAATAGAAAGTTAGATGGAAATTTCCTCGATCTCTTGGTTTCAACTTAAATTTGATGGATCTACTCAGGAGTGTCTCATTTCAATGGGACTATCATTAGGGATCATAAAGGTAGTTCATGGTGATGGCCTCTTCTAACAACTATTGTGAAGAAATCAAAAAATTTGTGGAAGCTATGGGCTATTACAGTAGTTTAGTCAAGCTACCTCAATTGGTATTCAATATTGAGGTGGTTAAGGGGAAACAATTTAACTAGAATGTTGCCCCAATTATCAATGATGCCCATACACTCATTTCAATTTTTCAAGAAGTGCTTATACAAGATATTTATTGTGAAGGTAACTACGTGGTGGATGTGCTGGAAACAACTGGGCATGTGACAACTAATATGTGTAGCTTGGATAATATTGATAGCCTAATAAATCATATTCATGTATTAGTTATAAAGGAAATAAATTAACTTTGATGAGTTCAAGAATTAGTTATTTTATTGGTGTCACCTTTTGGGTTATCATTATTATGAGTGGATTTTTAAAAGATGGCCAAATTAAGCTTCATAAATTTAGAAAGCTCATGATTGGATCATTAGTTTGTAAAAAAATTGGATAAATTTTTGCATTAGATGGATGCTTCCTTTGGTAAGATTTGGTGTGATCATGTTAGAAAAGGGAGGATGGGAATATTAAATAATGATGGTACAAACATCAATGGAAGGAGCATAGGTGCCTGGCATGGAAGAGTGAGTACTAGGACCCATTATGATTTTTAGTAGTCTGTTCCCATTTCTTGTGATTATTACTTGAGAAATTTTCATTTGTGTAACTATTGTTTGAACTATTTCAATTTCAAATTTCTCTCTTCCATCTTTCTTGCCATTTTTAATTTGTATTGTGAGAAAACTAGAGTAATGTTGGTCTACTCTGAGGCTTTCATTGAGGATTTGGGGGAGACCAAAGAAATGGGTGGGAATCATTTTTAGATTGACAAAAACACCATTGAAAAGTATAGTGAGGTTGATTCAAGTTATTTGAAAGAGGGTGGTCTGCTTCCTTTTATGTAGTGTATAAAAGGGTATGATGAGTCGATGTCCATACAATTTGTCAACACTTGGAACAAAAGATGGGTGATTATTAATGGGATCTCATTTGATATTAAATTTATTGTAAAACTTGGTGGCCTCTCCTTGGATGGTCAGAACTGGTGAAAGAAGAAAATGATTTTAATTGAAGCCAAGCTCAACCAATTCTTCTACCCTTGTGAGAGTTTGAATTGTGACCATGGTGGATTTGTGAGAATTGCCTTGCTAGATCCCTAGAAAGGAACATGCTATACGATTATGCATTACACCACTTATGAAGGTAGGTTCCATATCTTTTACTACTATCGCTTCCTCATTTTGAACCTTTTAGGAACCATGATCTCATTTCCTTCCCCTACCTTATTCTACACTTTATGGAAGATAATATCATCAAGGTTAGGAAAAAGATAAAAGAAGGTAAACCTTACAATATCATTCTTCAGGATATTATGCTCAAACTATTTAATTTCCATAAAGACCTTTTCCCTTCCTAGCCTATCAATGTCTAGGTTTTTCTCACTAATCCTACTATTTCTTCCTCCATCCCTCAAATTTTTGTTGAGGTTATGTATACTGTGGACACTAAAATTTCTAAGAACTCTCCACACCATATTCTTAAACAAAGTGCAATAGAGAAGGAGGTTCATATTGTATAATCTAATATGGAAACAGAAGGGGAAGATGGACGTTGCTTAGGAATAAGAAAAAATATGGTGAAAATGGATCCCAAGGCTAAGCATGAACATCTTATTAGTTTGGATTACATTGGTACTTGGTAAAAGAAAACCCCCATAGAAAAGTTAGAAAGGGAAGGCTTTTAGGAAATAATACATTAAGGATGATGAAGATGAAACACCTAGGGAAGGGAAAGTGGGAGAGGCTAGCCCTATTGTTAGTAATTTAAGCCCTATGTCATCCCATATTTCAGACACCTTAAAACATGATAGTGTTGAGAATTCCAAAATGGGTGAGTGAAAAGGGCGAGACCTATAGTAATCCTCCCCATCAAAATGAGAACGACAAGTAAAGCTAGGTCAAGGACCTCGAGGTGACCCACGGAGGTGAAAACCACAAATAAGAAAAGAATTATCCTGCACTGGAGAGAATCTTTAAGGAACTAGAGGGGAGGCAAGATATTGTTGAAAAGAGATTTGATGATGTGGCTATGTTTGTGGGAATGGTTATGCACTCAAAAATTTTGACTCTTCACCTACTTCATGGTGAAAAAGAAGGCCTTAGTGTTGTAGCGACGGTGCACACCACTTGTTCTTTGTACAGGTTCTTTGTTGATGATTGGTTGCAGTTACTATTGGACAAGATGAAAGAAAAGGAGAAGAATAAATAGAGCTAGCTCTCTTCTTTTCTTTACTAGGTTTTTGTTATGTTTTTTATTCCAAACCTCGACACATGTGGACTCTATTCATGGTGCTTCTCAACTTTTCATATTTATTGGCTCTGTATACATTATGTTTATGATTGGTCATAGTTTACTAGTTATTGTTAGATATTGGGATGCTTTAATGTGTGGCCTTTTGAAATTAGGAAAGGAGGTAGGTTAGTACGTGTTGTATTTAACTATTAAGTATTTTATAATGTTTTGTTTCCTCGACTAGCTTGTATTTTTTATTCCTTTTTAATTTAAAAATTTATTTTATTATATCTGATCGATAAACTAAACTCCAAACTAATTGTTAAATTAGAACTAATGATGGTGATGATGGTGGATGATAAATTGCAACATGCAAAGGAACTATTAGAAACAATTACATTTGTTGACATGTGGTAATTTCTACCACAAGACCATCTAGAATTGCCCACAAATTTCAACCACCATATTTAATATGGAAGCCTTTTGTACTGTTACCATTCAATGAGCCATCCAATATTGGCCACACAAATTTTTCTGTTGACCATGTTAAATTTCCATGAATTTTGAGTTTTGTATTTGCCACATGACAATGTGTATATGACTTTTGCATTTGCCATATGACAATGTATACATTCTGAGACTGATGTAATAGATGTAATCATCACGCAAAGAAATAATAATATAAAGCTTTCGCATTTGATCTCAGTTTTCTCTGTCTCTGCCCACCTTCACATATGCATTTTCTTCAATGAAACTAATTCCAAATTCCAACTATTTATTCAACGATTCGCTTGATAAGATGACGTCAGGAAATGCTTACTAAAAGTTTTCAAGGTGGAGCTCGAGTTAATAGCATCAATATTCTTCAATATTTATCCCTAATAAAATGGATTTGATGCACCCCAACATATGATGACCTTCAACGAGACAGCGAGATTACTCTTTAATGATGAAAGAGTTTGGTTTAATTTTTCTATCAAATCACTCCACTGAAGATTCCGTTAAGATATAACGGCCATAATGCCGTTATAGAGTTTACTAATGAAAATAAACATTAGCAACAAGCAGACAACAATGACTCTAGGCGCTCACTGAAATTCATATTCTTTTTATTAATGCAATCCATAGCAAAGTTGGATTACAGTTGTGAACTGCATAAAAAGAAAAAAAATCATTACAAGGACAATTACAAGAAACTAGCTGAGTACTAGACGACGATAATAATGACTAAGCTGTCTCTGTTTTTACAGTCTCGAGCTTCAGTAAGACACATCTCTTGCCTGCTGTTGGGCTTTCATTCGGAACTATTATATCAAAACATCCAAATGAAGATCAAAACAAACTTTAAATGAAAATCAAGAACTCACTTTAATTCCATCAACAATGACATAGACCAAGAAATCAATCTTGAAATGAGGGTATGAGGTGCTGAGCCATGACTACACTCTTTTTCAAAAGAGTAGACCAACCTAACGTTTGATTTTCTGAATTTGGAAGGCAGTTTTTAGATTCTCCCCGGCCTCAGCTCGTATTTGAAAACAAAAAGTGATGTTAAGCAATAAAAAAATGTATGAATAAAACTCGCGGAGTGCACCTTGCAGTTGTTGACGATCATTAGAGTAATTGTAAGTAACTTTAAATCTATCTTTCCATATATGAAACAAGGGCTGCGTGCAGTTCGAGTCTCTGTCTTAGGTAGGTACATAGGGGAAAATGAAAGATGTTAAAGATGGCTATAAACAAAGGAGGAATGTATAACAAAATTACTTTAGGCATGTTAAAGATGGCTAAAACAAAGGAGGAATGAACGATAAAATTACTGTAGGCAAGTACCTCTAGATTTTAGCATCTTCTCAAATCATATCTGTAAACAAATAATCGAGGGCAATGTCATGGACGTGGAGGAGAATATTTTTTGTTCTAAAATAGTAATAATTATAGCAATAAGAATGTCAACAATGTTTTTTAAATATAAAATATGACTTGAACAAGTATCAGCATGCATTGATCTAAGGGAAAATCACATCCATGGAGACAATGTAACCCAGACATGGTAGACGAGTAGCAAGAACAAAAAATGCACATACTACTAGTACTTGCACCTTTGATGGTGAAAGGGGTTACGCCAATAGTCTTATGTACTTTTGAGTATTTGATTGATGATTTTTTTATATAATATGTTTGATTTAGTTGTGTTATTTTGATTTCTTGTCAAACTCATAATACAAACGCTTTGTCTGAAGAGCTATCTAATATAGGAGGTCCTCCTCTTTTTTGCATATAATATGATATTGATTACTTTTCATTTTTGAGTATCTTTCCAAAGTGAAAGTAGGTTGGATATGGAGACCATCTATTGTTTTTACTCTAGATATAGTTGTAAATGTGATTCCTTGTCTTGCAAATATCACTTCATACATATTTATCATTCTCTTACTATTTCTCTCCATCCCACTCCCCTCCTCTTTGTCCCTACCATCATAACTTTCTTGCACTTTGATATTCAATTCTTATCTATCTATCTATACACTATCTCTTCCTACGTTTCCATGTCTACTTTTATCTCTGTCAATTTGTTCACCTCTCTACCCATCTTTTTTCTTTATATTATTCATCTTAAACTCATTTTTCCCTTGTTTCCTCACTCTCTCCTTATCCTTGCTTATGACTATATACCCCTCTATCTATCATTTCCTGTATGAAATGGACAACATAGCTATTTGAAATCGGTAATTTTAAATTGTCTCTATCTCATCTTATCTAATCTCTTCCTTTCCATTTTACTCTGTATTTCTATATAACCCTTTTTTTATATCTACATGTTTACCTTTAATAAACACACCTTCCCTATCTACCTCCATATACTTTCCTTTATATATTTCTTGTACACACATACACTTATTTCTCTCTCCCTATCTTTATTTATCTTACCCCCATCTTTACCATTCACCTCTCATTATCTATATTCTATTTTATCTACTGCTCTTTGATCTTCTCTATGTATATATCTATATACAATCTGTTAGCTCACATTTCATTATCACTGTGTCTCTGCATCTCGCTACTCTCCTCGCTTCTCCTTTTATTTCTCTCCCTCTTGCTACCATCTTCTTTATTTTTCCCCTTAGATTTATCTCCCTCATATGCATACACACTCTCTTCCTAATTTTTCATCCTTTTTTTTTTTTTTATCAATATCAATCTTTTCATCTCTTTGTCTCTCTTTTCTCTTCATATTATTCATCTTATTAACTTCCCCAAGTCTCTCTCCCCCTATCCTTCATTATATCTCCTTACCCGTCTAATTGTCATTTCTTTTATGAAATAGACAATCTAGCAGTTCAAAATGCACACAATATATCATCTTATTGTAGAAATAAAGTAAAATTAGACACATATAAATTTCTATTCACTAATATAAATTGGACTAGTTGACACATGCATTGAATATTTACTTTTTAAAAACATTTCACCTTATTCTCTAGCCATATTAATGATTTCAATAAGTTAGTTCCTGTGAAAACATATTAGAAAACCAATTGGTTCAGAAACATAAAGAAAGATTCAAAGATACAAAATGACATGACGTGAAATACACAATATCAATTCAGAAAGAGATACAAGGTCAAAAGTACAAAAAATGAAAAGAGTACTTACCTTTTTTACAGTGACCATGATCGATATCCTTGAAGATGAATGTAACCAGTAGCTATCAGTGTCATAATCACAATTGTAGTGCCTAAATTTGGTATTAGAAAAACAATAATTAAGAACTTTAGAACTTATGATTCGGTAAAGCATTCTTCTGTAAGATTTACAATAAAATATATACACAAGAATATTCAACATTTTAGTACTCATCCTTCTGATAAAAAAACTTTTAAAAGCCTTGAAAAATAAGTTTCAATTATATTTAGCATTATTTATTTTGGTCTAGAAATACCATGCATAAAATTGTATAATAGGAGTACAATACATAAATGAAAAATATTTATAGACAACAATGCAATAAAGATCTTATAAATAAAAGAGGTTTCTGCAAAGTGATTTCAATAAAATTTCAGAAATAAATAGCGCAAATTGATTGCCTGCATATCTCATAAAGACTAAGCTAAACCATAGGTAGAAGACAATGTTTGGAATACCATAGAGACATGATATTACATTCTATTTTTTATTTCAATGTGAGATGAACTCTTTGAGACGCACTGGAGGGTATCCAGTCATCAAAAGCTTTTAAATAGACTATATGGCAATAGATAGCATCGTGGCATGTTTTCAATATTGAAAATAATCATGCCTTTTAGACTAAAATCTGTTTAGACATCCTTTTAGTGTATGAGTTTAATATATGGAACCTGCTGCCATCAAAGCTTTTGATTTTATATCTGCCTTTCATGTGCGGCCCCTTTGATCATTCATACATATTATTGCTGCCTAATCATTGCTTCTACTCATATCATTAGTTTGTCTTATCGTTGCTTTTATATGTTCTTTCTTTAGAATGAATAATCGATGCTCATCCTTATAGTAATATTGTTGTCCTTACTCATATTGCTGCTATTGATTGCTTGCCAAACCAAGGTCGCACACTCCATTTATTTCCATTTCTTCTATCGTCAACCATCGTCTCAGTTTGACTTCGTTGTTTCGTGGAGTTGCCTATTCATCATTTCAACCTGTTCACATATGACATGTATATATTTTGATCTACAAAAACCATAGTGTTTGTGCTCTTTCCATTATACTCTCCAAGTGCGGCTATCTCTAATGATAACGTGGGAATTACTGTCATTTTTTCTCTTTGTGGTTTGCAGACAGGAGTTGTCTCTAATCATTTCCAGAGCCCCGTGTTTCACTTGGCAACAGCAAAATTTAGTTGTTTAGCAGTTCTTGTCTTTCCATTCCACGATTTAACTTCAGAATAATCATTGTTTTTCTTTTTTTTTTGAACTTATAATTAATTTTGAATGCCGGAAATATCATTTTAATATCACAGCAATATAAACATTTTATCACTGTATTTTCAGCCTCCAATTGAGTAAATGAATATAAAACAGTTGACTTTGCCTTATCGCTGTGTGACACGATTCCTCTACTACTTTGAATTTTGTATGGCTCTTTCAACCTATTGTTCATATACTGACATTTCTCCTTAAACTTCTTCCATCGATGATTGCCTTTCCTTTCAATTTCACTTCGTTACCGTCTCCTCTATCTATTGCCCTGATTAATATCGCAGCCTTTGTCTTTAGTCACCACCTCTCAAATTATCTAGAAGTCTGGACTTCCGCAAATGATACTGAATATATCTTTACTGTGCTGTGAAGTCCTCGTGCATATATGGTATTGCCGTCAACTTCTATGGTGGCTTTATTTGATCAAATTCTTTAAGGCACTGTATACCTTATTACCGTTTTTCTGGCTGTTCAATTCTACTGCTTCTATCGTGACTTTGGTAAGAAGAAAACATTATTTCTTTGCCGCAAAAGCTTATTTCCTTATTTTATCAGGCCTCTTACCGTGTATGTTTCCATTCGAACACTGTTATTTTATTACTGCATCTTTTCTCATACTAATACAGATAATAATTAGGTGTTATTCTCTCATGATCATTTCCTGTGTGGGTTGACTTCAATACAGTCACTGCACTCCATATCGTTGTTTCAAGCTGAAGCATATTTAAAATTAATTACTTTATTTGCATCATTATGATTTCCTAACATTGATAATGTTGGCTCTGTGTTTAAATTGTTTATCATATTCTTTGCATACACTTTTTATCATTGCTGCATAGTAGCCGCTCTATAATGACTTCTTATCCTTTGATCAGATTTTATATCTTTTACCTTCTGAAATATATCGCTGCTTCTTATTTTCTGGCGACGGGTTTTCTTTTTTCGTCGTCCGACACCACCGGATCTATTTCCCTGCGTCTGACAACGTCGGAAACTCTGAAAAATCCGATGAAAGTTTCCTAGGGAGAAAGCCTATCGGCTTAATGATATGTATGATATTAGGGAGTTCTGACATGAACTTCATTGACATACATAGTCTAGAGGAGAAATGGACATCTTGGTTGTGATCTAGAACACTTTTGTTGATCATAAGAAAAACAATTATTTAAATTATGTTAACTAAAATGAAAATAGATTATTTGTAGTATTCAGTTTAAAAATATTTTACTATAATTTGAATATATTGGAAAAACATTGAAAACAATATATACTTGTTATATAATGATATAAAATGAAAAAGTAAAGTAAAAGTTTATTATATTTTAAAAATGAAATGTCTTTCTTACAGGTGTTAACTATAATGAGAAGCAATGTTTTATTTTTTTGAAACTCTAAAAAAACATAAAAAGTGATATATAATTATTATTTTTACATATAAAACTTAAAGAAGAGCCAAAGCTTATTATACTTTAAAAACTAAATCTCCTTATTTACCATGCTAAAAAAAAAACCTCCCATTTCAGCAACTATATGTGCCCAATTCTTTGTGCTTGCACTTGAACTCGGAATATCTGGTATACCCAGTGAATAGAACACGCAAAGAAAACAGAGCATGCCACTTATTAATGTTGACAGGAGAATTGCCCTTTTACGCACATACTTGGCAACAAGAACAGTGGAAAAAATGGCTGTCAGAATCTCGGAGAGAGCGTTAAATGTGACACTGAGGTATGAATTGAAGTCCGAGCTTACAAACAAATGACATTCCGTAATAGATGAGCCCCATGCCTGAGCCCAACGCCATGATTGACATAAGTCTTTCCCGAGCCCATTTAGTAGCCCATAACAATGATAAAGAAGACTTTGTTTGGCTCTCTCCAACGCAATCTTCTATCTCTACATTTTCTGGCAAAACTCTTCCATTGCTGTCTGCCATTTTTCTCAAATATTCGAGAGCCTCTGGTGAATTTCCCCTGAGAAGTAGCCATCTGGGGGACTCCCAAGTGAAAAGGAGCAGCAACAAAGAATATGCCAGAGGAGTAAGTGCTTCTCCAGGAAAAAAGGTTCTTGGTAAGGTGGGCGAGGGCTGGAAGAGAAAAGAATCCCAAGGTGAAGGAGAATGAAACAAGAAAATCAATGAGGCCTCTCCATTTGCAACCAACAAGCTCAGTACAGAGAACCAGATAATAAGTTCCCATGGAGGATCTGGCAAAACCAGTGAGAAGTTGACTATATTGTTTATTTGTTATTTTTGGCAGATGACTATATTGTTCTTTAAAACCAAAAAATAGCGCAAAATAGGGGTTCCAAATTATGTTGGACAGGTCAAAGGGGTTTCAGTCGAAGAATATATGATAATGAGTAATTCTTCTTTACTCTCTACTACTTCCATCCATGGCATTAGAGAGCCAAAATAATTATAGTGGTCTTGGTCCAAAGAACACCAAAGACTTAGTGCATGTAAATAGGAAAAATGCCAAAGAGTTGAGAGAATCAAAGATTAAGAATCCCACACAATCAATAGTTAAAAAATAGTAGTAGCTAGTTCCACGCACTGCACCCTAGACTAAGGATATCATTGTCGGTTCTTCATTATTATCATACCAAATTTCATCGTGTCAATTAAAAATTGGAGGACGTTCTCAATTCTGTTGTGGATATTTGAAAATTACAAAATATAGGCAAGTAAATTTTTGTAATTGGAAATTTATAAGCATAGACAATGGAGCATACATGATATTCTTGAAAAATTCAATATAGTTGGGTTCACTGATGCATGTTTTGCCTGCTGCTTGTGTCTTGAATCTTCAGACATCTTTTTCCCGTTTGTATCCATCATCCTAAGTGCTTGAACCGTATGAAAACATGATTGTTAGAATACAAAGTCAAAAAAAAAATGGCAAAATGACAGTTAAAATTTAAAAAAGTTCAAGAAAAATATATGTTGGCTAGATATGCTTAGAATTTTCGATTAGTTTCTTCTTCAATGGCTTTTACTATGCAAATTTTTGGAAAAATATGATAAAAAATTTCTCTGTTTAGCTTTTAGTTGCTTGTTTTTAGAGTGGTATAAGGTGCCAGGCAAGGTGGAATGCTTGCACGCAAGTCACTTCAAACATGGAAACAAACACTTTGCAAGAAGAAATGCCACTTCAAACATGGAAACAGACACGTTGCAAGAAGGGAAAAATGTCAATTGAATTGTATGAAAAAGACCACCGTAGAAAAAAACTTTAACCAATAACGAAAAAAAGTAATTTAAATTAATGACATCAATTAATTTAGAATTTTCTACAAAACTATAGTTTCCGGCAAGATTTTTAGAGATTGCACAGTTCTCAGAGTCCAAACTAATGCTCCAAAAGCTACTGAAAAATTGTCTTTGCCTTAACGGCAGGGACTAATAACGTAACATGGCAACCTCTACGACGAATACTATTATTATATAATCCCACAGCGGAGAAGGCCGCTTCAGTTTCAAATTGTTTTTTGGGGGGAAAACGGTGATTACAGCGCACTACAAAATCAACGTACATTGTGAGTTGTGTACTTCACAGCTAAGGAAAGCTTTAGTTTTATTTCCTACAAGAATGTTAAATAGATACTGTTATTTCTGGTTTTGTTAAAAAATTGCAATAAATTCTTATTAGATAGAGCATGAATACATTTCAACTTCAATTTGTACTACATTATTATTATTATGGCGTTGGCTAATCTCAAAATAAAATGACAAAAAAAGTCAAACATAATTTTTTTTTTCAAAATTTTTGTTGTTTTAGATCACAAAAAAATTATACAAATCATGAAAATCAAATGTTGAAATTTTCAAAAAAATTCATTATATTTTTTATTTTTTTGAAATTTTTTGAAATTTTGTATTATTAAGATGATAGTGATGTCCCATGAAAAATATACATCTCTAGCCACCTTATTAGGGTTTGGATGTGTACTTGTTTCAGGGTATTGAAGTTGGGGAAAGAGAAGCAGCAGTAAAAAGCCTTGTGTGTGAAGCGAGTGCAAGGTTGAAAGACCCCATTCACGGCTGTGCAAAAGACGTTCCTCAACTGCTCGAACAAATGGCTGATCTGGAATCCCAATTGGCTGTCACAAAAGCGGAACTAAATCATGTGAGCTCTGAGTATAATAAACTTGAATTAATTGTGGGTGCTGGATCTTCTGTATATCCAACACACGCAAACATATCACAACCAGCGGAAGATATCATGTATGAGGAGGCGGATCCATTGCTGTCCTGGGAACCGCTATGGGAATTATTATAGATTAATTCAGGGTGTTCTTTAATGAATTGCTTAAACATCACATACTAAGACTAAAAGTGTTAAACAGTTAAAGCTGACTTATTTTTTCTAGCTTAAGTTCTCTATAGTATGTGATGTTTAAGAGTGACCTTTCTTTAATGCAACAGGAAAACGAGTACGTTTTTACTCACTGTTTTATGGCTTATATGTTCTACTCCAAGAAATTACTATATTTGACTATATATAACATTATATTATAGTGAGGAAATGCGATTTAATTACATGTAGAGAGTTCTTGGTTTTATTGGCACTGAAATTTAATTAACTTCGGTTCTTTCATTTCCACCTTCTATCTATTCTTAACAAACACAGTAGCAAAAAGCAGTGCTCTTGCATTATTCACTCACAGAAAGAGGTATGGAGTTTATATTCGTTGAATCCAAAGATAATTAATTTATTACTCGTCAGAGGGTATCCAGAAACCAGAGATTGACACATTAAGATCATAAGAGATATCTGTCTCTTGATGAGTTCTAATTGTTTTCTTTAATAAGTAAAATAATTCCATTATCATACCATACGCGAAATCTGATTTTTGTACATCCAATTGATCTGGATCAGTGATGTCCCTTGTTGGTTGGTGCGGTGTTGTGTATGGCTGTATTCGTTCATTGAGTCAGTTGGGGAGGAGGGTTCTACCAATATATGGCAGGTACGAAAATTTGGTTGTATAGGCCGGGTGCGTCAATATTATTTTTTTAAGATGTTTTTCAAATTTTAAAAAGTAATCAATTATGTGATGTTAAGTAAGTACACTGGAAATATTAGTCATATGTTGGCCCTACATTGTTTTGGACTATTTTAGAAATTAAACAAATTCAACATGACATCAAAATTGATCATTTAGAAATTTTAAAATAGAAGTCTGAATAAATAAATTCAAAATAGAGTTCTCTCCAACATTCATATAAGATTTTGAAAAGCACAATATTAATCTCCATATATAATGTTCTCTATCCCCTATAAAAGGAGGTAGCCAATTATTCACAATTTTTTTGTTATGAGCCTATTTTAACATTTTGCATTTAAATATAAGACGTAGACATCTATCTTCCAATGAAGATAGTAATCATGAAATTATTGCTCTAATATTTTCACAAGGTCGACTATGTGATTCCTTGAACTCATCTTTTAAAAGAATTTTTTTGGTGATTTGGTCTAATTAATATTGATTTTAGTCGAAAAAATAATGAATAGATAACAAAATCATGCATTGCTTATTAATTATATTTTACTTTCTTATTATGGCTATATTGAACAAATTGTTTATGCATGAATGATCTTGTTTAAAATTTTCTTTGATATTGTCATATAGTCAGATGTACTTGTTGTTATAGTTAATAGAATGGGATTGGCTATTTGTGGGAACTTTTTTCCCGGAAATTGAATTTTTCACAGAAAAGTTGTTAGTTGGCAAGAAAAATTGTCAGTTTGGCCAAAAATTTGTAAATATTTTCTGTTCATTATTTACTGGCCAATTTTTATCATAGTCCACTTTTAACTCCTATTTTAATATTAATTAATTGTTATCTCCACTTTTAACTCTTTTTCTATTTATTTAAAAAATAAATTACTTGTAAACTCCACATTAGTGATCTATATTGATAAAAAAAATTATATTTTAAAATTGATTTAGATTTTAGTTTTTAAATTATTTTAATTTATTTTTCTATATTATTTTAATTTTTCCTTTAAATATTTCTTTTTAAAAATTTCTATAATTTATTTAGCCTAGTATATTTGTTAGAGACGTAGCAATTTATTCCTTATATATATATATATATTTCTCTTATTGATTTTCAATAATAGATTTTTTGATGGGGTTTTTTAAATGAATTTCTTTTTCATATTTAATAAATTGAATTTAAATTAATAATATTTATTAATCTATTTCAAATATTTTGGTAAATATTATGTTTCTAAAGTATTAGATAGTAGCCAAAAGAATGTGGGTTGACCCCAAAGTACAAAAGGCTGAAGGATAGTCAGAAGTCAGCTCTTACTTATCTAACCGATACTAGTTTTATGCTTCAAAAATAAATAATGACTAGCCCCAAAACAAAGTTACCATTATCAATAGTCTTATTCCTAACTAGCATATAAAACCTAAAATTACACTAGCAGCAAGGTAACATATTGTTGGTACTAGTTAGATTCATGAACATATACATATTAAAAGTGTTAGTTTGTGGTGACTGATCAGGTATGTACTATACATACTCAATAATTCCTTGGCAGATATGTTGTAACTAATTTTACCACTAAACCGACAAAAATATTTGTATAAAAGGGCTTAGGATTAGCGATTGTTTCATAGTGTGTAATGCGAAAATTGCTTCTTGTGGTAGTATTGAGCTATAAGGGATTAAAAATTATAATCAAGCTATAATCACTAGATCATAATAATAATTGACTTTTTGTTTGGTGGACGTAGCCTAGGGCTTGGGTGAATCACATTAAATCTTGGTGTCTTGTGTTCTTTTCTTTATGATTTAATATTCTTTGATATTGTTTATATTTGAATGCAATTGTTATTTTTGTCTAAGGCTAATCCTAACAAAAAGCCCCATAAGGCACCAAGTTCAGTAGGATCAAAATCTTAAAAAACCAATGAAAAAAAATAACTAGGGGCTAGGTGTCTACTTTTTCTACTCATTCCTCATCTGTTTTTCCTCAAGCTCCTCCCTATTCGAATCCACCTTCTCATCTTTGATGGGGTTATTAAGCAATGTCTTCAGTCAATCCTCTACCAAGAAACCATAGTCAGAGTGGGTAGTTTGGCTCTCTTTGCCTATATCTTTCTCATCCTAGTAAATATTATGTTATTTAAATTGAAAATTATTAATAATCTAATGTGTTCACATAAGATTATATTTTAAATCTTCACTTTTACCTTTTTTTATTTTATTTTCCCATTTATTTATCAAATAATTAGTTGTGATCTATTAACTCATGTTGCAATCTCTATTTACTTAAATTTTGATTTTTAAAAATGATTTAAATTTTAGTTTTTAAATTATTTTAGTTTATTTTTTAATATATGTTTAATTTTTTCTTTAAAAGTTGTTTTTTAATTTCTATAATTTATTTAGTCTATAGAATATTTGGTAGAGATGTTATCTTTTCATATTGTTTTTAAATATTTTTCTTAGTGATTTCTCATAATGGATTTTTTTATAGTTTTTGAAATGATTTTTTTTCCATATTTGATAAATTAAATTTAAATAAATAATATTTATTAATATATTTAAATTTTTTTAGTAAATATTATGTTATTTAAATGAAAAATTATTAATAATCAAAGATGTTGACATAAGATTAAATTTTTGGAAAAATATTATTATTGAGCACCTACCTACTTACGTTTGAAGCACAAAACTGCTAGTATATGTTGTTCAAAATAAATCTATGAAAATTTCTAATCCAATTAACCAAATTTTAGCAATTTAAACTAAAAATAATTATACAAAAAATAATTCAAATTTTTTAAAAGGTAATTTTGAGAAGAAATAAAAATAGGGTTAAAATATACTTTTGATTTAGTTTCTTGGATTCATTAAAAATTAAGAGTTATCTATTTAGTTTTTGAAGAAAAAAAAGGAGAAACATTAGATAACGTTTTTTAATGTAATTGAATGGTACAAAAATAGATAATTGTAATTTTCTAATTAGAAAGAAAATATTCATTGTAATATTAATTTTGTTTCTATCCTATAATCATTATGTTTATAACATTTGGTGTTAAGAATGATTTTTAGAAAATTGTAGAAAATAAGGTTAGCACCTTTAATTTAGTTTCCTCAATTCATTAAGTGTTTTAGTATACTTTCGAGAATAAAGTTGTATATTTTTCCATAGAAGGAAAAATAGTATATGCGTTGAGAATTTCTAGTGCGATTAGATTAAAGTCTCGTAGAAAGAAGCCACAGTCGGTATAGATTCTTTGGGAGTTCTAGTATTTTTTCTCCTCTTAACAACCACAAACTAATATATAATTGGGAAGTAATAGTCTTACATTGCTCCCCATTTAATTATCTTATTTATAGAATTAGAACTTCGACGTAATCTACCTATTTGAATTAATGAATTCAGTGATTTTTCTATTGGTGAATCTTCACCAATTTGTTATTCCGTCTATTTGGGAAATTGCATTTTGTGGAATAAAACCTACATATGGGGTTAACCATAGCGCCGAGATATTAAATAACTTGGGTCCAAATCCCAGGCTAATTGCTCATTAGTTTATGCATAATTGGTCCCAAGTTCTGGTCCAATCAACAATGTAATCTACATTTAGGAGACAATTATTTAAAATTTTTTGCCAACCTTTCCCTAATATTTTCTTATTGGACAATGCTATTTTGCCCTTAAAATAAAATAATATTTTCCCTTGGGTTGAGCATCGCCTACCATTTACTGACGTGTGTCTCCAACTACCCCATTTAGTCAATTATTTTATGTTTTGGTCTTTCAGACACATGTCCTAATTTGGGGAAGATTTAGACTTTATGGTATGTTGTTTAAAATTAGGTCCAAAATAGAGGTGAAGCCATTGATCTATATTACATCGATGATCCAAATTAATTCTTTTCACCATAAAAATGATAACATTAAAAGTGATGACGACCATGATGGCAATAAAAAAAGACACTTTGTTGATTGAATATTAATGGATTGGCATACTACAAGTACACTATATAGTGTACACTTGGCATGTGGACCATAGACCACTTGTGACTCTATAAATCCACCAAAAAATTAAATAATCTCTCTTTGGAAACTGACATATTAGCCAACTATATCAATATTTTCTGTCATATGTAATAATTAATTTGCCTCTTACATTACAAAAATGTTTATGACCAACAAAAACAAATTGCCTACAGTTATTTGCATACAAAAATAATAATTAATTCGTCATAGTTATTATTAAATTTTGATACAGAGAGAACAATTTTGTCAATAGAAAATAATTTTCTCCTTTACCATGAATGAAAAAATTGCCCTTGATTAGAAAATTTTCCTACTTATTTAATGTTGAGTTCATCATCATTTTTTGTATTTTGTGTGGGAAAGATTTCTTAATGTTATCCCTCAATGAATAGAGAAACTGAATATTTTGAAAAATGCTATTAATAAGTGATATTGAAAACATTTAATAATTTTTTAAATGCCTAAGTCATATATGCTTTTTTTTTTCAAATGATAACGTTAGAAGCAATAATGAAACAATAAATTTTGAGAATTCAAAAGTTAAAATAATAATTGAGAACTTTGATAAAGTAGCAATGAAATAAATGGTATTGAAAATATTTTAATTTTAATTTTTTTTTTTAATTTTACAATTATTTAAATTTTATTATAATTTAAATTCATTTTTTTTAATTTGAGAAGTATTATATTGGTTAATCAATGTTGTCATTTAAGAAGAAAAAACGAAGAATATATAATCAGTTAGAAAATTCTTTAATATAATGTTTAATTATCATGTGCATATATTTATATTTATCAATATACTTTAAAAATATTGTCGTGAAAATTGAACTATGGAGGGAGCTATCAAAAAAGGGGTCCTATAATATCAAATGAATTGATTGAATTATAATAGAAGTAAATTATTTTAGATTATACATGTAATCGATTAAATTTATATAAAATTTAGATATAATGAAATTATGTTATATACTAGATGTAATTGATTGATATGTTCAAAACTAATTCATTCGTACAAAGTAAATGCAATAGTACTAACATATAAGAAGTAGTGTAACCAATAAGTACTAATATCCTAACTTTTCCAAACCAAATAAAAATTTTGCTTGTCTCAAAAAGTAAAGACTCTCTTCCGGTGCTAATGTTGTTTTGTTGGATTTTATTTTAGCAAAATGGAAAAATTACAAAGTGAGTGGGTGCTCTTTTATAACACTCTAGCATCAATGAAAACCCATATGTTTGTACGTTTTTAAGAATATGAATTGCCTTTATCGAAATTATGATGAACATGCCTCCAAACACTAGATTACGAAAGGTGACTTCTTTATCATAATGTTATCAAAATGTCTCCCTTTCTTTTTTAATCTTCTATAAGAAGTAATGATCATATAACTGGCCATAATTATTTTGGGTAGTAGACCATTTCCTTGAATACCTATCAATGTTGAAGCTACGAGGGAATGTGCCTCCTCACATTAGATTATAGAAGATGCACCTTTTCATAAGTCGACATACACTTCAAAAAGGTCTCATTTTATTCACTTTTTCTATCAATTAGTACCACCTTTATATCCGTACATTGAGCTCCTGGTAGAAAATCCTTTCTTTGTGTAGGTTGAGGGGAAGTTTTAAGCTTTATACGAGATTGGGTATTCGTCATCCCTATTTGGGTTCAGCTATCATATATTCTTGTGAAGTTTTGTGATTACGAGATTATATCTAGGATAAATAACTCATTTTGAAAAATATTACATATTAAGTTTTTTAATTAATAAATAACTCATTTTGAAAAATATTAAGTTTTCTAATTAAATCTATGTTTAGAGTAGTTTTGGTAGAATTTGTGTTAGTAGGAAGTATCATAACATATTTGTTGTCTCTAAATTTATAGCTTTTTGGATTCTTAAGTCGGATTGGATTCTTCAATATAAAAATTTGATCCTTTGTATTGAACTAACTCTTCTATAAGCATTCTTTGTAATGCCAATCTTATTTATAAATTTAAGAGAATTGTTTTTCCAACATAGTTTTAAAAACAAATTGTGACTTATAGTGACACACTTAAATGTTGTAAGATATTTAGTCCTATTATTATAGAATATTGGTTCTCTTATTTAATATTACTATATTGAATTTCAAATGGAAATGGTTTCATATATATTTTAGGTATTTTAATTCCCCCTTGGTTAAAGTTTGAATATTTGGTCCTTAGCTTATATATCAATGTAATTTGGAGTGTGAGTGATTATAAAATAGTTCCTATTAATCATTTTTTATAATTTCTGGTCTTCTAGTTATTTCATTAAATGGTGTCACTTTTGATAGTACTATCTCAGTGATCCTTTTAGATGATGACCCTTCTTCCTCCACCACATTTCCTTCCTTTTCCTTCTCATTATAAATGGTTGTTGACCTTTATTTTGGTGGGTATCAAAGATACCTTATGTTTAAGAACTTTCTATTGATGTGATCCTTACACCATTTTCTTATGTTATTTCTAGAAAAATTATAGCTACACATTCATCATTGACTATGAACCCCCATGTAATGCTTTTCTTCTCTTTCTCTCTCTAATGGTCCTTTTGGTTATGGATGATATTTTTGTTTTACCCCATCTTCATTCTAATCTTTCCATGTTCATCAAAATTAAAAATATCAAACAATTAATTTTCCTAGTGTTGTCATTCTAGGGCATCATATTTCAACCATATACCTAAATCTTCTTATTCTATTTACTAAATGCTTTTTTTAAGGTGAATGAATTTTCTAATTAATTCTCGTGATATGGGATTAGATTACTAATAGGGTGAGTGAATTAGAATTCTACCAATTAACCAACCTTTGATCCTTTTAACCATTGTCTTAAAAAGAACTTAATATCAATCCATAAAATTATTCAACACATAAATACATTAATAAGATTGACAAAAAAATATTGGTAATGAGATAGAATATCATCAAGGACAAACATATTGGAGGATTTTCTTGACACTTTGGAAGAGACAAGACCATTACTTTGGTTGCTAAGAAGTATTATTGGACACTTTTGCAACAAGATATGAAGAAGTTTGTGCAGAGTTGTCAGAGTTTGACAGATTGCAAAAGGAGTGAAGTAGAATACATGGTTGTATCAGTCATTACTTGTACCAAAGAAGTCATGGGAGGATATTAGCATTGACTTCATTCTTGGATTACCAAGAACTCAACAAGGGAATGATTCTATTTTTGTGCTGGTTGACAGGTTTTCAAAGATGACACTTTTCATTCCTTGCAAGAAGACTAGTGAGGTTGTTCATGAGGAAGAGTTATTCTAGAAAATTGGTGTGACTACATGATCTACCAAAGAGAATAGTTTCATATTAAGATACCAAGTTTGTTGAGTATTTTTGGTGTACATTCTGGAGGAAATTAAAGACAATTTTCAATTTCAATTTATCACACCATCCATAGACTAATGGACAAACAAAATTTGTGAATCACAATTTGGAAAACTTGTTGAGATGTTTGGTTGGAGATAAACCAAAAGGATGGGATCTAGTTTTACCATAAGAAAAATTAACATAAAATAATTGTATCAAGAAGAGAATTGGTAAATCACCATTCTATATTGTATATGGGAGTAGTCCTAGAAATTCTTTTGAGTTGAGGTGGTTGGATAAAGGAGAGATAAGTAGTACTAGAGCAAAAGAATTTTTTGTACATTTAAATAAAATCCATGAAGAGGCGAGGAACCACATTATAAAAATGAATATAGAGTACAAAGCTAAGGAAGATGTGAAAAGGAGGTATAATGAATTTTAGATTGGAGATGAAGTCATGGCTCATTTGAGAAATAAGCATTTTCTAGTTGGTACATATAATAAGATGAAAATGAAGATGTTTGCACCATGCAAGATAGCAAAAGGTAAGATTTTGGAAATGCCTATGAAGTGGAGTTTCCTTCTGAATTGAATATTTCACCAATATTTAATATTTTAGATTTAATAGAGAATTATGAAGGAGATGATGGAGCTGAAGTTGGAGAAGTGTAGTGGAGTATTTTGGTAGCTAGTTTAGCTACAAAGGAGATTGAGCAAATACTTGAAAATCATGTTGGAAAAAGTACTAGGAACAAGAACAATGAAGAATACTTGGTGAAATGGAAAAGGGGGATAGTAGAAGATTCATCATGGCTAGCAAGGGATGAGGTTAACCATCTTGATTTTGCTTTGAATACCCGAGACATGATGGGGTCACTTCTCAAATCTTTTGTTTTAGTTGTTTAAATAAGGGTTGTCTTAATGAAGAGTTTATATCTGTAGAGGCTTTCTAAAAAAAATCAACTTGAATGAAGAACATTAATATGGGGATTAGTATGCATAAATTGTGCACTCTTCTAAAGTACATCTTGTTAGAAGCTTTGTTGATCCCTTTATTTCTTTTGTCTATTAGTATCAAAGACTTAGTCATATAGAAGGCAGAGTTGGTCGATCATCATTGTAACCAAGTCACTCTATATAGGATGAGTCATGTATTTGTTAGACTTTAATCTTGTATATGCCAAGTTATAGAGGAATAGACCAAGTCTATGGTCATCGAGTATTCCAATGCAAGTTGAGTAAAGAAGAAAGATTTCATGTTGATTCATATAGAAGGTGATGAGCTAGTTGAGGCTGAGTGTCACCAGGAAGAATAGTTATGACCAAGCATAAGAGATAGTATGTGTTGAGTAACACTATTTGAACAAAAATGTTTGAAAAAACTTTGAGGTAAACCATTTTGAGCCAATATGTAAATGAAATTTAATGATTATATAGTTTGTTGCAAAGTTTGTTACACATTTTGACGTGGACTATAAATCCCTATGAAGGAAAGTTAACCAATAAGATTAAGAGGCAACAAAGGGAAAGATCAAGAATGTTGATTTTATTCTAGAAGACTATAGAACTGTCTATTTAAAGATAAATCCAAACCCTACTTTGTATGCATGGGAAGTGTTATGAATGCTTATGCAAAGGAGTTAGGTTTGGAGACTACAAGCGCAATTATGAAGCAACAGAGTATATTGAGTGAATGAAGAAGTGAAGAGAATATTAAAGATATATTAGATAAGAGATCAGATCAAAGAGTGAAAAGAAAAGACGCTTAATCAACATTGTAAGTGTAGACTGAAGGATAAGGTTTTGATATATTTTGGCAAGTGAATTAGTGTAAATATCTTAACAAAGTGGTCCTAACAAATGTAAGTAAATATCTTAACAATGCGGTCCTAATAGGCCTAAGTAAATATCTTAACATAGTTATTACTTCATTATGAATTTTAAATCCTTTGATGAAGGTAGACGTAAAATTCTTGTAAACATCTTAACAACGTAGACCCCTCATAGGGTAAATCGTCATAAGCGATCAAATTTGTATCCCTAATAGACAAGATTTGTTACTGCAATAGTGAAGATTTGTTGGTGTCACCCCACCCCAATTTTACCTTCACCTTGGAGTGTTTCTAGGTAACCAAAATATTTTTGTTATGTGTTTATCTTTAAGCTTATGTGTGATGCATACTTAGATTTATTTTAGCATTTCAAGTTTAAAGTTATGTTATTCATGATATAGATATGAGATGGATTAAGTGGTGAATATAGTTAAGTTGTTTTGAAGGATAAAAGTTGTAATGATCCTAATTCACCTCCTCTCTATATCTCACCTTCCCAATAAGCTTTTGACAATTGGTATCAAAGCTTTATTTTATTAGAATTTTAACCTCTTGGGAGTTGAGATCTTGGAGATGGAGGCCTATAAATTGGGAAATACTATTGAGAATCAAATGATTGGCATCCAGATCATACTGTAGCAACTTGAAGAAACAAGAGAGGAATTGAAGAAGTCCCTAAAGAAAAGAAGAGAGATTATTGTCCAGTAGAATGGCATACTTTATCAAGAAGTAGATACTAAAGGATTGTTTGATAGTGAAAGTGGAATAGCTATAGAAGACCTATTGGGAAAAAAAAAACATTTTGAATGAAGAAGTGAGAGGATTAAAGAGAGAACATGAAATCCAATTACTAAGGATATGTGAGGTGACTAAAAAAAAGAAGAAATGTGAGAAAGACAAAGCCATGACTGAAGAAGACAAAATAAAAATGGCTATACGACTTGGAGAAAGATCATCTAATGTGAAAAAACTTACAAACACTTAGCTAGACATGATGAATCAATTGCTACTTGTAAATCAAGAACTGAACATAAAGGACATGGAGATTGTAAATTTGAGATCACAAAGTGACCAATTGAGGAATGAGTTATGATCTAAGAAGGAACTCTTGGAAATGATGAACACACCTAGTGAAGCTATAAGATACTTTGAAGAACTAATGAGATCACAAACAACACCTAGTGACACCTCTGGGCTAGGACATGTTAAGCACTACACATTTAATAAAGAAGTAGAATTATCTAAGAGTGAAGAGAAAATAAATGAAAAACCAAATAGAAAACCTACATATTATCATTGTGGAGAATTGGGACATACAAAAAACATTTGACTTTCTACTTTGGGTCTTTTCACATTATTATCAACTTTATAGATAATTGCTAGTTTATTCCACATATCATAGGTAGTAGGACAATCCTTGACTTCAACAAATTTAGAATAGTTGAGAGAGGTAGAAATGTGAATCATCATTGTATTATGATTCTTCATGCCCATCATCTATTCCACAAGTATTGACTTTGGAGTTGCCACATACTGATTCTCTAAGAACTGTAGACATGTATCTGCAGTGGTTCCCAAATGTAGTTTCATGAGTTCTTGTCATGCTGCAAAGTTATCTCTATTGAACTTGGGGATTTCTCTTCTATAAGACATCTTAATCTTTCACTTAGGTCTTTGAAACCTTTCCTAGAAGAACCAAAAAATCTGATTTCAATTATTGGAAATATAAGAGAAGTAATTGAGAAGATATGCACTATAACTCAGTTAAAAATAAGTCGTAAGATAATAATGTATTTTAACCTTTAGTAACTTAGTTGTAGAAACATAACAAAATAAGAAAATAACACAGGCACATGAGACACCAAGATTTAATGTGGAAAGCCAATTTTGGGAAAACCACCAATGCAACTAGTTACAACTTTTCACTCTTCTGAAGTGAGCTCTATTAGGAGCCAACCCTATTAAAGGTTACAAAACACATGGTTGAGTGTGACCTATTAATAGTATTTGAATCAATTTATTAGGAGTGACCATGTTAGAGGTCTTAAGAAACATCAATCTAGAAATTCCACCTTGTTAGAGGATTTACAAATTGACTATTAAGTCAAATCTATTAAGAGATTTCTTCACCTTGACAATTGTTAGAGAGTAACAATGATTGACCTAATTGATGAAGCAACTAACTTTGTAGATTTAGATCACTATTTTGGTTTATCCTATGGATCCTTCCTTATCAAAATATTCTTTGCATCTCCTTCGGTACTCTATCTTCAATCAGATATCCTTCTTATTTTACATCTTTCTAATACTTCCAATTCCATATGTCAATCCATAACTTGACCTTTCATATATATGAAACCCAATGTCAAGTCAGCTTGAATTTCCTCTCAAACAAATAATTAACATCCACTAAGTCATCTTGCATTAACCATTTACTCAATAGAAGTATTATTTTGTTAGTGGACTCACACTGAATATAATCACTCGGTTAATACTGAGTTCCTTTGGTAACTAACTTGATTCAATTAATACTAACTCCCTTTGGTAACCGACTTGACTCACTTCACACTGACATTCTTCAATGACAAAGTGAACTTGGTTCCTTCTGAATTCTGCTCGACTAATATTGTAGTCTTCTTCAATGCCTGACTGAGTTTAGTTAATACTAACTTTGTGATTAGTTACAAGGTGACATTTGTGTAAAATCAATGACAATATACAATTGAGTAATTTATTTCACCATTCTCCCTCTTTGGTATTGATGGAAAGACAACATGTCATTATGCAATGAAATATTTTGAGAAAATATGTTACCCTTACTTTGATTGGGTAAAAGCACAAACCTATGTCAGTGTTTTATAAAGGAAAAGGCGAACAAAAGTATAATTGTTCATGTTCAATGATATAAAATGGTAGTATTATTTAGAATTTGATAATGAAGTAAACTAATGAAATGTGTAGAAGTGGTTGAATTTTAGGATTATAATTTTTAATAATTATTTGGAATAAGAATTGAAATATTTTCCTAATTTTTAAAGATAATTTTTTACTTGCTGAAAAATGCTGAAAATTAGGGGTCTAGTTCCCACCACAAAATAATGTGGAAATAAACTTATTTTCCTTCAATCTTAGATTATGTTATAGTTAACATATATAACTAGAACAATCAAAAATAAAAATTGGCTTTAGACCTATATTTTATCTTTTATAACGATTCAAAATTTACTAATTTGAAATCGATAGTTTTCATCTCCCACCACATTTTGTAAAGTAAATCTTTTCTAAGAAAAAGAAAAAATATACATTCTTGAAGGGGACTCTCTCCTCTAGAACTTCATGTGATTTAAATTTTTTTTTTATATGATTTAATATTTTTTCCTCTTCCCAACTTGACATCTTCTCGAGTGTTAAAATACATACTTGTAGAATTTTTTAATTACAATATACTATGTCTAATTAAAACACTATAAGATCTATATGTGAATATTCTTGACTTTGAGCTCTATAAAATGGTGTTTATATTTTGTTATAAAAATATCTTTAAAAAAAAGTAAGAGTTGTTGATACGTCAATTTTTAGAAATAATTTTATCAATTTAGTAATTGGATACAAACTAGTATAAAAGATGCATTTATAGACATTTCCAATTGCAAAAGTGTGAGACTATACATAACATAGCTAGAGTAATTTTTTTTAGATCATATGTTTGAATAAAATTGTTTTTAAGATAGAAATACTCAAATTTAGTTATTCTAAAAAGTCAACCTAAAAGGTGACACAGCTTTGTGCTTTTACCCGATTTTGATTCATCATCCACGAGACTCACTTTAAGATTCTCCCTCTGTCATCTTATCTTTATGCTTAGTCTAATAAAATTCTTCCTATTGCTTATGTAAAAATATCATCCCCTAATTCTTTCACATAACATCAATATATCCTTCTTTGAAATCCAATGTCAAAGACTTTATACTATGAATTTACAATGTACCTAATGTACTAATTCATATGAAATGTACTCTAAAGTTTTTGCATAAACTTGATAGTTTTTCAATGAAGCTTTGTTGATGCATCACTAATATGCACTCAAGTGAGCATCAGATAGGGGAATGACCCCTAGGTTACTTCTTAGATACAAAAGTGCATCCTTAGGTAATGGCTTGGTGAATGTGCTAGCAACCTACAACTTTGTGTTCACATATTCCAATGTAACCTCTTTATCTTGAATTAATTCCCTGAGAAAAAGATTTTTCATTGCAATGTTATTGGATAAGTTAATTTCAATTTTGTTATCACAATAGATAACCAATGAGTGGACTTTATTTCTTCCTTCATTCTTGACAAAAAATTCTTGAACTAGATTATGTTAGAAAAATTAACTACTTCAACAATATATTCTTCCTCTGCTGTAGACTGAGAGATGCAATTCTTCTTTTTAGTTTCCATGATACTAACCCCTTTCCAAGAAGGAATGATCCTCCACTAGTGCTTTTCCTATAATCAATTCTTTCATCCCAATCAACATGAGTAAAGGATTTCAACTCAAAGTTTTCCCATTTCTTGTACCATAAACCACAGTCTTCAGTACCTTTTAGATATCTCATAATTCTTTTGACTACCATCATATGATTTTCTCTAGGATTCACATAAAACCTTGCAACTATACCAACTACAAATGCAATATTAGGCCTTGTGTGAACCACACAATGAAGTTTCACAATCATGGATCAATAGGTAGTCTAATTTACCTTGTTTGAATCATCATTCTTGGATAGACTGTTTCTAGTAGACATAGGTGTGCCAATTAGTAGTCTCCAATATCTCCTTGATGCACTTTGACTGAGTAATTTAGATGTTATCCTTCATTTCATGAACTTGTAAACCAACAAAGAATTTTATCTCTCAAAACATTAACATTTCAAATTATTTCCTCATTTCTTCAGAGAATGATTTACATAAGTCATCATGACCCATGTGTATGCACCCTAAAATGGTCACCTATACTATGGGCCCCCATTATTCAATTTATCAAATTTCTCAAATTAATGGTTTGCAATATTTTATTAAATCAATTCAAATCAATTCCTTTGACCAAATTTTCATTAATTTAATTATTTCAATATTTCCTAAAGGTTTGATCATTTTATGCTAAATCTTATTTAATTAAAAGAAAACCTCTCATTCAATTAAATAATAATCCATATTTAATTAATTAAGAGAAAACCCCTCTTTTAATTTAATTAAATATTTCCTATTTAATTAAAAGAAGTTGCTCCATTTTAATTAAGTAAAATGCCAATTGAAAAAATGATATAAATTAAATAAAAATTAACTAAATCTTTTTTTATTTTCTCTACACTTAAATCCACATATTTCTAAGTGGGATTCCATTTAATTTTTTTGCTCTTTTCCCATTCGTGGAATTTTTCTCACATGAATCATTCTTTCTCCACTCTTGACTAAATCTTATTGCCTCTTAATCTTAATTGTTTATTCTTCTTTATAAGGGAGAGCCCTCTCCTCATTTTTTGGACATCCACGATTATGTTATTGTTATGTTGCAGGTTTGGAGAGTGATTTTTGGAGGAGTTTGAGCATTGAAGCTTTTTGTGGAGAACTTCTATCTTCTTGTCTTCTTCTCTCATGCATCCATAGCTTCCATCATCATGATCCATCTTTGCATTTTCATATTAGCTTAGATCCATATTTGTTTTCATAGATTAATATTGCATTGTTATTTCCTTTCAAAGATTAGATTTCCTTTCTTGCATTGCTTTGCATTGTCATCATTTAGATTAGTTTGCATCTGTATTTGCATTCACATTTTAATCTTTGAATCTCTCATTTTATGGTGTACTTGCATGGACACAAACTAGGTCGAACTAAGGGCCTCCATCACACAAACCCTTACACTCCATGAATAGAGAGCTATGAGCTACTATTCAAGAACTCATTCCTAAGAAATCTTGGATATAATGACTCATAGAAGTGTGCTCACATTTTAGGCATACATTTTTGGCTCACACCATGAGGCAATCCACCTTTACTTGCTAGTTCTAGACATTTTTGGAGCTGACCCCTTTATGTGGATTTGTTTGGAGACAAAAAACCCTAGATCTTAAAGTTTAAATCATATCTCCCAAAAAACTTGGTTTTTTTATGTGAATTTATTTTTGCAGAGTGGTGACATATTAGAGATACTTCAGTACAAAATTTAGATTTTTAAAAATATATTTTCAATTTTTCATAACTTTTTCTTTATGTTGCATGAAAAATCATTTTATGGTGGAAATTAGTGAATTTCTTAGAAAAATGTACATTTATGGAAAGGTCTCTAAATTCTAAATAGGGTTGGTTCTTTGTGTTTTGATTTTAGAGATCATATTAAGGCTCAATAATTTGATTTATAAAAACTAGTATGTTTTGACAAAATGGCTCTCTAGGGCACAAATAAAAAGATCTTTTCAAAATTTTGACATTTATGGAAAGGTCGTTGATTTTTGATAGGGGTTTATTTTCTACATTTAGGGTTTTGGATCCAAATTCATATCATATAGGTCCAATCTGGTTGATTAGGTCAAAAATCAATATTAAAAAAAAGGCATTTAATAAACAGCTTGCATTTAATTTTCACATAGATCAGTGCATGATGTGAGCTTTCATTTGAGTTATTTTCTATTTATTATCACTCTTAAAAAATATATTTTCAAATCTAACCCTAGTTTTGGATAAGTTGGATATATATTGCATATCTTGTGTTTGCTTGTTTTGCTTGCTACTTTGTTCGTTGCGAGCAAGTGTTCAAGCGTAAATGAAAGATACAATAGAGAAAAAATACGTTGCAAGGATTTACACTTCATTTGGTGCTCTAAAATTGGATCTATATTTACTTTCATGCATATGTGTTTCACATAGTAATTAGGCCCTATGAATACTATTTGTGGAGTTTTTGAGGGAATATGCTTTTGCCTTCCATGTGAAGCTCTTCTCAACGATAGATCCCCTTTTAGGTAGGGAAGGATATTTCTTATTAGCTCACTATTTCACATGGGTTTGTTCTCAGCATCCATTAGTACTTTCTCTTTTAAGATTGGTATTATTTGTTGTTGGCTCTTCCATAAATTTAGTGAGGTGATTTCAAATTAGCATATCAAATAATCTTGTTTGCTATGTTTGGGTAAGGTGAAGAGGCTAGAGGAGTATGATCTATACCCTTTTGGGCACATTAGAAACCTAGAACCCTTGAATCGAAACCAAGTCCCCATGTGATACAAATTTGTGAGTCTTCCTTGATTAGAGAGGCTTAACCATAGTGGACATTCCCTTCATTGGGTCAACCACATGAATGGAACCTCAAGCGGTAAAAGCCATTTTTGATGTGATAGTAGAAACTGCTATATAAATTTCTTTGTGGGGGAAATCCTCACAGGTGTAGTCTTTTGTTGGATTGTCAGATCTCCTTAGTATCTTCGATTGATTAAATTCTTGGAATATGTCAAAAACCTGGTGCATTGGGATTAGATTTCACCCACTCTAGATTGCAAAAGCTATAGAGTTGAACATTACTAAGAACCATAGTGCTGCAAAATTTTCCTTTTTAAGACTATGCGTGTAATTGGAAAACATTTAGAGAATATACAAGTCATGGTTCTAGGGATTAGACTGATACTATGACACTATCCTTGTTTATGTGTAAGGTTGCTTTGCCGCTTGTTCATTCTTTAAAGATGTTTGCTTTAAATTCCTAATTATTGTCTTGCGTGCCTAGTTTATGATACAAAATTTATCACACCTAGTTAGATATTTAAAAAAAATAAAATTTAAGTTCTTGAGTTGATACTTTATGATCAAAATGATTTTCTATCCTGTTATTTCCAGTCTCACCGGGTTGTTCCGATTTAGATTAGGCTACTTACCCAATTGTTAGAAACTTTTTGACATCTCGGGTTATTTTATTTTGAACCCTTGAATTAGTGATCTTTCATTTCACATGTGACCTTTTTTGGAGTCCATGATTTAGAGACCGTCGTTGTTGAGAAAGATATACCTATGGATTCTTTGATATTATGCTTGGAGAGTCTTAGTAATTTCTTGTCCATCCACTTTTATAAAAATTCAATTTTAATTATTTATAATTTGGGTAAATCATCCTCCTAGTCCATATGTGCTAGGGTATTCACCCAAAGTTGTGGGCACCTCTGTGGCAGTGTTGGTTTATGCCTATTGCAAAATTCTATCTTATCACATCTCTTTTGGACAAGTGAGTGCTTTTACTATCCTAGTTTGGTAACAACATTTCTTAGGGTTATCCTATTACCTAGTACCTTTTCTTCCATGTAAATTACAATAAGATATCAAGTAGATCAAGGAAAGTAACCTCAATTTGTCTTTAAACAATTAGCTTTAGTTCAAACTCATCAAAGACATAAGGGAAGATAACCTATGTTTGTTCAATCACCTGAGAATATTCTAGAAGCTTTGTTTGACCCTAGTAGTGACGTTATTGAGTTGAGTACACCCATAGCATCACCTCACTCGTATATGGATATAGATTTTACAATGGCTCCATAAAAGAAGAATCAAAGTGGTGAATACTATGTTGACCTTTTGAGTGGTGGTCTTTCTCATGAAAATAGGCCAACCTCACCCCATATTGAGGATAGATAGTTGGATCCATAGAAAAGGGTTGAGAAAGGTAGCATTATGCCTATCAAGAAGAGAAATCCCAATATGATGATCAAATTAGTGAGACTTCTAGCGCTCGTGTGAATGCAACATTTACTGGTAACAAATTTAGATAGTCAAGATTATGTACACCACTCATGACATCATTAGGTTATACGAGTGGGAGACTCAAAGTGCTTGAGCATGAGAGAAAAGCCCTTCTAGAAGAACATGCTAAGAAGGAAGAACAATTTAGACACCTAGAGGAAGAAAGGAAAGTTATGATTGAGATAGAAAATAAAGCCCATCAAAAAGCATAAGACCTTCTTGTGGCTTTTCAACTTGACAATATAAATTGAACAATGCGCACATTAGTGGTGGAAAAAACTCTCCTCCATCCACGCCTCCTAAGACTCCACAAAGTGGAAGACACTCAAGAACACCTTCATGATCCCCTAGCCCTAGAGGAAGGAGAGCTTCAAGACATGATTATTATAGGATACCAACATCTCCTAGAGTTTCAAGACAACCTTCACAACAAGCTCATCATGGTTTACAATGTGGAGGTGGTACCTCAAACTTTGACTTTAATTCTTATGATTTCATGGCTATGCAACCAGACCCACATTTCCAACAAAATATGGGAGCATATATGGAACAAAATAGAGATGCATGCTTTCAATGTTTAATCAACAAGGGTGATAAGCTCCCTTACAACATTGACATAGAAAGAAAGATTCAAAAGCATGATCCCTCTATGATAGAAGAAATTGACCAATTGAAGAAACAATTGAAGATAATATCGGCACCCAAGAGTTCTTTTTCACTTCTTTCAATTTTTTCTAATCCTTTTGATAAGAGTGTTTACATGAAAGATTTTCCTAGAATAATTGAGATTCCCCAATATGAAAAATATGATGGCAATGGGGATCTGAATGATCATGTGCATCAGTTCTATACTATGAATTTTGAGTTTCATCATTAGGACTCATACCTTATAAGATTATTTCCAAGGAGTCTTAAGGGTCAACAAATGGAATCGTTTACCAATATAACTCGTCCTATTAAAACATTCCCTAAGTTAATTCAAAGATTTGTTCAACACTTTGCATACAATATTTCATGATCTATCTCACTATTAGACTTATGTCACACAAAGAAAAATTAAGGAGAATCATTTATTGCTTTCTTGAAAAGATGGAGACAATAGTGCTCTCACTATTCTAGGACTATTCCTAAGAAATAAAAGATTGAAATCCTCATTAGTAACATGGTTCCTAAGATGAAGTATGAAGTTAAGAAGATAGTTTTTGAGTCCTTTGATACCATGGTTGAAGCTACTTTTAGAATTTGGGATGTGTTGAGAGAGCAAGGTATTTTGACAAAAAATGGAAACAACAACAACACTAGTCAGAATAACAATAATAACAAGGATAAAGGAAAGAACACATATTGGAATAAGAACACACAAGTGGTTAATGATGGATTTGTGGATTCCTCTAATCCTAAAGACCAAGCTATTCTCCATTTGGCTAGTGCCAATCAACAAAGTAACAAGCCAAGATATCAAGAAAGGCCTAAAGGAGAGAAATGTAACTTTACACAATTGGGTGAGTCGTATGAAGAGATATTCACAAAGCTCCTTGCTCGTAATCTTGTGTGCCCTTATGATTCTACAAAATTATGCATACCTAAAGTTAAAGCATTGTGGTGGGATGAGAAGGCCTATTGCAAGCTTCACAATGGCATTGGACACAATATTTGAAATTGTGGGAGATTTAAGCATATCAAGTTCAAGACCTTATTAAGAATGGAAATCTTGAAATAGATGGATTAAATACCAATGTCGATTACATAGCATTCAAAGAGCCTTTTGCCAAGTATGAGAAAGGGGAATCTTCCCAACCTAAGAATTGCAAGGCTACAATCAATTGTACTTATGAAAATGCAAAAAATGTTGTTAATGTGTTTGAGGTTTTAGAAGAAAGTGTCATCATGATGGAATATAAAGATCCTAGTGGTTATGATTTAAATTTGAGCTCTCCTATCCTTGGTGAAAAGCCTATTTTGGTGCTAAGAGGTGCTCACTATAGAGAGTCATCTTAAGGTCCCCTTGTCATTAGAGGACCCAATTCAAACCATTAAAATAAACATAAGCAAGTGTCTTCCCAAAGTCTCAATGTTGTTACACAAAGTCAAGGTCCCCTTCTCATCAAAGGACCTAGTTCAAACCAACCAAGTAAGCCAAAACAAGTGAAATCCAAGTATGTTCCTTCAAAGCTAGTGGTCAATCCTAGGTCAAATTATAATCTTGTTGATCAATTGCAAAGAACCCACACTCACATTTTGATCTTTGAGCTTTTAGATTTGTCTTTGAGACAAAAACAAGTCCTTGAGGACACTTTGTGCATGATGAATGTCCCAAAAAATTTACATGTTGATCAATTATAGAATATTGATAATCATATTGCTAGCCCTTATTATCTTTCCTTTTCAGAGGAAGATGATAAATCTTTGAGCCATTTGCACAATCTTTCCCTTCATATTAAGGTCACGATTCATAAAACCCATGTTAGGCATGTGTTGATAGATGGGGGTTTTGGGCTTAATATTTTTTATTTGAATATTTGAAAGACATTAGGTTATTCTAAACAAGTTATTGATACCATAACAAAGATTATTATCAAATCCTATGATGTGGTAAAGAGAAGTTCAAAGGGGTTGGGCATCCTTCTCATTAGAGTTGGTCCTGTTATAAAAGATATTGTAATCCAAATAGTTGATGTTGGACCCCTTGCATACAATATTTTATTTGGTAGACCATGGGTTCATGATATGCAAGAAATGCCATCTACCTACCATCAATGTGTTAAGTTCCCTTAGAATAGAACAAAGATTTATATAACTAGGGATAATACTTTTTCTATTAACTCAATTTCAGAAAGTACTCATGTTCCCCTCAATAGAGAAGTAGATGATTTTGATGCAAATTTAGCTAAATATAAATACAAGTTCAAATCCATAGACCTTGGCATCGGGGAATATCAGCTCAACTCCCTCACAACATTACTAGTTTCACCTAGGTCTTATGGTAAGCCTTCACAAGAGATGAAATGTTTCTCTTCAGCTATGACATTATTTGACACATTTGTATAGTCATTAGTGCATGTTCAAAATGAGAAAGAAGATGTGGCTATTAGAGATTGGATTTGTAGAGAAAAGAAGTATAAGCATAATGGGAACTATGCTCCCTCTCCTAAAGCTTATGGAAGAGGGTATAATTTTGTTAAGAAGATGGGCTCTCCTAGACATGGCCCTCTTAGTAATAGATTAGATGCTAGAGCCAAACCCCTTAATCATGGTCTTTTTTTACACAAGTGTAAAAAACCGGTTGCTTTAGGATATGCAAATCACAATAATGTTGAGCCTATCCTTGATAAGTCAAATAGTGAAGAAGAAAAAGAGTACATACCTAATTTGGAAAATCAACAAGATATGTGTGAAGATGGGGTCCCTTCTACTAATCTCCTTTGGGAAGATTCAAATAGTCTAGTATCTCATCAGACAGTTGCAAATTTAGAACAAGAGAGTGTGACCCTTGATGATATTGAGGCTTCCACATCTAGGTGTCTCAAGCCTTCATGGTGTAAGCATCCTAGTCACGATTTAGAAATAGATTCCAATGAGTATGAATGATAATCCCTCTTAGAGAATTCTATATTTGATATGGACATTGATGTTATTCATACATATAGTTCTCAACTTGAGTTAGTTGACAATTCATGAGTAGGAAAAGATGATTTGAAATCACATGTTACCTTAGGGTATGTGCAAGATCATGGTGTACCAAACTATGGCCTTAAGTGGCAGTGAAAAACCAACAAATCAGGGTTATGTCAACTTGACACATAATTTTAAAGTGGTTTTGGACTTTATATCAAAAATTTGTAAGAAAATAATCTGTAGGAAATTGAATCTAATTTCTAAAATACAAGGCCTTATCTGGAGAAAAAATTATTTGATTGGTCAAAAGTTTGGATTTTAATGCAATACTACAAAAATTTCAGGGCGAAAATAAAAAGTAGATGTATGTCTGACCACCTTAATCATAATCAAATGATAATATTTTTAAATATAATTTTAGATATAAAAAGTAGACTGATTCCTGGATGTGATGCATATTTTTAGCAATTTTTATTCCAAACAAATAATTAATTATGAATTTTCTACTATACTATTTTCATAATTAAAAAAGTCCCGTGTCTGACCACCTTAACTAGTTCAAAAAAAATCAAAATTAAGTTTTTCTTATTTTTTTCTTATACTAGTCAAAGCATAGAATGTTATGCATCTTTTGGATTTGACAAATCTTATACGGTTTGAAAGTTATAGCTATTTTTCAACCAGTATGTCAATCAGCACTTTGTAGCTAACTCCATTAGAAAATAAGTAATAATTACTTACTGAACTTGTAATTTGACAAAATTTACATTTATGAAAAACTAAGAACATTCTTAAGAAACTCTTTTCATTACATCAAATTTTGGTTTAAAAAAACTCGTCAGCTACATGCTTGAAGTAAAAAACAAATAAGAACATGCCAAAAACACATTTTCGGGATGTTTTAAAGATGACCATATAAGGTTGGTATCGAAAGATATAGTAGGAATTATAAAGGTATTAATTATTTTCATTTAGTATTAGGATGGGTGGGAAAAAAGTTGGAATAGATTTTGAAATTCTTTGAGGCATTTCAGAGCTACATATTTTTCAGATCGCCACTTTTTAGCACACCATGATCCTGCACATACCCCTTAGTGGACGATTCTTTGCTTGTTAGGACAAATATTGGTTTGTGTAGTTCGGGAAGTTACTTTATAGAATCTGACTCTTTGGTCACCAAAGATATCATTCATATTCATAACCTTGAACTAGTCATTGATTTACCCCTTGTTCATCCTGATTTGATTGATTGATCCCAATGCAATCAAGAACTTGAGCTTTTAATGTTTTGAAATGATTATGAGATAGCTTTCTATTTGAATGCCATTGAACCTGAAGTCTCTTCCACCAATGAACTAGCTACTAACATGATAGAGCCAAATATCAAGTACAATAGTCGCAAAATAAAAAGAAAATTAAATAAAAAGAATAGGAGCTCTAATGGCATAAACCACTATATGGCAGTGTCTGAACCAAAAAAAAGTAAAATGAAAGGACATATCCGAGGGTGAAAACATCTCTGAGGCACCTAAGGATGAGATACTTGATCATCTCCCTAGTTATTTTTGTTGGAAATCTAATTGAAAAGCTCATTGTTGTTGAAGATCAAAGAGGGAGATTATTGTAAAAATGTTTCAATCATTGTTTTGCCATTGATGTCAAACCTACTATTTGTAGGAATGATATTTTCTTATAAGATTCAAGCACTATGACTTAGTTGATTGATAAGGAGGATTTGATCAACAAGATGTAACAAGAGCACCTAAGGAAAATGTTGAGTTATGATGTTGTAATGAAGTTCAAGGATCAGCTAAGATAATGGTTAAGTAGTGTATTGATAACATACTCAAAGATATAGAGGATGGTCACATTTAGAGATACTGAAAAATGAGTTGTAACAAAGTTGACTACAAAGCTTTAACCTTGATCATCGGAAGAAGTCAAGCAAATTGTTAGTAGAAGTTGACTAACATACATTTTTAGTTAGTACCGAGTGATCTTCAAGTGCTAAGTAAAAGATCAAGTTCCAAGCATCAGGAAAAATTTTCAATTGGTGCTGAGTAATCTCAAAGTGCAGAGCATCAGGAAAAACATAGTTGATGCAAAGTAATATAGTACGTGTTGAGCACCAATATTTCAATAGTGCTGAGCTGCTGTATTATTTCAAATAACAAAGATTCACCAAATCCAAGAAGACTTAATGGTTACATTGAATTTTGTGAACAAGTTGGAGGATAAGGACGATGAGTTGTTGGCACAAAATCCAATGTAAACAATTTTTGGGCAAATTCTAACTGATTATTCAAGAAGCTTCTAGAGGAAATAGAATATGGGTTAGATGCAACAAATCCTACCTAATCCATGTGAATTGAAATTGAAGAAAAAGATGGATTGAGTGGGAAAAGGAACTCCAAGACTTCTATTTAAGAAGTCATAAACCAAGAAGAAGTGAGCTGCTAATACTGTTGTTGCAAAATTGTCAAATCTATGAAGTGATTAAAAGAGTGTCAAGAAGGAGAAGGAAGAGCATAGAGGCTCTGCTTCTACAAGTGGTCATGAAGAGATGATTGCACTAGTACATTGAGTCTGGAGACTCAAAAAGACAAAGATTAAAAAAAAAAGGAAAGCAGTTAAGAGTTGCAGAGATAGAAGGCTAGGCAAGGATATGAGTAGAGAAGTGATCTGAAATCTACAAGATAAGTTGTATGTTGTAGTCAGGTCAAGATTTTCTAATACTCTCTAGCAATTGTATTAGATCTAAAAATCCTATGGACTTAGGTTGGCCTAACAGCCATTTGTAAATCCTTTAACAGGGTGGCATTCCAAGTGAATGTTCTAAAGTCCTTTTACCAGGTCCACTTCTAACAGGGTGGTTAAATCCTCTAACAAGGTCACGTTTAACAATGTGTGTTGTAAGCCTTTAACAGGGCAGGCCTTTCGTAGGGCATCACTTCAGAAGGTTGAGAATTGAGTAGCATGTTACTAGTGGTTTTTCCCAAATTGGGTTTCTATGTAAATCACTGTGTCGTGTGTTGATTTCCTATGTGTTATACTTGCATGATGATTTATAGTAACTTGCTAATTTGACAAGTTAAAGTTTGAATGACTAAATGATTGAATGGATTTACCACACTTAGCCAAAAGATTTGAAAGAGACATCTAGACCTTGAATAACTGATTCAAACCCCCCCCCCCCACTCCCCCTCTCAGTTATTCTAAAGCAATTCTAACAATTGGTATCAGAGCCTTCTGCTGATTTAGTTTCAAGGTACTAGAAGTAGGAAGATTGAGATGTCCAAGAGAGAAGTTCCCAAGCTTAACAAAGACAACTTTTTTGCATGGAAAAGTTTGATGAAATTGCACCTTGGATCAATAGGTGACTATGCACAAACTTCAATTGGAACAGAACATGTAACTCGAGTAGGACCTCTTACTATAGATGATTTGAACAAAAGAAGGAGCACAATCAAGAAATGTTGAAGATTGCCTCTGCACTTAGCTATGCCAAATATGATGATGTCAAAGACTATGACACTACATTCAAGATGTGGAAAACCCTATCAAAAATATTTGGAGGAGATCAAAATGTCCAAAGAGCAGAGAGAGAAAGCCTAAGAGGGAAGTTTGATGACATGAAGATGGAGGAAGGTGAAAATGCTACTCAGTATGCTGCAAGAATAAAAGAAGTGGTGAGTGCAATAAGAAGCCTAGGTGGTCAACTGGAAGAAGAAACATCCATCAACAAATACTTGAGAACTCTGCTCCCTATCTATGCTATAAGAGTTTCAACCATTCAAGAGCTAAGGTGTGTACAAGGAAATACACTAACTTTTGAAGGAATAGTTGGAAGACTGACTACATTTAAGCTATCCAATTTTGACAATTACAGACCTGAGAACCTTGAATCTTCTTTCAAGGCCAAAATGACAATAAAAGATGCTAAGGAGGACACATCAAGAAAAAGAAGAAGAAAAGGAAAAAAATGCATCTTGTGATAGCAACATAGATGAGGAAGATATGGAACAGTTAGAAGCACTACTGGCCAGGAGATTCCATAGAGGTAAAGGAAAATTCAAAGGTATGGTTCCTATCATATGTTCCAATTGTAATAAAGTAGGTCATATAGCTACAAGATGCCCACAAAAGAAAAAATTTAAAGAAGGAAGCAAGTTCATGAACAAAAGAGAAGATGATAGAAAAGATTACAAGAAGAAAGGCAAGAGATGCTACATTGTTGAAGAAGATTCTGATGAAAATGATGATGAAGTAGTCTATGTAGCCATGAAGGATGAATCAGACAAAGATGAAGATGAAGCAATAGCATTGGTTACCTATGTGAACAAGAATGACAAGTGGATCATAGATAGTGGATGCTCATATCACATGACAGGAGATAAAAGTAAGTTCATTACCTTTACTCAATATGATGGAAACAACATTAGATTTGGTAATGATGCCCCATGTCAAATCAAAGGAAAAGGTTCTATCAAACTTACAGAGAAAATTTCATGTGATAATGCATACTATGTTGAAAGATTGAACTACAACTTGTTGAGTGTATCTCAATTAGGCAATGTAGGTTGCAAAGTGGAATTTGGAAACAAAACTGCCAAGATCTATGATATTGATGGAAATCTAATAGGAAAAGGTGAACAAACTAGGAGTAATCTATTTTACCTAGATATGAAAGAAGCAACATGTCTTATTGTTAGGCTTGATGATGTGGTTTTGTGGCATAAAAGGTTGTGTCAAGTTAATTTTGATAATGTGATCAAAATTAGCAAGAAGAGCAAAGTTAGAGGATTGCCAAAGTTAAAGAAACCTGAAAACATAATGTGTAAACAATGTCAACTAGGGGAGATGACTAAATATAGTTTCAAAAGCAAAGAATACACTTCCAATGAAGTTCTAGAGTTAGTTCATACAAATTTATGTGGCCCAATAGAAGTACAAAGCTACCTAGGAGACAAATACATAATGCTATTTGTAGATGATTATTCCAGAATGATGACTGCTATGTTCTTAAACCAAAAATTTGATGCATTTCAAATGTTCAAGTGGTATTTGGCTAGAGTTGAGAAGGAAACAAGAAAGAACGTAAAATTCCTAAGGACGGACAGAGGACTGGAGTTCACATCAAAAGAGTTTGACGTATTTTGCAATGACAGAGGTATCAAATGGCAATTGTCAGCACCAAGAACTCCACCATAGAATGGTATAGGTGAAAGGAGAAATAGGTTAGTGATTGACTATGCTAGAACCTTGATGATGGAGAAAAATGTTGCACTTAAGTACTAGAGGGAAGCTATAAGTACTGTAGTCTACACACTGAATAGAGTTTAAGTCAAGAAAGGTACAAATGCAACACCCTTTGAATTATGGTATGGTCATTCACCTAATTTTAAACATTTCAAAGTGTTTGGTTGTAAATGCTATATTCTAAAAGACACTAGAAATAGCAAGTTTGATGCAAAAAGTCATGAAGGAATATTTCTTGGGTACTCCACTAAAAGTAAGGCATATAAGTGTTTGAATACTAACACTAACAAAGTTGTGGAGAGTGAAAATGTAAATTTTGATGAGCATGAAGAAGTTCAGGATGATGATTCAAAGAAAATAGAGGTGTCATGTCCCCTTTTCAAATAATTAAAAAATAATAATCTTTGCTAAGACAGGCCAGGCCCAAGAAAGTGAAGTTTCGGAAAAAGGGGGTTAATCTTTGGAAACCGTTGGACTAATAAATGAAAATTATTATTAAAATATGTTTCATTAACCTCTCTTGGACATGAGTTACATTTATGCCCTCTTTTAAGGGGGTTTGGAGGCATTTTGGGCACATTCCAGAACTAGATTTTCACTCATTCTTTGTTATTCTTCAGAGGCTGCCAAAACCTGTGGAGAAGGAGACCCAAGAACAAGAGTTTGCAGGTTTCCAGGAAGGCTAAGGATGGGAGTTTGAATCCATTCCATGTGCATGCTCATACAGAGTTTGCCTTTGTGCTGAACAGTATAGATTTGTGGGTTTTTGGGTGTGTTTTTTGCATGAGTTTGGTGTTTTCAGTTGAGCATTTCATATCAGTTCTGGTTGCTGCTGTATTTCAGACTTTAAACTGTTAAAATAGAGCTTAATATATTTATTGGGATGTGATTAAACTTCTGAGATAGTTTATTAGTGTTTTTGTGGTGTTTCCGGGCATATTTTGTGCTATTTCGGGAGCCCGATGAGCATAGTTTTTGTCCTACATTTTTGAGTTGTTGTGTAAAGGCTATACAGATTTGGAAATGTCAATTTGTAGGCTATTATTCTGCTGAAAGTTCTGTAAAAATTTCCATTTTCAAATTCATTAATAATTTGTGAAGTTGTGAAGCTTTTAGCACTATTTTCAGCATACCCGATTTGGGGTTTCTTGAGGAATTTGGTGGATCTTTGGGATATTAGTTGTTTGATTTTAAAGATCTGATTTGAGGCTTGAAATATCATACAAAATCAGAAAAGGGACATTTCAGTGGTATCAGAGCCATGATCTTGCCAGCCTGAGGGATTGTAGAAGTTTGCAGGTCAGTTTTGACAACTACCCAGATCTTGCATTTCAGTTTGAGAACTACCCAAATCTTGCATGTCATAATTTATGATTGCATGTTGCTTCTAATCAGCTGCATGTCAAAATTTATGGTTGCATGCTACTTCTAATCATTTTCATGTTAGTTCTTGGTGAATTTGGTGGTTGTAGAAGTTTGCATTTCAGTTTTGACAAGTACCTAGATCTTGCATGTCAGTTTTGACAACTACCCAGATCTTGCATGTCATAATTGGGTGGTTTCATGTTGCTTCTAATCAGTTGCATGTCCAAATATATGGTTTCATGCTACTTCTAATCATTTTCATGTTAGTTCTTGGTGAATTTGGTGGTTGTAGAAGTTTGCATGTCAGTTTTGACAACTACCCAGATCTTGCATGTCATAATTTGGTGGTTGCATGTTCCTTCTAATCAGTTGCATGTCCAAATCTATGGTTGCATGCTACTTCTAATCATTTTCATTTTAGTTCTTGGTGTTTGAAGAAGTTATATCCTATTGGGGTTACACTCTACTTTATCCAGAATGGACAGGTATAGTACAGAGTCTCAGAGGGAACGATCTTGGACAATTGATAGCCAGAGTCAAAATAGTAGAAAGGATGGTTATTTAGACATTCGAGATAAACTTATGAAAATAAGCCATGACATGTCTAAACAATTGGTTGAGCACCACCGTATAATGAATGACATGTTATCTGACCCAGCTAAGGTGGATAAGTTGACTGGATTTCTATTTGGCAAATTTTCTCACAGGACAGATGACACAATTCCTAAGAACTTGCATGAGGAGTTTGAGAAACTAGTTGATAGCCAGGTAGAGGTCTCAAATTCTACTCTGCCACAGGAGGTGGTGGGAAAGGATATTACACAGATTGATAGTAACAGTCAACTTGATACTCAAATTGAGACAATTGTTTACAGGTTGTCAAAGGGTGATGCCACAGGTATTCAGGATGGTATAGTTACAACAGACAGTGACTACAGTGTAGTGGGTTCAGATGATGATTATGAGGATGTTGTTGTGCAGGATGGTGAGATACCTGGTAGAGATGAGCAAACATTGAGCATTCATGACTTTGCTGAGAAAGAGTACCAGGCACAGTTAGATGCTTCATCACATGAGGTTGAGGCAGGTAGTACTTCACATGATTTATCCCGCCAGCTGAAGGTGAGTGAAGATAGTATTTTGACTTCATTATCTCATCATGATAGGTATGTGGAGTTAGTTGGTATTGGTCATATTACTCAAGTGAGGATTTTTCTTGAGTTACTAGCTGATTCTAGTTTACAAATATGGACTCAAGATTGTTATATTGGCATTTGGGATTCAGTTGACAGGAGATCTTTAACACTTTTTGGTAGCAGTGTTTGTTTGGGTGCTATCATGGATTTGATTAGCAGATTGCACGATGTTGTCTTTTCTTGTGCTAGCAGCTTGTCCAATGTTGGTATTAGTTTTTATACACCAATGTTGGGCTTTGTTCATATATCCAGTCGACCATACTTGGTAGAATGTGTTGATGATATTTCATATTTGGCAGTGTGTATAGATGAGTCCCAGGATCATATTGGCATTGATGACATCCAGGGGGATGCAGTGGGCATTTTGAAGACTTGGTTTCCTTGGGTATAGAGGAGTTGGACAGCAATGCTAATGTTTTTGATACTCCGTATGTTGATGTGATTTTTAGATTTGATTCACAGGATATGGATGGTAATACTCTAGAGACTAGTAACTTTGAGGATACTCCTTTAGACAGTGCATCAGAGGAGGTTTGTAGGAGACAGTCAAGCCAGTGCCATCATGTGTCTAATCAGTTGAGAGTTAGTGACCAAGACATTGCTATCACTTGCCAGCATTTCGATGCTTCTCGTCAGTTGTTAGCAGTTTATGGATGGGGTTCTCCTACTAGTGATGAGCAGGGAGGCAGTTATCTTTCCTTGACAGAGTTCCACTCTTTATGGGAGGCTATCTAGATTCTGAGACAGGACTATATGCAGTTGGTAGCCAACAGAGATTATCTTATGAAGTGGGGCAGTACAACATATGATGCATTGTTGGCCAAGGAAGATGAGGTGAGTGAGCTTACTGAGTAGCTTGTGGTGACTTTTGAGATTCTTGAGAGTACACTGTTGGATTTCAAGGAGTCACAGTTTCATTTGGCTAAGGTGACCATGGAGTTAGAGTGACTATAGTCTTCACCTGATTCTATACAGTCACAAGCAGTGGTGTTTGGTGATCCGAGGATGTCCATGGCCGAGATTGTCAGAGACAGTGGAGATGGGGATGCATCCATTCTTGATACTAACATTGGAATATCAGGTTCATTCCCACTAGAGTTAGGTTCAGTTGAGTTGGGTGTTGTAGCAGATTGTTGTATGCCTGGCATGGTGGTGGCCTCTAGTATTGATGGCACAGAGACTAGAGATTTATCAAAGATCATGTGTGATGTTGGTGAGTCGGCAGTTGGCATGGTTCCTACTAGTAACACTACTCCCTTGGTGATATCTTCGGAGGTAGTAGTTAGTTCCAACATGGTTAATGATCAATTGCAGTTAGTTTCATTTGGATTATAGTCTGAGCCACTGACTGAGATTGGTGCATTCTATCGGCATTACACTGTGAGGTATGCTCATCAATTTACCTTTGATGACCATGTTGATGAGATAATGATACAGAGATGTACTTTGGTTCCTAGTGCTTATCATCAGTTATGGGACAATTTGATGCCTCAAGATGAGAGTTGTGATGGGCATGACATGGCGATAGGTTTTACAGTTGAAAGCTTGATAATACATGACTTAGAGAAGGAGTTTCAGAGTGATGCTTCAGCGGGTGTTGTTATTGATTCTACTCCTTTGGCTATGACATCTCCTGACTTAGCTAGTGATCAGTCACAGTGGGTTGTATCACTTGTTCATGGTGAGTTGTTGACTAAGGTTGGTTTTTTTATCAACATTATATTGCAAGGTATGTACATCAGTTAGCATTTGATCCTTGTGTTGAGGAGTTGATGGCAGGAAAATTTGGTTTGGGTTCCAATTCTTGCTATTTATCTTGTGATGGCTTTTCACCATCAGGGGTTCATGGTAGTTATGGTTATGAGATAGTGGCCGGTGATTTGCAAAGTTGTGTTGACTGCAGGATTTGTACAGTGTGTGGATTCTCCATACTTGGTACAGTTTCATTCGAGAGCATTCACCATTGTTGCAGAGTTGGATTGTGCATTCCGTATAGGCCAGTGGGATGCGTTGATGGTATTTACTGTGTTGGTAGTTTGATTTGTCCACTTTGCTTGGGTTCTGATGTTCTAAGAGTTTGTGCCTCATGGGTTTTTGATTGTGGTAGTGGTGATTTTGGAGTTTTTTTGAGCTATAATTGTCAGTTTGATTATGGATTCCTCTTGGTCATATTGCAGAGGATATGGCAGGAGCCTGTGTTAATTGGTAGTAGTATAGTTCATGACTACATTTGGGATCCAGGTGGATTGATTGGTTTATTGTTCAACCATTGCTTGAGGAAAAGCAATGTTTGGGAGGGGAGGACTTGTCATGTCTCCTTTTCAAATAATTAAAAAATAATAATGTTTACTAAGGCAGGCCAGGCCTAAGAAAGTGAAGTTTTGAAAAAAGGGGGTTAATCTTTGGAAACCGTTGGACTAATAAATGAAAATTATTATTAAAATATGTTTCATTAACCTCTCTTGGACATGAGTTACATTTATGCCCTCTTTTAAGGGGGTTTGGAGGCATTTTGGGCACATTCCAGAACTTGATTTTCGCTCATTCTTTGTTATTCTTCAGAGGCTGCCAAAACCTGTGGAGAAGGAGACCCAAGAACGGGAGTTTGCAGGTTTCCAGGGAGACCCACGAACGGGAGTTTGCAGGTTTCCAGGAAGGCTAAGGATGGGAGTTTGAAGCCATTCCATGTGCATGCTCATACAGAGTTTGCCTTTGTGCTGAACAGTATAGATTTGTGGGTTTTTGGGTGTGTTTTTTGCATGAGTTTGGTGTTTTCAGTTGAGCATTTCATATCAGTTTTGGTTGCTGCTGTATTTCAGACTTTAAGCTGTTAAAATAGAGCTGAATATATGTATTGGGACATGATTAAACTTCTGAGATAGTTTATTAGTGTTTTTGTGGTGTTTTCGGGCATATTTTGTGCTATTTCGGGAGCCCGATGAGCATAGTTTTTGTCCTACATTTTTGAGTTGTTGTGTAAAGGCTATACAGATTTGGAAATGTCAATTTGTAGGCTGTTATGCTGCTGAAAGTTCTGTAAAAATTTCCATTTTCAAATTTATTAATAATTTGTGAAGTTGTGAAGCTTTTAGCACTATTTTCAGCATACCCGATTTGGGGTTTCTTGAGGAATTTGGTGGATCTTTGGGATATTAGTTGTTTGATTTTAAAGATCTGATTTGAGGCTTGAAATATCATACAAAATCAGAAAAGGGACATTTCAAGAGGATTATAGATCATTTGCATACTTCTATGATGGAATGACAGCTAAAGACAATGTTGCAAATCAAGTTGGGAACCAGCAACAAACTTTAGTATCTTCCGAGTCTCAGCCTGTGAATGTCAAGTTACATTTAGAAGACAAGATGTAGAATGTAGAAAATGAAAAAACTAGTTCTAAAAATAGTATACATGTAAGGAATGATGAATTATCTGATGAAGAAGAATGAAATGACTCTGAAGCTAAAGGATCAAACATGGAAAGAAGGACTGAACCCAGATTAGCTAAGTATGTAAGAAGACATCACCTTGCAGATCAAATCATTGGTGATAAGGATGCTATACCAATGACAAGAAATAGACTCAAAAATGAATCATGTCTACTGAGCAAGGTTAAACCTAAAATAGTCAAAGATGCACTACAAGATGATGACTGGTATAAGGCCATGAAAGAAGAGATAGATTAGATTGAGAAAAAAAAAACTTGGTCTCTAGTTCCTAGACCAGCTGATAAGAATGTGATTGGTACCAAATGTGTGTTTAGAAAAAAATTCGATGAGAATTGTGAAATAACAAGAAACAAAGCCAGACTCATTTGCAAAGGCTATGCGCAAGAAGAAGGACTGGATTATGGAGAGACATTTGCTCATGTTGCAAGAATGGAAGGAGTAAGAACATTAATTGCATATGCTACATATAAAGGTTTCAAAGTTTACCAGATGGACATGAAGTCAACTTTTTTGAATAGTACACTGGAAGAGGAAGTGTACATAGAAAAACTAGAGGGGTTTGTTGATGAGAAGAACAAGAACATGGTCTGCAAACTACACAAAGCACTTTATGGACTGAAGCAAGTGCTAAGAGGATGGTATGAAAGGTTGCACAAATATCTTGTAAAAATAGGATTTGAAAGAATAGATGACGATAGAAATTTGTACATCAAATTTGAGGAAAGTAAAGACATTTTGATTTCAGAAATCTTTGTTGATGACATAATATTTGGAGGAAAAGATGTTTTATGCAAAGATTTTGCAAACCAAATGAAACATGAATTTGAGATGTCAATGTTTGGAGAAATCAAATTCTTTGTTGGATTAGAAGTACATCAATTGAAGCATGGCATATTTGTGACTCAATCCAAATACATCAAGGAAGTACTCAAAACATTTGGGCTAGAAGACTCAAAACCACTCAGCACACAAATGACAAGTGGACATAAGCTATCCAAGAATGATGAGTCTACTAAAGTAAATTAGACATTGTATAGGTCAATGATTGGAAAGCTGCACTATGTTGTACATAGTAGACCAAACATTGCATTAACTATTGGAATAGTGGCTAGATTTTTTGCCAATCCAAGAGAAAACCACTTAATGGCGGTAAAGAGAATATTGAGATACCTAAAAGGAACTGATGACTTTGGTTTGTACTACAAAAAGAATGAGAAATTTGAACTAAGAGCTTACACTAATGCAGATTGGGGAGGCAACATTGATGATAGAAAAAGTGCAAGTGGAGGAGCACTTTTTTTAGGAAAGAGGTTGATTACATGGACAAGCAAAAAATAAAGCTACACCTCAGAGTCTATTGTTGAAGCTGAATATGTGGTAGCTACTATAAACTACACTAATATTGTGTGGATCAAACATTTTCTGCAAGGAATGAAGGAAGAGGTAATTGAGCCTATAAAACTTTATTGTGAGAATACAAGTGCTATCAATATATCAAACAATCCAATAATGCATGCTAAAACCAAGCATATTGCAATTAAGTATCACTATGTAAGAGAGCTAGTGGAAGATAAAGAAGTGAAGATGGAATATGTTAGCTCAAAGGAATAGATTGTTGATATCTTCAAAAAAGCACTACCTAAAGATTCTTTTGAGTATCTTAGAGGTAAGTTAGGGGTGATACCCCTAGCTAAAGCTACTTAAAGAAAAAGCAAGAATGCCCTGCATCAAATAAGCCAAATGTTGAAAATTTTACACATTGATGCAGAGGATATTTACTTTGGGATCCATGCCTAAAGTAATAGAAGTTCCAAAAACTTCAAATCTGTTACAAGTAAGGTGACAGAGGGAGAGATTGACTAAATCTATAAGAACCACATCTGCATATTAAAGATGCTAATATGTCTTTTGCATTGTTGTCAAAGAGGGAGAAGTGAAGAACTAATCAATAACCATTGAAGATAAAAGATTTAGATAAAGATTGAATATAAACAACTGAACAAATAAAGATAGATGGAGATTTCAGAAGTTGATTAGAATAGTAGAAGATGAACAATACAAAGGGAGAAAGAAAAAGAACAAGGCTACAATAGAAAAGAGTGAGAAGCTAAAAATGAAGCAATCAGAATAGTAGAAGGAGATGTAATGTTATAATTTACTTTTGTCTTTTGACTTATTGTTTTAACCTAGTTAGTTTGTGGTTGAATAGTTTAGTCTGATGGTTGATCAACTTGGTTTGCCATCAATGCCAAAGAGGGAGATTGTTGGAAATCTGATTAAAAAGTTCATTGTTGTTGAAGATCAAAGAGGGAGATTATTGTAAAAATGTTTCAATCATTTTTTTCCCATTGATGTCAAACCTTCTATTTGTAGGAATAATATTTACTTATAAGATTCAAGTACTATCACTTAGTTGATTGATGAAGAGGATTTGATCAACAAGATGTTATGATGTTGTAATGATGTGCAAGGATCAACTAAGACAATGGTTAAGTAGTGTCTTGATAACACACTCAAAGATACAAAGGATGATCACATTTGGACATATTGAAAAAGGAGTTGTAACAAAGTTTACTGCAAACCTTTAACCTTGACCATCAAAAGGAGCCAAGCAAATCAGAAGAAGCCGAGAAAATTAGTTGAAGCCGAGCAAATTCTTAGTAGAAGCCAAGTAACAAACATTTTTAGTTAGTGCTAAGTGATCTTCAAGTGCCAAGTAAAAGATTAGGTGCCAAGCATTAGGAAATTTTTTTAGTTGGTGCTGAGTAATCTTCAAGTGCCGAGCATCAGGAAAAACATAGTTGATGCTGAGTAATACAATACGTGTAGAGCACTAGTATTTCAATAGTGTCGAGCTGCTGCATTATTTTAAATAATGAAGATTTGCCAAATCCAAGCTGACTTAGTAGTTACATTGAATTTTGTGAACAATTTGGAGGATAAGGATGATGAGTTGTTGGCACAAAATCTTATGTAAACCATTTTTGGTCAAATTCTAATTGATTATTCAAGAAGCTTCTAGAGGAAAAAAAATATGGGTTAGATGTAATGAATCCTACCTAATCCATGTGAATTTAAATTGAAGAAAAAGATGAATTGAGCAGGAAAAGGAACTCCAAGACTTCTATTTAAGAAGTCATAAACTAAGAAGAAGTGAGCTGCTGATACCGTTGCTCCAAAAGTGTCAAATCTGTGAAGTGATTGAAAGAGTTTTAACAAGGAGAAGGAAGAGCATAGAGCTCTGCTTCTACAAGTGGTCATGAAGAGATGATTTCACTAATACATTGAGTGTGGAGACTCAAAAAGAAAAAGCTTAAAAAAAAAGGCAAGCAGTTAAGAGTTGCAGAGGTAGAAGGCCAGGCAAGGCTATGGGCAGAGAAGTGATATGAAATCTACAAGATAAGTTGTATGTTGTAGTCAGGTCAAGATTTTCTAATACTCTCTAGCAATTGTATTAGATCTAAAAATCCTATGGACTTAGGTTGGCCTAACAACCATTTGTAAATCCTTTAACAGGGTGGCATTCCAAGTGAATGTTCTAAAGTCCTTTTACCAAGCCCACTTCTAACAGGGTGGTTAAATCCTCTAACAAAATCACATTTAACAATGTGTGTTGTAAGCCTTTAACAGGGTAGGCCTTTCGTAGGGCATCACTTTAGAAGGGTGAGAATTAAGTAGCATGTTACTGGTTGTTTTTGCCAAATTGGGTTTCCACATAAATCACTATTTCATGTGTTGATTTCCTATGTGTTGTACTTGCATGATAATTTACAGTAACTTACTAATTAGACAAGCTAAAGTTTGAATGACTGGATGATTGAATGGATTTACCAAAATTAGTGAAAAGATTTGAAAGGGACATTTGGACCTTTAATAACTAATTCACACACCCCCTCCCCCTTCTTGGTTATTCTAAAGCAATTATAACAATTTTCAAGATAGATCTTTAGTGCGTATTGAACCAACACAAACAATCAAAGGGCAAGTCGTAGCTGATCAATTGGTTGATTTCCCACTACAAGGTAACGCACCTATTCAAGTTGATTTCCTAGATGAGCACCTCATGTATATGACTCAAAGAACATGGAAGATGTTCCTTGATGGATCCTTCATGCAAAAGGGCTCTAGAGCTGGTGTGTTGTTTGTTTCTCCTCATGGTTACATGATTCCTAAATCTTACAAGTTATTATTTCCATGTACAAGTAATATTGCTGAGTATGAAGCTTTAACAAATGGACTAAAGATAGCCATAGAATCAAGAATTATAGAGTTACACATATATGGGGATTCACTGCTAATAATCAACCAAGTCAATGATAATTATTTAACAAAAAATGAGAAATTGGTACCTTACAAGAAAATGGTTGATTCCTTGCGATGCTACTTCTCATTTGTCTCCTTTTAGAAAATCCTTAGATTAGAAAAGAAAGAAGTTGATGATATGGCTACACTTTCATCACTTCTTCAATTAGAGCAATGTGAATCAAGATTTGAATTCCTAGTGGAAGAGCGACATCACCCTATCTATGATTCCCAAGAAAGTCATGTTATTTTTTACCTTTCTTGGTCATGAGTCATCCTGATATGGTGCCATTTATTCATACCTTCCTGATGGAATTATAACTAACACCTTTAACCAATTTGAATGCAAAAGCCTTATTCAAAAGATCTCTCACCATTCCCTTATCTCTGTAAGGAAACTCAGGTGCAAAAATAGCTTCCTACACTAATCTCTTAAGAGAAGTATGGTGCAAATCCTATTAAAACTTTTACACTTATAGATTCAATATCATGTAAACAACAATATTATAGCAAACCAAGCATAAAGAAAATAGACAAGGAAAGAAACACACAACACAACCTTTCGATAAAAGATTTTTCGGTGGGGAAAAACCTTTCGATAAAACAACCCCACCCCTCCAAAACTTGCACAATGTATTATCTTCAACACAAGGTTACAATACACTTGCAATGCAAGTTCAATAGTGACAACAGAAGAAACTAGTAGCAACTCAAAGTACCAACAATACACTTTCTCATATCCCCTCTCTTTGAAACCCTAAAAATGCTTATATCATGCACTTCACTTTAGGGTTACTCACAAAGGTAACCATATTAGGGTTTTACCATTATAGAGGTAGAGTGTATAGTACTCAAATTTATTAGTTGCCACATGTCTTCACCTATCATTGAATTTTCCTAACATAGCTCTTATGTGTCATAGGAATCTGTCATAACCATTTTAGCTATGATCTCCTCATACACAATTCAAGATGCCGACATATCAACATTATTTGCAAGAAATACATTTTACAAAACAAATAATGAGAATAAGAATTATCCAAGGTTGAGACACCTTATTCTTAACATTCTCCCACTTGTTGAACACCTTGTAAGAGCAACAACAACATAACAGGGACTAACCACTATAGGCCAAAAGGCCCATAGACTCCGAACACCATCTAAACTTCTCAGTACCCACTGGTTTCGTTAATGCATTTGCAACATTCTTCATAGTATCTACCTTCTCCAAATTTACCTTTCCATCTTCCACCATATCTCTCACAAAGTGAAACTGCACATCATTGTGCTTTGTTCTGGCATGGAAAGTTGGATTCTTCACAAGGCAAATAGCGCTCTGACTGTCACACCAAATAGTAATCTATTCTACATCAACACCAACATCAGAATACAATCTCTTAAGCCAAATGGCTTCCTTACAAGCATGAGTAGTAGCAATGTACTCAGCTTTTGTAGTGGACAAAGTAACCATAGGTTGTTGCTTGCTCATCCAACTGATGGCACCACCAAACATAGTGAAAACATAAGCACTGGTGGATCTCCTGCGGTCAATATCACCTACCCAATCTGAATCCACAAACCCATGAATACAAACTAAATGCAAAAATCTAGAAGAGTTACCATGATAACATATGGAGTAATCTGATGTACCTCTCAAATATCTAAATACTCGCTTAACTACATCCCAATGTACCCGTCCAGGATTAGCCATAAACTGACTCAGGACTCCCACTGCTTGGGCAATGTCTGGTCTAGTATAGATCATAGCATACATAAGATTACCAACTACACTAGCATAAGGTACTCTACTCATGTCCTTCACCTAACTAGGAGATTTTGGACAATCATCTACAGATAACTTTGTTCCCACAGAAATAGGAACACATAGTGGTCTACAATCTGCCATGCTGAACCTGTCCAACACAGACTTCACATACTTACTCGGACTCAACCAAAGTTTTTTGTTATACCTATCTCTACTAATTTCCATACCCAATATGTACCTAACTAACCCAAGATCTTTCATCTCAAACTGTGCTGACAATTGAGATTTAAAATCAGAAATCATACCCTTATCCTTCCCAAATAGCAACATATCATCAACATATAATGCAACAATAAGAAGGCGATCATTTTCAACTTTGAAATAAACACAATGATCTGACTTCAATCTTACAAATCCAATTGACAACACAAAGGCATCAAACTTAAGGTACCACATCCTAGGAGATTGCTTCACACCATATAGAGATTTCTTTAATCTGCAAACTAAGTATTCTTTACCTTTAATAATGTAGTGCTCAGGCTGTGACATATAAATCTCTTCTTGATCACCATGAAGGAAAGTTGTCTTCACATCCATCTATTTTATCACTAAATCATATGATGCAGCAAGAGATAACAGAAATCTAATGGATGTCAACTTTGCAACAAGAGAGAATATTTCACCATAATCTATTCCCTCTACCTATGAATACCCCTTTTCAACCAATCTAGCTTTGTACCTCTCAACACTACCATCTGCGCAAAATTTCTTCTTGAACACCCATTTATAGCCAACAGATTTTCTCCCTTTAGGAAAAGGTACAAGGTCCCAAGTTTTGTTTTTCTCTAATGAAGCCATCTCATCATCCATAGCCTCAATCCAGTAACCTGCATCTTCCATGCCCAAAGCCTCTTTCACAGATCTAGGCTCATCAATGTTGGTATTCAAAGAAAAAGCACAACTAGAATCTAACATAGAATAACCAAACCTTTCTGGTTGCTTTCTTTCTCTCGTGGATCTCCTCAAGGGTTGAGGTTGAGGTTTTTCTTCCTCTTCTTCTAAACTATTAGATCTGCTAGAGCTCTCCTCATCATTAGACCCAACATGGTCTCTTTGTTTAGTCTTCTCAGGGGTAGGAGGCAACTAAACAACATCTTTTTCCTTTTCTTTTTCATTTGGTTGTAGCACAATAGGAGAATATGTTAGATCTCTAAAAATAACATTTCTACTATACAACACCTTACTAGTCACAGGATCCCAAAGCTTGTATCCTTTCACACCAGCACTATATCCAATGAAAATACATTTAACAACTTTGTTTTCCAACTTAGATCTTTTCTCCTTTGGAACATGTGCATAAGCTTCACAACTAAAAACATGAAGATGTCTAATTGAAGGCTTCTTACCAGACCACACCTACATGGGTGTCTTACCAACAAGGGCTGATGTAGGAGATCTGTTACGCAGATAGCAAGTAGTGGCCACAGCTTTGGCCCAAAACCTTTGTTCTAAACCAGCTCCACTAAGCATACTCCTAGCCTTCTACAATTGTATTTTTCTCTAGTGTATAAGGAGTTGTCTTATGCCTCTCAATACCTTGTTCTTTACAAAATTGTTCAAACTCTGCTGAGCAAAACTCACTACCATTGTCAGTTCTCACACACTTAATCTTCTTACTAGTCTAATTCTCTACAAGGGCTTTAAATTCCTTGAGTTGACTAAAGACTTGTGTCTTACTTTTAAGGAAATAAATCCATGTCCTTCTACTATAATCATCTATGAAAGATACAAAAAATACAGACTTGGAGATTGAAGGAACTTTTACCAGACCAAATACATCAGAATGAATAAGATCCAAAACATCAGAGGATTTGTGAGAACTAGAGTAAAACTGAACATGATTTTGTTTACCATAGACACAGTGTTCATAGAAGTCAAACTTGAGATTGCAATCATTTAACCCCTCAAAAAGATTTTTATTTTTTATGGTTCTGAGACCCTTTTCACCAATGTGACCAAATCTCAAATGCCACAACATTGTCTTTTCTGTAGGAAGCTTACCTTCCAAAGTGTTTGCATTACCATCGGAACCAATAACCATAGTATTCTTCACTACTCATTCAGATGGTGAGGATGAAGAACTATTACATAGAGGAATACATGCATCTAGCTGAAATAAGGTACCTGTCCTAGTACCCCTTGCAAGCAATATTGATCCTCTCATCATCTTGCATCCTTCTTTCAAAAAAACACCTTGCACACCTACATCATTTAGCATACTTATAGATAATAGGTTTCATGCCAAACCTAGAATGTGCATAACTCCATTGACTCCCTTCACTCGTCCATCAGGAAATTTGATAGTGATCCTTTCGCATCGAACTATCTTTAGGTGAGAATCATCACCCAAGTACACCTTTCCACCATCAAACTCTTCATATTTTGAGAACCAATTTTGATGAGAGGTCATGTGAAAAGATGCACCTGAGTCAACCAATCACACATCAGTAGATACATGGGATGCCAAAGGTATGATGAATGCATCGCCATCTTCTTGAGATCTTTTTGAAGCTAAATCTGAAGGTTTCTTCTTCTTCTTCGGCTCTTTGCAATCCTTACAAAAGTGCCTAGGTTTATCACAGTTCCAACATTTTTCCCTGGACTTATTGGAAGTCTTTGACTTCCCACAAGATTTGGATCTACCCTTATTGTTAGACTTATTGTCATTTTTCTTTCCTCTTTTCATGGATCTCCCACGAACAACAATGGCTTCTTTTTCTGAAATAGAAGCCTTTCTCCACATCTCCTCTGATAGTAGCGAAGACACCACATCATCCATTTTGAAGGTGACTAAAGTGCTTTCGAGAGTTGTCACAAGATGGTCCCATGAATCTAGTAAAGAACACAAAAGTGTGTAGCAATGATCCTCCTCCTCTAACATGACACCAACAGATGTCAACTGTGCAGCCAATAGATTAAATGCAGTTAAATGATCTGTTAAGGATCCACCTTCCTCCATTCACAGAGAGTACAACTTCTTCCTTACGAACAACTTGTTCACCAAAGATTTGGCCTAATACATGGCCCAAGTCTTTTCCACAAACTATATGTGGTTTTCTCATCTAGAAAATTCAGAAGGACTACATTGGTTAAACAGAGTCTTATGAGACCCTTATCTTTTTAGTCTTTGATATCCCAATTTTCTAGAGCTATAGTTTCTAGTCTTGTAGCATTTGAAGTCACTTCCCATAGGTACGATCTTCCAACGTGTCTTCCATCTTGAGTTTCCACAGCTCAAAATTAGTGCCATTAAATTTCTCCACCTCCATTCTTTCATATGATGAACTCGCCATCTCAATCTAAAAATAAGATTCAGGATGCTCTACACAAGACTCCCACTCAACTTGAGATTAGCTCAAAAAATCCTACCCAACAACTAGGATCAAAAGTTGATTAGGCTCTAATACGACTTGTAAGGAAACTCAAGTGCAAAAATAGCTTTCTACACTAATCTTTTAAGAGAAGTATGGTGTAAATCCTATTAAAACTTTTACACTTATAGATTCAATATCATGGAAACAATAATATTACAGCAAACCAAGCATAAAGAAAATAGACAGAGAAAGAAACACATAACACAAAGATTTTTCAGTGGGGAAAAACCTTTCGGTAAAACAACCCCACCCCTCCAGAGCCTACACAATGTATTATCTTCAACACAAGGTTACAATACACTTGCAATGCAAGTTCAACAGTGACAACAAAAGATACCAGTAGAAACTTGCAATACCAATAATACACTTTCTCAAATCCCCACTATTGAGCTAGAGTGTACAGTACTCAAATTTATCTGTTGCCACATGTCTTCACCTATCATTGAATCTTCCTAACATAGCTCTTATGTGTCATAGGAATCCGTCATAACCATTTTAGCTATGATCTCCTTATACACAATTCAAGATGCTGACACATCAACATTATTTGCAAGAAATACATTTTACAAAACAAATAATGAGAATAGGAATTATCCAAGATTGAGACACCTTACTAACAATCGCTAGAGATTTGTGTAAAAGGGGTCTAGATGGAACACTTCTTAGATGCTTAGAAAAGGAGGAATCTGGTCAAGCATTAGTTTACATCCATGAGGACATCTGTGGGGGACATTCCAATGGTAAACTAATACATGTGTTGGCATTATGATACATTTTTGTCATTAGTTACAACACTTATTGGATTCTGACTGCTTACCGAGCTCTCACCGAACATTCCTTTGTAAGCCAAGCTTTACCTAGTTCTCAGTGTTTACCGAGTGATCGAGGTGAACAAAGAAGTCAGTGTTTACTGAGTGATCAAGGTGAACAAAGCAGCCAGTGTTTACCGAGTGTTCAAGGTAAAGAAAGGAATCAATTTTGACCAAGTGAAGATGTACTTAGTATTGACCAAGAACTTCATGATAACCGAGCTCCTGAGGTTATCAAGGAAATTAATTTTATTGAGCTCAAACGGTTATCAAGGAAACTAACTATCACCGAGTCACAAGGTTCTATCGAGTGTTTCCTTTGATCACCGAGCTACAGTTCAGATAGAAGTGTTCACCGAGTGACATCTCTTCTACCGAGTCTCCAATGGTTACCGAGTTCAGAACTACTCAAAGTGTTTAGTATGGACCGTGCCTTCACTTCTATCGAGTGCATGACGATGCCGAGTAACGCAGTGGACGTCGAGTATCAGAAGGACACCGAGTTAGTTCAGTGAACTCGAGTTTTAACCTTGGGCCGACTTTGTATAGAGATTTGCACTTGTTGTTTTGGCCGACCTTGCATGTATTGTTTATTTGGATGGTATATATATGCAATGTATTGTATCATTCAAATGTAATGGTAATGAATGAAAATGTGAAAGTGTGAAAGAAATACATGCGTGCGAAAGTATGTGTGCTGAGTTGTGAAGGTATTCAGCAAGGTCAAGTTTTGGAGCAAAAAAGTTTTATCTATCACATCAAGGTGAATCAGAGCATAGCGGATCTTATCAGCAATCAGTTGTAATCAGATCCACTGTTTCATTCTAACAGGTGAATCAGTTTTTGTAAATCCTTTAACAAGGTAGACTTAACAGTCTTTTGTAAATCTCCTAATAGAGTGCATACTTTATTGTATGTTTTTAAATCCTCTAACAAGGTGGATCTAGCAATCCTTTGTGCTCCTAACAGGGCAGATCACCAGAAGTGGTCATTGTAAGCCTTAATCGGCCAACTTCATACTGCAGTAACAAAGCTTTGTGGGTTTCATCCCCACCCCAGTTTTACTTTCTATTTGGAAGGTTTTTGGGTCACCAAATCTGTGTGTTCAAGTGTTGCAAATGATTTTGTTTCATGCTTACAGTAGGTTACTTGGATGAATGGTGAATATATCAGTATGCAGTTTTATTGTTTGAAATTTTAAAAGTTACTGATTCACCCCTCCCCTCTCAGTAACTTGTCATATCTTGAATATTTCCAACAACATGATCCAGGCAAGGAACTCATTTCTTATATTTCTCATTGGTCATTTCAGAATTGCGCCTTTGATCTTGTTGTGCAGATTCATCCCATCTCATCATGTGGACACAAGTTTATTATCACTGCTAGTGATTACTTCACTAAATGGGTAGAAGTTGTCCCAGTTTGTGTTGCCTCAGGCAAGATAGTTTCTCTATTTATTTTGAATCATATTCTCTGTAGATATGGAGTTCCTTCTGAGATTATCACTAACAATGGAGGTTAGTTTAAAAATAAGGACCTTAAACAACTTTGTAAGAAATTCAAAATAAAACAACATTGGTCCTTCATTTACTTCCCACAAGGAAATGGTCAAGCAGAAGCATCAAACAAAACCATTCTACAAATCTTACATAGAACAATTCATAAGAATGGTTGCAATTGGCACTTACAAATAAATCTAGCTTTGTAGGCCTATACAACAAGTATTCATACTCCTACTAGGGCTACTCCTTTTGCCATTACATATGTTGCTAAGTAGTGTTACCTTTAGAGGTTGAGATTCCTTCACTCAAAGTTTCCCTCAAAGGTCTAGTTATATATGAAGACTACTGCACCATGAGACTTCAAGAGTTAGAACTTCTTGATGACAAATGCCAAGCATAATTTGACCATATGAGGGTCTATCAAAAGTGCATGTCAAAAGCATTCAACAAAAAGGTTCACCCTAGAGAACTCTGGGTGGGAGATCTTTTCCTATGTGAAAATCCTAAGAATCAATAGAATAGAGATCAAAAGGGTAAATTTGAACATAATTGGCTTGGACCTTACATTATTACAACAACTTTTGGATCTAGTGCCTATTTACTCTCTACAGCAGAGGGAGAGTAGCTCCTTGATCCTATCAATGTCTTGCACCTAAATAAATTCTATCCATGATGCCCATTATATCTAGGGACAACTTTGTACATATTTATTGATCCTAAAAAAATAACAAAAAAATGATATATTGTCAAAATTCTACAAATTGGAAAATGTCCTAAAAAAATGATCATCTTAGTAATAAGTGCTTTGATGTATCTCAAAAAAAATTATATATATATATATATATATATATATATATTTTTAAAATCTAAGTGGTGAAAACCTAGAAACAAGCGCTACTTGAGGCCTTTGCACCCCTATTTCTTAGTGCATATCCTTGACACTTGGCCTTTCTCCATCATGCCTTGTCCTTGTTACCTTGGTTTGGAATTAGTCTTTATCTAGGGGGCATAACTTTGTTTTCTTTGGTCTCTTGGGTGCATTAGTCTTTACGAAACCTTGCAGATGGTGTTTTTTAATACCACCCCAACTCTATTTTTCAGTACAACCCCTGACATTGAGTTTTTTTAAAAAATTATTAGTTTGGTCTTACCTAGTTTCATCATGTGATCGTACCTGCTTGCAAGAATTTGATCCTTATCCTTGGAACTCAGTATCAGTTAACACACTTAAATTTTTCAACACAAACACTTATTGCTTGACCTATGTCATGATCTTTTCTTTGTGTGTTGACTGTTATTGATTTACATTGAGTGTCCTTGTCTTATAAGTCTCTTCAGGATGCATAGCTAGAGGACTTGGGGCATGGGGCATGTTTTTTTTTTTCTTTTTCTTGAAGTTGTGGTCTTGAAACTCTAGAATGTCTCTTGTTGTCCCCTTGAAACACTTAGGAGATTTGAGGCATCACGTCGACTATTTTTGCACAACTATTCTTATGATCATCCTAACATCTATACCTCAATGCGAGCATGGTTTTGCTACATTAAATTGGTAAGATAACATTGAAGTCATCTTGACCTTTATGTCTTTGATTCTTATGTTAGAATCTTTCCACATTCCAATCCAATATAAATCACTTTCATATCTTCATAGTTGTGCTTGTGACTAGTGATGATTGTGTGATTTCCTGGTGTCCGTTAATAATGGCCCAGTAATAAAAATAAGTTCTTTTACATTCTCTAATGAATTATGAACACAAAATCCTATGTTATAGTTTCTCTTTTGCAAGTACACCTTTGCATTTTCATGTAGCTTGTATTATTAAACTTCATGTTACGTTGCATTTTTAGGCCGCATTGTGAGTTTGCGTGGTTTTTCCCTTCATCTTTCTTGTCAACTTTTAATCAACTATGGTCATTATTTGATCTTCATTTCATTATCTTCTTTCATGATCTCAATCTTACTTTTTATCTTAAACAGTTGATTGATTTTGGGGCATTCTATTTCTTACGAAAAATTTTCTTTTCTTCTTTTTGTTTCTTTCCACATCTTCCAAATTTCCACCTTCCATTTTCTTTCACCACACTTATTTTCTTCTAATTCACTTTTGGGGCATAATATTTCATGTTGTTTGATCTACCTTGGTTCCATGCATCTTATATCTTTCATCTTACATCAAGAACTTTATCTTTTGTTCAATTTGATCAATTTTTTGTTTCTCCTCTCTCTCATTTCGATCATGAGGAGGCAATACCTATAAATTTAATTCCTCAATTCATTTTTATCAATTTTATCCTTGACTTTTTAAAGTCAAAATTTATTTGCATTCTTTATCTTGACATGTTCTCAAATCAACAACACATCTAGGTTGTTTTACGATCCCAAATCGATCTCACACTTCAATTTATTTCTTTGACTACATGTGTTCCCAAATTGATCATGCATTAGTCAAAGAGGGGAAAATATATGCACCCTACAATGGTCTCCTAGACTATGGTCTCCCATTATTCAATTTATCAAATTTCCTGAATCAATGGTTTGCAATATTTTATTAAATCAATTCAAATCAATTTCTTTGATCAAATTGTAAACAATTTAGTTATTTAAATATTTCCTGAAGGTTTAATCATTTTATCATAAGTCTTATTTAATTAAAATAAAACCTCTCTTTTAACTAAATAATTAATCCACATTTAATTATTTAAGAGAAAAACCCCTCTTTTAATTTAATTAAATATTTCCTATTTAAAGAACTTGCTCCCTTTTAATTTAATTAAGTTCCGTTTTAAAAAAGGCAATAAAATAATAATAAAAAATTTCTCTAAACTTAAATGCACATATTTCTAAGTGGGATTTGATTTAATTTTCCTCGTCTTTTCTCATTAGTGGAATTTTGTCTCACACAGACCAATCTTTCTCCATCCTTGATTAAATCTTATTGCCTTTTAATTTTAATTATCTATTCTTCTTTATAAGATAGAGCCCTTTCCCCATTTTTTGGACATCCATGCTTATGCTATTGTTACGTTGTAGGTTTGGAGAGTGATTTTAGGAGGAGTTTGAGCATTGAAGCCTTTTGTAGAGAACGTCTATCTTCTTGACTTCTTCTCTCATGCATCCATGGCTTCCATCATCATGATCCATCTTTGCATTTTCATATTAGCTTAGATCCATATTTGTTTTCATAGATTAATATTGCATTTTTATTTCATTTCACATATTAGATTTCCTTTCTTGCATTGCTTTGCATTTTCATCATTTAGATTAATTTGCATCTTCATTTGCATTCATATTTTGATCTTCAAATCTCTCATTTTATAGTGTACTTGCATGGGCACAAACTAGGTCGAATTTAGGGCCTCCATTACAAACCCTTACACTCCATAAATAGAGAGCTATGAGCTACTATTCAAGACCTCATTCTTAAGAAATCTTGGATATAATGACTCATAGAAGTGTGCTCACATTTTAGGCATACACCATGAATATAATATTATCCACAAATATTTTTGCTAATAATATCTTATTTTGTGTCCTTCTTTAATATACAAACTACTATTATCATTTGTTCTTTCAAAACCAATCTTTACTAGATATCCATGTATTATTTCATGCCATGCTCTAGGATCTTGATTCAGACCATATAAAGATTTATGTAGTATAAAGACCATATCTCTTTTGTTTGGATTAATGAAACCTTCAAGATGATCAATGTAGACTTCTTCTTCCAAAATTCCATTCAAGAAAGCTAATTTAACATCCATTGAATACACTTTGAATCCTTTATGTGCAACATGTGCAAGTAATTTTCTGACTCTTTCAAGTCTAGCAATAAGAGTACATATTTATCCATAGTCTATACCTTCTTCTTGAGCATATCCTTTACATACTAGCCTTTTCTTATTTGTTGATACTTCACCATTTTCATTCTTTTTTTTTCTTCTAAAAACTCACTTTGTGCTAATTAAATTTGTATCCTTGGGTCTAGAAAAGGGAGTCTAGGCTTTGTTCCTTTCAATTTGCTCAATTTCTTCATTCATTGCTTCTATCCAACTTTAATTATTCAAAGCATCTTTTATAGTTCTAGATTCAAATTTGGTAAGAAAAAATGTAACTTTTAGTTTTTTCCTTGTCATTATGCCTCTTTTCTAATCTCCAATTATTTTTTCTAGTACATGATTCCTTCTAACATATCTAGCATGTATAGGTTCATTCCTTTAAGATTTTGGACTTGTTTTACTTGGTTCACCATGCTTAAAATTTCAGTGAACTTATAATCTTTTCTTGGGTCCCACTATCTGAAACTCGATTGCCTCTATTTGTGACTCTGGTTCTTCTATCTAAGACTCAAGGTTTTTCTAACTACTTCTCCAGTTGCACTACAGACTTAGGTGAGTTGGGCAACATAGATCAGTATCTACTATTCCCCAATCACATTTCCTTGGACCTTGAGTAGAGATTCAAACTCATAGTAAACAAAGTTTTTGTAGTCTTTAGGTTCTTTTCTTTTTTCTTCACTCTTTTCCATAAACTCATCAAATTTCACATGTACACTTTTTATAAACTTGTGAGTAGAAAGATTCAAATATTTATATGCTTTGTTCTTATTAGAGTAGCCTAGGAACAAGTCTTCATCACTATTTGCATCAAAATTTCCTTTCCTTAACTCTTTCAAGATATAATATTTTGTTTAAATACTTTGAAATAACAGACATTTCCATAGAATAATTCATAAGGAGATTGATTTATACCTTGCCTCACTTGAACTTGGTTTAGGGTATGAACTATTGTGTTGATTTCTTCTTTCCAGTATTTGGTTGTAATAGTTTTCTCTATCATCAATGTTCTTGTACAATCCATGATGGATCTATTTCTTCTTTAGACTCTTGCCCTATTCTACTGAGATGTACTAGATGTGGATACTTGTCTTTTGATTCCTCTTTCATTGTAGAACTCATTGAATTCATTAGAGATGAATTCACCTCCTCTGTTTGACCTTTGGAATTTTAGATTCTTTCCTATTTCTTTCTCAACTTTAGCTAGTTACCATTTGAACTTTTGAAAAGATTCTAAAATGTTTGTTAGGTACATAATTATCATCATCCTAGAATAATCATCAACAAACAAAATGAAATAGTTGTCTCCATTTTAGCTCTCTATACCTATTGGTCCACAAAGATCTATATGAACTAATTCCAAAACTTCTTCAAAATTGTAATTTTTACTTTTGAAGCTAGTTTTCCCCATTTTTCCAATCTGACAATATTTGCATATATCCATTTCAGGTTTCTTCAAATTTGGAATACCTCTTACTCTTTTTTTATTGCTTATGGTAACTATATTATCAAAGTTTACATGGCACATCCTTTTATGCCATAGAAAAATTTCCTCAGATGTTCCAAAAATCATGAACTTCTAGTGAGATCTAGGTAGCATAGATTACCTCTAGTCTAATTTCTAGTCCCAACTAAGTTTCCTTTACCATCCATCAACTTGTCTCTCCCATTCATGAATTCTACCTTGCATCCAGTGTTTTTCAACTATGCCACACTCTGAAGATTGGGTCTTTGTCTTTCAACCTAGTAGGCATTGTCACATTTAAGTTTACCAACTAATGCAATGCATCCTTTTCCTTTCACATATTATGGATCATTGTTTCCAATTCCAACACTTCCACTATCACAATGTTCAAAGTGTTCAAACTTAGTTTTGTCACCAATCATGTGATGACAATAACCACTATCTATTTTCCATGTATCATTCTTGCCAACATGAGAAATAAGTGTCAACTTTTCATTATCCTCATCATTTGATCATCCTTAACAATAATATATACCATTTCATTTTCATCACTATTAAAATCTTTTACAATATAACAAAGATTTCTTACATTTATCTTTATAGTCTTTGTAGCTCTTAAAACCTTTCTTGCCTTTGAACTTGTTGAATATTTTGTCATCTTTATTTTGTTTCTTTGGAAAGCTTGCAACAATGTGCCAAACTTGTTCACAAGAGAAATAAATCAATGGTATTTTACATTTATATTTACCTTTTACTTTCAGTAACATTCTTGCAAGAAAGGCTTCAATAGTTTTAAGTTCATCCTCAAAATCATTATCTTCTTCATTGTCAATCTATTTTCCTTTTGAGTTTCCTCCCTTTCAACCAAGAGTTAGTTTGGTTTGAATGTCGATTCTATGTTGTTAGTGTTAGGATGATAGTTATCAAAGTTATCAAACTCAAAATAACTCAATCTTCCAACTAGTGTATCCAAAGTTGTATTTTTTTTGGGATCACAAATCATCTCTTGAATAACTGAAACTCTAATTGCATAAATAGGAAGAAGAGTTTGTAATACCTTGTCGACTACTGTAATATCATCTATTTTTCCTCCCATAGCTCTAATTGCACTGACACTTGCTTTGATTCTTTCACTATATTTTTCAGTTTTTTCATCTTGATCTGATCAAGATGGCCACTTACACTCTTTTCCTTGGCTCTTTTCACATTATCATCTCCTCCACAAATATTTTCTAGTTTGTTCCATATATCATAGGCAGTAGGACACTCTTTGACTTCATCAAATTCATAATAGTTGAGAGAGGTAGCAATATCAATCATCATTGTGTTATAATTCTTCATGTCCACAATCTAATCCATAATTAATGGCTTTGACAGTGCCACATACTGATTCTCTAAAAACTGCAGAGTTGTATCTCCAATGGTTACTAGATGGGTATGTGCAGGATCATTGTGTGCCAAAAATTGGCAATTTGATAAATATTTAGTCCTAAAATGCCTCTTGAAGAATTTCAAAATCTATTCTAACTTTTTTCCCACCCATCTTTATACGAAAAGAAAATAATTAATACCTTTATAAGGCCTACTATATCTTTTGTTACCAACTGTATATGGTCAACTTTAAAAATGTCACAAAAATATATTTCTGGCCTATTCTTGTGTTCTTTTTACTTCAAACATGTAGCTGAAAACTTTTTTTTCTTCAAAATTTGATGAAATGAAAAGGGTTTATTAAGAATGTTCTTAGATTTGCATAAATGTAAGGTTTATCAAATTATGAGTTTAGTAAGTAATTATTATTTATTTTCTAATGGAGTTGCACATAATGTGTCGATTGACACACTGCTTGAAAAACAACTATAACTTTCAAATGGTATAACATTTTTGAAATCCAAAAGATGCATCAAATTCTATGCTTCTTCTACCATAAGGAAAAAAGGAACTAAATTTTGTAGAGTTTTGAATCAGTTAAGGTGGTCAGACATGAGAGTTGTTTTATTCCAAAACTACTAAAATTAATAATCATTTATTTATTTAGAATAAAAATACACAAAAATATCTATCACATTCAAGCATGAGTCTATTTCTTCTATCTAGAATATTATTTAAAAATATTATCATTTTGTTTTGATTAAGGTGGTCAGACATATGTTGACTTCTTATTTTTGTCCTAAAATTTTGACCAATCAATTTATTTATTTTTCAAATAAGGCCTAGTAGTTTAGAAACTAAATTCAATTTCTTAGAGATTCTTTTGTCTCAACTTTTTGATATAAAGTTTATAACAAGTAGAAAATTGAGATAACCATGACTTGCTAATTTTTTTATTGCCACTTGATAGCATAGTTTGGTTGACTATGATCTTGCACATACCCAGATGTAGTTTCATGAGTTCCAACCATGCTACAATGTTACCTCCATTAATCTTGGGGATATCTCTTATGTAAAACATCTTAATCTTTAGCTTAGGTCTTTGAAACCTTTCCTACAAGTACTAACAACTCTAATAGAATTTTTTTGAAATATAAGAGTAACTAAGAGGGCTAGGGTGAATCAGTTACTACAAAATCAATTCCAAATCCCTTAGATGTTATTATAAACTTCTCAATAGACCAAATCTTGGCACTGCTTGGTTAGAACTAGATATGCACTGTAACTCGGTTAAAAAAAAAGTCTTAAGATATTAATGTGTATTAACCTATAATAACTTAGTTACATATACATAAATTAGTAATAAATTCACATGAAAACATGAGAGACCAAGATTTAACATGGAACCCCAATTTGGGAAAACCTCTAATGGAACTAGTTACAACTTTTCACTCTTTTGAAGTGAGCCCTGTTAGGATCCAACCCTATTAAAGGATACAAAAAACATGGTTAGGTGTGACCTTGTTAGAGGATTTGAATCAGCCTGTTAGGAGTGGCCTTTTTAGAGGTCTTAAGATACTTCAATCTAGAAATGCTACCTTGCTAGAGGATTTACAAAATGACTATTAAGTCAACTCTCTTAGGAGATTTCTTCACTACTACAATTGTTAGAGAGTAACAATCATTGACTTGATTGATGAAGCAAATGACTTTGTAGATTCAAATCACTTTTATGGTTTATGTACTAGATTCTCCCTCATCAAAATATTCTTTCCAGCTCCTTGGATACTCTATCTTCAAACTAATATCCTTCTTATTCCATATCTTTCTAATATTTCCATTTCAACACTTCAATCCATAAATTTACCTCTCATCTATAGGAAGCCCAATGTCAAGTCTTCTTGAATTCCCTTTCAAAAAAATAATAACATCCACTAGGTCATCCTCTATTAACCATTTAGTTAAAAAAATTATCTTGTTGTTAGTTAGCTAACACTGAAAATAATCACTCGATAATACTGGGCTCCTTTGGTAACTAACCTAACATAGTTAATAATAAATCCATTTGGTAAGAGACTTGACTTGGTCTACACCAAAACTCTTCAATGATCAACTAAAATTGGTTCCTTCTGAATTTTTTTCAGCTAATACTAGAGTTTTCTTCAGTGCTTGATTGAGCTTAGTTAATACTAGTTGTGCTCGACTAGAGCATAACATTTTTGTAACATCAATGAAAATATATAGTTGAACAATTGATTTCAACAAAAGGTATGTAAGGAATTGTAAATTCTAATGACAACATACCTTGTTTCCTAACACAAAGTGTGCCAAAGTTCATATTTACATAAGATAAGATTCATGGGAAGAGATTAGTGAATTGAACGAAGTGATGGAATTAATTACACTATTGAGTTTTTGTGAATTAATAATACTGTTTTGTATTAATTGAGCATTGCAACATGGATCAAATTCTTATGTTGCCTGAGTTAAAATGTATTGAATGTGATGTATATTGGAGGCTGAGTTAACAAAGGACTAATGATGAATGAGATGGTTGGATTCCACCTAATATGTTATACAACATTTATAGATGCCCTACTTTGAATGAATGAATCTATATATTGAAAATATGAAAGCAATTTACATACCTTGCTCTCACATTTTGAGAGCCCAAGCAATTTTTGATGTGATAGAAAGAGCATTTTTTTTATGAAGAGTGAACGAGCATTGATTTTCAGTTGTGTTGAGTTATTTAGGAAGAAATTTTTTAATGGTAAACATGAAAATGACATCTAGATCATTGTTAGTAGTGAGGAATCAAGGTGAAGAGGTAAGTAATGATCAATTGGTGAATAGTGACACTTTTCCTCAACCTAAATACCATGTTATTCCAAAAATTTTAATGAAAGGAGATTCAATGGGTATGTTATCATTGATACCATCTAGGATTATCATGATCCATGATGTACATAGCTACACAACATGCACAAGATTAGTGAAGTTGCAGATTATTAAATCTAATTGGCATATCAAAAATTATGTGACAAAGGATTTTTGAAAGATGAGTTCAATCTTGTAGAGAGGAAGGGATTAACACAAGCCCTAGTTTTTTCAAGAAACTTCAAAATTCAATTGATTAAAGAAGTGCTAAGCCAAATTCATGATATGGTGCTATGGTTGGGGAATGATTTGATAAAAACCATGAAGAAGATTACACATACTATAATAGTGTATCCCACATTTGATACAAATATGACCATGAGATACCAGAGAAAAGAAGTAGTTGAGGAAAACACCAAGGTTGAGTGCAATGGACGTGGTATGCCAATATCCAACATTACTGATCCATTGATAGAATTTATTGTGAAAGTGATTGCACATGAATTTTACTAGTCAAGTTGACTAATTAGTGTGTTGTGTATGGTAGTGGATTGATCTTGCTAAGATCCAATGGTTGGAGTTGGAAGAGAATGTTTTATTAATTAAGAAGGCAAAAAATTCAATGTGTAAGTTTGGATCATTGATTATGTGCATCTTATTTTATATTCAAAATTTTTTCCCTACTATTGTAAATGTTGTATGGGAGCAAGGATAACCTTCTACTAGGAGGATAAATGAATTTATTTCAAATTTGGGAGATAGTTTTGAGAATATATTAGATGGGTATTTTTATGAATTCAAATAGAAAATGACAAGAAGAACAAGGATTCCTACATCCTTAGTTGACAAGTACACATATGTTTAGGTAGTTAAGCCAAGGGTAGCCTGACTTAAACCATTTGGTTATGAACTTGATATTGATAATGTAAGTGAAAAAATTATTAAATTTCTTACTAAAGAAATTGATGCAAAGGCTGAGCCCTTTGGTATATATGAAGAAGATAAAGAAAGAATAACAATAGATATCAAAATTTCTTTTCTAACAAGAAAAGAAAGAAGAAGATCAAAGACCTAGAGGAAAAACTAGGCCTAGAGACTGAAGGTGAAGGACCTTTAATGATTACTCAAGGTTGTCAAGAAGACAAAGAGAGTGAAGATAATGATAAAGAGGAAGAGGAAGAATTTGTAGAGAAGAACATTAAAGCCCTAAGACTTGTCTCACCACAAGAGAAGAAGGAAACAAAAGTTACAATCATAGAGGCTAAGGTGCAAAAATCAGTAAAGGAAGCTATATATAATCTCCCCTCTCTTCCTACACCAATGAGATCTAAAACAAGAGAAACCACAATAGCTAGTGCCAAGCCACCACTGAGAAAGGGTATTGCAAGAATTAGAAAACCAAGTGAAGGTTCTAATGGAACAAGTGGATCAAATAGAAAATTGCCAACCACAAAATGGTCAACCAAGGAGAAGATAATTGATTACACATTACAAAGAAGGACGATGGTGATTAAGATGTAGAGACAATAGAATTTGATGAACTGGTCACTACCAAGTAGTTGTACACACACATCTAAAATATCTTGACAAGGTATCTGAAAATATAAGAAACTTTGTAGGCTTATCATGTTTTAAATTTATAAAGCATGGAACACTGAGTGCATCAAATAAAACTGAGGTAGAAAAAGTCATGCTAGATATGATGGCTAAGTTCAAGACCACACCCATAGAGATAGGAAATAATATTCCTAATGAATTGTATAAAATAATTGATGCAAAATGGGAACACACAATAAAAATCAAGAGGAAAATTAGAGAAGGAGCATTAGAAAATATAATGCTTGAGCTAAAAAATAAGTTGATTATCATTTTTTTGGAGAAGTATAGGAACATATTTGTTTCTACATATAGAGAATTTATGCTTTTGCAACATAAAATTGAGGATGTCATAAAACAAAGTGAATTATTATGGAAGAGTTTTTTTGGATTGACAATTGCAAAAAATACCAACAAGAATGTTAAAGGTAAGGAAGCTCAATAGGTCACTGAGTAATATGTATATAATGATCTTGATACATTGGAAGAGAATATTAGACAAAAGGTATAGGAGAATAAAAATGATACTATAACTATAGAAGATATACATTATTATGAAGAAGACATAGGTGTTATGAGCTCATAGGAATAGGATAATGTATTCCTTATTCATCCAAACACACCTAACACTTGTATAATTCAATAAATAAAGGACTATCCTAAGATAGGAGAAACATTAGTCAAAGTTGTTGATTTCAATGCACAAATTCAATATATCCAACAATAACTACAACAAGTCTCATAGACCAAAAACTTGGTAATAGATGCTGAGGAGCCAATAAAGAACAAAGAATTAACTAAGGCACCAGAAGAACATATAGATGAAGACAAAAGAACCAAAGTTAGATTAGTCTAATATAATTCAACAAGGACCACAAGTCTTAGGACCTCTATTGGAGGGAAACAAGGAGACACATATGAAATAAAAGGAGAATGAAGGAAATGAGAATGAAGTATAATAGAAAAGTCTAAGTGTGACAACTAATACTTTAGACCCAGCTACTTCAAATTCCAGATTTATATAATAGGTGCAAGTTCCTACAAAAAAAATCATGTCAAGTGCTACTATTGTTTCCTTAGCCACTGATGCATAAGATATATTGAGTGGTGAAACCCTTGCACCCACTCTAGCCTTCATTGTGCTGAGTGGAAAAAAACCTAAAAAGGAAAAAGGGAAGAAGAAGAAGATAAGTTCTCTAGGTAAATATATTACCTTGGATGAAGTCATTGAGTTCCTAGTCTAAGATTTGAAGAATCTCACATTTGAGATAAGAGTTATCTTGCAAGACATCTTGGCAAGAAAGAAGAGACAAGAAGAAATGCAAAGAGAGAAAAAAAAAAGGCAAGTACTACATGATATCGAAAACATATTTGTTGTATCATTTGACATTCACCACATTGATGAACGGGACCCTATTATCTCTTAGTTAGTCCAAATTGATAAAAAAAGTAAACACTGAGTATATAGAAACAAATGAGAAATTGATTGCATGGTCAGAGAAAAAATTTGAGAAAAAGGTACTTGAAAAGGTTTCTACTATAATTGCATTGAGAAAAGTTGAATTGTCAGCACTTGTAAATAATCTCAAAGAACTTGTGAAGAAAATCAAAGACCTGTAAAATATTCTTTGTGATGTGTCAAGATTTACTAATGAATTTTAGTGCAGTATTCAAAATATTGAGGTTGATTTGAAATCTTTAGGGAAATCTATTTCTCAATCAATTGATATAGTTCAATGGATTACAATAGATTATTGTTTATAGAAGGGAGACTAGACAAGTTGCAAACAACAACCAACTGAATAAGGCCTAAACTTGTCTCCATACAGTCCATGCTAATATCTCATTTGGAGCTTATGTCATGAGACTTAGCCTTAGAAAATAATCTAGTACAACTAGATCATAATCTTTTTATTTTTGATAGCTTGGTTGACTTAGTTGGAAATTTTGAGATGAAGATTCAAGTCTTGGAATCAAGAAGAACTACATACGATCATGCTCTTTCCATGATCATCCAAACTCATAATCAATTCATTGATCACTATGGTTTGATTGCATCCTCCCAACCCCAATAGAAAACATGAGTGACACAATCAATGGGGATAGAAGAAGATTTTAAAGAAGGATCAGAAAATTGATAACATTCAAAGATTTCATGGATAGATCAAAGATATGTGTTGTTGTAACTAAGTATTTACTATTTACACTTACTTAAGTTTACTTAGGTTAATGCATATATTTCATTATTTATTTATTATTCACCTAGGAGTATGCATACTCTTTTGAGTTGTCATGTTGACAGCACAAGAGTTTGCACTCTAATTATGCACATGTTATCTACACTTAGAGTTAGCAGATTATTTGAGCACATGGTGTTTACAACATTCTAGACACCTCATAATGCTTATCCTCTTATTGTGGAGGATATGTGCTTAGTTGTCATGCTTATCTCCTAGTTCTTTCTAGACACATTCTAGATGCATCTTAGAGGCCTTTATATACAAGCTCTCCTAGTGTTTATGCACATGCTTCTGATAATAAAAAGCATTTTCATATTGATCATACTCTCTGGTCTACTATGTGCTTTTGCTTATGCTCCTTGATCTTGAGTGAATTTTTCTTTAAGGCAAATTCTTACATGGTATCAAAGCTGAGGGAGATTCTCTACACATAGCCATTTGAGACCATTCATGCTTTAGCTCCTCAACCTAAATCTAGAGCATCCATACAAATTGGGAGCATCTAGAGCCAAATCTGAACTCACCATTGCATTCATAGTGTCAATTCAGTGAAGATCAACTATAAATTTGCCTATGCTAGGTGAAAGCTGATTTTTAGGCAATTTTATTTTGCAAATCAGAACTTGGAAGCCCCAATTTAAAGTTTGGGTATGATCATTTTCAGATCTATTTAATTGTTTTTTTGGATCTGAATCAATTCTCTCTGCAATTTTGGGTTTCTTTTTAATTTTTAATTTTCAAAATAGTTACCTAGTCAGGAAAAAAAATTTCTGTAGAATCAGGCTATCAGATCTTGGCTCTATAATTTCATAATTATTTATTTACGTAGGGTATCATTTAATTGGCTAGCTTATTAGAATTTTGTGGTCACCTACAATTAAATCTAGGCTATACAAACAAGCGAGCCATACTGTGTATTAAATCTAGGCACAGTCACAAATCTGGTAGCCTCCTCACCAATGAGCATCCTCTAACCGGTGAGCTTGGCTTTGCATTCATCTTTGTAGATTTTTTATTTTAAACAACCCACATTTTGGGTGACCCACACATGTAGGATTATTAAAACAGAATCTAGTATCACATAATACATTGGTGAAAAGCTGCAGAAATTCAACATTAATCATAACTAGTCGTACTGTCCCAACTTGACGACATTAATCATTCTCTAGTGATGGGTTAGAGAATTTTGACAACTATTAAATAAATTCAACTACGACAATATTTGTCACCACTCTCCTACTCACATGAAGTACAGCAACCATAGTCTAGATATGACAAATTTTTCTCTAAGGAAAATTCTTACAATATGACAAGCTACATTAGACTATTCGAGTCATGTAAAATATGGATTCTATACAATGCCTATGTTGTAAAAAGGATTTTTAGTCCTATATGGACTCACTCATAGGCATATGGGAAGTATTATAAGTTTTTTTAATTTTATTGTGATGAAGTAATCATGACTAACTTTTATTGCAACTAATATCAAAGGGGGCGATTGTTGATCACTCTATTTTTTTAATCTATTAGTGTGAAACGCTTATTCATATAGAATGTAGAGTTGGTTAGTCATCACTAAAAATGAGTCACTCTATATAGGCTAAGTCATCTATTTGTTAGACCTATAAATGATATTATATATGACAAGCTCTATAGGAACTAAGCAACTCTATGGTTTCCAAGTATTCCTATGCATGTCGAGTAAAGTAAAAAGAGTTCATGATGAGTCAAATAAGAGGTGCGGAGCTAGTTGAGGATGAGTATTAGCAGTAAGAATAATTATGATTGAGCATTAGAGATAGTATGTGCTAAGGTACATTGTTTGAATAAAAATATTTGAAATGGTACAAAATTTAAGGTAAACCATTTTGAGCTGACATGTAAATGCCATTTAAGGATTGTATAGTTTGTTACAAAGTATTTTTTATAGATTTTGATGTGAAATATAGATCCCTATGAAGGAAATTTAACCAATAAGATTAAGAGGTAAAAAAGGGAAATATCCAGATCATTGATTTTATTCTAGAAGACTCTACAAATATCTATTTAAAGGAAGATCAAAACCCTATTTTATATGTATGTGAAGTGTTGTGGATGATTATGTGAAGGAGTTAGCTTTTGGAGGCTACAAGAATAGTTGTGCAGTAATAGAGTATAGAAACCATGTGAAGTAGTGAAGAGAAGATTAAAGATACATCACATTAGAGATTAGGTCAGAGAGTGTAAAGAGAAGTAATCAACATTGTAAGTGTAGACCAAAGGATCAAGCATTGAAACATTCTAGTAAGTGAGTCAGGGTAAATATCTTAATAGAGTGGTCCTAATAGGACTAACTAAATCTCTTAATAGGATGGTCCTAATAGGCCTAAGTAAATCTCTTAACATAGTGCTTAATTCATTATGAGTTTTAAATCCATTAATCATGGTAGACCTAACAGTCTTGTAAATCTTGTAACAAGGGAAGCTCTCTTATAGATTATCTCATCAAAAGTGATCAAATTTGTCGCCCTAATAGGTGAACCTTGTTATGATAGATGTGAAAATTTGTGGGTGTCATCCCAACCCCAGTTTTACCTTCACTTTGGAGATTTTTTGGAAAACCAAAATCTTTGTGTTATGTGTTTAAATTTAAGCTTATGGATGTGATGCATAGTTAGATTTATTTCAGTATTTCAAGTTTACAGATATGTTATGTTATTCATGATATAGATATGAGATGGATTAAATGGTGATTATAGTTAAGTTTTTTTGAAGGATAATTTTTTTAATGATCCTAATTCACCTCCCCCTCTCATTATCTCACCTTCCCAATAAAATTCTAGCAATTTAACCTTATTAGGAGTTACAAAGACATTACTAGGTGTAACTGTGCTAGGGGATTTCGCTTTAGTCTTGTTAGAATCTCTACCTTTTTAGGCATATCCTAGTTAAAAGCCTTTAAATACTAACTAAACTACCACCCTATTAACTAATTTACTATATCACACATGTTAGAAGCCACCTACTTAAAGTATTTTTACTATTGTAACTACTAGGAAGCAACGTAAAGAATGATCTTTTGAATAAAATTACATCTTCGTAAATAGATTCAATGAAGCTCAAATTTTTTTCAAAATTTACTAAACTCTACCTTGTTTTGATCACAATCTATACTCCTCACCTCACTTCCTTGATTGTGTTCATTAAAAAAAGCTATTAATCTTCCACTAGTATATATTGGAATTTGAAGTCTATCAGCTTAATCAAGCCCCAAAATATTGAAATCAATATGTATTTAAAATATATTTCTCAAATATAATTCATTATGAGATAAATCTTAAACCATTAAACACATATCAAATACCACAACAAGAAAATCATAGAATTATGTTGCAAGAGGTCAAACACATTTTTACTATACATTTTCTTCCTCCAGAATACTCTCCATATGCTATCACCAAAAAATGTGATATGTGTCATATGATAAGCTGCAATCCTGATGATGCATCAACAGATAATGACTAACTCAATTGAATCTATCACAACCTTAACTCATATAACTAATCATGAATTTGTTGACTATCACTCAAGAACTCAATACACTTTAATGTCTTCACTATGTCACCACCTAGCTGAAATTAATAGTTAGTTTTGATCATATTGATGTAGAAGCATCCTGGGTTGACTTGTAATCCTACTAATTTTGTTCATTCTATTAGTTGTTTTCAAGTTCTACTTGTTGTCAAGTTGCACTCATTGCTAAGTTCTTTTATGTGTTGAGTTGTGTAGTAATGGCTAAGTATTCCTTCATGGTCCAAGTGAACTTGATATTTGTTATGCTTGGTTACTTCTTGTATTGAGTTTTTCTATGATTCATTCTTAGTTTGAACTGACTTGTGTATTTAATTTGGATCATGAATTTAATGTAAAGATCTTGTCTTGGGATCTATGCAAACTAGTTTAAGGTTGACCTTCTATTGAGTAATAATATAGAATGTTTTAAAAGAAATTATGGAAAAAAATGATGAAGAGTAGTCCCTTTAATACCATAAATACATAATAGAAACAAAGAAACAATAACAATTTATGAGAAAAAAATATGGGCTTCTTATTATCACCACAAATGAAGAATTGCATAATTTAGAACTACAATATCCTAACCCACATGGGCACCTTCACTATAGTAATCTGCAAGAGAAACCTGTTAATTATCACACAAGGTTATCCCAGACAATGTTTGGGCCTTTCATAAATATGCAATTTTATGTCAGTCAGGAAGGATCTAGATACTCAATCTTAATACCTAAGGCCGAAAGACCCTAACAATACATATAGAGTCAACCAAATAGACCTTTGGCATTTATTTTATAAATTTTGGATATCCTAGCTTTAGAAGGCCATAACTCTCAAACCATTGCTCTATTTTTCTATTATATCCACTATTTAGAAACCCTAGTTCTTGATCTATAGGATTAAAATTGTAGAACAACCCATTTGTCATGTTTTTGGGCCTCATTTGAGGCCTCTAAGGCCTTCAAAATTGAGCCTAAAATTTATATACCAAAATTACACACCAAAAATCTGCAATAACTTCACAAATACATATAATCTAGACATGAAACTCTACAAACAAGTTGATATTTCTAAAATGAACCATCAACTTTGAAATTAGAATAGTCCAAGATAGTATGACTGACTTACTATTGGTTCTCTTCTTCACGGTTATTTCATCAGTTGCTACCTCGACCACTAGGCCTATGTGCAGGACTCATCACTATGGAAGCAACAAGATAAGAGTAATATCATATGGCACAAGTATAAGAGTCACAAGAATTAGCTACAATAAGATATCAAAATAACAAACATAAGATAACAATACACAAACTAAAAACAAGAAAATAGTAGAACAATAATACAGAGATCCCAATGTTGCAACATGGGCTCTAATACTAGATATAATGCCCCATCTAGAGATCCTTGAAACAAGGATAAATGAAAGCCAAGATTTTTTTTTTAAACAAGTATGGATGCACATGATAATCAACATAGAAGGATCACAAAGATCAAAAAAGAAGACTTAACCAATGATCCTGACAACCAACGAATCTCAAAGTTCCACTACTACACTAACATACTCAAACTAAAAGATGATAATAAAACAAATAATCTTTCATCTGTAAAAGCCTACAAAATTAAGCAATCCAAAAGGGTACTTGAAACACCGAATTGTGTTCTCCACAAAATAGTGGAGATGCCCACTATTTTCCACATGAGAAAATCCCAATAGATAGTTTTTGTGTGATGAAATACATTATTTCAGGTGATAAAATACCCTCTCACATGAATAAATACTTGGCCCAGTAGCCAAATCCATTTTGTTAGTGTCGAGGACCATATGAGGAAGTACAAGGCACCATGCAAAGAAATGTAAGCTTGTGCACAAGGAAAAACCAAGTCTGTCCAGGAGAGTGTACAATCTTGTACATGAGAGAGTACAATCTTGTGCGAGGATTCACAAAAGAAAGCAAGGTAAACACAAGATGAGAAGATAGGTAAATCAATTCCTCCACACTAGGGAGTACCAAATCCACAAATTGAGGCTTAGACACTCAAACACAATAACTGCAAGATGGACACTGTATATAACCATCTGAAACATAGCAGGAAAGAAAATATACTAAAAGAACCATTGCAAAGAATGAACAGAAATAAAATCATGTGTGGTCCCTCCCAACCATAATAGCATAATGAGACATTGAAGGTCTTAGCCATGTCCATGCATAACATCCCAAACTACCAACTAGATAGTTAGAGTTGTCTTATGAGGGCATCACTACTAAAGCATAATAACATCATAAGAACAAGAAATCTAACATGTTAATCTAGTAAAGTAATAGATCTTCCAACTAAGTAAATCACATCATCTAATCATATGCTAACATCATAATAGAAGAATGCATAAAATAAACTAACATCATCTAAATAGGGTATCCAAGCATTCTAATGAAAGCATAAATCACAAGGAAGCATACTTTGAAATCTCAAATATACTAAGTGAAACATCAAGCACTGGTCACACTAGAATTATAGGTCATCCTTGTACACTAGTTCTTAGCAGTGGTAAAGGTAGCTACACCTCCCAATCACATGAAACCTAAAGGTTCACTCCCTTTGTGCTAATGGAGATGATGAGCCAACCACAAACACACATAAAGAAAATATACATGGCTAACACTCACACCATCTAGTAAAGATGATGAAAACCAAGATCATGAGACAATGCAAGTACTATAGGTCCTAGTCTGGTACTCAATGGGTAACTATGTAGGGACTCACTGCATGGAGAGTTTCTTGGCATTAGAAATCCCAAGCTCCATACTAGGCAAACTCAACTTCCCAACAAAAGGCTCTCACACTGTGCCCCTTAATTATATTGGATTTATTGCCCAATATTTTATTTGGTTATCACTTAATTAAAAATTTGTCACACCAACCATTTGGTGCCTTAAACACCTTGCTTCAAGATAGAAGCCCACTCCATGTGGTGCTACCCTACCCTACCCATGCTCATCGAATGATGAGAACGCATAGGCATGAATATTCCTAACCCAACCCAAAATGATCATAACTCAACCAAAATACAAATGAGAGATTGGGCCTCACAAGTCACTTGACAAATGCATGCACACATGCTTGTGTGTGGTGCACCATCATCACAAAGATCATAGCACACAAACTAGATGACAACACAAGAAAAATCACACTCAACCAAACACAAGCTCAGAAGGTCAGATGTGACACACATCCTAATGCAACATAAAAGTGCAATAATAGTTTGACTAAAATCCTATGGATTATCCAAGTCCACAACCAACATTGTCCCAAGAAAACTTGAGAAAATTGGGCAGCATGCAAATCAAGCTAGAAGCCACAAAACTCAAAAACTTTGAAAATAAAACCCATTTGGTCTTATGCAACAAAAGCCGCAAAAATTTAATAAAATTTAGGTTTAGACACCATATGAAAAAAATGATAAGCATAATGGTGCAAATCCCCAAATACCCATCCTAGAAATTGGGAAAATCTTGTATAACTAGTAATAAAAAATGGAGGGTAACACTAGTTCTTAGCGTCCTAACAAATAGCTAACTAAAATTGAAATAGAAATAGAGTTGAAAAATTAGAGAGCACTACCTAAAAATCAAAAGGGCTAAAACAAAAACTAGCTAGATAAAATAAATCTCTCACAGAATCTGTCAAAAGTCACAGCAAAGCAAAGTCTCCCCAAGTTGGATCCAATGAGACCGATCTTACGAATATCCCATGCCCATAGCTCTCACAATGAATAGAAACACAATCCTCCATAAGAGTATTTTGGAAAAAGCTCTCAATTTTGTAATTTTCAAAAGTGAGAACTAAGAAATTAATTTCATCTTTGGATACTTATTCACTTTTTGAGTAAATAATAAATTAGGGTAATTAACCAAGAAACCTAGTTAAACTCAAATCAACCCAAATGAAAATAGGCTATTCCAAGTAATTGGAATTCATCTATGGAAAAGCTTCTAGAAATTAAAATCAATTAAAAATAAAACATGAAATCCAAAATCAAAAAAATTTCCTCGACAACTTTCACAACAATCAAGCCTCTAAATGCACAGACATGTTCACGGGTCTAATCACATAATGAAATTGAGTCTAGATTTATCAAATCATAGGAAGGTTTAATTTAAACAATCAAATCAGATACGTCAACCATATAGGGACAACATTGGTAAACATGAATGGTTGAATCACTAAATCCATTTTCCACTACTAGGGATATAAATCCTGTACACAAAAACACATGATCAAGTAAAATTGAATATAATAACACAAATAAAGAAATAAATTCATTAAATACCTAATTTAACCATTTATTCAAATGTATTGAAATAATTAATTTACATCACTCACATTCACATAAAGCATAAAAAGTAAAAATGAAGTAAATCACGATAGTATTTAATCCATATCTAACATAATTAGAGATAGGTCCACATATAAGATAAATAGATATCATCATAAAAAATATTGTCATCTCAAAATGGAATCATCATTCAAATATGATCAACTAAAAAACATAGTAGTCTAACATCTATGATACTAAAATCAAAGTATAGCATATGACCCTCAAATCATCTCAAATGTAAAAATAACATGAGTACAAGTATCTCTCGGATCAAAATATAACAAGGTACAAATTGCAAACACTAGAGGTACTACATGTTTCTTATTCTAGTGAGAAATTAAATAATGAAACAAGAAAATAGTTTGTTTATGATCAATAATTTTATGTTATAGTTCAAACATTGAAGAAGTCTAGAATTGTCTTCTTCCTAAGGATTCTATTTTGTATACTAATCATCAAGATTTGCAATATTTGGATAGTCAAGAAAAATTAAACCAAAAAAATTTGAAGTGGGTTGAGTTTATGTAGATTTATACATTTGTTTTCAAACATAGGAATGGGAAGTCTAACAGAGTTGCAGATGCTCTTATTCAAAGGTAGCTTTTACTATTAGAGATATAGATTGAGGTGGTTGGGTTCAAGGAACTTAGTAATTTGTATCCAGAGGATCTTTATTTTGGTGAAGCTTGGAAGGCTTGCATAGGACCTATTACACTTGATAAGATGAAGTGGTTGGATTTAATAATCAAAGATGGTATGTTGTTTAAAGGAAGCCAGCTATGCATTCCAAGAAGTTTAAGGAAGAATGTCAGGTTGGAAATGGAGAACAAGGTAACAATGATTAGGGTAGAATTGGGGTATTGATGTCTTTTCTTCAAGAGATCATTTCTTAGTGGGGGCCTCATGTAGAGGAAAACCAATGTTACAATGGTTAAGAAGAGGGATGTCATCATGAAAATTGCCATAGGTCAGAGCATAGAGAAGAAGAAGAATGTGGTTGTGAGCATGAACATTCTCATACACCACCTTGCAGTAGAAGGCATCATTGGAGGGGTCACGGTTAGGATGATGATGACTTCACCCAGGTGGAGATGATGTGGGAACTTCAAAGGTATAAACCACCACTATTTTATGGCCATGAGACGAGGCTCAAGGCTAAGACCAAGCTAATGGATATGGGATGTCTCTTTTCCTTAGTACCCTATGGGAGCAATGTGAAGGCCAATTTTGCTATCATAGAGCTGAGAGACCATGGATCTATATGGTGGGATATGGAGAGTGAGAAGCTCCATACCAATGTGGCATATCTCACTTGGGAGATATTTGAGGAGAGGTTTAAGGATACTATGAGGCCCATACTAATGAATTTATGAGCTCTAGCAAGGGAAGTGCACCATATTCTAGTGCTAATCAGGGAGGTCATTGAACTATTTCTATCTTTGTAGGAAACTATTATTCTTGTGGCTAACCAAACCATAAACTATTGGGATGTCCTATTAAACCTTATTCAAAACGTAGTAAAGATGTAGCTAGATTGGAGCCTACTATTGAAGATGTTGGTAGAATCCATTTATTCTTTGTGATGGTTGATAACCAACAAGTTGAGGACCAAGGTACCATAGTCAAGGCTATAGGTACATTTCAAGGTATTTCATCTTCAATATTATTTGACTTAGGTGCTTCAGATTGTTTTATTTCACCATCTCTTATGCAATGATGTGGGATAGTGCTAGCACATTAGGTCAATAGGTGATAGGATGAGTTAGCCACAAGATCCAGAGTGGTAGTAGACACCTTGGTCAATGGTTGTAGTTTGAACTTGGGTACCTTCACCACCATAGTGGATCTTCATATCCTACCATTAGGATCATATGAAATTGTGTTGGGCATGGATTGTTTAGTTACCCATTAGGTGAATATAGATTTCCACCATGAGTTGGTATAGTGTGTTGATGTAATAGGTGGATAGGTGGTACTTTTAGGGGTCTAGAGACAAGTCTCACATCATATGATCTCAACTAACTAGCTAAAGTGGAGTGTGTAGAAGGGATTTCAGATGTTCATAGTCTCTATTAGTGATCTTGAGGAGGCTGAGAGTTGTACAATGACACTTGGTGATCACCCACTCCATCATGAGTATGAAGAAATTTTTCTTGATGAGATACCTAGTATGCCACCATAGCATGACATTGATTTTTGGATCTATTTCATACTAGTAGTAGAGTTGGTTTCACAAGATCCTTACCACATGACTACTCAGGAGTTGAGTGAGCTTAGATTGTAGTTCTAAGAATTATTGGCCAAGGGCTATATTGGTCCTAGTGTATCCCCATTGGGTGCACTAGTCATCTCTATGAAGAAGAAAGATCAACCATTGCATTTATGCATTGACTACCGACAATTGAGTAAGGTGATGGTGAAGAATTGATACCCTTTGTAAAAGGATATATGACTTGTTTGATTAGATAAAGGGATCATGAGTGTTCTCAAAGATTGATCTTAAGTTGGGATACCACTTTCTTCCTATCCAAGAGGCTAACATTCATCAAACAACATTTTGTACATCATATGGGCATTTTGAGTTCACCATTGTACCCTTTGGGTTAACCAATGTGCTATTGGTGTTCATGAGCCTAATGAAGGGAGTAGTTATCAAATACCTCTATTGGTGTGTCATTGTATTATTGGTCGACATATTTATCTATTCACAGACTATAGTAAAACATGAGATCCATTTATGCCAGGTATTTCAGTATTTCAGAGAGCATCATTTGTATGGCAACTTGGGTAAATACTAATTCTTCTAGTTGAAGGTAAAGTATTTGGTGCATTTCATCATTAGTGATGGTATTATAGTGGGTCCAGAGAAAATATGACCTATCATGAATTGGCTGGTACCCACTGATTTTTTTGAGGTTCGTAGTTTGTCAGGATTAGCAGGTTATCACTATCGCTTCATGAAGAATTTATCTTGTGTTTCTCATACCATCACTTCTCTTTAGTGAAATGGGAAGAAGTGTGTTTGGTTAGGCTAGTGTGAAGCAAAATTTATGGCTCTTAAGGAGTGTTTGACCAATGCACTAGTCCTTGTAGTGCCTAATCTTGTAGGCAATTTTATGGTTTGCATGGATACTTCATTGGAAGGTGTGGGTGCAATGTTGATGCAAGATGATTGAGTGATTGCCTACGAGTCTAGAAAGATCAAGGACCATGAGCTTAACTACCCCACTCATGATTTGCAACTTGCAGCTATGGTACATGATCTTTTTTGTTGGAGGCATTTCCTTTGAGGATACAGGTTTGAGATGCAAGGCAATCATAGGAGCTTGTAGTATAACTTTACTCAGCCAAACTTGAGTGCATGAAAACATTGTTGGATGGAGTTCCTATGTGAATATGACTTTGATGTTCACTACATTAAATGGAAAGAGAATGTCATCATGGATGCCTTGAGTAGGAGCCGACATGAGATATCATTCTTGTCATTGGGAGTGGATTTGTGAGGGAGTATCTTGGAGGCTTTTCTTATTTACAAATGGTATCAAGAGGTGAGGATGGAGATCAAGTCTGGATGTACCCTTGAGTGAATATTTTTAGGTGACTTTCTTGAGTCCAATGGACTACTACTATCGGAGCCTGAGTTTCAACATTGAGAGGTTTGGGTATATTTGAATGCCACTAGTTGTCAACTAGTTGATCAAAATGAAAAAATTTTCACTATCATGTGTATCTCCTTCAAAATAAAACTTGAAAACTAGGTGAATTGAAACAAAACTTAAAACTGTTACTTGCATATTTTTCATACTTCAACACTTAGGTTTCAAAACTAAAAATTATACTTAAACCTAAAAGAGGGAAAAAATGAAAATTGAAACTCATTCTAGTTGCAGAACATGTTGTAAGGTAGTATGCCCTTGATTATCTTTGCAAGCATTAAGTTGCTCTTGTTTAGAATGTATTAGGGGATCTATTTTAGTAGTTGTTAAAAGAATGAATGTTGGATTGATATGGTTTTTGGTTTACCATTAAACCAGAATCATATTTTTCTAAGTGTGTTGTAGTGTCACTAGTGGAATCATATTCCTCTACAGGGGGAAAAGGGTTCAATGGGACCCGCATAGTGAGTATCTTAGTTTTTCATTCTTGCAGGCTTCTAGGAGTAAGCCTAATTCTAGGAGGGGTGGATTTAGTGCCTGCCCCTAGGTTGTATTTTTGTTATCATTGTCAAACTCTTTTAGGGTGAGTTTTTGTTGATGGTTAGTAGCATTGTTTTGAGACTATCAAATATTGTGTTATGGATTCAGTTGATATGTGATGAGATTAGTTAGACTCTACATTTCATGTATGCATGATGATTATTCAAGTGATTTCAGTTATTGATGATGATTAGATTGGATGGTTTATTATCACATGTTCTTTCTTATGGATACTTACCCCATACTTGCATGTGTATGGTGTGTGTGTTCTTCTTGGATGGCGTTTTTGATGTGGTTAAGGAAGGGAGTTGTAGTCACCTGCTAGTCGGGATCTACATGATGCACCACTTCATGCCATTGCCTATTTAGCTTAGCATATATATATATTGTATGTACATGCATGGTTTTTATGCAAGTTGTAGGTATCAAGTATCGACTTTCCTAAATTTCCAGGATGAGCGTACCCTATCACATTATCTCAATAGTAAGAGAGGGGAGATAAATTCTCAAGTCCAAGTCCCAACCCTTAAGCCATTTGTCCTAATTGGAAATTAGGACAAGTATCTGAGTTGAGTACCCTCTGAATGCATCAAATGAGGTAATTCGTGATATTAACCCTTTTGGTTTGATTTTGTATGTGTTTTTCTATAGTGGGTTTTTCGTATTTTATTTTATGAGTCCTTGATGTATTTTCTATTAATTAAGCCTAATTAAAAGATTTAATTAATGGTTTAATTTAATGAAAAATTAATATGGTATTTTAATATTTATTTTATTTAATTAGTTAGGAAATTAATTAAATAAAATAATTAAATTTGAAGATAAAATTTATAATTTTAAAAGTTGGAATGTGATAATATTTATTTAAGTTAATAAATATTTTAGCAATTAAGTTTCAAAAATGAATTTAAAAGTGGAAAAGATATTAAAATTATTAAAAGATTATAGGTTACATGATGTGTGCATGTGATTAAAATATAAATATATTAAGATAGAACAAGTGGAGTTATTAAAGTGAGTGCATAGGATTTAAAAATAAAAAATAAAAAAATTTGAAAAGAGTAAAGTGAATATTAAATTAATTAATGTGCATTATTTATTCATATAGGAGTTTGCGAATTCTTGAGAGTTGTCATGTAGACAACACAAGAGTTTGCACTCTAATTATGCACATGTTATCGACAACACAAGGGTTAGTGCACAATTAAGCACATGGTCTCTACAACCTTATGACTCATCTAGAAGGTTGGAAAAAAGCTCATGCTTAGTTGTCTACACCTTTTGGTTGCTTCTAGAGACATTCTAGGTGCTTCCTGAGAGTTCTTTATAAGGAGGCACTCTTAGAAGCTTAGGGAGAGCATTTGGAGTATGGTTGGAGGACCGAGAACGTGGGAGAAGGAAGGAGCTTGCTTTGTGGATTCTGAGGAGAAGGGAATTAGCATCAGTATCTAGGTGCACTAGTGATTTTTGCATATTCCCTTTTTGCATGCTTTCTCTTCCTATCTTCATCATGTCTGCTAGATGACTGCTTGGATAATTCTTGTGATGAATGTTTAATTCAGATTTTCATGTTGGTTCTCTCCTTGTGTGAAGAAATCAATAGAGAACTCAATTAGAAAACCCTAGCTTCCATTCATGAAAAGAAATTAGTTTTAAATTGGGTTTGGGTTCAAATTGTATTAGAATCAAAGATTTGATTAGACAAGGGTTTTCAAATGCCTATGGTTAAACCTATTAGAAAGATCAATTAGGAAAATCTAGAGATCAATTATTATAGGAAGAGGTTTTTAATTATAATATTAGAAAACCCTTTTCTATTCAAAAATTTTGTATGCATTCTCTTTTAAAATAATAATAATAATAATAATACAAAAATATACGTTTATATATGTACATATGTATATATATACATATATATATTTTTTAATGTTGTAATATATTTTATTAAAATCTGCAAACATATATATGATTATATATATATATATATATATATGTTTGTCAAAAATCGCAGTCGAAAATAATAATATTGTTAAATTCGAATCGCATGCATTGAGGAACATTTTATAAAAAATGTTATTATATATATAAAAAAATGAATCACAATATTTAAAGGGGTGTGTATGGACCAACCCGTGTCCCCACCCTCCTTTTACATTAGGCAACGCTGGCGGCTCTACTGCCGCAGGCACTACAACAGTAGGCTTGCATCAGCAGGAGCCAGGGCTCTACCAAATTTAATGCTACAACAGTAGTCGCCGGGGTGGTACTACATACCGTGGTAAGGGGTTAAATGGATATTTTGTTTTGTGAGTATGAATTTTAACTTTTCAATATTACATTGTTATTAAATTATTAAATGTTATAATTATATAAATATATATATATATATATATATATATGTATATATGTATATATATGTATGTATATATATGTATATATATTTATGTATATATATGTATATATATGTATGTATATATATGTATATATATATGTATATATATGTATATGTATTTGTATGTATATGTATATGTATGTATATGTATATATATGTATATATAGATATATATGTATATATATATATACATATATATCTATATATACATATATATACATATACATATACATACATATACATACATATACATATACATATATATACATATATATACATATATATACATATATATCTATATATACATATATATACATATATGTATATATATATATATACATATATACGTATATATATATATATATACATATACACACACACACACACACACATATATATATACATATATACACACACACACACATATATATATATACATATATACATACATATATATATATATAAAAGTATATATGTTATTAATTATGAATAATTATTATATTTAAAATGATTTGAATTAATGGATCATTCTTTAAAATGAAAATAAAATTAAAATGGGATATTATTAATATCCATTTAAACAATGTTTATTCAATTGAGTTGTTTAAATTATGAAAATTATTAGTAGAGTTTCAATTAAGATATTATTAATTGATCTGGAGTCATATATGGGGATTTATATAAGCGAGAATTTAATTGGGAATAAATCATAGAGAGAGACTCCTTGCTTGATAATAATCATTATAACAGTTATGTGATTATTAATTTAATTAATTAATTATAGAATTAATTATTTGATAATTAAGTTATACAATGAAGTTAAAATGATATGATTATCGATAATACGAATTTGATAAGAAAATGTTGGTATTCATTGAAAAGAATGACGAATGTGATCATTATAGATTTATTAATAAGATTTCCAATATAACTTGTTATTAAATATTAACAAGTCATTATTAATATCAGAGAATTGGATTATGGTTGGCCTTTAACTTACAAATTATGGCTAGTTATTAAGTGGGTTGTTGATATGGATATGTAATTATTAATTAGATTAATTAATTAGAATTAATTAAATTTAATAAGTAATTAATTTATGTAATAAAGTTTTAATTGATATGCTAATATCAATTCTTCTAGCAAAGTTGTAAAGTATTTACATCGAGTTGTTAAGTCTATTCTAATGACTTGAATAATGACTTTAGATATTTTAATGGTTGTTAGTGATGATTTAATTATTATAACGATTAATATTAAAAGGCTTAAATTTTAGTAATATTTAATTAAGTTTTAATTAAGTATTATTAGAATGATAAAAGTCATGGATTGTGTACCTATGTTAATTGATTGATTTAATTAAAGATTAATTAATAAAGTAAATAATATTAATTAAGGGACAATGAAGATTAGTGTAATGAATAAATATTTATCCTTTAGTTATTCTTAGAATGTAATTTTAAATAATGGAAGGATAATGTTATTGAGGGAACAAATGGGTTGACTTGTAGGTCAAATGATTAATCTTATATACTTGAAGTATACTTGCAAACAGGAATTGAAACCTCTACACTTAATTCAACTATGCAATTTTAGCAAACTCAAACATATGCTTGCATTGTGTTTTCTCTATGCTTCTTGTTTTAGGTTTTTGGGTTGACTAGTGTTGACCAGTTATAGGATGTGTACCAGAGGCTTAGGGGTTATGATTGTGATGTCATGATGATGTCTTAAATTTGATCTTTATAAACCCAACCATGGTAATGTGATGGTATGCTCTATGAGATGTTTGTATTCATTTTTTGTTGATGCTCATCAATCTTCTTGAGTGAAGCTGAGTTATATGTATCTGAGACACTTGACTTAACCATTTTTGAGTCATCGATTAGTTATCCTTGGATTACTTTCTAGTCACCATGATGGGACTGAAATGTTGATTTATTTCTTGATGATGTCATGTTGTGACATGTTTGACTCATCTATCTTGGAGTCTTCGATCAGTATGATTTTGAGATATATTTTAGTTATTGAGAACTAATGGATACTTTTGATTTTTAGTGAAACCTTTAGTTGCCAATAGAGAACTGTTGTGGTCATGATTATCTATGGATGCTTTTCATGTGCTAATGAAGATTTAATGCTCTTATTATGGATTATTCTTTTGGTATTTTTCCAGTCACTTGTATAGGACTGTGGCGATTTTGAGATTTATGATTCCATGAGCTTAGGGTAGGTTATCTACTTGTAGTGTCAGGAAGTGCCTTGCAATAGGGGCCGGGCCCCTAAGTGGCTGCCAGGGTAACTCATTGTAAGTTATTTTAATAAGTGAAAACATTTACACTAAATGGGGATTAAATGAACCTAAAAAGATAATTGTTTTGTTCTCACCCATGCCTCGAGTGCTAGTATAGACTAGGATGGGAGTAGAGAGAATGCTTGGTTGCAAACTTGCATTCCATAGTATGCCTTCTCATTATGAGAGGATACTAGTGGCTGCATAAGGATCAGTAGGGACCCATGGAGTCCTAAGCTAATTGCCAGGGTAACTTCTACATGATATATGCGATGACACTTTCCTGCTTACAGAGTAGGTTTCCTACATGTGGTTGTGTGCCTCTGGGATTAGATGTCGATTTTGTGATTGGAACCTTTGAGTTAGTATACTTTTAGGATTTCTAGACTTAGAGAGTATTTGCGCTATGTGATTTTGATAACCTATTTGGAACTTGAGATTATCTCCTCAGTGCAGTGGGAGTGGACCATTTAGGTTCCACATGGTTGGGTGGTAGTGCTATTTCACTCTTATCATTTGAGATTCATTTGAGACACCATGGCTGATGCATTCTTTGTTGGCATCTATCTTCATGGATTATGATGGTGGACATGTATCCTTACATTGATGATTTTCATATGTTAGATGATGTTATCTTATGCTTTACTTTGCATGTTAGATTACTTTCTGCATATGATGTAGGATGTTTTAAGAGTGACATTCCTACTATGTTAATATCGATGATCTCTTCGATGATTTAGAATGTTATGCACAGAGGGATGGCTAGGATCCATGATGGTCTAATGATGCTATTTATGGTTGGGAGGAATCATGCACTTAGATATTTATGTTTGATATATGGTTATCTCCTATGATGATGTATCATGTATGGTTTGTGGTTTCATTTACATTATTGCATCATGGATTAGAGTTAGTATGATGATGTAGTTTATTTACACATGTATATTCTTTTAAGCCTATCATACCCTGTGACATGTATAGTGGATGATTGAGCATTCGGAAATGTAATTTATGAATGTTGGACTTTTCATTATTATTTCATGTGGATGTAGTATTAAAGGATTCATTAATAGTTAATTTAGTGATTCAACGTTAAGGGATCCTTAAGAATGTAACCTGTTATATGCGTATGTTAACGTTTATTTTCAGTGGAATGATGTTATTGCTTTCGCTACTATGTTATGAATGGTATTACTTTCATGTTCAAAAAAAAAAAAAATGCTACCAAACTTAGTGAAACTTTAGGTTAATTCTTTAGATCCTTTGGTAGGGCGTTACATTTGGTATCAGAGCAATTGTGAGCCTACAACACAATGGTAAATTGTGAGCCTCTTATTTGGGGTTTCTTGGGTTTGAATCCACGTGACTTAAATAAATGAATAAGAATAATAAATCAAAAAATGCATAATAATTAATCTTGGCCTCGGCCTCTTACTAATCAAAAAAATAAAATCTTTTTGGGGCATTACAACTACAACACTTGGGTCATATCTATGTAATAGTGTCTAATGATCTATCAAGAAGATGCATGCCAAGCTTAAGTAGTACTTTTGGGTAGGGATGAGGCATGATGTTGCTGATTTTGTTCCTTGATGTATCAATTGCTAGAGAGTAAAGATATAGAATCAATATCTGGCATGTCTTTTGCAATCGCATGCCATTCTAGAGTGGAAGTGGGATACAATATCTATTAATTTTATCATGGAATTGCCTATGTCATCATGAAGACATGATTGTATTATGGTTATAGTGGAAAAGTTGTCCAAGGTGGCACATTTTCTAACCATGAAGATATCCTACATAGCTTCTTCTATAGTGCATTTCTTCTTGGAAGATATTGTTAGTTAAAATGGGATCCCTTGTCCAATTATTTTAGATAGAGATACAATGTTTACCTCAGCACTATGGTTGTCTCTCCAACATGTTTTGGGCATGCAACTCAATTTTAGTTTGGCTTATCACCTAAAGACCAAAGGTCAAATAGAGAGAGTGAATCATGTTTTGGAAGATATAATTTGTATGTACGTGATGGAAAGGTAGGTGAAGTGAGAGGATTATTTATACCTAGTTGAGTTTGAATATAACAATGGGTATTATAGTTCTCTTGGCATGTCACCTTTTTAGGCCTTGTACTATAGACCGTGTCGCACCCCTTTGAGTTGGGAACATTTAGAGGATTGAGTACTTCTAGGCCTAGAGATGCTTTAGGATATGGAGCAGTAGGTTGTTCATATTAGAGAGCATTTGGTTATTGCTCAAGATAGGTAGAATAAGTATACATATACCCATAGGTTGGATCATCACCTTTTTGTTGGTGACAGTGGATTTTTGAGAGTGATCTGAGGAAGGGACCCATCCATTATGGAAAAGGGTCTAAGTAGGCACCACATTTTGTTAGACCATTTGATATCCTTGAGAGGATTGGTCTTGTTTCTTATTGACTAGCGGTGCCACATAGCCTATCACACATCCATGATATATTTTGTGTTTATGTTTTTAGACAAGATATTCCTAATGTGACCCATGTTCTTGATTGTGATACTTTATAGGTAGAGGGAGAGAAACATTCTTTGGAGCCTAGTCATATCCTTCAATGTTGGAGACCGATGTTGAGAGGTTAGGACATAGAGCAAGTAAGGGTCTAGAGGGACCCGAGAAATGAGACCTCAGCTACTTAGGGAGATGCTACACATTTGAGAGGTTTGTACCCCTATCTTTTTGTATACTTTTAGGAGTAAGATTATTCCTAGAGGGGGAGGATGTAGTGTATTTCTAATTTGTACCTTGTTATATTTTGATATGAGAGATACTTGTACTCATGTTATTTTTACACTTGAGATTACCTAAGGGTCAGATGTTATAATTTGATATAACTATCATAGAAGTTATAATACTATGTTTTTTAGATGATCATTTTTGCATGATGATGTAATTTTGAGATGACAATATGTTTTATGATGATATATCGTTATCTCAAATTTAGACATATCTCTGATTATGTCAGATGTGGATTCAATACTATGGTGATTTACTTCAATCTTTATTTGTTATTCTTTATGTGAATGTGAGTGATGTAAATGAATTATTTTAGTACATTTGAATAAATTATTAAATTATGAATTTAATCATTTATTTCCTCGGCCATGTTATTATATGAGATTGCACTTTATCGTGCATTTTAGTGTGCAAGATTTCTATCCCTAGCAGTGGCACATAAACTTAGTGATTCAACCACTCATGCTTACCAATGTCATCCTTGTATGGTCAACGTATCTTATTTAATTGTGTAAATTACACCTTCTAGTGATTTGATAAATCCAAACTCAATTCCATTATATGATTAGACCTATGAACATGTCTATGCATTTTGAGATTTGCATTGTCATGCAAGTTATTAAGGAAACTTCTATTATTTTAGGTTTCAAGCTTTATTTTTTAATTGATTTTAATTTTGGGTAACTTTTCCATAGATGAATTCTAATTTCTTGGAATAGCCTATTTTCATTTGGGTTGATTCAAGATTTAACTAAATTTCTTGGTTAAATACACTAATTGATTATTCACTCAAAAAGTGAATAAGTATCCAAAGAGGAAATTAATTCCTCACTTCTCACTTTTGCAAATTACAAAATTGAGAGCTTTTTCAAAAATCTTCTTTTGGAGGATTATATTTCTATTCATTTGAAATTTATGGGCATATGATCTTTGTGAGATCAGTCTCGTTGGATCCAACTTGGGGAGACCTTTCTTTGCCATGACTTTCAATTTTTTCTATGAGATATTTATTTTATCTAGTTGTTTTCTATTTTAGCCCTTTTGGTTGTTAGCTAGGACTCTCCCATTTTCATGTTTCATCTTTGTTTTAGTTTTTTTTTTTGGTAGTTTTTTGTTAGGAGGCTAAGAACTAATTTTCCCCTCCATTTCTAATTGTTAGTTCTACCTAGTTGGTTGGGTATGAATATTTTCCCCATTTTTAGGATGAGAGTTTGGGGTTTTGCACCATTATGCTAGCCATTTTTGCATATGATGTTTGAACTTGAAGTTGAATGGATTTTCATGGCTTTTGTGCCCTAAGACCAAATGTGTGTTATTTTCAAAGTTTATGAGTTTTTGGGTTTTTACCTCAATTTGTGTGTTAACCAATTTTCTTGAGTTATCTTGGCACGATGTTGGTTGTGGACTTGGATCATCTGTAGGATGTTAGTTAGACCATTTTTGCACTTTTATATTGCATTGAGATGTGTGTTGCAACCTCCCTCTTGAGCTTGTGTTTAGTTGAATGTTATTTTGTTTGTGTTGTCATCCAGTCCTTGTGTTATAATCTTCATCACAATGGTGCACCAAACATGAGCACATGCACATGCATTTATCAAGTGACTTGCAAGGCCCAATATTCCACTTGTATTTCAATTGAGATATGATCATTTGGGGTTGGTTTGGGAATATGCATGCCTATGAGCACTCATCAATAGATGAGCATGGGTAGGGTAGCTTAGCACCACATGAAGGGGCCTTCTATCTCACATCCTGGTTTCTATGGTGCTAGAGGGTTGGCATGAAGAATTTTTCATTAAGTGATAACTAAATAAAATACTAGGAAATAAAACCAAGATAATAAAAGGAAATAGTGTGAGAGTTGTCCATTGGGAAGTTGAGTCAATAGAAATACAAAGCTTGAGCTTTTCAATGTCAAGCGATTCTCCATGTAGTGAGTCCCTACATAGTTACCCATTAAGTGTCTAACTAGGACCTATAGTACTTGCACTGTCTCTTGATCTTGGTTTTAGTCATCTTTTTTGTCTGGCATGAGTGTTAGCCATAGATATTTTCTTTATGTGTGTTTGTGGTTGGGTCATTATCTCCATCAGCATGACAGAAGTTGACCTATGGGTTTCACATAGTTGGGAGGCATAGCTACCTTTACCACTATTGGGGGCAGGTGTACAAAGACAATCTATTATTCCAGTGTGATGGGTTCTTGATGTTCCACTTGGTATATTGAAGATTTTGGAGTATGCTTCCTTATGATTTATGCTTTCATTAGAATGCTTGGATATCATGTTTAGATGATGTTAGTTTATTTGACCCATTGGATTGTATTATGATGTTAACGTGTGATTAGATGATGTGATTTACTTAGTTGGAAGATCTATTTCTTTACTAGATTAGCATGTTAGATTTCTTGTTCTTATGATTTTATTATGCTTCAGTAGTGACTACCTCATAAGACATCTCTAACTATCTAGTTGGCAATTTGGGATGTTATGCGTGGGGGATGGCTAGTACCTTCAAGGTTTCATTATACTATTATGATTGGTAGGAACCATGCATGGCTTTTTTTATGTTCATTCATTGTGATGTTACTTTCAATACATTTCCTTTTGTCTTATGTTTTAGATGGTTAGATGCAGTTTACATCTTGCAGTTATTGTGTTCAAGTGTCTAAGCCTCAATTTGTTGATCCCATACTCCTTAGTGTGAATCCATGTGTGAGATTGTACTCTCTCATGCATGAGATTGTACACTCTCTTCTCCAAGAGTTGGCATTTCCTTGTGCACAAGCTTGCATGTCTTCACATGGTGCCTTGTACTTTTTTGCATGAGCCTCAGCATCAGTACAATGGTTTTGGTTGTTGGACCAAATAGTTCTTTATGTGAGAGGGTAGTTTCTTGCATGGCATATTTTACTTCCTCACACAAAAAAAATTTGTTGGAATTTTCTCACATGGAAAGTAGGGGGCATCTTCATTATTTTTTAGAGAATGCAAATTTGGTTTTTTGAGTACCCTTTTGAATTTCTTCATTCTCTAGGCTTCAGAAAATCAAAGATTATTTTTTATGTTTTCATCTTTGGTCATTGTCTTTCAAATTGAGTGTGTCAGTTTGGTAGTAGTACTTTGAGATTCATTGGTTGTTGGGATCATTGGTTAAGTCTTCCATTGCAATCATTGTAATCCTTGTACATTGATTTTCATGTGCATCCATACTTGTATTTTAAAAAATATATCTTGGATTTTATTTATCCTTGTTCAAAGGATCTTTGGGTAGGGAATTATGCAATAGTTCTATCTTCTTGGCTCAAAACAACTCCTATTGTAGTACCACTAACATCACAATCTACTTGAAACACCTTGTTAAAATCTAGAAGTGCTAAAATAGGTTACTCTATAACTTTCTATTTCAACAAATTAAAACTCTTATCTGCTCCTACAGTCCACTAAAATTATTTCCTATCACCCCTCATTGTTTCAGTGAAGAGTCCATAAATACTACTAAAACCTCTTATGAACTTTGTCTAAAATCTAGCTAGTCCATGAAAATATCTTAACCCTATAACACTTGTCAAAGTATGTCATTCAAGGATAGCCTTCACTTTCTTTGGGTCCATTTTTAGAATTTCTACTAAGACTACAAATCCTAGGTACACCAACTCCTTCTTCTCAAAATTGCACTTCTTCAAGTTTATTAGTAACTTTTCTTGCCTCAACTTATCAAAGAACTTTTGAATATGCATCAAATGCTCATTCAATTTCTTACTAAAGATCAAAATATGATCTAGGTAAACAATGAAAAAAATTACCTAGAAACTCCTCTAATACCTCATTCATGATACTCATGAAAGTTCTTGGTGCATTGGTTAGCCCAAAAGGCAACCACTCGTACAATCCTTCCCTTGTCTTGAAAGAAGTATTCCACTCAACAAACTTCTCTAATGTGAATCTGATGGTATCCACTCTTCAAATCTATCTTTGTGAAATACATAGCTCCACTCAAACAATCCATAAGATCATCCATTATTGGCAATGTAAATTTGTACTTGATTTTGATCTTGTTAATAGTTCAAGAATCTATACACATGCTCCATTCTCCATTTTTCTTTGGTGTTAATACTATTGGTACATCAATGGACATAGTCTCTCTTGAATCATCCATTTCTGTAACAACTGATGAACTTTTCCACTCAACTCTTCACTTTATTTTGGTGTCATTTTGTACACTTCCTTGATTGGAAAACTAGCTCCTTGAATAAAATCCATCTGGTGACTGATCTTCCTCATTGAGGGTAAGCCATTAGGTATATTCTCTGACACAATATATGATGTAGGAGCATCTAGTGGTGTAAGGGAAATCTTGTATCACCTAAAACTATGTAGTTTTAGTTACTATTTAATGTGTTTTCATTTCTAGATACAACTAATGTCAAGTGGAGATTCCAACTCTCATAGTTCTACTATCGGTTTTATGGGTTAAAATTTTTTAGCACCTTGGGATATGTGCCAATGTAGAAAATAGGTTATTTTGTAATTGAGCCATAATTATGATTAGTAAGAGGGCATAAGTTGGAGGGAAAATTATAATTGAAATTTATAGCACTCTAGAAAAGGAATTAGATCAAAAGGATTTACGGTTTGAAAGTTATTGCAATTTTAAGTTACCTAGAGACCCCCTAAGAGCACGTCAAAGTCAGATTTGAAAAACTAAATGGCCTTGTACGGGCCAAAAAAATAGGGGAAAGGAAAAAATGGTCTATATGGCTATAGATCTCTTATAGAGCTTTCCATAAATGTAAATAGTTCATCAATCAAAGGCACTGATCAAAAGTTATGCCTCCTAGAAGTTGGACTACCATTTCTAGATTCTTCTAATTTTACACTGACTTCTGACATGTTTTGTAGAACCTTTTGTTTTGGTGGTGGATGCCAAATGGCATATTCAAAATTTTTTTCCTAACCCTAAACCTAATTTGGGTTACTTAAGGACATTTCTATCGCTGTAAAGGTAGTTTTTGGTGGAGTTTGGGAGAAGGTATTGGAGGAGGGTTTTTCTCCAAGATTAGACTACATTGTACACCCATAGAGCACATCCTTGAGTCTATCCTCATGGAACTAAATGTAATAGCATATCACTTCTAATAATAATATTCCCCTTTTCCTGTTGTGTTCATTTTTTTCATGGATCATGCCTTCATCAAGTGGTATCAAAGCATACCCTCATAAAGTGGTATCAGAGTGACCCTTCATCAGCAGTATCAGAGTGGGAGTTCTTGAGTGTACCTTTGGTAGTGATATTAGAGAAAGTTTTCTTGAGTGTGTAGATAGAGTGCTAACTATGAGGTAGTTTGCACCAGGATAGTTTCAGTATGGGTTTTGATACAAGAACATCCCTCCATGAAGGAAGCATGGTGGAAGGGTTGAAGATTACTCCTAAGGTTAGAGCCCTCTAGAGAAAAGTTCAGGCACTATAGGAGGAGATCCATAGAGGGATAAATGTTGCCATATGTGAAAAAATTGAGGAAGAAAATGAAGAAGGAAATATTGGGTAGGAAGGGAAAGGAGATAAAGAAGTCCTAAACCAAGTAGATTAGAATCTTTATAGGGCCATTTCCAAGTGTGGAAAATGACCTAAAAATTGATGTCAACATGTTTTTGATAAATTTAAACCCAGATGAGTTGATTGACTAGATCAATGAGCTAGAGGAATATTTTGAGTATGAGGATATTGGGGACCCTAATAGGGTCAAGTTTTTGAAGGCCAAAATGAAAGGCCATGCCAAAATCTAGTGGTAAGAGATTTAGTTGGAAAGAAATTGAAGAGGAAAGGAGAAAATCACAAGATGGGATCACATGGTGCATAAACTAAAGAAGAAGTTCATTCCTATTGATTACAAGCTTAATTTGTTCAAGAAGATGTAAATGTTAAAGAAAGCATAAAAATCTATCCAAGAATATACGAAGGAATTTTACTAAGTCCTTATTAGGGTAGGGCATGCAATAGAAAATAAGGAGAAGGTTGTCTGTTACCTTAGTGGGTTAAAACCTAACATTTAGGAGAAGTTAAGTCTGGTTAGCATGACTAGCATTGAAGAGGCATACCATTTTGCTTTGTAAGTTGAAAAGAAGCTAAACAAAAAGTTTTATCAAAGGAAAAGAGGGCATATTCAAAGAGGAAGGGGTAGTTGTAGGTCATTTGGAGGCTAAAATGAGAACTAGAAGAAAAATAAAGATGTGGGTACTAGTCAAAACCAGAGGAATGAGAGTTTCAATTGCTCCTGTGATCAAAACTTTGGAGATTAGAGGGGAAGAGGTAGAGCTCATGGACAAGGTTCAAGAAGAAGAGACTTTTTTGGTACCTATTTTCATTGTAATGAAGAAGGTCATCATGCCTTTGAATGCCCTCAATGCCAAGGAAGGATAGATAGGAGAGCTAATGGTCAAGCAAGGGTTGCTCATGTGGATGATGATACATAGTCATCACATTCAAAGGATGCAAAAAGAGAAGAGGTTAGAGTTAATGAAAGGGTCTTACTAAGTAGTGAGACTTAACCTAGACAAAGGAGGAGTTTGTTTTGTACTAGGTGCAAGTGCAAGGGTAAATGTTGTGATGTGATTATTGATGGTGGAAGCACTGACAACTTGGTGTTAGAGGAGATGGTTTCAAAGCTAAAGCTCAAGAGAGAGAAACGCCCCCAACCCTAGTGGATTGCTTGGGTATAGAAGGATCGTAAGCTCTTGGTTAGTGAGAAATGTTTGGTAAAGTTCAAGATTGGGAGTTACCATGACAAGGCTCTCTGTGACATCATTCCTATGGATGTTTGACATTTATTGTTAGGAAGGTTGTGACAATTTGATAGGCATGCTATACATGATGGTCATGCAAATACATAGACTTTGATAAAGGATGGAGTTTGTCACAAATTGAAGCCCTTTATAAAGGAGGGTGAAAAGGTATGTAGTAGTGCTTGGGTATGTCTTGTTGATGGAAGAAAATTTTTGGATGGCATGAAACATCAACATATCTGTTATGCTTTGATTCTTAGAAAAGATAAGGAAGGTAGTAGTGAAGTTCCACTTGAAATTTTAGGTCTATTAAGTGAGTATGGAGATGTCATCTCTGATAATGTTCTAGAAGGGTTGCCACTAGTAAAGTAAATTAGTCATCAAATATATATAGTCCCTAGAGCTAGTTTACCTACCAAGGTTTCTCATAGGATGACTCCTACTAAGACTAAGGAGCTAAATAGACAAGTTTAGCAGCTATTGAGGAAAGGTTTGATTTGAGAGAGCTTGAGTCCATTTGTAGTACCTAAAGTGCTAGCACTAGAGAATGATGGAGAAAGAAGAATGTTTATAGACTCTCGGGCTATAAATAGAATAACCATAAAGTATCTATTTCCTTTGGCAAGAATGGATGATCTTATGGATTGTTTGAGTGGAGCTCAATACTTCACAAAGATAGATCTCAAGAGTGGCTATCACCAGATATAGATATGAAAGGGAGAAAGACTACATTCAAGACCAAGGAGGGTCTATATGAGTGGTTAGTCATGCCCTTTGGATTGACCAATGTAACAAGAACCTTCATGTAGCTTATGAATGAGGTACTAAAGAAATTTTTGGAAAAATTTGTTATTGTCTATTTGGATGATATTTTGATTTTTAGTAGATCTTTTGATGAACATTTATTACACATTTTTAGTGTCCTTGAAAGGTCATGGGAAGAGAAATTTTTGATTAATTTGAATAAGTGTAGCTTTTTCAAAAGGGTGTTAGTCTATTTGGGGTTTTTGCTATTAGTTGAGGGTCTCAAAATGGACCTAGAGAAGGTAAAGGTCATCTTACAATGGCCTACTCCAAGGTTTGCCACTAAGGTGAGGTCATTCCATGGTCCAGCTAGTTTTTATAGGAAGTCCATTGGGAATTTTAGTAGTATATGTACACCCCTAACTGAAACAATGAGGGGGGATAGAAAAGAGTTCAAGTGGACTATAGGAGCTACAAGGAGTTTTGGCTTGATGCAGAAGAAAGTGATAGAGCAACCTATATTGGAACTTCTTGATTTCAACAAACTATTGCAAGTGGATTGTGATGCCAATGGAAGTTCTATTAGGGATGTATTGAGCCAATAAGGTAAGCCTATTGCCTATTTTAGTAAAAAATTGAATGATGAAAAGAAGAAGTATTATATTTATGATTAGGAGTTATATGCAATAGTTCAGGTCTTAAAGAAATAGAGTCATTATTTGTTGCCAAAAGAATATGTCTTGTATACTAATCACTAGGCATTGTAGTACCTAAATAGCCAAGGTAAATTGAATTAGAGACATTTGAAATGGGTAGTGCTCATGCAAAGCTATACATTTGTATTGAAACATAGAAGTGGAAGGTCTAATAGGGTTATAGATGCATCAAGAAGGAGACATTTATTGCTGATAGTAATGAAGGTTGAAGTGGTTGGGTTTGATGAACTCAAGAATCTTTACCCTAAGGATTGTAACTTTGTAGAGGCTTGGAAGGCTTGTAAAGAATCTACCATTCTAAATAGGATCAGGTGGCTAGATTACATGATTCAGGATGGTATGTTGTTCAAGGGAAGTCAATTGTGTATTCCAAGGAGTTCCATGAGGGAAAGCTTGATCAAGGAGAGGCACAATGAAGGGATGGTAGGACACTTCAGTCAAGATAAGACCATTTCCATTATTAGAGAATATTATTTTTGGCATCAATTGTGATAGGATGTGAAAAAGTTTATGCAAATTTGTCAAGTATGTCAAATAGCCAAAGGAATTAGTCATAATACTAGACTCTATTAGCCATTACCTATTCCATCGAAGCCTAGAGAGGACATAAGTATGCATTTTGTTCTTTGATTTCCAAGGACACAAAAGGGTAATGACTTAGTATTTATGGTGGTTGATAGGTTCTTCAAGATGGAACATTTAATTCCATGCCACAAGACTCATGCTACAGTACATATTGCAAATTTGTTTTTCAGAGGCTACATGGTCTCCCAAAAAGTATTGTTTTTGACAGAGATACTAATTTGAGGGATATTTCTAGAGGACTTTGTGGAAGAATTTGAAGATAGAATTGAAGTTTAGTTCTGCACATCATCCATAGACTGATGACAAACAAAGGTAGTAAAAGAAGTTTGGGAAATTTGCCAAGGTGTTTAGTAGGAGATAAGCTAAAGGGATGGGATTTAATTCTACCACAAGCAAAATTTTCTTACAATAATTCTATGAATAGGAGTACTTGTAGATCACCATTCCAAATTATGTATGGAAGTAGTCCAAGGATTGCACCAGAGATGAGGAAGATGGAGCAAGGGAAGAGGACAAGTGCTGAGGTAGAAGGCTTTGTCGAACATGTCAAGAACCTACACAAGGACGTACAAGCACATATTACCAAGATGAACCTATAGTATAAGGCTAGGGTGGATCAAAAGACATTCCAAGTTGGGGATCTGGTTATGGTATACTTGAGGAAGGAATGATTTCTAGTGGGTAATTACAATAAGCTAAAGATGAAAAAATTTGGCCCCTACAAAATTTTGAAGAAACATGATTCAGGGAATGCATATGAGATGGAGTTACTAGATGGGATTCACATTTCTCCTATTTTCAATATTGCAAACTTAAAAAAATATCATGATGATGGTGCAGATGAGGAGCTTTTGCTGGAGCCATGTCCAATTCCTACTTCTAAGAAGGAAGAGATAGAAGAAATTTTGCATAGTCATGTTGGTCAGAGTACCAGAAACAAGCAATATGAAGACTACCTAGTGAAGCGTAAAGGATGACCAATAAAGATTCAACTTGGATATCCAATAATGGAGGTTTCCCATTTGGGGTTTCCTCTACCAGCTATTAAGTGATAGGGTCACTTTTCAATCTACCCTCGGTGTCTAATGTAGGAGTATCTAGTGGTGTAAGGGCAATCCTATACCACCCAAAAGTATGTTTAGTGTTATTTTCTCTTTAATGTGTTTTCATTTTTTGATACCCATTTGGTTCAAATATAGATTCCAACTCTCATAGTTCCACTGTTTGTTTTATGGTTAACATTTTTGAGCACCTTGGGATACGTACCAATATAGGAAATAGGTTATTTTGTAATTGAGTCATAATTATGATGAATTAGAGAGGGTAATTTGGAGGGATGATTATAATTGTAATTTAAAGCATTTTATAAAATGAATCAGCTCAAAAGGCTTTATGGTTTGAAAGTTATTGCAGTTTTAAGTTTCTTAGAGACCCCCCAAAGAGCACTTCAAAGCCAGATTTGAAAAACTAAACAGCCTCATATGGGCCCAAAAGATTGGGGGATGAGAAAAGCTGGTCCACAGGGCTATAGATTTCTTGGAGAACTTTCCATAAATGTAAACAGCTTGTCAATCAGAGTCCTAGATCAAAAGTTATGCCTCCCAAAAGTTGGACTACCATTTTTGGATTCTTCTTATTTTACACTAACTTATGATGTATTTTATAGAACCTTTTGTTTTAGTAGTGATGCCAAATGGCATACTCTAAAATTTATTCCTAACCCTAAACCTAATTTGGGTTACTTAAGGACATTTCTGACATTGTAAATGCAGTTTTTGGTGGAGTTTGGGAGAAGGTACTAGAAGAGGGTTTTTATCCAAGATTAGACTACATTATAAACCCATAGGGTACATCTTTGAGTCTATCCTCATTTTACTAAATGTAATAGCATATCACTTCTAATAATACTATTCTCCTTTTTCTATTGTGTTCATTTTGGTCTTGGATTGTGCCTTCATCAATATCAAGAAACTCTCCCAACAAATCTGCAATTTGTGTAGGTACTTCCTCAACTTCTTCTTTAACATCTTTTTGGATTACAACAAAACACATATTCTCATACTTCATAACTTTGAAAAACTCATTTCATTAAAAAAAATTAATGGCAACACTACATACATGTTCTTCTTTCTCCTTCAATGACTTCAACTTATGCTTCATTCCATCCTTTTTTAGAGTGTAGCTATTTGATGGCCCATCATGTATAATATTCTTATCAAAATACCATGGCATATGCAAAAAAATATGACATATGTCCGTATGCATGATATCAAAAAGCACCTCATCTTGGTAGCTTCCAATCACTGAGCATTTCTCATTGACCATGACCTTGTGTAATATGATAGAGGCATGGGTGTTTCTACCTCTTCAACTTCAATTTTGTGACCATTTTTTCTGACACTATATTATTAGTACTTCACATTTGTAGCTTGTGTGAATCAAGGTCCTCCATTGATTAGGTTCATTCTTGCCACTTTGTAGAAATCTTTTGTGAACTAGGACTTCTCATTCAACATCTTCAAAATGTGATGATCTATCATCTTCATCAACATGCACAACTCTATCCTATCCTTCTATTCATTGATCATTCCTTCCTTGGCACTAGGAACATTCAAATTCTATATGCCCTTCTTTTCCACAGAGAAAGCATTTTCCATAGAAATGTTCTCTTCCAGATCATTGCCCTCTTCCTCTTCCTCTTTGATCTCTATTATTATGGTGATAGAAATGATAAAATTATTTCCTCTATTATTCTAAGTGCTACTTCCAGCCTCATCCTTGTTCTTCTAATAATCATTTCAGCCTCCATAAGACCTCTTTCCAAATCATCCACCACTACCTATACCAGTATTTTTGTTATCAAACTTTTCTCTTAGCTTTTTCTCAACTCTTGATGCAAGAGCATCCTAGGTTTCCTTGTAATCCCACACTTTTATTCATTTGCCAGTTACTGTTGAGCTGCCATTTTCTAGTTGATGCCAAGTTACCAGTTTCTAGTTGATGTTGATTTCCCAATTTCTAGTTTATTCCAAGTTACCAATTTCTAGTTGATTCTGAGTTGCTAGTTTCTAGTTGATGTCGAGTTACAAATTTCTAATTGATGTTGAGTGCTAGTTATCTAGTGTGTGCCAAGTTGTTTGTGCTTTTGGTTCTTAGTGGGAGCCGACCTGTGTATTTAATTTTGATCATGAATTTAATTTAGGAATGAGTTTGAACCATCTTGAGGTTGCCCTTTCTATTATGTAATGTTCTAGAATCTTTTGTAAGCTATTTCAGAAAGTATAAATAGAGTGCTTAGGCTTAGATGAAAGGTAGAAATTAGAGGATTGAAAAAAGGAAGGCACATGTGTTTATAAATGAAAATTTAAAGCTAGATTGTGGATCTTGAAGTTGTATTTTGGATCTAGTCATAACCAAAAAGGCCTTACAACTAGATAGGTATGAAGATATTTTGATGAATCAATAAGAGTATTTTTTTCTTCTTCCTCCTTTGGTTTTTGTTCTTTGTGTTTGCTTCCATTTTGTTAACTCTTGCAGGGTGGTTTTGATAGCTGGGTGAGCCTTTGGCCCTAGTTATTCACCTTTTCCTGCATTAGTTGGTATTAGAGCTTGAGGTTCATCCTTGTGGAGATTGAATCATTTAGAACCTTGATTTGAATTTGGTTGTAGGGTGGAAAATCTATGGATTTGACCTATAACTTGTAGAGGGTTATGATCTTGCAGGAACTTGATTTGTAAAGATGGTTTGTGGTAGAAGAAATTTTGATGATGCTATATTGGATTAGTTGAGACAAATTGCAGCCATATTAGATGCTATGGAGATAGCCCAAAAGAGAGGAGCACATCTTGATGATGCAAGTGATGATGAAGAAGTTGTAGAAAACCTTAATCTAGAACATGAAGAAGATCAAGATGAAGAAAGACTATTGAGAGTATTGTCTAGGGCTAATTCAAAGCTTACTATGGAAGTTATTCTTTATGATGGGAAATTGGACACCAATTTTGTATTGGATTGGATCTTTCACATGAAGAAGTTCTTTGATTATGAAAACACTACTGATAGTAGAAAAGTGAAGATTGTAGTTACAAGATTGAAAGGCCATGCCTCACTATGGTTGGAGCATTTGTAAACTGATAGACAAAGGATTGGAAAGGAAAAGATCAAAACTTGTGTGAAGATGGTGAACATGATAAAGAACAAATTCCTTCCTACTGATTAGCAAGTTAGCTTATTGAGAAAGATGCAAAATTTGAAACAAAAGAGCATGACTATGAAAGAATATACCAATGAATTCTATATACTAGACATCAGATCTAGACATGTGGATGATGATGTTGAGAAAATTGCAAGGTACATAAATGGATTGAGTGTTGGAATATTCAAATAGGAATAAAGCTTTTGAGAGGGGGGTGAATCAGAAGTACTATACTTTTAGCATTAAAACTTTTTAACTGAAAGTAGATTACATGCATATAAACATATCAAACAATTATGAAAAACACATAATCATCACCACATAAAACTTGAGATTTTGGTAATCAAGAAACCCTCCAGAAATAAGAAGGTAAAACTGGGGTGGGGATGATACCCACAAAATCACTATAGTAATAAAGTTTAACCACTTCTGATGGTCTGCCCTGTTAAAGGCCTGCCCTATTAAAGGCTTTACACTATATCAATAGTGACCTGGTTAAAGGATTTCAAACACTTTACATGAAGTGTTACCCTATTAGATGATTTAATCACCTATATAAAGGATTCTACAAAATAGCTATTAAGCTAAACTATCACCATAGGGTTTTGTTCCTAATACAATTGCTAGAGAATATTAGGTATAATAAACCTGATAGATTACAATCCTTCGATTGTTGAATATAGGCACTCGATCTACTTTCCATGATCTTGATCCTTTGTGATCTGATACTCTTCACTCTCAGAATAGTTTTCCCTTGAACACCCTCATCCATCCATCATAGTGTTCAATGTAATTTCATCTTCCTTATAAAGACATTCAAAGACTTAGGGTTAGGTATGGATCTATGATCCATATTGAATCTCTATTTCCCACTCATTCCTTGCACTTCTCTTATTGGCTACATGCCTTCTCCATTTTTCTTATTGGTTGCATGTTGATTGCATGGAAGAAACAAATGATTCGATCTTATCTTTTAATCCTTCAAGATTCATCATATGTTGGCCATAACAATAGTTTATATCTGAATTTGTAATGTTACAAACTCATATGTGCATTCTATGTTGCCCAGAACTTAGTGATCTCTAATGCTCGACACTTATATTAAATTGGCTTACTCGACACTTGTTGCATTTTTGTATTGCTTAGCATCATCTATGACTTGGCACTCAAATGTCACTCAGCACTTGTATCATGCCTAACACCTAAAGTCATTCGACACTTAATCTTCACTCAGCACCTGATCTTTACTCGACACCTAATCTTCACTTGGCACCTGAAGGCTACTCGACACCTAAAGATCACTCGGCACCTGTTGGATTTCCTAACTTGGCTCATGTTGTGGCTTGGCATATGTAGTGTACTCAGCTCCAATGTAGAAAGTGATTAACTGTGTTGGCTCTCAAGTGTCAAAAACCATTCTAAGACTAACAATCTCCCCCTTTGACATGAGTGACAAAAACACTTAACTACCCTTATGAGTACATGCACTAATCTTCTTGGTATATACAATCAAAATTTGTAATGTACAATGTATATACCTCAAAATTATTGTAACTCCCCCTGAGTTGATTCTACCATTATTAGTGCTATCTTTGTAACCAAAATTTTATGTTGTATATCATTCTCTACCTTTGTTGTCTTATTTCCCCCATATCATGTCTCCCCATGTTTTTATTATCTCCCCCTTTTTGACACTTATGTAAAATGGTTTTAAGGGTTAAGACCATAGTTCACCAAAAATGTGTTGTTTACCTGCATAATCATCCAAAGAGCTACATCCCAATTATGCAGAGCAATTTCCAATGATTTATGCTGGAGGGCAGTCTCTGCAGCAAGATGAATAAGTCCTTCTAAAGTAGAAAGATTAGGATCTTTCTTGAGAACAATTTCAGCATAGACTTGTTCTTTATGGAGGATTTCCAAATGTGGGGTTATAGAATATTAGAGCTATAATAGTTTGGCCTTGATGGTGGCCTCTTCTGTTGTTAATACAACTATTTCTTTCTGAGTGTGAAGCGTTTGAGAAAAATGCTTCTCACTTTGAGCTGGATCTCTAGGTAGCTACATGCTAGAAATATTCAAATTTCTTTCCAGGCTCTTTATCTTTTGGCTGGTCTCTTGTGTGAAATATGAAAAGTTACACAACTTTTTGTATATTGAGAATATATTCTCAAGTACCTTTTTGAATTTTTCTATGACCTTTACCAAATCTATCTAAGAAAGTGTTATTTTACTGGATATTTTCTCATTAACTTTTCCTTGAAATTTTCTTTCAGACCATTCCATGAGTTTTTAATTTGTTTCTAGGTTTGCATTTGTCACCTATTCAAAAATATATGATAATTGCTCCATAATATGCTTTGACTCATCTGGTGATTGAATATTGAAGGCATCCCTAAAGATGTCTTTAATCTTATGCATTGTTTGCTTTTGTTTATACTCCTTTCTCAATATTTCTTGCCTCTTCCTTCTATGTAATGCTTCCTCTACCTCATTGATTTGATCAATGTTTATTGTTTTTGAGTCATAGCTTGGTATGACTATCTCCTCATCTAGTTCAGGATTTCCAAAGTGAAGTACCCTTGCAACTTTGGTAGAAATTGATCCTGGTGCTGATATTTGCAATGGCTGTTCTGAAGGAGTTCCCGAGGTAGGCAAATTTATCAATGTTTGTATTGCCTCTTGCTCTTTAGGGGTTTCCTCTATTTTCTCCTGCTACTGTCTACCTTGATCAATTATTGTAATTTTAGGAAGTCCACCTTGTGTTTGAGCTATAGGATTAGATGTAATAGTCTGTCCTATTTGTTCTATTGCTTTTTCTCCTGCTGCACTTGGCTTCTATGTTGTGGTGTCAACTATGCCTATTGAAATGATTGTTGAGATTTGAAGTTGACCACTAGTAGCTATAGAGATGTTGGAAGGTGGTTCTTGTGGATTCACCTTATCTCTAACAGTGTTTTCTACTATTTTTCTCAATTCATCCACACTAACCAATAGTGGATCTGTACATAATCTTGCTTGTTGTGTGGATTGGTCAAGGATTCTTTTGAGATCCTCAACAGTTAATGGATTGATGTTCTGAGTAGAAGTGTGAAGAACATCTTGTATAGTTATTGTTTCTATAGTTGTGATGGGTACATGAGGAGGGCTATAGGGTGGCATTTGTGTGTCTTGCACACTTTGATCTTGTTGTTGCTCTTGCTCAGTTGTTTCCATTATATCTTGCTTTTGTGTCTCCTCCTCTATTTCTCTCTTTTCTTCTTCCTTCTTCTCTTCTTCTTGTTTCTTTTCTTCTTCCTTCTTCTCTTCTCTACCTTGCTTTACTTCTATCTTCTCTTCTCTAACTTGCTCTACTTCTGGTGGAGCAGAAGCTTCTTCCTTGTATTCTTCTTCAAGAAAATCTTCAATCTTTTTGTACAAGTTCTTCCATGATTTGGTTGTTCTTTGTACAATATCTTCCATTTTGTTTTGGAGAATGAAGAATGCCTTGTATTTAGGTGTAAACCTAGCATTGTGCCTTTTGATTGCTTTTTCTACTTGCTCCTTAGTCAAATTAGGAGATATGCTTGCTAGGGTTGATTCTCTCATCTCCTTTTCCATTCTTAAATAGAAATGCCATCTATCTTCTACAATTTTTTACAGTTCATCTGGCAATTGTCCATCTAGTTGAAGAGGGGTGTACTTGAACTACGCCATCATTCCATAAATTGATTCCTCTATTCTATTATGTTCTTCTTTAGTGAACTTATTAAAATCAACTTTATTTATATTTCTTAAATCTCCATTTCCAATCTTTTTACATATCATATCAACTAAAGAATGACTTACCTTTTTAGATTGATCTTCTTCATCAGTATCAGGTTGAGCTACATATCTTCTTCTTTTCCTAGGCTCATCCTATGTCTTCGTGATTGGTTTCTTCTTCTTTTCTTTCTCTTTGGCTTTTTGAGTTGAGGTGCTTGTTGCAGCTCTGGTTGTTGGCTTTTGGGGTGATGGCATAGCAGCTTTCTTTGGTTTGGGCTAAGCTAGAAGCTAATCTTTTGTCTTTCTTTTCTTTGGCTTGGCCTGGGTTGGTGCTTCCTTGGTTTTTTCTTCCTTAGCACCTTCCTCCTTGTCTTCACCTAGGCCTTGAGTTAATTCCATTGGGCCTTGCTCTTGTTCATCCTCTTCATCATCATTATCATCATCATTGTCTTCAACTTCAGCCTCTACCCCTTCACCAAATTGCTTCTTAATTTTCTTCATCAATTTATCTTTCTTTTTCAATGTGGAGACAATTTTTAATTCCATATTTATTTTTGATCTGACCACATCATAAGTGCAAAAATGTGGGGCACTCTTATTTGTTTCTTTTACCAACAATGTAGTTATTGTTGCAGATGCTTCATCAACATTGATTTTATAACAAAATGGCCTTAGCCATCCCACCCTTGGAATTGTAGCTTGAATGTAGGTGAAGTCAATATCAACTACGAAACATATCATTAATATGTTTTTCTACTAAAGAAACTAGTATTCTCACTCTTTGCTTCATGGATTTCTTGAAATCCTCAAAATAGCTTATCATTAGAGTATCAAAATTTTCTCCCATTTGTTCTATATACTCATTTATTTGGGATATGATAGTCTTATCAATCCTCCATGCCACTTTTCTAAAAGAAGGAAATTCATTCTGAACATAAAAGAATATACAAACCAAAATTGCTCCAAATTTACATTGAGCACCCTTTGTCCGTCTTATTGCAGTTAGGTTTTCATTTATCTAATATAGTTGTAGTTCAGCAAGATCATAAGTATGATCCTTTTTCACCAGTTTATAACCTACATCTACTGCTATGCATGGAACACTATTGAGTCTACTAGATTGGTAGAATTTGTGGGCAATAACTTTAACAACAAACTCAACTAGAGGATCCTAAATGGTATGAATAGTCATTCCTCTTGTTCCACTGAGCACCTATATTCTTTTCAATGGCCTCCTTGGATTCACTTCTCAAGGTCTTGTGCCAATCTAGGGTAGGATATCCAGTTACCCTATGAATTATTCTTTTTGTTAGTTTGATAGCGACATCTTCTAACCACAGACTACCATCATGAATTCTGCTCAATACAAGTCTGATCCACTTTGTCTTGAATACGGTGGGAAAACTTAAAACTTGTGTCAAACCGTTCCTTTCAACAATTTTGTATTCATCTTTTAATACTCCATTGACACATAGCTTTGCAAAGGCTTCTCTAATTTCCATGTCTCCTAGGTCTCCTATCTTGCAATTGTAACATCTTCTTACATCCTAAACCATGACAACATTTGGGGGTATGCAAGAAAGGGCTCCAGTTGGGTCGCTTTTGTATGCCACTTCAGGAGTAGGGCAAAAATTAGGTTGCCTAACTTCATTAAACACTACCTGTACTTCAAATGACTTTTTTTCTAGGGTTTTCTTGGAACTCGAAGCCATTTATGTAAACTAGGGTTTCTTTTACAGAAATATGAAACTTCGTAGCTCGGCACAAATGAAAATACCTTAAGATCAATGAAAGCTCATTGTAGGAGGTTACAATTTTCTTGGAATACTAGATTCTCTATTGTGAAGTCACTCTGTGCTCTTTATGTCCTCTGCTTCTTTATCGCGATGAGGAAAAATGTTTGAAATCATGATAATATACCCTATTTCCATCGCATTAAATGCTCAATTGCGAACTCAGCTTATGAAATATTTTTAACACTACTCGGCTTGCACTACATTCTTATTTTACTCAGATTCCATAGGAGTTTCTTAACTTAGCATTAATCATCAACTCGGTCTCTGTTAAGAACTCGGCTCCCACTAGAATTTTACTCAGCATCCAAAGACTGTATCGGTATACTTTTGTCTTGGCATCTTGTTTCATGCAGATTTGTACTTTGCATTACTTCTTCATGATTTAGGGCTGATGTATGGTACTTCTTTTTATGTATCAACCCCATAGACTCATCTTTGAGATTAACTGGATGAGAAATGATCACTTGACCTTGTGAGATAAGTGACCCTTTCATTGGATGTACTTGATTCATTCTTTTTCTGCCATGTCTTCTTCATGTTTGTTCTAATGTATTCCTCATCAATCTTTTCTTTGCCCTGGTTTGATTCAATTTTTGGTGCTTTTGACCTTGTAGGATAGTTTTTGCTGATGTGACCAGTTTTCAGGCAACTAAAACATGTGGTTTGGCTTAGCCACTTGCTATAATTCCCTCTAAAATGTGTTCTTATGCAATTCTGGGGTATATATCCATATTCCTAACAATAATAACAGCTATGCCTAGTGTTGTAATCCCAATGATACTGACTTCCATTTCCTTTTGTTTTAGTTTGATGATTTGATGTCCACATAGGCTTTGATCTGCATTCAAATGTTCTGTGTCCATACTTCTTACAATTATAAAAATGTCCATCAAATCTTGTATCCTTGTAACTCTAGATCCACAATCTTGTGTCATATGTCCTTGCATGTTACACTTGTGACAGTAACTTTTGTTTTTGGGTGTGTTTGTCTGATTGATTCTTCTACTTCTACAAACATTAACAGTATGCCCCCTTTTATTACAGTAATGACAAGTAGGTTTTGAATCTTTACCTTTGTCACTTATTTGTTCAATGCTCTTTGATGATTCTCCAATTTCAATGTTATTGTATCCAAGTCCTGAAGTATCATGGGCTGATCTTGGAAATTTCATCAATTGTTCAAAGTACTTGATGGCTTCACTTGATTTGTTGAGATTCTTTGCTACCTCTTTTTCTCTATTCAATTCATTCCACACTTGTTCATTTTGCATCTTCAAAGTTGAGATCTCAATATCTTTTATATTGAGTTCATGATGAAGATTCATTATTTGGCCAAGTGTATCAATCTGCATGTTTGAGATCCTTAATAATTCAGTACATTTTTCTTCAAGTTTGTTTGCAAGATTTCTTTTTTCATTTTCCATCATGACTTTGTTCTCAATAGGTTTTTTCTTTTTTTCAGTGATTTCACATAACATTATTGCTTGAGATTCATGTTCCATCTTGAGAGATCTTATTTTGTCTACTTGGACTTTATTTTTCTTCATCAGTTCTACTATTTCTTCATCAAAATCTTTAGTTTCTCCATTTGTACACAGTTTTGTGGTATCAATCTCCTTGTAGTTTATATCATTTTCAGCTATGGCTATATCCTTCCTTCTTTTCAAGGATTTTCTCAATTCCTCCCTTGCTTCCTCTACTTTGTGTAGAGCCAGTTGCACATCAATCACTTGATTGTCAATAATCTTCCCAAGTTTGAAGACTTCCATCTTTAGATATTTTTTCTCCAAGTTGTTAGACTTCTTCTTGTGAGAACCTTCTTGCTCTAATACCAATTGTTGGAATATTCAAACAGGAATAATGCTTTTGAGAGGCAGGTGAATCAGAAGTACTGTACTTTTAGCATTAAAACTTTTTAATTGAAAGTAGACTGCATGCATATAAACATATCAATTATTATGAAAAACACATAATCATCACCACATAACACTTGAGATTTTGGTAACCTAGAAACCCTTCAAAAATAAGAAGGTAAAACTAGGGTGGGGATGATACCCACAAAATCACTACAGTAATAAAGTTTAACCACTTCTGATGGCCTACCCTGTTAAAGGCTTTACACTATATCAATAGTGACTTGGTTAAAGGATTTCAAACACTTTACATGAAGTGTTAGCCTTTTAAAGGATTTAATCACCTATTTAAAGGATTCTACAAAATAGTTGTTAAGCTAACCTATCACCATAGGGTTTTCTTCCTAATATAATTGCTAGAGAATATTAGGTATAATAAACCTGATAGATTACAATCCTTCGATTGCTGAATATAGGCACTTGATCTGCTTTTCCTAATCTTGATCCTTTGTGATATGATACTCTTCACTTTGAGAATAGTTTTCCATTGAACACCCTTGTCCATCCATCATAGCGTTCAATGTAATTTCATCTTCCTTATAAAGACATTCAAAGAATTAGGGTTAGGTATGGATCTATGATCCATATTGAATCTCTATTTCCCACTCATTCCTTGCACTTCTCTTATTGATTACATGCCTTCTCCATTTTTCTTATTGGCTACATGTTGATTGCATGGGAAAAACAAAAGATTCAATCTTATCTTTTAATCCTTCGAGATCCATCATATGTCAGCCATAAAAATAGTTTATATTTGAATTTGTAATGTTAGAAACTCATATGTGCATTCTGTGTTGCTTGGCACTTACCGATCTCTGATGCTCAACACTTATATTAAACTAGCTTACTCGATACTTATTGCATTTCTATATTGCTTGCCATCATCTATGACTCGGCACTCAAATGTCACTGAGCACTTGCATCATGCTCGACACCTAAAGTCATTCGACACTTAATCTTCACTCAGCACCTGATCTTCACTTTGCACCTGAAGGCTACTCAACACCTGTTGGACTTCTTGACTTGACTCATGTTGTGGCTCAGCATATATAGTGTATGCGGCTCCAATGTAGAAAGTGATTAATTGTGTTGGCACTCAAGTTTCCAAAACCATTCTAAGACTAACAATCTCCCCCTTTGACATGAGTGACAAAAACACTTAACTACCCTTATGAGTACATGCACTAATCTACTTGGTATATATGGTCAAAATATGTAATGTACAATGTACATACCTCAAAAGTATTGTACTACCCCTAAGTTGATTGTACCATTATTAGTGTTGTCTTGGTAACCAAAATTTGATGTTGTATATCATGCTTCGCCTTTGTTGTATTATTTTCCCCATATCATGTCTCCCTCTATTTTTATTATCTCCCCCTTTTTTATTATCTCCCCCTTTTTGACACTTATGTCAGAGGGTTTTAAGGGTTAAGACCATATTTTGCCAAAAATGTGTTGTTTACCTCCATAATCATCCTAAGAGCTACATCCCAATTATGCAAAGAAATTTCCAATGATTTATGCTGGAGGGTAGTCTCTGCAGCAAGATGAATAAGTCCTTCTAAAGTAGAAAGATTAGGATCTTTCTTGAGAATAGTTTTAGCATAGACTTGTTCTTTATGGAGGATTTCCAAATGTGGGGTTATAGAAGATTGGAGCTGTAATAGTTTGGCCTTGATGGTGGCCTCTTCTGTTGTTAATACATTTATTTCCTTCTGAGTGTGAAGTGTTTGAGAAAAATGCTTCTCACTTTGAGCCGGATCTCTAGGTAGTTGCATGCTAGAAATATTCAAATTTCTTTCCAAGCTCTTTATCTTTTGGCTAGTCTCTTGTGTGAAATATGAAAAGTCACACAACTTTTTGAATAATGAGAATATATTCTAAAGTACCTTTTTGACTTTGTCGATGACCTTTGCCAATTATATTTGAGAAAGTGCTATTTTACTGGATATTTTCTCATTAACTTTTCCTTGAAATTTTCTTTCAGAGCCTTCCATGAGTCTTGCATTTGTTTCTATGTCTGCATTTGTCACCTGTTCAACAATATCTGATAATTGCTCCATAATATGCTTTGACTCATCTGGTGACTAAATACTGAAGGCATCCATAAATATGTCTTTAATCGCATGCATTGATTGCTTTTGTTTATACTCCTTCCTAAGTATTTCTTTCCTCTTCCTTCTATGTAATGCTTCCTGTACCTCATTGATTTGATCAATGTTCATTTTTTTTGAGTCATAGCTTAGTATGACTATCTCCTCATCTAGTTCAAGGTCTCCATTGTGAAGTACCCTTGCAACTTTGGTAGAACTTGATCCTGGTGTTGATATTTGCAATGGCTGTTGTGAAGGAGTTCCCAAGGTAGGCAAATTTATCAATGTTTGTATTGCCTCTTGCTCTCTAGGGGTTTCCTCTATTTTCTCCTCCTGCTATCTACCTTGATCAATTATTGTAATTTTAGGAAGTCCACCTTGTGTTTGAGCTATAGGATCAGATGTAATAGTTTGTCCTATTTTTTTTATTTCTTTTTCTCCTACTACACTTGGCTTCTGTACTGTGGTGTCAACTATGGCTGTTGAAATGACTGTTGGCATTTGAAGTTGATCACTAGTATTTGTAGACATGTTGGAAGGTGGTTCTTGTGGATTCACCTTATCTCTAATAGTGTTTCCTACTAGTTTCTGCAATTCATCCACACTGACCAATACTGGATCTATACATAATCTTGCTTGTTGTGTTGATTGGTCAAGGATTCTTTTGAGATCCTCTGTAGTTAATGGATTGATGTTCTGAGCAGAAGTGTCAAGAACATCCTGTATAGTTATTTTTTTTGCAGGTGTGATGGGTACATGAGGAGGGCTGGAGTGTTTACCTAATGATGATATATTGTTGCTCATGATATTCCTGATGGTTTACCTCTAGTAAAAAGTATAAGCCAGTGTATGGATTTGATTCCTAGAGCTAGTTTTCTGAACAAAGCACCATATAGATTGACACCTTTAGAGAATGAAGAACTTAACAAACAAGTCCATGAGTTGTTGCAGAAAGGTTTGATTAGAGAAAGCTTGAGTCCATGTGTTGTACTCGCTATATTAGAACCTAAAAAGAATGGAGAATGGAGAATGTGTACTAATTCAAGAGCTATTAACAAGATCACAATGAAATATAGGTTTCCTATTGTAAGGATGGATGACATAATGGATTGTTTGAGTGGAGCAAAGCATTTTGCCAAGATTAATTTGAAGAGTGGCTATCATCAAATTAGAATCAGAGAAGGTGATGAATGGAAAATTACTTTCAAGACAAAATATGGTTTGTATCAATGGTTGGTTATGCCTTTTGGTTTGACTAATGCACCTAGTACTTTCATGAGGTTGATGAACGAAGTTTTGGAAAAATTCTTAGGTAAGTTTGTGATTATTTATTTGGATTATATTATGATATTCAACAAGACTAAGGAAGAACATCTTGAGCATACTAGACAAGTATTATAGAGGTTGAAAGAGAAAAAGTTGCTGATTAATTTAAAAATGTGTTCTTTCATGCAAGAGGAGATTGCGTATTAGGGATTTGTGATTTCAGCCAATGGTTTGAAGATGGATCCTGAGAAGGTTAAAGAAATTTTGGAATGGCCTACACTTGAGAATTTGGGTGAGGTAAGATCATTTCATGGCTTGGGTAGTTTTTATAGGAAGTTTATAAGGAATTTCAATTTGTAATGCTATAACTAAGACAATGAGAGGAGATAAAAAGGAATTCAAGTGGACACATGGAGCTAATAAGAGTTTTGAGACTTTTTACCTATTTTGATTTTACCTAATTTCAATAAGGTATTTCAAGTGGAATGTGATGCTAGTGGTAGTGCAATAGGAGCTATATTAAGTCAAGAAGGTAAACCACTTGCTTTCTTTAGTAAAAAATTAATTGATGCTAAAAGAAAACATTCTATGTATGATCAAGAATTTTATGGTATTGTCCAAGCATTGAAGAAGTGGAGACATTATTTTATTCTTAAAGAGTTTGTACTGTATATTGGTCATAAAGCTTTACAATACTTGGGAAGTCAACATAAATTGAATCAAAGACATATGAAGTGGGTTAAGTACTTGCAGATTTTTACATTTGTGATCAAACATACAAGTGGAGTTACTAATAGAGTTACTAATGCATTGAGTAGAAGATGTTCTTTGTTGACTAAAATGAAGGTTGAAGTTCTTGGTTTTGATGAAATGAAAGAGTTGTATGATGCTGATCCTGATTTTTTTGAGGTGTGGAGAGAGTGCAAAGCACCAAATTAGATAGGTCATAGAAGCAAGTATGATGAGTATTTCTTTCAAGAAGGTATGTCATTCAAAGATATTTAGTTGTGTATTCCTAGAAGTTCGATGAGGTTGAATTTGATTAAGGAAAAGTATAATGGTGGATTAGGTGGACATTTTGGAACTAATAAGGCATTGAGTTCGCTAAAAGAGAAGTATTATTGGCCATAAATGTATGAGGATGTTCAGAAATTTGGAAAGAGTTACGGAGTTTGTCAAGTTGAAAAAGGGGTGAGACAAAATACTGGTTTTTATACACCTATTACTATTCTTGAGAAACCTTGGACTAACATCAGTATGGATTTTGTTCTTGGATTTCCTAAGATAGTGAAGGGGTATGATTCTATATTTTTTATAGTGTAAAATGTTTCCAAGATGACTCATTTTATACCATGTAAGAAGACATCAAATGCTAAGCATGTTGCTGAACTTTTCTTTAATAGATTGTGAGATTGCATAGATTACCAAGAAGCATTATTTCTGATAGAGATAATAAGTTTTTTGGTTATTTTTAAAAGACTTTGTGGAAGAAGATGGGTATTGAGCTGAAGTTTAGTTATACATTCCATCCATAGACAGGTGGATAGCTAGAGGTTATGAATAGAAGCCACGGTAATTTGCTAAGATATTTAGTTGGAGATAAGCCAAGTAATTGGGAAGTAGTTTTAGCACAAGGTGAATTTGGACATAACAATTCTATGAATATGAGTACAGGGAAAACACCTTTTGATATTGTTATTGGAATGCATCCTAGAGGTATATCAGATTTGATAGATGTTGTTGGTGAAGAAAAGGGAAGTGTTGCAGGAGAAGAATTTGCTGATTTTATGGAGCCTTTGCATAAGAAAGTGAAGTTGAGGTTGGAACAAAGTAACCAGAAGTATAAGGAGAATACTAATTAGTATAGAAGACACCATAATTTTCAAGTTGGTGATGAGATGATGGATCATTTGAAAAAAGGAAGATTCCTAGTTGGAACATACAGTAAGCTAAAGATGAAGAAATTTGGACCTTGTAAGATCTTGAAGAAGTTTGACAGTGGTAATGATTATGAAGTTGAGTTATCTGATGACATGGATATATCTCCTATATTCAATGTTGCTAATTTTTATAAGTATCATGAGTCAAAGGATGAAGATGTTGTATCAGAAGATTATCCTAAGAACCAAATTGAAGAAGTTGAACAGATATTGGATCAGAGAGTTGGCAAGAGAACAAGTGGAAAAGATTACTATGAATATTTGGTGAAGTGGAAGAATAGACCAGTTGAAGATGCTACTTGGATTTGTCAATCAGAGTTGGATTCGACTCAGGTTGTGACTAGTTGATGTTGAGTTACCAATTTCTAGTTGATGTTAAGTTGCTAGTTTCTAGTTGATTTTGAGTTATCAATTTCTAGTTAATTCTGAGTTGCCAATTTCTAGTTGATGTCGAGTTGCCAATTTCTAGTTGATGTTGAGTGCCAGTTATCTAGTATGTGTTTAGTTGTGTATGTTTTTGGTTCTTTTTTGAAGCCAACTTGTGTATTTAATTTTGATCATGAATTTAATTTAGGGATGAGTGTTGACCATCTTAAGGTTAGCCTTTCTATTATGTAATATTCTAGAATTTTTTGTAAGCCATTTTGGTAAGTATAAATAGAGTGCTTAGGCTTAGATTAAAGGTAGAAATTAGAGGATTGAAAAGAGGAAGCCATATGTATCTAGAAATGCAAATGTAATGCTAGATCGTGGATCTGGAAGTTGTATTTTTGATCTAGCCATAACCCAAAAGGACTTATAGTTGGGCATGTATGAAGATATTTTGATGAATCAATAAGAGTATTTTTCTTTCCTTTCTCCTTTGGTTGTTGTTCTCTATGTTTGGTTTCTTTGTGTTAACTCTTATAGGGTGGTTTGGATAGCTGGGTGAGCCTTTGGCCCTAGTTATTCACCTTTACTACGTCAACTCTTAGAGAAAATTGGTATGCCTCCTCAATACTAGTCACTCAAAAAAGACTCAACTCCTATTGATTTCTTGGTCTTAACCCATTAAGATAACAAGCCACTTTCTCCTTATCAACTTTTACATGGTTGATTCTAATGAGAACTCAATAGAACTCTTTCATATACTCTTGAATAGATTTTCTCATTTTCTCACAACATTTTCATTTTATTTAATAGATCAAGCTCATAATCCACAAGAATAAACTATCCCTTCATTTTAGCTACCATCTAATCCCACCTGGTGATTTTGTTATTTCTTCTTTTATTTTGCTCCAACTAGATATCATACCACAAGATCTTTGCATGACCCTTTAGTTTGGCCACGAAAAACTTGACCCTATCTAGATTTTCAATATCTTTGTATTCAAAGTACTATTCTAATTCATTGACCTAGTCGATCAATTCCTCTATGTTGAGATTTACTGAAAATATGGGAAAATCAAATTAGGTCTTTCTCCAATACTGGAAATGGCCTTAAAAATATTTGCCTCCTCTGGGTTAAGAACTTCCTCTACCATGACTTGGTTCATATGTTCTTCTTCTTCTTTGGCACCCTCACTTTCATCATCTCCTATGAAAAGACTCATTCCTCTATTCATATATTCTTGCAATGCTTACATTTTCCTCTAGAGGGTTCTAAAATTGTCAGATGTAACACCTTTGACTCTTCCACCACACTCTCTTTATGGAGTCATTTTTGTGCTTCTACTAAAACCCTAGTGCAAAGTGTCTCATAGTCAATGATCTATCTACACATACAACCCAAACCACAAGCTTAGTGAAAACTACTTCATAATCAGTGATTTGTCCACACACTCAAGAACCTAGTTCTGATACCACTTGATGAAGAGTGTTTTCCTTAATATTATAAACACATAATAGAAACAAAGAAACAACAACAATTTCTAAAAAAAAACTATGGCTTCTTATTATTGACACAAATAAAAAATTATAAAATTTATAATTACAATATGCTAACCCACATGGATACCTTCATTACAATAATCTCCAACACAAAACTATGAACTATCACCTAGAGTTGTCCTAGGCAATGATGTTCTTATCTTAACTTGGCAATTTTATGTTACTCAAGAAGGTTCTAGAAACTCAAACTAAATACTTAGGGCTAACAATCCCTAACAATACATCTAGAGTCAACCAAATAGATCTTTGACATTTATTTTAGAAATTTTGTGTAGCACAACTTTATAAGGCCATAACTCTTGAGCATTTATCTATTTCGATATTGCAACCACTTTTTAGAAACCTTAGATCTTGATCTATAGGCTCAAATCCATGCAAGAACCCATTTGTCAAGTTTTTGGGCCTCATTCAGGGCATCTAAGGCCTTCAAAACTGAGCTTGAAGTTTTTATACCATAATTACACACTAAAAATCTACAATAACTTCACAAATACATATAATCTAGCAATGAAACTCCACTAACAAGTTGATATATCTCAAATCAACCTTCACCTTTGAAATTGGAACATTCCCAACTAGTATGATTGAGTTACTAAGGAGCAAGCCTCCACATATAACAAGGTAACATACAAAGTTGTGTCATCTTTCAAGTAGACTTATCAAAATAACTAAATTTAAGTATTTCTATCCAAAAATCAATTTTGTTCAAACATATGATCTAGGTAAATTCATTGTAGCTAAATTATATATGGTCTCACACTTTTTCAATTGAAAATATCTATTAAATGCATGTTTTATACTAATTTCTATCTAGTTACTAAACAAATAAAATTATTTCAGAAATTGACATTTCAATAACTCTTACTTTTTTTTGTGATATTTTTTTAGTAATATATAAAGACCATTTTAAAGAACTCAAATTAATAATATTTTCATATGGAGTTTATAGTATTTTAATTATATAAGTATGTTTAAATTCAAAAATTTTACAAATAGGCATTTTAAAACTTGAAAAGATGTTGATTTTGATAAAGAAAACAAAATTAAATCATATATAAAAAAAAAAAATATACATGAAGTTCTAGAGGAGAGAGTCATCTTCTGGAATGTATAATTTATCCTCTAGTTAGAATAGATTTTTTTTGAAAAATGTGGTGGGGGATGAAAACTATTGATTTTAGGTGAATTGAAATTTGAATCATTATAAAAGGGAAAATATAGGTCTAAAGTCAATTTTTATTTTAGATTCTTCTATCTATATATATTATCTATAACATAGTCAGAGTTCAAATGGAAATATGTTTATTTCCATATAGCTTTGTGGTGGGAGCTAAGCCCCTAATTTTCAAGGTTATTCAGCAACAAAAAAAATTGTCTATAAAAATTAGGAAAATATATCATTTCTTTGTCCAAATAATTATTAAAAATTATAATCCTCAACTTCATCCATTTCTACACATTTCATTAGTTTACTTCATTTTCAAATTTTAAATAATAATACGAGTTTTATGTCATTAAAGGTGAACAAGTATACATTTGTTAGCCTTTTCTTGTACAAAAGGGTGACATAGGTTTGTACTTTTACCCTTGAATGATACTGCATTAAGACAACCCTTATTGAAACAACTGAAAGGAAATATTTTTGGGTGATGCAAGATTGGTCTTACACTCAAGATGCTTCTACATCAACAATTGAGAATATTTACATTTATGTTAGGTATATCTTATAGAGAGCCTCAATGGGAATGTTGCAAGATTGTTGAAAGCATAAATGTTGATGATATTCATATGGGTGACTATTGTAGATATGTTACTATGATGATATGTTAGATTCATGACTGATATTCTCATTAATGTCAACATAGCAGTTTTTTGTAGTATCTGATAGAAGAACAATAGAAAGATCAAGTTTGTATGGATGACTAGTTGAGTATTCTAATTATCTGAGGTTATGAGAGATACTTCTGAGTATCTAGTATATGCAGCTAATGTCACAAGAAGAAATGATAAGTCTAGAAGAAGTTATGTAAGTTTTGGTCATGTCTATTTTGAGATAGAGTTTACAAAGACATGTTCTGGTAAAATTTTTATATCTCTTAGCAAAGTTGTTATTTTAAGAATCAAGGTTAAGGATGTGAAGAAGATATTTTGGTGATGAAATGGCTAATTTTTCTTCTCATAATGACACATGTTTGGAAAGTTATTCAAGTTGCAAAGAGAATGATTAATATTATTGCTAAGTGTAATGTGTTCTTAATGTGGTCCTATAATAATTAATTAAGAAGGTCTAACAACTAACTCAGGGAATTTTTTTATGGAATTTGTATAAAGGAAGAACATTTTCCTTTATCATGGTATGGTTTTATGATTAATGATAACAAACAATAAGAGAATAATAAGAAGTTGAGAAGAGCAGTATGGAAGTGAAGGAAACTTCATTCCCACAATTTTGCTAAGTGATCCAAGCTTTGATATTTGGATCCAATGTTCATGACCTAGTCTACAAGGTCTAACAGTGATTGGTTTGGTTGATAGAAAAAAGGAAAGAAGAACATAATAGTGAATTTCATGTTTGAGTAGTGAGCTCTTCATGTAGTTGGAATTGCATGTTTGGGTTGTGGGCTCATCTTGCATACATTGTACTACAACTCCTAATAGGGTTAGAATCTCCTAACAAGGATTCAAAGTATCCTAATAAGGACTCATATGTACTAAATGTTGTAATACACTCCTAACAAGTTCAATCCTCTAACAAGGAATATTCATATTAGTACATCATCTTGTGGGCATCATTGGGTTTTCACTTTGATCAAGGGTTTCGCTACTAAACATATTTGATGTAATTGTCTATGTGCACCTTATTATGGTTGTTGTTTACTTTGGTTGAATGGTTAAGTTTATTTAAGAAAGATAAATGTTTAAATTGTTGGATCAATGATTCAACCCCTCTTCCCTAGTTATCTTGTTGGAGTATTATTTCTAACAATTGGTATCAGAGCATCAGGTCCTTGAAGATAAAGTTTAACAACTTTAAGAGATCTATGTCAAGAATTTTCAAGAAAGATAGTCTGAGGTTTGATGCAACAAATTATGATAGATGTAAAGGAAATATGAAGACACATCTACTATGTATGGGTCTGAGATATTGGATCTTGACCTTGACAACAAAGACAATCATTGCTAAGAATATTTTGGAAACTTTTATTGAGGCAAAAAGAGATCATTTTATGTGTGATATGAGAGCTAGAGAAGCTCTATTGATTACACTTCCTAAAATTGAATACAATCAAGTAAAATCACTTGCTACTTCACATTTAATTTGCAAATATTTGGAAAAACATTTTGAAGATGATGAACATTCTAAGAAATTGAGGCTACAAAGATGGATTCATGCATTTGAAGATGTTAAGATGATGGAAGATGAATATGTAGGAACAGATGCAGGTAGAATATCAGAAGTTATTGTAGGTATTAGATCTCAAGGAGGAACCAAAGAAGATGATGAGGTTATATGGAATATGTTGAAGAGCTTAACACCACCATTTAAGCCAAAAATTTAGATGATACAATTGTTGATATCCTATACCAAAGATTTTACAAAGGAAACATTGCTTGGAGGACTTGAAGTAATTGAGAATAAGCTTAAATAGTCTAGAGAATTGACTAGAATAGATACAACTTTCAATACCTTGAATATTCAACCTAGTTTATCAAGGAGCACAAGTACTAGAGGAGATGTTGCTAGTAGTAGCATATATAAGGAAGATAGAAAGATTGAAGGAGTAGCCCTTCTGGTAAGAAGAGAAAAAGGAGGTAAGAAAACCTTCAAATGTTGGACTTGTTATGAATATGGTCATTATGCATCTAATTGTCCTAAAAGAGAGAAACAATATAAAGGAAATTACAAACCTAGAAAAGATAGAGAGTTTTTGAATGCAAATGAAGATAATGATTTTGATGAACAAGCAATAAGTGCTAGTGATGATGAGATTGGATTTGTGGCAATTAAAAAGGAAAGTCCATAAAAGGTAGCATTGGTGTCACAAGTTGAGAGGAAACCTAATTGGATAATTGGTAGTAGTTTCACATCATATGACTAGTGATATGGATTATTTTTTTGACTTCAAAAATCATAATGGAGGAATTTTCAGAGTTGGAAACAATACAACATTTCAAGTCAAATGTATTGGATCTATAACTCTTGATGGTAAAACTAACACTAAGGATGTATATTTTGTTGATGGTTTGGAGTACAATCTTTTGAGTGCTAGACAACTAGTGGACAAAGGTTATTAGTTGCAGTTCATAGAGAAGACATGCATGATCTAAGACAAAAATGGAAAGGTAATTGGAACATGAACCTGATATAGAGGTAATGTATTTCAGTTAAATCCTATTGAAATGAAATGTTTGGTTGTAAAGGTAGATGATAGTTGGTTATGGCATAAGAGATTTTGTTATATGAAATTTGACAATATTGTGAATACCAGTAGTATGTTTGTAGTTAGAGATTTGTTGAAGATTTTAAAGCCTATAACACAATTTGCAAGGAATGTTTGTTGGCAAAGCATAATAGAACCTCACTTCCTATAAAGAAGTTTACTACTACAACAAAGTTAGAGATTGTAGACATAGATATTAGTGGTCCTACCTAGACTAAAGGATTCTATGGTGAAAGGTATTTTATGATTCTAGTTGATGAATTTTTCTACAATGATCTGAGTTACATTTCTTAAAGAGAAACCTAAGGCATTTCATAAGTTTATGATATTCAAGAATAGAGTTGAGAATAAATTTTGTATGAAGATTAAATGTTTAAGATCAAATAGAGGAGGATAATTTACTTCACATGAGTTTAAGATGTTTTGTGAAAAAATGGAATCAAAATACAGTTATTAGCTCTAAGAACCCCTGAACAAAATGTCATTCTAGAGAGAAGGAACAAATCAGTTATAGAAGCAACATGAGCTATGGTAGCTAAGAATGATGTATCCAAGATGTTTTGAGGAGAAAATGTGAATATGATAGTCTACACTATGAACAGAGTGCAAGTCAGGAAAGACAAAAACAATACCCCTTATGAATTGTGGTTTCGTCACTCACCTATAGTTATGTATTTCAAATTTTTTGGGAGAAAGTTTTATATCAGAAGAGACGATGATATATAAAAATTTTGATGATAGAAGTGATGAAGGTATGTTTCTTCATTATTCATTGAAAATCAAGGCTTATAGATGCTATAATCTAAGAAATAAGACTATAATGGAAAGTGCAAATGTGAGAATTGATGAGAAATTTAGGATACAAGAGAGAATAGTTGATTACAATTTAGATGATGATGTTGTTACTAAACCAAGGAATGATGAAGTATTTATTGAGACTAATAATGATTTGTAGAATGAAGGAGAGTGATGTAGAGGTTGGGGTAAAATAGGCACAATGTTGATATCAATCCAATAGCACAGATTATACACCCAAACTTCTACACCGTGACACAAAGACAATACTAGTGGATCACCATTAATCCATACAACTTTACACTTAGCAAATTGATTCAATACCCATGACTAGTGGATCTTCACAAATTAAGACTCTTAGCATGTTAAGGGGTTCACCATATCAGCAAAACCAAAGAATCAAGGCCAAACAAAAACTTAAACACGGGTTTCATAACTCTATCCAGATAATGTAGAATTTTAGGCTACTAGCCCTTCCAAGGCCAAATATGTGACAAGTTTAAAATCCTCCAAAGGACTTCCTAAACCAATTAGCATTCTAAATACCCTTTATGGATTTTGTTAAATCCCCAAAAGGACAAGTGTTGGAATCTTTTCTAAGTCTTCCAAAACTAGACTATTATACAGGCCTAATTCCTTCAATTAGGTCACATTAATGAAGTACCAAAAATCTAGTGAGAAAGACCAAAACCAATGCAAAAAATGATTGGGTTAGGAAAAGGGAAGGTAGATTGCAGAGTTTCAATTCTTGGTTCAAACCTCAAGGCACACAAATCCATGAGTTTCATAATGCAGCAGAGTTGTCACATGGTAATGCCAACTCTTTAATGCAAATTCCATACAACCACCATCAACACCTGCTTGGAAACCACCAAAATATTAAAATACATTGGACATCCTCCCATTCCATAAAAAATCAGAATTTTCCAATAGTGGAAATGGGAGAAATTAGCATTTTTGTTGAAAACCCTAGGTGGCAAGGGTTTGAAAGCAACTTTCACAAAAAACCTTATGTCTTGCACCTCCAATTGTTTCAAGAGCTCAGAGTAAGCTCATTTGAAAGCTGATTCAAGAACTTTCAATAAAATTTAATTCTCCAAGCCCCTTGATCTATACAGTCTGTGTAATGTACGAAAAAATAGTCTTTTTGAAGGAAAATGATGGTTTTCTTTATTGATTTCAAAGCAAAAGTACATCTATGTCTTCCACCCACCTATAAGGGCTTATGAAGACCTTCCTCCAACTGGTCTAACCAATTTTCAAAGGTTGTGACCATTGGAGGGAACCATTACAAACAATAATCCATATTATTGCATAAATATTGCATTCTTGTTTTGGTTATGCAACTTTTGTTTTTTATGACTTTATTATGACCTCTAAAGATACTAACATGTCTTAAGACTCGTAATAAGACCTTAAGAGATTACTAGATCCCTATGACCTCACAAATCAACTGATTTATAGAAATACCAAAGTTGTCAAGGGTTCACAAAATAGGGTCATATTGCAAGAAATAACCAAAAATGCTAAAATCAAGTTTTAAAATGTTAGAATTCTTTAGAATAACTGGGAGAGGGGGTGAATCAGTTATTCAAGGTCCAATAATGTCCAATACAACTTTTTCTTCTAATCCTTAATGGTATAGAACTGAAATTATCATGCATTAAATTAAAAATTAAACAACCATGAAAGAAAACATGCATCACACCATAACACTAAGGATTTGGATGACCCAAAAAGCCTCTAGGAATAAGAAGGTAAAATTGGGGTGGGGATGATACCCACAGAATAACTGTGCAACTGGTTTCAACCACTTCTAATGGTCTACCCTATTAAAGGCTACAACACATTGTTAAATGTGACTTGTTAAAGGATTTCTACACCCTGTTAAGAGTGTGCCCTGTTAGAGGACTTAAGAACATTCAACTTGGAATGTCACCATATTAAAAGATTTACATAGAGCTGTTAGGCTCACCCAAGTCCATTGGATTTACAGTAACCTTCTCAAAAGAATCTTTCATCCCTCTCTAAGGATCTCCTATCCTCCTCCTAAGGATCTCTTATCCTTCTCCTAAGGCTTATCCACCTAGCTGTTAAGCTAACCTAGCAATGTAGGATTTCAATATCTAATACAATGGTAAGAGAGTATTAGAAAGGTTTTGACCTGATATAGATTACAACTCTAACCTTGCAAATTTTAGATCACTCTTCAGTTCTCTTCTTTGCTTGGGTTTACTCTCTTGTAGTGCTGACAGCTTGTTCACCCTTCAAGATCTATCTCCTTGAGTTCTTCCACTTGTTATGCCAATGCACTCCATGATCACCTAATCAACTTAGAGTCTTGATGCTCTATACTTACTCCTCACTGTGTCCTCTTCTTGACACTTCTCACTAGCCTTCTCTCGGCTTCTCTTGCATGCTCCCTCTCACACACACCGATCTCTCTTCTATTAATCTCTAACCCATGACTCCTTATATAGAAGTCCTATTCTTCATTTCTCGCTCAATCTTGATTTGATTTTGAGAAAATAGTATGTTTTCCCTCCAAATTGCTTCTTCTAGAGACTTCATGATAAATCCATTAGCATTTTCCTTGAATTGGTTTGCATGGTTTACATAAAATTCTGTGACATCTACTCATCATCCTTATCATCCAACTAATTCAAAAAAATTGATGTAACAACCTTATTGCTACTGATCTAGGGAATCTTTGATTTAACAAATAATGTAGCAACTCGGCATCATTGGTTTACTAATGCTCGACTCCTTCTATGTTACTCAGCTTCTATTATTATTTTACTAGCACTTGGCACCTATAGCATTTCTATGTTGCTCAGCACTTGAAGACTCGGCACTTAAATATCACTTGGCTCCTGTATCTTGCTCAGCACCTGAAGTCACTCTACACTTGATCTTCACTCGGCACCTAAAGTCACTCGGCACTTGATCTTCACTCAGCATGCATAGTGTGTTCATCCTCTTAGAGTATGTCATTAATACACTATTTCATCAATGTCTTAGCTAATCCTTAACTTCATTAGAACATCATAACTTCAACCTTTCTCTAGGTACTCTAGTTACATCTTATTGATTCCCACCTCCTTTTCATTCAACCAATTGATAGTACTTGGATCACTGAAGCAATTGTCATTCCTACAAGTAGCAAGTTTGACATCAATGAAAAAACAATGATTGAAAATATTCTCTACCAGTTCCATTATTCTTCATTCATGATCTTTTCAATCATTTTCGACAACCAAAAATGCTAAAATCAAGTTTTAAAAAAAGGCCCAAAAGACCTTAAAACCATTTTTTTTAATAGGAAAAGACCTTATGACTACTTACTTTGATTGGGTGCTCCCGCACCATGCTACCCAAGCTATTTGAAACTCAAGTTTCCAATTGAGGCTAGTTGTTCCAAAGTTTACCCATTTTTAGTAATGTCTTGTTCTATCATCCAAGTGGCATCAATGTTAGGAAAACCTCTCCACTTGACAAGGTACTACAAATAAGTCTTGTGCCTGGTCTTCTTGTAGATTTTAGTGTCAAGAATCTTCTCCAATTGAAGGGGCTGACTTGGTGGGAGTTCCTGCAACCAATCAGCATGTGTCTCTTCCTCATCATTAGTACCTATTACATCAGCATTTCCTTTTAAAGTAGTTAGATCAGCAATGCTAAAAATAGGAGAAATTGAAAGAGATGGTGGGAGAGTGATTTCATAGGCATTTTCACCAAACTTCTATATTATTGTGCAAGGTCCTATTTTCCTCATTTGAAACTTGGTGTGTTGATGCTTGGAAAGCCTCTCCTTCCTTAGGTAAGCCCATACCTTTTCACCTACCTTAAAATGCACCTCTCTTATCCTCTTATTTTTTATTGCCTTATACTTTTGTGTTGATTGCTCCAAACTATCTTTTACCTATTCCTACACTTGTTTTATCATCTCTGCCAACTCTTCTCCTTTAGCACTAATTTTGAAATCATTTGGAAGTTCCCTCAACTCCATAGGACCCCTAGGATGCATGGCATAGACTATTTGAAAGGATGTTTTATCTGTGGATCTATTCAAGGAATCATTAAAGGAAAATTCAACTTGTGGCAACAAATGATCCCAACTTTGAGTGTACTATTTTTTCAAACACCTAAGGAGATTGCCAAGAGATCTTTTTATGACTTCTTTCTACACATCCATTTGAGGATGATAAGAAAAACTATGTTGCAAATTTGTTCCCAACTTCTTATGCAAAGTTCTCCAAAAATGTCCTTGGAATTTGGAATCCCTATCTAACAATTTCCTTAAAGAATAATTGTGTAATGTGTGATGCATCATGAGTGATCTTGCATGGTATGAAGTGTGCCATTTTGCTAAAATGGTCCACAACCACAAAAAAGTTTTCATACCCTTGTTTTGTCCTTGGGAGTCCCATAACAAAGTCCATTGAGATAGCTTGCCATGGCCTAGAAGGTATATGAAGAGGTTGGTAAAGACCTTGGTTAGTAGATGTTCCCTTGTCTTGTTGGCGTATGACACAAGTTTCCACAATTTTCTTACATCATTTATCATCTTTGGCCAATGGTAATACCTCCTAACTGCCTCTAGTGTTTTGTCTAGACCAAAATATCCACTCATTCCCCCACAATGCTTTTCTTTAATAATATTATCCCTCATTAAACACCTAGAGATACATAACTGATGTCAGTTGAAAAGTAAGCCATCTTGAATGAGAAATTCAAATAAATCAGTATTATACCTACCCATTAATGTAGTACAAACCTAATAAATATGGCCAATATCAATATCATCTTTATAACGGTCCTTAAGAGCACTTATCCCAATGCTTTGGAGTTGGATTTGCTGCACCAAAGTGATCCTCCTACTCAATGCATCAGCTACCTTGTTGGCTTGACCCATTTCATGCTTAATGCTGAAGTAATATGCTTGCAACCATTCCATCCTTTCGAGGTGCTTGACATACAACTTATCTTGTGAATTTAGATAGCTTAATGCATGGTTATCAATGAAAACTACAAATTCTTTAGGTAGGAGATAATGTCTCCATTTTTTAAAAGTTTGAACCATGGCATAAATTTCTAAGTCATCGGTGAAATATTTCTTCTTGGCATCATTTAGTTTTTCTTAAAAAAATTCCACTGGTTTGCCATCTTGAGTTAGGACTACCCCAATGGCTAGGTTTCTAGCATCTGTCTCCATTGTGAAGATCTTGTTGAAATGAGGGAACGTTAGTATAGGATATTGTACAATCCTTGATTTGAGGTATTCAAATGCATCATTGGCTTCTTTTTTCCACACAAACTTAACCCTTCTCCCTCCTTTAATGGTATTTAAATTTAGAGCACATACATGGCTAAAATTCTTCACAAACTTCCTATAAAATGTGGCTAATCCATGGAAGCTTTTAACATCACTTTGTGTTTTAGGAGGAGGCTAGTTAACTATTGCTTCAACCTTTGAAGGATCCATCTTAAAGTGCCTTGGGAGATCACAAATCCCAAGAGGGTAAGTTCCTTTTGCAAAAAGGTGCACTATTCAAGGTTGATAATCAGTTTATGTTCTTGTAATCTTTTGAATACCAAGCTCAAATGTTTAAGATGCTCTTCCAAACTATAACTAAATATCAGTATATCATTAAGGTATATAACCAAGAACTTTCCATTGTAGTCTTGGAAAATTTCATTCATTAACCTCATAAATGTTGAAGGTGCATTGCTTAATCCAAATGGAATAACAAGCCATTCATACAAAACCTCTATTGTTTAAAATGTTGTTTTCCATTCATCCCCTGGCTTTATTCTTATCTAATGATAACCTAATTTTAAATCAATTTTTGAGAAGTAAGAAGCACCCCCTAGCTGAACAAGTAGATCCTCTAATCTTGGGATTGGAAACCTATATTTAATTGTGATCTTATTGACTGACCTGCTATCAATACACAACATCTATTTTCCATCCTTCTTTGGAGCCAAAACAATAGGCACTACACAAGGACTCAAACTTTTTTATATTAATCCTTTTCCTAGTAGCTCACTAACTTGTTTAGCAATCTCAACATTTTGTGCAAGTGTCATCTTGTAATGGGCTTTATTGGGCAAGGGAGCACTGGATATAAAGTCTATTTGATGACTCACATCTCTGATTGGTGGCAAAGAAGAAGGTAGATCAGTTTGCACTATCTCATGGTACTCTTCAAGCAGTTTTTACACTTCTTTAGGGACTAGTTTAACTTTATTATGCTTTGTTTCCTCCCTTCTTTTATGGATCAACACATACCCCTAGTCTAATTCTTTAATAGTTTCAAACATTTCCTTTTCATTTACCACAACATCTAGAGGTTCCTTTTCATGCTTTTGATCAGGCAAGAGTTTCAAGCTATAATTTTTTCCATCCTTGGTTATAGTATAGGTATTCTTCCTACCACTATAAGTGGCATTCATGTAATATTTCCAAGGTTTGCCAAGTAGTAGATGGCAAACATCCATCTCCACTACATGACATAGGATAGTATCCTTAAAGTCACCCAAGGAGAATTCCACCATAGTTTGTTCAGTCACAATGGTTTTTTGACCTTTGGTGAGCCAAGAAACATGATCAGGAAAATGATGAGGAGTCTTAACCAATTCTAACTTCTGTACCATTTCCTTAGAAACTAAATTTTCAATGGAACCAAAATCTATGAGCAGATTACATACCTTTCCGTGGCATTTGACCCTTGTTCTAAATTTTTTTTTTTTTTGTGGAGGCTCTTGAGCATGTGGTACTTGCAAAAATGCTTGCCTCATCATTAGTGGTGTAACTTCTTTTGCTTCAAGATCTCTTTCCTCATGGGCCAGTTGAGTTCTCCTTTCACCTTCATTCTTGTTTGTTTTCTCTAAGCATTTGTTGGAGTAGTGGCCTAATTGATTGTAGTTGAAACACTTTGGAGGCCTATCAAACCTTCCTCTACCCCTTCCAAAGGATCTTCTACCTCTTGCATGTCCCCTTGAACTTGATTCTCCTTGTCTTTAGCCTCTTCATCATAGGACGTATCTGATTTTTCTGATTTTCCTCTATTCCAAGAGTTTGTTCTTGATCTTTCATTCCTTCCTCTGCCTCTTCCACCTTGTTCCTTCCTCCTCTTGAACGTTTCTTCTACCTTAGAAGCCAACATGAAGCATTTTTGGATAGTGGTTATGGTGGTTACGCTCAATTCATCTTGAATTGAAAATTTCAGCCCTTGCAAATACCTTGCAAGCTTCAAGTTCTCTGGTTCTGCAATACAAAAATTCATCACTAGATTGTGGAATTCTTTAATATATGTTGAGACATACATTTCTTTTTGTCTCAATCCCATCCTCCTCTTATGGAGTTTCACTCCATAATCTACAGGTACATAGGCTTCTCGGAGCAAGGCCGCCATTTTCTTCCATGTGGAGACATGATTTTTGCCTCTCTTCACCCTATCATCCTCGATAAAGTTTCACCATATCAATGCAGACCCTCTTAGCCTTGACTTCACTATCTTCACTTTCTAATTTTCAAGGATATTTTCACAATCAATGAAACTTGTTAGGGCATTCAACCAATCCACTATAGCATCAAGATCCATCTTCCCATCATAAGTGGGAAAATAAAACTTAACAACCAAGGATCTTCTCTCCATGGCCATCAATTTCTTTACAAGAAGCATTTATTTTGGTGGGAATTCTTCTTCTTCTTCCTTCAAAAGGGGTTCATCATCACTCCCTTGTTCAAGATCACTAGAGTTCCAACTACTCCTTCTAAGCTTTGCCTTAAGCCTGATTATTTCATCCCTCATCTGCATAATCTCAGTATTTCTAAGATCATCCATGCTTCTTTTCTCAGTCACCTTTTGTTTTTCCTCCCTGAGATACTTCACAATATCGGCATTTGTCAACCTCAATGACAATCCAGCTCCTTCTTCTTCAGGCATGATGGAAAAAACTTCAAACCTTTGGATCTCAATGCTCTAATACCAATTGATTCAGAGGTTAGGGTACAATAGGCACAATGCTAATATCAATCCAATAGGATAGATTATACACCCAAACTTCTACACCATGACACAAAGACAATACTAGTGGATCAACATTAATCCATACAACTTGACACTTAACAACTTCATTGAACACCCATGAGTGGTGGATCTTCACAAATTAAGACTCTTAGCATGTTAAGGGATTCAACATATCAGCAAAACCAAAGAATCAAGGCCAAACAAAAACTTAAACACGGGTTTCATAACTTTATCCAAATAATATAGAATTTTAGGCTACTAGCCCTTCCAAGGTCAGATATGTAACAAGTTTAAAATCTTCCAAAGGATCTCCTAAACCAATTAGCATTCTAAATAACCTTTTATGGAGTTTGTCAAATCCCCAAAAGGAAAAGTGTTGGAACCCTTTCTAAGTCTTCCAAAACTGGACTATTATACAGGCCTAATTCATTTAATTATGTCACATTAATGAAGGAAGTACAAAAAATCTAGTGAGAAAGATCAAACCAATGCATCCAATGATTAGGTTAGGACAAGGCAAGGTAGATTCCATGGTTTTAGTTATTGGTTCAAACCCCAAGGCATGCAAATCCATGAGTTTCATAATGCAGCAAAGTTGTCACATGGCAATGCCAACTCTTTAATGCACATTCAGTACAACCACAAAAATCTTAAAGTACATTCGACAACCTCCCATTCCACCAAAAATTAGAATTTTCCAATAGTGGAAATGGGAGAAATCAACATTTTTGTTCAAAACCCAAGGTGGTATGGGTTTGAAAGAAACTTTCACAAAAAACCTTATATCTTGCACCTCCCAACAATTCAAGAGCTTAGAGTTGGCTCATTTGAAAGATTATTCAACAACCTTCAATAAAAACTATTTCTCTAGGCCCCTTGATCTATACAGTCTGTACAATGTATGGAAAAATAGTCTTTTCGCAAGAAAATGATGGTTTTCTTTATTGATTTTAAACAAAAAGTACATCTATGTCTTCCACCCACCTATAAGGGCTTATGAAGACCTTCCTCCAACCATTCCAATCAATTTTCAAAGGTTGTGACTATTGGAGGGAACCATTACAAACAATAATCCATATTATTGCATAAATGTTGCATTCTTTTTGTAGTAATGCAACTTATTTGCTTTTTATGACTTTATTATGACCTCTAAAGATACTAACATCTCCTAATACTCCTAATAAGACCCTAAGAGATTACTAGACACCTGTGACCTCATGAATCAATTGATTTATATAGATACCAAAGTTGTCAAGGGTTCACACAATAGGGTCATATTGTAAGAAATAACCAAAAATACTAAAATCATGTTTAGAAAAAGGCCTAGAAGACCTTAAAACCATTTGTTTTGATAGGATAAGACCTTATGACTACTTTCTTTGATGGGGTGCTCCTACACTAGAGAGCTAAGGAAGGAACAAGGCTAAGAACCTTTAGTAGAGCCAAGAGTTGAGATAGCAATTCCTACTTCATGAAAGAATATGATAAAGAATCACCCATCTGAGAAAATAATTAGAAGCAAAGATAAAGTTGTGATGACAAGAAGAAGAGTCACTGAAGAACTATGTTTAATATCTCAATTTGAACCTAAGAATGTAGGTGAAGCATGTAAAGATGATTATTGGAAACAAGCTACAAAAGAGGAATTGAAACAAATAATAAAGAATAAAAGCTAGGAATTGGTCCCCAGACTAGTAGACAAGAATGTGATAGGAACTAAATGGGTATTTAGAAACAAGACGAATGAACAAGGTGAAGTTGTAAGGGACAAGGAATTATTGGTATGTAAAGGTTACTCACAACAAGAAGGAATAGATTATGATGAGACCTATGCTCTAGTGGCTAGAATAGAAACAATATGATTATTCTTATCCTATGCAACACAAAAAGAAATTCATAGTGTATCAGATGGATGTCAAGTTAGCATTTCTAAATGGAGAACTTGAAGAAGAAATGTACATAGAGTAGCTTGAAGAATGTCCTTTGATAGATGATAAGGATATAGTATGCAAACTAAAGAAAGAATTTTATGGCTTGAAGCAAGCACCTAGAACCTGGTATGCAAAGTTGGACAAGCATTTGATAAAGCTCGGTTATAACAAAGGTATGGTAGATAGTAATCTATATTGGAAAGAAACTAATGATGATTTAATTATTTTGGTAATATTTTTTGATGATATCATATTTGGAGGAAATGATAAGAAAACTAAGAAGTTTAGAGAAGAGATGAAGAAATAATTTGGGATGAGTATGATAGGAGAAGTGAAAAGTTTCTAGGATTGTAGATTGTACAGAATAAAGAAGAAATCTTTATTTCTCAGACTAAGTACTTGAAGGATTTACTAAAAAGGCTTGGTTTGGAAACATGAAAATCCATTGGAACACCTATGGTAATTGGACACAAATTATCTACAAAGGGTGAGACACCTACTATTGACAAGAAGACGTACAGATCTATGATTGGAGGATTGCAATATCTGACTCACACAAGGCTAGATATAGAAAATGCAATTGGAATTGTTGCAAGATTCCAAGTTGATCCCAATGAAGCACATTATGAAGTAGTTGAAAGGATATTTATATATATAAAGGGAATGTCTGAGTTCAAATTATGATATGATAGATCTAATGATTTTACTCTAAGTGCTTATATTGATGGAGATTGGGTAGGTAGTATGGATGATAGAAAAAGTACCAATGGTGTAGCCTTCTTTCTTGGAGGAAGATTGGTTTGTTGGCTAAGAAAGAAATAGGATTACACATCACAAAGTATAGTAGAAGAAGAATATGTTGTAGTAGCAAAAATTGCAATCAAGTTATTTGGATGAAGAAGATGCTGAAGGATAAAATGATAGAAATTATTGAACCTATTTTTATACATTGTGACAACACAAGCATGGTAAATATGTCTAAGAATCCAATGTTTCATTCGAAGACTAAGCACCTTTCTATTAATTATCACATGTTGAGAGAGAAAGTTGCAAAAAAATAAATTAGATTGGAGTATGTGAAAACTAAAGAGAAGATTATAGATATATTCACTAAGCCCCTTCCCAAAGAGACTTTTGAGTATTTGCAAGGTATGTTTGGGGTTATGACCCTTCCTACAGTAGAGTAGAAGATGCAAGAGTAAATCATTCTAGTGTAAGTAAGAACCATTACTGTCTAGACTGAATGTTGATGCTTCCTGTATGGGAGAGTATGATCTATGATGGATAGAGTCATCTAGGACTCTTATTGAATGTTGTTTTGAACAATGTCTTTGGACACTTGACCTAGTAAGAATCAGATGTTGTAGTAAAGTTGGTTGATGAATCCTTTGACATTGATATAAATGGGGGAGAAGTTTAGCAAGAAAAACATGTTGGGGAGAAGTATTGTATTATGACAAGATCATGGGGAAGAACACCACTGGGGAGAAGTAAGCAAGAAAAGTATAGCTTGTTTAGGAGAAGAAAATAGTTTTGGAGAATGCAATGATAAAGAAAGATGAACAGTCTTTTGTTGGTATTGTTGGAACTAGATGTTTTTTTTGATCTATGTTGCCATCAATACCATAGGGAAAGATTTGTGCAAGATTTTTAAAAGAATGAATGTTGATGATATTCCCATGGGGGAGTATTGTAGATATGTTACTATGATGATATGTTATATTTATGTCCAAGTTTGTCATTGATGTCAACATAGTAGTTTTCTATGGTATCTAATAGATGAATAGTGGAAAGATCAATTTGGTACAGAGGCATAGTTGAGTATTCTAACTATCCAAAGTTATGGGAGATACTTCCGAGTATCTAATATATACAGTTCATGTTTGAAGAAGAAATGATAAGTCTGAAAAAAGTTATGTAAGTTTCAGTGATGTCTGTCTTGAGATAGAGTTTACAGAGGGATGTTTTGGTAAACTTGTTATATGTCTTAGAAAAGTTGTTATTTTGAGAATCAAGGTTGAGGATGTGAAGAAGACATGTTAAGGATGATGTGGCTAAGTTCAATCATCAAAATTATATGTGAATGCAAAGTTATTCAAGTTTCAAGGTGGAAGATCAATGTTATCACTAAGTGTAATGTGTTCTTAACATGGTCCTCTAATAATTAATTAAGAAGATGTAACAACTAACTCAAGGAATTTTTTTATGGACTAGGTATAAAACAATGATATTTTCCTTTAGCATGGTATGGTTTTATGGTTAATGAGTGAAATATGAAGTTGAGCAGACTAGTGTGGAAGTGAAGGAAACTTCATTACCGAGTTTTTGTTGAGTGATATGAGGTTTGATATTTCTATCCAAGGTTTGTTATTTGTTCTAAAAATTATGATAGTGATTGGTTCAATTGATAGAACAAACAAAGGAAGAACATAACAATAAATTACATGTTTGAGTAGTGAACTCTTCTTTTAGTTGAAATTGCATGTTTGGGCAGTGGGTTCATCTTGCATACATTGTACTACAACTCAAAATAGGGTTGGCACAACTCCTAACAAGGTTAGAATCTCCTAATAGGGTTCAAAGTCTCCTAACAAGGACTCATATCTATTGAATGTTGTAATAGATTCCTAGCAGGGTCCATCCTCTAACAAGGAATATTCATATTAGTACATCATCTTGTGGTCATCATTCCCATTGGAGTTTTCCCTCTAATCAAGGGTTTCCCTAATAAACATATCTAGTGTAATTCTCTATGTGCATCCCCTCTCAGTTATCTTGGTGGACTATTGTTTCTAATAGGAAATGCAAAATAGTAGAGTTGGAATTCCAAATTAAAGACCTGTGAAAATTTTGAGTCTAGATTTCATAAATCTTGTTGGATATAACCCAAAAGGCCTTATCAATAGGCATATATACCATTAATTTAATGAGTTAATAACGTATTTTCTATTCCCTCTCTTGTAATTTTTGTTCTCTATATTTTTTTTATTCCATTATGTTTACTTAGCAAGATTTTTGTATAGTTAGGTGTGCCTCTGGCCTTAGCATTTCAATCTATCCTTACATCTGGTGGTATCAAAGCTTAAAGTTTATCCTTGTGGAGATTGGATCATGTAGAACCCTAAGTTGAATTTGGTTGTAGGGTGGAAGATTTGAATATTTGACGTATAACTCGCACATGGTTTCAATCTTGTAGGAACTTGTTTGAGAAGATGGTTCAAGGTAGATGAAAAACTGACACTATGATTATGGATATGTTAAGACAAATTACAACTAGATTAAATGCTAACTAGATAATGTAGAGGAGAGGAGTACATCTTGATGGTGTGATTGATGATGAAGTAATGACACACAACCCTAATTAAGAATATGAGGAAGATCATGATGAGGAAAGATTATTGAGAGTGTTATCTAGGGCACATTCAAAAATTATTATAGAAGTTGTTCTTTTGATGGAAAATTGGATACCAACACTGTGTTGGATTGGATCTCTGATATGGAAAAGTTATTTGACTTTGAAGGCATTCCTGATAATAGGAATGTGAAGATTGTAGTCACTAGGCTAAAGGGTCATGCCTCAGTATGGTGGAAGAATTTGTAAACTAATAGAAAAAGAAGAGGAAATGAGAAGATTAGGACCTGGTTGAAAATGTTGAACAAAGTGAATAATAAGTTCCTCCCTATAGATTCACAAGTTAGCTTGTTGAGCACAATGAAAAATTTGAGAGAAAAGGACAAGATTGTGAAGAAGTATACTGAGGAATTCTATAGATTGGACATTAGATCTAAACATATAGAAGACGAGGTTGAGAAAGTTGCAAGGTACCTAAAAGGATTAAGATTTCTAATTCAAGAAGAAATAAGTTTTGTGAAATTTAAAACTATGGAAGAAGCATATCAATATTCCTTAAAGGTTGAGAAGATCTTGCAAAAAAAGTATGAAAAAAGATAGAGAGGTAGAGGTTGTAGATTCCAGGGAGGTAGAGGTAGATCTTATGTATAAAGTGGTAGATTTAAAAATACTGTGCAAGACAAGGGAAAATTTGAATGAAAAAATGTTGATAAAGGTAGGACCAAATGTAAAGTTTGTAGTTATTACCAAGGAAGAGATAATTTATATTTTAGAGGAGGTTTTTTTGGTAACTTTTTTAGATGTGGTAAAGAAGGGCATAGATCCTATTCATGTAGGAACTATGGTGAAAGTGAGCAAGGTAATTGGAATCCTATCATTCAAGGAGATCTTGAGAGTTCATCTTGTTGGCCTAAGGTTGGAGAAAACATGAAGGTACATAGAACTTTATACATAATAAAATAGTTGTCCAGGAACATGTCCTGAGGAGAAGTCTTTTCAAGATTAGATGTAAGATGGTGGGAAAATGCTACAAACTAATCACTGACAATGGAAGTCTAGAAAATTTTGCATTAGAGGAGCTAGTTATAAAGTTGCAATTGTAGAGGTTGAGACTCACTAAACCCTACTATGTTTCATGGGTCAAGGAGGAGCATAAATTATTGGTAAGTAAGAAATATGTTGTGAAATTAAGGATTGTAATCTATTTTAATAAATTTCTATGTAAAATTATGCCTATGGATTGTTTCCATATTTTGTTGGTTAGACCTTGGTACTATGAAATACATGTTGTGCATGATGTTAGATTAAATCAATATACACTTTGAGTGAATGGAGAAAATAAAATATTGTTTCCCTCAATTGAGTCTCCTGATGAGGTGAACTAGACTACTATAAGACTTTGAATGGTTAGTGGAAAGAAATTTGAGAAGGAAATAAAATAGAACCAAATTTTTTTTGTTATAGTTCCTAGAGGGCCAATGTATGGTAGCAATGGCTGAATGATATAGTATTGTAATGATCAAGCAACAAATAGTGACTAAGTAGTAGAAAATTGTAGAGGTTAAGTGACATCAAAAATAGGTAGTGTTAAATAAATGCCAACACAAATTAAAAGCTTGTTGAATGACTATAAAGAGATTTTTGTAGAGGATATACCTATTGGTTTACCATGAGTAAGAAGTATAAGTCATTGTATCGATCTAATCCCTAAAACTAGTTTTTTGAATAAACCACCATATATATTGATCCCTAAAGAGAATGAATACTTAACAAAAAAGTGCATGAGTTTTTACAAAAAGGTTTGATTAGATAAATCTTGAGTCTATATGTTGTACCTACTATATTGACACCAAAGAAGAATGCTGATTGATTTTAGAGGTATTAAAAAGATCCGAGTGAAATATAGGTTTTCTATGCTAAGGGTGGATGACATAATGGATTTCTTGAGTTGGGAAAAATATTTTACCAATATTGATCTAAAAAATGCTTATCATCGTATTAGAATCAGAGAAGGTAATGAGTGGAAGATTGATTTCATGATAAAAGATGGTTTGTATGAATGGTTGGTTATGCATTTTGGTTTTCACTAATGCACCTACTACTTTCATGAGTTGGATGAATGAAGTTCTAAAGAGATTATTGGGTATGTTTTTTATTGTTTATTTCGATGATATTTTGATATTCAATAAGACTAAGGAAGAATGTCTTGAGCATGTTAGCAAGTATGCAGAGATTGAAAGTGGACAAGATGATAATTAATTTGAAAAAGTGTTCCTTTATGCAAAAGGAGATTGTGTATTTAGGTTTTTGTGATTTTAGTGGATTGTTTGAGAATGGATCCTAAGAAGGTTAAGGCCATTTTGGAATTCCCTACACCTAAGAATGTAGGTGAGGTAAAATCATTTCATGGTTTGGCTAGTTTCTACATAAAGCTTATAACAAATTTTAGTACTATTTGAAATGTTATGATTGAGACAATGATAGGAGATAAAAATAATTTTAAGTGGATACATTGAGATTATAAAATTTTGGAGACTTTGAAATAAGAGATTTTTGAGTTACCTATATTAGCTTTACCTAATTTCAAAAGTGTCATTTCACGTTGAGTGATGTGTTGAGTCAAGAAGGTAAACTTGTTTCTTTTTCCAATGAGAAGTTGAAAGATTCTAGAAGGAACTTTTCTATGTATGATCAAGAATTTTAAGCTATTATTCAAGCTTTTAAGAAGTGGAGACATTATTTGATTCCTAAGGAATTTGTGTAGTATATTGATCATAAAGCTTTATAGTGTTTGGAAAGTCAACACAAATTGAATTAGATACATATGAAGTGGGTTGAATTGTAATGCGTACCCCTACTTGACTTTTCTATTGTATTGCCAGATTCTTTTAGGACAATTTTTTGATTATCGGTACTTGGTTACCAAATTAGATTAAATGTATTTCATGCTGTGTGTGTGTGTGTGTGTGTGTGTGATGAGTTACTAAATTATTTTAGTTATTTCATGATGTTAGTTAGAGGAATGATTTGTATGCAGTTCTATGGTTACTTACCCCATACTTGCATGTGTATGGTGTATGTGTATGTTTTACTTTATGATTGATGTTCCTGATGTGGTTGAGGGAGGGAGCTATAGTCACCTACTAGTTAAGATCTACATGATGTACCACTTGCCACCATTGCCTACTTAGTTTTATATATTTTTTTTTGTAAATGCATGGATTTTACGCAGATTATAGGTACTAGGTATTGACTACCCTAAATTACTAGGATGAGAATACCCTATCATAGTCTTTCAATGGTATAAATGGGGATATAATTCTTGAGTCTAAATCCTAAACCCTAAGCCAATTGTTGTAGAATGTAGGACAAGTATTTGAGTTAGTTTACTCGTCTAAATTTTTCAAGTGACATGAACTCATGATTTTGACCCTGGAGTTATATTTTGTTCTTTGTCTTCAATTGAGTTATCGCATTTGGTTTTATGGCTCTGTTGTGTTTTTCTGTTATAATTAAATGAAATTAGAAGATAGTTTACTGATTTAATTTAATGGAAATGTAATAAGAAAATTTGATATTTAATAATAATTATTTAGCAGTTTAATTTAAATAATAAACTCTATAAAATATTATTAGTTAAATTAATAAATGTATTATTTAAAGTGTCTTGTGATTAATAAGAGAGATAAAACATAAATTTAATAAATTTTATTTTAATGAAATTGCACAAAGCTTATGCATGAAACTAAAATTTATTAAGTTAATTAAAGAGAGAAAGAAAATTAATTTTAAAAGATATTTTAAATTGCAAAAAGTCTATATAAATATTTAAAATATAATAATATAACAAACAAATTATGATCGACAAGTTTCCTCTCGTGATTGCACAATCAGAGCCATAAATTTAGGGAAGAATTATTTATCATAGATCTAGAGCTCATTTTGCAATTACACAGGTTTTGGGGAACTATTTCTGGGAAGAGGTTTTTTTGAAAGGAAGGAAATTCTTGTGTGTTTTGTGCGTTCTTTGTTTTAGCATCAGATCTACGTCAGATCTTGTGGGTTTTGTAGTAGTTGCTTGTTCTTCGAATTCTTATCTTCTTTGTGTCTGTTGTGTTTCTATTTTTAGAATTCCTCTAGGTTGAAACCCTTGTTTCCATATTTAATATTCTTTATTTTAGGAAACCACTATAAGAAATTTGATTTTTTGAAACGCTTGTGTGTGAATTTGGTTGTTCATTATTTTGGAAACATTTGTATACAAATTGAAAATTAGAAACTCTGGTTTGTGTTTTATTGACCTTCATTTTTAAAGACAATTGTAAATGAATTGAAGGATTGAAACCCTTATCTAGAAAGTCCTAGATATTCATAATCTAATTGGTAAAATTGGGATGTAGGTTTTGAGAAGAAAGTGAATTTTGTTTAATGGATTTTGACTATTTTATCTCACTTTCTATACCAAATTCTTTTTGAAAGTTTTATCAAATCTCTCTCTCTCTCTCTCTCTCTCTCTCTCTCTCTCTCTCTCTCTCTCTCTCTCTCTCTCTCTGTTTGTATGTGTGTGTGTGTGTGTGTATTATAATTCCCATAGTAATTTGTAATTACATTATTAAAATATATAAAAATAAAAATAAATGTTTTAGTGTGGATTTGGATTTTTGATGTAGGAGGGGTCTTAGAAAGATAAGTAAAAATTTAACAAAATTTAGTTAGCAGGTAGAGGCCACCACCCCCTCACCTCCCTTCTCCTTCTATTTTCCTTCGTCGATGTCTTGGCTACCACATACAGTACAAAGACTATAGTTGGTAGGCCTAAGGACTACAAAAGTCATGCTCGGTACTATCATAATAGGTCCAAGGCTGTCACAGGTAGTTTTGGTTTGGCCAATAGGGCTAAAATGTTTTTTTTTTTTTTTGTAATGTTTTCTTATATTTAAAACTGTTAAAATTTATTAATATAGTTTATTTTATTATTAATTAGTATAGTTAATATAATTTATTATTATTATTAATCAATTTAATTAATATGAAATATAATTAGTAATTTTAAAATAATTTTTATTATGTTATTAAATCATAATTATAGTTTTTAATATATTAGTATATTTTTATTAATAATTTTATAATTATTATTTTGAGTAATATAATAATTATTATTTAATAGATGCAATAGTGTTATTAAGTTCGTTGTAAGTTGTGTAGTTTGGTTTAAATGATGTTTTAATGTTAAATCAATTGGGTTTAATTAAACTATCTATTTTGAACTTATTGATTAATTTATCTAAGTGAGTCTAATGAACTTCTTGGGTTACATTGTTAAACAATGTATGTAAATTGGAACCCTATTTGTATATCAAAAACTCTATAAACTGTTATGTGCATGTTTATTGAACTCTTACATTTTGATAATGAATTGAAGTGTGAAACAATGTTTAAATAACTTTAGATGAGTTAGTTGAATTGTCTAGGATTCTAGTGAATGCAAAAACCTTAGTGAATCTAGCAACTAGAGAAATGGAAACTAAAACCCTGTTTGAGATTGAAAACATTATGAACTATACTTTTTGGAAATGAAAATGAAAATTTGAAACCATAGTGAAAATTAAACTTGTGTATTTTAAGCCAAATAAAATTATGAATCTATACTTGTTATGATATATGATTTCTTTGGTGTTAGATTTGGGGTTGTAATTGAAACCTTATCAAATTACAATACTTTGAGAAAACCAAAATGTGAACCTTGTTTGGAATTGAAAACTTAATAAATAATAATACTTGGAAAAGAAAATTGAAACTTGACTTGTATATCAAATCTTGTGCTTGAAACAAAATGAAAACTTGGACCTAAGGTATTTGTAAATTTTTTTTATATGTAGTTTATGTGACATGTGATTTATTGATGTTGGATTCAAGTTGACTTAGTGTTTGAGCAATATGGTTGTATTACTAAAGGCTTGGGGGCTTTGTTCTGTGATGATATTTTGGTTACAATCTTTTATACCCAACCATGGTGATGTGTCATGTGTGTGCTATGATGAGTTCGATTAGATATTTTGATGTGCTTTCCACTTCTTGTGTAGAACTAAGGTGGATGATTTGTCTTTCCTGATATAACCTTTGAGTCTTCAATTAGTGGTTCTGGATTACTTTCTAGTTTCTTGTATAGGATTGAGGTGATTAAATGATTTGTATTTGGTGATGTCATGTTATGATATGGATTTGGTTTAAATATACTTGATTTTAGATCAGTACTATTCGGATGATCATGTTGGTGGAATCTATGATTATGATTAGTATTATTTTAGTGCTTTCTAGTTGCTTGTTTAAGAACTGATGTGTGTTTTATAGTCATTTAAGATGTTTTTCTTGTGCTAAGCTTAGGATACATTTTTTGTATGTCATGTTGGGAAGTGGCTTACAATGGACGCTTGTGCTCTAAAGAGGCTGATGGGAAATCTATTGTAGGCTATTTTAATATTTGATTACATTTCATTAAATGGGTTTAAAATAAATTAATAAGATATTGCTACCACATAAAGTCACTAGGGAGCTGGAATATTAAAAGACTACTAGGGAAACCTTATAGCTGAGTTGTTAATATGCCTTAACTATATGAAAGAATATTGACATTGCATAGGGACACTAGGGGGCCAGAGTATTAAAATATTGTCAAGTAGCCTTAGAATTGGCTCATGTGATAGCACTTGCCCACTTACATAGTAGATTTCCTACATGTCGTAGATGCCTCTATGTTTAGTTGATTCTTGTGTCTTGGTATCACTTTGAGATAGTTTTCTTTCAGGTGATTCCATGAACCTAGATATGGGTTTGTCTTTTGAGTTTGTTATCTTGTTTGTGACTTGAGTTTATCTCCTCAGTATGGTGGAAGTGGACCTTTTTGGGTTTAATGAGGTTGGGTTGTAGTGCATTTTCTTATACAATTGAGATCTGAAAATTCAATGTTATGGCTGCAATTCCCTATTCTATACTCTCTTTCATTTTTTTCCTTATGTACTATGATAGATGGTTGTATTGTATTGTATTTTATTTCATGGATCTTAAGAGATGATGTAATATATTTTATGATGTATATTATTTTAGCCTTTCATACCTTGTGACCTATATAGTGGATGATTGTGCATTTTGATTATTGCCGCTTCAAGATAATTAAATATTTTTAAAATGGAATATGTACTTGTAGTTATTATTTAATATATACATGTTATATATTGGTTTTAATATTAATTAAACTTAAATGCAATTCAACATCATGGGACCCTTAAGATTTGTAATCTGTTTATGATGGTTGTTATGTATGAGAGTTAATACTTCTAATATATTATATTTGATGTTGTTAAGTTATTGTCTTTAATAAAATATATATGTTTCAAAAACATAGTAAAAGTCTAAGTTAATTTCATTTAGGTTCCCTAGTAGGACATTACATGAGTTTTTACAGAGGTTTACATTTGTGGGAAAACATAAAAGTGGAGTTACTAATCGTGATATAGATGCATTGAGCAAAAGATGCTATTTGTTGACCAACATGAACAGTGAAATTATTTGTTTTCATGAGATAAAGAAGCTATATGATACCGACATACTTTTTTTCTAAGGCCTAAAGAGAGTGAAAAGAGAAAAAAACTATCATGTAAATGTTGGAAAATATAGATGAAGTAAAAGTCAAAAACATAGTAAAAGTCTAAGTTAATTTCGTTTAGGTTCCCTAGTAGGACATTACATGAGTTTTTACAGAGGTTTACATTTGTGGGAAAACATAAAAGTGGAGTTACTAATCGTGTTGTAGATGCATTGAGCAAAATATACTATTTGTTGACCAACATGAACATTGAAATTATTTGTTTTCATGAGATAAAGAAGCTATATGATACCGACATACTTTTTTCTAAGGCCTAAAGAGAGTGAAAAGACAAAAAAAACTATCATGTAAATGTTGGAAAATATAGATGAAGTAACTAAGAGGGGAGGGGTGAATCAGTTACCACAAAAATCAATCCCAAAAAAAAATTTCCTTAGATGTCTTTACTTACTGTTGATACTTGGTAAATAGTGCAAAAATACTGTAACTTGATAGATTAACTAATTACTGATCATCTAGTATTCATAGTTATTAATGTGCATGCAAAGGTTAAATAAATGAACATAAGAGACACCGTATTTAATGTGGAAACCCAATATGGGAAAAACCACCAAGTAACTAGTCACCAATTTTCACTCTTCTGAAGTGAGCCCCATTAGGAGTCAACCTTATTAAAGGTTACAATACATACTGTTAGGTGTGACCTTGTTAGAGGATTTAATTACCCTATTAGGAGTGGCTTGGTTAGAGGTCTTTAGAACAATTCAACTGAACTATCACCTTATTAGAGGATTCACAAAATGGCTATTAAACCAACTCTATTAAGAGATCCTAGATTCACTGTTACAATGATTAGAAAGCAACAATGAGGTGACCTAAATGATATGCATCTTGTCTTTTGCTGATTATAGATCTCTATTCAGCTTCACTAGATCCTTACTGATCGAATACAACTTTGTAGCTCCTCGAGGATATTTAATCCTTCATCAGAATTCGCTCAATATTCACTTATTCCATCCTCATCCATATATTCACACACACACATTAATTTTCAACTTGAACATGTAAATATATACCTTTTAGATTATCAAATCAGCTTGAATATAAGTTACAACAACTAAAAAAATCATTACATCAGTCAGTTGCACGAAACAATTGAACTTAATATCAAAACAATAAAATCCTTCACTGGCCAACCCAGCTTGATAACCACTGCTCTAGAATGGTTTTCTAGTGTTAACCAAGTGAGGCTTAGTAAACACTTCTCCAGAATGGTTTTCTAGTGTTAACCAAGTGAGGCTCGGTAAACACTACGCCAGAATGGTTTTCTAGTGTTAACCAAGTGAGGCTTAGTAAACACTGCAAACCTTGCAAAAATCCTTTGGAGACCAAGTGAACTCGGTAGAAGTCAACTCTTTGCCACATTTCCTTTGATAGCCAAGTGAGCTCGGTAGATTTTAACTTTTCTTCGTTAACCTTGGGGGCTTGGTTAACACTAACTTTCTGCTACAAAATCCTTGGATGATCGAGTGAGCTCGGTAAGAACTGACTTTTCTTTGATAACCTTAGGAGCTTGATTAGCACTAACTTTTTGCTACAAAATCCTTTGATGACTGAGTGAGCTTGGTAAGAACTGACTTTTCTTTATTAACCTTGGGAGCTTGGTTAACACTAACTTTTTGCTAAAAAATCTTTTGATGACCGAGTGAGTTTGGTAAGAACTAACTTTTTTGTGTAATGTTCAGGAATGTTTCGTAGACACTATAAATTGCTTTGTTGATCATTTGAGCTTAGTAGACTCTGTCTGATGACTGATATGACATTTTGTAACATCAAAGATAATACACAATTAACAATTGTATCCAACAATCTCCCTCTTTGGCATTGATGGCAACACAACATGTCATAGCAGAATGAAATTTGAAAACAAGTCTAATAAGCCTTTTTCTGTTAGAACAACTTTCTCTATTACATAGAAAACTCTCTCTCTTTTAGTAATCTCCCTCTGTGAAGGAATTACATAGCAAACTTCTTCTTCTGAAACAAATTTCAGAAAGATATGACAATTTTAGTAAAACTCTCCCTCTTTGACAACACATGCCAAAGACAACACAACTCAAATGAATTTTAATGTACCTTTAGTACTGATTCATATGCAATATTTCCTTATTATGTTTTCCTTATTATGCTGCATCAACTGAAAGATCTTCAACTTGGTATGCATTGATGCATCACTAAAACTTCATTTTAGTGAACTTCAGATAGGGGAGTGACCCCTCACTTACCTCTTAGATACAAGAATGCATCCTTAGGTAATGGTTTTGTGAATATGTTAGCAATTTGTTCCTTTGTATGAACATATTCCAATCTGATCTCCTTATCTTGCACCAATTCTCTGACAAAATGATATTTTATTGCAATGTGCTTGGTTTTGGAATGCATTACTGGATTCTTGGATATGTTGACTGCACTTGTATTATCACAAAACATAACAACTGATTTTTTGATTTCCACCTTCATGCCTCCCAACAACTATTTAAACCAAACAATATTAGAACAGTTTACTATTGCAACAACATACTCTACCTCTACTATAGATTGGGATGTACAATTCTACTTTTTGCTTGTCCAAGAAACCAAACTCTTTTCAAGAAAGAATGCTCCTCCACTTGTAATTTTTCTATCATCAAAGTTTCCTGCGCAATTAGCATCAGTAAACACTTTCAAATCTAGATTACCTCCAAATTTGTACCATAAACCATAATCGTCAGTTCCTTTCAAATATCTCATTATTCTTTTGATTGCCATCATGTGATTTTCTCTTGGTTTTGCTGAAAATCTTGCTACAATACCAACTGCAAGGGTAATATCTAGCCTAGTATGAACTACATACTACAACTTTCCAATCGTAGATCTATACAATGTTTGATCTACTTCTTTTGATTCATCTTCTTTGGTAAGTTTTAATCCAGCACACAAGGAGTCCCAACTAGTTTTTAATCTTCCATACCAAACTTTTTCAATATCTCCTTGATGTATTTTGATTGTGTGATGTAGATACCATTTTTATTCTGCTGAATTTGAAGACCAACAAAGAATTTGATCTCTCCAAACATAGACATTTCAAATTTCTTGTTCATTTGTTCTAAAAATTCTTTGCAAAGATCATCATTCCCTATGAAAATAGTATCATCTACAAATATTTCTACCAAGACAATCTTATTATCTAGTCCTTCCTTTATATACAAGCTACTGTTATCATTAGTTCTTTGAAAACCAATCTGAATAAGATAGTTCTACAATCTTTCATACCATGCTCTAGGGGCTTATTTCAAACCATACAATGCCTTGTGTAATTTGCAGACCATGTTCTTCTAATTTGGATCAACAAAATCTTCAGGTTGTTCAATGTAAACCTCTTCATCCAGTATACCATTGAGGAATGCTGACTTGACATCCATCTGATATATTTTGAATCCTTTGTGAGCAGCATATGCTAGTAAAGTTCTGACTCCTTCCAATCTTGCAATAGGAGAAAAAGTTTCTCCATAGTCTATTCCTTCTTCTTGAGCATATCCTTTGCATACTAGTCTAGCTTTGTTTCTTGATACCTTACCATCTTCATCGAACTCGTTTCTGAATACCCACTTAATTCCAATCTCATTTTTATCTTTAGGCTTGGGTACAAGAGTCCATGTCTTGTTTTTGTCTATCTACTCTATTTCTTCATTCATAGCCTCAATCCAACTATCATTTCCCAATGCATCTTTGATATTTCTAAGTTCAAAATCAGCAAGTAAAAAAGTACCTTTCACCTTACTTCTTGTCATGGTTCCTTCAGATTTGTCTCCAATGATCTGATCTACTGAATGATGTCTCCTGACATATTTTGCTAATACAAGTTCCTTTCTTTTTCAATAAATTTTATTTTTATTCTCTTGCACTTCAACTTCAGGTTTTGGCTGTTCTGGCTCGGTAGATATTGGCTCGGGTCCTTCAGACTTAGTAGACACTTGCTTGGTAGCATCATAATGTAACTCAGGTTGCTGTAGCTTAGTTACTAATGACTCGGGAGTAGAAGATTCCTAATTGACTAGTACTGTATTAGGTTCAGTGAAGAAAAACCTTCTATAATCTTATGGTTCCCTTTTGCTTCCTTCTTCAGTCCTTTCTGCAAACTCATCAACTTTCACATGTGCACTTTCTATGACTTTGTAAGTAGACAAGTTCAAACATCTATATGCTTTACTTTTGCAAGAGTATCCAAAAAATATTCCTTCATCACTTTTTACATCAAATTTTCCTTTCTAGATTCTTTCAAAATGTAACATTTACTTTCAAATACTTTTAGATAGCTTACATTAGGTTTATAGCCATACCATAGCTCATAAGGAGTTTTGAATGAGGCCTTTTTAAGCTATACTCAGTTCAAGGTATGAACTCTAGTGTTGATAGCTTCCTTCTAGTATTTGATAGCAATGTTCATTTCAATCATCAAGGTTCTTGCACAATCCATGATAGATCTATTCCTCCTTTCAGCTATTCCATTTTTTTTAGGAGTTTGAGGGGCTGATACTTATCTGTTGATTCCTCTCTCAATGCAAAAGTTATTAAACTCATGTGAAATGAATTCTCCACCTCTATCTAACCTGAAGCATTTCAATCTTTTCCCTGTTTCCTTTTCTACTTTGGCCAAATAGAATTTGAATTTTTCAAATGCTTCTGATTTGTTCTTTAGATACATGATAGTCATCATTCTTGAGTAATCATCAATAAAAATATTGAAGAAATTTTCTCCAGTATAGCTTTCAATTCCAATGGGTCCACATAAATCCATATGAACAATTTCTAATATATCTTCAGACTGATAGTTTTTACTTCTAAAACTAGTCTTTCACATTTTACCAATCTGACAATTCTTGCATAGACCGACCTTAGGTTTCTTTATATTAGGAATGCCTCTTACTTTCTTGAATTTTCTTATCTTCACCAAGTTATCAAAATTGACATGACACAATCTTGTTGGAAATGATTGAAATGATCATAGGAAAAGTTGTTGGAATAATATATGGAACTGGTAAAGAATGTTCTCAATCATTGTTTTTTCATTGATGTCAAACTTGTTGCTTACAGGAATGACAATTGCTTTAGTGATCCAAATACTATCAATTAGTTGATTGTCAAGGTGGATGCAATCAATAAGATGTAACTAGAATACCTAGAGAAAGGTTGAAGTTATGATTTTGTAATGAAGTACAAGGATCGGCTAAGCCATTGATGAAAAAGTGTATTTGATGACATACTATAAGATACAAAGAATGGGCACACTAAAACATATCAAAGAGTTAAGGTTTTAGCTAAATCTTTTCTAAAGCTCAAACTAAGTTCATTAGAGAAGGGGATGAGCAAGCTAGTAAGAGTCGAGAAAATTCCTAGTTAATGCCGATAAAACTTCAGATGCCAAGTAAACTTCAGATGTCGAGTAAACTTCAGATGCTGAGAAAACTTCAGATGCCGAGAAAACTTTAGATGCCGAGTAAACTTTAGATGCCGAGCATGTTCAGATGCCGAGTGACACAGAATTTATCAAGTGTCGAGTAGGTATAGGTGTCGAGTAACTCAGAGGTGTCGAGCACCAGTAACTCAATGATGTCGAGTTGTTACATTATTTTGAAAATTGATGATTCGCCAGATCTAAGCCGACAAGGTTGTTATCTAGAAATTTGTGAATTAAAAGGAAGATAAGAATGATGAGCTGGTGGCATAGAACACCATGTAGAACATTTTTTTTTAAGGATACAACTGATGAAGTTTCTAGAAGAAAATAAGATATGGGGTAGATACATTGTATCCTACCTAATCCATTTTTGAAATCCTAAAATTGGAGAGGGAGAATTGAGCGGAAAAGGCAAATTAGACTTTTATTTAAGAAGACATAAGTTAATAATAAAAGAGAGAGAGAGAGAGAGAGAGAGAGAGAGAGAGAGAGAGAGAGAGAGAGAGAGGAAAGTGGTCAAGCATAAAAGCATGAAGTACTAAAGAAGGTGCTAAGGAGAAGAAAGCACATGAACTTTGTTTTAACAGGTGACCACAAGGATGATTGCATTGGCAGAATGAGTAAGAAGACTCAAGGAGAGGAAGCTTGAGAGGAAGACAAGTAGACAGAGCTAGAGTGATTGAAGCCAAGCATAAGGATTGAACTGAAAGTGTGATCTGAAATCTGCAAAGTATGTTGTAAGTTATATAAGATCAAAAGACTATTATCATTACTTTCTAGCAATTGTAACAGTAATTTTAAATCCTATGGACTTAGGTTTTTTTAATAGCCATAAGATAAATCCTTTAACAGGGTGACATTCCAAGTGAATGTTCTAAAGACCTTTAACTAGGCCCATTCCTAATAGTTTGGTGAAATCCTTTAATAAGGTCACATTTAACAATGTGTTGTAAGCCTTTAACAGGGCAGGCTTTTAATAGGGCATCACTTCAAAAGAGTGAGAATCAAGTAGCATGTTACTAGTGGTTTATCCCAAATTGGGTTTCCACGGAAATCATTGTGTCATGTGTTGATCTTGGATCTTTTATCTTTGCATATTGGTTTACTGTAACTTGATTATACGATTGATTTAAGTTTGGATGGATGAAAAGTGTATGGATTCATTAAAAGTAGTAAAAAGGTATTAATAGGGAATTTGGACTTTGAATAACTGATTCACCCCCCACCCCATCTAAGTTATTCTAAAGAATTCTAACAATTGGTATCAGAGCCTGATTGCTTATTCAATATAAAGGGACTACAAGTAGAAAAGATCAAAATGCCAAAGAGAGAAGTTTCCAAGCTCAACAAAGACAACTTTGTTGCATGGCAGAGTTTGATGAAGCTACATGTTGGATCCATAGGAGATTATGCCCAAAATTCAATTGTCACTGAACATGTAAATCCAACAGGTGCTCCTACTATAGAAGACATGAAAAACAAGCAAGAACACAATCAGACAATGCTGGAAATTGCCTCTGCACTCAGCTATGCTAAATTTGATGATATCAAAGGATGTGACATTGAATTCAAAATGTGGAAATCCCTATCAAAAATCTATGGAGGAGATCAGAATGTACAAAGAGCAAAAAGAGAAAGTCTCAGAGGAAAATTTGATGACATGACAATGGAAGAAAATGAGAATGTTGCTCAGTATGGTGCAAGAATAAACGAAGTGGTAAGTGCAATAAGATGCTTGAGTGGTCAACTGGATGAAGATGCTATTAATAGTAAGTTCTTAAGAACCTTGCTCCCTATCTATGCTATTAGAGTATCATCAATACAAGAGCTAAGATGTATACCAGGAAATAATCTAAGCTTTGAAGGTATAATAGGTAGACTCACTACATTTGAGTTATCTAACTTTGACAACTACAGACCTGAAAATGTTGAATCTGCTTTTAAGGCCAAGTTATCACTGAAAGATGCCGAATAGATGAAATCAAAGAAAGAAAAAAAAAATGAAGTATGTATCTAGTGATAGTAGCACTGATGAGGAAGATGTGGAACAATTGGAAGCATTGCTCACTAGAAGATTTCACAGGGGCAGAGGAAAATTCAAAGGTAAGATGCCTATCATTTGTTTCAATTGCAATGAAGTAGTTCATATTGCTAGAAGGTGTCCATAGAAAAAGGATTCCAAGGAAGGAAACAAATATAAGAACAAAAGAGATGATGACAAGAGGGATTACAAAGAAAAAGGTAAGAAGTGTTATATTCTTGAAGAAAATTCTGATGACAATGATGATGAAGTTGTTTATGTAGCCATGAAGGACCAATCTGATGAAGAAGAGACCACAACACTGGTAACATGTATAAACAAGAATGACAGATGGATCATAGATAGTGGATGCTCACATCACATGACAGGGGACAAAAGTAAGTTTGTTAACTTTACTCAGTATGATGGAAATAGTGTTACATTCGGTAATAATGTTCCATGTCAAATCAAAGGAAAAGGTTCCATTAAGCTCACAGAAAAAATTTCATGTGACAATGCATACTATGTTGAAGGATTAAACTACAATTTACTGAGTGTCTCAGAGTTAGGCAATATAGGTTGCAAAGTGGAATTTGGAAACAAAACTACAAAAATCTGTGATACTGATGGTAAACTGATAGGAAAAGGAGATCAAACAAAGAGTAATTTTTTTTACCTTGATATGGATGATGTTTCTTGTTTATTTGCAAAATTTGATGATGAATGGTTATGGCATAGAAGATTATGTCATTTCAACTTTGACAATCTAGTCAACATCAATAAAATGAAGAAAGTCAGAGGTTTACCAAAATTGAAGAAGCCTGATAATATCATGTGCAAACAATGTCAGTTAGGAATGATGACAAAATCAAGTTTCAAAAGCAAAAACTATACATCTAAAGAGATACTTGAGTTAGTTCACAATGACTTATGTGGTCCAATGGAATTGCAAAGCTATAGAGGAGATAAATACATAATGCTATTTGTTGATGACTATTCCAGGATGAGGATTGTTATGTTCTTAAAACAAAAATCTGATGCTTCTCAAATGTTTAAGTGCTATGTGGCTAGAGTTGAAAAGGAAATTGAAAAAAGCTTGAAATTCCTAAGATCATATAGAGGTGGTGAATTTACATCAAATGAATTTGAGATATTCTATAATGACAAATGAATCAAAACACAAACGTCAGCTCCTAGAACTCCCCCACAGAATGGAATTGTTGAAAGAAGAAACAGATATGTGATTGACTATGCCAGAACATTAATGATGGAAAAGAATGTTTCTCTAAAATACTGGAGAGAAGCACTAAGTGTAGCTATTCATACACTGAACCGAGTACAAGTCAAGAAAGGTACAAATACAACACCTTTTGAATTATGGTATGGTTACTCACCCAATGTAAAACATTTCAAAGTGTTTGGTTGCAAATGTTTTATCCTTAAAGATGTTAGAAATAGAAAATTTGATGCAAAAAGTGATGAAGGCATATTTCTTGGTTACTCCACTAGAAGTAAGGCATATAAGTGTTTGAATATTAACACTAACAAAATTGTGGAAAGTGCAAATGTAAATTTTGATGAGCACATAGAAGTCCAAGCTGAAATACCAAAGAAAATAGCAGAGTACAAAACTTTTGTGTATTCTTATGAAGGAATGACTATTGATGAGGATGATGTCAATAAAATTGAAAATCAACAACAAATATCAATATCAACCGAGTCTCAACCAGTGAATGTCGAGTTGCATTCAGAAGTCGAGTTGTAGAATGAAGAAAATGGACAATCTAATTTTGAAGATAGTACACATGATGAAGAACAACCTAACAAAGAAGTGCATAGTGATCTTGAATCTAAAAGATCAAACATGGAAACAAGGATAGAGCCAAGATTATCCAAATATGTAAAAAGACATCACCCTACTGAACAGATAATTGGTGACAAAGATGCAAGACCAATGACAAGGAACAGACTAAGACACAAATCATGTCTGATTAGCAAATCTGAACCCAAGACAGTATATGGTGCATTACAAGATGATGACTGGTAGAAAGCTATGGAAGAAGAAATTGATCAAATAAGAAAAAAAAAACCTAGAGTTTGGTTCCCAGACCAACTGACAAAAATGTGATTGACACAAAATGGGTATTTAGAAACAAACTAGATGAGAATGGTGAGATTACCAGAAACAAAGCTAGAATAATACGCAAGGGTTATGCTCAAGAAGAAGGAATAGACTATGGGGAAACATTTTCTCCTATTGCTAGAATGGAAGGAGTAAGAACTTTACTTGCATATGCTACCTACAAAGATTTTAAAGTCTATTAGATGGATGTAAAATCTGCCTTCTTAAATGGTATACTAGAAGAAGTCTACATTGAACAACTAGAAGGTTTTGTTGATGAAAACAATAGGGATATGGTGTGTAAGCTACATAAAGCACTCTATGGTTTGAAACAAGCACCTAGAGCATGGTATGAGATACTTCACAAGTATCTAGTGCAAATTGGATTTGAAAGAAATGATGATAACAACAACATGTACATCAAAGCAGAAGAAGGTAAAGACATTATTGTATCTGAAATTTTTGTGGATGACATAGTGTTTGGTGGTAAGGAAGTACTTTGCAAAGGATTTGCTGACAAAATGAAACATGAATTTGAGATGTCTATGTTTGGATAAATCAAATTTTTTGTTGGACTGCAAGTACATCAACTGAAACATGGAATATTTGTTACTCAATCAAAATACATCAAATAAATTCTTAAAACATTTGTATTGGAAGAATCCAAACTAGTCAGCACACCAATGGCAATGGGAAATAAGCTGTCCAAAAATGATGAGTCAGCTGAAGTCAATCAAACAATGTACAGATCCATGATTGAAAAACTGCAATATGTTGTACATAGTAGACTAGACACAGCATTAGCAGTTAGAATATTGGCTAGGTTCTCTGCTAATGCTAAAGAAAATCATCTCATAGCAGTAAAAATAATAATGAGATATCTTAAAGGAACTGATGAATTTGGTCTATACTACAAAAAGAATGGAAAATTTAAGCTCAATGCATATCCATATGCAGACTAGGGAGGAAAAATTGATGATAGAAAAAGTAAAAGTTGAGGTGCATTATTTCTAGGCAAAAGGCTAGTTACCTGGACTAGCAAGAAATGAACATGTACATCCTAGTCCACTGTAGAGTCAGAATATGTGGCAGCTATAGTCAATTGCACAAACATTGTATGGCTCACACATCTATTGAATGGAATGAAAGAAGAAGTAACAAAACCTATGATATTGTATTGTGATAATACAAGTGCTATACATATATCCAAAAATCCAGTGATGCATGCAAAAACCAAGCATATTGCAATCAAGTATCATTATGTCAGAGAAATGGTAGAAGAAAAACAAGTAAAGTTGGAATACATTCACACAAAGGAACAAACTGCAGATATTTTCACCAAACCATTGCCCAAGGATGCTTATGAATATCTTTGAGGCAAGTTGGGGGTCATACCCCTAACTCAAGCAGTTTAAGGCAACATGGAAGCTGCCTTGCATCAATAGGAATAAATCATTGAAATATTAATAGGTTGATGCAAAGGATGACGACAGGAGCAGAAACTCCAAATCGGTCACAAGCATGATCAGAGAGGGAGAAAAATAACAAGAAGCCAAAGCTTATATTTTGCATGATAAAGATGATACATCTTTGACATTTATGTCAAAGAGGGAGAAATATGCAAAAATTTGATCAATACAAAGAAAGAGGGAGATATATATGAAAGAGGGAGATATATGAGATCAGTAGTACAAATACAACAAGACAATGTATACAATCTTGGTGGTAACTAAGTTGATTAATTGATCAGTTTGCTTTGCCATCAATGCCAAAGAGGGAGATTGTTGGAAATGATTGAAATGATCATAAGAAAAGTTGGAATAATATATGGAACTGGTAAAGAATGTCCTCAATCATTGTTTTGTCATTGATGTCAAACTTGCTACTTGTAGGAATGACAATTGCTTTAGTGATCCAAATACTATCAATTAGTTGATTGTCAAGGTGGAGGCAATCAATAAGATGTAGCTAGAAAGGTTGAAGTTATGATGTTGTAATGAAGTACAAAGATTAGCTAAGCCATTGATGAAAAAGTGTATTTGATGACATACTATAAGATACAAAGAATGGGCACACTAAAACATATCAAAGAGTTAAGGTTTTAGCTAAGTCGTTTCTAAAGCTCAAACTAAGTTCATTAGAGAAGGGGATGAGCAAGCTAGTAAGAGTTGAGAGAATTCCTAGTTAATGCCGAGCAAACTTTAGATGTCAAGTAAACTTCAGATGTCAAGTAAACTTCATATGCCAAGCAAACTTCAGATGCCGAGCAAACTTTAGATGCCGAGTAAACTTTAGATGCCGAGCAAGTTCAGATGTCGAGTGACACAGAGTTTATCAAGTGCCAAGCAGAACCAAGTGCCAAGTAGGTATAGGTGTTGAGTAACTCAGAGGTGCTGAGCACCAGTAACTCAATGGTGTCGAGTTGCTACATTATTTTGAAAATCGACGATTCGCTAGATCTAAGCTGACAAGGTTGTTATCTAGAAATTTGTGAATTAAAAGGAAGATAAGAATGATGAGTTGGTGGCACAAAACACCATGTAGAACATTTTTTTAAAGATATGGGGTAGATACATTGTATCCTACCTAATCCATTTTTGAAATCCTAAAATTGGAGAGGGAGAATTGAGCGGCAAAGGAAAATCAAAATTCTATTTAAGAAGACATAAGTTAATAATAAGAGAGAGAGAGAGAGAGAGAGAGAGAGAGGGAAGTGGTCAAGCATAGAAGCATGAAGTACTGAAGAAGGTGCTAAGGAGAAGAAAGCACAAGAATTTTGTTTTAATAGGTGACCACAAGGCTGATTGCATTGGCAAAATGAGTAAGAAGACTCAAGGAGAGGAAGCTTGAGAGGAAGACAAGTAGAAAAAGCTGGAGTGATTAAAGCCAAGCATAAGGATTGAACTAAAAGTGTGATCTGAAATCTACAAAGTATGTTGTAAGTTATATTAGATCAAAAGACCATTATCGTTACTTTCTAGCAATTGTAATAGTAATTTTAAATCCTATGGACTTAGGTTGGTTTAATAACCATAAGATAAATCCTTTAAGAGGGTGACATTCCAAGTGAATGTTCTAAAGACCTTTAACCAGGCTCATTCCTAATAGTTTGGTGAAATCCTTTAACAAGGTCACATTTAACAATGTGTTATAAGCCTTTAACAAGGCATCACTTCAGAAGAGTAAGAATCAAGTAGCATGTTACTGGTGGTTTTTCTCAAATTGTGTTTCCACATAAATCATTGTGTCATGTGTTGATCTTGGATGTTTTATCTTTGCATATTGGTTTACTGTAACTTGCTTATATGATTGATTTAAGTTTGGATAGATGAAAAGTGTATGGATTCATTAAAAGTAGTAAAAAGGTATTAATAGGGCATTTGGACCTTGAATAACTGGTTCACCCACCCCCCCCCCCCCCCCCCCTCCCCCCCTCTTAGTTATTCTAAAGAATTCTAACAAATCTTTTATGCCATAACCAACTTTTTTCAACTTGAGCAATAAAACATGAACATTCACCAAGTTCAAGATAAAATAAGTTACCATTTGTTTGAGTGACTAATCCAATCGATTTTCCTTTTCCATCTAGTAGTCTTGCGTTTCCATGCATGAATTCTACTTTGAATCCATTATTGAGTAGTTGTGCCACCCTTAACAAATTATGCTTTAGTCCTTCTACCCAATAGGCATTATCACATATAAGTTCTTTGGTTAGAGAGATTCTTCCTCTTCCTTTTACATAACAAGGTTCATTGTTACCAAATCTTACACTGCCACCATCATAGTCTTCAAAGTATTCAAACTTAGTCTTATCACCAGTCATGTGATGAGAAAAACCACTATCTATGATCCATGTATCATTTTTGCTTATGTGGTAAATGAGTGCCATTTCTTCATCATTATCAGACTCATCTTTCATAGCAATGTAGATAATTTCATCTTCTTCTGCATCATTAGAATCATTAGAATCTTTAGCCATAAAACATGTTTTCTTACCTTTATCCTTGAATGATTTGAAGTCTTTCTTGCCATTGTACTTGTAACCTTTCTTCTCATCTTTTTTCTACTTGTTTGGGCACCTAGTAGCAATATGACCAACTTCTTCACATGAAAAATAGATTAGAGGAACTTTACCTTTATATTTTCCTCTGCCTCTAGAATATTTTCTTGCTAGTAGAGCTTCAATCACCTCAAGATCACTGTCTGAACTTTGGTCTGCTTCATCTTCACTTCCTGACTAAGATTCATTTTCCTTTTTACTTTTCTCCTTGACTAAAAGCTTGGTTTCAAATGCCGACTCAATGTTTTTGGAAGCTAGAACATAGTTGTCAAAGTTGTCTAGTTCAAATGCAGTTAATCTTCCAACTATGGCCTCTAGATTTATCTTGTGATTTTCTTCACATCTTGTTTCTTGAATTCTAGAAACTTTGATTGCATAAATGGGAAGTAGAGTTCTAAAAACTTTACTTATAACTATCTCCGCCTTGATAGCTCCTCCAGATGGTTTGATTGCACTGACACATGTTTTGACTCTTTCAACATATTTTGCAATGTTTTCATCCTCTCTCATCGTCATCTGATCAAATTGTCCTCTTAGACTTTTTGTTTTGGCTCTTCTTACATTATCATCTCCTCCATAGATTTCTTTCAGCTTTTCCCACATTTCAAAAGAAGATTTGTAGTCCTTGATATCATAAAATTCTTCATAACTCAGAGCAGATGCTATGTCTATCATCATAATGTTGTGGGTCTTCTTTTCAACAATATCATTGACAGATAGTGTACTAGCTTGTTCTGCATATTTTTCATCAATGTGTTTTAGTCCTGTATCTCCAATAGAAGCTAGATGAAGTCTCATCAACCCTTGCCATGCTGAGGAGTTGTCCTTGTTAAGTCTTGAAATTTCCCTCTTATAAGACATCTTGATCTTTGGCTTAGATTCTTGAAATCTTGTTCTGTAAGCACCAAAAGCTCTGATACCAATTGCTGAAAAATATAGATGAAGTAACTAAGAGGGGAGGGGTGAATTAGTTACCACAAAAATCAATCCCAAAAAAAGAATCCCTTAGATGTCTTTACTTACTGCTGATACTCGGTAAATAGTGTAGGAATATTGTAACTTGATAAATTAACTAATTACTAATCATCTAGTATTCATAGTTATTAATCTTCATGCAAAGGTTAAATAAATGAACACAAGAGACACCAGATTTAACGTGGAAACCCAATATGGGAAAAACCACCAAGTAACTAGTCACCAATTTTCACTCTTCTGAAGTGAGCCCTATTAGGAGCCAACCCTATTAAAGGTTACAATACAAACTATTAGGTGTGACCTTGTTTGAGGATTTAATCACCCTGTTAGAAGTGGCTTGGTTAAAGGTCTTTAGAAAAATTCAACTAAATTATCACCTTATTAGAGGATTTACAAAATGGCTATTAAACCAACTCTGTTAAGAGATTCTAGATTCATTATTACAATGATTAGAAAGAAACAATGAGGTGACCTAAATGATATGCCACTTATCTTTTGCTGATTACAAATCTCTATTCGGCTTCACTAGATCTTAACTGATCAAATACAACTTTGCAGCTCCTCCAAGATATCTAATCCTTCATCAGAATTCGCTCAATATTCGCTTATTCCATCCTCATCCATATATTCACACACACATACACACGTTAATTAACAATTTGGACATCTAAATATATACCTTTTAGATTATCAAGTCAGCAACACGAAACAATTGAACTTAATATCAAAACAATAAAATTCTTCACTGGATGACCTAGCTCAGTAACCACTGCTCCAAAATGGTTTCCTAGTGTTAACCAATTGAGGCTCAATAAATACTGCTCTAGAATGGTTTTCTAGTATTAATCAAGTGAGGTTTGATAAACACTACTCCAGAATGGTTTTCTAGCATTAACCAAGTGAGGCTCGGTAAACACTGCAAACCCTACAAAAATCCTTTGGAGACCGAGTGAACTCGGTAGAAGTTAACTCTCTGCCACATTTCCTTTGATAGTCGAGTGAGCTTGACAGACATTAAATTTTCTTTGTTAACCTTGGGAGCTTGGTTAACACTAACTTTCTGCTACAAAACCCTTTGATGATCGAGTGAGCTTGGTAAGAACTGACTTTTCTTTGTTAACCTTGGGAGCTCGGTTAACACTAACTTTTTGCTACAAAATCCTTTGATGATCAAGTGAGCTCGGTAAGAACTGACTTTTCTTTGTTAACCTTGGGATTTCGGTTAACACTAACTTTCTGCTGCAAAATCCATTGATGACCAAATGAGCTCAGTAAGAACTAACTTTTCTGTGTAATGTTCAAGAACATTTAGTAGACACTATAAATTGCTTTGCTGATCATCTGAACTCAGTAGACTCTGTTTGATGACTGATATGACATTTGTGTAACATCAAAGAAAATACACAATTAACAATTGTATCCAACAATAATATGAGTAAGTTTGATGAACACTACATTCAATAAGGTATGGTCTTCAAAGGAATTTAGTTGTGTATACCAAGAAGTTCTATGAGATTTAATCTAATTAAGGAAAAGATTTGTCATGGTTTGGCTAGACATTTTGGAATTGATAAGAGATTGAGTTTTTTTAAGGATAAGTATTATTGGCCACAAAGGTGTAAGGATGCTCAAAATTTTTTAAGGAATTGTGCAATTTTTTAGGTTCCAAAAGAAGTAAGTAAGAATACAAGATTGTATACACCAATTTTTGTTCTCCAGAAACCTTGGAGTGACATCAATATGAATTTTGTTTTTGGATTACCTAAAACAACATGAGGGTATGATTCCATTTTTTTTTGTTGATAGAGTTTATAAAGTGGAACATTTTATACCATGTAACTTAGATGACATCAAATGCCATGCATGTTGCTAAGATTTTCTTCAAAGAGATTGTTAGATTGGATGGATTTCAAAGAAGTATTGTTTTAGATGGAGAGAATAAGTTTGTTGGTTACTTTTGAAGGACTTTGTGGAAGAAGATGGATACTGATTTGAAGTTTATTTGTACATTTCATCAATAGATAGATGGATGGATAGAGGTTGTGAATAGAAGCTTGTGTAATTTGTTCACATATTTACTTGTCGATAAACTGAGTAATGGGATATGGTATTGACACAAGATGAGTTTTCATAGAATAATTCTATAAATAGAAGTATAGAGAAAACACCTTTTGATATTGTTACTAGAATGCACCCTAGAGGAATATCAAATTTGAGGGATGTTGTTGCTAAAGAAAAGAGAAGTACTGAAGGGGAAGAATTTGTTGGTTCTATGAAGCCTTTGCATGAGAAAGTGAACTTGAAGTTAGAACAAAGTAATCAATAGCATAAAGAAAATTATAAAAATTCTAGAAGATGTGATGTTTTTGAACTTGGTGACGAGGTGATGGATCATTAGAAGAAAGGAATATTTCATATTGGGACATGTACAGTAAGATGAAAAATGTATAAGTTTGGTCCTTGTAGAGTTTTGAAGAAGATTTATAGTGGTAATAATTATGAAATTGGATTTCCTAATGATATGCATACATCCCCTACATTCAACGTTTCTTATTTACATAAGTATCATGAGTTTGATGATGAATTTGTTGCACTAAATGATTATCCTAAGAAGCAGATTGAAGATATTGAATAGATAGTGGATTAGAGGGTTGGTTAAAATAGAAGAGAAAAAGATTACTATGAATATTTGGTGAAGTTGAAGAAAAAAATAGTTGAAGATGCTAAATGGATTTCTCAATTTGAGTTGGATTGAACTTAGGTTGTGACTTCTCAAATATTCAAAGGTATCATTTATTTCAACCTTAGTTGTCTAATGTAGGAGCATTCTAGGTTACCTTGTAATCCTATTGATTTTGTTCATTCTATCAATTATTGTTGAGCTCCAGTTACTACTGATTTGTAGTCATTTTTGAGATTTCTAGTGTTGGCTAAGTGTTTCTTCATGTTCCTAGTGAACCTAATATTTTCTAACGTTTAGTTCCTTCTTTGACCAAGTTATTCTATGATTGGTTCTTACTTTGAGCAAGTTTGTGCATTTAATTTGGATTGTAAATTTAATGTAATGATATACTCTTGGGATGTGTGTATACCATTTTAAGGTTGACCTTCTATTATGTAGTAACCTATAATCTTCTAATATCCATTTTCAAAAGATTAAATAGAGAACCTAGATGGGAATAAAAAATAGTAAACCTAGAACTCTGTATTAAGGACCAATGAATATTCTAAGTCTAGGATTTCATAAATCATGTTGGTTATAACCTAGAAGACCTTATATTTGGCCATGTATTTTGATTATTTGATTATTTAATAAAGTATTTTCTATCCCTTGTCTCCTCAATGTTGTTCCCTATGTTGTTTTCTTCTATTGTGTTTACTCAACAAGGTGTTTGGATAGTTATGTGTACCTCTAGTCCTAGCTTCTCAATCATTTCTTGCATCACATATTATATCATCTCAATTTTATTCTTTGCACTATCTTAATATCACTCAACTTCAATCATCATAAATTTAACAAACTAATCAAATCACCCATCCCTTGTCACTAACTCTTCTAATAATTGCACTACAAACTCACTCAATTGTGCTTTTCTTTACTTCAATAGTAGAAATCTTACCATGAACCTCAAAAGATATTCATAATTCTATCCTAATGATCATAACTAATGAAACACAATAAAATACCTTGGTCAATTTTTTTTGTTCTTGGAAACATACTAGGAACAATAGGCCAATAGTTAACATAGAGTTGACAACACAATAATTGATCAATATGCAATCAAATCTATACCATGAGATTAGTATCAATACCTAAAAAAAATATTAGTCATGACAATATTATATTTAATATTTTCAAATGTTCCCAATAGCTAACAAATAATTTATTTCCAAACTCTTGTGCACTGTTATGGAACAAAGGGTTTTATGATGAATAAAACAAATGCTATTGGTTCTTTATTTGTGCATCATGATAAACCTTTTCATTAGATAAAAATCCAAGCTAAATAATTCCTATATAACATCAAATAAGTTTTATGTCAAAAATAATTCATTTAACATGAGAAAAGTAAACCATCAACTTATAGAACTAGATGGCCTTGGTGGACTGCTTGAACATGTTAGTGTGTAATGTTATATTTTATATTTTCAAATGTTTCCAATAGTTAACAAATAATCTATTCCCAAACTCTTGTGCATAGTTATGGAACAAAGGGTTTTATGATGAATAAAACAAATGCTATTGGTTCTTTATTTGTGCATCATGATAAACCTTTTCACTAAAAAAAAATCCAAGCTAAATAATTCCTATATAACATCAAATAATTTTTATGTCCAAAATAATTCATTTCACATGAGAAAAGTAAACCATCAACATATAAAACTAGATGGCCTTGGTGGACTGCTTGAACATGTTAGTGCGTAATGTGGAGCAAGAAGAAGGTTTTATGCTACTTCTGTTATAATTCTTTAGAATAACTAAGAGGGGGGGTGAATCAGTTATTCAAGGTCCAATGCCACTTTTTCTCTAAATCCTTAATAGCACATAACTGAAACTATCATGCATGTAATTTGAACATTTAACAAACTATGAAAAGTAAACATGCATAACACCATAACAATAAGAATTTGATAACCTAGAAACCCTCCAAGAATAAGAAGGTAAAACTAGAGTGGGGATGATACTCACAAAAAATAACTGCACAATTGATTTCAACCACTTCTGATGGTCTGCCCTGTTAAAAGCTACAACACATTGTTAAATGTGACCTTGTTAGAAGATTTCACCAAACTATTAGGAATGGGCCTGGTTAAAGGACTTTGGAACATTCACTTGAAATGTCACTTTGTTAAAGGATTTACAACATGGCTATTAAACCAACCTAAGTCCATAAGATTTATCTTAACTGTTACAATTGCTAGAGAGTAACAACAATGGCTTTTCATTTGATACAACTTACAACATATCTTGCAGATTACAGATCACACTTTAGTTCAATCTTTTGCTTGGCTTTAATTGCTATAGCTCTGAAAGCTTGTCATCTCAAGCTTCATCATCTTGAGTCTTCTTACTCATCATACCAATGCAATCATATCTATGGTCACCTATTGAAGCAGAGTATCTTTTCTCTCTTCCACCTTAGCACCTTCTTCAGCATTTCATAATTTCATGCTTGACCACCACACTACTCTTTGGTTCGTGACCTTATGACTCATTAAATAGAAATCTAGAATACCTTTCCCACTTGATTCTTCCTCTCCAATTTTAGGGTTTCAATGGATTAGGTAAGATACAATGTATCTATCCCATATCTTGCTCTTATCTAGAAACTTTGTCTAGAATCAAATTGTATTTGTCAAGAATGATTTACATAGTGTTCTGTGCCACCAACTTATCATTCTTATCTTCTATCTGATTCACAAAATTCTAGATAACTACCATGTTGGCTCAAATCTTGTGAATCTTTGTTTATCAAAATAATGCAACAACTCGGCATTATTGATTTACTTATGCTCGGCTTCCTCTGTGTTACTTGGCTCATGTATTTTGCTCGGCATCTGATCTTCACTTGGCACCTGATCTTCGCTTGGCACTTGATCTTTACTAGGCACTTGAAGATCACTCAGCACTTGAAGATAACTTGGCACATTCTAAAAGCGAACTTGCTTAGCTTCAATTGAGAATTTGTTCGGTACTAGCTAGCTTGCTCGGCACTCTCTTATGAACTTAGTTAGGCTTAACAAATGACTTAGCTAAACCTTACATCTTTGATATGTCTTGGTGTGTCCATCCTTTGTGTCTTAGAGTATGTCATGAATACACTTATTTCATCAATGGCTTAGCTGATCCTTATACTTCATTACAACATTATAAATTCAACCTTTGTCTAGGTACTCTAGTTACATCTTATTGATTGCCACCTCCTTGTCAATCAACCAACTTATAGTATTTGGATCACTAAATCAATTGTTATTCCTACAAGTAGCAAGTTTGACATCAATGACAAAACAATGATTGAAAAAATTCTTTACCAGTTCCATTACTCTTCATTCATGAGCTTTTCAAGAATTTCCAACAATCTCCCTCTTTGGCATTGATGGAAAAACAAACTAATCACTCCATCAACTTAGTTACCACCAAAATTTTTTGCTACATTTTACTTCCTTCTTGACTCCTGCATCCTTTACTACTGATCTCATATATCTCCATATCTTTACCTTTTATCTCCCTCTTTCATATATATATCTCCCTCTTACTTTGTATAGATGATCAGTTTTCTACATATATATCTCCCTCTTTGACATAAATGCCAAAGATGTAACATATTTAACATGCATAATATAAGGTTTGCATCTCATATTGTCTCCTTCTGTCACCATGCTTGTGACTGATTTGGAGTGTTTTCTTCTATTGTCATCCTCTGCATCATTCTTCTGATATTTCATTGATTTGGTCCTGTTGATGCAAGGCAGCTTCTTTGTTTCTTTTAAACTGCTTGAGTTAGGGGCATTACCCCTAACTTGCCTCTAAGATATTCATAAGCATCCTTGGGCAATGGTTTGGTGAAGATATCTATAGTTTGTTCCTTTGTAATGTACTCCATCTTCACCAATTCTCTGGCATAGTGATACTTGATTGCAATATGCTTGGTTTTTGCATGCATTACTGGATTCTTGGATATGTTTATAGCACTTGTATTATCACAATACAATATCACAAGTTTGGTTACCTTTTCTTTCATTCCTTTCCATAAATGCGTGAGCCACACAATATTTGTGCAATTGACTGCTACTGCCACATATTCTGATTCTGCAGTGGACTGAGATGTGCATGTTTGCTTCTTGCTAGTCCAAGTAACTAGTCTTTTACCTAAAAATAATGCTCCTCCACTTGTTCTTTTTCTATCATCAATTTTGCCTCCTCAATCTACATCTGTGTATGCATTGAGCTCAAACTTTTCATTCTTTTTATAATATAGGCCAAAATCATCAATCCCTTTGAGATACTTCATTATTCTCTTTACTGCAATGAGATGATTCTCTTTAGGATTTTCAGAGAATATAGCCACTATTCCAACTATTAATGCTATGTCTGGTCTACTATGTACAACATATTGTAATTTTACAGTCATGGATCTGTACATTTTTTGATTAACTTTAGCTGATACATCATTTTTGGATAGCTTATGTCCTATTGCCATTGGTGTGCTAACTAGTTTGGAGTCTTCTAATCCAAAAATTTTAGGTATCTCTTTGATGTACTTTGATTGTGTCATAAATATACCATGTTTTAGCTGATGTACTTGCAAACAAACAAAAATTTTGATTTCTCCAAACATAGACATTTCAAACTCATGTTTCATTTTTTCAGCAAAACTTTTGCAAAGCACTTCCTTTCCTCCAAACACTATGTCATCCACAAAGATTTCAAATACACTAATATCCTTTTCTTTTTCTAATTTGATGTACATGTTGTTGTTATCATCAGTTCTTTCAAATCTTATTTGCACTAGATACTTGTGAAGTCTCTCATACCATGCTCTAGGTGCTTGTTTCAGACTATAGATTGCTTTATGTAGTTTACAAAAAATATCCCTATTTTTCTCATCAACAAATCCCTCTGTTTGTTCAATATAGACTTCCTCTTCCAATATACCATTAAGAAAAGTAGACTTTATATCCATCTAATAGACTTTAAAACCTTTATATGCTGCATATGAAAGTAAAGTTCTTATTCCTTCCATTCTTGCAATAGGGGCAAATGTTTCTCCATTGTCTAATCCTTCTTCTTGAGCATAACCCTTACATACTAGTCTGGCTTTATTTCTAGTAATCTCACCATTCTCATATAGCTTATTTCTGAATACCCACTTGGTGCCAATCACATTCTTGTCAACTGGTCTAGGAACCAAACTCCGGGCTTTTTTTCTTCTTTATTTGATCATTCTCTTCTTCTATATCTTTATACTAGTCACCATCTTGTAATGCATCATACACTATCTTAGGTTCAAATTTGCTTTATAGACATGATTCATGTCTTAGTGTATTCCTTATCATTGGTCTTGCATCTTTGCTACCAATTATCTGTTCAGCAGGGTGATGCCTCTTCACATATTTGGACAATCTTGGTTCTATCCTTGTTTCCATATTTGATCTTTCAAATTCAGGATCACTATGCACTTCGTTGTCAAGTAGTTCTACATTTCTATCATGTGTACTGATTTTAGAGTTAGAATGAGTATTTTCTTCATTCTGCAACTCAACTTCTGAATGCAGCTCAACATTCACTTGTTTTGACTTGGCTGAGACTGAAACTTGTTGTTGAATCTTAATTTTATTGATAGTATCCTCGTCAATAGGCATTCCTTCATAATAATAAACAAAGGTTCTATAGTTATCCATTCTCTTTGGTTTTTCAACTTGGACATCTGCATGCTCATCAAAGTTTACATTTGCAGTTTCCACAATTTTGTCAGTGTTAGTAGTCAAACACTTGTATGCTTTACTTCTAGTGGAGTAACCAAGGAATATGCCTTCATCACTTTTTGCATCAAATTTTCCATTTCTAGCATCTTTAAGGATAAATCATTTGCAACCAAATACTTTGAAATGCTTTACATTGGGCAAGTGACCATACCATAATTCAAAAGGTGTTGCATTAGTACCTTTCTTGACTTGTACTTGGTTTAGTGTATGAACAACCACACTCACAACTTCTCTCCAATATTTTAGAGAAACAGTCTTTTCCATCATTAATGTTCTGGCATAGTCCATTATAGATCTATTTCTTCTCTCAGCAATTCCATTTTGTGGGGGAGTTCTAGGAGCTGATGTTTGTCTCTTCATTCCTTTGTCATTGCAAAATGTCTCAAATTCATTTGATGTGAATTCACCACCTCTCTTTGATCTCAAGCATTTCAAGCTCTTTCCTGTTTCTTTTTCAATTCTAGCCACATACCACTTAAACATTTGAAAAGCATCATATTTTTTTTTAAAGAACATAATAGTCATCATCTTGGAATAATCATCAACAAACGACATTATATATTTATCTCCTTTGTAGCTTTGTACTTCTATTGGACCACATAAGTCAGTATGGACTAACTCAAGTACTTCTTTAGATGTATAGATTTTACTCTTGAAACTTGACTTGGTCATCTTTCCTAGCTGACATTGTTTGCACATGATATTGTCAGGTTTCTTTAGTTTAGGTAAACCTCTTACTTTCTTCATTTTACTGATATTGACCAGATTATCAAAGTTGACATGACATAGCCTTCTATGCCATAACCACAAATCATCAAATTTTGCAACAAGACAAGAAGTATTTTCCAGATCAAGATAAAACATATTACTTCTTGTTTGATCTCCTTTTCCTATCAATCTACCATAAGTATCATAGATTTTTATAGTTTTATTTCCAAATTCTACTTTGCACCCTACATTGCCTAATTGTGAGACACTTAGAAAATTATAGTTTAGTCCTTCAACATAGTATGCATTATCACATGAAATTTTCTCTGTAAGCTTAATGGAACCTTTTCCTTTGATTTGACATGGAGCATTATTACCAAATCTAACACTATTTCCATCATACCGAGTAAAGTTAACAAACTTACTTTTATCTCCTGTCATGTGATGTGAGCATCCACTATCTATGATCCATCTATCATTCTTGTTCATACATGTTACCAGTGTTGTAGGCTCTTCTTCATTATATTGGTCCTTCATGGCTATATAAACAACTTCATCATCATTATCATTAGAATCGTCTTCAACAATATAGCACTTCTTGCCTTTGTCTTTGTAATCTCTCTTATCATCTTCTCTTCTATTTTTGTACTTGTTTCCTTCCTTGTATTCCTTTTTCTATGTACACCTTGAAAAAATATGTCCTACTTCATTGCAATTGAAACATATGATAGGTAGCTTACCTTTGAATTTTCCTTTGCTTCTATAAAATTTTCTAGCTAGTAAAGCTTCTAATTGATCCACATCTTCCTCATCAGTGCTACTGTCACTGGATACATATTTCATCTTTCTTCCTTTCTTTGATTTCACCTAATTAGCATCTTTTAGTGATAGCTTGGCCATGAAAGAAGATTCAAAATTCTTAGTTCTGTAGGTGTCAAAGATAGATAACTCAAATGTAGTGAGTCTACTGACTATACTTTCATAACTTAGATTATTTCCTGGCACACATCTTAGCTCTAGTATAGCTGATACTCTAATAGCATAGATAGGAAGCAAGGTTCTTAAAAACTTACTATTAACATTATCATCATCTAATTGACCATTCAAACATCTTATTGCACTTACCACTTCCTTTATTCTAGAGGCATACTGAACATCATTCTCACTTTCTTCCATTTTTATATCATCAAATTTTCCTCTGAGGCTTTCTCCTTTTTCTCTTTGGACATTCTAATCTCCTCCATAAATGTCTAATAGGGCTAACCACATTTTGAATACAGTGTCACATCCTTTGATATCATCAAATTCAGCATAGTTGAGTGTAGAAGCAATTTCGAGCATTGTCTAATTGTGTTCCTATTTATTTTTCAACTCTTCTGTAGTAAGAGTACCAATTGGATCAACATGTTCACTAACAATTAAATTTTGGGCATAATCTTTTATGGATCCAAGATGTAGCTTCATCAAGCTTTGTCATGCAACAAAGTTGTCTTTGTTGAGCTTGGGAACTTCTCTCTTAGGCATTTTGATCCTTTCTGCTTCTAGTCCCTTTAAACTAAGTCAACAACAATGTTCTGATACCAATTGTTATAATTATTTAAAATAACTGAGAGGGGGGGGATGAAATAGTTATTCAAGGTCCAATGCCACTTTTTCTTGAAATCCTTAATAGCACATAACTGAAACTATCATGCATGTAATTTGAACATTTAACCAACTATGAAAAGTAAACATGCATAACACCATAACACTAAGAATTTGATAACCCAGAAACCCTCCAAGAATAAGAAGATAAAATTGGAGTGGGGATGATACCCAAAAAAAATTGCCTAATTGATTTCAACCACTTTTGATGGTCTACCCTGTTAAAAGCTACAACACATTGTTAAATGTGACCTTGTTAGAGGATTTCACCATATTGTTAGGAATGGGCCTAGTTAAAGGACTTTGGAACATTCACTTGGAATGTCTCCCTGTTAAAAGATTTACAACATGGCTATTAAACCAACCTAAGTCTATAGGATTTATCTTAACTGTTACAATTGCTAGAGAGTAACAATAATGGCTTTTGATCTGATACAACTTACAACATATCTTGCAAATTACAGATCACAATTCTAGTTCAATCCTTTGCTTGGCTTTAATCACTGCAACTCTAAAAGCTTGTCATCTCAAGCTTTATAATCTTGAGTCTTCTTACTCATCATACCAATGCAATCATATCTATGGTCACCTATCGAAGCAAAGTATCTATGCTCTCTTCCACCTTAGCACCTTCTTCAACATTTCATAATTTCATGCTTGACCACCACACCACTCTTTGCTTCATGATCTTATGACTCCATAAATAGAAATCTAGAATACCTTTCCCATTTTATTCTTCCTCTCCAATTTTAGGGTTTCAATGGATTAGGTAAGATACAATGTATCTATCCCATATCTTGCTCTTGTCTAGAAACTTCATCTAGAATCCAATTGTTTTGTCAAGAATGATTTACATAGTGTTCTGTGCCACCAGCTCATCATTCTTATCTTCTATTTGATTCAAAAAATTCTAGATAACTACCATGTTGGCTCAGATCTGGAAAATCTTTGATTTTCAAAATAATGCAGCAACTAGGCATTATTGATTTACTGATGCTCGGCTTCTTCTATGTTACTCGACTCTTGTATTCTGCTCAGCATCTGATCTTTACTCGACACCTGATCTTTGCTCGACAATTGATCTTTACTCGACACTTAAAGATCACTTGACACTTGAAGATCACTCGGCACATTCTAAAAGTGAACTTGCTCGGCTTCAACTGAGAATTTGTTCGGCACTAACTAGCTTGCTCAACACTCTCTTATGAAGTTAGTTAGGCTTAAGAAATGACTTAGCTAAACCTTGCATCTTTGATATGTCTTCGTGTGACCATCCTCTATGTCTTAGAGTATGTCATGAATACACTTACTTCATCAATGTCTTAGCTAATCCTTATACTTCATTACAACATCATAACTTCAACATTTGTCTAGGTACTCTAGTTACATCTTATTGATTGCCACCTCCTTGTCAATCAACCAACTTATAGCATTTGGATCACTAAAGAAATTTTTATTCCTACAATTAGAAAGTTTGACATCAATGACAAAACAATGATTGAAAACATTCGTTACCAGTTCCATTACTCTTCACTCATGAGCTTTTCAAAAATTTCCAACAAGTTCTATTTTTGGAAGAAAGCTGATGGCCGAAGGAAATATAGGATATCTAAGATAAATAAAAAGAAGGTGACAAATTCCCTTCTAGACTTGATGAAGATTAAGAGTTCTTCTTGCAAGATGAAGGAGCTCAAGGAGGATATGGTTGTTGCTACCATGTAGCTAGCCTTACTCAGAGACTATAGTATTCTATTAGTGCTAGTCATTTTTTTGTATTTTCCTTAGTTCTTTTCAAAAAATTAGGTTTGTGTGATTTCCAACTATTTTTTATTGGCTTTTGGTAATGGATTTTCAAGTTTTGTCTAGGTTTGGACTAATTTGGGAGTTATTTGCTATATCTTTTTAAAGAACTTTATTGAGTTTTATCTCCCCTTCAAGCTTGGTTTAGCCCTTTAATAAAAACAAATTAGAGAACTAGATTCTATATTTTCCTTTTATTGAACACATTAAAATTATTTGTGTTTTTTATGTTCACCTTCTTTCCCTCAAATTTCCTTTTTGTCTCTATGGGATTCAAAAATTTCATCCTGAAAATTCTCCATGACTATCCACATGTTTGAAAAGTGGTAATAGTTAGTGATATTGGTTTGGTCTCCTACAAAGTTCTTCTTCTAACTTCATTACTACCTTTCCCTTCACTTTGTTATATTTTTATATAGATTTTTATGGTTTTCAATCTTCCTAACCAACATTGGACTATCCAACTTCCCTATAACAACATATATTTTAAAATTGTACTGTTTAATTTTTCTGAGCAATTTTACATTTTCATTCTTTATACCCTCATGTCTTGACATAGAGCATCAAATAATGTCCAAATGGACTAAAAATGAGTAATTACAATCTATTTTTCAATCCATAGGTTCTAAAAAAAATTTTGACATTTTTACCTACATTCAAAACTTTAAAAGGATTATTGACAAATTCTTATAATATGGATCGTATCCTTTATACCTTTACTCAATGAACTCAAATACATTATAAATTAAGAAATACATTTCAACATCTAATATAATGAATCTTAACCTGCTAGTATTCTTATACTTTAGGTGCTACTACACCACAATGTTTCTTACACCATTTAATTCTTCTTGTAATGATATTAATGTTTTTTCTCTTAAGTATAACATTTGTTTAATAATGATATTAAGCAGTGACTATAAAAATGATACAAAATCTTAGTCTTGAATGTATTTCTTTTGAAACCAATAAAGTAGGACATGGTGGAGGGTAATTCAAGTGGTAAGCTAGAGGTTTCCAAGGAGACCCATAAACTGGAGGTTAAATATCTAAGTTCACCATTTAGGTGACACATGTCATGACTACTACATTGCACCTATTGAAGGATAACCAGGAGAGGGACTTGACCCATGAGGACTCCAAAAATGCTATTGGATTTCCTGGTAGAAGATTGAGCCAACATCCTCCTTAAAGGGAAGGATGAGAAAAAGCCTAATTAGGGCCTACTACTCTCATTTTTGTGTTTAATGGTTTTCTAGTTTAAGGACTTAGTCAGTATAAATGTTGTTAAGCCTTTGTTTAAAAACTCTTTCTTTTTATGTAGTACTATTTGAGGCAATCTTAGTAGGATGCCTAGTAGACTTTATTATAATTCTCTTTTGAATGATCTTTTTTGTTCTGATAAGCAATAGTAGGGGTAATTCTATTTTGTTGGTAATGTGTTGGTTGTTGACCAATTCATCTTTTGTAAGGACCAACCCCCTTGTTTTGGCTACTTTATTATTCAAAAAAAAGGATTTTTTTATAATTTTATTATTCCTTTTAGAAGGTCACGAGTGATGATTTTGCAAAAGGGTCCACATTCTATTGTTTTCAAAAATGATGAATGGTACCTTCTTCTTTTTTCTGAAACACATATATTCATATTTTCCATTTACATTTTTTTTTCATTTTTCGTCTATATTGGTATTGATGGAAATTTTAGGTATTGCAATTGTATCCCATTTAAAAGCTTGAATGAACAAAATCATGATATTTTATTGCAAGCTTGAGATCCCTAGAGACTAAATTATCATTGAAAAGGGCTATTATACATGTTTCAATTTCACAAAAAAAAAATCATAAAGAAGAATACTTATTTTTCTAATCTTATTGTTATATTATCACTAAAATATATAAAATGTTACAATATGCACTCACAAATAAGATATGAATATTCTTGTAGCATTGAAACTTGTGGTTACTTAAATGCTTCTACACAAGGAAAATTGTCATGAGCTTGCTTCACAGTAAGCATGGTAAACATGAGTTAGAAAATTGGTCCACTACTAAATTAATTCGTGGTAAACATGGGAAGTGATTAAAATTTTATAGCAATTAAAAAAATACTAAAGTTTCTAGTTTCAAAGTCTTTATGGTCCATTTCGGGGTTTGAATCCATCTTTCATAGTTGATGATATTTAATAAGTTACATTCAAATCAAACTTTTTTAAATCCTTGAAGATCTACCATTTAGGAGAATCCAAGCTTTTTATTGTTTAATTTTCAGTAATAATGATGAATAATTCAAAATAGATGTTTAATTTTAAATTCTTATTTCATAATCATATTTATCATTTTAATAAAAAAAACATAAACTTATTAAGAAATATAAAATTATTATTTTTGTTTATTTTTTACTAGTAAATGGCTTAGCCATATAATATTATTAATTTCTCAAAAAGATTATAGATTCCTCCATTTAGTGCGAGCACTAGGGGAAAAGGATGGAATTGATAAAAAAATGTCAATATAATTCGAGACTAAATGCCTATTACTAATACACAAAGAATAAAGGGTAACACCTATTTTTATACTTCATTCACAACCATAACCTCGTTTAAGTTTTATACAACCTACATACAACCCTCTAGGGTATACCCTAGTATAACCAAGAAAAAAAACAACTAAGGATATAACCTTAGGAAATATACATAGCTCAGAAGATATAAAACAAATCCAAATTCATGTCATGTTGCTAGTGAATACATCAATTGCCCTTTTAGTCATTGGTACTTCTGACCCATCTTAATTGTTTTTGCATTTATGGTTAGAATAAACTAGATTCTACATCATAACTATTAGTGTGAGGAATGCTATTTATCTCAAGGTATTTATTTCAAAATTTATGCTTATTATCATAGAGAAAAAAATTAAATTATTTTCTTATTTTTTAAGTGATGTTAGTAATGCACTTTTAATAAACTTAAATTTAAAACCAAAATTTTGCACAAAATGAATTGGCTTATTAATCTAAAAACATTGTAGAGGCTACTCAATTTTAAACCAACATAACCATATTGTAATTTTGTTGACTAGAATGTACAAACTTAGTTAATATAGTAATTCTCAATGCATCTTTTAATTAAAAGATATTTTTGGTATTCAGGTTACTCAATTTTATGATGGTATGTTGGAAGGAAGCTAGAAGGAACCAAATAAATCTTCCTTAATTATGATGGTATAACAATTAATCACCTTTTTTGTAGGCTAACCATTTTCTAACCCCATAATCTCTTGCATGGATATGTCTGTTGGAAATATTCAAGACTATGCTAGGTTACTAAGAGGGGAGGGGTGAATTACTAACGTCAAATTTTTTACCAAATTCACATCTTAATTGCAATAATCCATTTACCATTTAATTCATTAAATCAAATCTAACTACATGTATGAGAAACTAAAAACATAAACATCCATAACACTTGAACACAATAATTTGGTGACCCAAAAACCATCCAAATAGAAAGTAAAACTAGAGTGGGGATGATACCCACAAAACTTGAATATTGTAGCATAAAGTTGGCCTGTTAAGGCTTACAATGATCACTTTTGATGATCTACCCTATTAGGAGCAATTAGGACTGCTAGGTCCACCTTGTTAGTGGATTTACAAACATATAATTAAGTATGCACTCAGTAAAGAGATTTGACAAGAGACGATTAATCTACCTTGTGAGAGGATTTGGACAAGTTCACCTGTTAGGATGAAACAATAGATCTCTAACTTACAACTAATTTTCTGATAGGGATTCTTTGGAGTACTTATCACCTTTACGTGATAGATATGGCATTACAATACACTTTTTTTGTTGATTCACATTTGCATGCTTTTATTTCACACATTCATTGTTCTTAATCTTTTATCTTTTCATACTTGATTTCTTTCTACTTTGGATATGATACAATACATTACATATATATCAATCCAATTTACACAATTACAAAGTCGACCAATATACAAGTTAACACCAATATTACAAAGTCAGCCCAAATGAAGACACTTAGATTCTAAAGACTGACTTGGTGAAGTTTTGATACACAACGTCCACTATCAATACTTGGCATCATCATGCATTCAATAGAAGTAGAAGCTCAATTCATACTAATCATCTCAGAGTAGTCTCAAATTCGGTTTGCACTAGTGACTCAATAAATACTATGTAACTTGGTAGAAACTAAGTTACTCATTTACCATGACTACACTCGGTAAACACTAATATTCACATAGCTCAGTTAAAACTAACTTTTCTTCACATGAACTACTAGCTCGGTAGAAGTTGCGAAGCTTGGTAACCACTAAAATATTTAGGTTGAACTGTTAGACTTCATATTGCCTGACTCTACTTGGTTTGAACTATTACACTTCACACTAATTGAATTCTCTTGGTACCCACTTGAATGCTCGGTAGGAACTGTAATGCTTGGTGACTACTAAATTACATGGAAAACATTGTAGACTATTCAATGAGCTCAGTAGCCATAGAGAATTTGAATAAGTGTTTTCACTAATAAAAAACTTGACTTAATGTCAACAATCTCCCCCCTTGGCATTAGTGACAAAAACACTTATCAATCAAAACTTATATACATCATTGTGTGATACTGACTTGGTAAGGTATACTATTTTTCTTGAGAGTTTTAAAAATTTGTCTTTGTAAGTATATATAGTATACTACATATGCAAATTCTCTACTATACACTTTTCTTCCTTTGCATGATTCTCCCCCATACAATATACATAGTATAACAAGTATCTCTCATTATATATGACAATGTTCCTTTTATTGTCTCACCCCATATATAACATACTAAGTGTCTCTCATATATATACTATCTCTCCCCCTTTTTGATAGTAATGCCAAAGATTTATTTAAAACTTATTTACATAAAGACACCAATATAAGAAAGAAAATCAGAATGTACCTTAAGTATGAGTGCTAAAGTCTTATCCCAATTTTCTTTCAAAACTTTGCATGTATGTAGAGCAATTTGGACTTCTACAAAGAGTTCTATCATGTGATCTGCTATGGAGAAGTTATTGTCATGGATCAATGTTTCAGAATAAGAAATATGCTTCTACATTGTATCCATAATGGGAAGAATCATATTCTAAATATCTATCAGTAAATACCAGATCCTCACTTCTTCTCTCAACAACTCTGCCTACATATCTAACAAGAATCTAATTTTCATATGATGTGTAGATCTTGAACTAGGGTCAAGTTCCAATTGCTATGCAGTAGCCTTTAGGTCTTCATCAATCTTTGTCAGTTTTCTCTTTAATTCCTTTGTGAACTTGGTAACATTACATAACTTTCCAAAGAGTGATGTTACATTTGTGCAAGATTTTTTGAGCTTGGTCAAAATTGAGAAAAGCTCTACTTGTTGAATGGCAATTTGTTAAGCAATGTGCTCAAGCACTTGATCATCAAGTTTTTTTCTTCGTCAATCAATTTGTCTTGACCACTAGAGTCCTCATTAAACTTCTAGATTTCCTCTTCCAATTGAAATAGAATGTGTTGAGAAGTATCAACTTCAAGACCTATCACCTCAGTCAAAATATTCTTAGCATCTTCAATGATTTTGTATTCTTTGTCTCTTTCCTGTCTCAATTTATTTTGTTTTGCCTTCCTTTGGAGTAGTTGACCAGCTATATGCATTTGATCTATAGTGGCATTATCAAAATTCCATTTGGGAATCTCAATCTCCTCATCTAGGTTTATATCCTCCTTTATCTCCTTTCCTCTACTCAAAAATCTTTTACTTGGTTGAGCCTTAGGTTCAATTGCCTTTGTACTTAATGCCTTAGAATCCAAAATTTAAATAATAGTAGAGATAGTAGGACTAGTTGTGAAAACTAATATAGTACCAATATATGGAATACTAATTGGTATGCTTACTGAATAAAAAATTGAAGTATTTACAAAAGTATACAAAGCTCTAGAAGACAAAATTGAAGTACTTACTACTAAAGAACACAAAATTATAAAACATACTTTACTCATTGATGATGTTGACTTAGGAGCTGAAGAAGAGGGAGGTTGCAGCTTAGTAGATGAAGTGGTAGCCACATCTATCATTGATGTACTAAGTTGTGAGTGAGAAAAGAGTGACTATACATTTGATGTATCTATGTGGTCACAATCAAACTTTTTGAAGCTATTTCCAAACTTGATGTAGCTACTGATTTTCTTGGAGAGTGAGGAAGTGAGGCAATGACTATGGCTTCTATCTTCATAGGATTAATCTCCTCATAATCTTCTTTTTTTTCCTTGGTGGCTTCTTCCTCTTTATCTTCTTCAACTTCTTCATTGTCAAAATGTGTTGGCTCAGAGTATGTTTCTTCTTTCTCATCATCATTGTCATCATCCTTAACTTCCACTAGGAGTCACTTTGTTTATGCAAGTGATAAACATTCTTGCACATACTCATGACATTCTATACTACATGCTCTATATCCTTTAGCAAAATTAAACAAGTATTAAATCTAAGTGTCATCTTGTCTTCTTTTTTCTTCATAGACTCTTTTACCTTAGTATTAGTGATGCTCGGTAACAACTACCTTAGGGTTTGTTCATAGATATCTTTTGTTGTTTACATAGCTGAGTCCCATCTTGGCTTTAATTTCTCTAATAACTCATTAGAGATCTAGGAGGCTATCTGATCAAGGGAATACTTCCATTCACCCATCTTGGTTAGCACCAATTCTTCAACCTATTTCTTCTCAGCCTCTATCCTGGTTTCATACTTTAATGATTTGAAGTTTGTTATGCCTACTCCTTTTTCAAATTCTTTAAGTTTTTCCTGGAAGGTGGGAGGAGGCTTGCTAAACAAAACTTTACTGCCCTTCTTCCTAGATATCCTGGTGAAGACTACAATGGATGGCTTGGGTGGCTTGGTGATGATCACCTTGCCTTTCTTCTTCACTGGCTCTTCTTCCTTTTCTGACTCCTCTTCATCATCATCTTCTGCCCTACCCTTAGTCAACATAAGAGGTGTGTTGGTTTTGAGTTTTTCTATTCTCCTCTCTCCTTTCTTAACTGCTCGTGGAAGCTTGATTTCAAGCCCTATCCTTGCCTTGACCTCATCATATGTTCCAAAGTGTGGTTCCTTTGGGTTAACAGGTTCATTTGTTAAGGCTTCAATAATTTTCTTTGCTTCATCAATGTTTACCTCATAGGGAAGAAGTTTTACACATACAACTTTGGGTTTCACTGCTTGAATGTAGACTTTGTCACTATCTACCATGAAGAAAACATCATCTTTGTAATATTTAACCAATTTTTGGGGTATCCTAAATCTATTATTCATTTACTTCTTGAAGACATCAAAGTAATTATCCATTATGCTGAAAAAATTCTTGCCCATTTCTACAATATATTTGTTAATCTGATATAGCACAGGCACATCCTTTCTCCATACTATCATGCCTTTTGAAGGGAAAAGTTTTTGAACATAGAAAAAAAAACACATCAACAAAGAACCAAATTTAAAAGGATTTTTCTTGGAAGCCCTTATACTTTCCATATTTTTGTTAAACTACTTTAATAAAAAAAATTTAAGATCATATGACAAATTTTTCTTCATGACCTTGAATGCCAAGTCTGTTGCTTCACATGATAGACTATTTAGATGACTAGAACTATAGATCTTGTGAGTTAACACATGTATGCCAAATTTCAGTTCTGCATCAATTACACTACTAATATTCATACCAATACTGTCCCACTTGGCTATGGTTTTCTTTTCTAGCTCCACCTAACCTAGTGTTTTAGTGATTTTGGCCTTGGACTACCAAAATTAAAAATACTCTAAAAGGCTTCCCCAGCTTGAGATGTGTACAATATACAAATTATGCTACCAATGTAGTATTTTTAAGTTAATAATAGTCTCAATGTCTCCAAACTTGGTTTTGATCTGATGAATCATCTTCTAAGTGATCAAAACTAGTTGCTCAATCCATAGTTGACCATTGTGAACTTGGCTTGGGATGTATCTGATCCATTTGATTTGGAAACTATACGGCAAGTGGGGAATGTGGGTTAAACCTTCATCGTCCAAGTGCTTATGTTCGAGTTTAAGAACACCATTTACAAAAAAATCACCTAGGGCATCATCCATCTCTAGGGTTCCAATTTCTTGAATTTCACACTTAAAATGAGTTTGAATATCATTGATAAGTAGTACCGTAGGAGGGATTTGTGACTGTGCTCCATTTGGATCAAGGGTTTCAACATTTGCTGGCACTAGTTTGAAATCTGGTGGTTTCCATTTGACTCCTTGGACCAACCCTTTCCTTGCTTTTTTACTATTGCTTGATGCTACCATGGCTACTCGGTAGGTTATGGGAAACTTTTGGAAAACTTTACTACAAATTTCACTTGAAGATGCTTGATTACTCTGTAATTCACTTGATTGCAATAACACTTAGAATTTTCAATGAAAATGATTTTGATTTCCTTCTTTTTGATAAAACTTCACCATTAATGCTTGGTATGAAGGTAGTTTCCATGACATCATTATGTGTGATAGGTTGTCATCCACTACCTATTCAGATTGTTTAGTAAATGGTTCATAACTTGGTAACCAAACATGTGTGCCTAGTTACTCCAAACCTTGCTCGGTAAAGTCCATGACCTAACCTTACTTGGTAGAGGGGGTAACTCGGTGATAACTGATGCTGATCTTCTATGATCCTTTTGTATGTTGAATACTAATTTGGATCTCTACTTCCTTTCAATTTTGGAACTGTTTGGATGTGATTATGATAACACAGTTCTAGTTCTTCCTTAAGAACTTAGTTGGAAATGATGGAGTCACCCAATTCTTTAGTGACATGACCATCATTTCTTGGACTAGCTTCCTTAGTGGATTTAGGAATCCATTGCTGCCTCATTTTCTTTAGAATTTTATCTACTTTTTCTTTCTTTTCATCTTCAATTCTACGTATATTCATGTAATTCTTGGCTAGGTGACCAAGTTTTGTACAAGTGAAACATCTTATAATGGTATCTCTCTTTCTTCTGTGATGTTTAACATAGTTCATGCCAATATGTCCATACTCTCCACAGTAATGACATCTACACCAGGTGTTATAGTCCCAACCAAATATTGCTTTCACAATTTTCTTTGCTGGATTGAATGAATTGGTTGTGCAGTCTAATGCCTTGTGACCTTGTTTCTTGCATTTGTGACACTTGCCTTCAAATTTTATTTTCTCTTTGCATTCATTAGCCTTGTGACCATGTTTATTTCAATTGTAACATTTACCATCGAATTTTTCTTTACCATTACTCCAACATTTGTTTGATGTATGACCTATCTTACCACAATGATTACAAGTAGTTCTTTGATTCCTTTAAGCACCTTGTTCAGAGGATTCACCTTCTTCTTTGTTTCCAATTCCTACTTTATCCTTTTATCTATAGAGATTTTTCTCATTCAGTTGATTCAATTGATTCACATCTACATGGGATTTCATCATTCTTTCATTAATTTTCTTTTCACTAATTTTATTTTCAAATCTTAGCTCACTTCTTATTATTTCATTGATCTGTCTTTCCAAATTTAGATAATTTCTTAATCTTTCATTGATCTATCTTTGGCTCATGATTTCTTCATTTGCATCAGAGATTTGATCCACAAGATCTGCATGCTGAAGGGATTGGTTTTAGATCTCATTTTTTCTTCCATCCATTTCTTCTTTCATCTTTTTCCTTTGTTCCAAAATTTCACATAGCTTTACCGACTAAATTTCTTGTTCTCTTTTGAGCTTTCTTATTTCTTTTTGTAGGGAACTATTCTTCTCTAAGAGTACTTTGATTTCTTTATTTGCTTCATCTAAACTACTTCAAGGGAAAAAGTATTCAATCTTTTCTTCAATGTACTAATGATAATTCATTTGATTTTCATGTTCCTTCCTTCTTTTTAGGGATTCGGAAAGTTGCTCCTTAGCTTTCTTGAGTTGTGCAATGGCCATTTCTAGATTTAGCTTTTCATTGTCAATTGCCTTATCAAGTCTGAATATCTCCATTGCCCTTGATGTTTGCTCAAGCTATCGAGCTTTATCCTAAGAACCACAATGCTTTGATACCAATTTTTGGAAATATTCGAGACTATGCTAGGTTACTTAGAGGGGAGCGGTGAATCTGTAACCTCAAAAACTTTACCAAATTTAGATCTTAATTGAAATAATCCAATTACCATCTAATTCATTAAATCAAATCTAACTACATGTATGAGAAAAATAAAACATAAACATCAATAAAACTTGAAAGCAATAATTTTGTGACCTAGAAATCTTCCAAATAGAAAGTAAAATTGGGGTGGGGATGATACCCACAAAACTTCAATACTGCAGCATAAAGTTGGCTTGTTAAGGCTTACAATGATCACTTCTGATGATCTACCCTATTAGAAGCAATTAGAACTACTAGGTCAACCTTGTTAGAGGATTTACAAACACATAATTAAGTATGCACTTGGTAAAGAGATTTGACAAAAGACTATTAAGTCTACCTTGTTAGAGGATTTGGACTAGATCACCTATTAGGATGAAACGGTAAATCTCTAACTTATAATTTATTTTCTGATAGAGATTCTTTGAAGTATTTATCTACTTTATATGATAGATATGACTCTATTGCTCCTTTGTTGATATTGCCTTACAATACACTTTGTTTCTAATTTACATTCGCATGCTTTTATTTCACACATTCATCCTTCTTACTATTTTCTCTTTTCATACTTTCTTTCTTGCTCTTTTGGATATGATACAATACATTACATATATATATATCAATCTAATTTGTATAATTAAAAAGTTGGCCAATATACAAATAAACTCCAATATTACAAAGTCAGCCCAAATGAAGACACTCAGGTTCTGAAGACTATCTTGGTGAAGTTTTGATACATGACATCCATTGTCACTACTCAGGATTGTCATGCATTTGATAGAAGTAGAAGCTTCATCCATACTAATTATCTCAGAGTAGTCTTGAACTTAGTCTGCACTAGTGACATGGTAGATACAGCGTCACTTGGTAGAAACTGAGTTACTCATTTACCATGACTACACTCGATGAACAATAATCCTCACATAGCTTGGTTAACATCAACTTTAGTTCACATGAACTGCTAGGTTGGTAGAAGTTGTGAAGCTTGGTAACCATGAATTGCTCAGGTTGAACTACTGGACTTCATACTACCTAATTCTACTTAGTTTGAAATATTGCACTTCACACTAACTGAATTCCCTTGGTAGCCACTAGAATGCTTGGTAGGAACTATAAAACTTGATGACTACTAAATTACACAAGAAACACAATAGACTGTTCAATGAGCTTGATAGCCATACAAAATCTGAATAAGTGTTGTCACTAATAACAAACTTGACTTAATGTCAACAATGTCATGATGAACACCTTTCATAACCTAGATAACATATTACAAGGTCTACAAAATCAAGAAAAACTGATTCAAAATTATCCAATATATCTTGTATTTACATAATCATTCTTTATTTACTCCATGTTAATTTTATGAAGGAATTACTTTATTCAATTCATAAATACTTTTTCCTTCTATTCGTATATTTTCAAGTTTATCAACTATATCATTCACTTCTTTGAATGTATGTTTATAACTATTATTGTTCAACTATTTTAACAAGCTCTTAATTTATTGTAATTTTGAATTTATGCACCAATTAGGGGTTGTTCTTTTTTGGTTGGTGTTGATTACAATCTAGGAGTTTCCTTTGATTTTGAAGTTTTTTCACATGACTAGTCCTTTAGATAAAGAATTTAGTTTTAAGATATAGTTAATGGTTTTCCCTATGGCTTTAGCTATTCTATTGCATAGATGACCATCACAATTATGGATGATGCATCCACTACTTTCCAAAAAGGATTTCCAAGGGAGGCCCTGCAAAAATTTAGTTTGTATGAATTTAATTTAGGAGGCCCCATCAAGCAAGGAGATTTCTATCTAGCATTGAAGAATCTTCTATGGGCATTGCCTCCTCAAAATCTACCATATTGTTGGCCATCAAGGGAGGATATATAAATTGAATTATTTATCTTCTCCTTAATTGATGTATATTCATATCCATGGTACCGTGATGAAACTACAGTAGATCTATTACAAAGAGTGGAGATACCCTACATTCCTAATTCAAAATCTATAATACAATTGCATTACATACACATGGGAAAGATGAATCCTAAAATTTATCTTTGGTCTTTATAGTTATTTAAATTTATATTTCAATTTTATTATTAATTTTTTAACCTAGGGCTTAAACAAGGTAAGCCCACATCAAACCCCAACCCCCAAACCTTTCTTTTAGGTTTTGATTTGTAGGTTGGGAAGGAAAAGGATTAGAAATTTAGAACCTATAGTTAACAAGATTTTTGGAGTCATCAGTTTCAAAGTTGTAGACTATGGTAACCTAGTGGAAAGATGTCTTTCCAAGTCAACCTAGTCATTCAACTTTGAGTTTTGGGGATGTTTATGGGTTTTGTTCCTTTCATCATTTTATTCAGAGATCCATGGTCTAAAGTTCAGAAAAGATTCAAATTTGAAAGCTCTTGACCTTAAATACATCTTCCTCTACACATTTCAAGTTGATTCTTTCATATTTGATTTCCTTTCATATCTTTAGCATAGATTTACATATTAATTAGGCTCATTGTATTTACATAGCATCTAGATTTATATTTCCTAAGTAATTAGTTCAATTTCACATTCACACTATCTTATCAAAGGGTGTAAGAGAATATTTCCTGGTATTGTATTTTCCCTATAATTTGGATTTCATATTAGCACCCTTCCTCTCTTGGGTCCTAGCTAATAAAATTTGGGCTAGAAGTGGAATCATATTTGGAAAATTTTCTCTTTCCCTTTAATATTATAATTAAATGACTTAGTTTCCACATAAATAGATGCTTACAACACTATTTAAAGTGCTTCGATTTTACCACTAAATTATTCTTTCGGAAATCTCTCTTGTTTGGCCTCAACTTCACAAACTAAATATTTTAGTGAAGCCAATGATTCCCCTCTTTTTTAGTTTTTAGTTAGATTCCTCAATCTCTCTTCTTTTGTGTTAGATATCCCTTATTTTAGGTGATCTCCCTTATTTTAGTGATCCCCATTATTTTATGTGATCTCCCTTATTTTAGGTGTTTACCTTCTTTTTGTGAACTTGACTTATGCCCCTTCCTTATCTTTCTTATTAGAATTAGATTTAGCTTGTGTGGTTGGATCTCTCTTTTATGCTTGCATAATTAGATCTCAATAGGGTTTCCTTTCATAATATCCCTTTTTATGAGCTTAATTACACGAAACCCAACCTATAGAATTCTCGTTAAGTGAATCTGTAGACTTATGGGCTCCTTTGATCATGATTCCTCTTTTCTTCTGAGGACTCATAATGACACTCACATATTTTCTCATGTTCTTAATCATATACCAAAGTATAACACTTCTCACTCATCCCATGTGATGATGACTCTTTAAAAATTCCTCCTTCACAAGTTCATAGGCTTTCTAGTGAATTGGATAAATTGGAAACTTGGCTTTGTCGCAAAAATCAAAATCTTGATAGATTTTCTTTTGTTGAAGGTCTTAAAAACATTTTTTTAAATGATGAAAATAATCTTTTTTATCTTGCATGGTATATCTCATCTTTTTAATAAGCATGATAAGTATTTGTCAAAAATGTGCTCATGAGTTAGGATATTGTCCTCCTTTGATAATTGTTGAACCTTCTATCTCTACTTCTACCACTCTTTTGAGCATACCTACCTTTGCTCCACCTCTTATGACTACTTCTAAAAATGTGTCCACACCTTTAGGTTTTTGTCTTCCTAGTATTTCACTTCTTGTGAATGTTTCTCCAATTTCCATCCATTCCTCATTACCTTTATATAATGTGGTTCCTTTTACTTATTCAAACCCTTTTCCAATTCCTTCTCATCATCCACTTGCATCTTTACATATTCCTTCCACTTCTTATACATTTTCTAATCCATCTATCATACATATGATTACTAGCATTGCTTTCAATCCTACCATTAGTACCTTGGTGGAAACTATATCTTCTTTACAACAACAATAGGACACTTGAACCTTTGTATTGTTCCCAAAATCATTGTTTTGACTACCACACCACATCCTGTTGAGGTCTTTTCTCTTTAGTAGGATTCTTCTTTAGCTCTGCTTGACCCTCCTGCTCCATTCATTGGGCCACCAAGTGCACTTTTTGAGGATTCTATAGAGGAAATTCATCTCCTCTTTCAGGGTAGTGTCAGAACACCTATCAACCCACCTATATTGGGGATTCCCTTTCAAGATCCTCATGTTTTCTCCTTTGAGCATTAGTTAGGCATTCAAGTTTCACCTCTCACTCAAGGGTTTCCTTTCCTTAGTTTCTTCTACATTAGAGTTCCATTGGTTCGATCATTTCTATAGGGGCTCCATCATCCTAGGGGGGCTTTAGTGTCTCTTCTCTCTCTCATGGGAGGGCTGATTGTACATATTGTTTTGAGAAAGTCTCTTGAGCCATTTCATTTTTTTTCTTTTTTCTGTCTCTTTTTGGAGAGGAGTTTTTCCCACTAGGTTTTCTCCTTTATCTCTAGTTTATAGATATTTCCTTGTATTAGGTACTTGACAAGGCCTTGTTTTTGAGACCCATTTCTTTCTTTCATAGATGTGCTAGTTTAGCTTAACCCTAATGCTTAGCTTAAGGGGGGGTTTTAGATTAATATTTTGTTCTCTTACTACTCAAATCATATTGATTTAATTAGTTAAGTTATTACTCTTTAGGGCATAAGCTTTCTCTAAGGTGCATTAATAACTAATTCTTTTATTAATTATTAACGTGCAACCTAGTTTTTTTAGGCTTTAGGGTTTCATTCACCTTTAAGGGTGAACTCTTGTAATATTTATTTTTGACATCTTGGAATACATTTTTCTCTCACCTCGCTAAGATTTCCAAGATTTTCTTCTTCCTCTTTGGTTTCCTTCTAGTAACAAGTTATTTTTGCATGCAAGTGTTCTTGGCGAACTGTGAAGTTGGTTTTCTCAACTTCTACATTAGATAGCCTTTGATAGGGATATCACCCCTAGTTTACCTCTTGGATATTCTTGAGCATCCTTAGGTAATTATTTTGTAAATATATCATCAATTTTCTCTTTATTGTTGACATATTCCATCTCCACTTCTTTATATTGAACTAATTCTTTGAAATAATGATACTTGATTGCAATGTACTTAGTCTTTGTATACATCACAAGATTATTTGATATATTTAATCACTTGTATTATCACAATAAAGTATCATAGGTTTAGTGATTTCTTCCTTCATTCCTTTGAGTAGTTGTTTGATCCATAGAATGTTTGTACAATTTACTGCAACAACAACATATTCATCTTCAATAGTTGATGGAGATATACAATTACTTTTCTTGCTAGTCGAAGTAACTAGCCTTTTGCCTAAGAAAAATGCTCCTCCATTAGTGCTCTTTCTGTAATCAATAGTTCCAGCCCAATCAACATCAATGTAGGCCTTCAATTCAAATTTTTCATTTATCTTTTAGTATAAACCATATTCCTCCTTTTTATATATCTCATTATTCTCTTTATAACCATCTAGTGATTCTCCCTGGGATTAGAACAAAATCTTGCAACTATCCCTATAGATAATGCAATATCAGATGTGCTATGTACTACATATCAATTAAATTTTCAATCATAGATATGTATAATTTTTTATTCACCTTAGTTGAATCATCATTCTTTGACAATTTATGTCCTATCACCATGGATGTTCTTACTAGCTTGGAATCTTCCAATCCAAAAGTTTTAGGATCTCTATAACATACTTTGACTGAGTGATGTATATACCATATTTCATCTGATGTACTTGCAAACCCACAAAGAACTTGATCTCTCTAAACATAGACATCTCAAATTCTTGTTTCATTTCATTTGCAAAAGCCTTAAATAAAGTATATTGACCTCCAAATATGATATCATCAACACTAATTTTAGATAAAAAAATACCTTTTCCTTTCTCTATCTTCAAGTATAGATTGCTATTATCATCATTTCTCTCAAATCCAATAATAGCAAGATAATTATAAAGCCTCTCATACCATGCTCATGTTTCTTGCTTCAAATAATATAAAGCTTTGTGTAGTATACATACCATGATTTTGTTGATAGCATTAACAAATATTTATGGTTCTTTATAAACCTCTTCCTCCAATATACCATTTAGAAATGTAGACTTAACATCAATTTGACAAACTTTGAAACCTTTGTATGTAGAGTAAGCAAGTAGAGTTCTTATTCCTTCCAACCTTGCAAAAAGAGAAAATGTCTCTCCATAGTCTATCCCTTCTTCTTGTGCATATCCTTTATAGACTAATCTTTCTTTGTTCCTTGTGACTTCACTATTTTGATCTAACTTATTTTTATATACCCACTTGGTGCCAATCACATTTTTCTCTTCTGTTTTGGAAACTAGAGTCCATGTGGTGTAGGGTACCAAAATAAAATTTCATGTTAATAGGTTGGGAGTTGTCAATCCTATGTTGAATTCTTGAAGGACTTTTAGAAATAAGACCATATGTTAGGTCAAAAGGATCCTAGGTATCATTATAAACCAAGATGCGAATTGAACCAAAGCTCAATATTAATCAATTTAAATTTTTTTTGAGAGAGAATAAGGAAAAAAAAATTTCCTAGTAGGTTCTAGGTATCCTAATAGTCATTTGATATGATATTGAAGCCTAGGTGGACAATCATGAAAAAAATTGTCAAAAACACAAAAGTTACTAAAAATGCAAAAAATTTGTTGACAGTATTTTTTTCAAAGATGTTGTTAAACTAGAAAATAATTGTATGGTGTCCATAACCATTTTAAAATTGGTTGTTACCATTGGTAACAATTTATTTAAGGTTTCTACATGATGAGAAAATCATTGTATGGATAGGGGAACAACAAGCATCAATAAAAGTTTTGATTTTCTATCATTTTCTCTATTTTCTTAATTTTGTATGGCTTGTATGGAAATGTAGGGTTGAAATTATAACATGGTTAGATAGGGCAGTGAATTTGTGTTTTAATGCTTTTGATTGAAGTCTTTATCTATTCATTAGTAGGAGTTATACCATTTTTTGTAGAATGTAGTCAGTTTGGGCCTAAATCTTAGGGTTTCACAAAGATGTCCCTCTAACTTGCAATTCCACTCTGGGATTCCATTGCCCCTTTGGGAATCAAAGTTAGGGGACGCTACTTAAGGTTGGCAGAGACTTAGAGCTGGAAGAGCAGGTTCTCTAAGTTTACCAGTCATCCCTAGACTGAACATTGCCATATGTCTAGTCTAGAATTGAATGAGATGGAGAGTTTAGACTCCTAAACTAGTTGATTTGACCCAAGTGAAGGATGTAGAAGGAATTTTTGAATGAGAGAAAGATTTCCAAGGGGTGGAGTTGTATCTATGAACCCATTTTCATGCACTTTCTTTGTTAACCTAGCCTAATTTGACCCATTAGGTCTATGATCAAAGTGAGAGTTTCTTGTGCTAGAGTAGACTCAGAGTCTAATATCTTGGATTATTTAAGAGAGGGTTAAAGGGTATCCACAAAGTTAATGGGTTAGTCTAGTTCTTTGAGAAGTTTGGGAGTTGAACACAGAAAACAAGAATTAGACCTATTAGAAATGCTAGTAAAGTTTAAGTAGATCACGTTGTGGGTGTTTGAGAACTCCAAGATTGGGAGAGTCTTGGTAGATTAGGTCCTTACAAGTCCTTTTTACTAGGAGAGTTGAGTTTCCAAACCACCTACGAATAATTTTCCTTGTTAGGCCCTATTGGAGATAGGAGTCCCTAAGGGCCCATTTGGTGAGCGGAATAGGAATACATATTTTGGAATACGTATTCCAAAAATTTTGAATTCTGTGTTTGGATGCACCAAAATGGGATTGGAATACGAGGTAAAATAGGAATACATATTCCAATTTTGACCCCAAAATAGGGTTTTGCAATTCCATCCAAATAGGTGGAATTGGAATATGTATTCCTATTCCATTTTTTTTATTTCAAAAAACATAAATCTTTGGGTCCGAAAATTCCCATCAAATATTGGCTAAACCAAATGGAGAACATGAATACATTCTATTCCGAAATACATATTCCTATTCTTCTCACCAAATGGACCCTAAAAGTTTGTTAGAGCCATTGGATCAACTTGCAACTCTTGAAGATGGTTTTAAGTGTTGTTTTCAAATTGGAGAATAATTAGGTGTTGTTGGATGCAAACTCTACATCACCCTATATTATTTTTCTCAATTTGTTAAATGTCTTCTTTCATGGCTTTACTCCAGCTCACATTTTCTAAGGCATCTTTCACTTTTTAGGTTCTTACATGATTAGAAAACATGTATCATTTCTCAACATGATCCTTGTCATTTGTCTAGCATCTTTACCACCAATGATTTGTGTAGCAGGTTGATGTCTCTTGACATACTTAGACAATCTTAGTTCCACTCTATTTTCTTGATTTAGTCCCTCAACTTCTGAATCACTATGTACATCTTTTTTAGGTAGCTCAACATATCTTTCATGTACACTAATCTCAAAATTAGAATGTGCCTCAAATTCATTTTGTAACTTGACATTCGAATGTAGCTCGATCCCTAAATTCAACTTAGTATTCTTAATATGTGACTTAGCAGTCACTAAAACTTGCTATTGGTTTCCAACATGATTTACAACAACTTTTTTAGTAGGCATATCTTCATAAAAGTATATGAATTATTTTTATTCTTCTAGATCCTTAATACATTCAGCTTCATATGCTTATATATATTCATCAAATTTCACATTTGCACTTTCCACAACTTTGTTAGTGTTAGTATTTAAACACTTATAATTTGTACTTCTTGTGAAATAACCAAGAAATACACCTTTTTCACTTTTTGTATCTAGTTTACCATTCCTCAAATCTTTGAGAATAAAACACTTACTTCCAAACACCTTAAATTATTTTACAAAGGTGAGTAGCCATACCACAGTTCAAAAGGAGTTGTATGAGTACCTTTCTTGGCTTGTGCACGGTTCAAGGTATAGATTGTTGTACTTATAGCTTCTCTCTAGCATTTTAAAGCAACATTTTTATCCATCATGAGTTTTCTAGCATAGTACATTATAGATTTGTTCCTCCTTTCAGAAATTCCATTTTGTGGAGGGGTTCTAGGAGCAGATATTTGTCTTTTGATTCCTCTACAATTACAAAACATCTCAAACTCATTTGATCTAAATTCTCCTCATTTATCAAATCTCAAGCATTTTAGATTTTTACCTATTTCCTCCTCAACTCTTGCTAAGTACCACTTAAACATTTGGAAAGTGTGAGGCCTTAGGCCAACCCATCATAATATAGTTGACACATTATTATTTTGATACTCATGACTCGATATGTCGAGATATTATCGAATACCTAAAAATTATTATGTTATTTTATGTCATATGATTTTATACTTTTAGATTATGTATTTAATATTTTATGAACATGTATACTAATGATGTAGTACAGGAAGTGAATGTAGAATTAAGACTATGATTAACACTTTGATTATGCAATTTTGATGGTTAAGTATATGAGTATCTTTTACTAGGGTTGAGTCTAATAAAAGATGCAAACCCTATTGTTTGTATTTTATTTGTATCATGAATTGAATGAATGTATCGTTCTATAACTATTAATGTCTTGTAATAGTGATTTTTTTATAGTATCGCTTTGCACTCATTATCGTATATGAATTTCAGTGTTATAGTTAGGGTTAACCAAGTAACCTAAGAATGGGAGTTGAACTAGGTGAGTGACCTAATGCTAATCAGTGGGTAATCAGGGTTAATTACCCTAATTAAGGTTTAGTGATAATTTTGCATTTTTTTAGGGTTTTATTAAGTCCAAAATTTTCAAGCATTTTATCAGGTCATTAAATAGTCGTAGAGGCCAAAACCCATGAAAACTAAGTATCTAGAGGTTATCTATATGGGTTGAGGGCATTCACCCCTCTAGCCCCTTTTGTTGACTATGGTGACCACTCAAATATCTTATTTTTTCTCTACTATGGAAATTGATGTTCCACCATGAATTTGAAAAGGTAAATTACACCTTGAGGTTAGCCTTAATGATAGGATTAGGTTAGACGACTCTAGAAGCCTTTGGTCAAGTGGGGGAGTTATTTCATTTTGTAGGTGGTTGAATTGGGATCTTATTTAGGGGCAGATTTGAGAGTGGACGAGTGTTCACCCAACCTCTAGTTTTAGAGAGCAATTCAAGATTGAAGGAGAAGGAAGGAGAGCTCTTCAAAAAATTTAGTTGCCATCATCTTGTTGTGAAGATAGGAACCCTTCAAGCTAATGTGTCTATGTTGTGTTTCATTCTTAAAGTAGCTTTCTTTGCATATGTATGTTCATGTATTTGATGAACATGTTTGGAAGGGATTGAAATGGGTTTTCTTAAATATTTTCCTTAGTAATTTTTCATTTGATGTTTGAAGGGATATATGGGTTATATTGACATTATTCACCCTCGGATAGGGCAGACATGGCCATGTACAGGAGGAGGTCTTTATTTGGACTCCAACACTATAGAGTCTCTCCTCAGGATGAGGAGAGGGAGAAAGTGGGATCTTATGGGCCACTACTCATCAATTAAAAACATGTTTTGAGTTTTGGAATTTGAGAAATGGAAGAACAAAAGTTGTGATTATAGCCCTAAAAGGGCACCTATTATGGTGTCATGATCGACATCTCCTATCTAGAAAAATCCACCTTCACCCTAGTCTAGTTCAATGACAAACCTATTGTACAATCCTGGTTGGGAGTAAATGTTTGATTTTGTCTTCATGTTAAATTGTTTCTCTCCTAGTTAATTTCATTCTCTATTTGGTTACTTTTTATGTTTGTGGATTTTCATAATGACTACCCTGTTGTGGAGCCAAGCAGGAAATTCAGATTTATTATTTAAATTCAAATATGTTGGGAGATTTCTCCTCGGGATAGTAATCCTATGTAGAAATGTTATTATTGAACTTATTGTTAAAATAGCCATGATGTCGGGGTTTTTTCCTAGTTCTTTCCTAACCGAGCCTTTGAATCAGGTGGTTCATTAAAATAAATGAGAAATGGTTGGTTTGCATATATTGATAAAAATTGACTAGTATGCTTGCATATGATATTTTTGGTATTTCAGTCTTTACATATGTTTACTTGAAATTAGACCTCATTATGTTTTACCTTATTGTGGCATTTATATACTTCAAAATTGCATTCATTTGATTAATGTTAATTGGACGAAATGGTGAAATATATAAAGTTATATAATTCAATACCAAACTATGTTAAAGAAAATTTGTTGTTTGATTGGCACGTCATTTACTAATTTTCATGAATGTTAGGAAGTAAATATTTGAACTCAAATATTCAAGTATTACATTTAATCCTATAATCATCTTTCAAACAAAATATAACTCCCTTGGCTATTTAAGTAAATTGGAAAGTCCAATACTTTAAAAGAAAAAATTATAATTCCCCTTGTCATTGAAAATATTACTTGCATTCAAATTTTAAACACTTAGAAAAAATGGACTTGAGAAAAAAGAAAAAAAAAACTTCACCTCTTAGAGCAAATATGCTCTCTGCCCTTTGTATGGGAAAAATATAAATTCCCTTTGACAGAGCATATTTCCCTTCGATCCTTTCATTTTCCTTATGTTATTATTTAATTAATAATATAAATTAATTAAATCAAAGGGAAATGATCAAAATATGTTTCAAAAATACTATCCTAAGTTTCTACCTAACAAACTTTTAAAACTTACTACCCCTTTCTCCTAAGTCTTCACATACCTGTTTCCCACTTCCATCCAATAATGTACCTCCCTACACACCAAGTTGGAATAGGCAGGGAGTTGGAGTAATGGTTTCAAAAATAAAACAATTAAATTGCTAAAACTTTGGCCACCTCTTTGAAAGGACATCACCCTCACTCCTTAATGTCTCCTTTGGTAGGTGTTCAAGAAAAAGAGGAGGTTCTACACTTGAGCTTTATTGGACAACATGCAACATCATAGGGAAGCACCTTGAAGGTATTTAGAGATTAGGTGGAGGATGAGAAAAGTTAGAAGTAGGTTGAGGATAGGTTAGAGGTTAGTGGATGTTAGATGGTAAAAGGGATGTAGTTAGTGTTTTCCTTTTTAAATTAGTTTTTTGTATGTTTAATTAGATAATGTCAGATGTTAGTAGTGTTATTTTTATTTAAGTCAAAGTAAGATAGTAATTAGAGTTTTGTGTTTGTTAAAGTTAGGATTAGTTGTTACTAAGTAGAGTAAGATAGTTACGAGAGTTAGATGTTTTAAATTATTATATCATTTTAATTTATTAAGATAATTTTAGTAATTAGTATTTTAGGATTAAAATTTATTTTTATTACTTTTAATATAGTAAGATTAGAAAATTACTACTTATTAATAGTTACATTAAGAGATGTTTTGTTTTGTTAGTTTTAAATAAAGTTTAGTTATTTGTATGTTAGATGGTATATCAGTTAGTTAGTTCTTTGATTTCTATGTTTTGAAACAATTAGATTTATATTTTCTTTAAATTGTTGTTTGAATAATTTAAATATTTTGTTTAGTTAATGTTATAGCGGTTAATGTTAATACTATTTTAAATTAGACAAAAATTATGTTTTCTAGTAGATTTAGTGGGTTGTTAGTTCTTGAAGGGGTTATTGAAAAGTAACTGAAAAATAGTATATTGTTTTAAAATTAATGTAATATGAAACAAATGTCAAAATCAATTTTATAATGAATGTTCAAATTTAATGAGTGGACTCCATGCGTTGGTTATAAACTTAAATTGTATGTCAAGGTATTGATAGGAGAACTTGTATCTATCTTACAATTTACCTATGCTTTAACTTGCAAAACAAACATATCAAACTTAGTGGATTTAATTAATTTAAAAAATAAAAATAAAATAATTCCATGTATTTTTGCCCCATATCTTGGGAATGACATTTTGGTATCAGAGCCCATGTTTCAACATTAGGAACCTAAAACCATTACATTTGAACATGATCTAAACTTTAAATTTTGCAAGATGCCTCCTGTCACACGAAGCAACCGATGAGGTAGAGGTCATAGGGTAGGAGGTGGTAGAGCATAACAAGAGGATGGAAACCACCTCCACCACCACCACCACCACCATGGAACCCAAATGAGGACATTTTGAATTCTCTCGAGATACTGATTAGAGTAGTCTAGTAGAGACTACCAATCATAGTGCAACTAGGGTAGTAGATTCCTAAAGAGGAAACACAGGGACCTAGAGGAGGCATGCCTAATGGCATAGAGAGAAGTAGGAGTCCCCCACCAAGGTAGGTTAAGGGATAGGGTGATCATGAGGGTGAGTGGATACATTAGTTAGGACCACCACTCAATAGACCTCCTAGACATGTAGTAGATGAGATCAATGAGTTTATATGACTCTTACTGCCATTGTTTACCGATTCCACCAATGGAATACTAGCAGAGGCCTGGTTACAGAGTCTATAGTAGTGTTTTGGATTGTGTCCTTATAGGAGTAATCTAAAGGCATGTCTTACAGTCCATCAGCTAAGGGTAGATGCCTCCAATTGGTGGAATCATGAGGAAACTATAGGAGGAATGAGGATGGATACCATCACATGGGAGACATTCTTTGTTAAATTTCAAGAGAGTTACCTATCCAAGCACTTGAAACAAAAGTAAATAGAGGAATTCCATTCTCTAGATTAGAGGGGTGTCATAGTAGCTTAGTATGAGAGCATGTTTATCGAGCTCCTTCCATATGTTAAGTACATGAAGGATGAGAAACTATGAGTACATTGTTTCATCATGGGCCTAAATATATCTCTTTAGGGTGTAGTCTATTTGACCTTCCCTACCACCTTTAGATAGGTAGTTGAGATGGTATTAGTTATTGAGGATACTTAGGGTAGAAAAGAGTCTCAAGATTAGTCTCAAAACCAAAACTCTACCCAACAGTCGGGACATCAGAAACCCCCTTGGAAAGGGAATAAGAACTATATAGTAGGGTCCTCTAAGGGCCAATAGTCTTAGAAATATAAACCATAGCAGCAATAGAAAAAACCATCATAGGGTTATCAAGGCTGTAAGACCAAGTAGTGGAAGTCACAGGGTCCTAGACAGGATTAGAATGCACAGGCCCCATAGTCATAGTCAAGGAAGACTCAACAGTCTTCTAGGGGCAGATATAGTAGATCTAGTAGGTCAAGAGGCCCGTAATAGTCTAGATCATAGGGTATATAGTCTTATACCCAAGGACCATGCTACACTTGTGGTAACATGGGTCATGTAGCTGGAGAGTGTCCATAGGGACAATCATCTGATCATCAAAGAGGAGCTATATCAGAGCCGATAGTTACTGACATGGATAGATCCCACAAAAAAATTTGAGCATTAGGCCACAGTCATTGAGGCTATAGGTATAATATAGGGTAATATGATTGTTGTTTTATTTAATTTTGAAGCTACTATCTCTTTTATATCTCCATATGTAGTAGAGTGTTGTGGGCTAGTGTTAGTTAGACAGGATGTTAGTTGGGAAGTGGAGTTAGCCTTAGGAGCAAGAGTGTCATTTAGTTCCATGGTGCATAATTGCTAGATTCATATTGGAGACATGACCATGATGTCTGATCTACACATTACCCCTCTAGGTTCTTATGATATTGTCCTTAGCATTGATTGACTTTATGCCTACAACACCAAGATGGATTGTTGAAAAAAGAGGGTAGAATATGTGGATGAATATGGGATCTCTAGAGTGATCTTTAGAGTAAAGAGATGAGCATACCTTTATATGATTTTTGCTATGAAGCTTAGATGGTGCATGCAAAAGGGATGCGAGTTATTCACTATCACCATTAGTGATAGAGAAGAAGATTCAAAGGGAGAGCAATCCCTTAACAATTTTCAAATCCTTTAGGAGTTTGAAAATGTATTTCCTTCAAAGCTCCTTGGTATGTCTCCACCTAGACTAGTGGACTTTCACATAGATCTTGTAGCAGGAGTCAAGCCAATATCAAGTGTAGTGTACAGGATGACTACTCATGAGCTTAGTGAACTAAAGACTCATTTGAAGGAACTCTTAGAGAAAGGGCATATTTGACTTAGATCTCACCTTGGGGTGCACCAATGATCTTTGTAAAGAAGAAGGATAGATCACTTAGGTTGTGTATTGATTATCAGTAGTTGAACAAAATAACCATCAAGAACCGATACTCACTTCCCAATATTGATGATCTCTTCAATTAGTTATAGAGTGCCCAAGTATTTTCAAAGATTGATCTAAAGTTAGGTTATCATTAGTTGAGGATTATGGATAGCGATATCCCCAAGACTACATTTCGTATGAGGTATGGTCACTATGAATTCACCATGGTACCATTTGGCCTCACGAATGCTCTAGTTGTATTCATGAGCATCATGAATGGAGTATTCCATACCTTTTTTGATAAGCTTATGGTCATATTCCTTGATGACATTCTGATTTATTCTCAAAATGAGAAGGAGCATGAAGAGCATCTGAGACAAGTGTTGCAAAAGTTGAGAGAGAACCAATTGTTTGGTAGCTTTTCGAACTATGTGTCCTATAGACCTAAAATACATTATTTGGGTCATGTCAGTTTAGGTGATGGAGTTTTAGTGGATCCATCAAAGATTGGGGCCATCATGGATTGGCCAAAACCCACTAGTGTCACTAAAGTGAGGAGCTTTATGGGACTAGTAGGATATTATTGATGTTTTATTGTGGGATTCTCTAGATTGGCACACCCAATCACATATTTTCAAAAAAAGGAGAAGAAATATGAGTGGATAGAGAAGTGTAATAGATCTTTTCAAGAGCTCAAGAGAGCCATTAGGAGTGCACTAATTCTTGTAGTGCTAGAGTCTTTTGTGGATTTTGTGGTGTGCACAGATGCATCTTTAGATGGTGTAGGGTCAATCCTTATGTATGGTGGACAACTTATTTCCTTCAAGTCTAGGGTATTGAAGACTCATGAACTCAATTATTCTACTCATGACCTAGAGCTTGCAATAGTAGTTCATGCTCAAGTGAGGTGGTGACACTTCCTTATAGATTCAAACATCGTGCCGACCAACAGAGCTTACAATGCATATTTACTCAGATGAACCATAATGCTAGGAAAATAAGGTTGATGGAGTTCCTTTGTGAGTATGATTTTGATGTTTATTAAAAATCAAGGGAAAGAAAAATGTGTTTGCAGATGCCTTAAGTAGAAGTCACAATGTGCTTTCATCTATGACTGCTTGCACTAACTTGAGAGAGCAGATCTTATGACATTTTCTAGCAGGTGAACTTTATGCAAAAGTTAGTAAGATGGTACATTCTTAGCGACCCTTGGAAGGGAATTATTTAGAGTATTCTTTAGATTTTGATGCACTCTTTCATCATAGAGGATGTAGATATGTACCTTCCATTGGGGGCTTGTGCGAGGTCATTGTACTTGAGGCCTACATAGCACCTTATACAACACACCCTAGCATTAAGAAGTTGCATGTAGATTCTGGGTAGTTATATCATTAGCCAAGAATGAGAGTGTAGATTGCTAACATTTTTGTGAGATGCCTCAAGTGTCAGAGGATGAAGATAGAACACCATCATCTGAGTGAGATTCTTTAGTGTCATGAGATTATAGAGTGGAATTAGGATGCTATATTTATGGATTTTATTGTTGGTCTTCCCATGTCTTCTGACCACCATGATGCCATTTTGGTGATAGTTGACACATTGACTAAGGTTTCCCACATCTCAACCATGCATACTAGATACACATCAGAAGACATAGCCCAAGTGTTTTTGTAGGATTCTATTAGACTTCATGGCATTCCCCATAAGATCATCTTAGATATAGACTCTCTATTCATTTCATCCTTTTGGAGAGAGTTACAGGTAGCATTGTGCACTAGGCTAAATTTTAGTATAGCATACCATCCTTAGACTGATGGTCAGACTAAGTGAGTGAATCAGGTTTTGGAGGACATGTTACATATTTATGTAATGGACCATCAAGTCAAATGGGAGGAATACTTACATCTTGTTGAGTTTTCCTATAACAATGGGCACCATGCCTCCATAGGTATGTTGCCTCATAAAGCCTTGTATGGAAGATTTTGTAGAGAAACCTTTGATTGGGATAAGATTGAGGATAGCATATCTATTGGCCCATGGTTAGTCAAAAAGATGGAATAGCAGGTGATCCTGATTAGACAATGGCTGAGAGAGGCATAGGATATGTAGAAGAAGTATGCTAAAATGAAGAGGATAGATCAAAAGTATCAGGTTGGAGATAGAATCTTCTTGAGAGTGTGACTACACAAGAGTCCAATTCAATTTTGAAATGGCTCTAAGTTGGCACCTCAGTTCGTTAGATCATAAAAGATCCTAGAGAGGATAGGACTAGTTGCATATCATCTAGCATTGCCACCTAGCATATCATGCATCCATGATGTATTTCACATTTCAATACTTAGAGGATACATTTATGACGAGTCTCACATTATAGATTGGAATGCCTTGCAAATGGACTCGGATGGGAAGTTAGTGCTAGAGCCTATCCTTATTATTGCTCGACAGACCCTAGCTCTTCGAGGAAGAGAGTTGGACTAGGTTAGGGTCCAGTGGGATTGTTATGATGAGTTTTCAAGACTTCATGGGAGGATGTAGCATAGATATGATTTTAGTACTCATATATTTTTTATGAACTCTAGGAGGAATTTCATACGTAGTGGGGGAGGATGTGAGGCCTCGCCCTGACCCATCATAATAAAGTTGGTACAATAATATTTTGATACTCATGACTCAATATGTCGAGACATTAACAAATACATTGAACATTATTATGTTATTTTATGTCGTATGATGTTTTACTTTGAGATGTTTAATTATGTATTTAATATTTTATGAACATGTATATGGATGATGTAGTATAGGAAGTGAATGCAGAATTAGGACTATGATTAACACTTTGATTATGCAATTTTAATAGTTAAGTTTATGAGTAGAAATGAGATATACAGGTAAGTTATATGAAAGGTTGATGTTTTAATTTATGTGATTTCCCTTATGAGTTATATATGTATGTGTGTGTGTGTGTGTGTGTGTGTGTGTGTGTATGTATATATATATATATATGTATATGTATATATATATATATGTATATGTATATATTTATATATGTATATATATACATAAGTATATATATATACATATATAGATACACACATACATACATACATACATACATACATACATACATACATACATATATATATATATATATATATATATGAATGCAATTTTTTCAAGCTATTCATGTGTCAAATGAGTGTGCAAGTATTATTAGACAGGGAATCTAATGGAGAATCAGAACTCGACCCTATGTACAGTTTGTGAAAATTAGGGTTGAGTCTAATAAAAGATGGAGATCTCATTGTTTGTATTTTATTTGTATCATAAATTCAATGAATGTATCATTCTGTAAGTGGTAATTTCTTGTAATAGTGATTTTTTTAATAGTGTTGCTTGGTGCTTGTGATCATATATGCATATCAACATGATAGTTATGGTTAACCAAACAACCTAAGAATGGGAGTTGGACTAGGTGAGTGACCCAATTCTAATCAATGGGTAATCAAGGTTAATTACCCTAATCAAGGTTTAGTGATAATTTTACATTATTTTTAGGGTTTTAAGAAATCCAAAAATTTCAACCATTTTATCAAGTCATTAAATAGTCGTAGAGGCCAAAAATCATGAAAACTAAGTACTGAGGGGGTATATGTATGGGTTGGGGGCATTTTCCACCCTTCTAGCCCCTTTCATTGACTTTCGTGACCACTCAAATATCCCAATTTTTTTTTATTACGAAAATTGATGTTCCACCATAAGTTTGGAAAGTTCAACTCCACCTTAAGGTTAGCCTTAATGAGAGGATTGGGTTAGAAGACTCTAGAAGCCTTTGGTCAAGTGGGGGAGTTATTACATTTTTTAGGTGGTTGAGTTTGGATCTTATTTAGGGGTAGATTTGAGAATGGAGGAGTGTTCACCCAACCTCTAGTTTTAGAGAGAAATTTAAGATTGAAGGAGAAGGAAGGAAAGTTTATCTCAAATTTTAGTTGCCATCAACTTATTATGAAGGTGGGAACTCTTCAAGCTCATGTTTCCATGTTGTGTTGCATTCTTAAATGAGCTTTCTTTCCATATGTATGTTTGTGTGTTTGATGAACATGTTTGGAAGGGATAGAAATGGCTTTTCCTTAAATTTTTTTCTTTTGTATTTTTTAATTTGAGTTTTGAAGGGATTGTATGGATTGTATTAGCATTACTCACCCTTTGATAGGACAAAAGTGGCCATGTATGGGAGGAGGTCTTTAGTTGGACTTTGTTAGTATAGAGCCTCTCCTCAAGATGAAAAGAGGGAGAGAGTAGGGCGTTATGGGCCCCTACTCATCAATACAAACTATGTTTTGAGTTTTGAAATTTGAGTAATGGAAGAACTAAAGTTCTTGTGATTATAACCCCAAAAGGGCACATATTATGGTGCTGTGACTGATGTCTCCTATCTGGAAAAATCCACCTTCTCCCTAGTCCAGTTCAATGATGAACCTATTGTGCAAACCTATTTGGGATTAAATGTTTGATTTTGTCTACATGTTAAATAATTTGTCTCTCAATCAGTTTTGTTCTCTTCATGGTTAACTTGTTGTGTTTGCAAATCATTCTAATGGCTACCCTATTTAGGAGCCAAGCATGAAATTTAGAGTTGTTATTTAAATTTGAGTATGCTGAGAGATTTCTCCTTGGGATAGTAATCCTATGTAAAAATGTTGTTATTAAACTTATTGTTGAAATGGCCACAATAAATCAAGTTTTCTTCATAGTTCTTTCCTGGTGGAGCCTTTGAATTAGGTGGTTCAATAAAATAAATGAGAAGTGGTTGGTCCACGTATATTGATAAATATTGAGTAGTATCCTTACATATGATATTTCTAGTATTAGAGTCTTTGCATATGTTTACTTGAAACTAGACGTGATGATGTTTTACCTTACTGTGGAATTTATATGCTTCAAAATTGCATTCATTTAATTAATGTTAATTGGAAACAATGGTGAAATATATAAAGCTAATTCAATACGAAACTATGTTAAAGAAAATTTGTTGTTTGATTGGCACCTCATTTCATAATTTTTGTGACTATTTGGAAGTAAATATTTCAACTTGAATACTCAAGTATTACATTTAATCCTATAATCATATTAATATATATATATATATATATAACCCCCTTGATTATTTAAGTAAATTGGGCAGTTCAATACTTTGAAAAAAAAACAAAATAATAATAATAATTCCCCTTGTCATTGATAATATTACTTGCATTCAAATTTTTAACACTTAGAAAAAATGGACTTGAGAAAAGGAAAAACTTCACCTCTTAGAGCAAATATGCTCTCTACCCTTGGTATGTGAAAAATATAAATTCCCTTGGACAGAGCATATTTCCATTAGATCCTTTCATTACCCTTTTGTTATTATTTAATTAATAATATAAATTAATTAAACAAAAGTGAAATGATCAAAATATGTTTTAAACATACTATCCTGAGTTTCTACCTAACAAACTTTTAAAACTTACTACCCCTTTCTCCTAATTCTTCACCTACCCCCTTCCCACTTGTACCCATGTCTTCAAGAAGATGGGAAATCCCACACATCCCTACTCCAATAATATACCTCCTTGGATGCCAAGTTGGAATAGGGAGGGAGTTGGAGCAGTGGTTTTAAAAAGCAAATGATTAAATTGCTAAAACATTGGCCACCTCTATGAAAGGACATCACAATCACTCCTTAATGTCTCCTTTGGTAGGTGTTCAAGAAAAAGAGGAGGGTCAACACTTGGGCTTTCTTGGACAGTGTGCCACATCCTAGGGAAGTGCCTTGGTGGTTGGTAGGGATGAGGTGAAGGATGGGAAAAGTTAGAAGTAGGTTGAGGATAGGTTAGAGGTTAGTGGATGTTAGGTGATAAAAGGGATGTAGTTATTGTTATGTGTTAGTTAAAGTTACAATTAGTTGTCATTAAGTAGAGTAAGATAATTATTAGAGTTAGATGTTTTAAACTGTTATATCAGTTTAATTTATTAAGATAAATTTAGTAATTAGTATTTTAGGATTATATTTTATTTTAATTATTATTGATATAATAAGATTCGAGTAATAGTTAGATTAAGAGATGTTTTGTTTTGTTAGTTTAAAATAAAGTTTAGCTATTTGTATGTTAGATTTTATATTAGTTAGTTAGTTCTTTGATTTCTATGTTTCAAAATAATTAAATTTTTATTTATTTAAATTTTTATTCGAATAATTTAAATATATTGTTCATTATTTTTTTTCTTAGTTAATGTTATAGTGGTTAATGTTAATATTATTTTTAATTAGTTGCAAATTATGTTTTCTGGTAGATTTAGTGGGTTGTAAATTCTTGTAGGGGTTGTTGAAAAGTAAATGAAAAATAGTACATTGTTTTAAAATTAATGTAATGCAAAAATTATGTCAAAATCAAATTAATAATGAATGTTCAAATTTAATGAGTGGACCCCACATATTGGTTATAAACTTAAATGGTGTGTCAAGGTATTGATAGAACCTATATCTCTCTTACAATGTACCTATGGTTTAACTTGCAAAAAAAAATATCAAACTTAGTGGATTTAATAATTTTTTTTTAAAACTATGTTTTTGCCCCATATTTTTGGCATGACAAAAAGCATGAGATTTCTATTTTAGAAACATAACTTGTATTATTCTAAAATAATCATCAAAAAGTAGCATAATATACTTATATCCTTTGTAGCTTTGCACTTCAATTGGTCCACACAAGTCAGTGTGAATAATATTCTTTGATATTCCTTTAGAGGTATGAGTCTTACTCTTAAAACATGACTTTGTCATTTTGCCTAACTGACACTTTTGCAAATTATATTGTTTGGCTTCTTCAACCTAGGCAAGCCTTTGACTCTTCTCATGTTATAGTAATAAACAAGTTATCAAAATTAATATGACATGTTCTCTTGTGCCATAGCCACACATCATAAAATTCTACAACTAAGCAAGTAGCATCCTCTATATCAAGGTAGAATAGATTACCTCTAGTTTGATCACCCTTTCCAATTAGTTTTCCATCAATATCATTTATCTTAGCAATTTTATTCTCCAACTCAACTTGCAACCTAAATTATTTAGTTATGACACACTCATCAAGTTATAGTCAAGTCCTTCAACATAATAAGCATTGTCACATAAAATCTTGTCTATGAGCTTGACAAAACCTTTTTCCTCTTATTAGACATGGTGAATCTCTACCAAACCTTACACTATATCAATCATAATAATTCAAGGTGATGAAGCTACTTTTATCTCCAATCATGTGATGTGAACAACCACAGTCAATGATCCATCTGTCATTCTTGTTCACACAAGACACTAGTGCAGTTAACTCATCCTCATCAGATTCATCCTTCATTGCAACATACACGAGTTCATCATAATGATCATCAAGTCCATATTTTGTTTCATGTTTAGAAATGTAGCAAGATTTCTTGTGTTTGTGACACAGTACAAGAAAGGAGAATCCCCAAAGGAGATGTCCTAGCCCACCAACAAATAATCACACCGTGAAAACACAATAGAAAGAAGCAATAATGCAAGATCTAATACCAAATCACATCTCTTTATTCATAGATATAAATTATTAAATGAAATATGTCCAACTATAAGGCCTTTCGAGTTTGGGCCAAAGACATATAGTAATTAAAAAATAAATTCTACAAGATGTAACAAGATCCAACTCACAACACTAATCCAAGCTAGTCTAGATCCAAAACTAAATAGGAAAACCAAGAAGAATCCACATTGGTACCCTTAAGTCCACCGAGAGATCCTCTAGTTTCTCAATCCACATCCCTAGCTCTTAAAAAATTGCATCTATACTTTAGTCCAAAACTAAATGACCAAAACACTCCACAAAACACCTATTTATACTTGCTAAAATAGCTTATAGAACATTCTAGAACATTACAAAATAGGAAGGCCAACCCAAAAATGGTTAGGACACATCCCAAGGCAAGATCTCATCACAAATGTCATGATCAAAATAAATCCTACAAGTCTGCTTGCACTAAAAATACATAAATCACATCCAAAATGCTAACACTAAGCATAAACAGGAAAACTCAACACATGAAGAGTCACTCGGCACACACTATAGAGTGAGATGGGATAAAATGCTAACCCAAGTGTTAACATGATGTGGAATAACCTAAACTTGGCTTAAACTAAAAAATTATTGGCACTTGACAATTGCAACAACTTGCCAATGACTGAAACTCAACACCAACTGCTAGAATGAGCACGATAACATGCCAACCCTGGATGCTCTTGCATTAGACACCCCAAGTTCAAAAAGATGTTCTAAAAGCTGTAAGAACATCTTTTGAGATTCAACAAATATATCCCAAATTAGTTCTTCACATACATGTCCTCCAAGTCTTCAACTTGCACACTCTTTCCCTTCTTCTTCTTATTCACATCCACCATAGGTGTTCCATAGGTCTTCTTTCCATGATGATCTCCAACCTTCTAAGAATATACCACCTCAAATTGGCTACCAATACACAGATTCCTCCTACTAAACTCTTCATTCTGTAAAAGAATCATGGAACATTTCCTACACCTTTCCCAACAGTAACCACATCATTGACACAATCATGCACAACCTTGCAATCATACTACCAAGGTCTACCAAGTAACACATGACAACTATTCATATCCATAATATCACACAACACTTGATCTTTGTACTGCCCAATCTAGAAATCAATAAGGCATTGCTCCCTTACTTCCAAAGCATGCTCACCTTACAACCAGCCAATCTGATAATGATAAGGATGTCTCGCTCTCTTCAAACAAAGTTTTCGAACCATCTCTTTAGCAACAAGGTTATCAGTACTACCACCATCCATAATCACCTTGCAGATTTTTCCACTAGACTTACAAAATGTCCTAAAAAAACTAGTCCTTTGACAAGAATCCAATATCCCCTCACCAACCAGTACTCATCGAGCTATCAAACTTTCTTCTTTCTCAAGCTGGCTGTCTTGGACTTCAAACTCATTCACAACAATAGTTGTCCTAGCAATCAGACATTCAAAAGATTGATGCCCTTCTTTGCCACATTTGAATCAATTACCTTTGAACACACCTCCACCTATCCTCATTTTTTGATCACTAGGTTTTGGTTCACCCCCTATATTTGGTTTAGCTCATGTTGAGCTATCTTGTTTCTCCTTTCCTCGAGGATTTCCTTGATGTTTCCTCTTCAACTTCTCTTTTTCTCTCAAAGAATACTAATAAGCATCATCAATCGAAGTAATATGCAACATACCAATCTCATCCTAGATATTGAATCTTAAACCATTAATTTACTGAGCTACCTTTTACTTTGACAATTCTCTATGCCCAAACTAAATAGTCAACTTATAGAACTCCTTAGTATAATATTTCATAGACATGTCTTTCTATTTTAGATTTTGAAACTTCTTAAACAAATCAAGTTCATAATTAGTAGGAATTAACTTATCTTTCAACTTAGTCACCATCAATCTCCATCTAGACATCTTTATTTCACCTTCCTCCTCTCTATCTCTTTGTAGTTCCTTCCATCAAAGAGAAGATTGTCCCTTCAACTTAGTTTGTGCCAACCTCACTCTAAGTGGATCCTCAATATCCTCAAGCTCAAAGTAGTCTTCCAATTCATCAATCCAATTAATTAGGTATTTAGGATTGAAAGTACCTAAACAATTAGAAACCTCCATCTTATGCTTCAGCTTCAAGTAAGATCCAGGTCAAGAAAATTGACTATCCCTAATTCAATTAGGTCTCTCCACAATATTAGTTTTTCCTCACCCTATGATCCAACAACTTGAAAGTCTTCAACAAATTCCTCATAACTACCTTCAGTATGCACATGACTAGGTACACCACCTAAAGCACTCACAATTTTAGCAATCATGTCACTCCTCATTGATGCTATCTAAGATCTAAAACTAGTTTTATGCTCCTCAATCTCAGATCTAAACTCTTCTTTAACCTTCTCTAAGATCTATTCTTCTATAGTATCACTTAGATCATCAATCGGCCTAGGGTCCAACCTTCTTGGATGCATCTTACAAACCCTCAAGAATAGATCAACAAATCTAGAAGATCAAACAGCTCCACCAAATCAACCTTTTGCAACCCATGATCCTGGTGCAAACTACCTCAACTTCGATGATCTGTCTACACACTTACGAACAACTTTCACTCTAATACCACCTAACATAGCGCTAGGTAGGAGAATCCCCAAAGGAGATGTCTTATCCCCCAAAAAATAACCACAGAGTGGAAACACAATAGCAAGAAGCAGTAATGCAAGATCTGATACTAAATCACAACACTTTATTCATAAAAATAACTAGTTACATAAAATATGCCTAGCTTTAAGGCTTTTTGGGTTAGGGCCAAATACATACAAAAATTACAAAATTAGTTTTACAAGATCCAAATTACAACACTAATCCAAGCTAATCCAAATCCACAAGTAGATAAGAACACCAAGAAGAATCCACACTGTTACCCTCAGGTCCACCAAGAGATCCTCTAGTTTCTCAAGCCATAGCCCTAGCCCTTAAAAATTTGCATCTATACTTCATTCCAAAAATTGAATGACCAAAAGACTCTACAAGACCCCTATTTATACTTGCCAAAATGACTTACAAAACATTCTAGAACATTACAAAATAGGAGGGCTAACCCAAAAATAGTTAGGATACATCCTAAGGAAAGATCTCATCAAAAATGTCATGATCAAAATAAATCCTACTAGTCAACTCACACCAAAAATGCATAACTCTTGTCCAAAATGCTGACACTCGGCATAAACAAGAAAACTTGGCACATGAAGTGTCACTTGACAAACACTATAGAACTCAACACACACTATGGAGTGATATGGGATAACATGCTAACTTGAGTATTAACATGATGTGGGATAACCTAAACTAGGCTTAAACTACAAAATTATTGGCACTCGACAATTGCAGTAACTTGGCAATGACTAAAATGTGGCACCAACTACCATAATGAGCACTACAACATGCCAATGCAGGATGATCCTATGTTGTCTTCATCTCTTCTACTTTTGTACTTGTCACCACTTTGTAATTCTTCTTCTCTAGACATCTAGCAGCAATATGACCAACCTCATCGCAATTGAAACACATGATAGGTAACTTTCCTTTAAACTTGTCTTTACCTTTGTGAAATCTCCTTGCTAATAGCACTCCAAGTTGATCTACATCTTCCTCATCTATATCACTATCACTAGACACATATTTTGTCTTTTTCTTCTTCTTCTTCTCATCAGGTTCCTTTAATGACAACTTAGCTCTTAAAGAAGATTCAATATTTTCAAGTCTATAATTATCAAAGTTAGATAGCTCAAAAGTAGTGAGCCTATCTACTAGACCTTCAAGACTTAGATTATTTCCTGGCATACATCTCAGTTCTTATATTGCAAAAACTTTAATAACATATATAAGCAACAATGTTCTCAAAAAATTTCTAATTATGGTATCATCATCTATTGTACTAGTAGCTCCTCTTATTGCATTAGCAACCTATTTTATTCTATTGCAATATTGAGCAATATTCTTACCTTCTTGCATTCTAATATCATCAAACTTACCTCTGAGACCTTTAGCTTTGACTCTTAGAACATTTTTGTCACTTCCATAGATGGTGTCTAGAGCATCCACATTATTTTTGCACTATCCTAATCCTTGACATCATCAAACTGAATAGAACTTAGGGTAGAGGCAATCTCCAACATTGTCCGGTTGTGTTCTTTATTCTTTTTTAGATATTCATTAGTTAGGGCTCCAGTAAGATTAACATGCTAAACAATAATGGTAGTTTGTATATGATCTCCAAGACCTCCTAGGTGCAACTTACTTAGAATTTGTCATGCAAGAAAGTTATTTCTATTAAGCTTGGATTCCTATCTTTTCAACATCTTGATCTTTGTGCTTCTAGTACCTTCAAACTAGTCATCTTAAGTAGATGGCTCTGAAACCAATTTATGGAATTCATTAGAATAACTAAGAGGGGGAGGGTGAATCAATTATCTAAGGTCCAAACATACAATTAAAAGGTTTCACAACTTAGTGAACCTATATCCATAAAACATTTTCATCATGCCTGCATCCATTAGATTATGCAATCACTTAAACTTGTAGGTTACTGTCCAATCAATTTGCAAAAATCTAAACATGAAACATAACAAATTCAATAACACATTTCACATAATGATTTAACATTGAAACCTAATTTGGGAAAAACCATAAGTACCATGCTACTCATCTCACTCTTCTGAAGTGATGCCCTGTCAAAGGCCAACCGTATTAAATGTTACAATACACACTGTTAAATGCAACCTGATTAAAAGATTTCAATCATGTTGTTAGGAGTGAGCCTTGATAGAGGACTTTAGATCATTCACTTTGAATTTCACTTGATTTAAGGATTTAAAAATGACTATTAGGTCAACCTTAATCCAAAGGATTTACCCTACACTAATACAATGATTAAAAGGTAACAATAAGGCTTGATTTGATAACAACTTACAACTCTATTTGCATATTACAGATCTTTCCTTCAATTATCCATTCTGCTTGGCTTTCACATTCTTCAGCTCTGATAGTTTTCACCCTTCAAACATCTATTCCCTTAAGCCTTCTTGATTTACTTGCTAATGCAGTCTCTTCCCTTAGGTCACTAAATGAAGGAAATACCCTGGACTCCTTTTCTTTCTTATATTCCTACACATGACAAACCTTGTTTCTGACCAGCCATCTCTATAAATAGAGAATTAAGGTATTTTGTCTTTCATCCTCCACCATCCATTTTAGGGTTAGCCTAGATTAGGTAGGATTCAATGAATCTACCCCTCATTTCATTGCATTTCCTTCTAGAAACTTCTCCTTTCAATCCTCTTTGATTTTTTTTCAAAATAGTTCATCTTGAATTCTATGCCACCAGCTCATCAAGCTTATCTTCCACATGATTTCCACAATCTAAGAAATCAAACCTATCAGCTTCAATTCATCAAATTCATGATTTTTCTCATAATACTGTCACTCGACATTAACTAGCTTCTGATGCTTAGCACCAATTGCATTGCTCGACATCTATTGTCAAAACACTCAACATGAACTAATGTTTATTGGTGCTTAGCATTAACTAAATTTAGCTTACATTGAAATTGACTTTTCTTGACTCCAATTAATTTTTTTCTCATCTTATATTATCTTTTCTCGACACCTACTATACAAAATGTTAGGTTTGACAAACAAACTTTGATTAACTTGTTCTTCTAATCTTAATCGGCGTAACCATCCTTTCCAACCTTAAGAAGATTATTGATGCACTATAATATCCCTGTCTTAACTAATCCTTGTACTCCTTTTCATATCATAACTCAACCTTTCATCTAGGTTCTCTTGTTACCTCATTTGATTAAATCCTCTTCATCAATCAAACAAATGATAGTACTTAAATCATAAAAGCAATTGTCTTATCTATAAGTAGTGGGTTTGACATCAGTGAATAAACAATTAGTGAAACACATATTCATACTTGTGTCAATCTATTTTCAACATATCCCACATCTTTTTATTATTATTGCAATCTCTTAGGTCATAAAACTCAACATAGCTTAGGGATGAGGCAATCTCCAACATTTCTTGGTTGTGATCCAACTTCTACCTTAGTTTTACAGTAGTCAAAGAAGTAGTTGCTACCTCTACATATTTATTGCTTAGAAATTTTATAGTAGCATCACTATTACTAGATATTTGCGTCTTCATCAAGGTCTTCTATTCAAGAAATTTCCCCTTTATCATATTGGGTACATCTCTCTTGTTTGCCATGATCTTTAGCTTTAAGTACCTTCAAATTTTTCTTTGTAAGCACTTAGCTCTAATACAAATTGTTATAAATTTTTAGAATAACTGAAAGGAGGGATAAATCAATTACTCAAGGCCTATATGTACCAGTTGAACAATTAAACATTAAACACATCATTATTTTGTTGATCATGCTTATCCCACTATTGCTCGATATCTAGTGTAAAACTTTCATAAACATGCAATGCATAATGGAAAAATTATCACATGCAAAACATTCATAAGACATTCATCACAATTTGATACTAGGATTTTATGTGGAAACCCAATTTGGGAAAAACCATAGGCAGCATGTCACTCTTTTTCACTCTTTCAAATTGATCTCTATTAGGAGTCAACCCCATTAAAGGTTACAATACACACAGTTAAATGTGACCTAGTTAGATGATTTAATCACCTTGTTAAGATTGGCCTTGTGAGAGGACTTTTATCATTCCATTTAAAATGTCACCTAGTTAAAGGATTTATATAAACTATTAAGTCATCAAATGACTATTAGGTCAACCTCTATTAAAATGATTTCAATACAAACTATTTACAATTATAAGAAAGAAAAATAAAATGTTTTGATCTATATGATTACAACTTACTTTTGGTGGTTCAGATCTCTATTCAGTCCTGGTGCTAGTTCATTGATAAGCCTTTATTTGTCATCTTGGATCTTGACCTTCTTAGAAACCCTTCAAGACATTAGTCCACTCTTCTCATTAACACTTAAGACTTATTCTCAAAATCACTTATCAAAAACATCATCACATCTACAATATTTTCTCTTTTAGCTTCACATCCACTCACTTGTGTGTTTCTGATCAACATTGCTCTATATGAATTCTTTCACATAAAAACTCATACACACTAGATGGGGCTCAATTAGGCACCAAATTTTCAAGTGTATATCACATTAAATAGGTAATTTGTGCTTTACCATTTTCTACATCTACCATAGATCTTAGACTTTACGATCAGATTCAACTCAATTCAATATATATATATAGATCTTCTTAAAAATCCTCTAGAAACTTCTCTAGAATCCTTTTGCTAGGTCTTTACCTAGTCATCACCTTGAATTTAATTATCCAACTCATCAATCTAATCTTCAACACATTTTGAAACTTCTAAGAAATCAATTGAGTTGACTTGATCTTATGATTTCTTAGAATTTGATCTTTTACTATCTCTTTACAATCACTAGATTTTGACACTCGATCAATACTAAAATACTCGATCATTATTTAAGATTTTTGGCTCGGCATCAACTAAATTTCTTGGTTGATGCTAATGCTCGATCAACACTATATTTTCTTGTAACTAACTATGGCTCTTTTGACACTAGCATTACTCAACACTCCTTAGTATTTTACTCTTTTGCTTGGCTTGGCTTAGCTTCTTGACATAAATAATTATTTTTCTTTATGAAAGGTTATCTATTAAAATGTCCAGTGTAACTTGCTCCTCATAATTTCAACCTTTCCACTAGGTGTTATCATTATGAGCAACTCTCAAATCCTCTTCATCGACAGATAGATATGACATTTAGATTATGTAGTAATATGTCTCATTCATAGATTTGACATCAATGACAAAACAAAAATTGTTCAAACTGTAAGTTACCAACATTAACTCCATGTTAATAAAAATGATTGCTAATTTATCTACATTTACCTTATGTCCTAATGATTTCATATACTCCTAAAGGATTTCTTTATTTTTCAAATCTTCATATTTTGAGGCTTCTCGTTGTAAAATGGTGTCATCCACAAATTGTTGGTGTGTATTGTTTGATATACCCTTAGTAACTTTATTGTTTGTTAATCTATTTGAGGAATGATAATGCTTTATAATTCTTCCATAGGCTTCGATCATAATTAAGAAGAGGAAAGGTGATATTGGATCCCCTTGTTTGAGTCATCTTAATAATTAAAAGAAGCTTTTTGGTTTACCATTGAAAATAATATAAATTAATGTGTAAAAATGATGTTGAGGATTAAGTTTATCCACTTTTTTGGAAAGCCAAAAGCCTCAAGATGTTTACAAAGAAAATGACAATTGACTTTATCATAATATTTGTGTTTGTCATGTTTGATGAGTGTAGTCAATATCTTATTATAGTGAACTGATTTGATAAGTTCTTCAATAATAATAATACCATGAAAGATGGATCTTTTAGTATTTTTTTTATTTGTTTCTCTGAGGTAATATTGCCCAGGTAAAATAATTTTTAGTCTATTAGCCATGGATTTAGATGTGATTTTATATAAGTAATATAAGTTTTTCTAGGTTTGAAATCACTTATTGTTTGTGTGTTAGGTTTTTGGGGAATTGGGGTTGAAATGGTGTTATTTATTTCTTTGAGGATATTTTTAGATTTCTTGGTATTCTTGATGGCTTCCCATAAATATATTCCTAAAAAATGCAAACATTTTTGAAAGAAACTAGGGGGAAATCCATCTAGGCCAGGGGCCTTATCTACCTTCATTTTAAAAAGCATTATTTTGATGTCTTGCTTAGAAAAGGGTTGATTCAACATAATACTATCCTCATAAGTGACTAATGTAGGAATATAGTTGATAAATTTATTTTGGAAATCAAGGTTAGATGATTTATAATTATTTACAATGTTCTTGAAGTAAAACACTATTTCCATAGCAATTAAATTAGGGTCATTGAGATATCTATTGTGTTAATTTTTAATCACTACTACATTTAGGCCTGAATTGTAGAGAGATGCCATCGCAATAATAATGATAACCAATCACAAAATTGACATCAATTGAAATCAGCATTCATCAAATGGGCATCAAACTTTAGTTGTCACAAGTTACAATAGCAATGAAACCCTTCTCAATTGTGACAGCCACAAGTGTCACAAATTAAGCTAACTTAATTCCAAACCATTCATTTTTACCATCACAATTGTGACAAAAATATGTCAAAGACATTGTCATAATTGCAATGTCTATGTGACAGAAATGCTATGGACCCCACGACAAGTTGTTGGGAACATCTATCTCAATTGAGATAGGCATTTGGAAGGAATGTTGTGTGATCAATGGTTAGCTAGCACAATTGTGATGACATGTTGTATTAAAAAATAAATTAAAATGGTAGAAAATGTTGAATAGCCATGATGCAATCATAGCTTATTATTTTCATGCAATAATAGGTGCATATTGAGCTTCACTTGGTTTCAATAATAGTCTAATATTTTCTACTAATCAAGGTCAACCATGTTAAGGTGGAAGCTCATTTGGCCCCACCCTCCCCCCTTCCCCTTCTCCCCACCCCCAACATCTAAATTCCCAGTTAACATCTAAAATATTTAAGAAATGATCAATCCTTAAAGTACCTAGAATTTCCTCATCACCTCTTCCTACTCTCAGGGGAAGTTTATGTTCTTTTCTCATGAGAAATTCATCACAATTCATTAGTGATTCACATATATCTAACATACGTACATCCAGAAATGTCCTCATCACCTCCTGCATAAAATGAGTCTAATTTTAGAAAATGCCCCCTAAGAAATAATTGTTCAAGTGAAATAAACACATGAGAAATGAGAGAGAAAAAGAGGATTCTATTTACCAATAGGAATTGCCATCACATCCATGGCCAAGCTACCTATTGAGTGAGTTTTATTATTTTTTTGTTGTGATAAGGTCTCTCTATTTATATACCTACATACAGAAATACATACATATATATACTTACATACATTCATACATATATACATACTTACATGTGTGTATGTATCTATGTGTGTGTGTGTGTCTATATATATATATATATATATATATATATATATATATATATATATATATATATATACATACTTTTTAATGTGTTAAGTGACCTACCTCTAGATCCTTCAAAAAATAATGCAAACTAGGAAAAAGGGCAAAGTTTGCAAGAAATTTTACAAAAACATATCATAGCAAATATTTTTAGAAACAAACAAGCCATAATCCAATTAAATGGGTCTAGATGCTAATTATTCATGTTGATATATATGTATATTTAACTAGGTTATGGCTTCTACAAGGCAATGAACTTCATGATTATGGAATTTACATAGAATCAAAACTTCCATCTTCAACTCCTTACACTCAACCCTTAACTGAAGTTATTCTTCTAGTAGTGAGAATATCTACTACAAATTCTTGGGAGGCAAAAGGCCCTAAACCTATGCTACAATTATTTAGTGATTCATGTACATCTAACATAGGTAAATCTAGGAATATCCTCATCACCTACTATATAAAATGAGTCCAAATATTAGAAAATGCCCCCTAAGAAATAATAGTTTAAGTGAAATAAACACATGAAAAATGAGAGAGAAAAAGAGGAATCTACTTACCAATAGGCATTACCATCGCATCTGTGATCATGCTACCTATTGGGTGAGTTTTATTATTTTTATGTTGTGTCAAGATCTCTCTGTTTATATACCTACATACATAAAAACATACATATACAAATATTTATATACATATACATATGTATATACATACATACATTCATATACATAGATCACAAGGGAATGACAATGAGATGCAAAAATTACAAGGGCATGACAATGAAATGCAGTGATCACAAGTGCACAAACATACATACATATCTTTATATAGAGAGATATTTTCTAATGTGGTGAGTGAGTTATCTCTAGATCCTCCACAAAAATAATGCAAATCAGGAAAAAAGGGAAAAGTTTGCAAGAAATTTTACAAAAACATATCATAACAGATATTTTTAGAAAGAAACAAGACATAACCTAGTTAAATAGGTCTATTTTCTAATTAGTTGGGTTGATATATACATATATTTAACTAGGTTATGGCTTCTAAAAGGGAGTGAAGCTCGTGATTATAGCATTTACATAGAAGCAGAACTTGCTTCTTCAACTCCTTACACACAACTCCTAACTGAAGTTATTGTTCCGGTAGTGGGAATAGATGCTACAAATACTTGGGAGGCAAGAGAACCTAAACCTATGCTACATTTTATGGAGTCAGTAGAGAATTTATTACCAGCTTGAGTACTTAATATCATTTTGGATCATATAGTGATGCCCAAACTAATAGGAGTAGTAGATACTTGGGAAGTAGAGATCACAAGGGCATGACAATAAAATGCAGCAATCACAAGAACACAACAATGAAATATTAGATCTCCACATGATATATATAAATACATATATACATACATACATACATATACTATAGTGACTATCCCATTTGACTTTTGTAAGTCATCCTGATGGATGCAACCTTGTTGATCTTTCATCGAGATGGGATCATGATTGTGACCATGAGTGGTCTACACTATTGAGGTATTTTTATTTATGTTGTTGTCTCGATTGATTTGATTATACTTATGATTGACTTATGAGATTATGATGTGATTTTTGATTCACTGAGGTTTTTGCCAATGATTATAAAGATTGATGTCGTATCATGAGGTTGTTCCATGATTACCTTGAGATGTGTGTAGAGACTGCACTATGTACAATTACCTCCTATATGGGACTAGGCTCTTATGGCAATGGTAAGTAATATTTATGACTATGTTTGCTTATGTGTTTTAAGTGTCTTTTCATGGTGTGATAAAAACTATTATTTAATGCTTAAATAGTTAGAAATGGATTGTCCATGTTGGATTCTTTGGTTATGTGTTGTGGATATTTACATTGTTATATTTTGATCTGAGAGATGGTCATTACTCATGTGGTGTTTTACTTTTGAGATGACCTGAGGGTCAAATGTTTCCTTTATTCCAGTATCATAGATGTTAGACTACTATGCTTCTTAGTTTATCATATTGCATGATGATGCCATTTTGAGATGATAGTGTGTTTTAATATGATATCTGGTTATCTAATATTTGAACATATCTTTGATTATGTTATGTGATGGATTTAATGCTATGGTTATTTACTTCATTCATGTGTTATGCTTTATGTGAATGTGAGTGATGTTAATAGATTATTTTAGTATAATCATGCAAATGGATAAATTAGTCATTTAATATAGTTACTGCTTTAGCTACCTTATTATATAGAACTGCACTTGATTGTACTGTTTAGTGTGCAAGATTTATATCCTTGGCAGTGGTACATGGAGTTAGTGATTTAGCCATTCATATTTTACTAATGTCATCCCTATATGGTTGACATATCCTTAGTTGTTTAAATTAATCCTTTAAGTAATTACTAAATCTGAGTTCATTTGCATTATGTTATTAGACCAGTGAGTATGTCTGTGTATTTAGAGTTTTGCATTTTCATGAAAGTTACTATGGAAATTTCTATGTTTTTGAGTTTTTGGGCTTTTAATTTAATTTGTTTTAATTTCTAGCAGCTTTTCCATAGTTGAATTCCTATTTCTAGGAATAGCATGTTTTAATTTGGGTCGATTTAGGGTTTAACAAGGTTGGTTGGTTATTTTCCCTAATAGATTATTCACACAAAATGTGAATAAATATCCAAAAGGAATTTAATTCTTCACTTCTCACTTTTGAATTAGAAAGCTTGAGAGTAAAACCCAAAATTATCTTCATGAGGATTTATTGTTTTGTTTTTTGTAAGAGCTACAGGCATGGGATCTTCATGAAATGTACCTTTTCTGATTTTGTATGATATTTCCAACCATTAATCAGATCTTTAAGATCAAACAACTAATATCACAAAGATCCTCCAAATTTCTCAAGAAACCCAAAATCGGGTATGCCAGAAATGGTGCCAAAAGATTTACAGCTTTACCTATTATTAATAAATCTGAAAATGGAAATTTTTACAGAAATTTCAGTAGCATAACAGCCTACAAAATGAAATTTCCATATCTATATAGCCTTTACACAACAGCTCACAAACGTAGGACAAAAACTATGCTCATCGGGCTCTCGAAATTAACACAAAAATGCCCGAAAACACCACAAAAACACTAATAAACTATCTCAAAAGTTTAATCATGTCCCAATACATATATTTAGCTCTATTTTAATAGCTTAAAGTTTGAAATACAAAAGCAACCAAAACTGATATGAAATGCTCAACTGAAAACACCAAACTCATGCAAAAAACACACCCAAAAACCCACAAATCTACACTGTTAAGCACAAAAGAAAACTCTGTATGAGCATGCACATGGAATGGCTTCAAACTCCCGTTCTTAGCCTTCCTAGAAACCTACAAACTCCCATTCTTGGGTCTCCCTGGAAACCTGCAAACTCCCATTCTTGGATCTCCTTCTCCACAGGTTTGGCAGCCTCTGAAGAATAACAAAGAATGAGCAAAAATCAAGTTCTCGTATCCACCTAAAATGCCTCCAAACCCCTTAAAAGAGGGCATAACTGTAACTCACATCCAAGAGAGGTTAATGAAACATATTTTAATAATAATTTTCATTTATTAGTCCAACAGTTTCCAAAGATTAACCTCCTTTTTCTGAAACTTCACTTTCTTGGGCCTGCCTGCCTTAGCAAAGATTATTATTTTTTAATTATTTGAAAAGGGGACATGACAAGTCCTCCCCTCCCAAAAATTTCTTGTCCTCAAGCAATGGCTGAAAAATAAACCAATCAATCCACCTGGATCCCAAATGTAGTCATGGACTATACTACTACCAATTAACACAGGCTCCTGCAATATCCTCTGCAATATGACCAAGAGGAATCCATAATCAAACTGACAATTATAGCTCAACCAAACTCCAAAATCACAACTTCCACAGTTAGAAACCCATGAGACACAAAATCTTAGAACATCAAAATCCAAGTAAAGTGGACTACCAACATAGTAAATACCATCAATGCATTCCACTGGCCTATACGGAATGTACAATCCAACTCTGCAACAATGGTGAATGCTCCCAAATGAAATTGTACCAAGTATGGAGAATCCACACACTATACAATGCCTATAGTCAACACAACTCTGTAGATCGCCAACCACTATCTGATAAGCATAACTACCATGCACCCCTGATGGTGAAAAGCCATCACAAGATAAATAGCAAGAATTGGAACCCAAACCCAAATTTCCTACCATCAACTCCTCAACACAAGGATCAAATGCTAACTGATGTACATACCTTGCAATATAAAGTTGATAAAAAAAACCAACCTGAGTCAAAAGCTCACCATGAACAAGTGATACAACCCACTGTGACTGATCACCAACTAAGTCAGGAGATGTCATAGCCAAAGGAGTAGAATCAATAACAACACCCGCTGAAGCATCACTCTGAAACTCCTGCTCTAAGTCATGTATTATCAAGCTGTCAACTGTAGAACCTATCACCATGTCATGTCCATCACAAATCTCATCCTGAGACGTCAAACTATCCCATAATTGATGACAAGCGCTAGGAACCAAAGTACATCTTTATATCATCATCTCATCAACATGATCATCAAAGGTAAATGGATGAGCGTACCTCATAGTGTAATGCTGATAGAATGCGCCAATCTCAATCAGTGGCTGAGACTGTAATCCAGATGAAGCTAACTACAATTGATCATTAACCATGTTGGAACTAACTACTACCTCCGAAGATATCACCAAGGGAGTAGTATTACTAGCAGGAACCATGCCAATTGCCAACTCACCAACATCACACATGATCTTTGATACATCTCTAGTCTTCATGCCATCAGTACTAGAGGCCACCACCATGTCAGACATACAACAATCTGCTACAACACCCAACTCAACTGAACCTGACTCTAGTGGGAATGAACCTGATATGCCAATGTTAGTATCAAAGATGTATGCATCCCCATCTCCACTATCTCTGAAAATCTCGGCCATGGACATCCTCGGATCACCAAACACCACAGCTTGTGACTGCATAGAATCAGGTAAAGACTGTAGTCTCTCTAACTCCATGGTCACCTTAGCCAAATGAAACTGTGACTCCTTGAAAGCTAACTATGTACTCTCAAGAATCTTAGAAGTCACCTCAAGCTGCTCAGTAAGCTCACTCACCTCATCTTCCTTGGCCAACAATGCATCATATGCTGTACTACCCCACTCCATAAGATAATCTCTGTCGGCTACCAACTGCATATAATTCTATTTCAAAATCCAAATAGCCTCCCATAAAGAGTGGAACTCTGTCAAGGAAAGATAACTGCCTCCCTACTCATCACTAGTAGGAGAACACCATCCATAAACTGCTAACAACTGACGAGCAACATCAAAATGCTGGGAAGTGATAGCAATGTCTCGCTCACTAACTCTCAACTGATTAGACACATGATGGCACTGGCTTGACTGTCTCCTACAAATCTCCTCTGATGCACTGTCTAAAGGAGTATCCTCAAAGTTACTAGTCTCTAGAGTATTACCATCCATATCCTGTGAATCAAATCTAAAGCGCATATCAACATATAGAGTATCAAAAACATTAGCATTGCTGTCCAACTCCTCTATACCCAAGGAAACTAAGTCTTCAAAACTGCCCACTACATCCTCTTGGATGTCATCAATGCCAATATGATCCTGGGACTCATCTGTACACACTGCCAAATATGAAATATCATCAACACATTCCAGCAAGTATGGTCAACTAGATATATGAAACAAGCCCAACATCGGTGTATAAAAACTAATACAAAGATTGGATAAGCTCCTGGCACAAGAAAAGACAACACCGTGCAATCTGCTAATCAAATCCATGGTAGCACCCAAAGAATCACTGCTACCAAAAAGTGTTAATGGTTTACAGTCAACTGAACCCCAAATCCCAATATAAGAATCTCAAGTCCATATCTGTAAACTAGAATTAGCTGGTAACTCAAGAAAAATCCTGACTTGAGTAATATGACCAATACCAACTAACTCCACATACCTGTCATGATGAGATAATGTAGTGACAATACTGTCTTCACACACCTTCAGCTGGCGGGATAAATCATGTGAAGTACTACTAGCCTCAACCTCATGTGACGAAGCATCTAACTGTGCCTGGTACTCTCTCTCAGAAAAGTCATGAATGCTCAATGTCTGCTCATCTACACCAGGTATATCACCATCATGCACAACAACATCCTCATAATCATCATCCTTGAGGTCAAATCTATCTATCACTCTTTGACTAAAATCATCAAATGTAGTTACTTGATCATGAACTTGAGTAGTCATTCCATGATACCACCAATCATAGGCTACATCTTCCAAGTGTAAACTTGCAATTTGAACAACATCACTCTCCTTCATGGGGTTAAGTGTGAAGAAGGTCTGTAATTTTTGTAGCCATGCTCTAGCTGAAATTTTATTTGTTCCATCAAAAGTAGGTGCTATAAACTTGCTTATTTTATTTTTGAGCTCTCTTCCACTTATGTCATGCTCCCTTCTGTACTCTTTCTTGGGCATCAAAGTGTTCATCATATCCACATATTCTCTAAAAGGAACTGAACTACGAAAGTCATCATCTAAGCCATTATAAGTAGCTCTTAATGTAATAAAGTTACCTGTAACCTCTTCCATAGGATTAATGGCTGGATTTGGTACTGGTAGCTCATCTGCAGGCAATAAAATAGTTTTGGTTGATTTAGATAGTGTGGATTTTAGATTTCTTGGCTCCTCTGAAGTGCTCCCTTTCTCATTAATAGATGCAACTCCTTGTAGTTTTTCTGTCAATATTCACAAAGCCTCTCTAGTTTCTGCCAAACTATCCACTGTTTGCTTCTTAGTATTTTGGATGTCTTGGAAGAATTTCTTTGCAATCTCATCTGGATCAGCCATACTTTTCCCTTCCTTGGATTTTGTACTTTTACTTTCAACTGGAGGTTTGATCAAAATTTCTTTATTCTTTTCTCACTGCAAATATCTTTTTTCTCTTTCACTTAGTTGCATGCAACCATAAATTTTGACATGCAGCTGATTAGAAGCAACATGCAACCACCAAATTCACCAAGAACTAACATGCATATGATTAGAAGTAGAATGCAACCATAAATTTGACATGCAAGATTTGGGTAGTTATCAAAACTGACATGCAAGATCTGGGTAGTTGTCAAAACTAACATGCAAGATCTGGGTAGTTGTCAAAACTGACATGCAAGATCTGGGTAGTTGTCAAAACTGACATGCAAACTTCTACAACCACCAAATTCACCAAGAACTAACATGAAAATTATTAGAATTAGAATGTAACCATAAATTTTAACATGCAGCTGATTAGAAGAAACATGCAACCATAAATTATGACATGCAAAATCTGGGTAGTTGTCAAAACTGACATGCAAGATCTGGGTAGTTGTCAAAACTGACCTACAACTTCTACAAACCCTCAGGCTGGCAAGATCACGGCTCTGATACCACTGAAATTTCCCTTTTCTGATTTTGTATGATATTTCCAACCATTAATCAGATCTTTAAGATTAAACAACTAATATCACAAAGATCCTCCAAATTTCTCAAGAAACCCCAAATCGGGTATGCCTGAAATGGTGCCGAAAGCTTCACAGCTTTACCTATTATTAATAAATCTGAAAATGGAAATTTTTTTCAGAAATTTCAGTAGCATAATAGCCTACAAAATGACATTTCCAGATCTATATAGCCTTTACACAACAGCTCACAAATGTAGGACAAAAACTGTGCTCATCGGGCTCCCGAAAGTAACACAAAAATGCCCAGAAACACCACAAAAACACTAATAAACTATCTCAGAAGTTTAATCACGTCCCAATACATATATTCAGCTCTATTTTAACAGCTTAAAGTCTGAAATACAGCAGCAACCAAAACTGATATGAAATGCTCAACTGAAAACACCAAACTCATGCAAAAAACACACCCAAAAACCCACAAATCTACACTGTTAAGCACAAAGGCAAACTCTGTATGAGCATGCACATGGAATGGCTTCAAACTCCTATCCTTAGCCTTCCTAGAAACCTGCAAACTCCCATTCTTGGGTCTCCCTGGAAACCTACAAACTCCCGTTCTTGGGTCTCCTTCTCCACAGGTTTGGTAGCCTCTGAAGAATAACAAAGAATGAGCAAAAATCAAGTTCTTGTATCCACCCAAAATGCCTCCAAACCCCTTAAAAGAGGGCATAACTGTAACTCACATCCAAGAGAGGTTAATGAAACATATTTTAATAATAATTTTCATTTATTAGTCCAACGGTTTCCAAAGATTAACCTCCTTTTTCCGAAACTTCACTTTCTTGGGCCTGCCTGCCTTAGCAAAGATTATTATTTTTTAATTATTTGAAAAGGGGACATGACACGTCACGAGGTTGGTCTCATTGGATCTAGCTCAAGGAGACTTTGGCTTGCCATGATTTTTAGCTACTTCTGTAGGAGTTTTATTTTATGGCTCGGATTTCAATTTTTCCCTTTTGGTTGCGAGCTAGGGCTCTCCCATTTTTTTTTTCTCTCCATTTCACCTTCTAGTTTTGGTAGCAATTTGTTAGGAGGCTAAGAACTAGTGTTTTCATCTATTTCCATATGTTGGCTCTACCTGGTTGGGTGGGTATGAGAATTTCCCTATTTTTCGAGATGATGGTTTGGGGTTTTACACCATTATGTTGGCCGTTTCTACATACATTGTCTGAACTCAATTATTTTTTGGATTTTTGGGGTTTTTGTACCCAAAGGCCAAATGGGTTTTCATTTTGAAGTTTTCTAAAATTTGGGGGTTTTACCTTGTTTTGTGGGCTGCCCTATTTTCTTAGGTTTTCTTTGCATGATTTGGGTCATGGACCTAGATTATCCATTTGGATATCAGTTAGACCTTGGTTGCACTTTTGTGTTTGCATTGGGATGCATGCCACATCCATACTTCCAACTTTGTGTTCGGTTAAGTGATTTTGTACCTGATGTTATTATTTCTTATGGACCTTTGTTATTTTTTCATGGACTCTATGATTAGTGTAGAATCCATGCTCCTAGATTGAGGCCAGTTGTGTGAGTACATGATGTTTAGTCTTGTTGTATCATTGGGATTCATGTAGAATCCATACTCTCGGATTGAGGCTTGTTGGGTGATTTTATGATGTATGGTTTTATTGTTCTTTGAATATTCATGGAGAATCCATCCTCTTGATTTGTTTTTGGTTGAGTGATATTTTGCATTGTGTTCTCATCAAGTCCTTCTATTATGATCTTCATGATGGTGGTGTATGACACATGAATATGTGTGCATACGTTTATCGAAGGTCTTGCAGGTCTTGACCTTCTGTGGTACTTTTAGAAGTTATGATCATTAGGGTTGGGTTGGGAATATGCATGCCCATGGTTGTTAGTCATAGGATGAGCATGGGTAGGGTAGGGTTGCATCTAGAGGGGGATTCTATCTTGTAGCTTGGAAATCATGGCATCAAAGGTTGTTAGAGGAAGCTTTATATAAGTGATAACTAAAAAAAAATTGTCAATGTTAATAAAACTTAAGATAATAAAATATATGTCTAAGAGACTTTTTGTTGAGGGATGTTTTATCCACATGATCTGAGCTTGGGCTTGTCAATACCAAGTGACTCTTTAGGATGTTAGCCCCTACTTAGTATCCTATTGAGTGTTTGACTAGGACCTATACTACTTGCATTGTCTTAGGTTCTAGGTTATAGTCATCATACTTCCTAGGATGAGTGTTAGCCATGGATGTTTTCTTTGTGTGTGTTTGTGGTTGGATCATTATCTCCATTAGAATGAGGGGAGTGGATCGATGAATTCCATGTGGTTGGGAGGTGTAGCTACCCATACCACTACTAGGGACTGGTATACAGAGAAGGTCTTTTATCCTAGTGTGACCGTTGTTGGATATTTTCACTTGATGCTTTGGGTTCCAGAGTATGCTTTCATGTGATTTATGCTTTCATTAGAATGATTGGATATCATGTTTAGATGATGTAAGTTTATTTGATACTTTCCCATATATTAATGTTTAGCATATAACTAGACGATGAGAATTGTTGTATTGGATTATCTATTGCTTATTGTTTTAGTATGTTAGATTTCCTTATGCTCATGTTGTAGCATGTTTAGTAGTGACATCCCTATTATGATAATATTGACAATCTAATTAGTGGCTTGGAATGTTATGAGCAGGGGATGGCTAGGGCACACAATGGTCTTATGATGCCATTGACAATTGGGAGAAATCACATATTTAGTTTGTTTGTACTACTCATTGTGATGTTATTTCTATTTATCATGATGTTATTTCCATTTACTCTAATGTTTCTTTTAGTTCTCTACAATGTTTCCCTTCTATTCATTTCCCTTGTTATATGGTTTAGATGGATAGGTGTTCCTCTTTTATTGTTTTATGGCATCTTGTAGTTTATGCACTTGTGTGATCATTCCTTGATTTATGTGGATTTGGTACTCCCTGGTGTGGAAGAAATTTATTTCCTATCCTTTTACCTTTATGTTTTTTGGTTTGCTGATTTGTCTCATCGCACAAATTTTTTCTTTCTCATGTGACAATGCAATTGTTTGTGTGGTGTGCTGGGTTTCTTCGCGAAGCTTGGTGAATCCTCATGTGAAACCCTACACTAGTTCGGGTATTTTGGCTATTGAACCAAACATGTCCTTGCATGAGCTAGTGTTTTGTCACATGGTTTAGTCTACTTTCTCACATAAAGAAGTACTTCCTCGCATGAGATTGTTATTTGTTATTCTCTCATGCAAAAAATAGGGGGCCTCTTTGCTATTCTTTGGGGAATGCAACTTGGACTTTTGAGTACCCTTTTGGGTGGCTTGTGGTTCCATGTTTCCACAGATTGGAGATGCTGTTTTCTAATGTGGTCTTTAGTTTTAGTTCTTGAGTTTGTGTGTGTCAGTTTGGTAGTGGCATCTAGAGAGTTTTTTCTTGCTCAAATTTTTGGAGAAGTCTTTTGTTTTAATCTTTGTGATCCCTTTATGATGTCATCTTGTGCATTCATACTTGTAAAAAGAATATCTTGGCCTAAATTGAATCATTGGTCCAAGGATCTTTGGGTGAGGCATTACATCTAGTAGTAGAGCCCATGTTCAAACATTGGGATCTTTGTGTATATGTTGCCCTTATGGTTGATGTGTGTTTGTGTGAGTGCGAGTGTCTCAATGAGAGCTCGTGAGTTTTGTTTCTTTGGTATCTACTTGTGATGGCCTTTCTTGTATCGTAGATGTGACTAGAGTAGCATGAGGAGAAGGAATTGAGTCTTCCTAGTTTTGTAGATGGAATCAATGTGCCTTGTTTGGTTGGTTTCTTGTGTGACCCTTTTTGGATGGAACCACTTATTGGTGTCCATGTGTTGGCTTTGAGTGCCTTCTTTTGTTTCTCATTGTGTAGTAAGGTGCATTGTTTCCTTGTTTTCTCCTCATTGTAAGTGAATAAATCAATCTTATTTGTGATTCTATATTTTGTCATTATAGTAATGAAATGGTTCCCTTCACTGAAAAATGATTGTTTATTGTAAATCATTGTAATTAAGTAGATTTGCATTATATCCTTGGGTTAATGACTTAAGTCCCCAATCTGATTGCTTCATAAACTTATGGAAATTTGCATTAAATTGATGATTATTTAAATATTTCATTGCATGGAAAAATAATTAATTAAATTATTGTAGTCTGCATATCCATGAGGTTATTGATGTTATATGGCTTGATGTGAGCAAGTGTGTTCGCTGATGGGATGATGTATTCTGTAGCATTGTGTGGTGATTTATCCCTCTTGTTTGATTGTTCTTAGTCATCATGTGTAATGTGATTTGATTGATGCCTTATTTTATTTGGCTGGAGGTATTTTCCTTATGTTTTTGGGCTAGCATTGGTTTTCAGTATTTTCCTGCTTGGAATGGTCATCAAATTTTATCTAACACTCTCTTTTTTATAGTTGTCACATTTGACTTATTGTTGAAATGTACACATTTTGATATTTACTTTCGGAATTGACAATTTTCCATTTGAGCTTTTGTTTTGGTTCATGATGACTATTCTGAATGTGTTTTAACTACTACCCAGTTGTGTGTTGTGACTCTACCATGTAAATCTCAAACCTTTGGTAGTACATATAAGGGATAATATCATGGAGAACACTCTAGTGTGTCCTTGATAGATTTAAAGTTGTGAATATAATTGGATAGTTTAAAATATGAGTAAACATAATGTTATTCTTGAAAGAAATTGAAAGTTACGTACTTGTTTTATGGTGACTCTTGAACCCTTGCATTGAAAACCTTTAAGTTTCATTTTTCATTAGTGCTTGTGTTAGGTTTAACTAATGAAATTATGAAGGATAAGTAATGATTTTTTTTAGTGTGTGAACTACCTTTCATTCCATGTCTTATGTTGTTTTGGTCATGTGTGTTCTTGAATGGTTTTGGATATTTTGTAGGTTTCTTGTCTTCATAATTGAGACTATTGTTTTTGCCTATGTTGTTTTGTCTTGAGTGGTGACTCAAACTCTTAGGTTTTAAGACTCTCTAAGCTTCATCATGTTGTAGGCCTCGTCAATATCTTTTTGATGCTTTTCTAATGAATTCAATATGAGTCTAAACATGAAAGTCATGGCCTCTAGAGTAAAGGCAATTTTTATGTTGATTTCAAATTTTGTGCAAGAAACTAGTGGTCATGCACTTTCTCACCTAGTTCATTGCACTTTCTCACATGTTTACTAAGAAACTTCACACGAGAATGTGTTAATGCAAAAATTTTCCTAGGGAACAAGAAGTAACTCTTTCACATGTTTGGAGTTGTTGATCAATGTTCTGAGTACCCTTTATCGAGTAGAGGCCAATTCAGTCATGACATATCATATTTATGGTCATTGGAGAAGTTTAACTCTTCATATTATTCAGAATAGAAGAGTTATCTAGTCTTCATAATCTACTATGTACTTGCTAGAGTTTGCGCTTGGTGTTGTATGTTTCCTATTACACCAATCCACCTTCATGAGGTGAACTGTAGCCTGTAAATGTACCTTGCTCAAGGTTGATGTTGTCTTGTCATTTGGGAGTGACTTAGTTCTTTGATGAGTCTAGATTCTGCGTTTTGGATGTTGATTTTGGTGCATCTTTGTATTGTTTTCTCTCTTAAGAGAGTAGGCTAGTATGGTTATTTCACTAGCTCAGTTAGTGTTTTTAGATGAGTATGTTGATGGTTAGAGTAATTTTGAGTTCCCTAACATGTCTTGGGCTGATTTAGTGCAGAGGTTGAGAGAGATACTCTCTCTTAGTCCTAATACTCTGTAGTTCTTTCCCCTTGATCTTTTTTCTTTAAGAGGATTATCTCAGTCAAGTTTTCTCATTGACCATTGACTTGAGGGTAGAGATTGAGTTTAGCAGTAGGTTGGGTGAGGTATTCCCAGCATGGTGTTGGAGGGACGTGGTATCGTTGGACACATGTTACCATCTTATGATTGGTATGAAGATATTACATGATTGTTTCCACTGATAAAAGTCTTTCCAACCTTGTGGAAAGGTGATATCTTGTCTGGTTGGGTTATTTAATGCTAGTTCCCAATGATAGTTGAGCTTCTTGTATCATAGAGACTAAGACCTCCTATGCTTGGTGTTTTATTGTGTTGAGTATGCTTTTGGAGTGTGTAATTTTTTTAGTAAACTGTCATCCTCTATGTTCTAAGAGTGAGTTTACATGGATTCAAGGATGTTCATGTGTGACATGATAGTATTCTTGGGAATTTGGGATGATTATTCCCCATGATTCCAACTCTTGTTGGAAGTGTGTCCTATTTTGACCTTGATTTGTGGTGACATGATATGTGCATGTCATAGTTGGGCACCTATTGATTAGGTAGAATGGCTTGTTCCTTACTTTGTATTGCTGACTTTATGGCTAGATGGGTTTTTCCTAGTGCGTAGAAGGTTCCTTGTTGGAAGACCTTGTGTCAATGTGACACCTATCCTATTGTGGTTGACCTATTTGAGGGTTGATGTGATGGTTTGAATGTTGGAGTGATCTAGTTTGACTTGTGGAGAGTTTTCTGAGTCATTCCTATTGTTCACTTGTCATTTTTGGTTCTTGATGTGTTTTGGTTTCTATTCTTGCACTATAGGCTTCTAGGAGTAATAATAGTCTTTGTGGGGGATGATAAAGTGCCTCTCCCATTTGAATTTTTTAAGACATATTGATGGATGCAGCTTTATTGATCTTTCATTCATATGGGATCATGATTATGACCATCAGTGGTCTACACCATTGAGGGGTTTTGATTTATGTTGTTGTATCAGTTGATTTGATTATGCTTATGACTGATTTATGAGATTATGATGTGATTTTTGGTTCACTAAGGTTTTTTCCAGTGGTTATTAGGATCGATGAGATATCATGAGGTTGTTCCATGATTACCTTGAAATGTGTGCAAAGATTGAACTATGTACTGGTACCTACTACATGGGACCAGGTTCTTGTAGCAATGGTAAGTCAGGATTATGATTGTGTTCACTTATGTGTTTTAAGTTCCTTTTCATATTGTGTTAAAAACTATTATTTAATGCTTAAATAGTTAGAAATGGATTGTCCATGTTGGATTCTTTGGTTATGTGACACAAATATTTACCTTGTTATATTTTGATCTGAGAGATGGTTGTTACTCATGTGGTGTATTACTTTTGAGATGACCTAAGGGTCAAATGTTACCTTGATTTAAGTATCATAGATGTTAGACTACTATGATTCTCAGTTGATCATATTGCATGATGATTCCATTTTGAGATGATACTTGTATTTTATGATGATATCTGGTTATCTGATATTTGGACATATCTCTAATTATGTTATGTGATGGATTTAATGCTATGGTTATTTACTTCATTCCTATGTTTTTATGCTTTATGTGAATGTGAGTGATGTAAATAGATTATTTTAGTATAATTGTGTAAATGGTTAAATTATCATTTAATAAATTTATTGCTTTGGCTATCTTATTATATGCAATTGCACTTCGTTGTGTTGTTTAGTGTGCAAGATTTATATCCCTGGTAGTGGCACATGAAGTTAGTGATTTAGGCATTCATAGTTTACCAATGTCATCGCTATATGGTAAAATTATCCTTAGTTGTTTAAATTAATCCTTTTGATGATTATTAAATCTAAATTCATTTGCATTATGTGATTAGACCAATGAACATGTCTGTGCATTTAGAGTTTCACATTGTTGTGAAAGTTATTAAGGAAATTTATATGTTTTTGGGTTTTTGGGCTTTTAATTTATTTTATTTTGACTTCTAGCAGCTTTGCCATAGTTGAATTCCTATTTCTAGGAATAATATGTTTTCATTTGGGTCGATTCGTGGTTTATCTAAGTTGGTTGGTTATTTGCCCTAATTGATTATTCACTTAAAAGGTCAATAAATATCTACAAAGGAATTTAATTCCTCACTTCTCACTTTTGAATTAGAAAGATTGAGACTAAAACCCAAAATCCTCTTCGTGAGGATTTACAATTTTGTTCATTGTGGGAGCTACGAACGTGGGATCGTCGTGAGGTTGGTCTTGTTGGATCCAGCTCGAGAAGACCTTGGATTGCCACAATTTTTAGCTACTTCTACAGGCTTCTTTTTTTATGGCTTAGATTTTCATTTTGCCCTTGTGGCTGTGAGGTAGAGCTCTCATATTTTATTATTTTGACTCCATTTTAGCTTCCATTTTCGGTAGCCGATTGTTAGGAGGATGAGAACTAGTGTTCCCCTCCATTTTTGTATGTTGGCTCTACCCGGTTCGGTGGGTATGAGAATTTTCCTAATTTTTGAGATGAAGGTTTGGGGTTTTGCACTATTATGCTGGCCATTTTTGCATATGATGTCTATAATCAATTGTTTTTTTAATTTTTGGGGTTTTTGTACCCAAAGGCCAAATGGGTTTTAATTTTGATCTTTTCCAAAATTTGGAGTTTTTACCACATTTTGCATGCCACCTTGTTTTCTTGGCACAAGTTGGGTCATGGACCTAGATTATCCATTTAGATATCAATCAAACCTTTATTGCACTTTTGCATTTTCATTGGGATATGTGTCACCTTTGTACTTCTTACTTCGTGTTTGGCTAATTGATTTTGTACCTGATGTTATGGTTTATTTTGGACCTTTGTTACTGTTTCATAGACACTAGGATTCATGTAGAATCCATGCTCCCAGATTAAGGCCGATTGAGTGAGTTCATGATGTTTGGTCTTATTGCATCATTGGGATTCGTGTAGAATCCATACTCCTAGATTGAGGCCAATTGGGTGATTTTGTGATGTATCATTTTATTGTTCTTTGGGGATTTATGGAGAATCCATCCTCCTTAGTTGTTTTTGGTTGAGTAATATTTTTCTTTGTGTTCTCATCTAGTCCTTGTGTTATGATCTTCATGATGGTGGTCTAGCACACATGAGTATGTGGATGTATATTTGTTAGAGGACTTGTGGGTCTTGACCTTCCATAGTACTTCCAAAAGTTATGATCATTGGGGTTGAGTTGGGAATATGCATGTCCACAAGTACTTGTAGGATGAGCATGGGTAGGGTAGGGTAGCATCTATAGAGGGCTTCTATCTCATAGCTCGATGATCATGGCACCAGAGGTTGTCAAAGGAAGCTTTATATAAGTGATAACTAAATAAAATGTGTGAGTGTTAATAAAAATTAAGATAATAAAATGTATGTGTGAGAGCCTTTCTATTGAGCGATGTTGTATTTGTATAATCTGAGCTTGGGCTTGTCAATTCTAAGTAACTCTCTAGGATGTTAGCCCTTAAATAGTAGCCTATTGAGTGTTTGACCAAGACTTGTACTACTTGCATTGCCTTAGCTTCTAGGTTATAACCATCATACTACTTTGCATGAGTGTTAGACATGGATTTTTTCTTTGTTTGTGTTTTTGGCTAGATCATTATCTCCATCAACATGGTAGGAGAGGACATATGTGTGCCATGTGGTTGGGAGGTGTAGCTACCCATACCACTACTAGGGACCAGTGTACAGAGATGATCTATTATCCTATTATGACCATTTCTAGATGTTTTCACTTGATGCTTCGAGTTCTAGAGTATGCTTTCTTGTGATTTATGCGTTCATTAGAATGCTTGGATATCATGTTTAGATGATGTTAGTTTATTTGATGCATTCCCATATATTGATGTTTAGCATATGACTAGATGATGTGAATTTTTGTATTGGATTATCTATTGCTTATTGTTTTAGCATGTTAGATTTCCTATTTGTATGAGGTTAGCATATGATAGATGATGTGGTTGATTTATTGGATTATCTAATGGTTTATTTTTAGCATGTTAGATTTCCTTATGCATATGTTGTAGCATTTTTAGTAGTGACATCCCTATTATGATAATACTAACATTTTGATTGGTGGCTTGGGATATTATGCATGGGGGATGGCTAGGGCCCACGATGGCCTTATGATGCCATTGATAGTTGCGAGGAATTGCATATTTAGTTTGTTTGTACTACTCATTGAGATGTTATTTCTATTCATTGCGATGTTATTTTTGTTCACTGCGATGTTTCTTTCAATACTTTACAATGTTTCCCTTCAATTATTTTCCCTTGCTATATGGTTTAGATGGATAGATGTTCCTCTTTATTGTTTCATGGCATCTTGTTGTTTATGCACTCATGTGATCGTTCCTTAATTTATTTAGATTTTGTGGTGTGCTAGGCTTCTTCATGCAGCTTGGTGAATCCTCATGTGAAACCCCACATTAGTTTGGGTGATTTGGCTACTGAACCAAGCATGTACTTGCATGAGCTAGAGTTTCCTTGGGTGTCTCAATGTACTTTCTCATGCTAAGAGGCGCTTCCTCATGAGAGACTGTTAGTTTTTTTTCTCTCATGCAAAAAAGTAGGGGGCCTCTCCATTGTTTTTTAGGTAATGCAAATTTGACTTTTGAGAACCCTTTAGGATGGGTTGTGGTTCCATGTTTTGATAGGTCAGAGACTTTTCATTCTAACATTATCTTTGGTTTATGTTCTTGAGTTTGTGTGTGTTAGTTTGGTAATGGCATGTGGAGATTCGTTAGTTGCTTGGATTGTTGGAGAAGTCTTCATTGGCTTGAAATGAATCCTTGTTCCAAGGATCTCTGCACAAGGCATTAAATATACATACATACATACATTCATACATAAATAAATACATACATATACATGTATGTATTTAGGTATATATAGAGATGTTTTTAAGGTGATTATTACATCTTAGCACAATAGAAAAATTGATACAGTTGCATACATATTCCTAATTCCAAATAATTTAACAATAAGACTTACTCAAAATGTGCTATTTTACTTAGCTCAAGATCCTACACAAAAATAATGTATTGTTAATGGGAAATATGTATGTATATATGGTATATATATTTTATTTATGTATGTAGTGGAAATATAATGTCCATTTACAATGACATTAAGTCTGGCCATTAAACTTTTTTTGTATAAATATATCTATGTATATACCTACATACATACATACATACATACATATCACACACACACACCCAAACACACACACACACACACACACACACACACACACACACACATACATCTCCATCCTTTGGATGGCTTAGAGGTAATGTCATTTTTGTAGAGGCTTCTACAAGGGAATGAGCCTCGTGATTATGGAAATTACACAAAAAATGGGGAATGATTAATGTTATTTTTTATTTTATTTTTTATTTATTTTACATAGTCCTCCATGTGGTCTATAGTAAAATATGTATTTTATGTACATTTTATTTTCCATTGCAGCAACAATAGTAGATACTTGAGATCCTCATAGGGAGAGTGTGCCAATACATGCATGGTTAAATCCTTGGCTTCCATTGTTGAGATAGTGCATGGAGCCTTTATATAAAGCCATGCATGATAAATTAGGGAATGCCCTTCATGCTTGAAATTCAAGGGATGCATCTACATATGCAATTTTATCACCTTGGAAAAATATATTTGATACTTCTAGCTAGGAACAACTAATTGTTCCCTTTATCATACCTAATTTGATGACAATTCTACAAGAATTTATAATCAACATAGCTAATCAGAAACTAGACCCATTTAAATGGATTATGGCTTGTATATATACATATATTTATCTAGGTTATGGCTTTTGCAAGTGAATGAACCTCGTGATTATGGAATTTATGTAGAAGGGAAACATGCTTCTTAGACTCATTACACTCAACTCTTAACTAAAGTTATTCTTCTAGTAGTGAGAAGAGCTACTACAAATTCCTAGGAGGCAAGTGATCGTGAATCTATGCTACATTTTATAGAGAAATGAGAGAAGTTATTGTTGCCTTTAGTACTTCATTACATTTTGGATCGTATATTGATGCCCAAATTAACAATGACAATAGATACTTGGGATCCACATAGGGAGATCGTGCCAATAGACACATTGTTAAATCCTTGGCTTCCATTTTTGGGCCATTTTATGGAGCCTTTATATCCAACCATTCATTATAAATTGGGGAATGTGCTTCACGCCTAGAGTTCAAGTGATAAATTTGCATATGCAATTTTGTCACCTTGGAAAACTATATTTGATCCTACTAGTTGGGAAAAACTAATTGTTTGTTTTATTGTATCTAATTTGATGACAATTCTACAAGAATTTGTAATCAACCCTCTAATAGCTAACTAGACCAATTTGACTAGGTTATGGTTTGAGCATATGCTATTCCCATTTATCATATGGTTGTAATGTTGGAGGCAACATTTTTTATTTGTTCAAGATATGGAGGAAGAGTAGTGGTGTTGGCAAGCATGAAAATTTTATAATTCAAAGTCACCTTGAGGGACTTTTGTATGCTCTTGGAAAACAATTATCAACATCCAAAAAATAATCTCATAATTTTGAAAGGTAACATTTAAGGTTATTTCATCCTTTAATATTCATTACAAGAAGCACATAAACACCTAACATTAAATAATATGTGAAAAAGGTATTTAAACATGCCTCAACCAATTATGATTTAATTTTGGAGTAGCTACCTGATTAGTTTGGAATTTTGTTCTCACCAAAAATCATAAAATGTAAGAAAAATTGTGCCAAAAAGAGAGTAAAAAGATGATTATTGTGCACCAATCATGTTTTTTAGCTCTTTGGCACAATCATTCTTAATTTTTTTGACTCAATCTCCAATTGGTCAGTATGCGTTTTGAAAACAATTTCTTGGACTATGAGTCAAGAAAAAGAGAAATATAAAACTTGGAAAAGATGTACATAAATTAAATTAATTTTTAAATTTCAATTTTATAAACTTACAAGGAGAACCATAGAATTATAAGAAACTATTGTATTTTTTACTATTTGAAAATTATATAGTTACAAGTGATAAAATTATATACCATTGATTCATAGAGAAGAAAATAATGGAAATGAAGTAATGAAAAAGAAGCAACCTCAATAACACCCCCCTCCCCATGTGGATGAAACTATTGATTAGAGAATAGTTACATCCATACATACATACATACATGGTTAAGTGCTAACTAACTATGTCCAAGGTGTCTGCACACTAGAGGCATACTTGGCCTACTAGGCTACCTACATATTTGTATCCATGGGATTGAGACCCTTGAACTGCTCACTCTAATGAATATGTAGTTCTCATTTCAATTTTTTTTTAATGTAATTGTATCCCTTTAACCACTAGTGAGCTTTATTCACCTAATACAACTCTGCGCCATCATACACCCACTTAGGTGAATCAAGTAGTTTTATATAATTACAATACTTTAATACCGTAGTGCAACCTTTGTGTTGTAGTTTATAGTTAATGTAAGGTTAACCAGTATACATCCTAACTCACTCCTTATATAGTTATGTTTAAAATATTGCAATAATAATCAATGGGTCTAAATATGTAGTTTTGGTTTCTAATTTTTTTGATGTAGTTGTATTCTTATAACCACTAGTGAGCTTTAATCACCTAATACAACTCTTCACCATCATACACCCACTCAAGCGAATCAAGAAGTATTCTATAATTACAATACTATAACACCTTGGTGCAAACTTTGTGTTGTAGTTTATAGTTAATGTAAGGTTAAACTATAAACTCCCTCACTCACTCCTTATATAATTATGTTTAAAAGCTTGTGAAAATACCCGTGGCCATGCTACCTATTGATTGATTTTATTTTATTTCTATTGTGCCAATATCTCATTGTTTATATACATACATACATACATACATATACAGAGATCACAAAGGCATGCCAATGAAATCCTAGATCTCCACTGATCTCTAAAATCCATAAAATCTATCTATATATACATACATACATATATAATTACATATACATATATAAATACATACATACATACATACATCTACATATGAAATTTCATCACCTTGGAAAACTATATTTGTCCCTGTAGCTAGGAATAACTAATTGTTTAATTTATTGTACCTAATCTGATGATAGTTCTACATTAATTTTTAATCAACCCAACTAATAAGCAACTAGACCAATTTAACTAGGTTATGGATTGTTTCTTTCTAAAAATATATTATATGATATGTTTTTCTAAAATTTCTTGCCCATTTTTCCTAGTTTGCATTATTTTTAATCAAGATTTTGAGCTAAGTCAGTTATCATGGGTTCAATGAGTTTTATTGTTTTGTTATTTGGATTCTAGAACATGAGCTTTTTTTTATCATTGGTTTTGTTCAAATCCTAATTTTGATGAAGTAACGAAGTAATTTTTAGGGTGGAAATGACTATATAATGAAGAGGAAACTTCAAAACTTGAATGTTGAAATACTAAAAGGAAAGCTATTGAGGATCAAATAATTATGGAAGAGTTATAACAAAATGTGAAGTTGGATTTAGATATAAACAAAAAAAGAAGAAAAAATGACATAAATTATTGTGGAGAGTTGCGTGCAAAAGAGGGTGGAATGCTCCCAATAAGGGTGGAGAGCTCTAAACATTGGTAGAGATTTCATTTTTGTTCCCTTGTGATCACAACATTTGGTTGTCATGTCATTATGATCTCTACATTTCATTGTTATTCCCTTGGTGGAGATCAGTAGAGATCTAGGATTTTGTTATCGTTCCCTTGTAATATTTGTTCCCTTTCCAACACTACAACATTTGGGGTCCAATTGTGATGATAGTATAATTTGTGGTGTTCAAGCCCAAAGGTAGTAGTGCTTTCTCTTCAATTTTCTTCAAAGGGAGAAGAGCTACCTATGTAAATGTTTTTTTTTTTTCTTCTAAATAGGTATCTCTTTATATTTCCCCCAATAGGTGACTAGAGAAGCTTCTCTTTATGTATATGCATCTATATATATATATATATATATATACAAACACACAGGTGCGTCAATGTATTTACATGTATATATAGAGAGATCCCTCTATTTATATACATATATACATACATAGACACACATATGTGTGTGTATGCATATATACACACATATATAAACATAGATATACATATGTTTATATATGTATATACATACATAAAAATGTACATATATAGATATCACAAGGGCCACATCATTGGAGTAATAATAGGATCAACTTGGTCCTAAGTGAGCTTAAATAGGTTTGAAGAGTCCCACAATGCAATATTGCTCCTAATTGCTCAAAAAGTGCTCATTTGGCTCCATGGAGAATTTTTTCATTGTGAGGGACAAATTGGGTAATCAAGTGTTTTAGGGTCCTTATTATTTTTTTTGGATCCATCTTACATCTTTTGAAAAGTTTGGTAACAAGTAGAGAAAATTTGGGTAGAAAAATTGCAAAATTGCAAAAATTGCTCTTTTTTTGCAAAGTTGTCATTGACAACTTTTGCAACTTTTATGCCAAGAGAAAATTCTTCATCAGAACCCTTCAACCACTTAAAGTAGCTAGAAATGAAAATTCCAATCCTATATAATGTAGAACTTAACCTTTTCAAAAGGTTGGAAGAAGGAGAAATTACATTGTACATTAGAATGTAATCAACATTTTTCATTATTACAATAGTTTCTTGTTTTGACTATTTTTTCATGCTGTGTATGGATTAGACTTAAGGTTTTATAAGTTGGAAGTGTTAGTGGAGGTTTTACTTTATTTCTATTTTTAGTTTGTGTGTTGTTTTAGAGATTTTTGTGTGTTCAAATAAATTATCTTGTAAGTTAGCAGGCTATCGTTTTGAATTGGGCAGCCAACACAAAATAGAGTCTTAGGGCCATTTCCCACCATATGAAATGTATGGAATCTTTGGATTTGGAGCTAGAATCATTCTATATTATGTATAGTGAAGGAGATCCCATGGGAAGCATGATAAGCATGTTTAGTGTCAAACCTAAGGGAAGCAAACCATGTTTGGTTAGGGATCACAAATATGAAAAAGAGCATTTGGAGTGGTTTTAAAGGTCAAATTCTTCAATTCAATAATGTGGTGAGAAAGTATATGGTGAGGACTAACTCCAATATATATGGGGATTCTTGGTAAGGATTTTTAGGAGGTTTAAAATCTAAACAACACCAAAATCCTTGAAATCCTCAAATTAAGACTAAAATTGTGCTTGGGTTGGATGGACAAGTTGGGGGCTTAAGAATTACAAAATTTTCAAGTACTCCAAAAAGGGTATCTAGAAAGCTGATTTGTTTTTTCTGTTGTTAAGTAATTTTTTAAAATATCTTTGTTTTAGTGTGTTTGGAGGGCTAATTCTTGTAGCCTTTTTCCATGCAATGGAGTATAAATTGACCTATGGCTTCTAATTTGAATAGGGTTTTACACTTTTTTTGGGTGTAGTATGTTGATGTTTAACCTAAAGCATGCTTAGTTATTCATTTGACCAAATGGAAAGGTCCAAGGAGCATTGGGGTTATTTGTGTGTTTTTGGAAGTTTGAGCAATCTTGTACTAACCTATTGATGTGCACCAGTTGAAGAAGTGGGATCTCTTTGATAGAATCCTTAGAGGAATAGGGTGTGAAAGAAGCCCTACTTGATTAGGTGGAAAACCTAAGAAGACCATAGAGAGCTTAGGGTTTGTGAGAAAGATTGGTTTTCATATCATAGTGGTATCAGAACAAGTTAAAGATTTGGAAACAGTTGATGATGTGTGCAACTACTAGAGAGTTAGTAGGTGAAACAAATATGCTGAAAAATAAAGAACTAGCCAATGAAGTTGATGAACAAAGGGAAAAGAATAGAGTTCTTGAAGAATCCCTAGTAGAGGTGAAGGTAATACTAGATGCATTTGTTGAAGCGATCAAGAGAAAGGAAGAAGAAGAATTTGGTAAGGGTAAAGAGGTAGCAAAGGAGGATGTAGTCCCTAAACCTCACCCTATATTGAATGAAGAGTCCTTCTTGAAGGCCTTTGAATCCCTAGGAGGAAAAAAAATTGGAAGATGCACAACTTTTCAATGGAAAGATGGACATAGATGTAATCATGGCTTGTATAGATAGCATGGAGAACCATTTAAAGTGTGATGGTTTATCAGAGGGAAAAAAATTTTTTAAAAATGTTAAAGTTGCTAAGTCAAGGCTTAAAGGCTCAACTCTAACATGGTTGAAATATGTGTGAGATGAAAGAATCAGCCTGGGTAAGACTCCTATAGATAATTGGAAGGGTATGGTCACTAAAGTGAAGGAGAATTTCCTGCCTGTAAACCTCAAAATTTAGCTCCACAAGAGAAGGTAATGATTGAAGAAAAAAGACCTAGATGTGATGTCTTATAATGAATAATTTCATAGGTTATGTCTAAGATCCAAGGAGCAAGAAGATGAGCCAATCAAAGTGGCAAGATATCTAGGTAGCTTGAAGTGGAATATCCAAGAGTAGCTCAGTTTGTGGGCACCTACAATAGTTCAAAGATGCCATCAACTATATCTAAAGGTAGAGGAAAAGAATAAAAGGAATGGAGATTCTAACTTCAAGGATAGAGACTGTTGGCATTTGAAAACTACTGAACAACAAAATATTCAATACCAGAATGATAACACTCATATAACCTAAGGATCGGTCAATTCCTATTATCAATTATATAAGTAAACCATTTGGACCCAACTTCAACAAAACCAAGGGATGGTTTCCTACTCTTTTGGCTCTACTAAACCAAGGCGGGTATACCTAGGGATGATTCTAGTGCCAACTACTATGTAGAGATTCTTTTAGTTTCATTCTGATTCTCATCTATTACCCACTAACACATGAGCAATTTACTTCACTTCTTTTAATGTTATCAAACTTGTAGGCATCCCTTATCAGAAGATCTAGTCATCATTCTCATTGAATTTATAAATATTCTTGACAATAGCAGCTACCTAAGACTCAAAGAATAGATATAAATGAGTATTGACCAACATTTATAACTTTGAACAAAATTGAATGAAAAATGATTTTGATTTTATAATTGTTATGATATGCAACAATAGAATTTATCCTTGTTCACTTCTGACTTATATGACCAGTGCCTTATCCATTGGGCATAAAATTGACTATTGGTGTGAGATCTAATTCAATTAACTTTTAAATGAATTAATCAATTATAATCACCCATTTCCATTCTTATGAATTATCCGTTCTATAAACTCGTAACCCCTACTGATTCATTGAAGCATTTCTATTATTCCTTGAATTAAAAGCAATAGTGATATCAACATACAACCCATCTAGATTGCATTCAACCAAATTAAACCTTATTTAAAATGACTTCAAAGTAAACAAACCCATAAAAAGGAGACAAAAATTGATAACACAAATATAGTGTAAATACCCCTTTGTATTATCCTTTCAGATGACTAATACAATGACCAATAAAATTCAAAGGATAGCACAGAACAACTTGCTAGTTCTATCATTTCAATATATCTTCAAAAGGTACAACTAGAAAATAAACTCAAAATAGCTACACACTATTGGACCGACTGTATCTCTTAAAGACTTAAAATTGTACAAAATTTGAACCATCAGATTGCCTTGAAAACTCATTTATATAGGCATGAGTTACAACAAGAAAAGGGTAGATGTGATTGACAAGAGTCCTTAAAAAGTTTTACATACACCCATCACAAGAAGACAAAACTATGAATAACAGAAAGACTTGCACACTGAACATTCCTTTGTGGGCCCACATTTGTTATTTCTTTTGGAAAGATTAGAATACTTTGATTGGATTCCTTAAGTGCTTTGGTTCCTTAGGATAAGTGGCCATCAAATGTGACAGTGATGAGTCATCTCCTGCTACCTGAGGATCCTCTTTGTCTTTATCATCAGTAGTAGAGGTGGCTTCTACTTTTGTACTCTCTTCTTTATCATCATCCTCCACCTCATCACCCTCTTCTTTTCGCTCTGTGGACATAAAATCTTCCTTCCACTTATTGTAGATAGTGTCCTTCGGCTAGTCAAAATGTAGAACTTCTCTTTGTATAGTTACTAAGGAATTTTCATTTGCCTCCATATCAAAAAAATCTTTTCTAATGGAGTTATAGAATATCTGAACTTTTACCAACTCCTCATTTTTCATTGCCCACAATAAATAGCCCATTTGATTTATAACCTTATTTATTCTCTCATAGAAGAATTCATCTAGCTCCCTCTTCCATTCTTCCTTTTCCTTTATTTTATCAACTGTCTGCTAGAATTTGAACTTATGCATTGTGTGACTTCTTCTACAATTTCACTGGATCACTAGCTAAAAATTTCGTGCCCTGGCTCTGAGAATTTTTTATGTCCTGATGTTCTTTCTCTGCCTTGGTAATTCATTAATGGTGAAATCATGAATTATTTTCATACAATGAAATTGCAGGAATGATATCTGTACCAAATTTACTCTTAGTAACCGTTACCTCCAAATTGCAACCAAGTGTGAATCCCATCCGTAGATTTTTACCAAATCAGATGGGTATGATTTAAAAAGAAACAAAATTTATGGCTTTTAAAAATAAGGGTACATGTCACAATAGTGCTTGCCCACATTATTTAAATTCCTTGCACCTTAGAATTGTGGGGAAGTACCATTCATTGATCAAGACAAGATCAACAATCAAAACAATTCATATTTGAACAAAGTCCAGTCAGCTAGACTGACCAATAGGAAACCTTCATATGAGTTTGCATCTTTTGACAACATTCCATGCCAGTGGGTCCCATATCTTCTTTTAAATGAGCAAGTGCTTGACATCATCTCTTCCACGTTTCAAGCTGGCGCAATCTCACTTTTCTTAGCTGATGAGCATCTTAAAATTGCAGACTTGCACCAGTTGTTAATATTCAAAAGATCAATGGTGGTAATGTTGGGAATCTACAAACCTTACAAGATGGGAAAAGTGATGTTACCATGGACACATGTTGACATGGCACATTCTTGCTTTGTTTAAACTTCACTCAAGTTGTTTATTTGGGAAAGCACCCTTCATTGATCAAGATAGGATCAACAGTGTGAAATAAATCGTGCATTTTATGCTTGCACCATCCACTTGGGCCAATGAAATAATTGCTTTCAATCCTTGTGCTCTGAATCACCTGACTACAGCATTAATTTCTAAAAAATTTCATGCCCACATCATAAGCTTTTCCAGCTAAGCATGAGTGGTAAACCACATGGTGTGACCTAGCATTCTTCTATAGTTTGGCCCCACTATAACACGCATCACAAAGGTGCATACCCTCATTCCTTAAATCTCTGGCATCTTCATAATGTGGGATTGCCCTAACCCTTGATCTTTGAAAGATTTATGGCTAATGAGGCTTCACTTCCATTTGGCAGACAAACTTCTTTAGTGTCACATCTGGCAGTACACATCACCAATCATTTTATAGCATGACACACCACAACATACAATTAAAATTTCTCGACCCCACCTTGCCACACATCCAAAACCCACTTGCTCACATTATTTATCTCTCGTGTAGCTTCAAATTATGGGCATGTGCTAGCCTTTGATCCTTGATAGATCAACGGTTATAAAATCATGCATTTCAAACACCACACTAGCTGAAGTGATGAATAAAATATCTTGATTCATTCCAACTCGTCTGAGACTTACAACGGAAGACATTTCAACATCATCCTTAAGAATGGCAGGCCCATCTTGTCAGACTATGCCACCTGTCCAATTTTCACTTCCCCACATTATTTATCTGAGGAGCGTCTCCTTCTTATGGGAAAGAACTAGCCCTTGATTTAAATGAAATCAATGGTTGATGCTTCTTTGTGATAAAGGCATACTTTGTTGCTACCTCAACCAATGACATCACAAGAAATCTAGAATGTGCATGAAAAGAACTGACAAACTTGCAAAAGCTTCTAACAACTTATGAATCCTTTTATAGTTCTCTGGAGATTTAGAAAAGGCAAGGGCTACGTATCACCAAGTGGCATGCCTGCATTATTTAAAAGCCTTGCATCTCAAAATTGCGGGAATGCAATACCCATTGATCTAAACAAGATCAATGATTATAAAGACTTTGTTTCATTAGAGTTATTTCCTAATAGAATGATTAAGCAATTTGCAAGCCAAGCATGACCACATAAGATTTAAATAAAATTATAATGAATTCATGCTTGTGCAAGCCCTTCAGGTTAAATGGTATATCATTAAAAACATTTTTCTGAAGATACTGTTAGGGTTTTCTAAAACTAGGGAAAACTAAGGGTTTGAAAAATATAAACAAGGAACAAAACCCTAATTTGCAAGACTTAAAGACTCAAATGATTTTTCACTAAATTTTTTCATAATTTTTGCAATGTGAAAAATTAGACCAACAGTGGCTCTATCTGGGGATGATAGACTACCTGAGTCTATGCAAGAATTTAGAATCTTTGGGAGACCAGACCACATACTTGGTATAGGGATGACAACCTTTTTAGAGAGCACAAAGCAACACATAGGAATAAGAAATAAGAAACTAGACTATATAGAGAGACTATTTATAGGGATTTACAAAATATACAGAATGTACAAAAATACCAGAAACCCTAAAACTATTGTTCATTGAAAAAAAATACTTCAAGAAAAGTACCTCTTCAAGAATTGTCCATGAATTGGCAATCCAAGAATACCTCCAATTAAATCCTTCAAAAAATATGAATCTTCTCCATTTCTATCACAAATGTTATATGGACCAAGCTAGATTGGGTCAAATTTACCTTGCCTTCCTTTATCTTCCAATCTAGCATTCCACATTAGTACCAGGTCTCCTATTTAAAACTTTCTCTCAATGGCATTTTTATCATATAAGTGCTTCATCTATGATTGGAGCTTAGCATTCTGAACAGAGGAATCTCTTCTTGTCTCTTCTAACTATTTAATGTCATCCATTCTGAGTTGCATCTCATCAATGGTATCATCTTCATATAGCTGAATGAATTTATACATCTCCCTTAGATTATTCTGGGGAAGTCTAGCCTGTATACGATAAACCAAGTCAAATGGCGCACAACCAATGGCTTTATTTATAGTAACCCTGTCAGCCCACAGGGCTAATGGAAATTTTGAATCCCATGCCTTCTTGTTTTCCCCCAAAATCCTCTTGATAATCTTTAGTATACTCTTATTGCTAGATTCCACCTAACCATTCCCTCGAGGATGATAAGGTGAAGATGTATATTCTATAATGCCATATTTTCTAAAAAAACTCTTTATATTCATCAGATCTAAAAAACATAGCATTATTAGTTATTATTTTCTATGTGCAACAAAATCTAGTTATAATATTTTTTAAGATGAAATTGATCACCACTTTGCTTGTTGCATTCTTGGTAGGGATGGATTCAACCCATTTAGTGAAGTAATCTGTTGCCATCAGAATCCAAGAATGTCCACCACTAGATTTTTTTGAGATTTCACCTATGAAATCAATTCCCCACTATTGAAATGGTGCTTGTACTTCTATAGGTCTTAATGGTAAATTCCTAGAAAATTTCAACTTTCCACTAAATCTTTGACAAGTATCATAGGTCTTAACCAATTCATGAGCATCCTCGAAAAGTGTTGGCCACCAAAAACTAGATCTAAGGACTTTGTGGGCTATGGTTCTAGCCATGTAATGACCTCCACACACACCTTCATACATATCTTTCAAAATTCTCGTAGCCTTAGTTTCATCTACACATTTCAAAAGTACTCCTTCCATGTCTCTCCACCATAACTATCCTTGCACTATAATATACCTTATGGCCTACAACTTCAAAGGTCTTTTTTGATTGTTTGTTAATTCTGGTGGGAACTTCATATTCTGCAAATAATAAATCACATCCTTGTACCAATCAGACTTGTCCATATCACAGAGGTCTTCTCTACAATTATCATCCAATTGATTAATATGGTTTGCCTCTAGATTTTCTTCTGTCATCAACTTGGCCAAACCTTGAACTCTAACCAATTTAGTAATCTGGATGTCAATGTTGAATTCTTGTATTCTATTGATCCACCTACACCTCTTGCTACATACCTCTTGTTGTGAGAAAATGTCTTTCACAATAGTAGTAGGGACAAAAGAAATAATTGTAGCCCCCATTAAAAAACATATCAAGGCCTTCACTCCTTTGACCAATACATATGCCTATTTTTCATTAATACCATACTTTCATTTAGTTGCTTGCAATGACTTGCTAAAGAATGCAATTGGTTGTTCATAACCTTCTTCATTTTTTTGTAATAGTACTACAGCAACAGTATGAAATGCAGAAAAAGAAAATATATGCATTGGCTTTTCATAATTAGGAGCTCTGAAAATAGGGGCATCTTTAATAGCTTGCTTAATTTTTTGAAATGCAATACTAGGTTCACCATCTCATTTTATCTCAGATCCTTTCTTTAGCATTTTTGATATCAGCTTACTAATTTCTGCAAAATTTGTCACAAATCTCCTAAGAAAATTTATCTGTCCAAAAAAAGACTAGATTCCTTTGACAGTCTTGGGTTTCTGAATCTTATCTATTGTTTCTACCCTTTTAGGGTCAATCCTCATTCCATGCTTGCCAACTAGATTTCCTAACAATTTTCCTTCATTGACACCAAAGTTGCATTTCCTTGGATTTAAAGATATTCCATATTTAAGGGCTCTAATAAATACCTTTTCTAGCTGCATGCAATGATCATTTTCATCCTTGGAGTAAGTAGTAAGGTCATCCTGATACACAGCCAGAAAATTGTCAATAATATTAGCAAAAGCCACATCCATGGCCCTTTGGAAAGAAGCTCTAGCATTAGTAAGCCCAAAAGGCATCCTAACATAAACATATGTAACACATGGAGTGGTGAAATTAGTCTTAAACTATTTCGATTCTTTGACAACCACTTGATTCTATCCTGAAAACCCATCCATCATGGACATCAATTTTGAACCAGTGACCCTTTGCAACATGGCTTCCATACTGGGTAAACCATAATTATCTTTTAATGAAGATATGTTGAGATTCCTGTAATCAACACATAACCTTATATCTCCATTTTTCTTTCTTACTGGTACTAGAATGTCTAATAGGCTTTATAATCCCAACATCTCTTAAATTGATCAATTCTTCTTACATTTTGGGAGCCAAGGTTGGATTTATTGGCCTTTGTTTTTTTCTAAAAGGCTTAGCATCTTGTTTCAAAGGGATTTCATGTTGAAATAGATCTTCCCTATAGGCCTTTAGATCATCATCCTACCATGCAAACACATGTCTATATTTCCTTAGCATACCTATCAAACCCTCTCTTACCTTAGGAGACAATTTTTTACCAATATATACCTTCTTAGGGGTTTCTTTAGTTCCCAAATTTATCTCCTCCAAATCCTTAGCATTATATTCACTAGTATCCATTTGAGATCTATCATGATTGTCAAAAATAGTTTCCAAGACAACTAAACCTTTTGGTATTTTGTTTGTTTTCAATTGCACAACTTCTTGTCCAAAAATACTATCTTTTCCATCTATTTTTTCTACATATGTTGCACAATCGATTTCTTGCCTTGATAACATATACTCACAATTCAAACACCTTAAAATATCTTTATCATCCTCAAATACTTGCCAATTTTGGACATTGTTAGGGATAGAAGGCCTGATCTGAGTTTCAATTTTAGATATACCAGCAAATGTAATATCATCAGGTTTTATTGGTATATTTGCCAACAAATCTGCCATCTTATTGTTAGATCTATCCTTCCAAATTATCCCAAATTCATCAAACCACTCAATCATGTCCCATATTTCATTTCTATAATATTTTAACCTTTTATTCTTTGACACATAAACATTTCTCACCTGTGATATAATTAACTCTGAATCCCCTATTACATGTATACATTTTATCCCATGCTTATGAGCTAGTCCAAGTCCTAACAACAAAGCCTCATATTCTGTTATGTTATTAGTACAGGGGAAATTCAATGCGAAAGAAAATTAGTAAGTTACCCTAGTAGGAGAAATTAATAAAATACCTGCACCTGCTCCATCTTTGCAATAAGCAGTGTCAAAGAACATGGCCCATAAGTCACCTTTATCTGACTTTGTATCAACTTCCATTTCTATTAGAGATTTTTTCTTGCTTTTCTTCACTGTTAGGATCTCAGCTCTAAATGCATTAACATTTGTATCCACAAAATTTTTCATATCATCCTCAACTTCCTCTACTATCATATATATGATTTTTGGTTCTGTATTGATCTTTAAAAAATTTCCATCAATATTAAAAGTAGCAAATGATAGGTCACATTGTACATTTCCTCCCATGGTAGCACTCCATTTTCTAGATAATAACATGCCATATTGAGGTGGTATTTCAACAACCAATATGCTCATAGTGAGTTCTTTATTTGGACAGGTTGTCAATCTATAGGACAGGGCACTAATAGTGCCTATGACTATAACTTCCCTCTTATCCATGATATGACATCTTCCTTGAATAGTGTCAACCTTTAGACCTAATTCTTTCATTATCTCAAAAGGAATAACAGTACTAGAAGCACCAGAATCAATCATACAATTCTTTAATGTCTTACCATTCACTAAGATGCTTAAGAAAAATGGTTCAACATTTCCCAAACATTCATTGACAGAGTTATCAAAAAATATCTAAGGAATTTGAGACACAACCACTTCAGTGTCCTATTCCTTCACCTTTTCCTTCTTCACTCTTTTGGAAACGTGATTTTCATTACATTCTTGACTTACCTTTACAATAGTATTCCCCGACCATGCTATGTCTTTATCTCGGTGCTCTGGGATTCTCAGTAACTCAGATAGAGGAACCTTAATATTAATCTGAGACAAAACATCAAACATATCTATAGAAGAATTAGAAAGGTTATCATTATTCACATTCCCTTTCTCATCATGCTTACTTAAAGTTTTCAAGGGATTATGATGACTCTTATCTTGCTCAGTGACATTCTGTGATATCTTCCCATCTTTTTTCTTGGAGATATTATTTGAGCACTCTATATCCTCATGGTTGCCTCCTTTCCTTGGTTCCCATTTTTTATTTGCAAATTTACCCTTCACATCAAGGGACTCCTTAGGTTTTACAATTTCCCCTTTCTTATGGTTAGTCTCCTTTATGAAAACACTAGCTACCTTATTCCCCTCATTTCCTTGAACCATACTTCTAGTTTGAACCTAAGCCACCATATTAGCAGTGATTTGGTCAATTTCTTCTCTAGAGGGTTTTCTCAAGGTCACTTCTTCTTTTGAACCTACTATGTTACACACATTATCCTTAACATCACTTTCATTAGAAAATACTTGTTGTTGATTGACACTATGAAAACATCTCTGATCATTTACATCTCTATCACAACCTTCATTGTCAGAAAAGTGTGGATCAAATATGTTACATGCTACATCATCATTGGTTTCCTCTTCTTCTTGACATTTCTCCACTATATTCTGATTTCCATAAAATGACAAAGCTACTACACAATATTCAAGGGCATGAGGTAGTTGACAAGTAGAACACCATGTAGGTTTAATAGTGAATTCAGGATCATCTACCAAATTTACAGAGTTTTTGGATAAAGGATCAGGGGTCACTTTGTTATTGGTGTTCTTGGGGGGAGGAACATTAGGCTGACCATCCTTCCAACTAGTGTTATAAGGGAAATTTTGCAATCTATTTTGTCTACTAAACTTTGATTGGTAAGGGGCCCTATTTTCAGTGGGGTTCCTATCATTATTTACCTAAGGAAGATTTAAACCTTTTATAGCATTTAGGATTTGACTCATTTCACTACGCTCTTTCTTTTTTCCTCCAATAACTCTATGTTCTTCCCTTTTATTTTTCTTATTCCCAAATAACCTAGGATCATCTCTTTTGCTTTCTAACCTCCTTGAAATCCTTAAGTTATTTTCAATATTAATAGCAATTCTGAAAGCATCTCTTAAAGTCCTAGGCTCCTTATCCCTAAGCTGGTATGCCATTTTACCATCAAAAGCATTTAGATAAGTAATCAGGCATATCTTGTCATCAATTTGTATGGCTTGCATTAGCTTGTACATCCTTTTCTAGAATCTGGTGTTAAATTCAATGACAGACTCATTAGGCAACCTCTTAATATTATTGAATTCACTCAAAATATAACTCTAATTTTTCTTGTCACCATATTTCTCTTTGAAACAATATTTAATATCCTTTCAATCAGTAATAGATAATTCAAGGAGTCTCTTGAACCACTCTCTAGTATCTTTAGTTAGTGACTAAACAAACAACTTCATAATGACATCTTCAGTTTCAACCTCATAATCACTAATCATATCAAGAAAACTCCTCAAATGGTCCTCACAACAGATAGCATTATTTTTATCAAATTTAGGCAATATTTTCCCTATTTCTTGTGGTATAGGATTAGGAAAACTAGGGATCCCATCAAAACATATTTTCCTATAACCTTCTAAGTGGACAGGTCTCCTTTGTACATCAATCTTAAGTTGATTAGCACTATCTTTCTTATTATTACTCACAGTGTTATTAGTGCTAGCATCACCAATAGATTTGTTGAGATCTACTTTCTATGAAGATGAACAAAAGAAAGAAAAGGGCACCTTAGTAGTATTCTAATTTGCATCATTAGATCCATCATTATCTTTAGGTAGAGCTATAGACTGCTTCTTAGTATTTTCTAGGAATTTGATCTTATTGTTCATTTCAACTATAGTAGCCTCATTTTCTGCAATCTCCAATCTCTTGGCTAAAGAATCTCTTTTTTTCCTTCTATTTTCCAATTCAATATCAGAGAGTGACATAGAATCATGGATCTGAACTATCTTTATTGGCTCATTGATCTTAACACCAATCTCATTTTGTTTTCCTTTTTCCTTAGCCCCTACAACAGGTTCCACATTCTTTACTCTATTGTTATCAACTTCTAGAGTGGTATAGTTCTTAACTTTCTGTATTACAAGTCCCTCTAGATTCATTTTCTAAGTTTCCAAAAACTTTTTCTCTTGCCTCCTAAGTTTTTCAACTTGTCCCACAATCGCAGGCTATTATGCACTAGCTGCTATCTCATTTTTCTTCTTTAGAGCAGCAATTCACCTTAGTAATTCTTTTTTTTCTTCATAGTTCTTCATAATCACTACTTCCCTTTCCTTTTGGAATCTCCTATTTATAGCCTCTTTCTCTGCAAGCTGTGCTTTCAAAATTTCATTCTCATCAGGATCAGGGATAGTGAACTCAGACCCAGATGTTTTCTCATCATTAAAACTTTTAGGCTCTAAGTGTTTAGGTCTGACCTTCTCAGGAGAATAATTTGACATGAAAGGGTTTGTACTATGCTGGAAAAGATTGCTACTAGTCCTACCCTCCAGACTAAATACATGTGGTTGCAAAATCTTCTCCTGGCATATCATTTTAGGGGTATCATAGAAATTGTCATCAAACAAAACTGGATGAGATCTTGGACCTTTGGAGAAGGGCACTTTTTCTGAACATTATCTTTACCTACTACTTAATCTTGTGAATAGCTTCCTTTCTATATCTAGTTTCCCTTCATAGCCCAATTATGTCTTCCTCTAGGAGGGAGATCAGTTTTTATTTTTTATGGTCAAGTTTTTCCTCACATTTGCCCGTGTATTTCTTTTATTCTCCATAATTTGGGATAGCAATTTTCTTAATTTTGTCACTAGTTAAAACATTTTGAGTCACCACCCACTCTATCAGAATGGGAAAAAGAACTGAACAAATGATAAATCCTTTAGTGAAAATCTCGAGAAAAATGTATACAAATTTCAAATCATGGGAAACTTCAACATAAAAATATGCAACTCTATCCAAGGGGACACAGATCTCTAATAATTCACTATTTATGACAACACTAAGTGCAATTCCCTAGTAGAGTCACCATTTTTTTGGCATTTGAAAGCTACAAAACAAAAAAATGTTCAATATTAGAATGATAACACTCATATAACCTAAGGATCAGCCAATTCCTATTATCAATTATATAAGTAAACCATTTGGACCCAACTTCAACAAAACCAAAGGATGGTTTCCTACTCTTTTGGCTCTACTAAACCAAGGCAGGAATACCTAGGGATGATTCTAGTGTAAACTACTATGCAGAGATTCTTTTAGTTTCATTATAATTCTCATCTATTACCCACTAACACATCAGCAGTTTACTTCACTTCTTTTAATGTTCTCAAACTTGTATGCATCCTTTATCAGCAAATCTGGTCATCATTCTCCTTGAATTTATAAATATTCCTGACAATAGTAGCTACCTAAGACTCAAAGAATAGATATAAATGAGTATTGACCAGCATTTATAACTTTGAACAAAATTAAATGAAAAATGATTTTGATTTTATAATTTTTATGATATGCAGGAGCAGAATTTATCCTTGTTCACTTTTGACTTATATGACCAGTGCCTTGTCCATTGGGCAAAAAATTGACTATTGGTGGGAAATTTAATTCAATTAACTTATAATGAATTAATCAATTATAATCACCCATTTCCATTCTTATGAAGTATCCTTTCTATAAACTCATAAACCCTACTAATTCATTGAAGCATTTCTATAATTCCTTGAATTCAAAGCAATAGTGATATCAACATACAACCCATCTAGATTGCATTCAACCAAATTAAACCTTATTTAAAATGACTTCAAAGTAAACAAACCCATAAAAAGGAGACGAAAATTGATGACACAAATATAGTTTAAATACCCCTTTGTACCATCCTTTCAAATGACTAATACAATGACCAATAGAATTCAAAGGACCGCCCAAAACAACATGCTGGTTCCATCATTTCAATATATCTTTAGAAAGTACAACTAGAAAATAAACTCAGAATAGCTACACACTATTGGACTGACTGTATTCTCTCAAAGACTTAAAATTGTACAAAATTTAGACCATCACATTGCCTTCAAAACTCATTTATATAGGCATGAGTTGCAACAAGCAAAGGGTAGATGTGATTGATAGGTGTCCTTGAAAAGTTTTACATACACCCATCACAACAAGATAAAACTATGAATAACAGAAAGACTAGCACACCAAACATTCCTTTTTGGGCCCACTTCTGTTATTTCTTTTGGAAAGGAAAGAATACTTTGATTGTATTCCTTTAGTGCTTTGGTTCCTCAGGATAGGTGGCCATCAAATGTGACAGTGATGAGTCATCTCCCGCCACCTAAGGATCCTCTTTGTCTTTACCATCAGTAGTAGAGGTGGCTTCTACTTTTGTACTCTCTTCTTTATCATCATCCTCCACCTCATCACCCTCTTCTGTTTGCTCTGTGGACATAAAATCTTCCTTCCACTTATTATAGATACTATCCTCTAGCCAATCAAAATGTAGAACTTCTCTTTGTACACTTACTAAGGAATTTGCATTTGCCTCCATATCAACAAAATCCTTTCTAATGGAGTTATAAAATATCTATACTTTTACCAACTCCTCATTTTTCATTGCCCACAATAAATGTCCCATTTCATTTATAACCTTATTTATTCTCTCATAGAAGGCTTCATCTAGCTCCCTCTTCCATTCTTCCTTTTCCTTTATTTTATCAACTATCTGCTAGAATTTGCACTTCTGCACTATGTGACTTCTTCTACAATTTCATTGGATCACTAGCTAAAAATTTCGTGCCCTGGCTCTAAGAATTTTCTTTGCCCTAATGTTCTTTCTATGCCTTGGTAATTTATTAATGGTGAGATTGTGAATTCTTGTCATACAATGAAATCACACGAACAAAATTTGCACCATATTTACTCTCAGTAACCATTACCTCCAAATTGCAACCAAGTTTGAATCCCATCCATAGATATTCACCAAATCAGACGTCTTTGATTTAAAAAGCAAAAATCTTTATGGCTTTTAAAAACAAGGCTATGTGTCACAATAGGACTTGCCCACATTATTTAAATTCCTTGCACCTTAGAACTGTGGGGAAGTTCCATTCGTTGATCAAGACAAGATCAACTATCAAAATAATTCATATTTGAACAAAGTCCAACTAGCTACACTGACCAATAGGAAACCTTCATATGAGTTTGTGCCTTCTAACAACATTCCACACCAGTGGGTCCCATATTTTCTTTTGAACAAGCAAGTTCTTGACATCATCTCTTCCACGTATCAAGCTGGCACAATCCCACTTTTCTTATCTGATGAGCATCTTCAAATGATCAATGGTGGTAATGTTGGGAATCTACAAACCTTAGAAGATGGGAAAAGTGATGTTACCATGGACACATGTCAGCATGGCACATTCCTACTTTTTTTAAACTTCACTCAAGTTCTTTATGTAGCAAAGTGCCCTTCGTTGATCAAGACAAGATCAACGGTGTGAAAAAAAATCGTGCATTTTATGCTCACACCATCCACTTGGGCCAATGAAATAATTGCTTTCAATCCTTGTGCTCTGACTAACCTGACTACAATGTTAATTTCAGAAATTTTTCATGCCCACATCATAAGTGTTTCCAACTAAGCATGAGTGGTGAACCACATGCTATGACCCAGCATTCTTCTATAATTTAGCCCCACCGTGACACATGTCACAAAGGCACATACCTGCATTCTTTAAATCTATAGCATCTTGATAATGTAGGATTGCACTAACCCTTGATCTTTGAAAGATCTACAACTAATGAGGCTTTACTTCCATTTGGCAGATAATCTTCTTCAGTTGCACATCTGGTAGTACACATTAGTGATCATTTTACAGCATGGCACACTACAACATACAGTTAAAATTTCTTGACCCCACCTTGCCACGCGTCCAAAAATAGCTTGCTCACATTATTTATCTCTCGTGTAGCTCCAAATTGTGGGCATGTGCTGGTCTTTGATTCTTGATAGATCAACGGTTATAAAATCATGTGTTTCAAACACCATGCTAGCTGAAGTGATGAATAAAATATCTCGATTCATTCCAACTCATCTGACACTTGCCACAGAAGACATTTCAACAGCATCCTTAAGAATGGCAGGCCCATCTTGTCAAACTGTGCCACCTATCCAATTTTTGTTTCCCCGCATTATTTATCTGACGAGCATCTCCTTCTTGCGGGAAAGCGCTAGCCCTTGATTCAAATGAAATCATTGGTTGACGCTTCTTGGTGATAAAGGCATTTTTTTTGGTAACTCAACCAATGACATCGCAAGAAATCCAGAATGTGCACGAAAAGAACTGACAAACCTGCAAAAGCTTCTGACAACTTAGGACTCCTTTTATAGTTCTCTAGAAATTTAGAAAAGGAAAGGGCTATGTGTCACCAAGTTGCATGTCTGCATTATTTAAAAACCTTGTATCTCAAAAGTGTGAGAATGCAATACCCGTTGATTTGAACAAGATCAACAATTATAAAGACTTTGTGTCATTAGAGGTATTTCCTAATAGAATGATTAAGAAATTTGCAAATCAAGCACAACCACATAAGGTTTGAATAAAATTATAATGAATTCATGCTTATGCAAGCCCTTCCTTAGGTTAAATGGTATATCATTAAAAAAATTTTTTTGAAGATATTGTTAGGGTTTTCTAAAACTAGGGCAACCTAAGGGTTTGAAAAATACAAACAAGGAACAAAACCCTAATTTGCAAGGCTTAAAGGCTCAAATCATTTTTCAATAAATTTTTTCATAATTTTTGCAATGTGAAAAATCACACCAACAAAGACAAGGGTAGAAGTCAAAGAGGGCAAAAAGGAGGCTACCAGGGTAGAGGTAGTGAGTAGAAGAATCAAGGTCAAAGCAAGTTCATAGAGCAAGCTAGTGACAACACCTCAAGAGGTGGTTACAATAAAGGGGGAAGTAACCAAGGAGGATCAAGTAGAGGGAGAGGATCGGGCAGATCCAATTCATAGTTTGCAAGTAAAAAATGTTACAATTGTGGTCACTTGGGCCATCCAGTTTACAGAAGCCCAGAGAAGCCTTCTTCCTCAAATCAGGACAAAATAATGGCATATCTACAATAGGATTGTAGAAAAGAATCTGATGTAGATCACACTAAGTCTAAAAAGGTTGAGAACCTAATGTTTAGTAGAGTGTTGATCAAACAACTAGCTCCTAATGAACCTAAACATAGGGGAACATTGTTTAGATTAAAATGCAAAATCCTAGGAAAAGTATGCAAAGTAGTGGTTGATTCAGGTTCTACTAATAACATAATATCAATGTAGGTTTTTACTAAGTTGAAATTATAGAAGATACCTCATGAAAACCCTTACAAGGTTACTTGTCTCAAAAAGGGACAAAGCATCTTTGTGAATGAGAAAACTTAGGTGGAATTCTCTATAGCAGGATACAAGGACAAAATATTATGTGATGTTTTCCCTATGGATGGTTGTCATCTTTTGCTAGGTAGGCCTTGGAAATTTGATAGGGAAGTTTTGTATGATGGTAGTGAAAATTCCATAACTTTTAAGAAAGGAGGAAAGAGCTTGAAAATTCAATCCTTATTGGAAGGGGAGGAAACACAAGAAAAAATTCCTAATGTGCTATTTTGTAGTGGGAAAGAGTTTGTTAAAGACCTCAAGGATGAGGGATGTGAAAGTGTTGTAGTAGTGTTGAAGTCTGAACCAAATTAGAATGCAACCAAGGAATCCTTACCAATTGATGTCCTAACTTTTCTTGAAAAGTACAAGGACATAGTGAGTGATGGTACTCTAGCTACTCTACCTCCTAGGGGAGTTACTAGTCATCAAATTGACTTTTTTCTAGGTGCTTCCTTGGCTAATAAAGTAGCATACAAGATGACTCTAGATTGGAACTTACAAGTGGCAAGATAAGTCCAAAAATTGATGCATCAATGCTTGATACAAAAGAGCATAAGAACATGTACAATTCCTATTATTTTGGCATCTAAAAAAGGAGGGAAATGAAGATTATGTATAAATTTAAGAGCCATCAATTGGATTACAATCAGGTATAGGTTTCCCATGCTTAGGATTGAAGACCTTATGGATTTTCTTGGAGGTGATAAATAATTCACTAAGCTCGATTCAAAGAGTGGTTATCACCAAATAAGGGTAAAGGAGGGAGATGAATAGAAAATAATATTTAAGACTATTGATGGTCTTTGTGAGTGATTTTTAATTCCATTTGGTCTTTCCAATGATCCTAGCACATTCATGAGGCTCATGAATGAAGTTCTCAATAATTTCATGGGTAGATGTAGTAGTGTATCTAGATGATATACTTATCTTCAAGAAGACTAGAGAAGAGCATATCAAGCATGTTGAGGCAGTTTTGAAGAGGCTTCATGAGGAGAAGCTAGCCATAAATCTTGAGAAGTGTGACTTCTTCAAGAAGGAACCTATGTACCTAGGCTTTGTGGTGTCTCAAGGCACATTAAAGATGGAAAAGGAGAAGGTTGTTGCTATACTAGATTGGCTAACACCTACCATATCTACTAAGGTAAGAAGTTTCCATGGTTTGTCTCAATTCTAAAGGAAATTCTTTTGGAATTTTACTGGTATTTGTGAACCTTTGCTAGATACATAATGGGTGGAGTTAGGTCTAAGTTTAAGTGGACTTTAGAAGCTAAAAAGTCATTTGAAACATTGAAGAAGGATAAAAGTACACAATTGTGTCACCTTCTAGGCTAACTTATCAGAATGACTAAATTTGAGGATTTCTATCTAAAAACAAATTTTGTATAGGAATATGATCAAGATAAATTCATTCTAGCTAAGTTATATATGGTCTCACACTTTTCTAATTGAAAATGTCTATTAACTACATGTTTTATACTAGTTTTTATCCAATTACTAAATAAATAAAATTATTTCAGAAAATAGACATTTCAATAATTGTTACTAATTTTTTTATTATATTTTCTTAATAACATATAAACACCATTTTATAGAGTTCAAAGTCAAAAATATTTGCATATAGATTGTATAGTGTTTTGATTAGTTTTATAGTATATTATAATTAAAAAATTCTACATGCATGTATTTTAACACTTGAAAAGATGTTAATTTTAAGAAGTAGAAAAATATTAAATCATATAAAAAATATTTTAAAATTGTATGACATTCTAGAGGAGAGAGTCATGTTGAAAACTATCGATTTCAGGTGAGTTGAATTTTGAATTATTATAAAAGATAAATTTGTTGAAATTACAACTGGGAAAGGTAAACTTCTACATGAGGGGGGAGAGGGGGTGAATCTAGAGTTCAAATTTGGAGCCATAAAAATTTCACCATTAATACATCACATGCATTAACATATTGAAATAACATGTAAAGTAAATGCATCTAAAACATGTAAGAAATTAAACATACGCACTTTGACACCAGATATGATTACCTAGAAATCCTCCAAATGAGAAGGTAAAACTAGGGTGGGGATGACACCTCCAAATCTTCACTACTATAGCAATAAAGTGTAGCCAATTAAGGTTACAATGGTTTGACCATGAAACATGATCTACCCTATGAAAGGCATGTCCTATTAAAGGCTTCCAAAGATTGTTAAGTCCCAGCTTGTTAGAGGATTTGAACACCCTGTTAGAAGTGTGCCTGGTTAAAGGACTTCTAAACACTCACTTGGAATGTCACCCTATTAAAGGATTTGATAAAGCCTATTAGGACCACTTTGGTTAGGATAATTAACTAAAATCACCCATTAAAATGTGTCAGCATAGATCTTGTGGTTGGTACTTGCTTGCCTAATAACAGATCTCCTTTATCCAATCTCTATTTAATCCATTCATGATCTGATGTAACAATGTGGTATCCTCTATCCTCTATTCTTTACTTAACTGATTTTGCAATTAAATCTCACTGCTAAGTCACCTTGAATGCTCTACAAACTATCTTGTTCACACCTTTAATTCAATCATTCACCCCTTCATAATTCTTTCAACTCTCTTCTCTCTCACATAAAAAGTTTAGCCCTTTGTCCTCTTTAAGAAGACTGAGTTGGCTTAGGGATAGGTATGAATCTAAAAATGAGATTTATCCATTTTGCTGCTTAAATCTTCCCTTTTTCTAATTGGTTGTATGTAATTGCATAGGGAATTTGCATGTAGATTCTTTCTTATCTCTAAAGAAATGAAATCTAACCTTATATTGGCTGAAAAAAGGTTTAAATAGTTGTTTGTGCCATAACAAAAAAATGTCCAATTTGTATTACTTGACATATGTAGTTATTGATTCTTTCCATACACTATAATTTTGCTCGTGACTCAACACTTGAATTGCTCAACATCTACTATTCACTTGTCACTTGAATCACTTAGCATGGTCTATCTTCTTGACATTTGAGTGACTTAGCACATGAATGGCTTGACACTCATTGCAACTCGACATGTTATGGTATTTACATATTATACTTAGCATGCATTACTAGTTTTGCATGAACTAAGTAAATGTCTTAAGTGTTTTGACACTCAATTATCAAAATCAATCTGAGATCAACAATCTCCCCCTTTGACATGAGTGTCAAAAATACTTGAATATATAGAAAAAATATGATCTTCTTGAGTATAACATATCCATGACTTGGATTATATACAAAACTTCAAAATTATCAAAATTTTAGAATAACCTATATACCTCAAAATGTATAAATCTTCTTGAGTTAATGTGTCTATTTAGTATCCAAAATCTATTCTCCATTCTGAGTACATTTGTCTCTACTAACTAATACTCTTTTCCTTCAATGCACTTATACTATTTATGCTTTGCCTTAGCTAATATTTGTTTTGCTCTATTTCTATCTCTACATTGTATTTCTCAAAATTATATATCCCTTGGAGTTCTAATTACTCCCATTTTCATTATTCTCTCTTCTTTTTAATCTATCTCTCCCTTGCTTATTTATCTCCACTTTTTATTTATCTCCCCCTATTTGTTTATCTCCCCCTTTTTGCCACTTTTGTCAAAGGGTCTATACACTTATAGTCTATTTCTCCAAAAAGGATTTATGGACTTCCATGATTATTTTTAGAGCTGCATCCCAATCATCACATGCAACATCCAATGATTTAACTTGGATTGTCAGCTCAACTACAAGGTGTACTTGGCCATCTAGTGTTTCTTCACCAAATTTTTTACATAGCCTAATCCTTTATGGAGGATTTCCATGTGTGGGGTGAGAGAGGCCTAAATTTGTGTTAATTTGGCTCTTATATTAGCCTCTTCTACTGTTAACATACTTAATTGACTCTATGATTAAAGCAATGTATGGAAATGCTTCTCACTCTGAGCTGGGTTCTTAGGTAGCTATGTACCTGATATGCTTAAATTCCTCTCTAAGCTTAGTATTCTATGTCTGGTGCCCTGGGTGAAGAGTGTGGGATCACACAATTTGGTGTACAATGAGAAAATATTCTCAAGTACCTTCTTCACATCCTCAACCTTATTTGCCAAAGCAACTTGTGACTGTGCTATATTACTAGATATCTTTTCATTCACTTTTCCTTGAAACTTTCTTTTATACCATTCCAAAAGTTTGGAATTTGTATCTAGGTCTTCATTATTAACCTTCTCCACAATATCTAACAAGTATTTCAATAGTGGCTTGGTTTCTTTTGGAGTAGGAAAGCTAAAAGCATCTAAAAAGATGTCTTTAATTTCTTGTAATGCTTTCTTTTGTCTATACATAGGTTCCTTAGCATTTCTTAGTGTTTCTTCTTTTCTAATGCTTGTAAAATACTTATTTGATCAATTGAAATTGTGTCATAATCAAATTTTGAAATCACTATCTCTTCATCTAAAGTTATATTACCATAGTGAATTTCATTTTCAACTTTAGAAGAGCTTGTTCCTAGCATTGAGATTTGCAAGGGTATTGATTCTATGCTCAACTTCTCAAGAAGTTTTGTAGGTGAGGACCCTAATGTTGGTAAAGTTACCAATGCTTGAATGGCTTCCTATTCCTTTACCTTTGGTGTTTGTTCACCTTCTTTATATTTATCCTAATCTATGACAATCACTTGAATTGTACCTTGTGCATGTGCTTTAGGTAAAAATGTATCTATCTATCCTATTTGCTCTATTGTTGTCTCCTTTTCTTCTTATATGGCAGTCTACCCCTGCTCAACTATGTCTTCTTTGACACTTGTGTCAACCTTGATTGATTTGTCTATTGTTGAAATCAAAGGTTGATCACTAGTAATAGTAGGGATGGAAAAAGGTGGTTCTTGTGTGTTCACCTTATCCCTTGTAACTTATGATATTGCCTTCTAAAGTTCTTCTACACTGATCAAAATTGGATTTGTGCAAAGTTGAGCTTGTAGTGTACATTGATCTAAGATCTTTTTCAAATCTTCTATAGTTAATGGATTGATGTTCGGAGCTGAAGCATCAGAGACATCCTTAACAATTATAGTTTCTGTAGGTGAACTTGTGTCATGAAGAGGACTAACAGTTGACATTTGTCTATCTTGCACACTCTATTCATCATGCTACTAGTTAGTTGTTATCATATCAGTGTCCATCTTTTCAGTCTTCTACTCTATATTTTTCTTTTCCTTGATATCTTCTTTGTCATCCTCTTCTTTATCATCATCTTTACCCTTTAAGGGGTCCTTTTCTCCTTTCTTCATAGTTGCTAATCCATAACTTAACTTCCACATTTGAGTGGATCTCTTCTCAACATCTTCAATGTCATTTTGAAGAATGCTAAAGGCTCTATATTTTGGTGTGAATCTTCCACCATATTTCTTCTTTGCCTTAGCAATTTTCCCATTTGTTAGTTCTGACCTGACTTGGTCCAAAATAGTCTACCTTATTTACTTTTCCAAATTTAAACAATAGTGTCATTTTTGCTCAACTAAATCATACAATGCCTTGGGTACTGAATTGGTAAATTCTAATGGTGTATTCTTAAATTTGGACATCATTATATATAGGGCTTCTTCTACTATCTTTTTCTCCTCTTTTTCCAAATTATCAAAACTTATATTCTTAAGACTAGACAAATCAACATTATTTATGATATTTTCACACACATTTTTGAGATCAGAAAGTGGTGTATGACTTATCACTTTGAATTGGCTAGTATCTCCTGATTTAGTTCTTTCCTCATCTAAATCTGGTTGAGCAATGTACTTCCTTCTTTTCTTCTTCTACTCTTGGCCTCCTTGTTCTTTTTGTTTTCTTTTCTCCTTAGCCTTTTGAGTGGTGACTCTTGTGCTAGCTCTAGTGACATATGCTCTTGGTTTTGCTAGACTAGGTTTTTCAACCTTCTTAGCTTTGACCATAGCCTATGCCTTGGCCTTTCTCTTTTTAGGCTCAGCATGTATTGGTGCTTCCTAAGCTTTTTCTTCCTTGGAACCCTCTTCTTCTTCGTCTTCACCTAGACCTTGTGTTAATGCAAGAGGTTCTTTAGTTTTTTCTTGTTCTTCCTCTTCATCCTCTTCATCACCTTCCTCTTCTTCTCCTTCAACACCTTCATTAAATTTGGCCTTTAATTTCTTCACCAATTTTTCTTTCTTCCTTAGTGTGGAGGCTATCTTCAACTCAATTTCTACTTTGGACTTCATCACATCACAATTTCCAAATATTATGGTTGTTTTATCAACTTCTTCAGTAAGAAGTGTAGCAATGATAGTTGAGGCTTCATCAAAATTAATCTCATAACCTAAGGGTCCTAGCCATCTTACCCTAGGTATAGTAGCCTGTACATATGTGTAATCAATATCAACAAGAAACAATATGTTATTGTAATATTTTTCAACTAAGGAAATAGGTATTCTCATCCTCTGCTCCATATACTTCTTAAAGTCTTTAAAATATCTTGTCATGATAGTTTCAAAATTCTTACCCATTTAGTCAATGTATTCATTTATCTGGGTAGTAACTATCATGTTTGTCTTCTATCCTATTTTGCCAAAAGATGGGAATGTGTTCTTTAGATGGAAAAATATGCAAATTAGGATTGATCCAAATTTGCACTAAGAACTCTTAGTTTTCCTAGCCGCTCCAAGGTTCTCCATTATTTTATGCAATTGTTGTTCAACTAGATCATAGGTACAATCTTTCTTTACAATTTTGTATTCCACCTCCACTATAATACAAGGTATTTTGTTCAATATACTTGATTGATAAAACTTATGAGAAATGACCCTAACTACAAGATTTATTTTCATTCCATGCTTATTCTACTTGGCACCTATATTCTTCTCTATTACCTCTTTTGAATCACTTCACAGAGTCTTTGACTGATCTAGGGTTGGAAAACTACTCATCCTGTGGATTATTCTCATTGAAATCTTTATTGGCCCTCGTTCTAGCCATAGGGATCCATCATGAATTTTTATCAAAACTATTCTTATCCAATTTGTTTTAAAAATAGTGGAAAATTCTAGGACACACATCAAACCCTTCCTTTCAACAATTTTGAACTCTTATTTTAAGACATTGTTCTCACACAATCTGTTGTATGCTTCCGTTATCTCCATGTCACCAATTCCACCTATCTTGTAGTTATAACATTTTCTAGCATCCTAAACCATAATAACTTTTAGGGGAATCATGGATAATGTGCCTAATGGGTCTTGTTTATAAGAAACATTTGGAATTTCTTTGAAATCTAGTTGTTTAACCTCATTGCTAACTAACTGTACATTCAAGACCTCTTTTTGTTTGACATTTCTTGAGCTTGATGCCATTATGAAAACTAGGGTTTCTACTAATGTAAAATACATAGCCCGACTTGTGAATAAATACCTTTAAAATTTGAAAAAATGTGAATGAAATTGTCGCTAAGTTCTTTGTAGTCACTTCAAATAAACTTCTGAATCACCTTCTACACTTTTAGCTCTTGCTTGAATTCAAAGTGATGAGAAAAGAGCAAAAAAATGACCATATAACTTTCAAAAAACCTTGCATTTAATGCTTATTGCTTGTACAGTTGTAAACTTGGCATCGACATGCCTTCAGATTCACTCGGCATCTATAGGTATTACTATCACTCGGCAGCCACTATAGACTCAACATTAACTAGCTAGCCTGGTAGCTTGACACTAACTAGCATTCCACTCAGCATCCATTGAAAAATTTTCATGCTTAGCAACAACATTTAAACTTAAAGCTTTAACTTTTAATTTTTTATAACATTTTGCATTTTCATTCATGCTAATGTATTCCTTTCAGTACTAACTTCTTCTGGAACTGATGTATGATGTAATACTTTGAATATCATTCCCACATACCTCTTTTTTTCTTAGTTTGATGAGGTGTGACCACTTGACCCATTGGGTGAAGTGATCCCTTCTTCATTTGACATACTAAAACCATCTTTCTTCTTCCATGTCTTATTCATCTCATTCTTGATGTGATCAACATCTGCCTTGTCTTTGCCTTTATCAAATTCACAATTTAGTGCCTTGGACCTAGTTGGACAATGCTTGCTAATATGACCAGTCTTCAAATAGCTAAATAATGTGATTTGAATCAACCACCTCTTGTAATTACCATTGAAGTGGTTCCTAATGCAATTCTCAGGTACATGTCCATATTCTTGACAATAGTGACGGCTATATCTTGTATTGTAATTCCAATTATAAAAATTTCCATAGCTTCTTACCTTTGCTAGCTTGTTTGATGACCATGTGAACTTGAATCTACATTCAAAGGCTCTATGCCCATACTTCTGATAGTTCTAGCAATATCCTTCAAATTTTGGTGCATACATGGTTCTAGTTCTGCATTCATGTGCTTGATGACCTTGTTTATTGAACTTATGAAAATGGATCATGTTCTTAGGCTTAGCATTCTAATTTGTATTCTTTCCCCTACACACATTATAAGTATTCCCTTTCTTTCCATAATTGTGACAAGTAGGTTTGGAATTCTTACCTTTGTTGTTCCTTTCCTCAATAGTTTTGGATGATTCTCCTTCTTCAGTGCTTGTGTAGCCAAGTCTTGTTGTATCTCTATTAGATCTAAGGGATTTTAGTAATTGCTCAAAGTACTTGATGGCTTCATTTGGATTCTTGAAACTTTCAACAAATTCCTTTTATCTTTACACGTCATTCTACAGTTGTTCATTTTGCAACTTTAACATAGTTATCTCAATGTCCTTGACATTCAACTCAACATGAGCATTCATCACTTGGCTCAAGGTATCTAATTGCATGTTTAGGAAACTAGATAGCTTTTTTGACTTTTCTTCCAATCTGTTTGCCAAAATTCTTTTGTATTCTTCAATCATGGCCTTGTCTTCCATGGCTTTCTTCTTTTGTTCAGTCACCTCACATAGTGGCATAGCTTGTGATTCTTGCTCCAATTGAAATTTCTGATTTCTTCAGCTTGTGCTCTATTCTTTTCCATTAGATCTACAATTGTTCGATCAAATTAATTGGAGTTACCATCTGCAAATAGCTTTGTGGTGTCAATCTCTTTTTATCGTGTGTCATTTTCTACTATAGCAATCTCTTTCCTTCTCTTCAAGAAGCTCTTCAAGGCACCTGTGGCTTCATTCAATTGATGTAGTATAAGATGCATGTCAATCTCTTGATTCCAATAGTCTTGCCTAATTTGTAGAATTCCATTTGAAGGCCTTTTGAGAACTTGGCTCTTATACCAATTATTGGAATTACAAGAAAGAAAGCTAAACATTTTTTTTTGTGGTGGGGGGGGGGGGGGGGGGGGGGTGGGTTCTAAATCAGGAGTTTAAACATGGACCCATAAAACATTCACCATTCATACATCACATGCATTAACATATTGAAATAACATGTAAAGTAAATGCATCTAAAACATGTAAGCAGTTAAACATATACACTTTGACATTAGATATGATTACCCTAAAACCCTCCAAATGAGAAGGTAAAATTGGGGTGGGGATGACACCCAAAAATCTTCACTATTGCAGCAATAAAGTGTAGCCAATTAAGGTTACAATGATTTGACCATGAAACATGATCTACCTTGTGAAAGGCCTACCCTGTTAAAGGCTTACAAAGACTATTAAGTCCCACCTTGTTAGAGGATTTCAACACCCTATTAGAAGTGTTCTTGGTTAAAGGACTTCTAAACACTCGGGATGTGGCCCTATTAAAGGATTTGATAAAGGCTATTAGGACCACTCTACTTACGAGATTTAACTAAAATCACCTGTCAAAATGTCTCAGCATAGATTTTGTGGTTCACACTTGCTTTCTTGATAACAGATCACCTCTATCCAATCTTTGATTAATCCTTTCATGATCTAATGTAACAATGCTATATCCTCTATCCTCTATTATTCACTTAACTAATTTTGCAATTAACTCTCACTTCTAAGTTACCTTGAATGCTCTACAAACTATCTTGTTTGCACCTTCAATTTGATCATTCACCCCTTCATAATGCTCTCAGCTCTCTTCTCTCTAACATAAAATGTTTAGGGATTTTTCCTCTTTAAGAAGACTGACGTGGCCTAGATTTAGGTATGAATCTATAGCTAAGATTCATCCATTTTGTCACTTAAACCTTTCCATTTTTGGATTGGCTACATGTAACTGCATAAGGAATCTGCATGTAGATTCATCCTTATCTCTAAAGAATTGAAATCTAACCTTATGTCAACTAAAATATAGTTTACATAGTTTTTTGTGCCATAACAAAAAAATATGTCCAATCTATATTACTTAACATATATAGTTACTGATGCTCAACATACACTATAATTCTACTTCTAACTTGATACTTGAACTGATTGGTATCTACTGTTCACTTGGCACTTGAATCACTCACCATGGTCTTGTATTTACATATTATATTCGACATGCGTTACTAGTTCGGCATGAACTAAGTAAATGTCTTAAGTGTTTTGACACTTAATTGTTAAAACCAATCTAAGATGAACAAATATATAGGGCTAAAGCCAATTTTTATTTTTGATTGTTCTAGATATATATATGTTATCTATAACATAGTCTGAGATCAAAAGGAAATATGTTTATTTCCATATTGGTTTGTGGTGGGAACTAGACCCCTAATTTTGAGCATTTTTTAGTAACTAAAAAATTATCTATAAAAATTAGGAAAATAAATCAATTCTTATTCCAAATAATTATTAAAAATTATAATCCTAAACTTCATCCATTTTGACATAGTTTATTAGTTTACTTCATTTTCAAATTCTAAATAATAATACCAATTTTATGTAATTGAAGGTGAATAATTATACTTTTGTTATCCTTTTCCTTTACAAAAGGGTGACACAAGTTTGTACTTCTACTCAAAAACAAATAGCTACTCAACCTATCCTACAATTGCCTAGTTTTGAGAAATTGTTCACCATAGAATGTGATGCAAGTGGCTTAGCAATAGGTGGTGTTTTGAGTCAAGACGATAGACCAGTGGCCTTTTATAGTGAGAAGCTTAATGAGACCAAGAAGAAGCATTCATCGTATGAAATAGAGCTCTATTCCTTAGTTCAATGTCTTAGGAAGTGGAGAAATTATTTTTTGCCCAAGGAATTTGCTGTGTTTACAGATAATCAAGATCTTAGCTACATCAACATTAAAGAGAAGTTGAGCAATAGACAACTAAAGTGGACGGAGTATTTGTAGACATCTACCTTCACATTCAAGAATAAGAAGGGATAGTTAAACAAAGTGGCAGATGCACTAAGTAGGAGGATTATGATAGTCCAAAAGATTCAGATCCAAAGCATTAGAATAGAGATTTTTAAGAATCTCTACAAAGAAGTTGAGGAATTTGCTAAAGCCTACAATGTATGCATGGATTTTTAGAATCATTTTCATAGAAAAATTTACCTTGCAAAATGGAATGTTATTTAAGGGTAATCGGTAGTGTGTGCCAAGGGGTTCCATGAGAGATAACCTAATATAGGAGAGGCATAATGGCAGCTTGAGTGGTCATTTTGGTATCAACAAAACCATGGAACTAGTGCAAAGGTTCTACTATTGGCCAAAACTAGCAAGGGATGTAATGAATTATGTGGAGCATTGCATGCAGTGCATAAAGCCAAAGGAGGAATCATCGATGCAAGTTTATATCAGCCTTTACCAATTCCAAATAGACCATGGGATTGTGTAAGTATGATTTTTTTATAGGTTTACCAAAAACCAAGCAAGGGTATGATAGAATTTATGTTGTTGATAGATTTGGAAAAATGGGGCATTTCATTCCATGTAGGAAAACTAAAGATGCTAGTCACATTGTACACTTAATTTTCAAGGAGGTTGTATGAATTCATGTAATCTCATTAAGCATTGTATCTAATAAGGATGTTAAATTTATGCTCCATTTTTGGAAAACCTCATGGAAAAATCTTGGTACAAACATGTCATTTGGTTCATCTTACCATCCTCAAACTGATGGTTAGACTAAAGTAGTTGATAGGACCTTAGGAAACCTTCTAAGGTTCCTGACTAAGGAATATGGTCAAAGTTGGGATGTTATTATTTCACAAACAGAGTGTTCCTATAATGATCGCAAGAGTAGGACCACCGGAAAGAGTCCTTTTTAGATAGTTTATTGAATGCATCCAAGAGGTGTATGTGAACTAAGATATCTTGGTGATATGGATTAGAGAAGTGGACAACTTGAAGACTTTGCTCAAACTATGAAGGAGATTCAAGAGAAATTCAAGAAGATAAACCAAGATAACACTCAAAAACTGAAGGCCAAAGTGGATGAAAAGAGGACAAACATTTAGTTTACTATTGGTGACTATGTAATGATCCATTTGAATAAAGCAAGGCTTCAAAAAGGTGTTCCTATGAAGCTACAAATGTAGAGGGTAGTTCCTTGCAAAATCTTGTCAAAGTATGGAGAAAATACCTATAAGGTATACTTACCTTTAGATTTAGGCACATCCCATATTTTCAATGTGCAAGACTTGGTGGCATAGAAAGGTACCTTACCTCAAATCAATCCATATGTTCATGTTGACCTTGAATTGTTGAGATAATTGGTGTTACACACATTGCATTATATTGTTATATTGTATTATTTTATTTGATTTTATTATGTAATGTTTCACCTCTATGGGTATGCAGCATGTAAAGATTAACATAAGATATACTTGATGATTTGTATTGTAACATTGTGATAATATTTAATGTAATTATTTAATATTGAGGAAAAGAATTAAATTTCCAATAATAAATGTGGGGATCAATGGGTTAGGTAGCACATGGTTTATGTAATACCACATAGAGGTTTTGTGCGACTTGCTACTATATAAGTAGCCACAAGGGTAGTTTTTGGTGAGAGAGAAGATAGAAGGCAAAAAGGCAAGAGTTAAGTAGGACAAGGCTTGACAAGTTAGCCAAGGGAGCATTTGTGAAGGTTAGAAGCATCGCATGGGATGTGTGGATTCATGCTTGTTCACATAGATTTCTCAGTGGTGGCTATGGTTTCGAAGGCTTCCATGGTTATATTGAAATGGTATTTTTGCTAAAGAATACATGATGATGGATGCTTTTGGAGCCTAGGTTTTTCCTTGAATGAGGGTTTCCCAAGGTATATCTTGTCTCACAATTTTTTGTGGGTATTTTGTGTATTCTTTTGCATAAAGATTTCAATTTTGTATTTATTTTAGATCTATTATGGGTTATGTGGAAATGGTTATATTCTTTCTTACAAGTGGCATCAAAGCTATGGTTTTATTCTTGTAACCTTAGATTGAATCCATGGGAATGTATAAGAGGATAAAAGAAATTTCAAGATATATTAGTTGTTTATTGCAAATATGAGGGTTTTGGGTTTGTTGTTATAATGGGATATGGGTAGATTTTTGGGCATGTGAAATTGTTGGACAAAATGATTCTTTTTCAAATGCTTCAATTAAATGAGGGTTTTACAAGAGCTTGCAAAAATGACCTCCTAGGTAAAAACATACCTCGCCATTGGATCTAGGTTGATGTTTCCATAAATTTTGATATATAATATGCCCTAGTTTGGCCATGTTCAGAGGAAATGAAAGAGTTTTTAAGTTTTAGCCCATGATGGCTATCAAATTTATTCCCATCAAAATTTTTATCACAAAAAAAAACCATACTGAAAATGGTAAAAAGACTATCTTAGTAAAATGACCACAACTTTCTCTTAGAATATCGGATTTCAGACTTCTTATAGGCATTGAAAAGCTAGTTCAGAGCACTATATCTTGGTGTAGGTTTGGTTCAATGATTTTGACATTTTGTCAAGTTTTAAGAGCTAGAAATTCATATGATATTTATTTTGAGCATAGATTAGGGCATAACTTGGGCATACAGAGTCAAATTTTGGACTTCGAGTAGTCAACAAAAAGAACTTGGAGAGCTCCATACATTGGTTCAAATTTGGTGTAGGTTTGGCATAGTTTATTTGGTGATATATTAATCTGAATATTTTATGGAACATATTGACTGTGATAACATTGTGAGTTTATGACATTGTATATTTGGATATTTAGATTGGTCTCATGATGATATGGTTATCAATATGTGGTTTGGATATCTATGATGACTTGTTGGGTCTACAAGTTGTGTAGAGTTGTAAGTAGTCTATATTTATAGGTTGCATCTATGGCTTGGTTATGGATTGTCTTTGCCCATTGATCTTTCATTATTGATGGATATTCAAATTGGTGTCTTGGATTATGGTTTTCTATGCCCTAAGTCACATAATTTTATGATATTTCTTCATGTAGAAGGGATGAGATGTTGTTATCAAGTACAGTCATGGCAAAGAATTGTGGTTGACTATTTTATGCTGATAGGTTGGACACATTGAGAGCTAGTTGCTTGGTTCATGGATGTGATCATGATATCATGGATTTTGGCATGACATAATTGGATGTATAGGTACATCCTTGATTTTGATTTGTTTGGATTCCTGATTTGATTATGGTGGTATATCTTCTTGGTTGAGGATCATGGGTATTTTTTTTCTTTTGAGAATCTCATGATATGTACCTTGATTTCTTTGATGGCTTGATGCCATGGTGGATTCTCATGGTTAGAGGATGTTTTCTCATCATGATGTCATGGATAGCTTGGATACATGGTTTAGTGGGAGCTTCTGATAGTGATGGGGTAACAATGCAAGATAAGTTCCTAGTTTAGTTTGTATCTTCTTGGTTTGGAGATCTTGGTTTTACTTGGTACTAAAAATTTGGTTGTGTGTGTAGACCTAGAGGATTTTCATGTAGGAGATGGATTTTATAATGCCATAGGTGACCTAGTACCATATTTGACTGGGATTTTTTTTTGCATTGATAAAATTATTGAGTGTTTGCAGATGTTGGAGGTTTGTCTTAGATCCTATTGCTGCAAAAGCATCTTTGACATTTGCATGGTACACTTGTTATTTTCATGGTGTGTGAAGATGGTTAGATCTTGAGGACTTGTACAGTTCTTGGTTATCTTCACGACGTGTGAAGATGGTTATTCATAGCATGTGGAGATGGTTTTTCTTTGTGTTGTGTGGAGATGGTTGCATCTTGAGGACTCACAGGGTTCTTGGTAAAGGTGTGGTTTATGCTTTCATTTGGCATGTTATCCTTAGTGTTAGGATAGTTTTATTTTTATGTCATGGTATACTCTTGCTATGTGTTTAGAGTTTTGACATGTTATAGTATGTTCATATGTAGCATGTTGTCTCTTTTGAGATGGTAAGATCATTTTGGCATGTTTATGTTCCTGAGGCCATGGTTGGAACTTTGATAATGATCTTGGTTTAGTTTCTTGGTATTGAGTACATTGATCATAAGCTAAATACTTTATGATATTGTTATGTCACTTTTAGAGTTGCCATGGATTGACTAGTTATAGGTGCTCATGGATACTTAGAGATAGTGGCGATGCTAATTTCTCTTGGATTAGAGAAGTATTTATTGGGATGATTGATGGTTTCAATAGGAAGTTTGAGGGGCATTCACCTAATATGGACATGAGAGGAGATTATTCTTCGATGATTCTTGGTTGGAGACTTGGATATCTTGATGATAATTCTCATTCCTCACTCTTAATCTACTTGGGGGTTCGCTACTTAAGAGGTATAGCGCATTCTTTCTCTCAAGTGCATTTTATTTATGCTTTTCTTCTCTAGATATGGATCTTGAGCCATGGTACATGACTTAGTTCTAGAGGAATCATTTGAGAGATGGTTTAGCATTGGTTATCTCCTTATGCATATGTTTTTATGTTGGTTGAGTTTGGGAGATGGTTTATTGGGCATATTCCTTGGATTAGGAATGGTTATTCCTTGTTTTAGGAATGATTTATGAGTTTGATCTTCTTGTGAGAGGCTTACATCCATGATTATTTATATGGTATGGTTTGGGTGTTGTTGAGGCTTCTCAGTTGGGGTATTATGGAGGAGATCATACTTGCACAATTTATATCTAAAGGTGTGCGTAGAAGGACATGATACAGATTATAATTTGCATGGTTTCTCTTGGTCTTGGATATCTTCTTGGATGTTCAATTTTTCTTACATTGGATTTAAGATTGGTTAGAGATTGTGATCACTGGTTTGTGTTCATGTATCTCATGTGAGAGATGACATGGTTATTCCTTCATCTCTTTCCTTTTTTGGTTGTGGAGAACTTGGGAGAGTGTTGGAGACTTGTTATGAGAGTTGTTCTTGCAGGTTATTGGTTTATGTATTGTGGATGTCCTTGATACTACAAAGACTCACTCCTTTGAGATGTTATGAGTGAATTGGATATAGATTTGAAATTATCTTTTGTAGTGGTAGTTTCTTGATATATATATGGTAGGTATTGCTCTTGAGGCTTGTGATTGTGGATTATAAATTGGATATATTGATGATGTAAGATTCACTTGGTATACCTTTGGATGTATGGATAGTTGGATGGGCTTGGCACTAGTTGTGTGTGCTATTTCAGCTTTGGATATTTTAAAAACTATAGATACATCTAATTACCTTTGGATTAGTTACCTGTGCTTAAAATTTTAGTTGGTATGGGATTTTATGATCTTCTAATGAAACAGGTTGGGTGGCTTTCTCTTTGGATGGCTTCTATGTATGTCTAGTGGTAGTGGCATAATAGAAGGTGGCTTCATTCATATTTGACATGCTCGATACTTTGATTTTTTTGTGGGTACCAAGATGGAGCACATGGTGTACTTTGATCCATGATGGTGGATGTGTTAGGAGGGATTGTTCCCTTATTCATTTATGTGGCTACGGATTGATCCAATGCAATGAATACAACAAGTGAGAGATTGTTGAGATAATTGGCGTTGCACACATTGCATAATATTATTATATTGTATTATTTTATTTTATTATGTAATGTTGTACTGAGATGGGTGTGCAACATGTAGAGATTTCCATGGGATATACTTGATGAGTTTTATTATAACATTGTGCTAATACTTCATGTAATTATTTAATATTGGGAAAGAGAATTAAATTTCCAATATTAAATGTCAAGGTCAATGGGTTAGGTAGCACATGGTTTATGTAATACCACTTGGTGGTTTTGTGGGACTTGCTACTATATAAGCAGCCACAAGGGTAGTTTCTGGTGAGAGAGAAGATAGAAGGTAAAAAAGCAAAAGTGGAGTGGGACAAGGCTTGATAGGTTAGCCAAGGGAGCATTTGTAAAGGTTGGAAGCATGGCATGGGATGTGTGGATTCATGCTTGATCATATACATTTTTTGGTGGTGGCTATGGTTTTGAAGACTTCCATGGTTGTATTGAAATGGTATTTTTGTTGAATAATACATGGTGATGGATGCTTTTGGAGGATGGGTTTTTCCCTCAATGAGGGTTTCCTAGGGTATATCTTGTGTCACTATTTTTTTGTGACTATGTTGTCTATTATCTTCAATGTGCATTTCAATTCTGTATTTATTTTAGATCTATTATGGGTTATGTGGAAATTTTTATATTCTTTGTTGCAAGTTTCCTTGCATGAACTTGTTGGAACACCTAATATCAACAAATTGGAAGCAGAGAAAGTGTTAGACTCAAGGGTGTAGAAGTCTACAAGGCACAAGGTATATATGGAACATCTCATTTAATGGAAGGGAAAGCAAACTTTAAAGGATACTTGGGTTTCTAAAATGGAGTTCAAGAAGGTTACACTACCCTTAACCATGTTCCCATTAGGTGGGACTTTTTTTTTGATGGGGGAGTATGGTGTAGGGGCACCTAGGTAGGCTAAATGGTAGACCTAGGTCTTCTTTGGTGTTTTTGGCTTGTATTGATTCTATCTACATCACTAGAGTAATAATAGGATAACAATTTTCCTATGGTGATGTTAAATAGGTTTGAAGAGTCCCACAATGCAATATTGGTCCTAATTGCTCAAAAAGTGCACATTTTTCTCCATAGAACATTTTTGGGTTTTGAGGGACATATAGGGAAATAAAGTGTTTTAGTTTCCATATTATTTCTTTTGGATCCATCTTAGGCCTTTTGGAAATTTTTGTAGTACGTAGAGGTATTTTGGTTAGAAATTTTGCAAAATTGCAAAACTTGCTCATTTCTTGCAAAGTTGTCATTGACAACTATTGCAACTTTTATGGAAAAAGAGAAACTTCTTCATGGGAGCCCTTCAACCACTTGAAGTAGTTTTAAATGTACATTTCAAGCCTATATAATTTCTAACTCATCCTTTTCAAGAGGTTGGAAGAAGGAGAAATGGCATTGTATATAATGTAATCAACATTTTTCATTATTACAACAGTTTCTTGTTTTGAGTATTTTTTCATGCTTTGTATGGATCAGACTTAGGGTTTTCTAAGTTTGAAGTGTTTTTTGAGGTTCTAATTCATTTATATTTTTATCTTTTGTTTTTTTCATAGAGTTTTGTGTGTTCAAATAAATTATCTTGTAAGTTCATAGGTTGTTGTTCTGAATTGGGCAACCATCACAAAATGGAGTCTTAAGGCCATTTCCCACCAAATGAAATGTACAGACTCTTAGGATTTGGAAATAGACTCATTTTAAATTATTTATAGAAATAAAGAGTCCGTTGGAAGCATGAAAAACATTTTTAGTGTGATGGCCTAGGCAAGTAAACAATGTTTGGTTAGGGATCATAAATATGAAAAAGAGCATTTGGAGTGGATTGAAAGGTTTGATTCTTCAATACAAAAATGTGGTGAGAAATTAGATGGTGAGGGCTAACTAAATTCTAGATGATGACTCTTGGTATGGATTTTTAAGAGGTTTAAAACCCAAACAACAAATAAATTCTTTCAAATCCTCAAATTAAGCCTAAAATTATGTTTCTGTTGTACGAATAAGTTGGTGGGTGGCTTAAGAGTTACAAAATCTTCAAGTACTCCAAAAATGGCATCTAGAAATGTTTTTTTTTTACCATTATTAAAAGGCTTTTTTAAATATATCAATTTTAGTGCATTTGGAGGGCTAATTCTTGTAGCCTTTTTCCAAGCAACCAAGTACAAATTAACCTATGGATTGCAATTTGAATAGGATTTTTCACTTGTTTTAGGTGTAGTATTTTGATGAGTAACCTAAGGTATGCCTAGGTATTCATTTGACCAAATGGAAAGGTCCAAGGATAATTGGGGTTATTTGTGTGTTTGTGGGAGTTTGAGAAATCTTGTACTAACTTGTTGATGTGCACCAGTTGAAGAAGTGTGATCTCTTTGATAGAATCCTTAGAGGCATAGGGTGTGAAAGAAGCCCTATTTTTTTAGGTGGAAGACCTAAGAAGACCCTAGAGAGCTTAGAGTTTGTGAGCAAGATTGGTTGTCACATCACATACATAAATACATACATACATACATACATTTGGATATGCAATTTTATGACCTTGGAAAAGTGTATTTGATATTTACTCAATCACCAAGAGATAATATAATTTGTAAGGATAGATATTTGCATACTTAGTTTGGTACAAATTATTTTGATTGAATTCATTTGAGGAGAGTGAGTCTGCTCATGGTGATAATGACTCTATGTATTTAATCTTTAGAAGAGGGAGACCTACAAAAGATTAGATGTTGTTTATGGATATGTGATGATTCTTTTTTGATGTGAATATATCCTCCTCTATATCAAATTTCTATATCATCAATTTGCTAGATACAAATCACTAGACTTGATTTATTGAAATGGTGGGATTAAGGTATAAACCTCAAACAAGGGTTGCATGCTATGGTGCGGTAGGAGGAAAATGGTTGTGTGAATGGTTAATTGGGAAAGTTTCAAAAAATTATACTGTTACTTGCAAGTAGTTTCATTAATTTGATAAGGGTATCATCTTTGAAAGTGGGATGATCAAAATTGGCATGTCCATCCTTATGATAGATGTCTCTATCTCATAATAGAAAATTACCTCGAATGACATGTGACAAATTATTTTAAATCTATAGAAAATTAGAATAACATTCACCTATAATATTTTTGAAGGTAAAAAATATATTAAAAATTATATCTGTGAGCTATGTTTGTCCACATTGTGGCTATTCTATTTTCTTGTAGTGGAAAATCTTCATGTTAAATATGAAGATATTGAAATTTAAAAAGATAACTATGAGAGATCTATATTTGTGTTTTTGTGATAACAAATATACAGTCTAATTTTAAGAAAAAAATAATCTTAAATGTATATGATTAAATTAAAAAAACAAGAGTACTAGTTGTAGCTATATAATTCTAGTATTATTGATTATGTTAAACAAAATGTTCAATAAAAAAAGGATGAAGTAACATAAAATGATCATCTGCTCAATCCTTGTATGACTTAATGTGAATGCATCTAATCACTACTACTATGCAAGTGTATATGTATGCATGTAAAGTAGTTCACATAGTGAACTAATTTACATACATAGATGGGCATGTGCATACAATAATCATAATTAGTTATCCATGAATTCGACCAAAGCTATTATATATGAACAAGAGATACATGTTTAGAATGAAAATAAAAGAATATTTACATAGGTACCTCTTCTCCTCTTGAATAAAATTGTTGAACAAGGGCATAGAGATCACAAGGGAATGAAAAAAAAATCTTAGATCTCTACTGATCTCCACCCTCACTTAGAGCTTTCCACCCTTTTTCATGAATATCTCTCCAAAATCAATCAAAACAAATGGGGAATGACTAATGTCATTTTTTCTTTTCTCTTTTTTTTATAATACATAATCCACAATCCACAAGATCTCTCTTTATATATTCATGCATACATATACATACATCGATATATACATATATACATACATACATACATATACACATACATACGGGTATGTGCAGGATCATGGTGTGCCAAAAAGTGGTGATCTGAAAATATGTAGTTCTAAAATGCCTCAAAGAATTTCAAAATCTATTCCAACTTTTTTCCCACCCATCCTGATACTAAATGAAAACAATTAATACCTTTATAATTCCTACTATATCTTTTGTTACCAACATTATATGGTCATCTTTAAAATATCTTGAAAATGTATTTTTGGCATGTTCTTATGTGTTTTTTACTTCAAGCACGTAGCTGATGAATTTTTTTAACCAAAATTTGATGTAGTGAAAAGGGTTTCTTAAGAATGTTCTTAGCTTTTCATAAATGTAAGGTTTGTGAAATTACGAGTTCAGTAAGTAATTATTACTTATTTTCTAATGGAGTTAGCTACAAAGTGTTGATTGACATACTGGTTGAAAAATAGCTATAACTTTCAAACCGTATAAGATTTGTGAAATCCAAAAGATGCGTGACACTCTTGACCCTCATTTCATTAAATTTCTTTAGAGGATCTTTACAATAGGATCATTAAATTTTACAAAACATAAAACATAAAACTCTAGGAAATTTATTTTAAAACATAAAACTCTAAAATCACACACACAAACATTTCAAATTTTAGATTTTAAACTCAAAACTTTTTGATATTTGCTTTGTGCCCTACATTTTAGTCATATTGTAGGTTGTCTTCCTATTGCAGACGTGCTCCTGCACCATACTCCCAAATTTCAAAAGTTTCCAAGTCCCTTGGAAACACCTGCAAAATAATAGGATCTTTACAATAGGACATTTATTTTAAAACATAAAACTCTAAACTCACACACACAAACATTTCAAATTTTAGATTTTAAACTCAAAAATTTTTGATATTTGCTTTGTGCCCTGTATTTTAGTCATATTGTAGGTTGTCTTCCCGTTGCAGACGTGCTCCTACACCATACTCCCAAATTTCAAAAGTTTCCAAGTCCCTTGGAAACACCTGCAAAACAAAGCATTAGAAAAACATATGGATCCCTTCATCTTGACTTTTGGTTTGTACTTTTCCTCCATTAGAATACTTGGCCTTTCTTGAACTTGTATCATTTGAATTTTCTCTTTCTCCTTCATCTTTACCTTTGGTTTGTTTTCCATTGGTAAGATAAAAGTTAATTGTTGCTCACTATGCATCCACTTCATCATATTCTGAATTTGTATGGCTACTACATACACTTGTAACTTCATCACATTCTGAATTTTTATTATTGCTGCATACACTTGAATTTTTATTCTGAATTTTATGTCCCAAAAATAATTTGTTGCCCTGTCATAAATATATTCAACCTCATCTTCTTTGTCCATAACATCATCTGAAACCTCTTCTTTGTAAAATTCTTCATGCTGAGTCTCCATACTACCACCATTCCTTTGCCATTCTCCCATGATGGCTATAAACTCTTCCCATAAATTAGATTCTTCTTCAGAACTTGCTGCTACACAATCTTTATCTCCATCCTCATGCCATTGCTCTTGACATTTCACTACACCATGCATTTTGAAGGCTTTATTATTTTCCTCCAAACTCTCTTTCATAGGAGTACCTTTCAGCATTGTACTCATCTCTATTTTCAAAGGACACATTACTGTTCCAACCATAACTTTATCACACTCAAATCCCATAAGACTTTCCTCTTTATTCTTCTCATCAACATTTACTTGCTGCACTGCTTCTTGTTGCAATTTATCTTCTTTCTGCTCTTCATGTTCTTTCCCTTCCAAAGGACAACTTACATCTATCATTGTTGAGATTTCTGTACCAACTTCACATACATTTGCACTATTTATGGCTGCCTTCTCTGTAGTTTCATTTGCCTCTACCAAAACTTCTTTCACTTCCTCTTTCACTTCATCATGCATTGGAAATGCTATCCTATCAATAAGACCTATACTTCTTGATTCCATCCATGTTGTATCATCCTTCAATGGAAATAAAAGCATCTTCTTCCCATTCTTTTTGATGGTATATGTGTTTTCTCTACAATCATATATGGCTGACCTGTCATATTGCCATGCTCTTCCCAAAATCAAGTGACAATCTTTTAAAGGCATAATATCACATTCAATGGTATCAAAATATGGTCCAATATTAAAAGAAACATATGAATTTTCAAACACATCAATCCACTATTCATCTCCTAACCCATATGTTCTATAAGGTAAATCATGAGGTACTCTTGGAAGATTTAGTTTCTCAACCATTTCTATTGAGATTATATTTTCAAAGGAACCACTGTCAACTATAACTTTGCATACCTTATTCTTGCACTTGCACTTTGTTCGGAATATTGAATGTCTTTGGCTATAGCTTTTTCTTTCTACTTCTTCTTCCATTATGATGCAAAGCTACACTCTAAAAACCTTTCGTGGATATACTCAACTCGAAGGGTTGCTTCAAAGGCTCAAACTCATCAATCTGGAAACCTTCACAATTTGCACATTGTATTTTGCTACAGTAACATAATCTACTACATGAACATAAAATGCTTCAGCAACATAGGACACTTAAAGAAAAAAAATCTTTTTCCACCCAAAAAATCAGTCTTGTTCTTTCACTCATTGACTCCAAGTAGTGGTAATTGTGTCTTCACAGTGACAGGAATTTTGTCAAACACTTATCCCCTCAACTAAAGAAAACTAACCATACTTTAACCATGACCAAAACAAATTGTCCAACTCAATGCTGATGATTTTAGAGCTGGGAATTTATTTTTAAATATTAAAATTGAATTTATTTCAACCACATTCCTTCTTGACAGCCATGAAAATCAAGAAAGAAAAGACTTTCCAAACTGCTGCCTTCCTATAGCAACAATGACAGTAAATAGGACAGTTTTTAGAAATGGGTCTGTTTGACCCCTCAAATCACGAGATAAATTTTTCTGGAAAGAATGAAAGTTGTTCAAAACATAATGAACTATCCTTCCAACAATTTTTGGGTCTCTATGAAACCATACATGACTGCTATAAATTTTTATTTGGACTGTAAATCTAAAATTTGAACAAACCAGCTTCACAGAATTGTGCATAACTTGCTCATTTCTAAATGAAAATGAACAAAACTTGAACTAGATGAGAGTATATTCAATGATATTTTCAAAAATATATCATGCATAACAAGGAAGTATTTCATGAAAAAGTAAGAAAAAGATTTCCACTACACTGCCCGAAATCAGGAAGCTTCAGATTTAAGGAATCTTGACAAGCATGCAATAGTTTCAACTTCAGATATTTCTCTTTCAAATGATAGTGATTTAATTCCCTTAATTCATCCAAGTGATTTAATAACAAATCAATCCAAAATTTCTTTGGATTCCTTCTCCTTCAGCATTCATAAACAAATATGAGATTTGATTCTTTCCTCCATGGAACCCCATATAACTTCAAAATCAAATACCAAATCACCTTTCCCTACCCAGATCTTTTTCTAGGCTCTGATACCAAAAATGATGCAGAGGGATTTTAGAACCTTTAGAAAACCCCCATGCAAAGACCACTCTCAAAACAACAGAGAGATCCGGCTGATAGGAAATGAACAATAATAAAATATTAAACTATTAAGATCTGATTTTCAGATTTCTTCCAAATTGTTGATCTAAATACAAACATAAAAATGTATGTAGAATACTACACAATCACATCCATACAACACTAGAAACTTAAGAAAATTATAGGAAAACTCAAGAAATTCATTCTATTCACTTTCTCCCAAAAAAAAATCTCTCTCCAAAAATCTCTCTTCCAATATCTCTCTTACAATATGCACTCTTTCTCTTTTTGAAAAACCTTCTAATGTAACTCCCAAAAATCCATCATAGCTTTCTTGTGGCGGTTACATTTTGAATGCCTACACATGGTGCTTTAGGAATATTCACCTTCTAATGTAACTCTCAAAAATCCACCATAGCTTTCTTGTGGCGGTTACATTTTGAATGCCTACACATGGTGCTTTAGGAATATTCATCATTTTCTTCCTTTTGATTTTTCCCATAAACATTTTCAAAAATTAGAAACCTTTAACACACCCAAAATAATCTAAAATAAACTCATACTAAGTCCTAAGTGGATAATGTTGGGTAGGCTTATAAGAATGCCACCTAAACATTTCCACCACAAAAAAAGGGACATTTATTTTGAAACATAAAACTCTAAACTCACACACACAAACATTTGAAATTTGAAATTTTAAACTCAAAACTTTGATATTTTCTTTGTGCCTTGTATTTTAGTCATATTGTAGGTTGTCTTCTTGTTGCAGACGTGCTCCTGCACCACATAGGTCCCTAGGGGTCCTAGAACCCCTAGGGACATATTAGAATCATTTATATGGGTCAAAGGGGGTCATGGGATGACCTATGACCCCTTTTGACACATAACATGATGACATATGTCCTTAGGGGTCCTAGGACCCCTACAGACATATTAGAATCATTTATATGGCTCGAAAGGAGTCAGAGGATGACCTATGATCCCTTTCAACAAATTTCATGATAACATATGTCCATAGGGTTTCTAGGACCCCTAGGGACCCCTTTTGACACATTCCATGATGAAATATGTCCCTAGAGGTCGTACAACCCCTAGGGACATATTAAAATTGTTTATATGGGTCGAAGGGGGTCATAGCATGACCTATTACTTCTTTCAACAAATTTCATGATGACATATGTCCATAGGGTTCCTAGGACCCATAGGGACATACTAGAACTGATTATATGGGTCAAAGGGGGTCATGGGATGTCTTATGAAACCTTTCAACACATTTGATGATGACATATATCCCTAAGGATCCTAGGACCCCTAGTGATATATTAGAATCATTTAGATGGTTCAAAGGGGGTCGTAGGATGACCTATGACCCATTTCGACATATTCAATGATGACATATGTCCCTAGGTGTCCTAGGATCCCTAGGGATATATTAGAATCATTAATATTTGTTCAAACTAGTCATAAGATGACCTATGACCCCTATCGACACATTCCATGATGACATATGTCCATAGGTTTCCTAGGACCCCTAGGGACACATTAAAATTATTTATATGAGTCGAAGGGGGTCATAAGATGACCTATGAGCTCTTTCGACACATTCCATGATGACATTTCTCTAGGAGTCCCAAAACCCCTGGGGACATATTAAATTTGTTTATATGGGTCGAAGGGGGTCATAGGATGACCTATGACCCCTTGCGACACATTCCATGATGAGATATATGCATAGGGGTCCTAGAACCCCTAGGAACATATTAGAATCATTTATATGGGTCGAAGGTGGTCACAAGATGACCTATGACCCCTTTCGACACATTTTATGACAACATATGTCCCTAGGGGTCCTAGGACCTCTAGGGATATATTAGAATTGTTTATGCAGATCGAAGGGGGTTACAAGATGACCTATTGATGCAGGAGCATCCAAAGGTATAAGGGCAATCCTGTGTCACCCAAAGAATTGTACTTTGACTTAGTTTTTGTTTCATGTCTTTACATTTTTGGATACCCATTTGGCTCAAATAAAGGTTCCAACTCTCATAGTTTAACTATCAGTGCGTTTGAAAATCTTAAAAAAATAGGAGCATGTATTTGGGCCATCATTTCGGTGACCTAGAAGGGGTGAATTGACCAGATGAATGTAATTGTGATTTAGAGCATTCCAAAAAAAGAATCAGGTCAAAAGGCCCCATGGTTTGAAAGTTATTGCAGTTTTTCGGGTTTTGGAGACCCCCTGAGAATGCTTTGAAGTTAGTTAGGGGCATTAAATGACCTTGAAAAGGGTCAAAAAATTAGGGACGAGTGAAGCTTGTCAATAGGGCTATAGAGTGCTTTGAGAGCTTTTCGAAAATGTAAACGGTTTGTCAATCGAAGCTACGGTTCAAAAGTTATGCCTCCCGAAAGTTCGGTTACCATTTTTGGATTCTTCTAGAATTGTACCGACTTCTAACGTAGCTTTCAGAACCTTCTATTTGGTCAGTGGATGCCTACTAGCACTTTCTAGAATGTACTCCTAGTCCTTAACCCTCTAGGGTCTATTTAAGGAGATTTCTGGCATTGTAAAAGGCAGTTCGGAGTGGAGTTTGAGAGGAGGTGCTAAAAGGAGAAATATTCTCCAGATTTATGCTATTGTAAGCCCTTAGGGCATGTTCTAAAGTTTATTTCTCTATACTATTTGTACTAGCTTATTTTCTCAGTTAATAGAATTTCCCTTTTCTGTTGTGTCCATTCTGTTCTTGGGTTGTGTCTCCATCAAGTGGTATCAGAGCTGGTTTTCCTGAGTGTGTAGACAGAGCGCCGACTGTGAGGCAGTTTGCACCAGGACTGTGTGGTTGTGGGTTTGAGTTAGAAGATGCCTCCACAAAGAGAGTGTGGTGGAAGGGCCATAGATATTGATCCTGAGTAGGTTAGAGCCCTCCAGAGGCAGATACAAGCATTGCAAGAGGAGCTTCGTAGAGGAGAAAATGTTGCCGCAGGTGACAATAGTGAGGATGACAATGAAGAGGAAGTAATGAGACCAGAAGAGGAAGTTGACAGGGAAGTTCTGAATCCTGTAGAGGAAAGGCTTTTTAGGGCCATTACTAAGTTTGGGAAAAGACCTACAATTGAAGTGGGTATATTTTCAAGAAATCTGAAACCAGATGAGTTGATCGATTGGATCAATGAACTGGAAGAATACTTTGAGTATGAGGATATAAGGGACCTAGATAGGGTTAAGTTTGAAAAGGCCAAACTAAAAGGCCATGCCAAAATTTGGGGGCAAGAGGTTCAACTGGAAAGACTTAGAAGAGGAAAGGAGAAGATCACAAGATGGGATCGCATGGTGGACAAATTAAAGAAGCAGTTCATTCCTGTGGACTACGAGCATGATTTGTTTAAGAAGATGCATGGGTTAAAGCAAGCAGGAAGATTAGTCCAAGAATATATAGAGGAGTTTTACCCACTCTTGATTAGAGCAGGGCATGCAGAAGCAAATAAGGAGAAGGTTGATCGTTATATCAGTGGGTTGCGACCTAGCATCCAGGAGGAATTAAGTCTCGTAAGAATAACTATCGTTGAAGAAGCATACCAAATTGCCCTACAAGTTGAAGAGAAGCTGAGTAAAAGGTTTGAAGGAAGACAAAGAGGGTGCGGTCAAGGAGGAAGGGGAAGCGGTAGACCATCTGGAGGCCGCAATGGAACCCAAAAGAAAAATGAAGATGTGGGTACTAGCAGGAACCAGAGGAATAAGGGTTTCAACCAATCCCATGATCAAGACTTTGGAAATCAGAGAGGAAGAGGTAGAGGACATGGAAAAGGAAGAGGAGGCTTTCGTGGTACCTATTTCCATTGCAATGAAGAAGGGCATCATGCCTTTGAATGCCCTCAACAACAAGGAAGGACAGATAGGAGAGCTGAAGGCCAAGCTAGGGTTGCTCATGTGGATGAGGGTGCACAATCATCACATTCAGAGGATGCAGAAAGAGGAGAGACCTTGGTAAATGAAAGAGTCCTACTAAGTGGTGAGAATGAACCAGGACAACGAAGGAGTTTGTTTCGTACCAGATGAGAGTGTGAGGATAAATGTTGTGACGTGATCATTGATGGTGGTAGCACCGATAACCTGGTATCAGAAGAGATGGTCTCTAAGATAAAGCTCAAGAGGGAGAAACATCCCCAACCCTATCGGATTTCTTGCGTAAAAGATGATCATAAGGTCCTGGTAAGTGAACAATGTTTAGTAAAATTCAAAATTGGGAGTTACCATGATGAAGTTCTCTGTGATGTTATTTCGATGGATGTTTGCCATCTATTGTTGGGTAGAACATGGTAGTTTGATAGACATGCAATACATGATGGACATGCAAACACATACTCTCCGACAAAGGATGGAGTTTGCCACAAATTGAAGCCCATGAAAAAGGAAGGTGAAAAGGTATGTAGCAGTGCTAGGATTTGTCTTGTTGATGGAAGGAAGTTTTTAGATGGCATGAAACATCAGCATATGTGCTATGCTTTGATTCTTAGGAAAGATAAAGAAGGTAGTAGTGAAATACCATTTGAAGTTTTAGATTTACTAGGGGAATTTGGAGATATTATCTCTGATAATGTTCCAGATGGATTGCCACTAGTAAGGAAAATCAGTCATTAGATAGATCAGATTCTAGGAGCTAGTTTGCCGAACAAGGCTGCTCACAGGATGACTCCTACTGAAACAGAGGAGCTAAATAGATAGGTTCAGGAGCTGTTGAGGAAGGGCTTGATTTGAGAGAGCCTAAGTCCATGTGTAGTACCTATAGTACTTGCACCAAAGAAGGATGGAGACTGGAGGATGTGTACAGATTCTCGAGCTATAAATAGGATAACCATCAAGTACTAGTTTCCTTTACCAAGGATTGATGATCTTATGGATTGCTTGAGTGGAGCTCAGTACTTCACAAAGATAGATCTAAAGAGTGGCTATCATCAGATATGAATTCGAGAAGGAGATGAGTGGAAAATAGCCTTCAAGACCAAGGAGGGTCTTTATGAGTGGTTAGTCATGCCCTTTGGATTGACGAACGCCCCAAGAACTTTCATGCGGCTCATGAATGAGGTACTTAAGAAGTTCTTATGAAAATTTGTTATTGTCTATTTGGATGATATTTTAATTTTCAGCGAGACTTTGGAAGAACATTTATTGCATATTCGTAGTGTCCTTGAAAGGCTAAGGGAAGAGAAACTATTAATTAATCTAAAGAAGTGTGTCTTTGCAAAAAGGGAGTTAGTATATTTGGGATTTGTTATATCACCTTAAGGACTCAAAATGGATCTAGAGAAGGTAAAAGCCCTCTTGGAATGGCCTACTCCAAGGTCTACTACTGAGGTAAGATCATTTCATGGTCTGGTTAGTTTTAACAGGAAGTTTCTTAAGAATTTCAGTGGCATATGTGCACCCCTAACTGATACAATAAGAGGGGATAGAAAAGAGTTCAAATGGACTGCAACAGCTACGAGAAGTTTTTAATTTCTGAAGAAGAAGGTGATAGAAAAGTCTGTGTTGGCACTTCCAAATTTTAGAAAAGTGTTCCAGGTGGATTGTGATGCTATTGACAATGCTATTGGGGCTGTATTAAGCCAAGAAGGTAAGCCTATTGCATATTTTAGTGAAAATTTGAATGATGCAAAGAAGAAGTATTCTGTTTATGATCAAGAATTCTATGCAATAGTTCAGGCCTTAAAGAAATGGAGGCATTATTTATTGCCAAAGGAATTTGTTTTGTATACTGATCATCAAGCATTATAGTACCTAAATAGCCAAGGTAAATTGAATCAGAGGCATATGAAGTGGGTAGAATTCTTGCAGAGTTATACATTTGTGTTGAAGCATAGAAGTGGAAAATCTAACAGGGTTGCAGATGCACTAAGTAGGAGATAGTGACTGCTTACAGTAATGCAGGTTGAAGTAGTTAGGTTTGATGAACTCAAGAATTTGTACCCCAAGGATCTTGATTTTGCTAAAGCATGGAAAGCTTGTAAAGAGCTTGTTTCTGTAGATAGAACAAAGTGGTTAGATTATTTGATTTAGGATGGCATGTTATTTAAAGGTAGTCAATTGTGCATTCCAAGGAGTTCCATGAGGGAAAATCTGATTAAGGAGAAACACAGTGGAGGGATGGCAAGACATTTTGGTCGAGATAAGACCATTTCCATTCTTAGAGAACATTATTTTTGGCCTCAAATTTCACAGGATGTGAAGAAGTTCATACAAAGTTGCCAGGTTTGTCAAGTTGCTAAGGGGTTTAGTCACAATACGGGTCTTTATCAACCATTGCCTATTCCATCAAGGCCATGGGAGGACATAAGTATGGATTTTGTTCTTGGATTGCTAAGGACACAAAGGGGTAATGACTCAGTATTCGTGGTGGTTGATAGGTTCTCCAAAATGGCACATTTCATTCCATGCCACAAAACTCATGATGTTGTCCATATTGCAGACTTATTTTTCAAAGAGGTCGTAAGACTACATGGTCTTCCAAGGAGTATAGTTTCTGATAGAGATACTAAACTTGTGGGGTATTTCTGGAGGACATTGTGGAAGAAGTTGAGAACAGACTTAAAATTCAGTTCCACGCATCACCCATAGACTAATGGCGAAACAAAAGTGGTAAATAGAAGTCTGGGCAATTTGCTGAGATGTTTAGTTGGAGATAAGCCCAAGGGATGGGATTTGATTCTACCATAGGCAGAGTTTGCTTATAATAACTCTGTAAATAGGAGTATTGGAAAATCACCATTTCAAATTGTATATGAGAATAGCCCAAGGAATGCACCAGAATTGAGGAAGATAGAACAAGGGGAGAGGACAAGTGCTGAAGCTGAGGAATTTGCTGAACACATCAAGCATCTACATGAGGAGGTTCAAGCACACATTATCAAGATGAATCAAGAGCATAAAGCTAGGGCTGATCAAAGGAGAAGACATAAGGAATTCCAAGTAGGGGATCTAGTAATGGTGCACTTACGAAAAGAAAGATTTCTAGTCGGTACTTACAACAAGCTGAAAATGAAGAAATTTGGCCCCTGCAAAGTTTTGAAGAAACATAATTCAGGAAATGCATATGAGGTGGAGCTACCAGATGGTATTCACATTTCTCCCATTTTCAACATTGCAGATTTAACAAAGTATCATGATGATGGTGCAGATGAGGAGCTGGTTTTAGAGCCATGTCCAATTCCTGCTTCTAAGAAGGAGGAGATAGAAGACATTCTAGATCATCGTGTGGGTAGGAGTACTAGAAAAAAGTAGTATGAAGAGTATTTGGTCAAATTGAAAGGACGACCAATCGAGGACTCAACTTGGATTTCAGCAGCTGAGGTTTCCCATTTGGTATTTCCTCTACCATCCATAAAGTGACAGGGTCACTTTTCAATCTACCCTGGGTGCCTGATGCAGGAGCATCTAAAGGTATAAGGGCAATCCTATGTCACCCAAAAAAAAGTACTTAGACTTAGTTTCTGTTTCATGTCTTTACATTTTTGGATACCCATTTGGCTCAAATAAAGGTTCCAACTCTCATAGTTCAACTATCAGTGCGTTTGAAAATCCCAACAAAATAGGAGCATGTATTTGGGCCATCATTTTGGTGACCTAGAAGGTGTGAATTGACCAGATGAATGTAATTGTGATTTAGAGCATTTCAAAAAAAGAATCAGGTCAAAAGGCCCCATGATTTGAAAGTTATTGTAGTTTTTCGAGTTTTGGAGACCCCCTAAGAATGCTTTGAAGTTAGTTAGGGGCATTAAATGACCTTGAAAAGGGTCAAAAAAATGGGGGACATGCAAAGCTTGTCCATAGGGCTATAGAGTGCTTCGAGAGCTTTCCAAAAATGTAAACGGTTTGTCAATCAGAGCTACGGTTCAAAAGTTATGCCTCCCGAAAGTTTGGTTACCATTTCTAGATTCTTCTAGAATTGCACCGACTTCTAATGCAGCTTCTGGAACCTTCTATTTGGTTGGTGGATGCCTACTATCACTTTCTAGAATGTACTCCTAGTCCTTAACCCTCTGGGGTCTATTTAAGGAGATTTCTGGCATTGTAAAGGATAGTTCGGAGTGGAGTTTAAGAGGTGGTGCTAAAAGGAGAAATATTCTCCAGATTTATGCTATTGTAAGCCCTTAGGGCATGTTCTAAAGTTTATTTCTCTGTACTATTTGTACTAGCTTATTTTCTCAGTTAATATAATTTCCCTTTTCTGTTGTGTCTATTATGTTCTTGGGTTGTGTCTCCATCACCTATGAACCCTTTCAACACATTCCATGACAACATATGTCCCTAGGCGACCTAGGACCCCTAGCGACATATTCAAATTATTTATATGAGTTGAAAGGGGCCAGAGGATGACCTATCATCCCTTTCGACACATTCCATTATGACATATGTCTCTACGGGTCCTAGGACCACTAGGAACATATTAGAATCATTTATATGGGTTGAAAGAGGTCATAGGATGACCTATGACCCCATTTGACACATTTCATGACGACATATGTCCCTAAGGCTCCCAGGACCCCTAGGGACATATTACAATCATTTATATGAGATGAAGGGGGTCATAGGATGACTTATGACCCCTTTCGACATATTTCATGACTATATATGTCCCGAGGAGTCCTAAGACCCCTAACCACATAGTATAATCATTTATATGGGTCAAAAGGGGTCATAAGATGACCTATGACCACTTTTGACACATTCCATGATGACATATGTCTCTAAGGGTCCTAGGATTGGTAGGGACATATTAGAATTGTTTATATGGGTAAAAAGGGGTCATAGGTCATCCTATGACCCCTTTTGACAAATCTCATGATGACATATGTCCCTAGGGGTCCTTGACCTCTAGGGACATATTAGAATCATTTATATGGGTTGAAGGGGTTTATACGATGGCCTATGATCCCTTTTGATACATTCCCTAATGATAGATGTACCTAAAGGTCCTACGACCCCTAGGGACATATTAAAATTATTTATATGTGTATTACAACATATGTCCCTAGGGGTCCTAAGACCCTTAGGGACATATTAGAATCATTTATATGGGTTGAAAAAGGTTAGGAGATTACCTATTACCCCTTTCGACAAATTTTATGATGATATATGTCCATAGGGGTCTTAGGACCCCTAGGGATATATTTGAATCATTTATATGTGTCAACAGGGGTCAAACAATGACCTATGATCCTTTTTGACACATTCCATAATGACATATGTCCCTAGGGATCCTACGACCCTTAGGAACATATTAAAATTATTTATATGGGTTGAATGAGGTAATAAGATGACCTATGACCGCTTTTGACACATTCTATGATGACTTATGTCCCTAGGGGTCCTAGAACCCCTACGGACATATTAATATCATTCATATGGGTCGAAGGGGGTCATAGGGTGACCTATGTCCCTAGGACCCTTAGGGACATATTACAATTTTTCATACGGGTCAAATGGGGTAATAGGGTGGCCTATGACCCCTTTCAACACATTTTATGATGACACATATTCTTAGGGGTCCTATAACCCCTAAGGACATATTAGAATCGTTCATATGAATTGACGGGCGTCATAGGATGACCTATGACCCCCTTCAACCCATTACAAGATGACATGTGACCTAGGTTTCTTAGGACCCCTAAGGAGATATAAGAATTGTTCATGTGGGTGAAAGAAGGTCATAGCATGACCTATGACCCCTTTCAACCCCTTATATGATGACATATGTTGCTAGGGGTCCTAAGACCCCTAGGGACATATTTGACTCATTCATATTGGTTGAAGTGCCTCATAGGGTGACTTATGACCCCTTTCGACCCATTCTATTATGACATATGTCCTTAAGGGTCGTAGGACCCTAGGGACATATTAGAATCATTCATATGGGTTGAAGGGATAATAGCATGACCTATGACCCCTTCTACCCATTACATGATGGCATATGTTCTTAAGAGTCCTAGGACCCATAGGGATATATTAGAATCATTCATATAATCACCCTATGACCCCTTTTGACCCATTACATAATGACATATGCTAGGACCCTTAGTGACATATTAGAGTCATTCATATGGGTTTAAGTAGGTAATGAGGTGACCTATGACCCCTGTTGACACATTCCATGATGACAGATGTCGCTAGGGGTCCTAAGACCCTTAGGGACATATTAAAATCATTCATATGGGTTGAAGGGGGTCATAGGGTGACCTATTACCCCCTTCAAAACATTCCATGATGACATATGTCACAAGGGGTCCTAGGACCCCTAGCGATATATTAGAATAATTCATATGGGTTGATGGGGGTTATAGGGTGACCTATGACCCCCTTCGACCCATTCTATGATGACATATGTCTGTAGTGGTCCTAAGACCCCTAAAGACATATTAGAATCATTCATATGGTGTGAAGGGTGACCTATGATCCCCTTTGATACATTCTATGATGATATATGTCTCTAGGGGTGCTAGGACCCCTACGAACATATTAAAATCATTCATATGAGTCGAAGGGGGTCATAGGCCACCCTATGACCCCTTTTAACTCATTACATTATGAAATATGTCCCTAGGGGTCCTAAGACCCCCTAAGGATATACTAGAATCATTCATATGGGTTGAAGGCAATCATAGAGTGACCTATGAACCTCTTCGATGTATTCTATGATGACGTATGTCCCTAGGGGTGCTAGGATCCCTACAGACATATTGGAATAGTTCTTATGGTTTAAAGGGGGTCATAGGGTGACTCTTGACCCTCTTCGACACATTCATATAGGTCAAAGGCTATCATAGGGTGACCTATGACCCCTTTCATCTGATTACATGATGACATATCTCGTTAGGGGTCCTAGGACCCCAGAGACATGTTAGAATCATTCATATGGGTCAAAGGGGGTAATAGGGTGACCTATGACCCCCTTTGACACATTCCATGATGACACATGTCCCTAGGGGTCCTAAGGCCTTAGGGATATATTAGAATCATTCATATGGGTTAAAGGGGGCCATAGGTTGACGTATAAATCCCTTCAACACATTCAATGATGACATATGTCCCCAAGGGTCCTAGGACCCCTAGGAACATATTAGAATCATTTATGGAATTTGAAGGGGGTCATAGGGTGACCTATGACTGCTTTTAACCCATTCCATGACAACATATGTCCTTGGTGGTCCTAGGATGCCTAGGGACTTATTAGAATCATTCATATGGATCGATGGTGGTCATAAGGTGACCTATGAGCCTGTTCTACCCATTACATTACGACATATGTCCCTAGGTGTCCTATGACCCCCTTTGACACATTCCATGATCACATATGTCCCAAGGGGTCCTAGGAGCCTTAGGGATGTATTGGAATTGTTCTTATGACCCCCTTCCACACATTACATGATGACATATGTCCCTAAATTTCCTAGTGCCTATAGGGACATATTAGAATCATTCATATGGGTCAAAGCCTTCAACACATTTCATGATGACATTTGTCCTTAGGGGGCATATGACCCTTAGGGACATATTAGAATTGTTCATATGGGTCAAAAGGTTGTCATAGGGTGATCTATGACACCTTTCGTCTCATTACATGATGACATATGTTCGTAGAGGTCCAAGGACCCCTAGGGACATATTAGAATTATTCATATGGGTTGAAGGGGTCATAGATTGACCTATGACCCCCTTTGACACATTCTGTGATGACATATGTCCCTAGGGGTCTTAAAACCCCTAGGGACATATTTGAATCATTCATATGGGTTGAAGGGGGTCATAGGGTGACCTATGACCTCTTTCAACCCATTTCATGATGATATATGTCCCTAGGGGTCCTAGGATGCCTAGGGACATATTATAATCATTCATATAGGTCAAAGGGGTTCATAGGGTGACTTATGAACCTCTTCGACCCATTCCATGATGACATATGTATCTAGGGGTCTTAGGACCTTAAAGGATATATTAGAATAGTTCATATGTGTTGAAGGGGGTCATAGGGTGACCTATGACCCCGTTTGACCCATTATATGATGACATATGTCCCTAGGGGTTGTAGGACCCCTAGGGACATATTGGAATTATTCGTATGGGTTGAAGGGGGTCATAGGGTGACCTATGACCCTCTTCAACACTTTCATATGGGTCGAATGGCATCATAGGGTGACCTAAGACACCCTCCAACACAATCATATGGATCAAAGGGGATATAGGGTGACCTATGACCCCTTTTGACACTTTCCATGATGACATATGTCGCTAGGGGTCCTACAACTCCTAGGGACATATGAGAAATATTCATATAGGTTGAAGGGGATCATAGGGTAACCTTTGACCCCTTTTGACCCATTCCATGATGAGATATGTCCCTAGGGGTCATAGGACACCTAGGAACATATTAGAATCATTCATATGGGTCCAAGGGGGTCACAGGGTGACCTATAACCCCCTTCGACACATTTCATAATGGCGTATTTCAAAGGTGGTCATATTGGACAGAATTGTTCAATTTTTTGTTGTCTTTGATGTCACATAAATGTCATATCAATCATAAGATAGAGTCTACAGAGCTCAGAAGGTCAGCAAGGTAGAGGACAATGTCTATCGAGCTCAGAAGGTTAGCAAGGCAAATGATAGAGTGTAACAAGCTTAGATGGTTAGTGAGGAAAAAGTATTGAATCTACTGAGCCCAGCAGGTTACTAAAGAAAGCTTGCAGTATCTACTGCGTAAACAGTTCTTATCGAGTTGACTCGGTCATCAAAGAAAATGTTGCAGAAATAGTTCTTACCAAGCTCACTTGGTCATCAAAGGAAATGCAATAGAAATAGTTCTTACTAAGCTCACTCAGACATCAAAGGAAATGTGGCAAAAATAGTTTTTACTAAGTAAACTTAGTAGAAAAAAGGATTTTAAGGATATTGCAATGTTAACTAAGTCAAGAAGGTTAACTTAGGAAATTTCTAGAAGCAGTATTTATCGAGTAAGGTTGGCCAATAAAGGATTTCATTATTTTATGAAATAAAATTTATTTCTTTAGAGTAATATTTGTAACTGACAGATGTATGGTTTATTGGTAAATGTAACATGTAAATGGACTGATTTGACAACCTGAATGGTATAATTAAGAGGTCAAGTTGTGAATTCTAAGTGTGAGTGGAAGTGTGAATGGAATTAACGTAATATGAGAACTAATTATTGTGGACGCAAATTTTGAAGATGATCAGAGATCATTGAGGAGTTGCAAAGCTATATTTGATCAAAGAGGATCTAATGATGTTGAACAGAGACCAAATTTAGTTGCATCTTGTTTAGGTCAATTCATTATTGCTTTCTAACCATTGTAGCAGTGATTTCAAATCTCTTAATAGAGTTGGTTTAACAACCATTTTGTAAATCCTCTAATAAGGTAACAATTCAGTTGAATTGATCTAAAGACCTCTAGCAAGGCCTCTCTTAATAGGGTGATTAAATCCTTTAACATGGTCAGACCTAAAATCGTGTATTGTAACTTTTAACAAGGTTGGCTCCTAATAGGGCTCACTTCAAAAGAGTGAAAAATTGGTGACTAAACATTAAATTAGGTGTCTCTTGTGTTCATTTTTTTTTTCAGTTACATACATGAATGCTTGAAGATAAGTAATAGTTTAATTTACCGAGTTACAGTATTTGTTTGCTGAGTATCAATAGTAACTAGATCTTTAAGACATCTAAGGGATCTATGGATTAATTTTTTTTAGTAACAAATTCACCCACCCTCTCAGTTACTCTCTCTTTAATCCCAACAATTGGTATTAGATATTTTGGTGCTTACAAGAAAAGATTTCAAGGATCTAAGCTAAAGATCAGGATGTCTTACAAAATGGAAATTCTAATACTTAATATGGACAACTTTTCAGCATGGCAAGGATTGATGATACTTCATCTGGCTTCTATTGGTGATATAGGGATAAAGTACCTCAATAAAAAATATGAATAACCTTCTAGTACATTATCTATCAATGATATTGTTGAATAGAAGACTCACAACAACATGATGATAGATATAGCATCTACTCTGAGTTATGAAGAATTTGATGACATCAAAGATTTCAAAACTACCTTTGAAATGTGGAACAAGCTGAAAGAGATCTATGGAGGAGATGATAATGTGAGAAGAGTCAAAGCAGAAAGTTTGAGAGGACAATTTGATCAAATGAGGATGAGAGAGGATGAAAATATTGCAAAGTATATTGAAAGAGTTAAAGCATGTGTTAGAGCAATCAAAGCATCTGAAGGAGATATCAATGATGAGATAGTTATAAGTAAAGTTTTTAGAAATCTACGTCCCATTTATGCAATCAAAGTCTCTGTAATTCAAGAAATAAGATGTGAGGCAAATGATAAAATAAATTTAGAGGCCATAGTTGGAAGATTGACTGCATTTGAGCTAGACAACTATGACAATTATGTTCCAGCTACCAAGAACATTGAATCAACATTTTAAGCCAAGCTTTCACTCAAAGAAAAAAGGATAAAGATGAAGGATCCACAATCAAACAGTGATCTTGAGGTGGTTGAAGCTTTACTAGCAAGAAAATATTCAAGAGGCAAAGGGAAATACAATGGTAAGGTTCCTCTAACATGCTTTTCTTGTAAAAAAATTGGATATATTGCAGCTAGGTGCCCAAATAAGTAGAACAAAGATGAGAAGAAAGGTCACAAGTATAATGGAAAGAAAGACTTCAAATCATTCAAGGATAAAGGTAAGAAAACATGTTTCACAACTAAAGATTCTAATGATTCTAATGATGAAGATGATGAAATTTTCTACATTGTTGTCAAAGGTGAGTCTGATAATGATGAAGAAATGACACTCATTTCTCATATGAGAAAAAATGATACATGGATCATAGATAGTGGTTGCTCTCATCACATGACTGGTGATAAAACTAAGTTCGAATACTTTGAAGACTATGATGTTGGTAGTGTAAGATTTGGTAACAATGAACCTTGTTGTATAAGAAGAAAAGGAAGAATCTCACTAACCAAGGAACTTGTATGTGAGAATGCATATTGAGTAGAAGGACTAAAGCATAATTTTTTGAGTGTGTCACAGCTACTCAATAATGGATTCAAAGTAGAATTTATGCATGGAAAAGCAAGATTGTTGGATGGCAAAGGAAAGCTGATTGGATCAGGCACTCAAACAAAAGTTAACTTATTTTATCTTGAACTTGGTGAATGTTCATGTTTCATTGCTCATATTGAAGAAATTTTGCTATGGCATAGGAGGTTATGTCATGTAAACTTTGAAAACTTGATAAAGATCACTAAATTTAGGAAAGTAAGAGGTATTCCTAACATAAAGAAACTTGAGGTTGGTCTATGCAAGGATTGTCAAATTGGTAAAATGGGAAAGAATAGTTTTAAAAGAAAGAACAATCAAACTGAAAAAGTTCTAGAAATTGTGCATATTGATTTGTGTGGACCTATCGGCATTGAAAGTTATACTGGTAAAAAAAATTTCATTCTATTTGTTGATGATTATTCAAGAATGATGATTGTCATGTACCTAAGAGAGAAGTCAGAAGAATTTGAAAAGTTCAAATAGTATTTGGCTATAGGAGAAAAGGAAACAGGCAAAAGACTAAAATGCTTAAGGTCTGACAGAGGTGGTGAATTCATTTCACATGAGTTTAATAACTTTTGCATTGAAAAGGGAATCAAAAGACAAGTTTCAGCACCTGGAACTCCTGAACAAAATGCAATAGTAGATATAAGGATTAGATCTATCATGGACTGTGCAAAAACCTTAATGATTGAGAAAGGCATTGCTATCAAATACTAGAAGGAATCTATCAATACTGTAGTTCATACCTTTAACCAAGTATAGTAAAAAAAAGACTCATTCAAAACACCCTATGAGTTTTGGTATGGGTACAAACCCAATGTAAGTTATCTAAAAGTATTTGGAAGAAAATGTTACATTTTGAAAGAATCTAAAAAAGGTAAATTTGATGTAAAAAGTGATGAAATAATATTTTTTGGATACTCTTGTAAAACAAAATCTTATAGATGTTTGAACTTATCTACTCACAAAGTCATAGAAAGAGCACATGTGAAATTTGATGAGTTTGTAGAAAGAACAGAAGAAGAAAGCAAAAAGGAACCTGAAGACTACAAAAGATTTTTTTACATGGAACCTGATACAATGCCAAATATACCAATTAATCAAGAATCTCAACTCCAGAGTCTTCATTAACTGAGTCACAAGAACTTCAAATTGAGTCAATACCTACTGAGCTACAAGAACTTGAGTTGCAAAAAAAAGCTACTAAGTTAGCATCTACCAAGCCCAAGCAACTAGAAGTTGAGACACAGAAGGATAAAAATGCAAGTCATTCAAAAGGCAAGGAGCTCGTGTTAGCCAAGAATGTCAAAAATCATCATGCACTAGATCAAATCATAGGAGATAAATCAGAAGGAACAATAACAAGAAGTAAGTTGAAAAGTACTTGTTTACTTGCTGATTTTGAACCTAGAAATGTCAAAGATGCACTAGACAATAAAAATTAGATTGAAGCTATGAATGAAGAGATAGAATAGATAGAGAAAAAAAAACATGGACTCTTGAACCTAGACCCAAAGACAAAAATGTGATTGGAAAAAAGTGGGTATTCATAAACAAACTAAATGAAGATAGTAAGGTATCAAGGAACAAAGCTAGACTAGTATGCAACGGATACTCTCAAGAAGAAGGTGTAGACTATGGAGAGACTTTTTCTCCTATTAGAAGATTGGAAGGTGTCAGAACCTTACTTGCATATGTTACACTCAAAGGATTCAAAATTTATTAGATGGATGTAAAGTCTGCATTTCTCAAGTGCATATTGGATGAAGAGGTTTATATTGAATAGCCTAAAAGTTTTGTTTATCCAGAAAAACAAGACATGGTCTACAAATTGCATAAAGCATTATATGGTATAAAACAAGCCTCTAGAGCATGGTATGAAAGATTACATAACTATCTTATTTAGATTGGTTTTCAAAGAACTAATGATAATAGTAGTTTGTACATAAAGGAAGGACTAGATAATAAGATTATTTTGGCAGAAATATTTGTAGATGATACTTTGTTCATAGGAAATGATGATCTTTTCTAAGAATTTTTAGAAGAAATGAACAAAGAATTTGAAATGTTAATGTTTGGTGAAATCAAATTCTTTGTTGATCTTCAAATTCAACACAGAAAGAATGGCATCTACATCACTCAATCTAAATACATCAAGGAGATACTGAAAATGTTTGGTATGGAAGACTACAAACTAGTTAGGACTCCTATGTTTACTAAATTAAAACTTACCAAAGATTATGAATCAAAGGAAGTGGATCAGACATTATATAGATATATGATTGGAAAGTTGCAATATGGAGTGCAAACAAGACTAGACATTACCCTTGCAGTAGGAATTGTAGCAAGATTCTTAGAAAAACCAAAAAAATATATCACGATGGCAATCAAGAAATATTGATGACAAAAAGAGCACAAGTGGAGGAGCTTTCTTTCTTGGAAAAAGGTTGGTTTCTTGGACAAGCAAAAAGCAGAATTGTACATCTCAATCCATAGTAGAGGCTGAATATGTTGTAGTAGCTGTAAATTGCCCAAACATTGTGTGGTTTAAACAATTATTGGAATGTATAAAGCAAGAAATCGAAGAACCTATTGTTATGTTTTGTGATAACACAAGTGCAATTAACATCTCCATGAATCTAGTGATGCATTCAAAAACCAAGAATATTGCCATAAAGTATCACTTTGTTAGAAAATTGGTGTAAGAAAAGGAAATAAGATTGGAATATGTCCATACAAAGGAACAAATTTCTTATATATTCACAAAGCTTTTACCTAAGGATGCATTCTTGTATCTAAGAGGTAAGTTGAAGCTCACTAAAATATAGTTCTAGTAATGCATCAACATGAACAAAATTGAAGATCTATCAGTTGATGCAACAAACCAATGAAGACATTGCATATGAATAAGTACATAATGTACAATACTATTCAATTTTTTTGAGTTGTCTTTGGCATGTGTTGTCAAAGAGGGAGAGTATACTATCATATCTTTCTGAAATTTGCAAAATAATAAGACTTTGTGTAAGAGGAAGAGATTATTATGAAATAGGAAATTTTTTGTAGAAAATGAAATATTCTATCAGTAAAAGACTACTATGGCATGTTGTGTTGCCATCAATGCAAAAGAGGGAGATTGTTGGATATAATTGTTCAATTGTGTATTGTCTTTGATGTTACACAAATATCATGTCAGTCATCAAATAGAGTCTACAGATCTCAGAAGGTCAACAAGGCAAAGGATAGTATCTACCAAGCTCAGAAGGTGAGCAAGGCAAAGAACAGTGTCTACCAAGCTCAGAAGGTCAAAAAGACAAAGGACAGATTCTACCAAGCTTAGATGGTCAGCGAGACAAAAGAACAGAATCTACCTAGCCTAGAAGGTTAGTAAAGAAAACTTGTAGTATCTTTTGAGTAAACAGTTTTTACCAAGCTCACCTGATCATCAAAGGAAATGTGGTAGAAACAGTTCTTACCAAACTCACTCAGTCATCAAAGGAAATGTGGCAAAAATCGTTCTTACCGAGCTCACTCAGTCATCAAAGGAAATGTGGCAGAAATAGTTCTTACAGAGTAAACTCAGTAACCAAAGGATTTTAAGGATATTGCAATGTTAACACAATCAAGAAGGTTAACTTAGGAAATTTTTGCAACTAGTATTTACTGAATAGGGTCAGCTAGTAAAGGATTTCATTATTTTATGAAATAACATTTATTTGTTTAGAGTAATATTTGTAGTTGACTAATGTATGGTTTATTGGTAAATGTAACATGTAAATGGGCTGACTTGACAATGTAAATGGTATAATTAAGAGGTGAAGTTGCAAATTCTAAGTGTGAGTGAAAGTGTGTGTGGAATTAATGTAATATGAGGACTGCTTATTGTGGAAGCGAATTTAAAGGATGATCAGAGATCATTTAGGAGTAGCAAAGCTATATTTGATCAAAGAGGATCTAATAATGTTGAATAGAGACCCATAGAAAGAAAGTTCAGTTGCATCTTGTTCAGTTCAATTCATTTTTTATTTCTAACCATTCTAACAGTGATTTCAAATCTCTTAACATAGTTGGTTTAATAGGCATATTGTAAATCCTCTAACAAGTCGACAGTTCAATTGAATTGTTCTAGAGACTTCTAGCAAGGCCAATTCTAACAGGGTGATTAAATCCTCTAACATGGTAACACCTTATAGTGTGTATTGTAACATTTAACAGGGTTGGCTCCTAATAGGGCTCACTTCAGAAGAGTGAAAAATTGGTGATTAGTTACTTGTTTGTTTTTCCCATATTGGGTTTCCACATAAAATTTAATGTCTCTTGTGTTCAATTTTTTTTTTAGTTACATGCATGAATACTTGAAGATAAGTAATAATTTAATTTACTAAGTTATAGCATTTTTTTACCGAGTATCAGCAGTAACTATATCTTTAAGACATCTAAGGGATCTGTGGATTAATTTTTGTTAGTAACTAATTCACCTCCCCTCTTAGTTACTCTATCTTTAATCTCAAAGGGTCATAGGCTGACCTATGACCCCCTTTGACCCATTACATGATGAAATATGTCCCTAAGGGTCCTAAGACCCTTTTTAGGAATATTATAATTGTTCATATGGGTCAAAGGGGGTCATAGGTCACCCTATGACCCCCTTTGATACATTCCATGATGACATATATCCCTAGGGACATATTAGAATCATTCATATAGGTTGACGGGGGTTGTAGGATGACCTATGACCCCCTTTGACCTATTAGATGATGCCATATGATTCTAGGGGTCCTAAGACCCCTAGGGACATATTAGAATCATTCATATCGGTCGAAGGGGGTCATAGCATGACCTATGACCCTGTTCGAACTCTTATATGATGACATATGTCACTAGGGGTCCTAGAACCCCTAGGGACATATTTGAATCACTCATATGGGTTGAAGGGGGTCATAGGGTGACCTATGACACCTTTCGAGTAATTCCATGATGACATATGTCCTTAGGAGTCATAGAACCCTAGGGACATATTAGAATCATTCATAAGGGTTGAAGGGAGTCATAGGGTGACCTATGACCCTTTTCGACTGATTCCATGACAAAATATGTCCCTAGAGGTCTTAGGACCCTTAGGGACATTTTAGAATTGTTCATATGGTTGGAAGGGCCCTTCGACCCATTCCATGATGACATATGTCCCTAGGGGTCCTAGGACCCCAAAGGACATATAAGAATAGTTCATATGCATCAAAAGGGATCTTAGGGTGACCTATGACCCCTTTCGACCCATTACATGATGACATATGTCCTGAAGGGTCCTAGGACCCCTAGGGATATATTAGAATCATTAATATGGGTTGAAGGGAGTCATAGGGTGACTTATGAAACCATTTGAAATATTTCATGATGACATATGTCCCTAGTGGTCCAACGAGTCCTATGCACATATTAGAATCATTCATATGAGTTTAAGGGGGTCATAGGGTGACCTATGACCCCCTTTGACCTATTCCATTACGACATATGTCCCTAGGGGTCCTAGAACCCCTAGGGACATATTAGAATCATTCATATGAGTAGAAGGGGGTCATAGGGTGACCTACAAACCCCTTCAACACATTCCATGAAGAGATATATCCATAGGGGTCCTAAGACACCTAGGGACATATTAGAATCATTCATATGAGTGGAAGGGGGTCATGAGGTGACCGATGAACACTTTTGACCCATTCCATGATGACATATGTCACTAAGGGTCTTACGAGCCATATCGATATATTAGAATCATTCATATGAGTCAAAGGACCCCTATTGCATGAAGACATATGTCCATAGGGGTCCTAAGACCCCTAAGGACATATTAGATTCGTTCATATGGGTTGAAGGGCATCATAGGGTGACTTATCACCCCCTTCGATGCTTTCCATGATGACATATGTCCTTAGGGGTCCTAGGACCCCTAGGGACATATTAGAAATATTCACATGGGTTGAAAGATTTTGACCCATTCCATGACGAGTTATGTCTCAAGGAGTCCTAGGACCCCTAAGGACATATTAGAATTGTTCATATGGTTCGAAGGGGATTATAGGGTGGTCTATGACCCCCTTTAACCCATTACATGATGACATATGTCCCTAGTGGTCCTAGAACCCCTAGGGAAATAGTAGAATTGTTCATATGGGTTGAAGGGGGTCATAGGGGAACCTATGACCCCCTTGGACATATTCATATGGATAGAAGGGTGTCCCCTATGACCCCCTTTGACATATTCATATGGATAGAAGGGTGTCATAGGGTGACCTATGACATCATTCAACACATCCTATGACCCCCTTCAACACATTCATAAGGGTCTTCAACACATTCATATGGGTGGAAGGGGGTCATAGGTGCTTGGACACATTCATATGGGTAGAAGGGTGTCATAGGCTAACCTATGACCCCCTTCAACACATTCATATGGGTTGAAGGGGGTCATATTGTGAGCTATGACCCTCTACAAAAAAATTCATGATGAATTATGTCCCTAGGGGTCCTAGGACCCCTAGAGACTTATTAGAATTGTTGCCATGGGTTGAAGGGGGTCATATGATGACCTATGAGCTCTTTCAACCCATTCCATGATGACATATGTCCCTAGGGGTCCTAAGACCCCTAGGGACATATTAGAATCATTCGTACGGGTCAAAGGGGGTCATAGGGTGACCTGTGACTCCTGTTTACCCATTCCATGATGACATATGTCCCTAGGGGTCCTAGGACCCTCGGGGACATATTATAATTGTTCATATGGGTAAAATGGGGTCATAGGGTGACCTATGACCTCCTTCAACCCATTTGATGATGACATATGTCCTAGGGGTCCTAGGACCCCTAAGGACATGGTAGAATTGTTCATATGGGTCGCAGGGGTTCATAAGTTGACTTATGACTCCCTTTGACCCATTACATTATGACATATGTCCCAAGGGGTTCTAGGACCCATAGGGACATATTAGAATCATTCATATGGGTTGAAGGGGGTTACAGGGTGACCTATGACCCCCTTCGACACATTCCATGATGACATATGTCACTATGGGTCTTAAGACCCCTAGAAAAATATTAGAATTTTTCATATGGGTCGAAGGGGTTCATGTTGGATACAATTGTTCAATTGTGTGTTATCTTTGATATCACAAAAATGTCATATCAGTCATTAGATAGAGTTTACCAAGCTCAGAAGATTAGTAAGGCAAACGACAGTGTCTACTGAGCTTAGAAGGTCAACAAGGCAAAGGACAGTGTCTACCTTGCTCAGAAGGTTAGCAAGCCAAAGGATAGAGTCTACCGAGATTAAATGGTTAGTGAGGAAAAAGGAAAATATCTACCAAGCCTAGAAGGTTAGTAAAGAAAACTTGCGGTATCTATCGAGTAAACAATTCTTACTGAGCTCACTCGGTCATCAAAAGAAATGTGGCAAAAGTAGTTCTTATTGAGCTCACTTGATCATTAAAGCAAATCTGGTAGAAACAATTCTTATTGAGCTCACTCAGTCATCAAAAGAAATGTGGGAAAAAATAGTCATTACTGAGTAAATTCGGTAGCCAAAGGATTTTAAGGATATTGCAATCTTAACCGAGTCAAGAAGGTTAACTTAGGAATTTTCTAGAAGTAGTATTTACTGAGTCAAAAAGGTTTTTGTTTTTTAGAGTAATTTTTGTATCCGACATATGTATGGTTTATTGGTAAATGTACCATGTAAATGGACTGACTTGACAATCTAAATGGTATAATTAAGTGGTAAAGTTGCTAATTCTAAGTATGAGTGGAAGTGTGTGTGGAATTAATGTAATATGAGAACTGATTATTGTGGAAGAAAATTTGAAGGATGATCAGAGATCATTAAGGAGCAGCAATGTTATATTTGATCAAGGAGGATCTAATGATGTTTAATAGAGACCTGTAGCTAGCAAATTCAGTTGCATCTTATTCAAGTCAATTCATTATTATTTTCTAACCATTGTAGCAGTGATTTCAAATCTCTTAACAGAGTTGGTTTAACAACCATTTTGTAAATCCTCTAAAAAAGGTGATAGTTCAGTTAAATTGTTCTAAAGAGCTCTAGTAAGGCCTCTCCTAATAGGGTGATTGAATCCTCTAACAGGGTCACACCTAAGAGTGCGTATTGTAACCATTAATAGGGTTGGTTCCTAACAGGGATTAGTTCAAAAGAGTAAAAAATTGGTGACTAGTTACTTGGTTTTTTTTCTCATATTAGGTTTTCACGTTAAATCTGGTGTCTCATGTTTCATTTTTTTTCTAGTTACTTGCATAAATGCTTGAAGATAAGTAATAGTTTAATTTACTGAGTTACAACATTTTTTTACCGAGTATCAGCAGTAACTAGATCTTTAAGACATCTAAGAGATTTTTGGATTAATTTTTGTTGGTCACTGATTCACCCTCCCTCTCAGTTACTCTATCTTTAATCCTAACAATTGGTATCAGAGATTTTGGTGCTTATAGGAAAAGATTTCAAGGATCTAAGCTAAAGATCAAAATTTCTTACAAAATGGAAATTCTAAGACTTAATAGGGACAACTTCTTAGCATGGCAAGGATTGATGATACTTCATCTGGCTTCTATTGGTGATATAGGTCTAAAGTACCTCGATGAAAAATATGAAGAACCTTCTAGTACATTATCTGTCAATGATATTGTTGAAAAGAAGACTCACAACAACATGATGATAGATATAGCATCTGCTATGAGTTATGAAGAATTTGATGACATCAAGGATTGTAAAACTACCTTTGAAATGTGGAACAAGTTGAAAGAGATCTATGGAGGAGATGATAATGTGAAAAGAGCCAAAGCAGAAAGTTAGAGAGGACAATTTGATCAAATGAGGATGAGAGAGGATGAAAACATTGCAAAGTATGTTAAAAGAGTTAAAGCATCTGTTAGTGCAATCAAAGCATCTAGAGGAGATATTAATGATGTGACAATTATAAGTAAAGTTCTTAGAACTCTACTTCCCATTTATATAATCAGAGTCTCTGCAATTGAAGAAAGAAGATGTGAGGCAAATGATAAAATAAATTTAGAGGTCATAGTTGGAATATTGACTGCATTTGAGCTAGACAACTATGAAAATTATATCCCATTTACCAAGAACATTGAATCAACATTTGGAGCCAAGCTTTCACTCAAAGATAAAGGGAAAAAGATGAAGGATCCATAATTAGATAGTGATGAAGAATCAGAAAAAAGTTTAGACAGTGATCTTGAGGTGGTTGAAGCTCTACTAGCAAGAAAATATTCAAGAGGCAAAGGGAAATACAAAGGTAAGGTTCCTCTAACATGATTTTCTTGTGAAGAAATTGGACATATTACAGCTAGCTTCCCAAATAAGTAGAACAAATATGAGAAGAAAGGTCACAAGTACAATGGCAAGAAAGATTTTAAATAATTCAAAGATAAAGGTAAGAAAACATGTTTCATGGCTAAAGATTCTAATGATTCTGATGATGAAGAAAAAGATGAAATTGTCTACATTGCTATGAAAGATGACTCTGATAATGATGAAGAAATGGAACTCATTTCTCATATGAGTAGAAATGATACATGGATCATAGATAGTGGTTTCTCTCATCACATGACTGGTGATAAAACTAGGTTTGAATACTTTGAAGAGTATGATGGTGGCAATGTAAGATTTGGTAACAATGAACATTGTTGTATAAGAGGAAAATGAAGAATCTCACTAACCAAGGAACTTGTATGTGATAATGCATATTTGGTAGAAGGAGTCAAGGACTAAAGCATAATTTTTTGAGTGTGGCAAAGCTACTCAATAATGGATTCAATGTAGAATTTATGCAAGGAAAAGCAAGATTGTTGGATGGCAAAGGAAAGCTAATTGGATCAGGCACTCAAACAAAAGGTAACTTATTTTATTTGAACTTGGTGAATGTTCATATTTCATTTCTCAAATTGAAGAAAGTTGGTTATGGCATAGGAGGTTATGTCATATAAACTTTGACAACTTGATAAAGATCAGTAAATTCAAGAAAGTAAGAGGTATTCCTAACATAAAGAAACCTGAGGTTAGTCTATGCAAGAATTGTCAAATTGGTAAAATGAGAAAGACTAATTTTAAAAACAAGAACTATCAGACTGAAGAAGTTCTAGAAATTGTGCATACTGATTTGTGTGGACCTATTGGCATTGAAAGTTATACTGGTGAAAAATTCTTCATTCTGTTTGTTGATGATTATTCAAGAATAATGACTGTCATGTACCTAAGAGAGAAGTCAAAAACATTTGAAAAGTTCAAATGATATTTGGCGAGAGTAGAAAAGGAAACAAGAAAAAGACTAAAATGCTTAAGGTCTGACATAGATGGTGAATTCATTTCACATAAGTTCAATAACTTTTGCATTGAAAGGGGAATCAAAATATAGGTTTCAGCACCTAGAACTCCTGCACAAAATAGAATAGTAGAAAGAAAAAACAAATCTATCATGGATTGTGCAAAAACCTTAATGATTGAGAAAGGTATTGCTATCAAATACTAGAAGGGATCTATCAGCACTATAGTTCATACCTTGAACTGAGTATAGCTGAAAAATGACTCTTTCAAAAAACCCTATGAGTTGTGGTATGGCTACAAACCCAATGTAAGTTATCTAAAAGTATTTGGAAGAAAATGTTACATATTGAAAGAATCTAAAAAAGGTAAATTTGATGTAAAAAGTGATGAAAGAATATTTTTTGGATACTCTTGCAAAATCAAAGCATACATATGTTTGAACTTATCTACTCACAAAGTCATAGAAAGTGCACATGTGAAAGTTGATGAGTTTGTAGAAAGAATCGAAGAAGAAAGCAAAAATGAAGCTTAAGATTATAGAAGATTTTTTTATATGGAACCTAATAAAATGCCAAGTATATCTATTAATCAAGTATCCTCAACTCTAGAGTCTTCATTAACAAAGTCACAAAAAGATCAAATCGAGTCAGTACCTACTGAGTTGCAAGAACTCGAGTTGAAAACAGAAGCTACTGAGTTAGCATCTACTAAGCTCGAGCAACCAAAATTAGAACCAAAAGTTGAGACACAGAAGGATAACAATGCAAGTCATTCAAAAGGAAAGGAGCCCATGTTAGCCAAGTATGTCAAAAAATATCATGCACTAGATTAGATCATTGGAGATAAATTAGAAGGAACAATAACAAGAAGTAAGTTGAAAGACACTTGTTTACTTGCTGATTTTGCACCTAGAAATGTCAAAGATGCACTAGACAATGAAAGTTGGATTGAAGCTATGAATGAAGAGATAGAATAGATAGAGAGAAAAAAAAATGGACTCTTGTACCTAGACCCAAAGACAAAAATGTGATTGGAACAAAGTGGGTATTCAGAAACAAACTAAATGACTAGACATTGCCCTTGTAGTAAGAAATGTAGCAAGATTCTAAGAAAAACCAAAAGAAAATCACATGATGGCAATAAAAAGAATCATGAGATACTTAAAAGGAACTGAAGATTATGGATTATGGTATAGACTTGGAGGAAATATGGATTTAAAAGTGTTCACTGATGCAGAATGGGTAGAAAATATTGATGACAAAAAGAGAAAAAGTTCAGGAGCTTTCTTTCTTGGAAAAAGGTTGGTTTTATTGGACAAGCAAAAAGTAGAATTGTACATCTCAATCCATAGTAGAGGTTGAATATGTTGTAGAAGCAGTAAATTGCTGAAACATTGTGTGGTTTAAACAATTATTGAAAGGTATGAAGCAAGAAATCAAAGAACATGTTGTTATGTTTTGTGATAACACAAGTGCAATTAACATCTCCAAGAATCTAGTGATGCATTCAAAAGCTAATCATATTGCCATAAAGTATCACTTTGTTAGAGAATTGGTGCAATAAAAGGAAATAAGATTGGAATATGTCCATATAAAGGAATAAATTGCTGACATATTCACAAAGCCTTTACCTAAGGATGCATTCTTGTATCTAAGAGGTAAGTTAGGGGTCATTCCCCTATCTGAAGCTCACTAAAATATAGTTCTAGTGATGCATCAATAAGAACAGAATAGAAGATCTATCAGTTGATGTAGCAAACCAATGAAGACATTGCATATGAATCAAAACATCATATACAATCCTATTCAATTATTTTGAGTTGTTTTTGGCATGTCTTGTCAAAGAGGGAGAGTATACTATCATATCTTTCTAAAATTTTCAAAATAATAAGAGGAAGAGATTATTATGAAAGAGGGAGTTTTCTGTAGAAAGTGAAGTATTTTGTCAGTAAAAGACTTGTTTTCAAATTTCATTCTGCTATGACATGTTACCATTAATGCAAAAGAGGGATATTTTTGAATACAATTGTTCAATTGTGTGTTAGCTCTGATGTCACACAAATTTCATATCAGCCATTAGATAGAGTCTACCAAGCTCAGAAGGTCAGCAAAGCAAAGGACAATGTCTACCGAGCCTAGAAGGTTAGTAAGGCAAATAATAGTGTTTCCTGAGCTCAGAAAGTCAAAAAGGGAATGGATAGAGTCTACTAAGCTCGAATGATTAGCGAGGCAAAAGGACAAAATTTATCAAGTCTAGAACGTTAGTAAACAAAACTTGTAGTATCTACCGAGTAAATAGTTCTTATCGAGCTCACTTGATCATCAAAAGAAATGTGGTAGAAATAGTTCTTACCGAGCTCACTCGATTATCAAAGGAAATGTGGTAGAAACAATTCTTACCAAGCTCACTTAGTCATCAAAAGAAATGTGGTAGAAATAGTTCTTACCGAGTAAACTCAGCAGCCAAAGGATTTTAAGGATATTGCAATGTTAATTGAGTCAAGAAGGTTAACTTAGAAAATTTTTGGAAGTAGTATTTACCAAGCACGGTCGGTCAGTAAAAGATTTCATTATTTTATGAAATTATGTTTATTTGTTCAGAGTAATATTTGTAGCCAACTGATGTATGGTTTATTGGTAAATGTAACATGTAAATGGGCTAACTTGATAATCTAAATGGTATAATTCAGAGGTCAAGTTGTAAATTCTAAGTGTGAGTGGAAGTGTGTGTGGAATTAATGTAAGTGAATTTGAAGGATGATCAGAGATCATTGAGGAGCAGTAAAGCTATATTTGATCAAGGAGGATCTAATGATGTTGAACAGAGGCCTATAGCTAGCAAATTGAGTTGCATCTTGTTTAGGTCAATTCATTGTTGCTTTCTAACCATTGTAGCAGTGATTTCAAATCTCTTAACAGAGTTTTTTTAACAATGAATTTTTAAATCCTCTAACAAGTTGATAGTTTAGTTGAATTCTTCTAAAGACCTCTAGCAAAGCCACTTCTAACAGGGTGATTAAATCCTCTAATAGGGTCACACCTAATCGTGTGTATTGTAACTTTTAACATGGTTGGCTCCTAATAGGGCTCACTTCAGAAGAGTGAAAAATTAGTGACTAGTTACTTGGTGGTTTTTTCCATATTGGGTTTCCATGTTAAATCTGGTGTCTCCTGTTTCATTTTTTTTCTAGTTACATGCATAAATGCTTGAAGATAAGTAATAGTTTAGTTTACCAAGTTACAACATTTTTTTACCGAGTATCGGCAGTAACTAGATCTTTAAGACATCTAAGAGATCTGTGGATTAATTTTTGTTACTAACTGATTCACCCCCCCTCTCAGTTACTCTTTGTTTAATCCCAAAAGGTCATAGGTCCCATTTTACCCATTACATGATGACATATGTCGCTAGGATTCCTAGGACCCTTAGGGACATATTATAATTGTTCATGTGGGTCGAAGGGAGCCATACGGGCACTTATGACCCACTTCGACACATTCCATGATGACATATATCACTAGGGGTCCTAAAACTCCTAGGGACATATTAGAATCATTAATATGTGTTGACGGGGGTCATAGGATGACCTATGACCCCCTTCGACCCATTAGATGATCATGTATGACCCTAGGGGTCCCTAGGGACATATCAGAATCATTCATATGGTTCAAAGGGGGTCATAGGATGACCTATGACCCCCTTCGACCCATTAGATGATCATGTATGACCCTAGAGGTCCCTAGGGACATATCAGAATCATTCATATGGTTCAAAGGGGGTCTTAGCATGACCTATGACCCTATTCGACCCCTTACATGACAACATATGTTGCTAGGGGTCCTAGGACCCCTAGGGACATATTTGAATCACTCATATGGGTTGAAGGGGGTCATAGGGTGACCTATGATCCCTTTCAACCGATTCCATGATAACATATGTCCCTAAGGGTCCTAAGACCCCTACCGATAGATTAAAATTGTTCATATGGGTTGAACGGGGTCATAGGAAGACCTATGAACCCCTTCGACCCTTCCATGATGACATGTCCCTAGGGTTCCTAGGACCCCAAGAAAAATATAAGAATCATTCATATGTATCGAAGGGGATCTTAGGGTGACCTATGACCACTTTCGACCCATTATATGATGACATATGTCCCGAGGGGTCCTAGGACCCCTGAGGACATATTATAATCATTAATATGGGTTGAAGGGAGTCATAGGGTTACCTATGACTTCTTTCAACCTATTCCATGATGACATATGTCCCTAGGGGTCCTAAGACACATAAAGACATATTAGAATCGTTCATATGGGCCGAAAGGGGTCATAGGGTGAGTTATGACACCATTCGAAACATTCCATGATGAGATATGTCCCTAGTGGTTCAAGGAGCCCTAAGGACATTAGAATTCTTCAACCTATTCCATGATGACAGATATCCGTAGGGGCCCTAGGACCCTTAGGAAAATATTAGAATCATTCATATGAGTTGAAGGGGGTCATAGGGTGACCTATGAACCTCTTGAACACATTCCATGACGATATGTGTCCATAGGGGTCCTAAGACCCCTAGGGACATATTACAAACATTCATATGGGTCGAAGGGTGTCATAGGGTGACCTATGACCCCGTTTGACCCATTCCATGATGAAATATGTCCCTAGGGGTCCTAGGACCCTATGAACATATTAGAATCATTCATATGAGTCAAAGGGGGTCATAGGATGACTTATGACCCCCTTTGACCCATTCCATGATGACATGTGTCCCTAGGGGTCATAGGACGCCTAGGGAAATATTAAAATTATTCATATGGGTCGAAGTGGGTCATAGGATGGTTGATGACCCCTTTTGACCCATTACATGATGACATATGTCCCTAGGAGTCGGAGAACCACTACGAATATATTAGAATTATTCATATGGGTTGAAAGGGGTCATAGGTCAACACATTCATCTAGATCGAAGGGTGCTAATGGGTGACCTATGACCCCCTTCAACACATTCATATGGACATTTTAGAATCGTTCATATCGGTTGAAGGGGGTCATAGGGTGACATATGATCGCTTTCAACCTATTCCATGATGACATATGTCCTTAGGGGTCCTACAACCTCTAGGGACATACTAGAATTGTTCATATAGGTCGAAAGGGGGTCACAGGGTGATCTATGACTCCTAGCGACTCATTACATGATGACATATGTCGCTAGGGGTCTTAGGATGCTTAGAGACATATTAAAATCATTCATATGCATCGAAGGTGGTCATAGGGTGACTTATGGCCCCCTTAAACACATTCCATCATGACATATATCCCTACAGGTCCTAGGACCCCAAGAGACATATTAAAATTTATCATATGGGTCGAAGGGGGTCATAGGTCCCTTTGACCCATTACATTATGAAATATCTCCCTAGGGGTCCTAGGACCCCTAGGGACATATTAGAATCGTTCATTTTGGTTGAAGATGATCATAGGGTAACCTATGACCTTGTTCAACCCTTTACATGATGACATATGTCCCTAGGGGTGCTAGGACCACTGTGGATATATTAGAATCATTCATATAGCAATAAGGAAGTCATAGGGTGATGTATGACCCTGTTCGACCCATTTCATGATGATTTATGTCCAAAAAAAAATAGAGTCATTCATATGGGTTGAAGGCAGTCATATGGTGACATATGAACCCCTTCGACACATTCCATGATGACATATGTCCCTAGGGCTCCTAAGACCCCAAGGGACATATTAGAATCGTTCATATGGCTCTAAGGACCCCTTTCAACCCATTCCACGATGACATATGTCCTTAGTGGTCCTTGGACCCCTAGGGACATATTAGAATCATTCATATGGGTCGAAGGGGGTCATAGGGTGACCTATTACCCCCTTCCACCCATTATATTATGACACATGTCCCTAGGTGTCTCAGAACCCCTAGGGACATATTAGAATCATTCATATGCATCGAAGGGTGTCATATGCTGACCTATGACCCCATTTGATACATTCCGTGATGATATATGTGTCGAGGGGTCCTAGGACCCTTAGGGTCATATTAGAATCATTCATATTGGTTTAAGGGGATCATAGGCTTACCTATAACCCCTTTTGACCCATTTCATGATGACATATCTCTCCAGGGTTTCTAGGACACCTAACGACTTATTAGAATCATTCATACGTGTTTATGGGGGTCATATAGTGACCTATGACCCCATTCAACCCATTTCATGATGACATATGTCCCTAGGTGTCCTAGGACCCCTAGAAAAATATTAGAATCATTCATATGGCTCCAAGGGGGTTATGGAGTGACCGATGACCACTTTTGAGCCATTACATGATAACATATGTCCCTAGGGGTCCTAGGACCCCTAAGGACATATTGGAATTCTTCATATGGGTCGAATGGGGTCATAAGGTGACCTATGACCCATTTGGACTCATTACAAAATAAAATATATCCCTGGGGGTCCTAGGACCCCTAGGGACATATTAGAATTGTTCATATGGGTCGAAGGGGGTCTTATGGTGACCTATGAACCCGTTCGACAAATTCCATGATGACATATGTCCCTAGGAGTCCTAGGACCCCTAGGGACATATTAGAATCATTCATATGGTTTGAAGGGGGCCATAGGGTGACCTATGACCCCATTTGATTGATTCCATCACGACATATGTCCCTCGGAGTCCAGGGACCTCCAAGGACATATTAGAATTGTTCATATGAGTTGAATGGGTACATAGGGTGACCTATGACGCCCTTCGACCAATATTAATGTGACATATGTCCCCAATGGTCTTAGGACCCCTAGGGACATGTTAGAATCGTTGATATGGGTCGTAGGGGTTTATGGGTTGACCTATGACCCCCTTTGACACATTACATAATGACATATGTGCCAAGGGGTTCTAGGAGTCCTAAGGACATATTAGAATCGTTCATACGGGTTGAAGGCAATCATATGGTGACATTTGAACCCCTTCGACACATTCCATAATTACATATGTCGCTAGGGCTCCTAGGACCCCTAGGGACATACTAGAATCATTCATATGGCTCGAAGGGGGCCATAGTGTGACCTATGACCCCTTTCAACCCAATCTATGATGACATATGTCCCGAGTGATCCTACGACCCCTAGGGACATATTAGAATTGTTCATATGGGTTGAACGGGGTCATATGGTGACTTATGATCACCTTCCACCCATTACATTATGGCATATGTCCCTAGGTGTCCTAGAACCCCTAGGGACATATTAGAATCATTCATATGCGTCGAAGGGGGTCATATGGTGACCTATGACCCCATTTGTCACATTCCATAATGATAAATGTGTCGAGAGGTCCTAGGACCCTTCGAGACATACTACAATCATTCATATTGGTTTAAGGGGGTCATAGGGTTACTTATGACCCCTTTCAACCCATTCATGATGACATATCTCTCCAGGGTTTCTAGGACCCCTAACAACTTATTAGAATCACTCATATGGGTCGAAGGGGATCATAGGGTGACTTATGATCTCATTCGACCCATTCCATGATGACATATGTCCCTAGATGTCCTAGGACCCCTAGGGACATATTAGAATCATTCATATGGGTCCAACAGGGTCATGGACTGACCAACAACCACTTTTGACCCATTACGTGATGACATATGTCCCTAGGGGTCCTAGGACCCCTACAAACATATTAGAATTCTTAATATGGGTCGAATGTGTTCATAAGGTGACCTATGACTCGCTTTGACACATTCTATGATGACATATATGCCCCTTAGGGTCCTCAGACCCCTAGGGACATATTAGAATCATTCATATGGTTTGAAGGGGGTCATAGGCTAACCTATGACCCCGTTCGATCCATTCCATGATGTCATATGTCCCTTAGGATCCGAGGACCCCCAAAGACAAATTAGAATTATTCATATGGGTCGAATGGGTTCATAGGGTGACCTATAATGCCCTTCAACCAATATCAATGACAACATATGTCCCTAACAGTCTTAGGACCCCTAGGGACATGTTAGAATTGTTCATATGGGTTGTAGGGGTTTAGAGGTTGACATATGACCCACTTTGACCCATTACATAATGACATATGGCTCAAGGAGTTCTAGGACCCCTAGGGATGTATTATAATTCTTCATATGGGTCAAAGGGGGTCATAGGGTGACCTATGAGCCCCTTCGACACATTCATATGGGTCAAAAGGTGTCATAGGGTGACCTATGATCCCCTTCAACACATTCCATGATGATATATGTCCCTAGGGATCCTAGGACCCCTAGGGACATATTAGAATCATTCATATGGGTTGAAGGGGGTCATAGGGTGACCTATGACACCTTTTGACCAATTCTATGATGACATATGTCCCTAGGGGTCCTAGAACCCATAGGGACATATTAGAATCATTCATATTGTGACCTATGACCCCCTTCCACCCATTCAATGATGACATATGTCCCTAGGGGTCCTAGGACCCCTAGTGACATATTAAAATCATTCATATCGGTCCAAGGGGGTCATGGGGTGACTGATGATCCCTTTCAGTCTATTACATGATGACATATGTGCCTTGGCATCCTAAGACTCATACAGACATATTAGAATCGATCATATGGGTCAAAGGGGGTCATATGGTGACCTATGACCCCCTTCCACCCATTTCATGATGAAATATGTTACTAGGGATCGTAGGACCCCTAGGAACATATTACAATCGTTCGTATGGGTGAAATGGGGTCATAGAGTGACCAATGACCCCCTTTGACACATTCCATGATGACATATGTCCTTAGGGGTCATAGGACCCCTAGGGACATATTTAAATTGTTCATATGGGTTGAAGGGGGTCATGGCATGACCTATAACCCCCTTTCACCTATTACATGACAACATATGTCTCTATGTGTCCAATGACCTGCAGGGACATAATCTAATTGTTCGTATGAGTTAAAAGGGATCATAGGGTGACCTATGACCTCCTTAAATACATTCCATGATGACATATGTCCCTAGGCATCTTAAGAAACCTAGGGACATAGTACAATCATTCATATGGGTCAAAAGGAGGTCATAGAGTGACTTATGACCCCTTTCGATGCATTACATGATGACATATGTCTGTAGGGGTCCTAGTACCCTTAAGAATATATTAGAATCATTCATATGGGTCGAACGGGGTCCTAGGGTGACCTATGACCCCCTTCAATACATTTTATGATAAAATATGTCCTTAGGGATCCTAGGACCCCTATGGACTTATTAAAATTGTTTATGTGGGTCGAAGGGTGTCATAGGGTGACCTATGACTCCTTAAGACCCCTAGGGACATATTAGAATTATTCATATGAGTTGAAGTACCCATTCCATGATGACATATGTCCCTAGGGGTCCTAGGACCCCTAGGAACATATTATAATTATTCATATGGGTTGAAGTACCCATTCCATGATGACATATGTCCCTAGGGGTTCTAGGACCCCTAGGGACATATTAGAATCTTTTATAGGTGTTGTTATCCTATGACCACCTTCAACACATTACATGATGACATATGTCTCTAGGGGTCCTAAGACCGCTAAGGACATATTAGAATCATTCATATGATAGTAAGGAGGTTATAGGGTGACTTATGACCCTGTTCGACCCATTTCATGATGATTTATGTCCCTAAGGGCCCTAGGACCCCTAAGAAAAAATTTGAATCGTTCATATGGGTTGAAGGTAGTCATATGGTGACATATGAACCCCTTTGACACATTCCATGATTACATATGTTTCTAGGGTTCCTAGGAACCCTAGGGACATATAAGAATCATTCATATGGCTCAAAGGGGCTCATAGGATGACCTATGACCCCTTTCAACCCATTCCATGATGATATATGTCCCTAGTTGTGCTAGGACCCCTAGGGACATATTAGAATCATTCATATGAGTTGAAGGGGGTCGTAGGGTGACCTATGACCCCCTTCCACCCATTAAATTATGACATATGTCCCTAGGTGTCTTAAAACCCCTAGGAACATATTAGAATTGATCATATGCATCGAAGGGGGTCATACAGTGACCTATGACTGCATTTGTCACATTCCATAATGATATATGTCTCGAGGGGTCGTAGGACCCTTAGAGACATATTAGAATTATTCATATTGGTTTAAGGGGGTCATAGGGTTACCTATGACCCCTTTCAACCCATTCCATGACGACATGTCTCCCCAGGGATTTTAGGACCCCTAACAACTTATTAGAATCATTCATATCTGTCGAAGGGGGTCATAGGTCACCATTCGACCCATTTCATAATGACATATGTCCCTAGGTGTCCTAGGACCCCTAGGGACATATTATAATCATTCATATGGGTCAAAGGGGGTCATGGACTAACTGACGACCACTTTCAACCCATTACATGATGACATATGTCCCTAGGGGTGCTAGGATCCCTAAGGACAGATTAGAATTCTTTAAATGGGTCAAATAGTTTCATAAGGTGACCTATGACCCGCTTTGAAACATTATATGATGACATATGTCCCTAAGGGTCTTACAACCCCTAGGGACATATTAGAATTGTTCATATCAATCGAAGGGGGTAATAGGGTTACCTATGACCCCCTTCCACAGATTACATGATGACATATGTCCCTAGGTGTCCTACGACCTGTAGGGACATATTAGAATCATTCATATTAGTCGAAGAGGGTAATAGGGTGACCTATGACCCCATTCAACACATTAAATGATGACATATGTCCCTAGCGGTCATACAACCCCTAGGGACATATTAAAATCATTCATATGGGTCGAAAGGTGGTCATAGGGTGACCTATGACCCTTTTCAACTCATTACAAGATGACATATGTCCCTAGGGGTCTTAGGACCCCAAGGAACATATTAGAATCATTCATATGGGTCGAATGGGGTCATATGGTGACCTATAACCCCCTTCAACACATTCCATGATTACATATGTCCTTAGGGGTCCTAGGAACCCTAGAGACATATTAGAATCACTCATATGGGTCGAAAGGGATGATAGGGTGATGTATGAACCCATTCAACCCATTCCATGATGACATATGTCCCTCAGGGTCCTAGGACCACCAAGGACATATTAGAATTGTTTATATAGGTTGAATGGGGTTATAGGGTGACCTATGACCCCTTTCAACCAATATCAATGATGACATATGTCCCTAGCAGTCCTAGGACCCTTAGGGACATATTAGAATCGTTCATATGGGTCGTAGGGGTTCATAGGTTGACCTATGACCTCTTTTGACCCATTACATAATGACATATGTCCCAAGGGGTTCTAGGACCCCTAGGGACATAATAGAATTGTTCATATGGGTCGAAGAGGGTCATAGGGTGACCTATGAGCCCCTTCGACACAGTCATATGGGTCGAAAGGTGTCATAAGGTGACTTATGACCCCCTTCAACACATTTCATGATGACATATGTCCCTAGGGGTCTTAGGACCCCTAGGGACATATTAGAATTGTTCATATCGGTTGAACTTTGAACCAATTTCATGATGACATATGTCCCTAGGGGTCCTAGGACCTCTAAGGATATATTAGAATCATTTATATTGGTCGAAGGGGGTTAGAGGGTGACCTATGACCCCCTTCGACCCATTCCATGATGATTTATGTCCCTAGGGTTCCTAGGACCTCTAGTGACATATTAAAATCATTCATATCAGTCCAAGGGGGTCATGGAGTGACTGATGACCACTTTCAACCCATTACATAATGACATATGTGCCTAGGGGTCCTAGGACCCATACAGACATATTAGAATCGATCATATGGGTGGAAGGGGGTCATATGGTGACCTATGACCGCCTTCAACCCATTCCATAATGAAATATGTTCTTAGAGGTCATAGGAACCTTAGGGACATATTAGAATCATTCATATGGGTCAAATGGGGCCATAAGGTGACCAATGACACCTTTCGACACATTTCATGATGACATATGTCCCTAGGGGTCCTAGGACTCCTAAGGACATATTCAAATTGTTTATATGGGTCAAAGGGGGTCATAGCATGACCTGTAACCCCCTTCCATCCATTACATGACAACATATGTTCCTATGTGTCCAACAACCTGCAAGGACATATAATAATTGTTCATATGGGCCAAAGGGGGTCATAGGGTAACCTATGATGCCCTTAAACACATGTATGATGACATATGTCCCTAGGCATTCTACGACCCCTAGGTACATAGTAGAATCATTCATATGGGTCAAAAGGGTGTCACAGGGTGACCTATGACCACTTGCGACTCATTACATGATGACATATGTCTGTATGGGTCCTAGGGTGATCTATGACCTCCTCCAACACATTCCATGATGAAATATGTCCCTAGGGTTCCTAAGACAACTATGGACATATTAGAATCGTTAATGTGGGTCGAAGGGTGTCATAGGGTGACCTATGACCTTTTTTGACCCATTACATGATGACATATGTCCCTAGGGGTCCTAGGACCCCTAGCGACATATTAGAATTATTCATATGGGTTGAAGGACCCATTCCATGACAACATATGTTCCTACAGGTCCTAAGACCCCTAGGGACATGTTAGAATCGTTCATAGGTGTTTTCACCCTATGACCCCCTTCAACACATTTCATGATGACATATGTCCCTATGGGTCCTAGGTCCCCTAGGAACTTATTAGAATCATTCATATAGATTGAAGGGGGTCGTAGGTTGACCTAAGACCCCGTTTGACCCATTTCATGATGACATATGTCCCTAGGGGTCCTCGGACTCATAGTGACATATTATATTCATTCATATTGGTTGAAGGAGATCATAGGATGACCTATGACCCCCTTCCACCCATTACATGATGACATATGTCCCTAGGTGTTCTAGGACCCTTAAGGACATATAAGAATCATTCATATGGACTGAAGCGGGTCATAGGTCACCCTATGACCCCATTTGTCACATTTGATGATAATATATGTCCCAAGAGGTCCTAGGACCCCTAGGGACATATTAGAATTGTTCATATTGGTTGAAGGTGGTCATATGGTGATGTATGACCCCTTTCAACCCATTCCTTGATGACATATGTCCCTAGAGGTTCTAGGACCATTAGGGACATATTAGAATCATTCATATGGGTCAAAGAGGGTCATAGGGTTACCTCTAATGCCTTTCCACCTGTTCCATGATAACATATGTTGCTAGGGGTGGTAGTACCCCTAGGGACATATTAGAATCATTCATATGGGTCAAAGGGGGCCATAGGATGACTGATGACACCTTTCGACTCATTATGTGACGACATATGTCCCTAGGGGTCGAAGGACCCCTGAAGACATTAGAATCATTCATATGTGTTGAGTGACACATTCTATGACAATGTATATTCGTAGGACCCCTAGGGGCCTATTGGGAATGAGTCAAAAGGGGTCACTAGGGGCCATATGGACATATGTTTTCATGAAATGCATTGAAATAATGCATTTTATGACAATATTATATTTAATAATATATAATATTGTATCTTTTAATATAATAATAATATATTATTAGATTATATAAGAATAATAATCATAAATGTTACTAGATTATAGATTTAATAATAATAATAACCATATATAATAATTTAGTCATTTAATACTACTATAGATATTTAATAATAATAATATATATCATATATCGCTATATTATATTTAGTTATAATAATAATAATTATATTTATAACTATATTATATTTAATAATAATAATCATACATATTACTATAATATAATAATAATTATAATAATATATAATAATAATAATATTAATGTCCACACTTTCCCAAAATAAATTTCACTTTAAAACAATATAAAGTTTCCCTCTTAAATTTATTTCCTCTTAAATTTTTCTCCCTCCAAATTTAAAAATGAAAAAAATCCCCACTCTCAAATTTTCCTCCAAATTGGTGTGTAAAATTGCTGGGCTTGATCCGATATATGATTTTAAATTGGATATTTGATTTCATATTTGATATCCAATTTTAAATTAGATATCCGATTATGCTTGGTATTTACGAAGCCTATTCAGTCAATCAAAAAAACATGTCTGAGAAGGGTTTTGATAACACTCAAACTTTGGGTAGCCATTTGACAATGTTATTTTGATCAAAATTGAATGAAACAAAAATGGTTTTTTAATATCACTCTGTAGATTCCATCGATATAATTGTTGTCAAATTGTGAGTTCAATAAGTATTTATTAGTTAATTTTCAATGAAAATTATTGTAAAGTGTTGATTGACATACTGATTGAAAAATAGCTATAACTTTCAAACGATATGACATTTTTTAAATCCAAAAATTGCATCACATTCTATGCTTCACCTAGTATAAGAAAAATAAAAAATAAATTAAATTTGATAAAATTTTCTATTAGTTAAGGAGGTCAGACACCTGAGTTTTTTTTTCTCCGAAAAAGTTTTAGTAAAAAATTCATATTTAATTATTTATTTAGAATAAAAAAACCCAAAAATATGCATCACATCTAGGCATGAGTCTAATTTTTATATCTATAATTATATTTAAAAAAATATCATTTGGTTTTGATTAAGGTGGCCAGACATACACCTGTTTTTTATTCTTGCCCTAAAATTTTTGTAGTACTGCATTAAAATCCAAATTTTTGACCAATCAATTATTTTTTTCTTCAGATAAGGCCTAGTAGTTTATAAACTACATTCAATATCCAAAAGATTATTTTGTTACACCTTTTTGGTATAAATTCCATAACCACTTAAAAATTATGTGTCAAGTTGACATAACCCTGATTTGCTGAATTTTCACTACCACTTAAGGCCATAGTTTGGTACACCATGATCCTGCACATACTCATGTGGATTCTGGAATATGTATGTAGTTGGATAATTTTTTCTGTTGAGTAACTAATATTTAATAATCACCTTAAATGTATTTCTAATTATAGATGTTTAGAAGGAGATATAAAGAGATACCTATTTAGAAGGAAAAGAAACCAACATTTACATACCCTTAAAGAAAGTCACAGAGTTAGGGCATGGCAATGAAATCACAAAGAAAGGGCACAACAAGGAAAAAAAAATTTAGAGTAAGGGTACAACATGGAAATAAATTCTTTATGTCTCCTTCTGATAACCAAACCTCCCTAGATTTGTATTTCCAGTGGATTTCTTTTTTCAAGAGTATTGATTCATGTTTACTTTAAGTTCTCTTTCTTTAAAGTACTTTTTTTTTTTCATTCATTCTTGAGTAAATTCTTGATTTAATTTTTGAATTTTGGATTCAATTTAACCTTTTTCTTCAAAAACATTCTTCAAATGATTATGATTTCGATCTATGAATTTGGTTTTTAGATCATTTAGTATTGAATGAAGGAGCACATTTTAGATCCTTTCACTAGATTTTGAGACCACCATTTCCCCAATAAGATCATGATTTAGTTGTCTAAATGCCATATGTTTTTAAATTTGAAGGAACTCTTGTTGGGTCTTGTTTCTGTAAGGATATTAAGAGAGACAAGGAAGTGGTCTTATCATAGGGTACGATCCAAGTAACAAATAATTTGGCAAAAAAAAGAAAAGACAAACACCCATAAAAGAGAAATATGTCTAATGTTTTAGCTATATGATCTACATCATCTCTTTTATTGTTCTGATTGTATATACTAGTATTAAGAGGGATATCAATGAGGTTATTTATAGATATCCATTGGTTGAAGCTAGACATGGATTGAGATACATATTGTACCCCACATTTCTTTTCAAAGACATTTATATTGGCATTGAAATCTCAACCTATTATGTGGAAGTGGTTACTATTTTAAGTGATTAAGTTTATTATCTTCTCCAATTTTTCCTTTCCTACAATAGTAGTGAGATTGTAGATATTTATGAGATAGAATAATACTTTGTCATGAAATCTTATGACTCAACCACTCATCCAATTATATCTTTATTATTAATTTCTATTTTAATTCATCTTGGGTCCCATATCATCTCTAAACCACTAGAAGTTGTTCTAGTATATACACCTAATAATTATCTAACTCCTAATATCTTTTCATACTTGTCTAATTCATCTTTATCTAGTTTCATTTCTTAAATTAAGAAAAAAAAAAAAAATTATTTAGGAATTTATTTTTAAAAACTTTGATTTTTTAGGGGCATTCAGACCGCTAATATTCCACATAACAAGCCTGATGGCTAGTTGGGGTGAAAGTTCCCCTTCCGTACATCGTACATGTTGAAAATTTTAACCCTAAGTTCAAATATTAGGAAGGAAGTTCTCCCTAAGTTTATGTATTGATTTTCTTCCTCCTTGTTAGAATGATTTACCATAATTTGGTTTATTTAAGCCTTTTATATTTTGAGTGATTCCTATTTTTTAATTATTACAATTTTAAATCATATGTTGATCAATTTCTTTATCATCCTCCTTATTATTTATATCTAATTCATTAATAATATTTGATAAGATACAATTGGTTGGAATGGGAAATGTACCTTCACTTAATTCAATTTTATTTAATTCATTATTTATTCCTCTCATGTTATAAACAACCTCTAATTTTTTAGGAATCTCATGAACTCAGGCCCTCCTACTAGAATTTTGTGTTCCTAAAGATTGCTTTCTATGAGGTTAACAATATCGGTTTGCTTATTCATATTAGGATTTTACAAAAAAATTAATGGTGAGACATGGGAGACAAGATTGGGTTTGGAAAGGTTTGTGGAATTAGAGACATGGGACTATGGGTAGAAGGAGTGATCAAATGTTCAATAACTAAGTCTTTAATTTTTCAGAATAGTTGGTTACTAAATCAATCTTTTGGTTTGAATCAACTAGGTTTGAATCAACTAGGTTAGCTGATATAGGTTGGGTTTAAAGATATTTTAGATTAATTAAAAGGTTATCATTAAATCTTGTCTAATTTTTGGGTATCATAGTTGAAATTTGGAGAGGGTTAGTTCGATGGAGATTTGGTTGTATGGTTAATAGGTGTACACTATTTGTTTGAGGATAAAGACTTCTCCCAGACCTTAGGAACATTCAATTTTTTGTTTCCTATAGATCCATAATTATTCAAAAACTTAATTTTAATTTATAATTTGGGAATATTTTTTTTTGACTAAACCTCCACAAAGAATTGATTGTTCTATTTGGGATCCTTAAAACTTATGTTTGAGTTAATTCCTTGAGAGAAACAAGGGTAGATATTGGAAAAGGATTTGTTAGATATGTTTCTTAGAGGCTTGAGTACTTTATATAGGAGGACTTCAACAAAAAAAAAAGGGTTGCTAGAAGCCAAAAAAAATTTAGGTAGACTATTGTACTTACCTATTAAATATGCTAACTAAAGAATTTTTTTGTCTAATAATTCAATTGAGCAATTTTAAACTTCAACCCAATGATATATTACAGTGTTTCAAATTTAGATGCACTAAAATTATGGAATTAATCAAAAAATTTAAGAGAGAAGGCATTGCAACACATTTGAAAATTTGTTAATAACATGTTTTTCAGAGATTTATTTTCACATTCTACGTAAGTTGCACTTACTAACCTTTCTAATTTACGTTCAAGCTAGTTTGAAAACATATAATATAAAATATAATTCCCTTTGTAGAGGCTATAGATGTCATATTCCTTATAGTGATTCTAGAGGTCATCTAAGAATGGGTTACTAGTAATTACATTATCCATATTTGAGTGTGGTTTAGACATAATGAGAACCCTTTCTAGTGTTATTTCCTATGTGTAGATATTTAGAAAAAAATCTGTAGGATCCCTTGCAGATGCAAACTTAAGAGGGAGGTTGTATGACCTTATGGAAAAAAGATAGATTTTTCCTAAGGGTTGGTGATTTGAGTTTTTTCTTCGCTTTGACCATCCTTCATTGAACTCTTTGAATACACCTTGTAGTTAAGTAATCAAGACTTTTTGTGCTAATATTTGGGAGAAATGATATCAGGGTTAAGTCCTTCCAATGTTGCATGTGCATTTTGGAATTTAACAATATATTTCATTTTGCTAAATGCCCTTTGCTACTTTAATAAATGGTTAGTCTACTTTTTAAAAAAAATATTAGAATATGTCTACTTAATCCTATGAGCCATTTTTTTCTTAATATAAATTATAATTATTTTGTACAATAATTCATATTTATCAATATATTCTTTACTCTTTTGACTTGTATTCTAGTATGTATAAGATTTCTAGAAAGAGAGAAATTGCATCATAAACAAAATTGTATATCAATAATTTTCTTGAATAACATTGGAAAATGTTGAGTTTATAATCCTTTAAGCTTAAATTTATATAAATATTAATTTGGATCAATATAAATAATGGGTAGGATTTTACTTATGTAGAAGAGAATTATGAAGCAAAAAAATATATAAGAAAATGTTAAGAACCAAAATCATGAGTGTGCATTACTACCATTTTCTTTCTAGTGTTAAGAATTTATTTGATATAAAAGTTGTCACTAGATTGTGCTAACGCACCATAACAAATTTCACACTAAAGCTTCAAGGAATATCCTTCTATGTTTGGATGGGATTTTAATGACTACCTCATATTTAGGTAGTATAAATAGATACAATATTAGATTTTTTTAAATTAGTAATCATTTCTTAGTTGATTTTATTTATTAAATTGGATAAAATAATATATCCCTTATGAAATTTTTATCCTCTATTCAAGTGTAAGGACATGTCATATGTTCATCATATTGTCCATGTCTGAGGACATGTCATTGTTACATTTCTTTTTATGGAAAATTGTTAATCCTACTAATGAGGATCTTGACACTTGCACACACTTATTATGGATGTTGGCATTCATAGATTGGTAAGTTACTTTTGTAGTACTTTTCTTCATCTCTATTTAAGAGATGCTCTCCTCTCTCATTTTTATAACTTCCAGTAATTTATGTTATTGTAATTGTTGGAAGTCTTATTAGGAAAGTAAGATACTGAGATGGGGGGGTGGGTGGGTGCACGAGGGGTTAGGGGGTTTGAATTAGGATCTATAAAATGCTTAACTCTTTAAAAAAAATCAAATGCATTCACCACTAACCAATCTCATATTAGCATCATGAATCATATATATATATATATATTCAGAGAGAGAGAGAGAGAGAGAGAGAGAGAGAGAGAGAGAGAGAGAGAGAGAGAGAGAGAGAGAGAGAGAGATCACATGAATTTAAATATAAACATATAAATTTAAATATAAACATATAACACAAAATATTTGGTTACCTAGAAGCCCTCCAAAGTGAAGGTAAAATTGGGTTGCGTATGACACCCACAAATCTTCACTGCTACAACAATAAAGTGTGTCTATTAAGGCTATAGAGTTTGAACACTTCTAGTAATCTACCCTATGAGGGGTCTACCCTACTAAGAGCTTACAAGACTTATTTAGTTAACATTGATGAAAGGATTTAAACTTACAACTAAGCAAGAAGTCTATTGAGAGATTTGAGCAGGCCCGTTAAGAGCACTTCGTTAAGAGATATACCTCAATTCAATTGCTAGAATGTATAAGTAGTTGATCCTTTATGTTGGAACTCAAAATTGAAGCCCTAATTTTGAGTACCATTTTGAAAACCAAGTCTAATTTAGCCCCTATAAGTGCTTTTCATGCACGTGTACCCTACAATCATTTTGAGGCCTATGAAGTATTTCATGTTTCTAAAACCTTTCATTTAGTATATGCATGCATCTCATGATGATAGATTTCCTTTCTAATTCATTACATGAAGTTTTATTTTGAGCATTTTTTAAATCTACATTTTTGCCTTAAAGTGTAAAACAATGATAGGAAGCCTAGTTTACAATTGAATATCTTGCACCTAGTTAAGTTTCATGACTCGTCACTTTGGGAGTGTTTATATGCATATCACAGAACCAAATTTTTAGATTTCAGGTTGCTTTAGCATGTCTTTCATAGGTTTTGAATTCCTCAATGTTGGTTTTTTATTATTGTCATACTAATGCAAACTGCTCAAAATTTTTTGAAGCTCTGTTTGGTCATTTATAACTTTGACCCAATTGACTGAAATGAAAAAATACCTTTTTCATTGAATTATAGGGTTCAGAGACATGGTATGTTCCATATTTGAGCCTATGAAGAATCTGTTTGACTAGTTTTCAAATGTGATTCAAAATGCAACTTTTGAAATTTAATTGGTGTCTAAAAGTTGAAATTGATAAGTAGCCCTATTTGGGATGTCATAACTCTAAAACCATGACAAATGAGACCAAATGGATTGTAGCAATATGTTATACTTTGAAAATACTTCAAGTGTGCCAATTTTAAAGTCTTAACAAATTTGTGTGCACATTTTCCTAGATCCATTTTGTTTGAGAAAATCATTGTTCTATTAGTGCTCCAAGTTCTACAAATCCAGGTACCTAATTTTGAATACTTTCCAAATTCTCCAAGTTATTCTTCATGATCCTAGAATGTATACTTATACTTTCAACATGACAATAAACTAATGACCTAGTTTTCAAGCCCTCATGTGTCTGTTTCACCTATTTTCAAAGCCAAAACTAAACACACTTGTTTTCAGACAAGTTTGTTTGCAAGAAATTTCAAGTAAGAAACTTTGGCAGTCAATATCTTTTGACCTATATGTCATCATGAGGTGAAATTTGACAAGGTAAAATAATGTTAACTAGAGAATAGATATATCACATTTTAGGCCCCAGTTCTTTGATTTAATCAATTTTTAAAGCTAGTTCGTAGGCCTTCCTATCAGAAAATCATAGTTTGCAAGGAGTACAATTAGTTTAAATGATGCAACACTAATAAAATTTGAATCTAATCAAGGGTAGGTGATTAATTGACTAGTTCTAAGGATCAAGTGTTTCATTTGCATAATTCTTTTAGTCAGACCTACTCTTAGGCTTGACTACATGTGCAATCAAATAAATTCTATAAGTTATGTACATGGTGAAATGCAATGAGCAGGCCAAGTGCACATCTCGTTGTCATGAGTACTCATATATTTTACAAGATCTATTCTTTGGATTATGTAGATATGTGAATGTGGAAAGAATATAAATGAAAGGTTAATAACAATAATTGAAAGAAGCTCTCCTTAACTTGGCAAACAAAAAAGATCTCCATATTGATTGGTTTACAAAATTTGTTCAAGCTTATGACAAATAGAAGGCCATATTGAAGATGAACAATAATGAAACTTATTGCAAATCTTGTAGGAAATGATAAAGATCATTTTCAAGTTTATAATCATAGAGAAAATGAATTTGTGTGCCACAATGGTGAATTAGAAGGGGTCTAAGATCATGTTGGTAGAATCTATTTAAATATGAGCATATATCTCAAGATATGAAGAGATGACACTGATCAAAACTGAATTTACCATTTCTAAGTACCTTTTTGAGTTGTATCTATGTAACCTTGAACACGTGTTTAAGAGTTGTGTCTCCATGCAGAGAGAGACTCCATTGTGGATTTCTTACCCATCTTTCCTTGTACATATGAAAGGAAAATGATGAATATTTCAACCATCCTCTAATATAGCTTTGTTGTAGATGTGACAAAATACTTGCATTTTCCCATCAAACATTTGTGGAGTGGATGGAAACAATTATAGGCAGTCAAAGCCAATTTTAAGATGAACTCACATCCCATTAAAGTGAGTAAAGAGAAGTTGCTTATTTTCTTAATTGTAAATGGGAGTGTGAATGGTTTCTCTAAGCAATATAAGGCTAGTTGCATCTGGCACTTTTAGCGAACTCATGTATTCACAATGTGAATTAGGAATTTTTCTTGGGAACATAATGTAATGGTGTTTATCCCACATTGCTCTTACATTGGTAAGCACATATGTTTATAAGGAAAAATTCTCAACAATAAATTTTCTTAAAAGTTTCATGCTTATAGACAAAGAAGGAAACTCACATGTGGGGCCCATCCAACCAACTTAGCAAACATTGACCAAATTTTGATAGATTTCACATGTCAACTGAGCTGACAAGATGATGATGTTGTGGTACATTAAAATTGGTGGAGTGACATGTGGCATGTGTTTCTTGAATACCATGGATTTTGAGCACTAATGTGGCAAGATGTTGATGAGGATACTAACATAGCAAAACAATGACACATGGTAGCAAGTACTGAGGTGGTAGTTTCAAGAAAGATGTACCAAATTTCACCACATGTTGCAATCAACAACTATTGCTCTATTTCCATGGAGAGCTTCTCACTAGTTAACCATAATGACATGGAAACCTAATCAAAGGTTGCCATGTGGCAGTGGGCCTGGTGAGAGGTGGCAGTCTGTGGGCGAATCAGATGGTACCACATGGTGCCTAGGTGGTATAGTTGTATAGAGGGTGTTGACAGGGTAGTACAAACTAGTCAAAAGGTGAAATGTGGTGATGATGCATCAAGAAGTATGCTAACATGTCAAGATGACATGGTAATTGAACCAATTAGTGAGTTCCATTTATAAGATTGGTAAAAATTAGGTTGACCTAGATTCAAAAAGGAGGGAAAATATAGAGTTGAGAAAATCAAATTTTTATTATTTTCCTCTCATGAAGGTATATGGATTTTAAATTTAAATAGGCTATAATCTAAAGTTTTAACTTTAGGTCAAATTTAAATATTTGCAACAATTTAGGCCTGAGAATCAGTCTATAGCTGGAGTTTCAAACAACTTTCAAGGTCATTTTTCTTTATCAAATATATGATTATTATATCAATGGAAAGTTCTTAGGGTCTAGTTTCTAAATTTTTTTTTTTACTTACGCACATGTCTTATTGGTTAAAAGTTATGCTTGGTTTTATTTGAGGTTCTCCTTATGCAACTATTTTCTAGTATAGGTAGTTCATTTTTAGTTTTTCATGAAACAATGAAGTGGGTAGGTGTCAAACTTGGAGAGTGCATTAGCAAGAATGTTATTTTGCCTCTAGAATTTTGTAATGTGGATTTGGAAAAATTTTGTCATCAAATATGATAGTTTATCAAAAAGCAGATTTCCTCATCATTCAAGAACATATTTTGCAAGTTTGTTGAAAAGAATGATGAGATCTGATCCAATTTTCAGTTTTAGAGAGATAAAAGATGTTTTGCAATAGCATTGGATGGATATTGAAGTGGACAAGCATAGATTTTAGATCAGATCTAGGATTGCTTCATCATCTCTATTTTTCTTTCTTCTCTCTTTGTACAGGGTTGGGTCTAGACATATGGAAGGGTTGGTTCCAAACTCTTGGAAAAGTTTCCATTGATGTGGTACCACATAGGTTGGTCTTTTGAGTCTATTGAGCAAAAATTTAGCTGTGATTCCACTATTCTTTTCGTATTTCTCTTATATCACTAGCAATAAAGATAGCTACAGTTTGATTTTATTTTGTTGATATATATGTGGGGTTTTTCTGATTCAAAATCAAATAATCAATCATCTAATTTCCCTTTATGTTTAGGAGTTGGAAGGATACCCTCACCTAGCTTGTAAATTTCATAGGTTTTATAATATGCTACTATATACCTCTAGTATTGCATGAGTGTATGAGTAATAAGGGTTTGATTTGCTTTGTATAGATTTAGATATATTCTTTGAATTGATACAATACAAATATATCTAAAGGTCTACCCATCTAGGTTTTGCAAAGCCTAAAGTAGAAGAAGTAGATAGCTGCTCTTAGATATATTGTAGTTGGGCCAAGTTCTTGACAAATTATGTCCATCATAGGGGATAGCTACTCTACGATGCAATCTAGTATTGTGTACTTGGTATTTAAAATCACTATTAAATTAGGAGCCAAAAAAATGGAGACTCTCTTGGGGACATATTAAATCTCTTTAATAGACAAACCTTGAGAATCTATAAAGAGATTCAATACAATAGGAAGAATTTTCTACAATAGGAAGGTTCTGATGTGTTTTCCACTTCTTTGCTAAAGATTCATGTCTCCCAGTGGTTACCTTATTCATGACAACAGTATTTCAAAGGTTGAATAAAATTTGTGTTCTACAACCAATGTAAGTTTATCACCAATCAGTTCAGTTGAATAATGTTTTGAAGTATTATTACAAAGTTGAGAGTCAAGAATGAACAAATGCGTCTATTGTCTTTTCCAAATGTGTAAATCTTCAAAGGTGGTATGATGATCTACAACTTTTCCTCAAATTTGAAGGTATGATTCAGATTTTTCAAATGACTAATTATGTTTCAAATCTTTTCTCACAAGTATGAGTAGTGACTCTAAAATCTTTGTACCAGTTCCTAGTTTATCTCATATTGAATATTTTAAAGGATTTTAAACTTGTGTGGGTAGATTTGAATCTTTTGCTAGTATTTCTTGGAGAGGAAAGTTATAAGTTCCTTACTTACAAATTTAAGTGTTCTATGCATATTTTGTTTTATGGAACTGAAATGTTAGAAAGAAAATCATAGAAGTCATTTATTTATCTTCTTCAAGGACCTGATAGCTTTGCATGGTTTTTATGAATGGTTTGAAGAAGTTCATGTTTACACTTGTGCCAAATCAGTAGATTGAGTTATAATATCAACACTTGAAGGTATTTTACTTTTCATGAGTTTCCCTTTCATGAAATTTAAGTGAAAAGAAATGCTTGCCTCTATTCAATGTTTTCAGTATTAAGAAAATAAGGAAAATTTGTGCTTCAAAATGGATAGAGATTCTAAATCTAAAGTTAGCCAATTCATGAAAGTGTACTTGAAGATATTGCGAGGTTAAGAAATGCACTTTGTAATCAAATTATCAATTTCATAAGAAATATAGTAGGAAGTATTCAAGGTCTAAGAGATGATAAAATTTATATGAAGTTCAAATAAGCACTCATGGAGCTGCATTTTCCTTTAAGACCTAAGGAATCTTCATTACCCAATTATTTTCCTAGAAGTCTTTGTGCCTAATTTAGTTGATTGGTGAGCATGTTTAAGATTAAAAAAGCATTTTCCAATCAAAGAATACATCAAGAAGATGGAGAGTGTGTTGTATAACAATAGAAGTCACTGTGAATCTTCTAATGATGAATGTGAGTGTGCTGAAAGTTAGAATGAATGTAATGAATCCATATATAATGATAATTTTATCTTTTGATTGTGAAGAAAGGGATTCAAGTTTTGGTGAATTAGGTGATTGAAGTTAGCATGAGGAAGATGAATAAATAACTAAAAATGAATCATGTGATAGTAGGTGTGAGAGTGAAGAAAACTCTAGTTGTAGTAGTGATAACTCTTGCAATGAAAATGATTACAATGATGTACCTAGTGATGAGGTATTGTGCAAAGAAGAGGAAACATGTTATGATAAGGATTCTAATTTTTTAGATTGTTCTAGTGATGAGTACTTCATGGGGATCCTAGATAATCCTTTTCTTAATGATAATAGAACATTGTCTCAGATAAAAAGGAAGAATTATAAGATAAAGGTGGGTGAGAAATAAGAGATAGAGAGAAGGACTATTAATGTTCTGATTTAGATTATTAGAAGTGCTAGAGGATAAAGTAAACTAGAAGAGGGAAGAGGGAAAACCTCTTACTAAAATAATTGAAGCTCCTTCCATGGAATGTTATAGGTTGTAATGCCTCTAACAAGATTCACTTGATCAAGAGGGGCCTTGATGAAGTGAGGCAAATTTGACCTATTGTTTCAAGAAACAAAGATTAAGATGAAAGCTATTGATGGGATGAAGAGAAGGCTTTTTAGGTGGAATATTGTTTGGAATGAAGTTGTTGGTGCTTCTAGAGGGTTGGGAGTTCCATGGAAGAGTGATTGTGTGTCAGTAGTAGTAATGTAGTATTCATAGTATTGGTAGTGGTTGAAGGTTACTTATAAACAATTACGAGCATATTTCAATCTTATTATTATTTATGGTCCAACAAAAGAAAAGATAATATAAATTTATGGAAAACTCTGGTTTTTGCTTTGGAGGGTGTGGAAGAAGCAACGATGATCCTAGGAGGGGATTTTAATGTAATCCTCTATCTAAAACAAAAAAAGGGTGTAAAAGGTTGGAGATCTGTGAGTTAGGAAGACTTCATAAAATTTATTTTGGGGAATCATTTATGTTATGGTTTCACAATGCACCCGCTACTTTATTTTTCAACTTTCTAGATTGTGATTCTGGGCTCCATGTCTTTTCTAGGGTTTTTCCTAGTATGTTTCATTAGATCTATGTCCTGGTTTGAAAACCTAGATCCCAAAAATCATTATCTAAGGGGATAAGTAATTTTTGCAAGGAAAATGGCACACCTAGTGCACTTCCCTAGGTGTACTAATGCACTAAATTTTAAGGAAGGAATCTTCCTCTTGGTAAGGCATATCAACATAGTAGCAAAGTTGTTCAACTATGCATCACCAACATGTGCACTGGGTCCTATGTCTATAAAACTTAAGACCCCTCACATCACTTTTCATCCTATTCTTTTAGTCTACGCTTCCTTGTTAGATCACCAGTGCATCTCCGTCTATCCTTTCCTCACACCTACACAACAAACACCAAGTCAAAGGTGTCTAACTGTGAACCTAAATAGGCGCAAAGCTTAAAATTTTAAAACTTTAAAAGGCTAATACCTAGGAAGCTGCCCAGTTGCACACCTTTTTACTCCTTATATATTTAAAATGATATATGAGGGTGTGCACCAAGAACACTTGATGAGGTGCATTGGAGCAGATTCTCATATATTAAACCTTGACAAGGACAAAGGTGCACCTAGCACACCTCTGAGGTGTGCTAGGTGCACCCTTTTCTACATTTCAAGGATAAATTTTAGTGTTTTAGATGTTTTTTAATGCTTAGGTTTTCTAGATTTTCTCATATCATCATTATGGTTGATGGTAATTGATTTTTCTTTAACTCCAGACTAATAGACATTATTTTAATGCAAATTCAATGGCTTCTTGATCATCTTCCCTTGCCACAAAGGTGGTCCCAAAATCAGTGGTTTTCAAGTTTCAAGGTGTTATTGCAAAGTCGCACTTTCAAGATGACTATTTGGACATCAAAGACACTGAACTTGGTCATACAGACTAGAACGCATTCATGGTACTATGCAAAAAACCTATAGAAAGGTCCCCATTCATATCCATACTTATCTTATTAGAACTAATCAACATAGCTTCACATCGGGTATCGGTACAGTCCTTGGAGATGATCATGACACTAGAAGAGAACTATGTTTCTAAAGAAAGGGTTGTAAAGAGTATAACTAGAGAGATTATACTAGATCTCTAACCTAAGAACATAGATAAGGTCTTCCATCTTCCAAGTTTAAATCACTTCATAAGATTAACCTATCACCAAGCAAAAAGATGGTACAAGGAACATGTAGAGGAAGCATCCAAAATTATTCAGTCCTCATACCTAATTGTGAAGACTCCTCTAGACTATAAAGTAGGCAAAGTGGACATGATGAGAGGCTACATGAAAGAGGATATCAAATATTCAATAATAATTTTCAGTAGAGTCATGGGGTTGCTACCATTGGGACACTTGAATATATGGATGGTGCACTTTGTTAAGACTATCAAGACAACAAAGATGCCAATTGATTGAGCTTCTATTATTAGTGAGAATATGAATCAACAACTAGTGTTGGTTATGAATAACCATAAGTTCTACATGATATCATATTTGGTATACTTGCTAGCTGCAAGGGTGATAGATTATCCAAGACTCTTCAAAAAGGGTAGCATGCAAGATGCAAACACATGGCCATATATAGTATATCCCTAGATGGTGAAGAAGAATCTTCTAAAGCACGCCAAGGAATATAGGATAGTAAATGATGCATTTATATTCACAATTATCCAATTCATTGAAGGGGATTATGCAAAAAATATTTTAGAAGTTTGTGCCTACTACATCTAGTATTGAACATTTTCCTATTTGAGGGTAGCAGGTATGATGATCAATCCCAAGAAGCTCCCTAGGTATCCAAGTGATAGACTTATACCACTAGACATCACTCAACACCTCTTGTCTACCTATGATAGACTACAGAAGCAACATAAAACAACATGGCTATGGCCTATTACTATAGTACCATTTAGTGTAATTCGAAGATAGGAAATTCCATCTTTTGAGCCTGAATTGGATCAGTATCCCTTGGAGGAATATAACTCTCCTTGCCCTTATTTTGATAACATTGGAAGGGTGCAGTATTTGGTGGGTAAGACATTTCAACATGAAGATGCAATTGAGGACAATTGGATGAATGCAATAGATGACTATGATATCTGTATAAGGGATTATTGTAGGATGACTCTCTGTCTAGCAAATAGTGCCTTGAAGATAAAGGTTCCTTTGAAGGTTATGCAACATGATACTAAGGATTTACTTAATCCATTTTTCAATAGGGACAAGATTGGTGATCGACCTATTATGAATGCTGATATTGATAAGGAAGAAAACTCACACATTATTCATAGGGCTAGGCATGCCATCAAACTAAACAAGGATTGGATTAAAACACCTTTAAAATTGGATCCAATTCCTCAAGTGGTGGTCTTCCACACTAGAACCCCCCTAGCAAGAGCTTGAGGAGCCAAGGTAACAGTGCCCACTTTTACAACTCAATCCATAGTGAGGCCAGAAATAGTACACCAACATGACAAAGAAGCTCAATATTATAGGGCTTAGAAAGGTAAAGGAAAGAGGAAGATAACTTCTCCCCAAAGAGCCAAGACAGAAGAGGAACCAACTCAAGTAACTCCATAGTTAGGGGTAGAAAATGTACAAGGGTCAGAGAATTTTGAAGCTACACAAAGTCGGGATAATCCTATAGTGTCACCAATTGAACAAGGGCAAGGAGAAGCTAAAACAAAAGTGTAAGAACTGTCTCCACTATAGCAAGAGGTACAACCTCCTCATCCAATCCCGAGAGAAGAAAGATCAAGACTCTGGTCAAGTGGAGATAAAAGGTGTTTAGGAAAGTTATTCCTTCCCCATTAGTCCCAGAAGTTATCCTGGAAGAAGAGGAAGAAGAGGATGATGAGGGTGAAGAAGATAACCTTCCTTTGAACTAAAGGGCTCATCTTGCAAGAGCCATAGAGTTTGAATGGAGAAGAAGCTCCAAAATTACACCACCATACATTCCTAAGCATCCTATTCATTCTACCACTCCAAAAGATGAACTATAGTAATGAATTGATGAGGAGGGTGAAGACACTGATGTCTTTCAGATGTTAGATTTTGATTTCATGCCCATTGGCACAGAATTGGTGGTAGACAAAATAAGAGATACTCCAACTAACCAACCTCAAGAGGAAGATTAGAGTTAGTTACCACCTGAGCCACAAGGACCCAAAGTAGCTCCACCATTGCCCATTCAAGTAACATTTTGCATAGATAAAGGATTGGCTACTCCCCTTCCTCCAAACAACAAAGAAGAACAGGTTCACACAAGACAACTAGAAGAGCCACAATAAGTATCCACTGATGAAGTGTTAGAGGAAGGAAAAATAAGTAACCTTAGAAAACTTCCCAAGACACAAAGGTGAGGATCATGGACTCCATGGAAATAGAGACTCCCGATGTGGATCTCTCACAAAAGAAGAAGACTCCAGAGAAGAGTGATAAGGGGAAAAGCATAGCAAAGAAAACTCCTTCATCTTAAAAAGGAAAATATCTAATGGAGCATGTTACAAGATGGTTGAGGAAAGAGGTGATTAGAAACAAAAGGCAGCAACACTCCACTAAAGAGGAGGATATGACAGAATTGATTGAAGTGCTCAAAAAACTCGAGTCATTGCTAGAACATGCACATGCATCAACTTTTATTATGAGGGATTAGAATCAAGATTTATTTTCTCATGTTGCTATCCCTCCTCTACATACAAATGTTGAAGAATTGAATCCAAAGGATTATCAAATTAGGAAGGTTATGCTTGGGAAACCTATGTTGGATACTGCCAAGTTGATGGTGACAATTTGGATTAAAGAAGTGTTTAGGCACTTAGAATAGGATGAAATAGAATTGATAACACTTTAGAAATGGAATGATATCCTAAAAGGATATTTGAATGAAGTTTTTGGTCTTTTAGATCCTATAAATTATGAAGAGACTTTGAATGTGGCACTAGAAAAAAGGGATAGGGAGATAGCGCAACTTGATCCATTTTTGAGAGCTTTTCAGCAACGGCGAGAAAGTTTTGAATAGAAAGGTGTGTAGTTCATACAAGTAAATCTTAAGGTGCTACACCATATGTAGGATAATGTGGATAAGATGATAGCCATTTTGAATCAAGATTTTGGATTGATGGGCGAAGTACATACCTGGGACAAGGACCTACAAGCATTACAATCAATCAAAGGTAAAAGATAATAGATGCTAATGGAAGTATATACAATAGAAGAGTTAGATATAATTGATGATTGGATAGAGAAAATTGCAGATGGAAATAAAGTAATGGAAACATTACATGTAGAGATTCATAAGCTCAAGGATCAAACCCAAGAGCAAATTTTGGAGGCAAAGAAACATTATAGTGATGCATGTTTAGATATTTTTGAGGATGATGCAAGGGACAAATTGATGATGGTAGAAGCAATTGTTGAACAATTCTAGAAGACTTTTGAAGAAGCTTCTAATGATGATGCTATTAGACAAGCATTCATAATTGAAGAAGCATTATTAGACTTGGATGTGAAACTAGGTGATTTTGTCGAGAATCACATTGAGCTAGGCAACTATAGGTAGAAAGTAAAGATAAGTATGAACCTTAGATTTTCCATATGTAGTTCAAGTCACTAAGATTATTGAGAAATTCAAGAGAAAATACCTAGACATAGCTCCAGTATGAAGGGCAACAAAACTTAGAAGCTAGAATTTTAGTATTCACACTTGGTGAAATTTCAATTTTTTGAGCCTGCTTTCGAGCTATGCAAGTGTGCTAGGTGTGCAGGTGCACTAGGTGTCTAGGTGGCGTGTAGGTGGACTACTTCTAAGATGTGCTTTTTTAGAGGGATGCCAAATTTTTTTGAAGAAGTTAGACGTGCACTGACAGTTAACTACTAATTCTAAATTTAGAGCTTTCCATGCATCAAAAATGCATTCTGATGATAGTTTAAAACCTACAAAAACCTAATGAACATGGAGCTTCTATTTTTGGCACTTCAAGACACTCCTACATCATTTAAAGGATTTTTCCTTCTTATTTTCTCATACCTTCTTTATTTTAAGACATTTGAAGGCTCATGCATCTATTTAATGATATAAATATGGATGGAGTCCTACTAAGCACCAATTAGAGAGTAAATTGGTACATAAATAGATTTTTTTTATTAGTTTAGAAGCATATATTTTCATAAAGAGATCTCTCACTCTTAACACAAATTGAGGAGAAGATTTCTTATAAATTGAGGAATGTAATATGTATTCTAGGTGATTCTTTCCTAAGTGTGTTATATTTTGTGGATGTATATTCATAGAATGTAATTAAGCTGATAGTTTTAGTGCATTGTTTGATCTATTAATTATGGTGCTTTTTATAGGTCTACAAATTCTGCTGATGTACTTAGTTCAAGAAAAGACCACCATATTGTTCCTGCGTACCTTTTTGTCTCACATGAGCACACTTTTTGTTGCCTTGCAATTTGATGAAAAGTGAAACATCTTACAGTTACTGAATTCCCATTGACAATTGCATCAGTGGAATTAAGGAAGCGTTGCTCACATTTTCATTTGTTACCCATAGATCTTTTCAAATGCTTAACTCACAGACATGTTGTTTCTATGGCTTATGTCTACTAGGATTTTACTTTCATGTTTTTTTCTAAAACTTCTTGTTACCTTATCTTCATTACTTTATTTTACAAACACTTGTTTAATTTAGGAATTCATATAGTTGCATTGTTAGATTAAATTCATTAAAAAATAAAATAAAAATAAAAATATATTTCTTTTTGTGTGTTTTATTCTTCTGAAATAGCAAGAAAATCGTACATCTTATCCAAATTGTTCTAACTAGCAAAGGCCTCCCTATGAAAAAATAAATTTATATTCAATTGACCAAATTTCAGTAGGTCACAAGATCACCCAGAACCTTGGAGTTGATCCTAGAATATCCTTTCAAGAGAGGAGTTCAAAAGGATTCCTGCCCATTAAGCATTGTGCAAAATGATAGCTCAACAATTTAATTGACATCTCTTTCAAAAAAGGAGAGTTCACTTGGACCAATATAAGACTATTGTTTGTAAATATTGAGGAAAATATGGATAAGATTTCATTTTCGAGGAACTAGGCCCAAGTGAATTGGATGGTGGAGGATGAGATTCTACCAGTTCATGGCTCTGATCACTTTCCAATTGGCCTTCCTATTTAGGAAAATTTCTCTCTAGAAAGATTCCCTTTCAAGTTTGACGTAATGTGGCTTAGGGTTTATTGCTTTAAAGCTCTAGTAGAATATTGGTGGACTTTTACACCCCCCTTTGCTAGAAGAAAGGCCTTTATTTTCTTTAAAAAGCTATATATTCTAAAGGAGAAGTTAAAGGTCTTTAATAGAGAATCCTTTTAGAATATTTTTAAGAAGAAATTGGATCTTGAATTTGTTCTAAGTATTTTGGATCAGCCGAAATATTGTAAAATCCAAGAAGACCAAACTTATGATGAAGTCTTTCTAAATGAAAATGAAATTTCAAAACTATTGGCTTGTGATTGTGAAAGGTATGCAAATGTTTTAAAGGATGATCTGGTTTTCCCTTGTTATGTTTTTTTCTCAAGATGAAGTCCTTTATGCAAAGTTTGAATCTAAAAGAGATAAAAAATCAAAATACTATGTGTTAATTCTAGGAGGTGTACATAATAATAGTTCAAATATCAATACATATGATTATTTATCTAATGTAGAGAATACTACTAAGGGGAGATTTAGTGCTGATGCAAATTCCTCTCATGTTGGTGATGTTGTAATGAATTTTGATTGTTCATATGATGAAAAGGAAAAGGCTTAGAGTTGTGATTCTAATTGTGAGTTTTCCCTTTATGCTGATGATTCTAGTGATTATTAGTTTGATAGATTTGACATTCATTCCAATGAGTTCTTGGAAAGAAACAAAGACAGTAATAAACAAGTTGCTTATGAACACTTTCATAATAAGTTTTTTTAACTTGGTAACTAATCCATTGTTCAAAGAATATGAAGGAATTCTAGAACATGTTAAATCTAATCTAATGTCAAACAAGATTGAAAATGAGGAGAAACCAGATTTCATGTCCCCTTCATATCTAGTTACATAAGGTGAGTTACAAATTCATGACATACATAACTTCTTGAATCAAGAAGAGTACAAGCACTTTGAGCTTTTTTTGGATAGCATGCATAAGTCATTTAGTGAAAATAAATTTCAGTCTAATTTTGAAATCTAAGAGCATGTTGATCCTTACTTTCATAACAAGCAAGTTGTAGAGAACGATTATAGTTTTTACATGCATTATTAAAGTGAAGATGTAGAGTTTGTTTTTACAAATGAATTGATCAGAGATGCTAATATAATTGATGAAACTGATGGAAGTGATATTCTCAACTTACCTCATGAAAGTGAAAATGAGACTCGGGTATACGATAGAGTTAAAAAGTTTTTTTGAATTTTGGTGGCCTGCGGCAATTGTTTGTACAGCTTAGGAGTAGTTTTGTTACTTTCAATAAAGTAGTTCGGGAGAAAGTTTTTGAGTGGTCTATTTTTTAAAGAGATCTAAATAGCTGTCATGCCCACAAGGGATATAATCCCTAGGTAGAGCCACTCTTAGGACTCAAAATTGAAACCCTAATTTTGAGTACCATTTTGAAAATCAAGGCTAATAGAGCCCCTACAAATGCTTTTGATGCATGTGTGCTCGACTATCATTTTAAGGTCTATGAAGTGTTTCATGTTTCTAAAAACTATCATTCAATATATGCATATGTCCCATGATGATAAATTTCTATTCGGAGTCATTCCATGAAATTTAATTTTGAGCATTGTTCAAATATGCATTTTTGCCAAAGTGTAAAACAATGATAGAAAGCCTAGTTTGAAATTGAATATGTTGCACCTAGTTAAGTTTCATGACTAACTACTTTGGGAGTGTGTAGTATACATATTAGAGAACTTATTTTTCATATTTAAAGTCTTTTTGACATGTCTTGACTAGATTTTGAATCCCTCAAAATTGGTTGTTTATTGTTGTCATGTTTATGTAAACTACTCAAAATTTTGGGAAGCCCTGTTTAGCTAGTTATAACTTTGACCTAGATGACCAAATTAAGAAAATTCATTTTTCACTATATTATAGGGTTTGGAGATATGCTATTATCCATATTTGAGCCTATGCCAAATCTTTTTGACTACTTTTCAAACGTGATTCCAAATGCAACTTCTGAAGTTTTACTAGTATCTAAAAGAGGAGATTGATCGATAGTCCTGTTCGAGATGTAATAACTCTAAAACCTTACTATACAAGGGAAAATTGATTGTACTACTATGTTCTAATCAAAAAATATTTCAAGTGTGAAAATTTTAAAGTCTTGAAAAAACTTTCTACACATTTTCCTAGATCCATTCCATTTGGAAAAATCATTGTTCTGTTAGTGTTCCTAGTTTTGCAAATCCAAGTACCCAACTTTAAACACTTTCCAAATTCACCTAAATTTTTTTCATTACCCTAAAACAAATACTCATACTCCCCACATGATAGTAAACTAATGCCTCAATTTTCAAGCCCTTAAGTGTCCATTTGACCTGTTTTCAGTGCCAAAACGAAACACACTTTATTGTTTTCTGACAAGTTTGTTGGCAGGCAGTTTCAAGTATGAAACTTTAATGGTCAATATCTTTTGACCCCGATTTGTCATGAGGTGAAATCTGATAGGGTAAAAGAATGTGAACTTGAGAATAGATATGTCAGTTTTTAGGGCCTAGTTGTTTGATTCGGAGAGTTTTTAAAGCCAGTACATAGGCCTTGTTGTCAAAAAATAATAGTTTGCAAGAAGGGGTAAAATTAGTTTAAATGACACAACACTGATTGAATTTGAATCTAATTAGGTCTAAGTAATTAATTGATTAGTTAGAAGGATAAAGTGTTTTAGTTGCTAATTTTTTTTAGCTAGACCTACTCTCAGTCCCGACTGTCTCCATCAAATTTACACCCAGCCGCTTCAAAAGAAAATACATGTCTCACCATGCGTGATCAAATGAATTCTCTAGGTTATGTCAATGAGCGGGCGAAGTGCACATCTCATTGTCATGAGTGCTCATATCTTTTAAAAGATCTGTTCTTTGGATTATGTGGACATGTAAATGTGGAAAGAATGTAGATTGAAGGTTAATAAGAACCATCTAAAGAAGTTCTCATTGACTTGGAAAATAAAAATGATCTCCATCTTGCTTGGTTTTTAAAATGAGTTCAAGCTGAAGATAAATAAAATAGAAGGCCAAATTGAAGATGAACAATATGAAATTTGTTGCAAATCTTGAAGGAAATGATAAAGATCATTTTCAAGTTTAGAACCATACAGAAAATGATTTCACATACCACAGTGACAGATTGGTAAGGGTCTATGATCTTGTTGGTAGAATTTATTGAAATATGAGCATATGTTTAAGGATGTAAAGAGATGGCACCGATCAAAACTGAATTTACCGATTCTGATTACCTTTATTAACTGCATCTTTGTAGCCTTGAACATGTGTGTTTAAGAATTGTGCCTCCATGCTGAGAGAGACTCCATTGTATATTTTTTTCCCCAGCTTTGCTTGTACATATGAAAGGAAAATGATGGATCTTTTAACCATCCTCCAACGTAGCTATGTTGCAGATGTGACAAAATACTTGCATTTTCCCATCCAATATTTGTGGAGTGGATGGATATTCCTATAGTCAGTCAAAGCAAATTTTGATATTAACTTTCAGTGCATTAAAGTGAGTAAAAAGAATTTTCTTACTTTCCTAATCATAAATGGGAGTGGTAATGATTTATCGAAGTTGTATAATGCTAGCCGCATCCAACCCTTTGACCGAACTCGTGTATGGACAAATTGTGTAAAATAATAAATGTGTGGTGTTTGTTGGGGCATGAATTTGGGCATGTAGATTATAGGTAGAGCGATTCACCTTAAGATCCACGTGCGTCATGAATGGCGGCTAAAGCACAAACCTAGATTATATAGTTGATGACATGGTTACATGTCGTAACAAAATGGGGCTCAGCTAGCATCAAGATGGTAGAACTCATTTTTGAGGGAATTTTGGTGATTGCGTTAAGGAAAGAGAGTTCTAAGAGTAGACCAATTTTGAGACAATTACATGTTTTGGAGGAACAGGTGATTCCAGCTCTTGTGTCAGCTGAACCAAAGAGTATTTTTTTAGACAGTTCATTTGATCCATTCTTCTCGAATACATTAGATTCAGCAAAAGAATCCTCAAGTAGTAAAGAGATTGAAAATAAGAGAAAGAATCACCATAGATAAATTTTAAAAGTGGGGCGTTATTCTATGCACAGTCTGAATCAGACCTTTTGCTTGGGTGTGTAATGTAATGGGATTTACGTGGCATTGGTCTTGCCTTCATAACAACATGTGTTTATAAGGAAAAATCTCAATAATAAATTGTCTTAAGTGTTTCATGCTTAAAGACAAAGAAGGCAACTCGCATGTGGGACCCATCAAACCAACTCAGTAGACATTGACCAAATTTTGACCGATTTCACATGTAAACTAAGATGACAAAATGATAACGTGGTAGCATGAGAACAAATGGTAGAGTGACACGTGGCATGCATTTCTAGACTGGCATGAATTTTGAGTAGTGATGTGGTAGGAGGTGCTGACGTGTTGGTTTTATGATGGATACACCAGATTGCGCCATGTGGCACAATCAATGGTTGTCACTATGTTGACATGGACAATGTTGGAAGATTGGAGAGATTGTTGGAAGATTGTCTTGATGATGATATGTTACATTCATGACTGTTGAGTTTGTCATTGATGTCAACATAGCATGTTTGGTGTCTTTTGTGGTATCTGATAGAAGAACATTGAAAAGATCAAGTTGATATGGATGGCTAGTTGACCATGATAACCACCTAAGATTATGGGAAATACTTCTAAGTATTTGGCATATACAGTTAACGTCAGAAGCAGAAAGGATAAGTCTAGAAGAAGTTATGTAAGTTTTGGTGATATCTGTTCTAGGATAGAGTTTACAAAGGCATGTTCTGGTAAACTTGTTATATCTCTTAGCAGAGTTGATATCTTGTGGATTGAGGTTGAGGACATGGAGAAGAAATGTTGTGGATGACGTGGCTAGGCTTGTCATCATAATATTGCATGTATGGAAAGTTATTCAAGTTGCAAGGCATAAGATTTGTGTTATCGCTAAATGTAATGTGGTCTTAATGTTGTCCTATAATAATTAATTGAGAAGCACTAACAACTGACTCAAGGAATTGATTTATGGACTTGGTATAAAGGAAGGACATTTTCCTTTATCATGGTATGGATGTATGTGAATTGTGAATGTTTAGCAAGTAGAAGAGAGTACAAAATGTGAAGTTGAGCAGAGCAGTGTAGAAGTGAAGAAAATTTCATTGCCAATGTTTTGCTGAGTGATCCAAGGTTTGGTATATGGATCCAAGGTTTGTGACCTAGTCTACAAAGTCTGGCAGTGATTGGTTTGGTTGATAGGACAAAGGAAAGATCAAGGAAAGAAAAAAATAATAGTAAACTATTTGTTTGAGTAGTGAGCTCTTCTCGTAGTTGAAATTACACGGTTGGGCAGTGGGCTCATCTTACATAATTTATATCACAACTCCTAATAGGGTTCAGATCTCCTAATAGGGATTCAAAGTCTCCTAATAGGGACTCATTGTATTAAATGTTGTAATAGAATGCTAATAGGGTCCATCCTCTAACAAGGAATATTTATATTAGTACATAATCTTGTGGGCATCATTTCCATTAGGGTTTTCACTCTGTCAAGGGTTTCCCTAGTCAACATATCTAGTTGTTGTTTACTTTGGTTGAATGGTTAATTTTTTTTAAACAAGATAAGTGTTTTAATTGTTAGATAACTAATTCACGCCACCCCCCCCCCCCCCCCCCCCACAACTTATCTTGGTGCCCCGCCCCCCCACTTATCTTGGTGGACTATTGTTTCTAATAGACAATTGCTCACTAGTTAATGATAGTGACATGGTTGCCCAATCAGAGGTTACCATGTGGTAGAGGTGGAAGTCCATGGAAAATTTAGATGGTGCCATGTAGTGTCCAGGTGGAAGAGTTGTCTAGAGGGTGTTGGTAGGGAAGTATGGACTAGTCAAAAGGTGACACATAGCGATGATGTGTCAAAAAGGTATGCTGACATGTCAAGATGACATGACAATTTGAACCAATAAGTAACTACCACATTTCAGGCTGGTCAAAACTAGGTAGCCCTATATCCAAAAAAGGAGGGAAACTACAAAGTTAAGAATTTTTTTTAAAAATTTATTTTCCTCTTGTGAAGGTACATGCATTTTAAATTGAAATAGGTTATAATGTAAAGTTTTAACTTTAGGTCAAAGTTAAATATTGGCAATAATTTAGGCTTGAGAATCAATCTGTGATTTGGAGTTCCAAACGACATTCTAGGGCATTTATTTCTACATAGGTATCAATGGATAAAAGTTATCCTTGGTTTTGTCCATGGTACTCCTTATGCAACTGCATTCTACTATAGTCAGTTCATTTTCAGTTTATAATGAAAGGTGAAGTGGGTAGGTTTCAAACTTGGAGAGGTCCTTACGAAGGATATTATTTTTCCTTGTGAGTTATGCAATGTGGATTTTAACCAATTTTGGAATCATATCCAATAGTTTATTAGAAAGGGGATTTCGTCATCATTCAAGAAGATATGTTTCAAGTTTGTTGAAAAGAATGATGTGATCTGATCCATTTTTCAATTCTAGAGAGATGAAAGATGTTTTGCAACAACATTGGATGGAGATTCATGTGGACAAGTGTTGATTCCATATCAGATCTAGGATTTCTTCCTCATCTATATCTTTTTTTCTTCTTTCTCTGTATAGGGCTTGGTTCAAACATAAGGAAGGGTTGGTTCCAAACTCTTGGACAAGTTTCCAGTGTTGTGATACCACCTAGGTTGGTCTTCTTAGTCTATTGAGTAAAGCTCTAGTTGTCATTCCACTAGTCTTTTAGTATTTCTCTTGAATCAACAACACTAAAGATAGAGTACAATTCTAATCTCTTGCTATGTTTTATAGGTCTTTCATGCATCTTAAATGTACTTGTTTCAAAGGAATGAATACAAAGAACAACAAGTTTACTTAGTTTCATTTTGATTCTTATCTCTTTTCTCTAATGTTTACAATCTTTTGTGGTTGATGGATAAAAAATATAGATACAGTTGCATCTCATTTCGGGTTGTATGTCTTGATGTGATTTTCCTTTCATTCAAAGAATCATGAAACTTCTTGACACATTTTGACAACTTTGTGAGTTTCGCGAGAAGGATGTACGATAACTATGAGTTTCAGTATGAACATTGATGTCTGATTCACAAAGTGATAGGATAGATCACCACTATGTGATTTGTGTTACAATTTGTGGAATACCCAATGGATAGGGCATTGATTAGCTACATGATCATTTTAGTTAGTTGCTACATAGGTGGGGTTTTTCTGATTCAAAATCAAATAATCAATCATCTATTTTCCCTTTCTGTGTAGGAGTTGAAAGGATACCCCTACTCATCTTGTGCATTTCATATGTTTGGTAATTTTCTACTACATACCTCTGTTATTGCATGAGTATAGGATAAATAATGGTTTAATCTACTTTGTATAGATTCAGATATATGCTTTGAACTGGTATCATATGAACAAATCAAAAGGTCTACCCACCTATGTTTTGTAGAGCCCGAAGTAGGAGTTCACCCTTATAGTTGGTTTGGGTTCTTCAAAAAAAAAATTGTCATTGGAGATAGCTACCCTTAGATGAAACCACATCTTGTCTACCTAGTAGTTAAAATCACTTTTAAATTAGGAAATGTCAATTTAGTTAGCACTCTGATTCTAGATTACATGTCTTCCCTTTTTAGTTCTAATCTAATCTCCTTATCTTATACGCTATGTTTTGTTTTTCTCTACAAGGTTTCTCTATCTGATCTTTGCTTCTTACTATAAAAAATAGCCTTCCTTCACTCATACACCTAACTTATTTTGCTCACTCCTAACCCTTCTTGCAAACACATTGATCTAGGGATTGGACCCTTTTAAATAAACATCTAGAGAAGTTTCTAGATCATAATCAATGATCTTGATATTTCACTATTTTGCATAGTCCTTCCATTTTTTAATTAGTTGATCATGTTGCACAGAGATTAATGATCTTTGATAAAATATATGAATAAATCCTTAGTTGTTTCTACAATATTAAAATTATCTGTAGAAGTCAGCCAAAATGATTTGCATAAGTGTTTGTGTCATCACAAACACATATGCCAAAACTAGTTTTCTCATTAATTAATAGCTTGACGCTTGGTCACAGTTAATATTCATGTTGTCCCTTGACTTTGGTATGCTCAACACTAACTATATGACTCAGCATGAAGTGACTTTTCCTTTCTCAGCATCTTCTAACTTCACTTGGTATATACTTGCAGTTGGTCTATACTGGCGTGCTCGATAACATGATACTCACTCAACTCGCATTGGAATATAAATAAGTCCATAACTATTTGACCTTCATTGGGTAACTTGGTCATATTGATGACTTATCGACTCTACCTAGGAAATGACTAAGTGTTTGACACTAGTAGGCAACATGACTTGGAGATGAATAATCTCCCCATTTTACATTAGTGGAACAAAAGCGTTGTCGTGACTTATCATTACATTCCAAATTACAAAATAATACTCCCCTTTAGACTATGACTCAATCTTCATAAAAACTTGACATTATACACCATGTACATGTAAAATGAGTAATATTATATTGTCTTACCTTTTATCTTTCATTTGTTCCTATTTATGATCTTTCGTCTTGTTTCCACCTTGAATATATGACAAGATTACTATTTCCCCTTTGTATATATATATATATCTTTTCTCTATTTCCCCCCTTGTTTTTGTCACTCATGGATTTGGGTTTGTTGGGGTCAAATTGTACGTATCCAAAAATGTTTTATGAATCAGCAAAATCATAGAAAATGCACGAATCCAACTAGATCTAATAGATTCTAAAACTTGTATATTGATCTCTTGCTAAGTAGTGAGATCCACTAAACTATCTACCATAAAGAGATGCAGATCTCTTTGAACTAAATCCTTTGGAGTAGACAGTTATTTTTGTATCACCTCAAAATGAGGTATCAACATAGCTTAAGTAGAGATTAATTTGGTTTTTATGTTGTAATCTTTAGCCATTAACTTGACTAATATCTCTTGTGTAGAAATCAGTCTATTGAAATGAATAGAGCTTGAATTTGCATCCATGATCAAAGAATATTCAATTAACTTCAAGTTTGACAAAATTCTATCAATAAACTATTAATTCTCAGAGGTGAAGAAATCAACATCACAAATCTTGTTATATAAAGAATGAATATTTTGTATAACTTCCTGAAAAATATGTACAAGAGTGGAAAATTCAACCTGTTTAATAGAAATTTCTATTGAAATTTTCACCAAACCTATGGTCTCAAATTTCATCTAAGACTACCTCATCAATTTTTTAGCTACCTCAATTGTTGCCAAAATTAGGGGGAAACAAGATACTAAGAGGGTGGGGAGGGGGGTGAATCAAGATCTATAAAAATTTCACTGATAAAATAATTTACTAGACTCACACCTAATTCATCTCATTTCTTAGATTTCGTACCATACAAACATAAAATTGTAATGTTCAAATGAAATCTATCTAAGAATAACATCCATGAAAATATAATCTAATAACACAATGATTTTGGTAATCTAGAAACACTTGAAGTTGAAGGTAAAATTGGGGTGGGAATGAAACCCACAAATACTTAGTGCTACAACAATTTTTTTTGCTTGTTAGGGTTACAATTTGATCATATCTAATGATCTACCACATGAGGGGTCTACTCTATTAGAAGTGTTTAAGAATATTAGGTCTTAAATTTTAAAGTATTTTACATTTATAATAAAGGAAGGAATATATGAGTAGATTTAAATAAGGTCTATTAGAACCACTCTATTAAGATATTTTCCTTAACCCAATCTGTAAAAAATGATTGAGTATCTGATTCTCCGCTTTTCTTTGACAAAGATTTATGGATCTCCTCTCTTCAATGTCTTAATCTGATCTCCTTGTTTAATATTTCTTTTGTGTCTTCAACTACTCTAGTTTCTCAATTTTAGCTCCTTTCAAAATTAGTCTTTCTTCACTTTGTACTTAGCTTGTTCTCTCCTTCACTTCAACTCATCATTCTTTCACCATAATGATCCTAGGGTTGGAAACCTTCTACATTAAGATCAACAATCCATATTTCATGTTTTTACAATTTTAACCTTTCTTTTCTAATTTTTTAATCTTCTTTTGATGGGATTGATGTCTCTTAAATAAACACATTATCTTCTCCTTAATTGTCTCTGTAATCTCTAAATATCGTATAGAAATCAGCTAAAATGATTTACATAAGTGTTTTTGCAATTAAAAATTCATATGTTAAAACTAGGTTACTTGACACTTGAATATTCTAACACTTGATCATAAATAACATTGATGTTATCACTTGGCTTCTATACACTCAGCATATACTAACTCACTTAGCATTAACTGACTTTCCAAGTGATCAGTCTCTTCCAGGTTACACCTCTTGTATGCTAGCTTGGTCTCTACTAGGGTACTCGACAACCTCTGACTTTTTTAGCAAATGATAAGATATAAATAAGTCATTTCTAGCCTTGCCCTCTCTAGATGGCTTGGTCACAGTAATGACCATCTAATGCTGCCTTGGAAATAACTTACTATTATAAACTAATAGGCAACTTGGGCTTAGAGATAAAAAATCTCCCCCTTTGATATTAGTGGCTAAAACTCTTTTTTATGACTTAACTTTCCATACAAACATAATGACCCCCCTAAGACTGTAATGAGGTCTTCAAAAATTAATCTTTGCTATACATTACATGCATGTCTATAAAATTTGATAATGATTCATTTGATAATGTCTATCATTGAGTCATCTTCGCCCTTGTTAGAATATTTACCCCTTTAATGTATGTCATTAATATATTTCCCCTTCTTTTTGTCACTTATTCTTTCAACATTGTAGGAGTTAACTTGTATTTTTCAAAAAATGTTTGAAGACTTGTTAAAGTTTCTTCAAGTAATTTATTCCATCTATTCCTAGCTAATTCCATGACTTGGATATGAATCTCTAGCTGAGCAGCTAGATCAATTAGACTCTTTATGTGTATCTTTCTTTGTTATATTCTAAGCTATAGATAATTCCCTTTGAATTTTCTCCAAATGGGGTAGTAGGATTAATTGAATTGAAATCAATTTGTTCCTTATACCAGTGTCTCTAGACATAAACTTAGCTAATATTTAATTATCAAGTGTTAACTTATTATATGAAGGTGAGCTTGAACTTGCATTCTTACTCAATGAAAGTGTACATGCTTTCAAATATTCCTATATCAAATCAATAGATTGTTGATTTGAAGAACACAACATCACAAAGTTTCATGAAAATGAATCAATGGCCTTCAAGATTCCTTCCAACTAAGTGGTTAGGTAGAAAGCTCAACCTACCTAATTGCAAGTTCTTTCACAAATTTTTGCAAAACTTTGTGCTAAAAAATTCTTTTGAAACTGTAACATCAATTTATCATTGGTCTCGATATCTTCTATCTGAACTTTATCAACCATATACACTAGTTGATCCAAAATTTGATGTTGCACATTAACATTAGAAATCTCAAATGCATCAATAAAATATCTTTTCTCTCTTCTCAATTGTTCTTGCTTTGTTTTGCAACTTACCAATGTTTGCAATTTCTCCATCTGTTCCAATTTCAAGTTGTTCAAGTCATACATAGGAAATGTGATGGCTTCATATAAACTCACTATTTCCTCTTTTGCATCATCTTTGTGTGCCATCATCTGAGATCAAGGGGTGTTATTACTAGCTAGTGATATATGCAGTTATTTTCCCTTTGCATTCGATCTAGGTGACTTCTCCTATAGAGCTGATGTAACCTATTCTATAGGTGTAACCAATAATATCTACATTGGTATGGCACTTGGAAGTTGTATAAGAGCTTGGATAGCCTCTCATTCTTTGAGCATTTTTCTCTACCCTCTCTTTCTCCTCTTTTAAGACTTCCTCATTTGATGGCCCACTATGACATGAGTGAATTCTGGAAACACAATTATTGTCTTTCTTTGTTTCTCATTAGTCATGTCAAAAACCACTATAACTAATATAACATTAAAACCTTCATTATTTGCACTCGATCTAGGTGACTTCTCCTATGGAGTTGATGTAACCTAGTATATAGGTGTAACCGTTAACATCTCTAGTAGTATGAAACTTGGAAGTTGTATAGAAGATTGCATAGCCTCTTGTTTGTTGGATTTTTCTTTCTCCACCCTCTCTTTCTCCTCTTCTTCCACTTCCTCATTTGATTGGCCCACTGTGACATGAGTGAATTATGGAAACACAATTATTGTGTTGCCTTGTTTCTTAGCACTCATGTCAAAAACCGCTATAACTGATGTAACATTAAAAACTTCATTATTTGCATTCTTAATCCCTAGATAGTCTTATACTTGTAGGAATACTATATTTTTGTATGGTAGAGAGGTATCTGAGGAATTTAGTATAGCATATTTTAGACCATCTTGATTGAATACATTTTGATCCTATGGAGATGAATTAAGAATATCCTCAATTGTGACAACATCGTGTTGTTCACAACCTTCTACCAATTGTCTTGTCTCTTCTACAATTTTTGTATCTTCTTCCATATCATCCTCATCTTCTTTTACTTTTTCACCTCTCTCTTATTCTTCTCCATCTTTGTTAGTTAATGGAACAAGCAATCCAAATGCTTCCTTCCATATAAGAATTCTCTCTTTGTCAACTTCATAAGCCTTATTCTTCAAAATTTTGTAGGTCCTCTCCTTAGACATAAATTTCTTTACAAAATATTTTAGGACTATAAGCATATGTGTCTTCCCAAAATTGTGCATTGTGTGGGGTGGTATGCCTGATCTATCATTCAGTTACTAATGCCCACTTCCACTTAGAATTAACTTTATTATATTGTTTCTCAAGAATACCTTGACTTAACTATATAGGTGTAGATTTGAACTATATCATCATATCAATCAAAATTAATTTCCTTTGATGCTTCTATACTAGTTGACTCTTTCATTGTTTCACATACGTAGTCCAAATTTGATGGAGGCAATCTCGGTACAATATGAAGTTTGATCAGATCATCAAACTCTATTTCTTCATCATCTTCTTCCTCCTACATTATGACTAACTTTCTCCTAGGTCGTTTAGGTAAGTTTTCCTTTGATGTTTTGGTTGGCTTCCTCTTTGATGGATTTCTTTGTCTTTTATTGTTGGAGAACTCAAAGCCTTTGACCTTGTAATTATTCTTCTTTTTGGCTCTGGCTTAGGTGGTGTAAGAACCTTCTTTACACCATTCTTTAGATCCTCTTTTAGAATTGGATCACCAATTTCTATTTTCTTCTATTTTCTTTCCTTTGGCTTGGCAATAGCTAGCTCTTTTCCCTTTGATGAATCAACTTTGGATTTATCTTCAAATTTCTCGTCCTCTTCTTTTCCTTTAGTGATCTAAAGTTGACCTTCACCAAGTTTCCCCTCAATATATTTTACCATTTTCTCTCTTTTCTTATCTATATTGGGTATTCTTTTCTCTAATGTCATTTTACTCTTAGTTGTTTCATATGTACTAAATGGCTTGACATTCATATCAGTCTCTTCAAACAATAGTATAGTTAGCATTGTTGTAACTTCATCAACATTCACTTCATATTGCATTGGCATTAGCCATGCAACCCTTGCTATTAGTGGTTGTGCATAGATAAAATCTATTTCTACCATAAAACATATATCATCAAAATAGTTACCTACAATTGACTTAGGTAACCTCATTTGGTTTTTCATCTTGTTCTTGAACTCCTCAAAATAATTATCCATTATTGCCTCCAAATTTTCTCCCAATTAACTTATCAAGTCACATATTTTTTTATTAGTGGTCTACTTCTATTGTGCTAATGCTAGGTAATGAATTTTGCACATAGAAGCATATACAAAAAAGTAGAGAACCAAACTTATATGAAGTATTGTTTTCTTTCCTTATCGCTCCAAGATTTTCACATTATTATTGCAATTACAACACAATAAGATCATAACTATGATCTTTCTTCACAATTTTGTATCATTGTACTACAAATTCAATGACTGGGTCTTTGATTTGATCAATCAAAATTCCATGTCTATTCCACTTTGCCTTTATTTATTTCTCAACAACATCCCTTATGACACTTGTTATAGACTTTGGTCTATCTAATGTAGGGTAACAAGTAACTTGACATATAATGGCCTTATTAATCTTGATCAATCCACCCTCTTATGATATCTTCATGTCATCTTTTTCACTCAACATAATCTTTATCTGTTCAACTTTGAAAACCTTCAGAAAGGCTACGTAATGGGTCCACCCTTTCTTGGAAACAATTTTATACTCATCCTTCAACACATCATTATCAAAAAAATTATCATATTCTACACAAAGTTCATAGTCTCCAATTTCTCCCACTTTACACATATAACATGATCGTACATCATGAACTATCAATACCCTTCATAAAATTGATGAAAGGGCACCAAAGTCATCATCAGTCAATGAAATATTCAGATATTCCTTGATATTTGGTGGGGGCCATTGACCATTCCTCACAATTTGTATATCTCTCTCTTTAGACATTTCTTTCACAGACCTAGACATAGATAATGCCATTACTAAACTAGGGATTTTATAAAATTTCCTTTAACAACTTCAAAAAAAATTACTCATCACTTAAAACTTAACATACTATGATATTCCAATTTGCAAATGGCATGTTGTGATTCTCTTTCTATATCACTAAAATTACCTTTGAATTGCTTATGTTTTGAAAATTACTTGATGAAATGAAAATGAATACCAAAATTCAATATATACCTCCAAACTATTCATTTAGGTATGCAATAAATGCATTTATACTTAGGTAGGTGCACAACAATTTTCTTGGCATTCACATGTTATTTTTGTGCTTCTTTGCATTCATATACTCAGTTGCTATTACCTCGCTCAGTCAATACCAATTTGATCAGTCAATACATCATCTACATCGATGTATGCTCTCGATCTATATTGCAATGCTCAACCAATACAAATTGTATTATTGATGCTCGACACTTGATAGTGAAACATATTCCATTGCCCAATACTTCTCTTAGATTTATCTTGATGTATTTGATTCATGTTGATATAGAGTTTTACTCACTTTTCTAGTTGACAATCTGTGTATGATATAAAATTTCATTATACAATCCCTTACATACCTCTTTACTTAGTTGAATGTGGTGTGAACACTTGATCCATTGGACTGGCTGATCTCAGCTTTTCTTTCTCCACTACTTCCAACTTCTACTATCTCTTTCCATGTTTTATTCATCTCATATTTTCATTTTCCTTTTTTATTTCACTATTTGGTGTTGATTTTTGGGTCCTACATTTGTTACTCACATCTCAAACCTTGGGACAACTAAAACAAACTATGTTTCCATTCAACCATTTCTTGTAATTTCCACTAAAATGTGTCTCAATGTAATTTTTTGGCATGTGCCCATACCCTCCATAACAATGAAAATTATATCACGTCTTCCAATCCCAATTGTAATAGTCACCATGCTTTGGTACATGTGTTTTCTTTTTAGATGTCCAATTAGATTTTTCCTTGGATCTACATTAATGAGCTCTATGTCCATATTTCTCACAATTATAACAATGTCCTTCAAATTTGGGTGTAGAATTTCTTGTTCTTGGTGTCCTTATTTATTGAAATTAAAAAAATTACCATTAAACTTAAGTTTAGGATTTTGCATACCATTGTTTCTTCTACAAACATTTTCATATGTACTACATTACCACAATGATGACAAGTGGGTTTTCCTTTGGATTTTGCATTTCTTTTATCTCCACTCTTTGATGATTCTCCTTCCTTAGTAGACGATGAGTGCTTGACATGTCCTAGACCACAAGTATTGATAGATGACCTTTATGATCTCATTAGTTCTTCAAACTATTTGATAGCTTCGCTTTGTTTGTTCATTCTTTCTAGAAATTCTTTTTGCTTTGTTCATTATTTCTAGAAATTATTTCTCAGACCTCCATTAATTACTTAGTTGCTCAATCTATAATCTTAGATTTGTGATCTCCATGTCCTTTCTATTCAACTCATAATTTCCATGTAACAACTGGTTCATCACATCCAATTGATTATTTGTAAGCTTCTTCACACCAAATGATCTTTCCTCAAGTGTTGTAGCCATTTCTCTTTTGTCTTCTTCAGCCATGATTTTGTATTCTTATGCCTTATTCTTTCATTTGATCACTTGACATAGTCTTACTGATTAAATTTTTTGTTCTCCTTTGAGTTCTTTTATTTCTTTGTTCAAAATGTTATTCTTCTCTAGTAAATATGCTATTATTGCATCACTATTATCAATATTTCCACTATTAATAAATCCTCTGACATCAAGTTCCTTGTATAATATGTCATTTTGTTAAATGACCATATCTTATATTTTCCTTAACGATTTCTTTAACTCATATTTTTCTCCTTTAAGTTTTTGCAGTATAATATGAATTTCAATCAGCTAGTTTTCAATGATTTTTCCCATTTTGCATTCCTTCATTTCAAGATCTAGTGCTCTAAAGTTGTTACACTTCATTCAAGAGAACTATTCTTTGATACCAATTGTTGGAAAACTCATTGGAAAACAAGATACTGAGAGGGGCGTGAATCAAGATCTATAAAAAATTTCACCAATAAAATAATTTACTAGAATCACATCTAATCCATCTCATATCTTATATCTTATATGATATAAACATAAACTTGTTATTCTAAAATTAAATCTATCTAAGTATAACATCCATAAAAACATAAACTCATAAAAAATTGATTTTGGTAACCGAGAAACACTTCAATTTGAAGGTAAAACTGGGGTAGGGATGAAACCCACAAATATTTACTATAGCAACAAAATTTTTTTCCTATTAGGAGTACAAATTGATCATATCCAATGATCTACCCTATGAGGGGTTTTCTCAATTAAAATCATTTAATTAAGGTTGTTGTGTCTTACATTGTTAAAAGATTTTACACTCAAAATAAAGTAAGGACTCTATTACAAGATTTAAATAAGTTTTATTATAATCACTCTATTAAGATATTTCTCCTAACTCAATCTATTAAAATTGGTTCAATACTTGATCCTTTGGTTTTCTCTTAAATCTACTTACAAATCTCCACTCTTCAATATCTTAATCTGATCTCCTTATCTGATATTTTTATTTTGACTTTCATTATTCTATTTTCTCTATCTGAACTCCTTTTAGACTTAGTCTTTCTTCGCTCTATACTTAGCTTGTTCTCTTCTTCAACTCAACTCATCATTCTTTCACCATAATTATTCTAGGGTTGGAACCCTTCTTAAATAGATGATTGTAAAAATTTCTAGATTAAGATCAACGATCCATATTTCATATTTTTACCATTTTACCCTTATAATTTTTTTCTTGGTTAATCTTCTTTCCTTGGGACTAATGTATCCTAAAAGAAGACATAATCTTATCCTTAATTATCTCTACAATTTTTAAAGATCATGTAGAAGTCAGCTAAAATGATTTAAATAAGTGGTTGTGCAATTACAAACTCATATGTCAAAATAGGTTTACTTGATGTCACTTGAATGTTGCTTGGTCATAACTAACATGTATGTGGTTACTTGGCTTCTATATGCTTGACATATACTGACTCACTCAACATTAACTAACTTTGCAAATGCTCAGTCTCTTCTATGTTTCATATGTCCAAGTTTACCACAATGATGACAAGTAGGTTTTCCTTTGGATTTTTTGTTTCTTTTGTCTCCTTTCTTTGATGATTCTCCTTCCTCAGTAGACAACAAGTGCTTGACATGTCCTAGACCACAAGTCTTGGTAGATGACCATGGTGATCTCATTAGTTCTTCAAAGTATCTGATAGCTTCACTTGGTTTGTTCATTATTTCCATAAATTATTTCTTAGACCTCAATTAATTCTTTACTTGGTCACTCTATAATCTCATATTTGTGATATCCATGTCCTTTTTGTTCAACTCCTCATTTGCATGTAACATCTAGGTCATCACATCCAATTGATTATTTGTAAGATTCTTCACATCAAATGATCTTTCTTCAAGTCTTGTAGCCCTTTGTTTTTTGTCTTCTTCAACCATAATTTTGTATTCTTATGCTTTCTTCTTTTATTCAGTCACTTCACATAGTCTTACTAATCAAATTTTTTTTTCTCTTTTGAGTTCTTTGGCTTCTTTATTCAAAATGTTGCTCTTCTCCAATAAATATGCTATTTTTGCATCAATTTCATTAGTATTTGCATTGTTAATAATTCCTCTGACATCAACTTTCTTGTATAATGTGTCATTATATTGAATGACCATATCTTTTCTTTTCTTTAAGGATTTCCTTAACTCATATTTTTCTCCTTTAAGTTGCTGCAGTATGATATGGATTTCAATCATCTAGTTCCCAATGATTTTCCCTATTTTATATTCCTTTATTTCAATATTTTGTGCTCTAAAGTTGTTAGACTTCATTCAAGAGAACTATTCTTTCATACCAATTGTTGGAAAACTCAATGGGAAACAAGATACAGAGAGGGGGGTGAATCAAGATCTATTAAAAATTTCACCAATAAAATAATTTACTTGAATCATACCTAATCCATCTCATATCTTATATCTTATACCATATAAACATAAACTTGTTATTCTGAAATGAAATCTATCTAAGCATAACATTCATCAAAACATAAACCCATAACAAAATGATTCTAGTAACCCAGAAACACTTCAATTTGAAGGTAAAATTGGGGTGGGGATGAAACCCACATATCTTTTATGTTGCAACAACAAAGTTTTCCTATTAGGACTACAAATTGATCAAATCTAATGATCTACCCTATGAAGGATTTTCTCTATTAAAATCATTTAATTAATATTATTGTGTCTTACCTGATTAAAGGATTTTACACCTAAAATAAAGTAAGGAATCTATTAGGAGATTTAAATAATTTTTATTATAATCCCCCTATTAAGAGATTTTCCCTAACTCAATCTATCAAAACTGGTTCAGTACTTGATTCTTTGGTTTTCTCTAAAATCTATTTATGAATCTTTAGTCTTCAATATCTTAATTTAATCTCCTTATTTGATATTTATATTATGACTTTCACTGTTCTATTTTCTCTATCTCAACTCCTTTTAGACATAGTCTTTCTTCGCTCTGTACTTATCTTGTTCTCTCCATAAATTCAACTCATCATTCTTTCACCATAATGATTCTAGGGTTGGAACCCTTCTTAAATAGATAATTGCAAAAAGTTCTAGATTAGGATCAACAATCCATATTTTATCTTTTCACCATTTTACCCTTCTAATCTTTTAATTGGTTAATCTTCTTTCCTTGGGACTAATGTATCTTGAAAAAAGACATAATATTCTACTTAATTATCTCTACAATCTTTAAATATCATGTAGAATTTGGCTAAAATGATTTACATAAGTTTTTGTACAATTAAAAACTCATTTGTCAAAATAAGTTTACCTGACACTTGAATGTTTGGATGCTTGGTCATAACTAACATTTATGTGGTTACTCAGCTTTTATATGCTTGACATATACTAACTCACATGGCATTAACTAACTTTGTAAATGCTTGGTCTCTTCTAAGTTACATGACTTGTATGATGGCTTAGGCTCTACTAGGTTTATTAGAAACCTTCAATTTTCTTAGCATATGATAAGATATAAACATGTCCTTTATAGCTCGACCTTCTCTAGAGGGCTCACTTGCAGTGACAACTGTCCAACACTGCCTTGGAAATGACTAAGTGCTAGACACTAATAGGCAACTTGGGCTTGGAGATGAACATGAATATCATCATTGTTGACCATCTCAACATTATGAGCTAAATTACCTATGATAGGTGTCTGCTCATTAAAATTATGAATCACAAACGCATATTCCAAATTTTCTTTAATTTCATACAATACCTACTTTTGTTGATATTCTACTCTAAAACCTGCTTGCTTTTTCTTCCTCTTTATTAGTTTAGTTAAAAGAATTACTCAATCTTTATTACCATTTCTACATTTGTCTCAGTCAACATATCAAATTAGTTTATTTGGGAGCCTAGTTCATATAGCAATACTTAGTCATTATAGACACTAATATTGATCCTCAACATCAATTGTCATATGATCTCTTTGCTCAATTCTTACCTCAAATTTTTCCTTATGCATCTTGATTTATGAAAATGTGGACTTTCAATGTATCTTATGTTAGGAATCAATATATAATGTAGCATTCAAATGTGCAATTTCTTAGATACCTTCTTTTCATAGTTGGAAGTAGTGTGATCACTTGATCCATTGGATAGGGTGACGTCGACTTCACTATTTCCACTATTTCTTTCTACTTTCTTGTTTGTTCTACATCAACCTTTTCCTTTTCCTTATTATGTTCATTGTTAGGTGTTGGTTCCTAGGTCCTATAGTTAATCCTCACATGTCTAACCTTGTGAAAACTATATCAAACTAAAAAAATAGTCCAACTCTTAGATTCAACTCTAAAATGTGCCTTTAGGGTATGTGCAGGATCATGGTCAACCAAACTATCCTCTTAAGTGGCAATAAAAAATAAAAAAATTAGGGTTATGTCAACTTGACATGCAATTGTCTACTTGTTATTAACTTTATATCAAAATTTTGAGAGAAAATAATCTCTAGTAAATTGAATCTAGTTTCTAAACTACTAAGACTTATCTCAAAAAATAAAAAATTGATTGGTCAAAATTTTGAATTTTAATGCAATATTACAAACATTTAAGAACTAAAATAAGAAGCAGATGTATGTCTAACCACCTTAATCAAAATCAAATGATAACATTTTTTAATAATGTTCTACATATAATTAGTAGACTCATTCCTAGATGTGACACATATTTTTGGGTTTTTTTTCTAAATAAATAATATTTAATTAATTTTTGACTTTAGTATTTTTGGAATAAAAGAACTCCCATGTTCGACCACCTTAACTATTTGAAAACTCTGCAAAATTTAATTTTTTATTTTTTTTCCTTATAGTAGAAGAAACATAGAATGTGATGCATCTTTTGGATTTAAAAAATGTTGTGGCATTTGAAAGTTATAGTTTTTTTCAACTAGTGTGTTAGTCAGCACTTTATACGTAACTCCATTAGAAAATAAGTAATAATTACTTACTAAACTCGTAATTTGACAAACTTTATATTTATGGAAAGATAAGGACATTCTTAAGAAACACTTTTCATTTCATCAAATTTTGGTGAAAAAAGTTGTTAGCTACAAGTTTGAAATAAAAATCACATAAAAATAGGCCTAAATTGCTTTAAAAGATTTTTTAAAAGTTGACCATATAGGTTTGGTATCAAAAGATATAGTAGACCTTATAAAGATATTAACTATTTTTAGTTAGTATTAAGGTGGGTGGGAAAAATGTTGGAATAGATTTTGAAATGGTTTGAGATATTTCAGAACTACAGATTTTTCAAATCACCACTTTTTGGCACATTGTGATCCTGCACATACCCTTTATGCAATTTACTGCACCATTACCATGCTCACTAAAATAATGATATTTATTCCATGTGTTGTAATCTTAGTTATATGAAATAGTTTTCTTAGGTGTGTATCATTGATCCTTCAATGTCTAGTCAGATTTTTGCTTAGATCTATATTCTTGAGCTATTTGTCCATATTTCTGACAATTGTAGAAATGACTTTCAAATGAAGTTACAATAGGTGTATTACTAGCCTTTGACTTACTTTCATATACTTTTCTACCTTTCTTCTTGCAACAAAAACAATATCCATTGAATTTTTGGTTTAGGTTTTTTCTCACTAATCTTGCTTCTATAAATATTTGTTGCCTATCCTAGCTCACCACAATGATAACATGTAGCCTTATGTTACAATTGTGCATTTATTTTCTCTGCACTCTTTGATGATTCTCCTTCCTTAGATATGTGTCCAATATTGCATAGATCAGATGTGTCAATAGGTCTTCTTTTTGATCTCATCGAATCTTCATAATATCTCATAAATTCTTTCTATTTGTTTAACCATTCAATGAATTCACTTTCAAGTTTCAGTTGATTCTTTAGATGCTCAGTCTCTAATTTCAATTTAGTAATCTCCACATCTTTTTTCACTAAACTCTCTAGTTGTAAGGAGAAATATGTTTTCCATATCAAACTAATTTTGAGTAAGCATTTTTAAGTCACTATTCTTGTCATCAAGTCTTGTAGATATATTCAGAAATCCTTGCTACCAAGGGTTTGAGTTTGAATTGAATGATATTTCTACTTTGAACTATTGGAAAATTCTAAATTTCAAGATTAGTTTTGAATTCTTGATTATTATTATAGTGAAAAATTTTAATCATTGAAAATTATTGTCCATTTGGTCACATTGTTCAACCATCTCTCTAAAGGTTCATGATGCAGATATGAATCTTCATTCTTTTTACCATCAATGGTCATTTCAAATGATTTATCTAATATCATTGATTAGTGCATCATTTTTACTACTTCTAGGAATGGTTCTCCTAGTTACTTTTCATTTTATTAATATTATTTTGATATAACTATTCTTTTTTTATTGTCCATGCATGCTCATAGTCCTTTTCTTCCTTAGCATTTTCAATATGTCTATCCTTATTATTGGCTTTATTAGGAGTGTTTCTACCTTATACTAGAGTCATGCTTATCAATCAAGATTTTGACCTTGGCTAAAATATGTTAGAATAAATAATTATTTATTCTATTTACGTAAGCTTACTTAGGTAAATACATTTATTTCTTAGTTGTAGCCTAGGAGTTTGTTATAAGTTGTTGACAATATGGGAGTTTGTTCTCTCCTAAGTCATACTTATCCTCTCACCTTGTTTGAGGAATTTCCACCTCATGTGGATGTATGCTTAATTGTCACACTTATCTCCTAGCATCTTCTAGCTTGTTCTAGGAGATTCGTTGAGCTCTTTATATTCAAGCTCCCTCATTGTATTACAACAATCAACATCACAATATCATTCTTGCATATTGTAAATACATATTTTCTTCTATTTGCATATCTCATTGTCTTTCATGTCCATTTAGGGTTTTTCCCTTGCTCCACGCTCGTGTCTCCTTGGCTTCTCTTTGACAAGTTTTCACATGTAGGTGATCTTGGGCATCAACTCCAACATGGTATGAGAGCCTTCTTGCTACTGCTTCGTTGAAGGTTTCTTGAAGCTGTGATTTGAAATCACAAACCCTAGTTTGTTTGTGCATTTTTCTTCAAATTAGGAGAATATAAATTTTTTGGAGCACTTTCAGTCTAAACAGATGCTACCATTGGATTTGGAAGGCTGTTTTAGTCAGGATTCATATAAAACTTTTCATTTTTGGAGGCAAATCTCTAGGAGGCAAATTTTTTTTGCTTGCAGGGCTACCGTACAGACTATACAAAATTTTGGCATCAAATTTTTTTTTTAAAAAAATCATTTTTAGGAGCACCGTCAGGAAACTGCCATCATGCAACCCAGCGGCCACTGCCACACCACTGCGGCCCCACCAGTACCTAGCCTGCAATGGCCACAACAAGCTACACCATTGAGGTAGCACCATGGCCTAGCCTCCATTGGTGAGCCACCCCAGTGCCACCCTCCTCTCCACTTTGCTGGTGTTGTGCCTGTTTCCTTTGCTCCACTCCACCGATCAGCCTCCTATCCTGTGTGGCATTATTTTCCAACTCAGCACCAACCTACATGTGACACAGTGTAGGGCTACCATGTGGCCCCTGCCACATCAGCCACTTGCCACATGGCATCCACATGGCACTACCATGTGGCTTCTTTTTTGTTGCGATGACCATTAAGCTATCAATTTTAATGCAGTGAAATGCTGACATCAACACTACATCATCATCCTTGCTTGCACATCTCCAAGGTTAGTTTTGGACCTACTTGCAGCTTTTTGGCCATAACTTGAGCAAATGGAGGTATTTTTCTTATCCGAAAGAAGAACCAAAAAGATGGTTGCAAGACAGAGACATTGGAGTAGGTATTTTTGGGTTTCAATGCATTTTTATTGCCCATTTTTTTGTCAAAGTCCAAAGTTGTGTTTTTGACTCCGGCAAGCTTTTCTTTTGCATCCCTTATCCATTTTTTGAAAATTTTATATTTCTAGAAAGCTGGTTCTATGTACTTTTCAGAAATGTTGTTATTTCCTTCAGATTCTAACCCATGCTCTTTCTATCAATATTTTTGAATTTTTAGTCCATGGTGGATCTCTTGGGTGTTCTAGGTTTGAGGGTCATTTTTTTGGTATGGTATCCTTCATTTTGGGCTACACTATGTTTTGTTGCAGCTTGTTTTCAATTTTTCTCATTGTAGCTATCATTTTGAAGCACTGAGATAAAGTGCCAGTCTTGCATTCTGGGGATCATGAACGTTGTTTTGAGTCAATTGTACATGCACTATTTTCATAAAGCTCCATGAGAGGGATAGTTGTTTGTTGTTTTAGGAATTCTCCCTTTGTCAAGTGAGTGTCCCTTCCATGTCATTAGCCCTATGTAGTGTTAATGGGCTATGTCTTTATGGGTTTTTGTATCTCTTTCCCTCTCTCATCATTCTTGGTTCATCTGCAGGAGACTTTGGCCCACCTTTTTAGGTGCATGTCATCTCACACCATCTGCATTAAAGGGGAGTTATACTATTTTTCTAATGCATCCTTGGTTTTATGGTTCATTAGTGTGAGTTATGTATTTAGTGGTTGATCCTATATACAAGATAATTGCTGTGGCTGGCTACCTATGCATTTCGCTAAGATGGATCATCTACCATATAGACACACTTGGTTTGTGCCTTCTTCTTCCATGGAGGTTCTTCAAATCAGCAATTTTCTTCTTGATGGAAGAGTTTTTGCAGCTTCTTCATGCTTTAGTGATGCTCTTCATGATCACTCCTTGTTCCTCTTTTAGGGGACATTTCCCTAGGTTGGGGCATCTTCAGTTCTTCACTAGGTTCTCACCTTTTTTGGGGGGAGGATTTTTCCCACGTGGTTTTCTCTCTTTCCCCATTTTCAGAGGTTGCATCTTTTGGAAGTGTACATGGGTACCTAACATGGCCTTTTTACTGGGACCCATTTCTGCATTTATTAATTTTGTGAGCTTAAGGCATTCCCCTAAGTTGCACTTAAGGGGAGCATTAGAGTAAATAATTAATAATTAATAATTTTTTCTATTTACTTAAGCTTACTTAGGTAAATACATTTATTTATTAGTTGTAGCCTAGGAGTTTGTTATAAGTTGTTGACAATATGGGAGTTTGTTCTCTCCTAATTCATACTTATCCTCTCACCTTGTTTGAGGACTTTCCACCTCATGTGGATGTATGCTTAATTGTCACACTTATCTCCTAGCGTCTTCTAGCTTGTTCTAGGAGATTTTTTGAGCTCTTTATATTCAAGTTCCCTCATTGTATTACAACAATCAACATCACAATATCATTCTTACATATTGTAAATACATATTTTCTTCTATTTGCATATCTTGTTGTCTCTCATGTCCATTTAGGGTTTTTCCCTTGCTCTACGCTCTTCTCTCTTAGGCTTCTCTTTGATAGGTTTTCACATGAAAGTGATCTTGGGCATCTTTAGAGTTGGATTTCATCAACTTCAAAAAAATACACATTTTGTCATCTTTCAAGAAACCAAATGTTGCATTGTTCTACCCTTTTAACTATTATATTTTCCTTTTTCATTACTTTACGATATCTTATCCTCATTTGAATGAACTCCTTTCAAGATTTCTCTCTACTTCTCAACTAGTACATCTTCTTAATCATCCCTTATTTTTGTTGGATCTTTTGTGACATTGATATCCTTTTTTCATTCTACTCCATTTTCCATGGATTAAGCATCCTCTTCACCATACCATTTTCTAACTATGTTTCATTATTTGGTATCCCTTCAACAACTTACTTAGCAATGTCCATGGCTTCAAGTATGCCACCAAATGACTCCTCATTAATTTGTATGTCCCCAGTGCTATGGTCAACATCAGATACATTTTAAGATCCACTTACTTCCACTTCTTTAAAAGAAGGTTTCTTGATCTTTCCAACTTTAATGTACTTTCCTAATTATTTGTACTCCATGTCTAGAAGAGTATCTAATTATAACGAACCTAGAGCTTCCAAATCCCCACTCTAAATCTCTAAATAGTTAAGACATATAAAAGCCTCCCAACTCACTTGATCACATAGATTAATATAAAAAAAGACCTTCATAGCTTTTCCATATTATTATTTTCTTGGAGAATGTTAAAAAATGCTCTTTAACATGACTATTATGTTGAAAATAGATTGATATAATTATGATAAATTTGTTCCAATCATTACTTTTTCACTAATGTCAAATATTCTATTCGCTGGTAAGACAACTACTTATATGATTTAAGTATTATCATTTGTTTGATTGATGAAGAGGATTTGATCAAATGAGGTTACAATAGCACCTAGAGGAAAGGTTGAGTCATGACATGAAAAGAAGTACATGAATCAGTTAAGCTAGTGATATCATAGTGGATTGATAATCTACCTGTCGTTGCAAAGGTTGGTTATACTAATTAAGTCTAGAAGAACAAGTTAAATAGACTTTGACTACCAAGAGTCACTTAGTGGATGGTAGGTGCCAAGAAAAGTTAGTGTAAGCTAAGCAAAAAATTAATTGGAGCAAACAAAAGTCAATCTTAGTGTACATCAAGTGAAAAATTTGAAGCTAACTAACATTTAGTTGATATCAAGCACTTGTAAAATTTAGTTCATGCCAAGTGATTTTATAGTGGATGTTGAGAAATGTGGTATGTGTCAAGTATCAAAAACTAGTTAATGTCAAGTGTCAACATTATGAGAAAGATTGATAATTCGATGAATTTAAGTCAAAAAGTTTAATTTCTTGGATTGTATGAACCATGTGGAAGATAAGATTGATGAGCTGGTGGAATAGAATTTGTGATTAACCATTTTGAGGTGAATTCAAAGAGGATTGAAGGAGAAGTTTCTAGAAGGGAATGAAATGAGGGGTAGATTCATTGAATCCTACCTAATCTATCCTAATCCTAAATTGGATGACAAAGGATGAATGAAAAAATATCTTAATTCTATATTTATAGAGATGGTTGGTCAGAAGCAAGGGTTCTCATGAGCAAGAACCTAAGGAAGAGGAGTCTAGGGTATTATTTCATTCAATGACCTGATAGAAGAGTCTACATGGGAAAACAAAGGAAGAAGGCTTGAGGGTATGGATGCTTGAAGGGTGAACAAGTTATCCGAGTTGAAGAGTGTGAAAGCCAAGTAGAATGGAGGACTAAAATAGAGATCTATAATATGCAAATAGAGTTGTAAATTGTTATCAGATTAAGCCTTACTATTACTCCCTAATAATTGTATTAGTCTAAGATAAATCGTTTGGACTAAGGTTGACCTAAAAGTCATTTTTAAATCCTTTAACCTAGTGACAATCCAAGTGAATGAACTAAATTTCTCTAACAAGGCTCACTCCTAATAGGGTGATTAAAATCCTTTAACTAGGTCATATTTAATAGTGTGCATTGTAACCTTTAACAGGGTTGACCTTTCATAGGGAATCACTTTAGAAGAGTTAAAATGAGTAGCATGTTACTGGTAATTTTTCTCAAATTGTGTTTCCATATTAAATAATTGTATCAAATGTGTTATTGAATTTGTTATGTTTCATATTTAGATTTTTTCAAATTGATTTGATAGTAATCGACAAGTTTGAGTGATTGCATAATCTAATGGATGCATTCATGATGAAATTGTTATATATATATATATATATATATATAGGTTCACTAAGTTTTGAAAAGTTTTATTTTTACATTTGGACCTTGGATAATTGATTCACCCCACTCCCCTCTTACTTATTCTAAATAATTCCAACAATTGGTATCAAACCCATCTGCTTAGGAGCACTAGTTTGAAGGTACTAGAAGAAAAAAGATCAAGATGTCAAAAAGAGAAGTATCCAAGCTTAATTAAGATAACTTTCTTGCATGGAAAAGTCTGATGAAGCTACAACTAGGAGGTCTTGGAGATAATCTACAAGCTACCATTACTATTGAGCATACTGATCCTATTGGAGCCCTAACTATTGAAGATTTGAAAAAGATGAAAGAACACAACTAAGCAATGTTGGATATTGCCTTTACCCTAAACCATGTTGGGTTTGATGATATCAAAAGTCTTAATAGTGCAAGGAAAATGTGAGATTCTCTATACACTATCTATGGAGGTGACAAGAATGTTCTAAGAGCTAAAGCTGAGAGTCTCAGAGATAAGTTTGATGATATGAGAATGTGCAAAGTTGAAAATATTGCTCTGTATTTCTTGAGGTTAAAAGATGTTGTTAATGAAATAAGAGGAGCTAATAGTAAAATAGATGAGGATATAGTACTAAGAAAAGTTTTGAGAACACTGGTACCTTTATATACTATTAGAGTTTCTACAATACAAGAACTAAGATGTATACTAGGGAATACTCTAACTCTTGAAGGTCTAGTATGCATGCTCACTACTTTTGAGCTATCTAACTTTGATAATTATAAACCTAAAAATTTGGAATTTTCTTTAAAAGCTAAGTTGTCATTAAAGGAACCTATTGAGAAGAAGAAGAAAAAGTAAAAATATGTGTGTAGTGATAGTGATACAAATAAGGAAGATGTAGATCAACTCGAAGCACTATTAAGAAGGAGATTTCATAGAGGTCAAGGCAAGCTTAAAGGTAAGTTACCTATCATGTGTTTCAATTGTAATGAGGTTGGTCATAGTGCTACTAGATGTCTAGATAAGAAGAACCACAGTGTTGGTGACAAGTTCAAAAGTAGAAAAGATGAAGATAAAAAAGATTACAAAGACAAAGGCAAGAAGTCTTGCTGCATTGCGAAAGATGAAACAAAAGATGGATCTAAAGATCATGATGATGAAGTGGTGTATGTTGCAATGAAGGATGAATATGATGAGGATGAGGCAATTGCACTAGTTTCTTGGGTGAACAAGAATGACAAATGGATAATTGACAGTGGGTGTTCACATCACATGAAAGAAGATAAAAGTAAGTTTATTACCTTGAATTATTATGATGGAAATAGTGTTAGGTTTGGTAACGACAGACCATGTCTAATAAAAGAAAAAACTTCAATCAAGTTCATAGAAAACATTTTATGTGAACATTCTTACAATGTTGAAGGACTTTACTATAATCTATTGAGTGTGTTACAATTGAATAATTTATTTTTCATTGATATAAAGGATTCTACTTGCTTAGTTCTATAATTTGATGATGTGTGGGTACGGCATAGGAGGTTATGTCATGCTAATTTTGATAAAATAGTTAGTATTAGTAACATCGAAAGAGTAAGAGGTTTTCCCATGTTGAAGAATCATGATAATATAATGAGAAAACAATATTAGTTAGGAAAAATGAAAAAGTCAAGTTTGAAGAATAAGACCCATACCTCTAATGGAATATTAGAGATTATTCATACTAACTTGTGTGGACCGATTGAAGTGCAAAGCTACAAAGGAGATAAGTACAATATGTTGCTTGTTGATGATTATTCTAGAATGATGACTGTTATGTTTCTAAAATAGAAATTTGATGCTTTCTAAATGTTTAAGTGGTACTTAGAAAGAGTTGAGAAGGAAACATGTGAAAGCTCAAAATGTTTGAGATCTGATAGAGGAGGAGAATTTACATTAAATGAGTTTAAGATGTTCTATAATGATAAAGGAATCAAAAGATAGACATATGCTCCTAGAACCCCTCCACAAAATGGAATTTCTAAGAGGAGGAACTCATATATAATGGACTATGCTAGGACAATCATGATGGAGAAAAATGTTTCTTTAAAATAGTGGAGAAAAGTTGTAATTATAGTTGTCTATACCTTGAATTGTGTGAAAGTCAAAAAAGGTATGCATTCAACACCTCTTGACGTATGGTATGGATACTCACCAAATGTAAAATATTTTAATGTATTTGGAAGCAAATACTACATTCTCAAAGATTTTAGGAATGGTAAACTAGAAGCAAAAAGTGAAGAAGGTATATTTCTTGGTTATTTCACAAGAAGTAAAGGTTATAAGTGTTTAAATACTAACACTAAAAAAGTTGTGGAAAGTGCAAATGTGAAGTTTGATGAATATACAAAAGTATATGAGGTTGAACCTATGAAGGAACCAAAAGAATACAAATCATTTGTATAATATTATAAAGGTATGCCTACTAATGAAGATGCTATAAATCAATTTGCAAAACAACAGCAAGTTTCAATGACTATTGAGTCACATACAATGAATGTCAAGTTGTATTTAGGAATTGAGCTACATTCAAGTGTTGAATTATAGATGAAGTTGAGGAAAATTCTGATTCTGAAATTAGTGTACATGAAAGAGATGGTGAACTACCTAATAGAGAGGTACATAGTGATTTAGAAGTTGAGAGACCAAATGTAGAAGCCAAAGATGAACAAAGATTGTCTAAGTATGTCAAGAGACATCACCCTACTGCACAAATCATTGGAGATAAATATGCTAGACCAATGAAAAGGCACAAGTTGAGGAATGATACATGTTTTTTGAGCATGTAAGAACCTAAAATAGTGAAAGATTCCTTCAAATATGTGGACTAGAGTAAATTCATGGAAGAAGAGATTGATCAAATTGAGAAAAATAATACATGCACTCTAGTTCCTAGACTAGAAGAAAAAAATGTGATTGTTACCAAGTGGGTATACAGAAACAAGCTAGATGAAAATTGTGAAGTCACAAGGAACAAAGAAACATTAGTTTGTAAAGGATATGCGCAAGAAGAAGGGATAAACTATGGAGAGACACTCACTCTTGTTTGCTAAACTGGAAGGAGTAAGAACTCTACTTACTCTGCATAAAAGGGTTTCAAAGTTTATCAAATGGTTTTTAAGTCTACATTTCTAAATGGTATATTAGAGGAAGAAGTATATATAGAATAACCTAAAAAATTTGTTGATGCTAACAACAAAAACATGGTATGTAGATTACAAAAAGCTTTATATGGTTTGAATAAAGCACCAAGATCATGGTATGAGAGACTTCATAATTATCGTGTAAAGATTTAATTTGAGAGGACTAAGGATAATAGCAATCTATACTTAAAGACAAAGAAAGAAAAATGTATTTTCTTATCTGAAATTTTTGCTGATGATATCATATTTGGAGGTCAAGTACTTTATGTAAGGCTTATGCAAATCAAATGAAGCAAGAATTTGAGATGTCAATGTTTGGAGAGATCAAGTTCTTTGTGGGTTTGCAAGTACATCAAATGAAATATGGTATATACATTACTTAGTCAAAGTATGTTAAGGAGATATTGAAAATTTTTGGATAGGAAGATTACAAGCCAATAAGTATAGCTATGGTGATAGGACAAAAATTGTCAAAGAACAATGACTCAAGTAAAGTGAATCAAACATTATACAGGTCTATGACTGGTAAACTACAATATGTATTACATAGGAGACAATGTTTCATTATTTGTAGGGATAGTTACAAGATTCTCTACTAATCCCAAGGAGAATCACTTAATGACAGTAAAGAGAATAATGAGGTATCTAAAAGGAATAGAGGAGTATGGTCTATACTACAAGAAAACTAAAAAAATTGAATTGAGAGCCAATACTAATGCCAATTGGGTTGAAAATATTGATGATAGAAAAAGCATCAATGGAGGAGAAATTTTCTAAGGAGAAAGGATGGTTACATGGGAAAAAAAAAAAACAAAAAACTACATTTCTCAATCTACTGTTGAAGCTGAATATGTTGCTACTGCAGGAAATTGTACAAATATTTTATGGATCAAACAACTACTCAAAGATATGAAGGGGGAAATCATTGAAATTGTGATACTTTATTATGATTATATAAGTGATATAAATATATCAAAGAATCTTCTTATGCATACAAAGACTAAGCACATTACAATCAAGTATCATCATTTAAGAGAATTAGTTCAAGATAAAGAGGTGAAGATGGAATATGTTAACACAAAAGAACAAATTGTTGATATCATCACAATAGAATTATCTTAGGATGGTCATGAGTATCTAAGAGGTAAGCTAGGGGTTATACTCCTATCAAAGGGTATCTAGGAAACAAGAGGAGTGTCATGCATCAAACATGTTGATTAACATATGTTACACATTGATGTAGTGGATCCTACTTTAGGAGCTACCTAAAGTAATCAAAGAGCTGGAGCTATAAATCAGTGACAAGAAAGATGATAAGTGGAGAAACTAAAAAATATTTATATCTACATATGAAGATGACATGTCTTTGGCATTGTTGTCAAAGAGGGAGAGAGAAAAGGAAATTGAATAGAAACCTAAAAGATATTGAAGGGAGAAATCCTAACACATAGTTTGAGGGAAAAATTATGACTACTGAGAGAGAAAGTGTATCTGTTGAATACATCTAACTAGTAAGAGGGAGATAATGTAGAGGGAGATATAATAAAAAATTTAGACGGAATCATAAGGATGAGGTGATTTTTTGTTGATCAGAACAGAATAGAAGTTTGTAACCTATTTAGAAGATGAAAGTTGCTAATAGAGGGAGAGATTTCAATATAGGGAATTATTTTCTTTTTGTTTTTTTGTTGGTCTTACTATTTAAACCTAGTCAGTTTTGTTTGCCATCAATTCTGAAGAGGGAGATTGTTGAGAATAGATTGTTAAAATTATGATAAATGTATTTTAATCATTGTTTTGTTACTGATATCGAACCTACTATTTGCTGCTAAGAAAATTTCTTATATGATTTAAGTACTATCATTTGTTTGATTCATGAAGAGGATTTGATCAAATGAGGTATCAATAGCACCTAGAGGAAATGTTGAGTTATGACATGAAAAAAAATTCAAGAATCAGTTAAGACAGTGATATCATAGTGCATTGACAATATACTTATGGTTGCAAAGGTTGATTAAATTGATTAAATTTAGAAGAACAAGTTAAACGAAGTTTGTCTGCCAAGCTTGATTGAGTGGATAATAGGTGTCAAGAAAACTTAGTGCAAGTTGAGCAAAAAATCAATTAGAGCTGAGTGAAACAGTTGAAGCTGGGTAAGGTTTAGTTGATGTCGAACACCTATAAACTTTAGTTTGTGCTGAGTGATTTTATAGTGGATACCAAGCAACACAATATGTGTTGAGCATTAGAAGCCAATTAATGCCAAGTGTCAGCATTATGAGAAAGATCATGAATTCAATGAATATGAGCTGACAAGTTCAATTTCTTAGATTGGGTGAACATTGTGGAAGATAATATTGATGAGCTAGTGGCACATAATTCAAGATCAACCATTTTGAGGTGAATTCAAAGAGGATTGAAGGATAATTTCCTATAAGGGAATGAAATGAAATGAGGGCTAGATTCATTGAATCCTACCTAATTTGTCCTAATCCTAAATTGGACAATAAAGGATGAATGACAAAATATCTTAATTCTCTATTTATAGAGATGGCTCATCAGAAGCAAGGTTTGTCATGTGTGAGAACCTAAGGAAGACAAGGAGTCTAGGGTAATGCCTCATTCAGTGACATAATAGAATAGTATGCATTAGAAAATAAAGAAAGAAGGATTAAGGGTATGGATGACTGAAGGGTGAACAAGTTATCAGAGCTAAAGAGTGTGAAAGCCAAGAAGAATGGAGGACTAAAATAGAGATTTGTAATCTACAAATGGAGTTGTAAGTTTTTATCAAATCAAGTCTTATTGTTACTCTCTAATAATTGTATCAGTCTAGGGTAAATTCTTTTGATTAATGTTGACATAAAAATCATTTGTAAATCCTTTAATCGGGTGACATTCCAAGTGAATAATCTAAAGTCCTCTAACAAGGCTCTTCCCTAATAGAGTCATTGAAATCCTTTGACCAGGTCATTTTTAATAGTGCATTGTAACCTTTAATAGGGTTAGCATTTCACAAGGCATCACATCAAAAGAGTGAGAATGAGTAACATATTACTAGTGGTCTTTCCCAAATTGAGTTTCCACATTAAATCATTGTGTCAAATGTGTCATTGAATCTGTTATGTTTCATGTTTACATTTCTACAAATTGATTTGACAGTAACCTACAAGTTTGAGTGATTCAATAATCCAATGGATGCATGCATGATGAATTTTTTTATGGATACAAGTTCACTTGTTGCAAATATAAGATAGGCTAAGTTAATGAGAGGGGAGGGGTGAATCAATAACTTATAAAACTTAATCTTAATTCACCAATTAATCCTTCATGTGTATTCTGATTTAATTGCATGCATGAAAAATGAAAGTATTAGAACATTCATAACACTTTAACACATAAAATGGTGACCCAAACACCTTCCAAATAGAAAGTAAAACTAGGGTGGGGATGATACCCAAAAGCTTTAGTGTTTCAATATACAACTGGCTTGTTAAGCTTTACAATGATCACTTCTGATGATCTTACCTGGCAGGAGTAATAAGGAGTGCTAGGTCCACCTTGAAAAAGGATTTACAAATATACAATGAAGTATGCACTTGGTAAAGAGATTTACAAAAGACTGTTAATTCTACCTTGTGAAAGGATTTAATTGTTCCACCTATTAGGATGAACTAGTGGTTAATATATGATCTACAAATTGATTTGTTGAATGATATTCCTTTGAGTGTAATGATCACCTTGTTGTGATCGATAAATCTTTGTTGCTTCTTATACTTCTATGGCTTTTTACTTCACACTTGTATGATTTTCAATATGCTTACAATACTTCTCTCTTTTCGATGTGATACAATATATATATATATATATATATATGCATATATATATATATATGTATATATATGCATATATATATATATATGTATATATATATGTATATATATGTGTATATATAGATATGTATATATATATACATATATACATATATATATATATATGTATATATATATACATATATATATATATATATGTATATATATATGTATATATATATATGTATATATATGTGTATATATATATATATGTATATATATTTGTGTGTATATATATATATATATAGACACACACACACACACACACACACACACATATGTATATGTATGTATGTATATATATATACATGTATACATACATACACACATAGATACATATATATATCCAATTTACAATTCAACAAAGTTGGCTACAATATCGGTTTCACCAAAATACACAAAGTCGGCCTAACTATAGGTACTCGAGTTCTGAAGACAAACTCAATGAGGTTTTGATACTTAGTAACCATTGTTGCTTGACATCATCATGCACTTGGTAGATGTAGAAGTTTGATTCATACTGGTCACTTCCAAGTAGTTTGAACTTGGTTTGTATTGGTGACTCAATGAATACTATGAAACTCGACATATAAATTGAATCACTTGGTTGACATTACATAGCTCTATCAACACTATCACTATGAGCTCAATATAAACTGAATCACTTGGTTGACACTATATAGCTTGGTCACCACTAGATTCACATTACTAAAGCTATGAACTTGGTAAGAACTGGAACACTCAATTTGTACTAAGAAACTCAATAAACACTATGAAGCTCAATTTACAATGATAATCACCAACTTGGTAGAAATTGTTTGACATAAATTGAATATTGTTCTCGAAACTGGGTAGCAACTATAGAACTTGGTAGAGCCTGAATTTCTTGGTTAACACTGTTAACTATACAGTAAGCTTGATAGCTGCTATTTATCTGAATGTGTGTGTGTGTGTGTGTGTGTGTGTGTGTGTGTGCGCGACTAATAAATGAACTTTGACTTTAATATCAACAATCTCCCCCTTTAGCATTAGTGACAAAAACACTTATCAATCAAAATTGAATTCTCAAAACATTCAGAACAAATTTTAGTCTCCATCTTGTGCCTTCAACTCAATAATGCACTTTGTTTTTGAATTTTTTCAAAATTTCTTTTGTAACAGATGTTTATCTAAATATCTATACATGTATATGTATAATATTATGATGCTCCCCCATACATATATAATCAATATAATTTACACATTATATACATCTTCTCATCTTCTCCCTTTTTATATCATATTTTATATTACATCTTCTCCCCCTTTTTGACATAAATGCCAAAGGTGTATGTTACATAGTGATACCAGAATCTGACAAGAAATCAGAATTTACCTTTAGAATCAGTGACATTGTCTTTTCCCAATTTTATTGCAACACCTTACTTGCATGTAATGTAATCTGAAATTCTATTCATAATTCCATCATGTGATCAGCTATGGAGAACTTGTTATCATGGATGAGAGTTTTATCATGTGCAATACCTTTTTGTAATGCATCCATGTTTGGAATAATAATGCCTTGTATATTGATAGGTGTAGCCCTTATCTTGGCTTCTTCCCTTAGTAGTTCTTCTTTCATATTAGTTACAAATCTGATCCTTATATAATGAGAAGAACTATAGCTCGTGTCAAGTGACAACTATTGTGCACTTACCTTTAGATTATTTTTTATCTTGGAGAATTTAACTTTGATTTCCTATGTAAATATAGATGTATCACATAATTTACCAAATAGAGAAGTGGCATTGTTGGTAGAGGTGTCTAATGAGTTAAGAATAGTAGAAAAGTCTACTTGTTAGATTGCAATCTTTTGTGCAACTAGCTCCAATACTTTGTTTTCAAATTTCTTCTCTACTTTGTGCAACAATTTCTCTTGTCGATTCAAATCTTCATTGAATTTTTGCACCACCTCTGCACATCAAGCAAAAATAGGTTGAGAAGTGTTAACCTTAGTGCTAAGTGCATCTGCAAGAATATTATTTGCATCTTCAAGCACTTGAAATTCTATGTTCCTTTCTTCTCTAATCTTTGGTTGCTTACCTTTCTTTTGCAAAAGCTCACCTACTATTTGCATTTGATCATGATTTAGATTAGAGATATCCCAATTTGGAATAACTATATCTTCATCAAAATCAATGTCTTCTTCCTTATATTTTCCTTTGCTAGAAACTTTTATACTCAATTGAGGCTTTCTCTCAACTATCTTCGTACTTATTATTTGCATGCTCAAAATAGTAATAATAGAAAAAGTGGAAGGAGTAGAAAAAAATGTAGATATAGCACTGATTGAAGGAGTACCATGTTGTTGAGTAACCACAACTAATGAAGGAGGAAGCACTGACTTCTTGGTAGATGAAGTGCTAGTCACTTTAGTCAATGAAGTACTAATCTAAACATGTGCAAATATTGGTTGAGTGTTTTGATTTGTAGTGCTTGACACAATTAACTTGGTAGTAGCTTTCTCTTAGCTCAATGTCTTCAATGCTTTTCTTAGAGAGTAAGTAAGTAAGGCTAGAATTGCTGCTCCAATCTTTTTAGGATTTGTTACCTCAATGCTCTAAATCTCAAGGAGATTCACCTCAGTGGCTACCTATTCTTGTTCCTCATCATCTATATTATCATAATATTTTACTTCTTCATCATCATTTTCCTCTTCCTTTTCATTTTGAAAATGACCATCTTTATCACTAATATTAATAAAAAAATCACTCTACTTATGAAGATTATAGATATTTTCCCATGTCTTCACTGTATTCCTTACCACATGTTCAATGTCATTGATCAATATTAAGTAGGTGTTAAAATTCAAAGTAATTTTTACTTCATTTTTCTTGATGGAGTCTTTTACTTCTTTGTCACTTAGACTCAGCATGAGTTGCCTTAGACTTTGCAGTTTGCTTGGCATGTTCCCATCTTGGCTTGATTTTCTCCATTAGTTCATTGGGAATTTGTTGTGCAAGTTGGTCTAGTGAGTATTTCCATTTACCTAGCTTAGACATAACTATATTTTCAACTTGATGCTTCTCCTCTACATTTATAGTTTCATGCTTTAATGATCTAAAATTTGTCATATCGGCTCTGAAATCAATTTCTCTTAGTTTCTCTTGAATGGTGGGTGGGGGCCTTTTGATAATCACATCATCTATTTCTTCAACTAATTTCAATTTCTTTCTAGATATTCTTCTTGTAAACATTGTAGTAGATGGCTTGGTAGGTTTAGTTATAATAACCTTACCTTTCTTATTGATTGACTCTTCTCCTTCTAGTTTTGCCGCATCTTCTACATCTTCTTCTATTTCATCTCCTTTACCTTCTATTAATAGGAGAGTAGAATTAGTTTGTTTTAGTTTAGCTACCCTTGTGTTTCCTTTGTTGACAATCTAAGGAAGTTTTATCTCTAATTCAATTCTAGCTTTGGCTTCATCATATATACCAAAATATGTCTCCTTTGGATCCACAGGTTCATTTAACAATGCCTCAATAATATCTCTAGTGTGACCTCATAAGCTAGAGGCTTCACCCATACCACTCTTGGTCTAACTACTTTTATATACACTTTGTCACAATTTACCATTAAAAAAATCATCTTTGTAGTCTTTTACAAGTTTCTTTGGAATCCTTAATATGTTCTTCATCTTTTCTTTCAAGGAATTGAAATAATTTTCCATGATACTAACATAATATTCTCCCTTTTCTGCTATATACTCATTGATTTGATAAAGAACAGGCACATCTTTTCTCCATACATCTATACCTTTTGAGGGGAAAAAATTTTGTGCAAAGAAAAATAAATAGGTTAAAAGTGAACTGAGCTTACACAGATTATTCTTTGGTGACTTGATGCTTTCCATGTTTTTTTTGAATTGGCTCAACATCAACTCAGCAAGATCAAAGGACATATTGTACCTAACCACTTTGTAAGCGAGATCCACTACTTCACATGATACACTATTGAGTCCACTAGAGCTATATATCTTGTGTGCAATTACATGAATTCCAAACTTTAGTTCCATATCAATAACACAATTGATCTTCATACCTCTTCCATCACATTCACCAAGGGTTTTCTTCTCTACTTCCATTGTACTTAAGGTTTTGGTGGTGTTTTCCTTTGCTAGCATAAGAAGTCATGTGATCTGAAGAATCATTTTCTTTGTTATCAAAATAGTTTGCTCCAACAATAACTTCCCATTATGTATATGGCTTAGGATAAACCTTATCCATTTTATCTAAAAATATCAAGGCATGTGAGGAATGTGGGTTCCAAGTGTTGATGCCCTAGTGTTAACACACCATTCAAACACAAATTTTCCAAAGTCTCATCCATGTCTAGGGTTCCTATATCTTGGATCAAAAAATGAAAATGTGAGCATATGTCATTTACAATAAGTACCTTAGATGGAATTTGTGATTGAGCTCTGGTTGGATCAAGAGTTTTTGCAATAGCCAAACTCAACAAGAAATCTAGTGCCTTCCATTCAACTCCATGAACTAAAATGTCATACCCTTTCTTGGTCTTGCTACTGGAGGATGCCATCACTCGGTAGGGTTTTAGAAAATATGGAAAACTTCAATAACAAATTGCACAAATTGCTTAGATGCACATAAATCATTCTTCCCATATAGCTCTTGAAATTTCATGCTAACAAATGAATTCAATTTCTCTATTTTTAACAAAAAATTTCTTTCAATCACCATAAATGCTTGGTATGTTTTCTTGGTTGATTATAGACTGTCTTCCACTTAGTTTGAATTAATTTCTTAGTAGTGTCATTCATGACTCATGTTGTGATGTGGATCTGAATCAGGCTCAGAGGTTTATTTAGTGTGGCTTCCCTCTAGATTATTTCTATGAGGGTTTGGGGATAGTGCCCCTAAGATTGGGTCAAGGGGTAGTGCCCCAAGTGTGCTCCTTATCGCAATACAGAGTGGTGTCAAGGGGCAATGCCTCCATAGGGGTTTTTGCGGTAGCACTCCTGAAGCCAAAAATGCCCTTATATTGTGAAAGGCATCATGTGCTATTTTCTTATTAGATGACTTGTTCTAGCACTAATTGTGTAAGCAGTAAAAACCTTGTATAAAAAGGCTTAGGGTTAGGGATTTTCATAAGGTGTGATGCATAAATTGGTTCTTACAGTGGTATTGAGCTGTAAGGGATTATAGATTATAATTAGGTTGTAATCACTTGATCATAATATTATTGGACTTGTTATTGGTGTATGTAGTGCAAGGATTAGGTGAACCATGTTATTTCATTGTGTCTTGTGTTCTCTTCTGTGCAATCTATTATTTTCTAATATTGGTTATATTTTATGTAACTATTATTTCTATCTAAGGTTAAACTTAACAAGTGGCTAATCTTTATCAAAAGGATTTATGGAAGTTGTTTGTAGGAAAATCTAATAACCAGGGAACTATGACAAATGAGGATTGGGATCTTTTAGATAGAAAGGCACTTGGAAGTAGTCAGTTATGCTTGGCAGCATCGACGTCATTTAACATTACAAAAGTGAAGACGATGGAAGAGTTGATTGAAACCCCAACAAAATTGTATGAAAAACCCTCCACTTCAAATAAGGTATTTCTCATGAAGCATTTATTTAATATGAAAATGGCAGACGGTGGATCTATTGCAGATCATTTAAATGAGTTTAATAATGTTACTAGTCAGTTATCTTCTAGGGGTATTAATTTTGATGAAGAAAGTAGGGTTCTCTTTATTTGTGTTCTTTGCTTGAAAGTTGAAATAGCTTGGTAATGGTTCTGAGTAATTTTGTTTCTGGATCTAATACCCTAAAATATGATGATGTGATCTTTGTTATTTTGAGTTAGGAAACTCATAGGAAAACCTTAAGTGGATCTACATTAGGAAGTGCTTTGAACACATAAAGCAGAGCCAAAATGACTGAGAGAGGAAATAATTTTGAAAATCATAGGAAATCAAAAGGAAAATTAAAGGGGAAAAAGCCTCAATCCAGAGGACTGAGAAATTGCTGGCATTTTGGTAAAACAACACATAAGAAGAAAGATTGTTGGACTCAAAAGAACAATGAAGGAGATAAAATAGAAGGGAACATAGAGGAAAATGTGCTAAGTAAAAAATCCAAAGAGGATGATTTGCTTCTTTCTTTGATGATTTGAGGTCAAAGGTAAGAAGAACTTAGTGTGTAGATTCAAGAAAATTTTTATATGGCTTAAAGGAAGCACCCCAGCAATGGTATCTAAAATTTCACAAGTTTATGCATGAGCTTAGCTATAGCAGGTGTCACTCAGATCATTGTGTTTATTTTAAGAGGTTGGATGATGAAGGATTTGGGGGCATGAAAACAAATCCTTGGTAGAATATTTTTAGAGATAGGAAGAACAAGAAATTGACTTTATCTTTAGTTTATTATATTGAGAAGGTGTTGCAACATTTCACTATGGAGAATGCTAAAGTTGTCACCACACTTTTATCTGGTCATTTGAAGTTGACTAAGGAGATATGTCCCAAGGTACAAGAAGAGGAGGATAAGATGTCTAAGGTGCATTATGCTTCAGCTATAGGAAGCTTTATGTATTCTATGGTATTTGAAAGGCTAGATATTGCACATGCACTGGGTGTTGTTAGCAGGTATACGAGTCATCTAGGAAATGAGCATTGGAATGTAGTTAAATAGATTCTCAGATATTTGAGAGGAGAGTATGTGTAGGATCATGGTCAACCAAACTATACTCTTAAGTGGCAATAAAAAATTAGAAAATGAGGGTTATGTCAACTTGATGTACAATTTTCTACTTATTATTAACTTTATATCAAAAAGTTAAGAGAAAAGAATCTCTATCAAATTGAATCTAGTTTCTAAACTACTAGGACTTATCTCAAAAAAATAAAAAATGACTAGTCAAAATTTTGAATTTTAATGCAATATTTCAAAAAATTTAGAAAAAAAACAAGAAGTAGATGTATGTTTGACCACCTTAATCAAAATCAAATGATAATATTTTTTAATAATATTCTAGCTATAAGTAGTAGACTCATGCCTAGATGTGACACATATTTTGGGTCTTCTTATTCTAAATAAATATTAATTAATTAATTTTTGACTTTATTATTTTTGGAATAAAAAAACTCTCGTGTTTAACCACCTTAACTAATTCAAAACTCTACAAAATTAATTTTTTCATTTTTTTCCCTTATAGTAGAAGAAACATAGAATGTGATGCATCTTTTCGATTTAAAAATGTCATACCATTTGAAAGTTATAGTTTTTTTTCAAGTAGTGTGTCAATCAGCATTTTATATGTAAGTCCATTAGAAAATAAGTCATAATTACTTACTAAACTCATAATTTGACAAACCTTACATTTATGGAAAGATAGGTTCATTTTGGCTTTGAGGGTGCTACCCCCAAAATTGTAAGCGACACCCCCAAGATAGGGTCATTTTGACTTATTCTAGCCCTAAATTGTGTAAGTGGTAAAAACCTTGTCTAAAAAGGCTTAGGGTTAGGGATTTTCATATGGTGTGATGTAAAAATTGGTTCTTGTGGTAGTATTGAGCTATAAGGGATTAGATATTGTAATTAGGTTGTAATCACTAGATCATAATAATATTGGACTTTCTATTGGTGGACATTGATCAGGGATTGGCTAAACCACATTAAATCTTGGTGAATTGTGTTCTCTTATGTTCGATCTATTATTTTATGATATTGGTTATATCTGCATGTAACTATTTTTTCTGTCTGAGGTTAATCCTAACAACTTGATGTCAACACAATGACTTATTTATACCGGATCTTACTTGGTAGGGTCTTGCAACCTGACTTTTCTCGGTAAGGTCTATAATTCCTTGGACTATCGGTGATCCTTTTACATCTTGAATGCTGATATGGCTTTTTCTTGCTAGCTAACTAGAATTGGTGTATGCCATCTACTTCAAAATCTTAGTTCCAGTTAAATCCTTGTGGGAAATCAAGTAGAAATTCTTGAGTCACCCAATTCTTGAGTGACATGTGCTTCATTGCTTGGACTTGCATTCTTAGAAGATTTCATAATCCACTACTCTCTCATTTCTTTTATAATATTATCAGCCTTGACCTTCTTTTCATTTTCAATTCTTCTAGTGTTCATACAGTTCTTAGAAAGGTGTCCAAGTTCGTTACAAATAAAACATCTTCTAGTGGTGTCTATTGTCCTCATGTGATGTTTTATATGATTTATTTCAATGTGTCTAAATTCTCTACAGTAATGACATCTACACCATGTGTTGTAGTCCCAACCAAATATAGCTTTTATAATCTATTTATGTACATTCAAGATCTTGGTTTTACATTCAGAAGATTTGTTCCCATGCTTCTTGTATTTGTCACATTTGTCTTCAAATTTAGGTTTCTCTTTGCATTCATGAGCTCTATGACCATGCTTATTGCAATTGTGACATTTTCATTGAATTTAGCTTTATCATTACTCCAACATTTATTTGATGTATGACCTAGCCTACCATGGTGATTGCAAGTAGGTCTTTGATTTTTTTTATCTCCTTGCTTGGATGATTCACCTTCTTTTGTGTATCCAATTCTTGCTTTGCCTTTCTATCTATATTGTCTTTTCTCATTCAATTGATTCATGTCTGCTTGAGATTTCATCATCCTTTCATTAGTTTTCTCTTCAATGTTTAGATCATTCTGCAATCTTTAATTCTCTGATCTTGGATTCATGATTTCATCATTTTCATTTGTAATTTGATTGATGAAGTCTGCCTATTCAAGGGATAGATGCTAAATTTCATTGTTCTTTCCTTCTATCTCTTCTTTTATCCTATTTTTCTCTTCCACGACTTCACACAATCTTACTAACTAAATTTCTTGTTTTCTTTTAAGCTTTCTTACGTCTTCTTGAAGGTTACCATTCTTTTCTATTAGTTCTCTAATTGCTTCATTGGCTTCATCTAAATTACTTTTTGAATTGATATCTTCAATTCTTTCTACAATGTAGAGTTTGTCATTAATTTCTATGTCAAGATCTTTCCTTCTTTTTAGGGATTGAGAGATTTTCTCCTATGCTTTCTTAAGTTGCCCAATAGCCAATTCCAAATATAGATTTTCATTTTCAATAGCCTTATCAAGTCTTAATACCTCTGTTTCCTTTGATCTTTACTCATGCTATTAAACTTCTTTATTGAAAACCACAAAGCTCTAATACCAATTGTTGGAAATATAAGATAGGAAAAGTTAGTGAGAGGGGGAGGGGTGAATTAGTAACTTATAAAACTTAATCTTAATTTTTCAATTAATCCTACATGTGTATTTTGATCTAATTACATGCATGAAAAGGTAAAAGCATTAAAACATTCATAACCCATTGACACATAATATGGTGACCCAGAAACCTTCCAAATAGAAAGTAAAATTGGGGTGGTGATGATACCCACAAAATTTATTACTATAGTATAAAGGTCATTTATTAAGGCTTAAATAATCACTTCTGATGATCTACCCTGTTAGGAGCAATAAGGAATGCTAGGTCCACTTTACAAAAGAATTTTGCAAACATATGATGAAGTATGCACTTGGTAAACAGATTTACAAAAGACTATTAACTCTACCTTGTGAAACGATTTAACTATTCCACCTGTTAGGATGAACCAGTGGTTGATCTCTGAACTACAACTTGATTTGTTGAATGAGATTAATTTGATTGTAATGATCACCTTGTGGTGATAGATAAATATTTGTTCCTCCTTATACAGTTGTAGCCTTTTACTTTGCAGTTCTACGATTTTCAATATGCTTGCAATAATTTTCTCTTTTGGATGTGATACAATACGTTACATATATAGCAATCCAATTTATAATTGAACAAAGTTGGCTACAATAAAAGTTTCACCAAAATACACAAAGTCAGCCCAACTACAAGTACTTGGGTTCCAAAGACAAACTCAGTGAGGTTCTGACACTTGGAAACCATTGTTAATGCTTGGCATTGTCATGCACTCAGTAGACATAGAGGCTCAGTTCATATTGATCACTTTCAAGTAGTCTAAACTCGATATACACTAGTGACTTGGTAAATACTATGAAAATTGACATATAAACTGAATCACTTGGCTGACACTAGATAGCTCTATCAATGCTATCACTACAAGCTCGGTATAAACTGAATCACTTGGTTGACATGAAGCTATGAACTCAGTAAGCACTAGAGAACTTGGTTTGGACTGAGAAACTCAGTAAACATTATGAAACTTGGTTTACACTGATAATCACCAAGTTGGTAGATATTTCTTGGTGCAAATTGAATATTGTTTCTGGAACTTGGTAACAACTATAGAACATGATAGGGCCTGAATTACTTGGCTAACATTGTTAACTATACAATAAGATCAGTAGCTACTATTTATCTGAATAATTGTGTCTCACTAATAAACAAAATTTTATTGTAATGTCAACATCACTAAGTTGTGAAACTTTTTATTTGTATATAGGGACCATGGATAATAGATTCATCACACCCTCTTAGTTATTCTAAATAATTCCCACATTTTATTCACTTCACAAAAGTGTTATTCCCTCATGTGTCTATCCATCACAATGATTCTTTGTCATGCATACTACTATGTTCTTATAGATGCATAATTTATCACTATTTTGGTTGTGTCATCATGAAATATAAATACTATTATGGTTTTATAGACTTCCTATGTACACTAGCATGTGACTTTGTCCTGGAAAATTTAATCTTGTCCATGCCCTCTTTTTTCTCAATATGATTCATGTCCTCTTTTTTCTCAATATGACTTTTATTTATACCATGACGAGACCTCATGTTTGTAGCTATCATCTTTATGGTGGGATTATTTATCTTTCCACTTCATTATCTCACTAACTTTTTATAGTTGTCGTTCATATTGCTACACCATTCTTTCTTGATTAAATAATTTTCTTAACTTCATAGCTCACATTATGATCCTATGCATCACTTTTTTTGAGAGCTTTCTTTTGTTATTTATGATAACTCATAGTACAAATAGCCTATTTTTGATCATCTATGGTCACATTATTATAACTCTTTTCTTTCTCTCTCTATGACAATATAGAAATATTATGATAGAATGATACCATCTTTCAAACTCAATGGGCTAGACTTATTAAAACACATAAGGAATCATCCATTCTTTTCCACATCTAATAATACATTGAAAAAAGGACACAATTGGAAATCTAAGTAACTATCTTAAGTGATCTCTACCCGATTATTGTACAAATTATAATATTATGGTCATAGTCTAGTTTATATTGGCAATATGATGAAATGGTACACAGAAATCAATTTTTATTGAAAAAACTCCAAATTTGGACCTTAAAATTTAAAATTTAAAATTTTTATCCTTTTCATCTACTATGCCATACAATCCTTCAAGTTTATCCCAAACTTCTATTGGAATAGTAATGTTCCTGATGTGATATTTGATAGGATCTAAGATATTCTTTAGCAAGGTACCTAAGGCCATCTCTTGTATTGATTCCCAATCTTCTTGACAAGATTCATCAGCATCATCATAAAATTTTTTTGCAACACCAGTTACATAACATAGTAAACCTTTTTCAGCTAATGGTTCCTTTATCTTTTCTTTCCAAGTAGCATAACTATGTGATGTTAAGTTAGAAAAAGAACCCATAATGCAAAAGAAATAGCACAATATCAAGGAGATAGAAGAACACAAGACACACCCCTCCTTTTCACTCAATCGAAGAATCCCCACCCCAAAAAAGATGATTTGGCACATTATATTTAGTGTGGGTACAATAGTCATTTGCCAATTTTGGGCCAAAGTGGAACCCTGATTTTAGATATTTAAAATTGAAAATATGAAGCTATATATGACTCAACAAGATAAGACACAAGACCACTCAGGAATCTAATTAATTACAAGTTCCAAAATAGGTCACAAATGGGAAAATGTTGAAAGTACTATGTCCATTCAAAATTACTCCAAATTGATACCAGATCTGGAAAGTAGACAAAAAATTATGCACTTTCAAAAAAATACCACCTAAATATATGTCCATATGAGGCTAAACAAAGCCTCTGAAGTTGTAAAAATCAGGATTGACAATTTTTAGAAAAGTTCAAGAATAGAGATCGAAAACAACTTGCACCAATGTGTAGATAACAAAATTCCATGCCAAAACCAAAAAAATTATTCGTGAAAAGGATTTTGTATGAGGGAGATATCATTGTTTGAAAATCACCTTTAGAATTATATTTCCTGAGTCACCATTGTCGCAACTCCAAAAATCAAATGACTCTAAATTTCACCTCAGATGTCTGATTTTGATGAACTAAAAGTACATTTAGGGGTTTTTTGACCTTCTAAATGTGATGCCAACATCTAATCTACACCAACAAGCTCCAATCTTGACCTACAAAAAAAATCTCTCTAATGGCTATGCAATAAAAATCCTATGGCTTTAACACCATGTAAGAATTTGTCTAAGGCAATAATTCAACACCAAGATCAAGAATCTTAGTAGGTAGCAGAAGAGACACAAATTATGATCAAATGAGAATGGATATCAAATGATTGGTTGAATACATCATAGAAGTGCCTTGTATATAAAGGCAATTGATATGTCTAAGAGTCAGGCAAAGCGATAATCAACAATCAAGCACATATCCACCTAGAGTGGATTATCCTCCATTGTGCATGTATGTATGTGCAACAATGAGAGGATAAAAATGAAAAGGTGTATCTCATAAAGAGATGTAGTAGAAAACATGTGCTCAATTGGAGTGCAAACAACTGTGTGTTCTACATGATAACTCATGTGAATATGAAAGCTCCTAGGTGTCTACATTACAACTAATATGAATATGCGTTATCCTAAGTAAAATTAAGTAAAGTGTAAATAGTAAATACTTATTTACACCAACAATCATTTTCTAGTGTTCTAGTAGAAGCAACAACAATTGACAGTTGTGAAGAACCTCCATTTTATATAAGAAATCCATTTGGTGTAAAATAGACACTATATAGTTATAAAAACTATGGAGGTTTACAATATCAACAAGAAATTTTTGGAAACAACCATAACATTTTAGCATGACTGGTAAACAAGATGGATTGTAGAGAAATCCTTCTGAATTCCTTTGAAAAATGAGGGCATTATGATCATGACATAGGTGTTAAGAGGATGATAGAAAAAAATTGTTGTTATGAAAGAGAAATTAAAGAACTTGCATGAAGTGGAGTCGAAAAAAAAAAACTTTACAATTGATCCCATTAGTTCATAGTAAACTATACAAATATCTTCAACAACCCATTTTTAAATACTTTAGAATATACTCTGCCACTTTCACATACTTTATGATGTTGTGAAGTTGGTAGACACCAAATTACACTCACAAATTTTTTTTTGATTAAGTTTGATGTGTTATCTTTTTAAAAATCATAAATCTCTCAAATAGATTTTAAAATAATTAATTCATAAATAAAACCTATAGAATATAATCATGGAGGTCACTATAATGGAAAATATTTGATAAATTATTTTCCCAAATACAATTGAAGCCAACAAGTTTCCCATTTATTTGTGGACAATAATTAATAAGATATATCAAATGAAAAATGGAGTTTCTAGAAACACGCATGATCTAAATTCACAAGAGATTAAGGGGGCTTCAATTTAATAGATCTCACAAATATTGGCTCTAAGCATGAGTTCATGATCTATTTCAAACCAAATTTCCTTATTCTAATTATCCCCTGAATAGATAGTAGTAAATCCAACTCAAAATGTTGAAATCAAAAATCAAAATACATGTATTTTTATCTTTTTAAGAAAACTTCAAATCATATTTAGTTGAGACAGTATTCAATGATACACTATCAGAGAGAAATGTGATCCAAAAGATAAGAAATCTTCAGTCATAAACAACACTCAAATTAGCATGTTAATCATGAGGGGCATTGGACTCCTTTCGAGGCTAGAGTTCTTAAAATCAATGTTGATGGCTCTTCTCAAGGAAATCTTGGATTGGCTATTATTGGGGGAGTTGGTTGTGATAGCTCTAGTGATGTTCAATTTCTATTTCTATCTACAAGGGTTACCATACAAATAACCTCATGGAAGCCCTTGCTATCTTGGTTGCAGTGGAATAGTGTTGTCAATGTGGTTGGAGAAGAATTACTTGTGAGATTGACTCACAAGTGGTTGTGAATTTAGTAAATAGATGGAACTTTATTGATGTGGGTTGGTATTTGGCTTTGGTTGTTCAACAGATCACTCAGTTATGCAATTCTTTGGATTCTATGTCTTTTATGTATATCCCTCATGAGTGGAATGATGTGGCTGATTGCTCAACTAAATGGGCCTCTGAGCATATGCCAAATTGGTACATTATTAATCATAGGATGCTTCCCATTATTTATCTCAAAAGCTGGTTCAACTTGTGTACTAGGATAAAGAACTTTAGTACTCTTTTTTTCATCTGTTGTTATGTTATCTTTGGTATTCAATAAAATTTTTACCCCTCTTTTAGTTAAAATTACCACAAATTACAAAAGAATAAGCTAAAAGGGTTAATTTCATTACTAAGAGTCATAGAAATGAGAAAAGAGTAGGAAAAAAACTTAAATGAATTCTAAAACTTTATGAAACACTTTTCCACTCTTGGCACACCCAAAAACTTGTATAGTGGAAGTGGTCACTTCTTCCAATAGTCCCAAACATGAATTTGTCACTAGCAAAAAGAGTACAAACACAAAACTATGAGACAATCAATAGATTGAACTTCTAGTCAATAACAATTATTGCATAAATCAACACTAAGAAAGAAATAAAGAAACAATTGAAGAAAGTATTAATGTCATTGTCAAAGGTTCTTACTAACTAATTACAAATGCTACTCACCACCCATTTCATGGCAGATGTTTCTCTTCTCCCTATTCTAAATAAGATGGATTTTATGAGTTCTAAGTAGTCACAATTAATTGTCATAATATCTCACTAAAATAGAGAAAAGGGTATGAAAATCTAACTATAAAACATGCATAATTCAGCTAGATGGATTGAATTTATGTCTCTCTACTTGAAAAAAGCTACATTTGGGTTAGAAAGACCCATAAAGTTAAATAATGGTTTCTTTTAAGCTTGGAAAAATTAGGAGAGAATGCGAGAAGGTAGGCATATGCAGAGGAAGTATGTACAATAAAAGGCATGAAGAGGAAGCATTTTTAAAAGTCATCAAGTATGAAGCTAGATTGTTGGATCGATGGATCATGGACAATAGACTAGGGCATTAATAATGATGATGAAGACGAAATAGTGAGCTAAGACATATGTGGCATTTGGGTTGACACAAATTGCTCCAGTTTTGTGAAGACAAGCATGGGAAGAAAAAGATGAAATATTGATTTAGATAAAATTATAGATTGAGGAAGATGCTGAGGGTAGAGAGTTTGCTAATGAAGATGATCAACACACTAGTAGTTTAAGCAAGCTTCATGGCGTAGGTAGTGAGAAAAAGACTCATTGGCTTCTGATAGACAAAATGATGGAGGATAAAGGTTTCTTCATAGATATACAATTAATTACATCAAATTTGTTTCTCCCTATTACAAGTTTTTATTTAAAAGATAGAGATCCTTAAGTGACCACATACTTCTTTTCATGCATCAGTATCCTCTAGGGTGCTACAGATAGTGAGAATATTTATTTTAGCACATTTATATAGGTGAAAAATAATCAAACAACCATCAAATTACACATATTTGTGCATTAATTTGCATTTTAGAAATAAATAATACATAAATCAAATAAAAGTTAAAAGAAAATAAAAATGATATTAGTATTAAGACTTGAGTTCTCTACCACTTGAGCCCTCCAAAGTGATGGAGATCTCTCACCAATAATTTTGACAAATGAAACCACCAAATATACACATTTATAAACACAATAATGTTATAGAATGGATAGATGTAGAATATAGCACATGGAATTATAGCTTATGGAATAGAATGGAAAAATAGTACATTACTGGAGACTCTTGACAATGATTTGAGAAAAGAGAAATTTAAGTCCTCACTCTCATTTTTGACATTATTATTGTAGATTGTATCCATAATTATTCTCTCCTTAATCTTTTAGAATATTTACCTTATTCATGTATGGTTTTGTTTTAGCTGAACTAGATTGATCAAGTTCTATTCACTTATTATCTTGAAACTATGATGAACATGTGTCATTTTTATATTATTCCCTTCTATATTAAACAACACTCTACATCAGGAAGAGTGACAAAGGTTGAAATTGATGGATTTTATTTTGTCAAATTTCACTATATGGAAATGACTATTCAAAAATACCTAATTGATTTTTAAGTTGTTTAAAAGTGGAGAAATCAATTGTAAAAATTCTCAAACACCCTTACAATTGCTGAGACGTGTGAAATCTTTTCAAAGCTATGGTAGAAGAAAAGGTCAAAGATACCAAGACGACTAAAGAATTGCTAAAATAAGTTAAAGAGTTGGTTCCTTTATCTTATTCTATAGTAGAGGCACTGACATCTTTTAAAGGAAGATGGAAAAACATCTCTGCCAAACTAGGTCATCTCTCTTTGCAAGCAATAACTATAGGTAGTAGTGGTTATCTTACACAAAATGATAATATTAGTTGGGAATTGCACCAAGCATAAGTATGGAGGAAAGTTACAAATGTAGAGCAATTTGGATGCATTGGAAGCAAAACTAGACCTTAATCTTCATGACTCTGGTCTATTAGTAAAAATAGGGGTATTAGGCAAGGCAACTCTTGCACTAGGAATCACAAGGTCTAAATGAGACGCAAAGCTTGAAACACATAGTGAAACTAGACAAAAAAAATAAAAAATAAATCTATCAATTTTAATTTGTCACTCTTCCTATTGTATTGTGTTGTTCAATATGGAAGTGAATAATATCAAAATGACACGTGCTCATCATAGTTTCAAGATAATAAGTGAATAGAAGTTTATCAATCTAGTTCAGTGAGAGAAATATAAATTTAAATTTAAAACTAACAACCCTAAACCTAAAAATCTTTTCTCGGCACTTAAAAACTACTCGGCACATGAAGGTGCCAAGTGCCAATTTTGCTCGGCACATGAAGGTGTTGAGTCACAGATTGCTTGGCACTTGATGGTGTTGAGCGATAGGCAACAAGTGCTAAGTAATAGGAAGCTCGACACTTAAAGGAGAGCTCGACACACAAAGTAAATGCTTGGAAACAAAAGATGTTGAGTGAGCTTAGCTCCAACTGAGAAAGAGGATACCAAGTGTTCTATTCAACTTGAAAAATTATAACTTAGAAAAATTCTAACATGAATGCTTTCACCATTAAAACCAGAGAGCCAATACGTTAAGCTTCAAAAAAAAAAAAAAAACTTGTCAAATGCAACATTCAAGGGAAGAGTAATGGATTCAAGTGTACATGCTTTCTTTACTATTCAACTTGATTACACAATTACAAAATTTGGGAGCATTCAGCTTGAACCAGAAAAATCCTAAACTGATTATGCTTCAAAAAAATTAAACCTGCAACTCTAATGGATGCATACAATGGTGCCTAGATCAATCACTGCTTCAATAGGACAAATCTAACAATAACAAACTTACAGAGAGAACAAGGGAAACACGTGAAACTGCAGGCACAAACTTCTTTTCTTCTTCCTTCTTTTGCTTTGCTCTGCTCTGCAACTATTGATCAGCTAAAAAATCACTAAATGAATGAATAAACATTCCTTTTGTCACATTTCATTTTCCCCCTCTTTTCTAATTTCAAAAAATCTCACCCACCATATTTGTGTTTCCGTCTGTTCTGGGCGTTAGAGGTGGTAGGTGAGCATTTGGCGCAAGGGGAAAACATACGCTTCATTTAATATTCCAACACTCTGCCTTTGTTTCGAGCCAAACAAACAAGGATCAATGTTGATCCAAATCAATTACACCAAGACACTCTCTTAGGTGTACAAAAGGTCCAATGCCTAAAGGCTTAGTAAAGATGTCGACTAGCTACTACTCAGACTTGCAAAAATTCATCTTGATATCCCCATTCTCCACCAACTCTCTGATGAAGTCATATCAGATCTCAATATGCTTGCTTCTCCCATGGAAGACTAGATTCTTGGACAATGCAATTGATAACATGTTGTCACAATAAATTGTGGTTTCGTCCTCTTGCCTTTCATTCAAATTTGTCAAGATCCTCCTTAACCAAATAGCTTGACATGCTACTGAATTTTCTACTATGTATTCAACTTTTTTTGTAGATTGAGCAACAATAGGTTGCTTCTTGGATGCCCATGAAATTGCACCCAATCCCATATGAAACATGTATCCAAAAGTGATCTTCCTATCATCTATACTTCCAGCCAAATCATTATCTATGTAACCAACCAACTTGAAATCATCATTTGTAGTATACAAAATTCCAAATCCCTTGGTACCTTTCACATACCTTAGGATCCTCTTTCCCACTTGCTAATGGAAATCCTTTGGTGTTTTCATAAATCTGGAAATTATACTTACTGCATGCATTAGGTCTGGCCGAGTTGCAGTCAAATACATTAAACTTACAACCATACTCTTGTATAGTGTTGGAGCCACTCTCTTGCTAGAGTATTCCTTGCTTAATTTTAGACCTAATGCTGTTGGTGTGGGGGCTTCCTTACTATTCTTCATTTTAAATCTCACCAAGATCTGCGCTGCATACTTTTCTTGAGAGATGAAGATGCCATTACGCATTTGTTTTATTTCTATGCCTAGAAAGTATTTCAAGAGACCTAGGTTTGTCATTTCAAATTCACTTTTCATGGCCTCTTGAAACTCATGAATTAGAGCCTTGTCATTTCTAGTAAAAATTAAGTCATCTACATACAAGACAACAATCAATACATTACCATATGCTACCTTGACGTAAAGAGTGGGCTCACCATTGCTTTTGCTAAAGCCATTGCTCATCAAATATGAGTCAATCCTACTGTACCATGCCCATGGAGCTTGCTTGAGCCCATAAAGAGCTCTCTTCAATCTATATACTTTGTGTTCTTCACCTACAACTTCAGAACCAGGTGGCTGGTCCACATATACTTCTTCTTTCAATACACCATTAAGGAAGGCAGACTTCACATCCATTTGAAATACCTTCTATTTGTGTTGAGCTGCAATTGCTATAACAACATGCATGGTTTCCATTCTTGCAACAGGGGCATATGTCTCATCATAGTCTATTCCATACTATTGTTTGTAGCCCTTGACTACCAACCTTGCCTTATGCCTATCAATCTTGCCTTCAACATTGCATTTGGTCTTATAGACCCATTTCACTCCAATCACTTGCTTCTTTGCAGAAAATCAGTTAGCTCCCATGTCTCATTTCTTTCTATGGTATCTATTTCCTCATCCATGGCCTTACACCATTTCTTTTCCTTAATAGCTTCTTCAAAATATATTGGATCACTATGAGAAAATAATGAAAAATTAACACTCTCATAATAATCTTCATACCTTTCATCTTGGTATATCTCCCTAAGACTCTTGGTCTTTCTTGGTAATAGGGAGGAGAGTGTGGGAACAGAATCTTCACTACTACTGCATTTTTGATGAGCTCAGTCTTCATTGGTACTCGTCATTGATAATCGATCATGCCTAGAGGAGCTCAGCAATGACTGAACCTACTTTCCTTTTCTTCTATTTGCTCCTTCTTGTTTCTATTCATCAATGTCTTCTTCACTCATAATTGGCACTTTACTTGAAGTTCTTAGTGACTCATCAGTTGGACCATACCAAGACTAATTTTCAAGAAATTCCTCATCTCTTCAAACAGTCATCTTGTTGTTCAATGGGTCATACAATCTATATGCCTTTGATTCTGAGTTGTACCCTATGAAGATGCACATCACACCTTTGTCATCCAATTTTTTCCTTTTTTCTTTAGGCACATGTGCATATGCAACACATCCAAACACCCTTAGGTGTTCAACTATCCATGTTCCTCGTGACCATGCTTCCATTGGAATTTTGTCACGGACTGCCTTTGTAGGATACCTATTAATTAGGTAAACTTTTGTTGCCATAGCCTCTCCCCAAAATTTAGTTTGGAGACCTTTCTCTTTCATCATGCTCCTTGCCATTTCAACAATGGTCTTGTTCTTTCTTTCAGCCACTCCATTTTGCTATGGTGCATAGCTGGCTATGAGTTCTTTCTTTATGCCATGTTTCTTGCAAAAGTTTACAAAAGAATTGGAGGTATACTCCCCTCCTCTATTTGATCTTAGGACTTTGATATAGTGTCCACATTCTCTTTCAGCCTGGACTTTAAATTCTATAAATTTTTCAAATGCTTCAGATGTATTCTTTAAGAAATACACCCATGTCCTACGACTAAAATCATCAATAAATGTCATGAAATAAGTACTCCCCCTAATGGAAGTAACTTACATAGGACCAAATACATTAGTATGCACTAACTCTAATGGATATCTAGCCCTCCTAGAATTTCTAGAATTAAAGGGAAGCCTATGTTGCTTACCCAAAATACAAGCCTCACACTTGTCATATGAATTTATTATGCATGGAAAACCTTCTACCATTCTTTTATTTGACAATAAATTTAAACCAGCATAGCCAAGATGACCATACCTAAGGTGCCATAGCTGTGAGGGGTCTTCAACCACACTCCTTAGAGCTAATTGTGTGGGAGCTACAACACCAAGTTGTGATAAGAAACATGTCTCTATCTTCAAGGGAAACATTTTGTTCTGTGTCATTTGAACTACTCCAAGTAAGTTCTTGCTCCCATCCTTTTCATGGATGACACACTTGCCATTCTCCATTGGCATCTTGTATCCTTTTTGAATGATCTCACCAATGCTCATCAAATTGTGCTTCATACCAAGGGAAAAATACAAATTTTGTATATCTTTCTTCTCATCTTTCTTGGTGCGGACCATAATAGATCATTTTCCCACAACTGGTAGGGTTTCATTGTTACCCATCATAATTTTTGATTTGAAACTCTTGTCAATGAATGAAAACAAGGTTTTGTTACCACTCATGTGGTTTCTACATCCACTATCAAGGTACCAAACCTCAAGGCTTCCTTCTTTACCAACATTACACATGATGAAGGCACTGGCATTATTTCCATTTCCCATATTCACATCAGCCACATTTTCTTGTCTTGGCTGATCATTTTGCTTCTTCTAGCATTCATTTACATAATGCCCATATTTATGATAGTAGTAGCATTCTACATTACTCTTATTTGAGTTGTAATTTTTTTCACCTCCTCTTGAGGTATTTTGAGAGCTACTTGCTCCATCTACTCTTTCTGAGCTTTCTGCTGCAGGATTCCTTTGTCCTCCATTACCTTGGCCTCTACCTCTGGAGTTTTTTCTTGAGCCATTTCTTCCTCTCCCTCTTCCTCTTGGATTTTTCTAAGCCTTGAATGCTTTCCCTTGGGAAGATGAAGAAGTAGATCTGTTGATCCTATGCTCATGGGTTTGAAGTGTACCCATCAACTCATCCATTGTCAAAATCGTGAGGTTGTTTGCCTCTTCTATGGTCATGACCAAATTGTCATATTTATGAGGTAAACTCCTCAATATCTTTTGCATTATCCTTTTCCCTTTATAGTCTTCTCCATTTGACTTCAGTTGCTTAATCATATTGGATGTCCTTGAACTGAAGTCTGCAACTAATTTATTTTCCTTCATCTAAAGGTTTTCAAACTCCCTCCTTATGTTCTGTAGCTTTACAGTACACACTTTATCAGTTCCCTTGAAGTTTTTCTCAAGGATATCCCCTGTTTCCTTTGCATAATTTGCTACTACAATCTTTGGGAATACCATCTCTATCATTTCTGCTTCAATAAGACTTAATGCCTTAGCATCCTTCCTCCTTGACTCCTTCAAATGAGTCTTCTGTGCATTTGTGAGGGTAGCATACTGAGTTGGGTCTGTCACATCATTGAACCCATTAACAAAAAACTCCCACAAATCATTTGCAACCATTATGGTCTTCATCTTCTTTGTCCATGTATCATAGTTTTTCCCATTGAATGGTGGTAGCTGTTGCCATATTTTTCTTGTATCTATTGTGATGTCAAATATCCAAAGAAAAAACTTTTCCCTAACTCACCATGGATGTCGGACCTCAAAGCTCTGATACCATGTGAGAAATATAAATTAAAATTTAAAACTCACAACCCTAACCTAAAAATCTTTTCTCGGCGCTTAAAAACTACTCAGCACATGAAGGTGCCGAGTGCTAGTTTTTCTTGACACATGAAGGTGCCAAGTCATAGATTACTTGGCACTTGATGGTGTTGAGTGACAGGTAACAGGTGCTGAGTGACAGGAAGCTCGACACTTAAAGGAGAGCTCGGCACACAAAGTAAATTCTTGGCAACAAAAGATGTCGAGTGAGCTTGGGTCCAACTGAGGAAGAGGATGCTGAGTATTCTGTTCAACTTGAAAAATTATAACTTCAAAAAATCCTAACGTGAATGCTTTCACCATTAAAACCAGAGAGCCAATACATTAAGCTTCAAAAAAAAACAAAAAAACTTGTCAAATGTAACATTCAAGGGAAGAGTAATGGATTCAAGTGTGCATGCTTACTTTACTATTCAACTTGATTAAACTATTACAAAATCTAGGAGCATTCAGCTTCAACCAAAAAAACTCTAAAATAACCCTATACTGATAATGCTTCAAAAACTTTAAACCTGTAACTCTAATGGCTGCATACGATGGTGCCTGGAGCAATCACTGCTTCAACAGGACAAATCTAACAATAAAAAACTTACAAAGAGAATAGGGGAAACACATGCAACTGCAGGCACAAACTTCTTTTCTTCTTCCTTCTTTTGCTTTGCTCTGCTCTACAACTACTAATCTGCTGAAAACTTATTGAATGAATTAATAAACATTCCTTTTGTCACATTTCATTTTCTCCCTCTTTTTTGATTTCAAAAAATCTCACCCACCGTATTTATGTTTCTATCTATTCTTGGCATCAGAGGTGGTAGGTGAGCATTTGGCACAAGGAGCAAACATACGATTCATTTAATATTCCAACATTTAGCTAAAAGACAACCATACATGACCAAGGTAAATATTCTAAAATATTAAGGAGAGAATAATTATGGATAGAATCTACAATAATAATATCACAAATGAAAGTAAGGACTTCAATTTCTCCTTCCTCAACTCATTGTCAAGATTACTATTTTTTCATTCAATCCCACAAGATAGCCTTGTGGAGGTGATCAATGAAGATGAGAAGAGCATCATAGCTATGTCAGGAGACATTGCAACAATGTGTGTGCTCTAGTGCATTTATTACGTGCTAGTTCACCATGTATTTGGGAATAAAATTCCATGGTTATATGTTTCCTTGTGGGAGCTGAAAATTGTGAGAAGTTTCATGTCTCAAAAGGAGTCCTTCTCTCACTAATAAGATTAATCGAATCTAACAACCCCCTAGGAAAAGAAACAACAAGTTTTTCAATTAAATGCTTGACTATGTTAGCAGAAACAATAAGTTCTATTGTGGCTGATGGTGGTATTCCTGCATTGTTAGAAATTTATTAAATGGGTTCTACTTCATATATTAATCAAACAACAGTCACGAGGGCTGTAAGGAATTTTTGTGATAGTAGAGGTAAGATAGTGCTTGATAGAGGATGACATTATTTCTATCATAATAATGTTTTTTTATTCTTGAAATAGTAACCTGTGAAAAGAATATGTGATGAGCTATCTACTATATCAAACTTCAGGAAATGAATCCCTTTGTTGGGTAGTCATTTATGAAGCTGGTAATGAACTTCTTTTAAAATTTCTTGATAGTTCACTATCACTAAAATCTATAGCTGGTGTTAGGTATAGGTATCTTGGAAAGCTATTATTCATATGTGATTAATTGGTGAATAATTGTTAGAGTTATAAAAAATAAATATTTTTTAATTAATTGACTCCATTTAGAAGCCACTAGTAACCTATTGGTTAGGTTTTTTTAATTGAGAAGCAACTAGAAACTTCTTGGTTGAGTTGTCTTCATCAAGAAGCTACTAGAAACCTCTTGGTTAAGTAGTATAAAATGGGGACAAGGGAGACATTTAGAGGATAGAACAAAATAGAGAACAACAAGAGTTGTAGAAGCATTTGTAGTGTTAGCAAATGAGTTTGTAGTGATAGAAAATATTCTTTTAGTATTACCAAGGGTGTAGTAATAGTGTAGGGGACAGCAGTGGAGAATATCAGTAGGAGAAATTAGGAGGTTGTCTAAATTTTTCTAGTGAGAGTAAAGTTAATATAATTCCTCATCTATAGAACTAGTTTTCTCTTAAGGGTTTTTCTAGGGATGATTTGTCCAAAAATATTATGTTCTTTATGTTCTAAATTTCTTTCCATAATTTTAGTAATGAAGTTGTAGCTATGTTATTTTTTAATATTAGCTGGGAATTTATTTCCAACAATTTAATAATCATTTACGATAGGAGATTAATAATCAATGACTACAATAGTGTTAATTTTCACATGGTATCAGAGTGGTGTTGAGGGTAGAAGATTTTCCCCTATGAAATAAATTGTGATCTCTTTAGAAGTATTATTTCTTTAATCCCTTGAGATGGCTTTAGCTAATTTAAGAAATTAATAATTGATTGGATGGTGTCTCAAATTTTGGTGTCTAGAAGGCTAGGATTTGTTTACTTTTGGAAGAGAATGGTATCAAATACTATGCTACCACTAGTATAGTTGTACCTATAGATTCTATAAAGCTTGAAATATATAAGAAGGAAGATTCCAAGGTGAGGATGATTATCTTTGATGATCTCAAGGATCATATTGTTCCACATAGCATAGAGCTAGATATAGTTAAGAAGATGTGGGGACACCATTCTAAATCTATACCAGAATGCTAACACCAACAGGAAGATAATTCATAAAGAGAAGCTAAAGAATACCTAGATGATCCAAGGAGAAGACATTACAAGTTACCTCACCAAGCTTAGACTTGTCAAGGACAAGTTAGTTAGTGTTGGAGATGGTCTCAGTGATGACAAGCCAGTGAGAATAGTCCTAAATGGGTTTTCTAAATAGTTGAGTGTCTTTGTTCAAGTTGTCAGTGGACGAGATACCTTACTGAGCTAGGATCAACTATAGACCAATTTTACTCAAGAGGAGTTTAGACTAAGTCTTTTCAATGGGGCCAACATGAGTCAAAAATCTAAGGTGGAATAGGAAAATGTTGCCCTAGTAGGGAAAGTGAAAGAAAAGAAGGGATCTAGCTCACAAAGTGAGAAGAAGAAGGGTCTTTCTAAGGTCAAGTACTTTGGTTGTCACAAGTATGGTCACTATTTCTATGACTAACCAAAAAAGAAGAAGGAAAAGAAGTAGGCAGAAACTTTAGCAAGTGTAGAAGAACTCACCAATAAACTAGAGGATGAGCTTGCACTTATAGCTTGTATGGTGATCTCATCCTCATAGACTATCTGGTATATAGATAGCAAGGTGTCATTTCATATGATAGGAGATAGAGAGTACTTCTCCAGTTATAAGGAGGAGAACACTAATATCCAAATTTCTATGGGAAACTTGTTGAAACTCAACTAGGTTGGGAAAGGGACTATTCAGTTTTAGAGGGAGAATGGAAAGATAGTTCTAGTTCATGATGTATTACATGTGTCAAGCTTAGGTATGAATTTGGTTTCTGTATCTATTCTTTAGGATACATGGCATAATATACTCTTTAGAGGGACACATGTGTTGATTAAGCACAAGGATTGGGAATCACCCATAATTATTGAAGTTAGGAGTGGTCACCTTTATAGGTTGTAGTCTGATACTCCTAAGGCACTCATGAGCATCACTAATCCTAGAGATCTTAGAGAGCTATGGAAGAGGAGGATGGTACATATTCATCATTGAGCACTCAAATTGATTTGTGAGACTGTGACAAGTGTTCCAAAAGTGGGCACAAAGCATGATGATGTATGTAAAGGATGCATGTTGGAGAAGTTTGCGAAAGAATATTTTCCAAGGAGTTACACCAAATTTGAAGGTTTTCTTGATCTAGTACATTTAGATGTTTGTGGACCAATGTCAACAAAGTCCCTTGGAGAATATGAGTACTATGTTACTTTTATCGATGATTTCTCTAGAAAAACCTAGATATACTTCTGAAAGACCAAGGATGAGGTTTTTAGTTAGTTCTAAGAGTTCAAGGCTCTAGTGAAGAACTCAATGAGAAAGAACATAAAGGTTCTTTAGTCAGATAATGGAGGTGAGTACAAAGGAAATAAATTTTAGGAGTTTTGTACCAAGAAAGGAATCAAGAGAGAGTGAATTTTTCCTTACAATCCATAGCAGAATGGAGTTATTGAGAGGAAGAACCATTTTATATTGGAAGTATCAAGAGGCATGCTACATGACTAGGATATGCCTTGCTACTTATGGGTAGAAGCATGTAGTACAATAATCTACATTTAGAACAGCGTTCCAGACAAGGTAATAGGGAGGATGACACCAAAGGAATCTTTCACAAGTAAGAAGCCTAATGTTGGTCATTTCAAAATATTTGGGAGCTTGGAATATTGCAATATTCTAGGTGATACACATACCAAGTTAGATCAGATTGCAAAGAGGGGGTACTTTGTTGGGTATAGTGAAACCTCAAAGGCATAAAGGATTTTTATCCCTGGGGCTAGAAGACTTATTGTCAAACATGATGTTAATTTAATGGAGGAAAAGGCATTTAGAAGGTCCAGAGATTTTCCTACAGTTGATCAAAGTGAGAAACTAGCAGAAGCTCTAGGGCCTAGTCAAGGGTAGCAAACCACAAGTACATTTACCAGTACAAGTGTAGGCTTAGATGGTGAAGATTCATATAGCATGGAGAAACAAGTGCAAATGAAAATGTATCTAAAAGAATTAGAGGTTGATATCTCATCCTCTATAGTTGGTAGCAAGAACCATGAGGTTAAAGAGACACAAAGGGATACTTATGAGTTTATGGGAGCTCCTAGGAAGAGTACTAGATAGAGGAAACAACCAACCAAGTTCAATGACTATGTACCATTAGTTTGTCAGTTGATAGATAGTGAACCTTCTAGTTATTAGGAGGTTACAAAGAATTAGGTATGGTGGGATGCTATGGTTGAGGAGTATAACTCAATTATGCAAAATGATGTGTGGGAGGTAGTTCCTAGACCAATAGATAGAACAATAGTTGGATCACACTAGATCTATAAGATAAAGCATGTTGCAAATGGTAGCATCAAGAAATACAAGGCAAGGTTCATGGCTAAGGGGTTCTCTTAGAATGAGGGAATAGACTACAAGGAGACATTTTCTCTAGTGGCTAGGTATACTTCTATATACGAGTTGTGATCTCATTTGAAACATAAATGGAATGGAAGATCCATCAAATGGATGTTAACACAACATTCTTTAACAGTGAGTGGGAGGAGGTATACATAGAGCAACCATAAGGCTGTTTAGCACACATCAAAGAGACCCAAACATGTGCAGATTGAAGAAAGCATTGTATGGACTCAAGTAGGCTCCCAAAGTGTGGTATGAGGGCATTGATACTTATTTGTAGAAAATGGGCTTTGTAAAGAGTGAATCAGATTCTAACCTTTACTACTTGGTGGTTGGGGGTGAGATTCTCATTCTTGTTCTTTATTTGGACAACTTATTTCTTATAGTTTCACTAGGGTTCATAGAAAAATACAAGAGGGACCTTCTAGAAGAGTTTGAGATGAAGGACTTAGGACTCAAGCACTACTTTCTAGACATGGAGGTGTGGCAGATAGATGTAAAGAATTTCCTTGGTGAAGTGAAATATTTCATTGAAATCTTGAAGAGATTTGGGATGGAGGATTGCAAAGCCATGTCTAGACCCATGATCACTAATTGGAGGAAGGTAGATACATCTAAGGAGAATGATGTAGATCCCACCTTAAATAGATAGTTGATGGGTTCTCTTATATATTTTGTCAACACTATGCTAGATATAACATTTGGAGTAAACTCTCTTAGTTAGTTCATGGTTGAACCAAAGTGAATCCATTAGATAGCAGCCAAGCATATATTGTGTTACTTTTTATAGTTGAGTATGAGATCAGATATATTCAAGGTGAAGGTATCAAGTTGATGGGCTATACTGATGCAGATTGGGAAGCAAGTACAATGGACAAAAGGAGAACTTTAGGGTGTTGTTTCAGTTTGGGATCATGAGTTGTTTCTTGGTTTGGTAGTAATCAAAATTTTGTGGCTCTGAGTTCAGCAGAAGAAGAATACATAGTAGGTAGTGTGGTGACATGTGAAGCTATATGGATTTAGAAGTTGTTAGTAGCCTTGTTTGGTTAGAAGGTTCAGACTACTATGATACACTGCAATAATTAGAGTTGCATCAAGTTGTCTGAGAATCCAGTGATATCACTTCATTAGAGATTATATACAACAGGGGGTTGTTCAGCTACAATACATACATACAGAGGAGTAGGTAGCAAAATTTTTTAGAAAGGCATTGGAAAAGGAAAAAACCATCTTCTTCAGAGATAAGTTGGGTGTCATGTAGAACAACTTCCTCACTAAGAGGGAGTGTTTGTTTTAGGTAGCTAGGACAACTATTCATCCATATGTGAATAATTAGAAAATAATTACTGGAGTTATGAAAAAAAATTATTTGTTAATTAATTGATTCCTTGTAGAAGCCACCAGCTATTGGTTAGGTTGGTTTCATCAAGAAGAAAATAAAACATATTGGTTAGGAAGCAACTAGATACTTCTTGGTTGAGTTGTCTTGATCAAGAAGCAACTAGAAACCTCTTGGTTAAGTAGTATGAAAGCGGGTCAAGGAAGGCATTTAGAGGATAGAATAGAATAGAGAAAAACAAGAGTTATAGAAGCATTTGTAGTGTTTGCAAATGAGTTTGCAGAGATAGCAAATAGTCTTGTAGTGTTAGCAAGGGCACAGTGATAGCATTGGGGATAGCAGTGGGGAATATTAGCAAGAGAAATTAGGAGGTTGTCTAAATTCTACCAATGAGAGGTAAGGAATTTGTATCTCTTGATTTTTTGAAATTAATATATTTTCAATCTATAGAACTTGTTTTCCCTTAGGGGTTTTCTAGGTATGATTTGTACAAAAATATTGTTTCTCTGTGTTCTAAATTTCTTTCCATATTTTTTTTGGTGAAGTTGCAATTTTGTTATATTTTGATATTAGATGGGAATTTTTTTGTATCAATTTAATAATCATTTATGATAGGAGATTAATAATCAGTAACTACAATAGCGTTAATTTTCATAGTTGGGACCTTAAGAAATATGATAGCGTCAGTTAATATTGATGCCCTAGTTAACATCAAGCTCCTTCTGCATCTTCTTAAATTCTTTCAAGGTGCTTCATTAATTTCTTAATAAGATACAACATCAATAATCTCTTTGATTTCTACATCAATTGATATGAGAAAATTAGTGGGGGAAGTTTGGATGCATACCTTCATTGGTTAACATGCTAGAGGCCAAAACAAACACCACAAAAGAAATAGTAGCCCAAGATTTGGTAAGTCTGCTATAGGTTGCCCAAAATTATCAAGAAATTTTCAAGAAAGATAAAATTATATCTAATTTAGTGCAACTTTTAAATCCAATCAATCAAAATGATGTGAAAAAGTATATCATCCAAGTGCTATCTGCACTAGCCAAAACCAAGAAATACAATAAACTAATGATTATTTTTGGAGTGTGGGTTTATTTGAAGAAGCTAGTAGAACTGAAAGGTTAATTAAGAATGCAAATGAAAAGTGTAGATCAGCAAGACACATAAACACAAGAGTTTATCATGGTTCACCGAAAATTGTGGCAACATCCACACTGAGAGAAGAAGAATACTATTGATTGTGAAAAGTGAGTTTACAAATGGATGCAATCATCATTTATAGATCACAAGCAATCAGCTGAAGAGACAGAATAATTGGAGGAAAAATCCTAGAAGACCATTGGTCTTTATATACTTAACAATTTCCAACTTGAAAACAACTAATACTTCAACTAATCATCCACACCCTTACTCTAAATGCTGACCTACTTCTTTTTAACAAGGCCATGAGAAGTCCTGACCCACTTGAACATCTCCTTGGCAACAACCATTGTCAACATGTCTATTGGATTGATCTTTGTATCAATTTGGAAACCTTTAATTTTCCTTCTTCTACCACATAGAAAACATAGTCAACATGCTTGTCAATATGTTTGGAGTGTTGCTAAGAGGAATGATTGTAAGCTATAAAAATTGCACTCTAACTATTAAAAAAATAAAACAAAATCATCTTGTCGCCAATGTAGATCACTGGACAAGCATTGCAACCAAGTCATCTCTCTAGCACCTTCAAAAAGAGCCAAGTATTCAGCTTCAATAGAAGAATGAGAAACACAATGTTGCATCCTTGAGGCCCAACTAGTGGCAACCCTGACAAATATGAAAGTATAACCAGTAGTAGACCTGCATTTTTGTCAATTTTCAACAAGATCCCTTGCAACTAAGCATTATTTATAACAAAACATAATGCATAATCTAAATTTCCCTTGAGATACCATAATATCCACCTAACTGCTCCCTAATGAGGCTTCCTAGGATAGCTCATGAATCTACGAATTACTCCCACCACATGAGAAATTTTAGGATGCGTCGAAACTATAGCATACATTATGCTACCAACCACTTATTTATAAGGAATATTATTCATAAAGTCCTTCTCTTCTTGTGTTTTGGGACACAAATTAGAAGTTAGGTAGAAGCGAGGAGCAAGAGGAATAGGAACAAGTTTTTCCTCAGCCATACCAAATTTCTCTATAAATTTGTCAATGTATAATTTTTGTCACAAAGTAAGCACCATTTTTTGTCTATCTCTATTTGATATTCATTCCAAGAATATTTTTGGCATCCCCTAAATCTTTCATGGAAAACTGAGAGGATAACTCTTTCTTTAACTTCCTAACTATTTAAGGAGAATAACTCGCAACTAACATGTCAATATAGAGTAATAGCCCATGCAAACTTGCCTTCAATTAGTAATAGAAATGTTATTTTCCTCTTTGAAGAAAGCCTTCAAATTTCTCTATGTATAATTCTTCATTGATGTCAACATGTAGAAAAGTCATCTTGACATCAACATGTTCTAGTTCAAGATCCAAAATGACTACCAGTCATGAAACTACCTGATTGTAGTCATTCACACAACTGGTGAGAAAATAATTCTTTGTTCAACCATCTTCTTATTTCACCTTATATACCCAATGATTTTTAAGATCTTTACAGTTGGGTGGAAGTGGTACTAAATCCAAAGTTTTATTCTCTTTAAGATAATTCATCTCTTCTTTGTTGCGATCATCTACTCATTGTTATTAGTACTGCTAAAAGAATCTTTAAAATTAATAGTTTTAATCTGATTAGAGATTAAAATCTCATGGTCTACCTCCTTTGAGTAAAGTAAATCATAGTCTAAATAATTTGTAGATTCTTTTGTACCTTGTAGACCAACTTAATTCCTAAATGTCTTCTTCATTCTGAGAATTGCTTCTTAAAAAATCATAATCATTGCCTTTTGAAGATGTGCATGTACTCTATTAAATTTTGTTACTAGAGGTAGTTCCATCGAACAACCAAAATTATTCTGTGGGACCTATGATGAAATAGAAGTGTCATTGTAGGGAGTATTTGGGTGCATATCTCGAATTGGACAACCAATGTCAGTTTGTGTGGATCACCCATCACTAATATATGATGGAGTCGGATTATGTTTAGCCTCCAATTGATTTTGCATTGAAGAGGTATGTATTGCATTCTTAGCTCCAAAATCATGGAGTACTGACTAAGAACTAAGAGCCCCTTTCTTTTTCGTAGCCCAATTTCCATGGTCTCCACTAGAAACCTCATGATAGAAGGATAGTAGAGTAGGTTGTGAAGAAAAAGTAGCGACGAGTCATTAGCTACTATTTTCTTCTATGTTATTATGAAGATCATTGTTGGATCTAATGTACTAGTGTTGGGAAGGCACCATGTTATGGAAGACTTTGACTGTGGTGTTCTTACTTGTAACATATTCATGTGAACCCCAAGAGACACTAGATCTACATAGATTTATGACACCATGCTCTACATCTTGGTTGCTGTTAGAATCATTACTGTGACTTTTCTCCACTAAGGCACCACCATCAATATGCCAATGAACTTGAAACTAATGCTCTTCCTTATTGCCATGAAGTCTTGTAGAAGGTTGTTTGTAAAAATTAGCATGCTCTATTTATGATGATGGCAGATGTCTTGTATGAAACAAAGGAACTATGTTTTGATGCACTTCATCTCTAGTTGGATTGTCTTGTTGAAGAAGATGTGTGTCTTGAAACAATATGTCTTGTATGAAACAAAGGAACTATGTTCAGATGCACTTCATCTCTAGTTGGATTGTCTTGTTGAGGAAGATGTGAGGTGTCTTCAAACAAATATTCAGGTTGCCAATGAATACAATCCATCCTAGTAGAAACAAAGGATGAAGATAGAGTAGGATTTGGGGCTAGAACAAAAGTAGGAGTAGAAATTATGGGTAGAGAATGAGAATTTACTGAAGAAGCATTCTTATTAAATAGAGATATAGGAACAAAGTCTTTAGTAACTCCTTCCTGTAGTGCTGATTTAAGAACTAGAAATTTTGTCTCATTAAAGACCACATAAGTACTGTGCACAATTTTCTTTGCAATAGAATCCCATAACAAAAATCCAAACTAATCTTCACCATAGCTCATGAAGATACAAATGCTTCACACACAAACACTCAAAGGTGTGAATAGGAAACCCTTCTATCCAACCATTCCTCTTCCAAAATTCCAAAGTCTAAATGAGATGAAGAACTTTGATTAATCAAATAAATTATTGTATTACAAGCCTCCACCCAGAATTATTTGCCTAAACCAGAATTAGATAGTATGCATCAAACTTTCACAGGTATGGTTGATTTAACCATTCCAATTCCCCATTTTCTTGAGAAGTAAATGACACAAATGAAAAAAATTCACCTCCATTATCTAATTTTAAACATTTGATTTTGTGCCCACTCTAATTTAAAAAAAAAAAAACCTTTAAAAACTTTAAATTTCTAGAAAACTTCAGATTTTTAAGAGGTCATATAAACCCATACCTTTCTAGTACAATCATCAAGAAAGATTAAAAATTAATTTGCACCTCCATAAGAGGTTACCTCTATGGGGTCGAAGATATCCAAGTGCACTAACTCCAATGGTGTTGTCTTCTTGTCATGACCATTCTTCAAAAAATTGATACATTTTCCTTCTCATGAAGACAATGCTCACAAAATTCAAATTTTTTTGATTGGAAACCCAGAAATTGATCTCAATTAAGCATAACCTCTAGCTCCTTTTTACTCATGTGGTGTAATCTTTGATGCCAAAGTGTGGCATCGTTGTCTACAATAGTCATCACAACTCCCACCTCATCACTAGTTTCTACAACATATAGGCTGCCAAGTTTATCCCCTTTGGCGATAAGAATGGAACCCTTGATAATTTTTAATGTGTCCATGAGAAGTGTAAGAAATCCTTGAGCATATAGCTAATTGGTGGAAATCAAATTCCTTTACAATTTGGGAGCATGCCTAACATCCTTAAGAAATAATTGAGCACCTCCATTTATTGATACCAAAATATCACACTTTCCTGCAATTTCAAAAGCTTTGTTGTCACCCAAATAGATATTCCCAAATTTACCTTCTTTGTAGTTTTTTAAGGCTTTGCCGCAAGAAGATGCATGAAATGAAGCCTTGGAGTCACTTATGCATGGATTTGAAGTTGTGTCACTTGTTGCAAGAACAAAAACACCATCATCCTTATCATGAATGATATTTTCTCTATTGTCCAAATACTTTGTTGAGCCCTTTTATATTTTCTACAGTCCTTTTTAACATGATCAACCTTTCCACAAAACTAGCAACCATTTTTCTACCCTGGGACTGTGATCTTCTAGCTGATTGTGACCTTCCATTGTTATTATTTTTGCCACTATGTTGAGTTCTTCCTCTATTTTTTGTGCTAGCCATTGTTAGAGAATCTCTGGATGAAGAGTCTTTTTTTGTTCTCCTCATGTCTTCACTAAGAAAATTAGCAATTACCTCATCATATATGAACTTGTTTTTCCCAATAGAAGAAGTAATGATTGATGTTACTACACCATCCCGATTATCTAGTAAGGAGCATAATAAGATGACCACCTTATTTTCATCATCTTGAAGCATACCAATGGAGTTTTCCTGACATAAAAGAGTATTCAACTCATTTTTGTGATTCGACATCAATGTTTTGTCCTTCATCTTCAACTTGTAAAGCTTCTTCATGATGAAAAAAAAATTGCAACAAACACTATTTTGTACATACTTTTAAGCTTGTCCCATACCATATTTGTTATCATTGCATTGTTCACATTGAACAAGACATTCTAAGATAACAAGATAAAATATCTTCCATTGTGTTTTCATCAGTCACATTCCAAGTCTTATCCATCATGGAGGTTGGATTTTTTTCTTTACCTTCGATTGCTATTGTAAGATCATGCTTGATTAATAATGATCGCATATGTACCTTCTGTAGATGGAAATTCTTCACTGAGAATTTCTACACTCTTGTCATCCATGATTTCAGAATTTGGTCACCAAAATTGATTGTAGGCTTTAATACGAATTGAAAGGTTAATTAAGAATGCAAATGAAAAGTGTAGATTAGTAGGACACATAAATCCAAATGTTTATCATGGTTTGCCACAAATCATGGCTACGTCCATACTGAAAGTTGAGGAATGTTACTAATTGTAAAACATGAGTTTACAAATGGATATAGTCAACATTTATAGATCACAAGCAATTAGTTGAAGAGACATAATAACTGGAGAGAACATCCCAAGAGACTGGTGTTCTTCACATAATAAGAATTGGAGGTTTTCAGAGAAAATAAATTATTACAGCATCTTGAAAAGAGAAAATTTATTGGACTTCTCTCTAGTAGTGAAATGTTAAAATAAATACATTGTAATATTTTAAAATTTATCAATTAGATATTAGTAGATTAAGCAAGTTCTAAAAAAATGTTGAAACATGTACCTTGGATCTACGTACCCTGTTCCAAAGCTCCCATTTTGGCTAGCAAAGGTTATATAGTTTGGCTTTATATTTTCTCATTTCTTTTTTTGAAAAGTGCCCAAATCCTTGTCAACAAACCCACTTCTTCATATCCTATGAGCATCGCATTCCATGAGGTCGGATATATTTGAACCATTTTGTCAAACAGTTGACACGCCTTTTCTATGCTTCCATATTTTTCATAAATTTCTACCATGTTGGCCCAAACTAAGAAACAAGATGAAAATATGTAGAAAGCGGAAACCGTTTATTATTTTACATTCTACTCAATCAAAACAATACAAGAAATTTAAAAAAGAGATGACAATAATATTTACAAACTATTATACAAAACTATTAGAGCTAAAAACAAACTATACAAAAGAAAACCTAATTTAATATGAAAACCTAATCTAATATTTAGAGTTAACAAACCTGAAGATCAATATTAACATCCCCCCCTTAATTTGAAGGGATTAAACCAAGCATTCCTCTAAACTTTTCAAAATTTTCTCTGCCCAATGCCTTAGTAAAAATATCTCCTGGTTGATCTACAGTGGGACAATATTTCAGCTATATACTGCCATCTTTTACATGATGCCGAATCAAATGATACTTAGTGTTGATATGCTTGGTACAATTGTGAAAGATTGGATTTTTAGCCATTTTGATAGCAGATTGATTGTCAATGAGGAGTGGTGTGGAGGAAATCTATGGTGTTTGCAAGTCTTCAAGAATCCTTCTAAGCCATAAAATTTCCCAAGTTGCTTTAGATGCTACAATATATTCAGCTTCAGAAGAAGAGATAGCTGGGACTGATTATTTTTTAGATTTTCAGGAAATTGCACTAGACCCAAGGTGCATTAAAAAACTAGTAGTAGATTTACCATCTATTGAGTCACCTTCATAATCTAAATTTGAATATCCAATCAAAGAAAACTCTTTTGTTCTAGAGTATTTCAGCCCATAATGTTGTGTGCCTTTCAAATACCAAAGAATTATTTTAGCAGCTAACTGATGAGCTTGACAGGGTTGTTGCATAAACCTTTAAAGAACTCCAAAAACAAAAGCAATATCTAGATGAGTGGTTGTGGCATAGATCAAACTACCAAAAATTTTCCTATACAAAGTTTCATCAACAAATGCTGAGGAGTCATCTAATGTGAGTTTGATATTTTGCTCCATGGGAGTACTAAGTGGTTTGCAATCAGCCATGCCAAACTTTTGCAAAAGATCACCAATGTATTTTTTCTGGGTAATAAAAATAGAATAAGGTTTTTGAATCATCTCAATACCTAAATAGTAATGAAGATGACCTAAATCAATCATATCAAAACCCTACTTCAATTTTTGTTTCACATCTTGAATAGTATTTTCATCACTACCAATGATAAATAAGTCATCCTCATAAAGAACAAGATAGATAAAAGTGTTATAAGCCTTTTCAAAAAAAAGTGTTGCATCATCAAACTCAAAATGTTGGAAATCCAACTTCAACAGATGCTCAGTAAGTTTTTCCTACCAAGCTTGAGGAGCTTGTTTCAAACCATATAAAGATTTGTTGAGCTTGCATACTTGATGTTCTTTTCCATTGCTGACATACCCTTCAGGTTGAGTCATATAGATGCTTTCTTTGAGATCACCATTTAAGAATGCAGTTTTGATGTCCATTTGGTGAATTTTCCACCCATTTTGAGCTGCAAGACTTAACAAAGCATGGATGGTGGTCCATTTTTCTATAGGTGCAAATGTTTCAACAAAATCTATTCCCTCTTTTTGAGAATATCCTTTCACAACAAGTCATGTTTTTCAAGGGTGCCATCTACTTTATATTTATTTCTAAAAATCCACATGCAAACAATAGGTTTACAACGAAGTGGTGGATCAATCAACTCCCATGTGCCATTATTTATTTAAACATTATATTCATCCTACATAGCCTACCTCCAAACTTCATTATCTTTAGCTTCAATATAGGAAGTTGGTTCAAAGTCATTTGCAAGATTGAGTTCATCAATAGACTCTATATTATCTACTAAATTGGATTGAGCTGCTAGCCTCACTTTGTAAGAACTTCTTGTACCTTTTTTTCCTATTTCATTGGGTCTTAAGTCTTTTAGAGTTTGTTGGAGTTGTTTTTCCCACTTATGAGAAGATTTTGGTTGCACAAAAGAAGTTGTAGTAGTTTCCAAAGGTTCAGAGATTTTAGGCTCATTAGTTGATGGAGTTTCTTCTTGTTCATTCATAAATGGATCAGCTTGATTTTGAGGTATAGATACAACATGTGAATCCATTAAAGGTGAGGCTAAATAAGTTAAGTGCCCCCCAGAATGTATAATCTCACAGAAAGTTTCTTTCCAAGGAGAAGATTTTGATAGTTCTTCTAGATGTTGACATTCAATATCTTCAACATTTTTAGAAGTTTCACAAAATGCTACATCACATGTAATGATGAGTTTTTTATTAGCTTCATCATACAACCTATAGGCTTTAGAGGATTCAGAATATCCAGGAAAGATGCATTTAACATTATGATGTTACAACTTATTTCTTTTGTCTTTAGGAATTAAAGCATAGTAAGTGGACCCAAAAATTTTAAGATGTTTTATAGAAGGAGGATATCTGAACCAAACCTCATATGGAATTGCCTAGTTAAGTGCTGATGAGGGAGACCTATTACAAAGATAAACTATAGTTCTTGCTGCTTCAGCCCAAAAATACAACTTGATTCCTTTAAAGTATAACATTACTCTAACCATATTCATGATAGTTCTATTCATTCGTTCAACAACTCCATTTTGTTGAGGAGTACCTAGTATAGTGAGATGATGTTGAATCCCATGTTGACATAGATAATCTTTGAAAATGAGAGAAGTAAATTCTCCACCATTGTTTGTTCGAAGAGTACCAATTTTACATTGAGCCTAATTTTCAATCGTAATAGCAAATCTTTTAAAAGTTTCAAAAGCTTCTGATTTTTGCTGCAAGAAATAAATCCAAGTCATATGACTATAATCATCAATGAAAAACATAAAATACTTAGATCCTCCCACAAAAGTTATTGGTAAAGGCCCACATAAATCTGAATGGATAAGCTATAATTTTCTCTGTGCCCTCCAATTGGATCGAGGGAAAGAATTTCTATGTTGCTTGGCAAGAATGCATGCTTCACACTTTTCAACACATTTAGGAAAAATAGGTAAGCCATCAACACCATTCTTTTTCGTGAGATGAATTTTATCATAACATATATGACCTAATCTTGCATGCCACATCATAGTAGTAGATAGATTACCTTCCTCTGTAAGATAAGCAAAATTTTTAGAAAGAGCAAGAGTGCCATTTAATTTTAATAATCTTCCATCCTCACTTCCAGTCAACACAATTTGATTATTATATTTCTTTCTTACAACCTGAGCATCTTTTAATAGAATAGAGTAACCTTGTTGGCGAATCAATACAAGAGATAGTAAATTCTATTGTAACTGAGTAATATATAAAACATCATGAAGCACAAAATCTAGAAGATTAGGCAACTTAAATTGAATAGTTCCTTTTCCAATAGGTTTGAGACTTCACTTATCAGCTAAGTAAATTGGACCACAATAACTTTTATTAAATTCCTCAAAGTGATCACATATAAATGTCATGTGTTGTGTGGCTCCAGTATCTAAAATCCAAGTATCATACCATGAGGAAGTAGATGCACATTCTGAAATAGTAAGGGCATATTGATCACCATCACTATCACAAGCAAATTGAGCTATAACTGAAATTTTATCATCTGAAGATTTATCATTATTATAAAATTTGGTTTTATCCTTTTTCTTAAAAGAGTTTACTTTAAAACTTTCTATCTTTTGCGAAGAGAGTTTTCCTTCGTGTGCTTCATGACTACCTTTTTTACCACATCTTTTACAATATAAAAATTGTCTATCATTTTGATTATCAATTTTCTTCCATTGACTTCTACCTTTTCCTCTATCATTATGATCACCTCTTAAATCTATTTTATTTATAGGATTTTCTTGATAAGCAAGACAAACATTTTCATTTGGATTATCTATTTTCTTTCCAAATGCTTTCTCACACTCTGCTAAATATTCAACCAATAGATCAAAAGTAATGGTTTTTAATTGATTGCTTGCCTAAAGAGACTCTAGATATGTGGAATGTGTTGGAAGAAGTGCTTTGATAAAAGCTATGAGACAAATATCAACTTTCCCACCTACAACATCAACATCTTGTTTTATAGCTCTAATTTCTGAAGCTAGACTCATAACATCACCATTTTTCAATTCAAGATTAAATAGTTTTAACTACAATTGAATAAACTCTAACTCTGAATGAGAATCAAATAATTTTTTCAATTTATCAAGGGCATCCCAGGAAAGTGTGCATCCCTGTATATGTCGATACACTTCTCCATTAACAGAAGCCCTTATCAAAGCCAAAGGTTTTGAATTTTTATATATCCATATTTCTTTCTCTTTAGCATCACTTGGCTCTATAGGTTGAGTATTTCCATCACATATTTTGAACCATAAATCATTAAATATGAGTGTATTTTCCACCTTTCTATGCCATTCCATCCAATTATCTTTTCCAGATTATGTCTCCCCAATTAATGAAACAATAGATTGCATTGTGAATATAGAAAGAAACACAATTTGCACAGATTGTAAATGATTGTTGAAATTTCCTTGCCAAAATTTAGCAATGTAATCAAGTTGTAAAAAGTTTATCAAAATTAAATCAATTGCACTTGAATCTAATTTCTTTTATTTTGCTTCTTCAAAAACACTCCAATCTTTAGAAGCTTTGCACATAGATTAATTCCAATGCTCTTATATCACTGTTGGCCCAGATTGAGAAACAAGATGAAAATATGTAGAAAGTGGAAACCATTTATTATTTGATATTCTACTCAATCCGAACAATACAAGAAATTTATAAAAGAGACGACAATAGCAGTTACAAATTGTTATAGAAAATTGTCGGAACTAAAAAAAACTATACAAAAGAAAACCTAATTTAATATGAAAACTTTATCTAATATTTAGAGTTAAGAGAACTAAAGATTAATATTAATGTACCACAGTAGTAGACAATACAACATCTAACAAAATTTATTTATCCCTCATGCTTTGATCGACATTCTAGAATTCTCATTTTGCATGGGCTAGTAGGATTCTCACCAAAGTATAGAGAGTCTATCTTCACACTGGCTAGTACATTATCTTGAAAATTTCAAATGACTTTTACAAAAAATGTTTATTGTGTGTATATTCCACAATCATGAGATTTGGTCAAAAAACTCATCAGCGTTGTTTATGATGACACCTTTTTGAAGATGAGAAAATCCCACTATATTTTCTATTTCAGAGCTCCTATGATGGAATATACTACAGAATGTGAACTTTGTGACTGTGTCATTTCATCTGCCCATAGTTAATAACTTCTACCCTACTTTTCCAGCAACACGTTGTGGTATTTTGTTAAGGAATTAAGGTGTCTTGTCTATGCTTCCACATTCTGAATACAATACATCTGCAAATAATCCCCCATTTAGTATGCTATGATATTGTAAATAGATTGTTGTAGGTGTCAGTTTCATGCTCGCAAGGGTTGTGAAGTTTGGCTCTACATCGACCAATTGTATTTTCTTGAGAGTTCTCTAGCTTTTTCAAAAAATCTATTTTGCACATACCCTATAGTTGTGAGAAATATAAATTAAAAATTTAATTTCACAACCCTAACTCAAAAACTTTGCTCGGTACTCAAATATTTTCTCAGCACATGAAGATGTTGAGTGCCAATTTTAGTCGGCACTTGATGGTGCCGAGTGGCAGGTTGCTTGGCACTTGATGGTGCCGAGTGACAGGCAACAGGTGTCGAGTAAGCTTGGCACACAAATGAAAATGCACTAGATGCTGAGTTATCTCAGCACTCAAAGAAGACAATGGATGCCAAGTAAGGTCAGCTCCAACTAATAAAATTTATAACTAAGAAACAATCTAGCGTGAATGCTTTCATTATTAAAACCAGAGAGCTGAGCTTTAACCTTTTAAACAAGTTTCTCAAATGCAATGAATAGAAGAGAAAGAACAATAGATTCAAGTATGGCTACTTTATTTTCTATTCAACTAAGATTTAAACTACTAAAAAATTTGGGAGCATTCAGCTTCAACTAGAAAACCCTAAAATAACCCTAAATTGATTATGCTTCAAAAACTTTAAACCTGCAACTCTAATGGTTGCATACAATGGTGCCTAGAGCAATTTATGCTTCAACAGGATGAATCTAACAATGACAAACTTATAGAATGAACAAGGGAAGCACGTGCAACTACAGGCGCAAACTTCTTTCCTTCTTCCTTCTCTGCTCAGCTCTGCAACATCTCTTTGATTTTCTTGATTTGCAAACTCTCTACTAAAATGAATGTAGGAATATTCCCTTTTTTTCACATTCTTCCTTTCCCTCTCAATGTTCAAATTTCAAACTTACCTACGAAACATAAATGCCTATTGACCATGGATGCCTGTGGGAGGCAAACTAACAAGGTAGATGGGTGTGTGGCTTGAGGACAACCTGTAGGCATTGATTTTTAAATTCCAACAATCCCCCTTTGTCCTGAGCCAAACAAAAAAGGATCATAGCTGATCCAAATGAACTACACCAATACACTCTCTTAGGTGTACAAAAGATCCAATGCCTAATGGCTTTGTGAAGATGTCCGGTAGCTGTTGCTCAGACTTACAAATATTCATCTTGATATCCCCATTCTCCACCAACTCTCTGATGAAGTGATATCTAATTTCTATGTGTTTGCTTCTCCCATGGAAGACAAGATTCTTGGACAATGCAATTGATGAGATGTTGTCACAATAAATTGTGGTTCCAACTTCTTTCCTTTCATTCAAATCTATCAAGATCCTCCTTATCCAAATTGCTTGACATGCTGCTGCATTTGCTGCTATGTATTCAGCCTCTGCTATAGATTGAGCAACAATAGGTTTCTTCTTGGATGCCCATGAAATTGCACCTGATCCGATATGAAACATGTATCCAGAAGTGCTCTTCCTATCATCTATACTTCCAGCCCAATCACTATCAGTGTAACCAACCAACTTGAAATCATCATTTGCAGTATACAAAATCCCAAATCCCTTGGTACCTTTCACATACCTTAGGATCCTTTTTCCTGCTTGCCAATGGGAATCCTTTGGTGTTTCCATAAATCTGAAAATTAGACTTACTGCATGCATTAGGTCTGGTCGAGTTGCAATCAAATACATTAGAATTCCAACCATACTCTTGTATAATGTTGGATCTACTCTCTTGCTAGAGTCTTCTTTGCTCAACTTTAGACTTACTGTTGTTGGTGTGGGGGCTGCCTTAATATTCGGCATTTTAAATCTCTCCAAGATCTGCCCTACATATTTTTCTTGAGAGATGAAAATTCCATCATGCATTTGTTTTACTTCTATGCCTAGAAAGTATTTCAAGAGACCTAGGTCTATCATTTCAAATTCACTTTTCATGGCCTCTTTAAACTCAACAATTAGAGCCTTGTCATTACCAGTAAAAATCAAGTCGTCTACATACAAGACAATAATCACTACATTACCATCTGCTGCCTTTATGTAAAGAGTGGGCTCACCATTGCTTTTGCTAAAGCCATTGCTCATCAAATATGAGTCAATCCTACTGTACCATTCCCATAGAGATTGCTTGAGCCCATAAAGAGATCTCTTCAATCTATATACTTTATTCTATTCACCTACAACTTCATAACCAGGTGGCTGCTCCACATACACTTCTTTCAATACACCATTTAGGAAGGCGGACTTCACATCCATTTGAAACACCTTCCACTTGTGTTGAGCTACAATTGCAATGATAGCAAACACGATTTCCATTCTTGCAACAGGGGCATAGGTCTCATCATAGTCTCTTCCATACTGCTGTTTGTAGCCCTTGACTACCAACCTTGCCTTATGCCTATCAATCTTGCATTCAACATTGCATTTGGTCTTATAGACCCATTTAATTCCAATCACTTGCTTCTTTGGAGGAAATTCAGTTAGCTCCCATGTCTCATTCCTTTCTTTGGCATCTATTTCCTCATCCATGGCATTACACCATTTCTTCTCCTTAATAGATTCCTCAATATATACTGGATCACTATGAGAAAATAATGCAAAATTAACACTCTCATCATAATCTTCATACCTTTCATCTTGGTATAACTCCCTAAGGCTCTTGGTCTTTCTTGGTAATAGGGAGGAGAGTGTGGGATCAGAATCTTCACTACTGCTGCATTGCCGACTAGCTCGATCTTCACTGGTACTCGGTACTGACACGTGGTCATGCCTAAAGAAGCTCGGCACTATTTGAAATTGCTTGCCTTTTCTTTTATTTGCTCCTTGTTGTTCATTAGCATCTTCTTCACTTATAATTGGAACTTTACTTGAAGTGCTCGGTGACTCATCAATTGAACCATACCAAGATTAATTTTCAAAAGTTACATCTCTTGAGAGAGTCATCTTGTTGTTCAATGGATCATACAATCTGTATGCCTTTGATTGTGAGTTATACCCTATGAAGATGCACTTCACACCTTTGTCATCCAATTTTTGCCTTTTTTCTTTAGGCACATGTGCATATGCAACACATCCAAACACCCTTAGGTGTTCAACTATCCATCTTCCTCATGACCATGCTTCTATTGGAATTTTCTCACAAACTGCCTTTGTTGGACACCTATTAATTAGGTAAATTTCTGTTGCCATAACCTCTCCCCAAAATTTAGTTGGGAGACTTTTCTCGTTCATCATGCTTCTTGCCATTTCAACAATGGTCATGTTCTTTCTTTCAGCCACTCTATTCTGCTGTGGTGTATAGTTGGCAGTGAGCTCTTTCTTTATGCCATTTTTCCTATAAAAATTTACAAAAGAACTGGAGGTATACTCCCCTCCACTATCTGATCTTAGGACCTTGATATAGTGTCCCTATTCTCTTTCAACCTAGGCTTTAAATTCTACAAATTTATCAAATGCTTCAAATTTATTCTTTAAGAAATACACCCATGTCCTATGACTGAAATCATCAATAAATGTCATAAAATAAGTACTTCCCATAGTGGAAGTAACTTGCATAGGACTGACTAGATCAATATGCACTAATTCTAATGGATGTCTAGCCCTCCTATAATTTCTAGGATTAAAGGGAAGCCTATGTTGCTTACCCAAAATACAACCCTCACATTTGTGACAAGAATTTCCTACACGTGGTAAACCATCTACCATTCTTTTATTTGATAACAAATTTAAACTAGCATAGCCAAGATGACCATACCTGAGGTGCCACAACCATGAAGGGTCTTCAATCACACTCCTTAGAGCATATTGTGTGTGAGGTGCAGCACAAACTTGAGATGAGAAACATGTCTCTATCTTCAAGGGAAACATTCTATTCTTGGTCATTTGAACTGCTGCAAGTAAATTCTTGCTCCCATCCTTTTCATGAATGACACACATGTCATTCTCCATCAGCACTTTATATCTATTTTGAATGAGCTGACCAATGCTCATCAAATTGTGCTTCATACCAGGGGTGAAATACGCATTTTGTATTTCCCTTTTCTCACCTTTCTTGGTGCGGACCATAATAGATCCTTTGCCAACAACTGGTAGGGTTCCATTGTTACCCATCTTAATTTTTGATTTAAAACTCTTATCAATGAATGAAAACAAGGTTTCATTACCACTCATGTGGTTGCTACATCCACTGTCGAGGTACCAAACCTCAAGGCTTCCTTCTTCACCAACGTTACACATGACGGAGGTAGTGGCATTGTTTCCACTTCCCATATTTACATCAACCACATTTGCTTGACCTGATTGATCATTTTGCTTCTTCTAGCATTCACTTGCATAATGCCCATATTTATGATAGTAGTAGCATTCTACATTACTCCTATTTGAGTTGTAGTTTTTCTTACCTCCTCTTGAAGTATTTTGTGAGCTACTTGCTCCATCTGCTCTTCTGAGCTTTCTATTATAGCATTTCTTTGTCCACCATTTCCTTGGCCTCTACCTCTGGAGTTCCTGCCTAAGCCATTTCTTCCTCTCCCCCTTCCTCTTGAATTTGAATGAGCCTTGAATGCTTGCTCTTGGGAAGATGAAGAAGTAGATCTATTGATCCTATGCTCATGGGTTTGAAGAGAACCTGTCAACTCATCCATTGTCAAAATAGTGAGGTCTTTTGCCTCTTCTATGGTCATGACCAAATTGTCATATTTATGAGGTAAACTCCTCAATATCTTCTCCACTATCCTCTGCTCTTGATAGTCTTCTCCATTTGACTTCAGTTGGTTAATCACATTGGAGGTTCTTAAACTAAAGTCTACAACTAATTCATTTTCCTTTATCTAAAGGTTCTCAAACTCCCTCCTTATATTCTATAGCTTTACTGTATGAACTTTATCAGTCCCCTTAAAGTTTGTCTCAAGGATATCCCATAATTCCTTTGCATAATTTGTTGCTGCAATCTTTTGGAATACTATCTCTGTCATTGCTGCTTCAATAAGGCTTAATGCCTTAGCATCCTTCCTCCTTGACTCTTTCAAATGAGTCTTTTGTGCATTTGTGAGGGTAGCTACTGAGTTGGATCAGTCACATCATTGAATCCATTGACCACAAACTCTCACAAATCATTTGCAACCATTATGGTCTTCATCTTCTTTGCCCATGTATCATAATTTTTCCCATTAAAGGATGGTGGCTGCTGCCATATCTTTCCTACATCTCCTGCCATGTCAAGCATCCCAATAAAAAAAAATGCCCTAACTCACTGTGGATGTGGGGCCTCAAAGCTCTGATACCATGTGAGAAATATAAATTAAAAAATTTAATTTAACAACCCTAACTCAAAAACTTTTCTCAGCACTCAAATATTTGCTCGGCACATGAAGGTGTCAAGTGCCAATTTTGGTAAGCACTTGATGGTGCCGAGTGGCAGGTTGCTTGACACTTGATGGTGCCGACTGACAAGCAACAAGTGTCGAGTAGGCTCGGCACACAAAGGAAAATGTAGTAGATGCCGAGTTAGCTCAGCACTCAAAGAAGACAATGGATGTTGAGTAAGGTCGGCTCCAACTAATAAAATTTATAACTTAGAAACAATCTAACATGAATGGTTTCACGATTAAAACCAGAGAGCTGAGCTTTAACCTTTCAACCAAGTTTCTCAAATGTAATGAATAGAAGAGGAAGAACAATAGATTCAAGTATGCCTACTTTCTTTTCTATTCAACTAAGATTTAAACTATTACAAAATTTGGGAGCATTCGACTTCAACCAGAAAACCCTAAAATAACCCTAAACTGATTAAGGTTCAAAAACTTTAAGCTTGCAACTCTAATGGCTACATATAACGGTGCCTGGAGAAATCACTGCTTCAACAGGATGAATCTAACAATGATAAACTTACAGAATGAACAAGGGAAGCACATGCAACTATACGCACAAACTTCTTTCCTTCTTCCTTCTCTGCTTAGCTCTGCAACTTCTCTCTGATCTGCTTGATATGCAAACCCTCTGCTAAAATGAATGTAGGAATATTCCCTTTTTGTCACATTCTTCCTTTCCCTCTCAACGTTCAAATTTCAACTTACCTACCAAACATAAATGCCTATCGACCATGGATGCCTGCGGGAGGCAAATTGACAAGGTAGAGGGGCATGGGGCTCGAGGACAACCTGGAGGTGTTGATGTTTAAATTCTAACAATAGTCACTGTAGTCCATGAGATCATTTAGGCATTTCTTTATAGTAATAAAAAACTTAAAGCTAGATTGTTCAATTTCTTTGATTATGTGGTATTTCATATGAAATTTCTAAATGATTTTTGAGGAATTAGTATTTTTAGTAATCTTTGCACCATATAATTTCTTTGATTATATGATACTGCAAAAAGAGGAAATATTATATTGTTTTTTATTTTTCATTTTGAAGAAATAAATAAAGTGTATGTAAAATTCTAATGTAGAATATCAACAGATATATTATTAAACTAACACTTTCAATTATATGTTAATATGATACTAAAAGTAAAATTCAAATATTTTTATACTTTCTATAATTAGTTATATAGTTATAGTTATTAAAGTTATTGTATTAAGATTTTATAGTAAATAGTATAAAACTATGTTAATATTATATAACTTTGCGGTACTAATTTTTTTTTAATCATTTTAGTATGAATACTATAGATTATGTTCAAATTTTTATAATCATATTATTTTTATAGTACGACACATCAATTAAAGAAGTCATAAAATAAAAAGAATAATAAAACAATCTAAACAAGTCACTTGATCACACTATGCTTAATAAAATATTTTAGAGATCATTTTATATTTTGTAGAGTGAGATTAAAATTAAAAATCACAAGAACATATGTGATACCAATTGGTACATTATTTTATTTTTAAATATGCCTTTTGAGTCCTTTTTAACAACCATTTGCAAGATGCATCAATTGAAAATCATATACCATTGTGTTTCATAGAAGCTATATGATTCCTATTGGTTTTCTGAAGAATTATAAGGAATTTAATGTTGGATGACCTATAATATAGATGTTTGAAAAATGCTTGTAGATTTTATCTCTATGCATTATTCTTGAGTCTTTCTATGCACACTTACGGGAGTGAAGTGTTGTCTTAGAAATGATATGGGACTACCATGTACTTCTTGCAAGAGGTACCTAACTACACTACAAACAATCTATACATACCTTATGCCTTGTGTGATTTGAAATTGTTACATTTCTTTCTAGCACACAAATTTTCCACTATAAATTAACAAGATATATAGAATACTTAGATTTATTAATAATGTATTTTAAATTTGAAAGCTACAAAGTGTATGATATTTTTTCAAAACAAATCGTTGCATATGTTTGTTTAGCTTTTGAGTTTAGAGTAATTATAATTTGGATGGATGTGTATGATGTTATACATAATCTTTTCTATATGAAAATGTTCACAAACTTCTTTTTATGAGAAAATGAAAAATATTGATACCTACAAAAAAACATCATTTCAAAAAAAATTCTCTATTTTCCTATTTTTCAATATTTTTGAAAGAAACAACTCATAAATCTTTTATTAGGGAGGGAAACATTATGAAGTCCATAGGCTTTTCATGGTATATTTAAAACATCCACAATTATCCTTGCTCGTGAAAGTGTTCATCTCTATTATTCATTTTGTTTTGTAATGCCTTACTAGGGAACCCAAAAGAAATTAATTTAAAGTTTGAATAAGTTTACCAGACATTTCCTTTTATAGATAATAACATAACAAAAAGAACAAATATAAAATAGTGAAAGCAATAGCATACATGTAAACACATACCATAAAAGAGATTACAATTCTTAGGGGTCCCATGACATTAAATCATATTTAAGTTTAAGTAATACTAAAACCAATATATAACACATCCACATTAAAGAATAACTACAAGTACAAATCCATTTAAATAATATACAATTGTCCTGAATGCCAATTAGCAATAATCAAAATTGACAATCATCCATTGTATAGGTCATAGGGTATGAAACGCTGAAAGTATATACATTATAAAATAGATTACATCATCTCTTTAAGATCCATTAAATAAAGTACAATATAATCGGAATAACCATCCATCATAGTACAAAAAGAAAGAATGAAATTGAATGTAGAATATGGAACACTAGCCATGGCATCGAACTAATAGATCTCAATGGTAAAAGTAAAAAGCACTACCACTCGACCTTGTGGTAACACAAAAAGGTCCACTCCCAACATGCTGAGTAGATAGTCTCATGTCCCAAATAGAATAACAAACTCAAAAGTTGAATCCAACATCTAAGTCAAGGAAAACCTAAAAGAAATCTAATTCAAGCTACCAAGACACAAATAAAATCTAGACCCAAAGACAAAAATGACACGTAGGGAATCTACTATGCAAGTGTGAAAGTGTCATTGCATGACCCAACTCTAAGGTTACCTAGCTAGTCTTTTAATAGTCTACCCCCCTAGTGACTCTATGCAGCACTAGTATACTTTTGTACTAACAAGGCATACTAACTAAGCAAGGTCACAACCAAGTGTCCTCTCTACTCCCATCCTAGTCTATACTAGCACTCAAGGCATGGGTGGGGAAAGATAAAGACTCTTATTAGTTCATTTTACTCTCATTTAATATAGAGCTATCACTTATTAAAATAACATACAATGGGTTACTTGTCAGCCTCTTTAGGGCCTCGACCTCCATTGAGAGCCACTACCCAAAATTACATACAAATAAACTACCCTAGGCTTCAAAAAAAGTAGAAAGATCTCAAAAGACCACATACATACATCAATTCTTAAACAAGCAACTAACTTGTATCGAAATCATTGGTCAAAATGAAAGCATCACTAATACAATCATCCTAACAGGATTGATCCAAGAAAGAATACATAAACCAAATCATGACAACATATGTAATCACCAAGATAATAACTCCTCAACTCTGGTAGACATCCTAAAACTAGTCAATGCTCTAAGTCAACCCCAACCTTCACACACAAGAAACTGTACAAGTAATAGTGTAGTTTCATAGTTTTGTTTGATTTTCAAAACAGGTAGTTTGAGTTTATGGTAAGGTCCAAGACTTCATTTGTTTTAAGTTTTTGATTTGATAAAGTTCATAAAATCCCCATATAATTGAACTCATTTTTACCTTTTAACTAACCAATTACACAATTACCATTAACTCACAAAATCATGTATCCATTAAATATCATAAAGTAATTTGAATAATTATTTCAAAATTATAATAATTATTGATCATTTGAATAAAATAATCATAAGATTATTTATAATCAAAATCATTAAATACTAACATTTTAATTTAAACATATAAAATCATATCTACTTATTAATAAAACTCAATAAAACTTAATTTACTAAATTAATTAATTAATACTAAAGTAAAATTTAAAAAATTATTAATTATTAAGAAATTTAATAATTAATAAAACTATTATAAAAAATATTAATAGAATTTAAATTTAATAAAAAAAATTTAAAATATTAAACTAAGGACCGACATGTTTAAAGACCTATCAACCTATAGTTGTATGTTGTTGTAGCAGACACTACTGCAATCATAGTAGGTCCTACATCAGAACTACCTACTATTGTCATAAAAAATTTGCTATGATCCCATATGTCAGGTGGTAGGGAGAAAGGGTGGGTGGGGGGTTGGTGGCCCCACCCCCAAAAAAATATATTTTTTTAAATAATTTTTTTTATATATAAACAAAAACAAACATGCCCCCTCCTATAAATTTTTTTAATATAATTTTTTTATTAAAAACATGATCATAAACTTTGATAGGGAAATCTAGAAAAAGCATTCGAATTTATGTTCTAGAATTCAATTTTTAATTCAAACTCACCTATTTAGAAATTTAAATGAACGAGGGTTTCAAATACTCCATTCCTCAAACATAGATAACTTTGATATGAATATAACTTAAGATTCACAATAGAGTTTCATCAACAATATCGAACAAATCTACAAATATCCAAGAACGGATCTATCAAAACACAAAGCGGATAGAAGATTGGAAAGATGGATCTAATGCTAACACATAAACACGCAATCCCATGGAGAACATGAAAAAAATCCCTTTCTTTTGAAAACATCCTTCTCTAAAAAAACTGCTTCTCCAAAACCCCAATTGTTGAAAAATGAGCTTTAGATCTTTGATAAGAGTTCTCCCATAATTTGGCACTCTAATTGTACAATCATGCAAGGGAACTCATTGATTAAATTCTTTTAAATATTTTATTAACTTTTACATTTTCATGCACAATTTTTGCAATTTAAAATATTTTTATTAAATTAACTTTCTTTCTCTCTTTAATTAGTTTTCGAAGTGTTTTTTATAGAAATATTTATTAACTTAAGTAATAATAATATTTAGCATTTATCTAAAACATGATCTACTAAATGTATTATAACTAAATTAAATAAATATTATTACACTCCAAAAATTAGAACTATAACTTTATCTTTAAATTTAATTCTTTTATTTAATTAATTTCTCAATTAATTAAATATAATTAAATATTGAATTTTCTTTATAAAATTTCCATTAAATTAAATCATTTATAATTCTTTTAATTTGATTAAATAATAACATAAATTAATCACAGACCTACAAGACTTAAATGAAACATAATAAAGTACATAAAAACTAGATCAAACTCAAGGGTTATAATCACAAATTTACATCACTTGATGAATTTGAAAGGTAGACAACTCATATTATTGCCCTACTTTTTAGTACAAATGGTTTAAGGATACAATTCAAACTCAAGAGTTATATCGCCTCTCTTACCATTGATATATTGTAATAGGGTATGCTCATCCTGGCAATTCAGGGAAGTCGATACCTGATACCTACAATCTACATAAAATTCACACATGTACATACACATATTCTAAACTAAACCAAAAATCGAAGGAAGTGGCACATCATGTAGATCTCGACTAGCAGGTGACTATGGCTTTTTCTCTTAACTATATCAGAAACATCATACATAAAATTAAAAATATAGGTACACCATATACATGCAAGTATGGGGTAAGTATCCATAGAAAATACGTATAAATAATCCATTTAACTAACATCATGAAATAACTAAAATAACTGTAAACAATCCTCATCATCTAGGAATAATAATGCATACATGAAATAGCTAGTACTAAGTAATCTCATCATATAATCAACTGAGCAAGAAATGATATCCAACAATCTAGAAAGAAAATACCACTAATCATCAAACATAATCATAAAGCTAGTCCAAAGTAGTTTGGCAATAATAACTAAAAAGTAAACTACAAGTAGGCACTAGATCCATCCCCACTAGACATAGGTTTACTCATGGAAGCCTATAAAAAAATAGGTGTATAAATCCTATAAATCAAATGCATCCTTCCATGTAGCTAGTGACTCATTAGTAGGGTCCCATTGGACCCTTACCTGCTCTATGGTTCAACCCTTGAGGGTTAAATCCTACTACTACATAATGTGAACTAGCTCCAAAGCTAGTTTCCCATCCTCTACCTGTAACACATTCCAATCAAGAACATGTATCACATCAAGAATATACTATCTAAGTACAAAAACATGGAAAACATCATGAACACAAGCTAAGCTAGGCGACAATGCAAGATGGTAGGCAACTAGACCTATCCTCTCAAGAATCCCAAATGGTTGAACACAAAGTGAGGTGCTGGCTTCAAATCCTTTCCATAATGGATTGGGCTCTTTTGTGGATGCACTCTCAAGAAAACTTTCTCACCCATTACAAACTTCTTATATGTCCTATGAGCATCAACATACTTCTTTTGTCTATCCTATGTTGTAGACACATGCTCATAGATGTGCACTACCTATTGCTCCATATATCAAAGCATCTCAAGACTCAACAGGATGTGATCCTCATGATAGTCCCAACATAAAGGTGTATGACAAGGATGACCATACAAAGTCTAATACAGTTGCATCCCAATACAAATATGATACCCATTATTATAAGATAACTCCACTAGGTAAAGATAATCCTCTCAAAGAGTTTGTCCTGCCATCACATACATCCTCAACATATCCTCTAGAACCTAATTCACTCTCTCAGTATGACCATCTGTCTCTGGGTGACAAGCCAAGCTAAAGTTCAACTGTGCTCCAAGATCATGGTGTAGTGATGTCCAAAATGTAGATGTGAATACAGGATCCCTATTTGAAATGATTTTCCAGGGAATACCATGCAATCTCATGATATCAAACATGAAAATATTACCTACTAAAGCTACTATGTAGGATGACCTCATCGATGAAAAGTGTGCCACCTTAGTCAACCAATCAATAGTGACCATGATAGTGTCATGATAATGAGTAATCAAAGGTAATCCTAAAATGGAATTGACAAAGGGGTAAAAGTACAAAGTTGTGTCACCTTTTAGGCTAACTTATCAAAATGACTAAATTTGAATATTTCTATCCAAAAATCATTTTTTCTCAAAATATGATCTAAATAAATTAATTCTAGCTAAGATCTATATGGTCTCACACTTTTTCAATTGGAAATATCTATGAAATGCATATTTTATACTAGTTCGTATCCAATTACTAAAGAAATAATGTTATTTCAAAAAATTGACCTTTCAATAACTCTTACTATTTTTTATGATCTTTTTTTAGTAAAATAAAAAAACCATTTTATAGAGCTCAAAGTCAATAATATTCTCATATTATAATTATAATTTTCTACAAGCACGCATTTTAACACTCAAAAAGATATTGATTTCGAGAAAGAAAAATTATTAAATCATATATAAAAAATTAAAATTTATATGACATTCTAGAGGAGAGAGTCCTCTTTTAGAGTGTTTAATCACAATGAGAGAGAAAATATAGGTTGCAAGACAATTTTTATTTTTGATTTTTCTACATATATGTGTTATCTATAACATAGTCTAAGTTCAAATAGAAATAAGTTTATTTCCATATAGATTTGTGGTGGCAACTAAACCACTAATTTTCAATGTTTTCAAAAACTAAAAAATTATCTATAAAAATTAATAAAATATATCATTTCTTATTCAAAATTATTATTAAAAATTATAATCCTAAACTTCAACTATTTCTACACATTTCATTAGTTTACTTTATTTTCAAATTCTAAATAATAATGCTAGTTTTATGGTATTGAAGGTGAACAAATATACTTTTGTTAGCATTTTCCTTTACAAAAAGGTGACATAGGTCTATGCTTTTACCCAGAGATGATATCCCACTTCCATGAGGGAATGAGATTAGGTTATAAAAGCCCTGTTGGGTGCTAGTGTTCTTCTTTGACTCTCTAACACTCAAGACACATAGCCACAAAATTAGCGATATCATGCTTCATCAATGTCCAAAAGTATAGATTTTGCAAATCTGCATGCTTCTTCTTAACACCTAGATGTGCCAAGTAAGGTGTACAATGAGTCTCTAATAGGATCAATTTATTCAACTCATCTAGTAGTGGTACATAGATCCTTCTTGAATAGCACAAAAGGCCATTTGAATTCAAAATATAACCTAAAATCCTACCCTCCAATTATCTACCTAAATCTATCTCCATGCTCACCTCCTGATACCACATATGTATAGGAAGTGCCTATAGTATACATCTCCCCCAATCCACACTAAGAGTCAAAGATAGTGTAACATGTGTCCTAGGACTCAAAGTATCAGCTACCACATTCTTCTTTCCCTGAATATACTTCACCTCAAAGTCATACTTACAAAGGAACTCCATCCAATGCCTTTGCCTAGCATTCAGATTAGGCTATGTGAATATTTATTGTAGATTGTGATGATCAATATTGAGTTTAAATCCATGTCCTAGCAAGAAGTGTCTCCATCTCGCTAGGGCATGAATTACCTTAGAAAAATCAAGATTATCCATATGGTAATTCAACTCTTGATCCTTGAGTTTGGAGGATTCATAAGAAATCACCTACCCATCCCTCATCAATACTACTCCAATCCCCACTAGGGAAGCATTTGTACACACCATGAAGTCACTTGTCAGATCAGGTACTACTAATATAGATGCACTAGTCAAAAGCTCCTTAAGCTTCTAAAATGCTTCCTGGCATTTCTCCATTTATATAAACTTCTTTCCTTTCCTCTAAAGTGAAGATAGGATATGCTACACTGGAAAAGTTTTGGATGAACCTACGATAATAACTAGCTAGACCCATGAAGCTACAAAATTCTAACATGGTAGTGGGTGGAGGCCAATCTACTATTGTCTAGACCTTTGCATGGTCTATAGAGATACTATCACTTGCTATAATATGCCATAAATAGTATATCTCTAATTGAAAGAAATCACAGTTCACCGAGTTTGCATAAAGTTGATTATCTCTCAAGCACTACAAAACCAATAGTAGATGTTCCTTGTGTTCCTTCTGAGATCTAGAATATATCAAAATATCATCTAGGAACATGAGTACAAATTGATCAAGATAGAAATGGAACACTCAATTCATCAGACACAAGAAAACCAATGGAGCCTTTGTTAACCCAAATGGGACTACTGTGAACTCGTAGTGCCCATAGCAAGTTCAAAAGGCAGTCTTAAAAATGTTAGCATCCTAAATACAAAGTTGATAGTATATAGACTTTAGATAATCTTGGAGAACACTATGACTCCCTCGATCTAATCAAATATATCACCAATTCATAGTAAAGGATACATGTTCTTTATCATTAGCTTGTTTAACTATCTATAGTCAATACACAAGCACAATGAACCATCCTTCTTCTTCGCAAAGTGCACTGGTGCTCACCATGGAGATAAACTTAGTTGAATACTACCCTTGGCCAGAGGCTCGTCAATTTGTAGGCCCAACTCACCAAATTCCGAAGTGGTCATGCGATAAGGAGCTCTAGAAATAGGCTCTACTCCTGGAATAAGATCAATGCTAAAATTCTATATCCCTCTTTGGAGGCATACCCAAAATCTCTTTAGGAAAGACATCCACATATTCCTATAGAATAGGATGGTCTAAAGTGTCCCTACAAATTTTTCTTCCTCCAGTTCACTGACCATAATTGAAAATGCTTGACATCCATTATGAAAACTTTGGTTTAATTTCATAGCGGATATCATCTGTAGAGATATAGGTCTCTATCTAACCACAAATTATGAGTCCTTCCCTTGATCATCTTTACACAAAATTGTCTTTCCACAATCAATGCTAGCTCTATGAGAGCCAAGCCAATCCATACCTAAAACCACATCATAAGAGAAAAGAGGAATGACCCAAAGGTCAACCCTCCTAGGTTTAGTTCAGACTATTGTACTAAGGAGTTTCTGGAACCCCTAGCACTTGAGGTTAGTTCCACTTGCCAATCCAAGACCTACTTTACTACCCTAGCTTATATTTAGCAACTATTGATGGTGAAATGAAAGAGTTTTTAGCACCGAAATCAAACAAGATGGAGAGAGGTGTACCTTGAATAGATCATGTAGTCTCAAACATGGTCCCCTAATGATTTTCCTAATGATGGTCCATTGCCGCAAATACTCTATGAGCTCTACCCACATCTCCAACTGTAGGCTTAGATGTTGCTAGCCTAGAAAATGAATAGTGAGATGTATGATGTGGGCATTTAGCTATAATGTGTCCAAAATATCCACAAGAATAACATCCCATACCTCTCCTAGATCCTCTCCCTACTAGAGTTGTACTCAACTAGTGGTGGCTACCCCTACTAGCAAAAGATCAGTTGCTTTGCAAAAGCTAAGTGTTTTGATTTTGCCTAATGCGCTAAGAGTTATGGTAGTTCCTTCCATTGGAACTGCCACCACCCCTCTATGTTGGAGGTTATGATCCCTTTTGTTACTACTTTTTTCAAGGTTGTTGTTTTTTATTTCCCTTTAAATAAGAGGGTTTCCTATTCCTACTCGAGTTGTGCTAACCCTTAGATCCTGATGCTATAGATGCTCCCACAAAGACACCCTCTACTAAAGTAACACTCTACTCTACAAGTATGGCTTGATGTACCACATCTTTGAGGGTTTTAGGTTCAAATATCCTAACACCCCCAACTAGATGCTTGTTCAAAACTCTAATCAAATTTTGTGCCAAGTGTGGTGGGTTATCACTAATCCCCACATATGGCATGAGCTCATAGAATTTATGCTCATACTCTACTACGATCATAGTAAACTATCTTAGGTTGTGGAATTCATCTGCTCTCTACTGATTCCATTCCTATGGTAAGAATCGCTCACAGAAGTTCTCTAGAATTAACTCCTATGTGATAGTTTTCATGTTTATACCCAGCTTCTTCTCTGTGATAGTCCACCATGTGGCTCGATAGAGTTCCTGGTTGATAACGAAAAACTTGGATTTGACATTGCAATCAAAGTCCTATATAGAAAAAATCATGTCTAGAGCAATAAGCCACTGCTTGGCCACATAACTTGAATCTAGCCCATTAAAAGCTTTGACCTTGAACCTCTGAAGGTCCTTCATCTAAATAGCTACAATAACCTCTATCTATCAAGGTGAGTGCCCCTCCAAGGACTCCTAGACCTATGTCTTTCCCCATGCCTTGCATGGTGTGACTCCTAATGATCATCACCTCAAGAAGGAGGTAGGCAATCCATGATGGTCCTCATCATCTTTCACAAGTCAACTTCCTTTGAACCAGCCTGATTCTCCCCATTATGTTCTTTCATGTTTTCCTCTTGAATAGGAACTTCTGGAATAGTTTCATGCACACTAGCATCCAGTCCTTGCCCTTAGCCTCTACTATGGCCTAAGTTATGGCCTTTTACTAAATATCTCATCTCAGATACCATCTGACAATAATATCCAAGATAACGAGATGCTATAATAATCATAAAAAGAACATACTACGATAAAGCATACACATAAGAAACATATTTTGAATACAATACAAGATCAATTTCAGTTTTGCCTATTTCTAGATTTAAGTATGTTTAACTTTTAAGCTCAAGTGTTTCAAGTTTGTAATTGTTGGTGTAAATAAGTATTTACTATTTACACTTTACTTAAGTTTTCTTATGTTAATGCATTAGCGTATTAGTTGTAATGTAGACACCTAGGAGTTTGCATATTCACATGAGTTGTCATGTTGAAAACATAGTAGTTTGCAGTCCAATTGAGTACATGTTGTCTACTGTATCTCTTTATGAGATACACCTTTACATTCTTATCCTCTCATTTTTTCACGTACATTCATGCACAATAGAGGATAATCCACTCTTGGTGGACATGTGCTTAGTTGTTATGCTTATCTCTTTGCTGACTCCTAGTCATATCAGTTGCTTTTATATACAAGGCACTTCTATAATGTATTCATCCAAATATTTGGTATCCAATTATCTAATATCCAATCATCTGCTATCCATTTTCATTTGATCATTATTTATCTCTCTTGTGCTATCTACAGAGCTTCTTGATCTTGGTGTTGAGTTAATTCCTTAGGAAAATTCTTGCATGGTATCATAGCTATACACAATTATTACATGGCATCAGAGCCATATGAGTTTCATTGCATAGCCATTGGAGAGCTTTTTTCATTAGGTCAAGATTGGAGCTTGTTGGTGCAAATCAGATATTGGTATTACCTTCAAAAGGTCAAAAAACCCCAAATTGACTTTTGTTTCATCAAAATTGGACATTTGAGGTGAAATCTAGAGTCATTTGATTTTTGGAGGTGTGACGACGATGATTCAAGAAAAATAATTATAGAGGTGATTTTCAAACAATGATATGTCCCTCATACAAACTCCTTTTTTCAAGCAATTTTTTTTTTCTTTTGGGGTAGAATTTCGTGATCTACACATTGGTGTAGGTTGTTTGTGATCTCTATTCCTGAGTTTTCCACAAATAGAAAATCTCAATTTTTACAACTTTAGAGGCTTCATTTGGGCTCATATGGAAACATCTTTAGGTGCTATTTTTTTTTAAAGTGCATAATTTTTTATCTACTTTCTAGATATAGTATTAGTTTGGAGTAATTTTGAGTGGAAATAGTACTTTCAACATTTGGTCATTTTTGGCCTATTTTGGCACTTGTAATTAATTAGATCCTTGAGAGATCTTGTTTTTTATCTTTATGAGTCATATATAGCTTCATAATTTCTATTGTAATTATCAAATTTAGAAGTCCAATTCGATTCATTTTGACAAGTGATAATTGTACATGCACTTAGTATAAAGTGCCAAAAATATATTTAGGGGGCATTGCATTGATTAGTACATCATGGATGAGGAAGATTTAATCACCTTGCAACACAAAACTATAAGCAATGGAGTGAATTAGCTCTCACTTATCTTAATGAACATAATGCATTGCCATATGTGAAAGGACTTTCATATAATGGTGACACTATTACAATCATTTTTCATGCACTCTTTCTACATATGGATATGGAGGTTATGGATTCACTTGATGACATGAACTCAACTAATTTTTATGATATTTGGATCTATCTTTGCGAGATGTATAGAGATCCACATGTTCCTCCATTTCCAAAAGATATTTTACCTTTAATTGTAGCTACTAATTCTCCTATTGATATTGCATCTACTATCACTCTTGATGGTGCTTGTATTCACACAGTCGTGGATTCACATGTTTCAGTACAACAAGATATTCATTGTCTTCCAAACTTAGTTCCTTGGGATAAGTTCTTTATAGACATTGCAGGTTTATTTGTGGAGTCCTACATTAAGGATATGGGAGACACTATTGATTATATAAATCTTCTCTTTATTGAGGATGATCCTTCTTCAATGGGAATATTCTAATCCTCATGATTCTCCACTTGATCTTTCTTTCAATTTTGACATGATTTTGGATATGTTCTTGCAAAATTTGTAGGAGGTCCCTTTTACTTCAGAAAATACATTTGAGTCTTTGGACATTGCTTTACATGAATCTCAAACTTCACTTGAGATGTCAGATTGCATGGTTGATCATACTAATGTGTTGCAGATTCCTATGTAGTTTCCGAAGACAAATTACATTCTAAGAGTTATTGGGGAGGATTATTTCGTACACCCATGACACCATTTCTTCCTTAAGGAAGAAATATCATTTAGTTTTCATGGTGTAGCTTCTACATTGATCCAAAGAATATTTCATGGGTACAAATTATATATTAAGGGGGGGCTTCTTTGTTTCTCTTCCTACTTCTTCTTTTGAGGAGGCATTTTTGTCTTTGGAGATTGATCCACATTCTTGTACAGAGCATTTACTGTTGGTTCCTTGTTTGTCACCTTCTTGTATTGGACCTAATCTTGATTAGTTCATGACATCTTCTGTATTCAAGGACATGGTGACACATCTTCAAAATTTGCAGACAACATACTTCATATGGATTTCCCTTCCATCTTCCTATCCACAATGGGAAGCCTTCTTGCATTTGTATTTGGTGTATCTTCTTCCTAAAGGGAGAAATGTTGTTTGTAGGCATTCAATTCTCTTTTTTCTTCAAGAACTCATCATTTTTGTAGGAGATCATTCACTATGGGGAGAATTTCATTTCTCCTTATTTTCTTCTTATCAAGGGATACTCTATTGTATGTGCATGATGTATGTCATAATGGGGGGCTCTTGATTACTCCATCCATACATGCATCTTACTTTATTTCTCTTCTCTCTTTTTGGGTGAGGGTTTTTCCCATGTCGTTTCCCTCTTTCTCCACCATATGAGAGATTGTATTGCATATCCTTTTCAGTTGAATATTGTACATTGGTACCTAACATGGCCTAGTAGGACTGGGACCCATCTTGCATTATCATCTAGCTTTTGTGAGCTTAAGTGCATTCCCCTAAGTTGCACTTAAGGAGGGGTGTTGGTGTATATAAGTATTTACTATTTACACTTTACTTAAGTTTACTTAGGTTAATGCATTAGCATATTAGTTGTAATGTAGACACCTAGGAGTTTTCATATTCACCTGAGTTGTCATCTTGAGAACATAGTAGTTTTTGCTCCAATTGAGTACATGTTTTCTACTACATCTCTTTATGAGATAAACCTTTGCATTCTTATCCTCTCATTGTTTTACGTACCTTCATGCACAATGGAGTATAATCCACTCTTGGTGGGCATGTGCTTAGTTGTTATGCCTATATCTTTGCTAACTCCTAATAATATCAGTTGCCTTTATATAAAAGGCACTTCTATAATGTATTCATTTAAATATCTAATATCCAATCATCTGATTTCCATTTTCATTTTATCATCATTTGTCTCTCTTATGCTATCTACCAAGCTTCTTGATTTTGGTGTTGAATTATTGCCTTAGGAAAATTCTTACATGGTATCAAAGCTATGCCAAATTCTTATAGTAATAAATACATACCATAGTTTAAGTTTTTTTTAGTTCACCTAGTTAGCAACTAGCGGCGTTCCAATATACCCAGAGCTTCCAATGTAGAAACTCAAGCTCTGATACCAGATGTAATGCCCCACTAGGGAACCCAAAAGAAATTAACCTAAAGTTTCACTAAGTTTTCCAAACCTTTTTTTTTAAAGATAATAACATAACAATAGTAGATATAAAATAGTGGAATCAATAACATACATGTAAACACACACCATAAAAAGGATCACAATTCTTAGGGGTCTCATGATATTGAATCACATTTAAGTTTAATTAATACTAAAATCAATATATAACACATCCACATTAAAGAATAACTACAAGTACAAATACGTTTAAATAATATACAATTATTCCAAATGCCACTTTGCAATAATTGGAATGCACAATCTTCCACTATATAGGTCACACGTTATGAAAGCCTAAAAGAATATACATTATAAAATAAATTACATAATCTCTTTAAGATCCATGAAATAAAACACAAAACAATAGGAATAACCATCCATCATAGTACACAAAGATAGAATGAAAGTAAATGCATAACATGGAACTCCAACCACACCATCGAACTGACAAATCTCAATGGTAAAAGTAAAAAGCCTTTCCACTCGACCTTGTGGTAACCCAAAAAGGTCCACTCCCACCACGCTAAGGAGATAGTCTCAAGTCCCAAATAGGATAACAAACTCAAAAGTCAAATTCAACATCTGAGTCAAGGAAAATCTAAAAGAAATCTAACTCAAGGTACCAAGACTTAAATGACATAGAGACCTAGAGGAAACAATGACACATAGAAAATCTACTATGCAAGTGGGCAAGTGTCATCGCATGAGCCAATTTTAAGGCTACTTGGCTAGTCTTTTAATACTCTAGCCCCCTAGTGACTCTATACGACACTAGTAGTCTTTCAAACTGACAAGGTATACTAACTAAGAAAGGTCACAACCAAGCATCCTCTCTACTCCTATCCTAGTCTATAGTAGCACTCGAGGCATGGGCTAGGAAAGAGAAAGACTCTTATTTGTTTGTTTTACTTTCATTTCATGTAGTTTTATCACTAATTAAAATAACCTAAAATGAGTTACCCATCAGCCTCTTTAGGGCCTCGGCCTCCATTGCAAGCCACTTTCCAAAATCACATACATATAACCTACCCTAGGCTTCAAAAAAAGTAGAAATATCTCAAAAGACCACATATCATACATTAGTTCTTAAACAAGCAACTAACTAGTATTGAAATCACTAGTCAAAATACAAGCATCACTAAAGGAATCATCCTAATAGGATTGATCCAAGTAAGAATACATAATCCAAATCATGACAACATATGTAATCACCAAAGCAATAACTCCTGACCTTTGGTAGACAACCTGAAATTGGCCAACACTCTAAGTCAACCCCAACCCCAACACACAAGAAAGTGTATGACTAATAGTGTAGTTTCGTAGTTTTGCTTAATTTTGGAAACACACAGTTTGAGTTTATAGTAAGGTTTGAGATTTCATTTTGTTGTAAGTTTTTGAGGTAACTTTTTGATCTCATAAGGTTCATAAAATCCCCATATAATTGAACCCATTTTCACATTTTTAATAACTAATTACACAATCATGATTAACTCACAAAATCACATCTCCATTAAATATCATAAAGTAATTTAAATGATTATTACTAGATTATAATAATTATCAATTATTTTAATAAAATAATCATAAGATTATTTATAGTCAAAATCAAAAAACATTTTAATTTAAACATATAAAATTATATATACTTATTAATAAAAGTTAATTAAACTAAATTAACTAAATTAATTAATAAATACTAAACTAAAATAAACAAAACTATTAGTAAAACTATTATTAAAAAAAATTAATAAATTTTACATTTAATAATTTTTTTTAAAAAATAATTAAATTAAGGATTGACTTGTTTAAAGGCCTGCTAGCCTACGACTCTACGTTGTCGTAGTAGACTCTTCTACAACAAAATAAAATCATATGTCAGCAGTTCCTATTGCTATCATAGTAGATCTACTATGATCCCACAAGCTAGGGGTACAAAGAAAGGGTGGGTGGAGGGTTGGCGGTCTCGCCCCTCAAAATATATATTTATTTAATTTTTAAATATATATAATAAACAAAAACAAACATGCCCCCTCTGATAAACCTTTTTTAATATAATTTTTTAAAATAAAAAACGTGATCATAAACTCTGATAAGGAAATTGAGAAAAAGCATTTGAATTTACATTCTAGAATTCAATTTTTAAATCAAACCCATCTATTTAAAAATTTAAATGAATGAGGGTTTCAAAAACTCCATTCCTCAAACACATATAACTTCAATATGAATATAAATTAAGATTCATGACAAATTTTTATTAATGATATCAAACAAATCTACAAATATCTGAGAACATATTTTTCCAAACATGAAGTAGACAAAAGATTGGGAAGATGGAAATCATATTGTCTAAATTAATCACAAGATTCTACCTAAATCTTATGCTAACATGTAAAAACACATTTGCATGGAGAATGCGAAAAAAAACCCTTTCTTTTAAAAACTTCCTTCTTTGAAAACCCACTTCTCCAAAACCCTGGTTATTGAAAAATGAGCTCTAGATCTCTAATAAAGAGTTCTCCCCTAATTTGAGGCTCTGATTGTGCAATCATGCAAGGGAACTTGATAATCAATTTTTAAAAAATATTTTATTAACTTTTACATTTTCATGCACACATTTTGCAATTTAAAATATCTTTATTAAATCAATTTTCTTTCTTCTTTAATTAGTTTTTGAAGCATTTTTGATAGAAATGTTTATTAACTTAAGTAATAATAATAATTAACATTTTTTTAAAACATGATTTGCTAAATATATTATTATTAAATGAAATAAATATTTTTACTCTCCAAAAATTAGAACTATGACTTTATCATTAAATTTAATTCTTTGATTTAATTAATTAAATATAATTAAATATTAATTTTTCTTTATAAAATTTCCATTAAATTAAATCATTTATAATTCTTTTAATTTGATTAAACAATAACATAAATTAATCACAAACCTACAAGACTGAAATAAAAACCCATAATAAAGTACAAAAAAACTAGATCAAACTCAAGGGTTATAATCATGAATTTATGTCAGTTTACAAATTTAGAAGGTAGACAACTCAGATTATTGCCCTAACTTTTAGGACAAATGGTTTTAGGATAGGATTAAAACTTAAGAGTTATCTCCCCTCTCTTACCATTGAGATATTGTGATAGGGTATGCTCATCTTGGCAATTTAGGGATGTCGATACCTGGTACCTACAATTTGCATAAAATCCATGCATGTACATACACATATATTCTAAAATAAACAAGAAATTGCAAGAAGTGTTACACCATTTAAATCCCAACTAGTAGGTGACTATGACTCCCTCCCTTAACCATATCAGAAACATCATACATAAAATAAAATATACAAGTACACCATACACATGCAAGTATGGGGTAAGTATCCATATCAAATACGTATAAATAATCCATTTATCTAACATCATGAAATAACTATAAACAATCCTTATCATCAAGGAATAATCATGCATACATGAAATAACTAGTACCAAGTAATCTCATAATATAATCAACTAAGGAATAAATAATATCCAACAATTTGGAAAGGAAATACCACTAATCATCAAACATAATCATAAAGCTTGCTTAAAAGAGATCGACAATAATAACTAAAAAGTAAACTAGGTGTAGGCACTCCATTCTAGGTTAATATATGGTTATAGTAATATGAAACTACCTTGTACTCCTTACAATAGACACCAAATTATGCTACAAATAAGTTATACATACCTTATGCCCCCTAAGATTTTAAATTGTTATGTTTTTTTTCAATTGTACAAATTTTCCACTATTAATTACCAAGATATATAGGATACATAGATTTTGTAATAATCCATTTTAAATTTGAAGGCTATAAATTATATGATAACTTTTTAAAACTATTTTTTTTCACATATTCTTTAATAATTTGTTAAATTTGAAATCTTATAATACAAAAATAGAAAGGGTACTTTTGTGCTTTCTAGGGGAATTGAAATGAGATTTTATTGTTTAGACATATTTGAGGAGATTTATGGAAAAGGGAAGTTGGATTTTATTTTTGAATGCATATAATTGAGGGAGATGATTTTTTTTTTCTTTTTAAATTGTGGACAGGAGTCACATGTAATTTTTTAGACTTATTGTCATCACTTAGTGTCTTTTTGAGTTAATTATTTAGTGTAATATGTACTTTTAGTGCACCAAGAAAACTAGGTGGCCAAATGGCTTGTTGTAAGGTTCTCATGAGGGGCCTTAATCTCCACACATTATGATGAAAATCAAAATAGAAAATAATATATGAGTAATAGTCATTTATACTTGTAAATTACAAAAAAAAAGTAGCATTCATGTTATAATATATTAATATGATAAGAAATCCATTGATCATTCAATAAGTCATTTGTTTAGGTGACTAATTATTAGTTACCACTTTTTTAATCATTTATTTTATCATTTTTTTAGTCACTTATCTTTGTCTAGCCTTGAGATTTTACCTCTTAACCAAATTAGTCATTTATTTAGTAACTTATAAATTACAAATCATTACTAGAATTTGATCACTTTTAGTCACATGACTAAAAGTTCTAGTCATGTAGGAATTTATTTGCCAAATTTCTACTAGCATATATCAAAGATATTACTAAAGAAACTTGAGGATAATATGAATACTACCTGAGTTGCAAAGAAAAATACACTAAAGTATGGATCATATTTGTTATATATCTTCTCTTACTTGTAGAAATTATTTCCCACTATTTGGGAGGCTAATTAGAGAAAAAATAGGGCAATCATTTATAAAAATTGTGATTACATTAATGGTTTAGGTAAAAAAAATTATAAGGTTTTGAATGAATATTTCACACAGTTTAAGGCAAGGATGCATCAAAGGTTTACGATTCCACCCTAACTAGTTGAGAATTACAAAGACACCATATATTTCCTACTTAGCATAGATACATGTCCTTTTAATGTTGTAGAACTAATAACCTCATGGTTTGAACCTATGGGATATAAAATAGACATTAACAAAGAAACCCTAGTTATTGAAACTTTGTTGAAGATACCCACTCATGGAAAAGAAAAAACCATTTAACTTTTAGGGAATCTAATAAAATATTTAAACTTCAAATTTTAAATTCTAAGATGGATACAAAGTTAAAGAAGATGATAAACACTATGGAGGAGGAATTTGGTGATGACAAGGAAAATTAAGTTGAAAAGGAAACCAATGAAGAAGAAAATGATGGAGAAGAAGAGGCTGAAGAGGAAGAAGTAAAAAAGAAAAAACCTAAGGAAGGTAGAAAGGAAAAAAAGAGAAGGCTATCACTCCTAAGGCTATGAGATCAAGAACTCGTATTGCATCAACATCTACACCTCCTACCAAGAAATAAAATGATAAACAAGTTGAAGTTGAGACAAATAAAAATAACACATATCAAAGGAGGAAAAATATATAGTAGTTGGTGAGAAAGCCACCTAAGAAACACAATATTGTTAAGATTGATGATAGTAAGAAAACCAAATCAGATACTGAAAAATTTAAGCTATGAATAATTTTGTGGCAAAGATAATTGATGAAAATTTATAATGTTTGAGAGTTACAAGAGTTTTGGGTTCAATGCATGCATATACTGAGATTTCATAAATAAAGTGATGAGGATACATTAAAAATTAGAGAAGCCACCATTGATGCAATGTGCACATACAAATATATTCATATTGGACTAGGAGTTGATATTTTCCTTGGAGATTTGTGACATGGATTAATCTCCTCATGTTTCCTATAAGTCATGTGGTTGTATCATGAGTTAATAGGTCGATCTTTTAACATAGCAGCAAATACAGAAGCTTTAAAGTTTATAACAATTGTTATGGTTGTATCTCATGTTAACAGGTTGATATTTTGGCATAGTGGAAAACATGATGACTTTCAAGTTTCTAATAGTTTTCATTTGACTTATAGGACAATTACCAAAAAACATTGTACAAAAAAAAAAGTTTTAGATGGAGATGTGTCATGTCCCCTTTTCAAATAATTAAAAAAGAAAATCTTTGCTAAGGCAGGCAGGCCCAAGAAAGTGAAGTTTCGGAAAAAGGGGGTTAATCTTTGGAAACCGTTGGACTAATAAATGAAAATTATTATTAAAATAAGTTTTATTAACCTCTCTTGGACGTGAGTTATATTTATGCCCTCTTTTAAGGGGTTTGGAGGCATTTTGGGCTCATTCCAGAACTTGATTTTTGCTCATTCTTTGTTATTCTTCAGAGGTTGCCAAACCTGTGGAGAAGGAGACCCAAGAACGGGAGTTTGCAGGTTTCCAGGAAGGCTAAGGATGGGATTTTGAAGTCATTCCATGTGCATGCTCATACAGAGTTTGCCTTTGTGCTGAACAGTGTAGATTTGTGAGTTTTTGGGTGTGGTTGTTTGCATGAGTTTGGTGTTTTCAGTTGAGCATTTCATATCAGTTTTGGTTGCTCCTTTATTTCAGACTTTAAGATGTTAAAATAGAGCTGAATATATGTATTGGGACATGATCAAACTTTTGAGATAGTTTATTAGTGTTTTTGTGGTGTTTCCAGGCATTTTTGTGTTAATTTCGGGAGCCCAATGGGCATAGTTTTTGTCCTACATTTGTGAGCTGTTTTGTAAAGGGTATATAGATATGGAAATGAAATTTTATAGGCTGTTATGCTGCTCAAATTTCTATAAAAATTTTTACTTTCAGATTTCTTAATAACAGGTGAAGCTGTGAAGCTTTTTGGCACTATTTTTGACATACCCGATTTGGGGTTTCTTAAGAAATTTGGTGGATCTTTGTGATATCAGTTGTTTGATCTTAAAGATCTGATTAAAGGTTGGAAATATCATACAAAATCAAAAAAGGGACATTTCAGTGGTATCAGAGCCATGATCTTGCCAGCCTGAGGGTTTGTAGAAGTTGCAGGTCAGTTTTGACAACTACCCAGATCTTGCATGTCAATTTTGACAACTACCCAGATTTTGCATGTCATAATTTATGGTTGCATGTTTCTTCTAATCAGATGCATGTTAAAATTTATGGTTACATTCTACTTCTAATCATTTTCATGTTAGTTCTTGGTGAATTTGGTGGTTGTAGAAGTTTTCATTTCAGTTTTGACAAGTACCCAGATCTTGCATGTCAGTTTTGACAACTACCCAGATCTTGCATGTCATAATTTGGTGGTTGCATGTTGCTTCTAATCAGTTGCATGTCCAAATCTATGGTTTCATGCTACTTCTAATCATTTTCATGTTAGTTCTTGGTGAATTTGGTGGTTGTAGAAGTTTGCATGTCAGTTTTGACAACTACCCAGATCTTGCATGTCAGTTTTGACAACTACCGAGATCTTGCATGTCATAATTTGGTGGTTGCATGTTGCTTCTAATCAGTTCCATGTCCAAATCTATGGTTGCATGCTACTTCTAATCATTTGCATGTTAGTTCTTGGTGCTTGAAGAAGTTATATCCTATTGGGGTTACACTCTACTTTATCCAGAATGGACAAGTATAGTACAGAGTCTCAGAGGGAACGATCTTGGACTATTGATAGCCAGAGTCAAAATAGTAGAAAGGATGGTTATTTAGACATTCGAGATAAACTTATGAAAATAAGCCATGACATGTCTAAACAGTTGGTTGAGCACCACTGTATAAATGACATGTTATCTGACCCAGCTAAGGTGGATAAGTTCACTGGATTTCTATTTGGCAGATTTTCTCACAGGACAGATGACACAATTCCCAAGAACTTGCATGAGGAGTTTGAGAAACTAGCTGATAGCCAGGTAGAGGTCTTAGATTCTACTCTGCCACAGGAGGTGGTGGAAAAGGATATCACACAGATTGATAGTAACAGTCAACTTGATACTCAAATTGAGACAATTGTTTACAGGTCGTCAAAGGGTGATGCCACAGGTATTCAAGATGGTATAGTTACAACAAGCAGTGACTACAGTGTAGTGGGTTCAGATGATGATTATGAGGATGTTGTTGTGCAGGATGGTGAGATACCTGGTAGAGATGAGAAGACATTGAGCATTCATGACTTTGCTGAGAAAGAGTACCAGGCACAGTTAGATGCTTCATCACATGAGGTTGAGGCTGGTAGTACTTCACATGATTTGTCCAGCCAGCTGAAGGTGAACCAAGATAGTATTGTGACTTCATTATCTCATCATGACAGGTATGTGGAGTTAGTTGGTATTGGTCATATTACTCAGGTGAGGAGTTTGCTTGAGTTACCAGTTGATTCTAGTTTACGGATATGGACTCGAGATTTTTATATTGGCATTTGGGATTCAGTTGACTGGAGATCTTTAACACTTTTTGGTAGCAGTGTTTGTTTGGGTGCTATCATGGATTTGATTAGTAGATTACACAGTGTTGTCTTTTCTTGTGCCAGTATCTTGTTTGATGTTGGTATTAGTTTTTATACACCAATTTTGGGCTTTGTTCATATATCCAGTCGACCATACTTGCTGGAATGTGTTGATGATATTTCATATTTGGCAGTGTGTATAGATGAGTCCCAGGATCATACTGGCATTGATGACATCCAGGAGGATGCAGTGGGCAGTTTTGAAGACTTAGTTTCCTTGGGTATAGAGGAGTTGGATAGAAATGCTAATGTTTTTGATACTCCGTATGTTGATATGAGCTTTAGATTTGATTCATAGGATATGGATGGTAATACTCTAGAGACTAGTAATGTTGAGGACACTCCTTCAGATAGTGCATCGGAGGAGGTTTGTAGGAGACAGTCAAGCCAGTGCCATCATGTGTCTAATCAGTTGAGAGTTAGTGACCAAGACATTGCTATCACTTGCCAACATTTCGATGCTGCTCGTCAGTTGTTAGCATTTTATGGATGGGGTTCTCCTACTAGTGATGAGCAGGGAGGAAGTTATCTTTCCTTGACAGAGATCCACTCTTTATGGGAGGCTATTCGGATTTTGAGACAAAATTATATGTAGTTGGTAATCGATAGAGATTATCTTATGGAGTGGGGTAGTACAGCATATGATGCATTGTTGGCCAAGGAAGATGAGGTGAGTGAGCTTACTAAGCAGCTTGAGGTGACTTCTAAGATTCTTGAGAGTACACAGTTAGCTCTCAAGGAGTCACAGTTTCATTTGGATAAGGTGACCATGGAGTTAGAGTGACTACAATCTTTACCTAATTCTATACAGTCACAAGCTGTGGTGTTTGGTGATCCGAGGATGTCCATGGCCGAGATTGTTAGAGACAGTGGAGATGGGGATGCATCCATCCTTGATACTAACATTGGCATATCAGGTTCATTCCCACTAGAGTCAGGTGCAATTGAGTTGGGTGCTGTAGCAGATTTTTGTGGTGTGCCTGACATGGTGGTGACCTCTAGTACTAGTGGCACGAAGACTAGAGATGTTGTATCAAAGACCATGTCTGACGTTGGTGAGCTGATACTTGGCATGGTTCCTACTAGTAATACTACTCCCTTCGCAATGTCTTTAGAGGTAGTAGTCAGTTCCAACTTGGTTAATGATCGATTGCAGTTAGTTACATCTGGATTGCAGTCTGAGCCACTGACTGAGATTGGTGCATTCTATCGGCATTACACTGTGAGGTATGCTCATCGATCTACCTTTGATGACCATGTTGATGAGATGATAATACAGAGATGTACTTTGGTTCCTAGTTCTTATCATCAGTTATGGGATAGTTTGATGCCTCGGGATGAGAGTTGTGATGGGCATGACATGGTGATAGGTCCTGCAATTGACAGCTTTATAATACATGACTTAGAGCAGGAGTTTTGCAGTGATGCTTTAGCAGGTGTTGTTATTGATTCTACTCCTTTGGCTATGACATCTTTTGACTTAGCTGGTGATCAGTCAGAGTGGGTTGTATCACTTCTTCATGGTGAGCTGTTGACTGAGGTTGGTTTTTTTTATCAACATTATATTGCAGGGTATGTACATCAGTTAGCATTTGATCCTTGTGCTGAGGAGTTGATGGCAGACAAATTTGGTTTGGATTCCATTTCTTACTCTTTATCTTGTAATGTCTTTTCACCATCAGCAGTGTATGGGAGTTATGGTTATGAGATAGTGGCCGATGATTTGCAGAGTTGTGTTCACTGCAGGAGTTGTACAGTGTGTGGATTCTCCATACTTGGTACAGTTTCATTCGAGAGGGTTCACCATTGTTGCAGAGTTGGATTGTACATTCCATATAGGCCAGTGGGATGCGTTGATGGTATTTATTGTGTTGGTAGTTTGATTTGTCCACTTTACTTGGGTTCTGATGTTCTAAGAGTTTGTGCCTCATGTTTTTTTGATTGTGGTAGTGGTGATTTCAGAGTTTGGTTGACCTATAATTTTCAATTTGATTATGGATTCCTCTTGGTCATATTGCAGAGGATATTGCAAGAGCCTATGTTAATTGGTAGTAGTATAGTTCATGACTACATTTGGGATCCAGGTGGATTGATTGGTTTATTGTTCAGCCATTGCTTGAGGACAAGCAATTATTGGGAGGGGAGGACTTGTCATGTCCCCTTTTCAAATAATTAAAAAAGAAAATCTTTGCTAAGGCAGGCAGGCCCAAGAAAGTGAAGTTTCGAAAAAAGGGGGTTAATCTTTGGAAACCGTTGGACTAATAAATGAAAATTATTATTAAAATAAGTTTCATTAACCTCTCTTGGATGTGAGTTACAGTTATGCCCTCTTTTAAGGGGTTTGGAGGCATTTTGGGCTCATTCCAGAACTTGATTTTTGCTCATTCTTTGTTATTCTTCAGAGGCTGCCAAACCTGTGGAGAAGGAGACCCAAGAACGGGAGTTTGCAGGTTTCCAAGGAGACCCAAGAACGAAAGTTTGCAAGTTTCTAGGAAGGCTAAGGATGGGAGTTTGAAGCCATTCCATGTGCATGCTCATACAGAGTTTGCTTTTGTGCTGAACAGTGTAGATTTGTGAGCTTTTGGGTGTGGTTTTTTGCATGAGTTTGGTGTTTTCAGTTGAGCATTTCATATCAGTTTTGGTTGCTGCTGTATTTCAGACTTTAAGCTGTTAAAATAGAGCTGAATATATGTATTGGGACATGATTAAACTTCTGAGATAGTTTATTAGTGTTTTTGTGGTGTTTTCAGGCATTTTTGTGTTAATTTCGGGAGCCCGATGAGCATAGTTTTTGTCCTACATTTGTGAGCTATTTTGTAAAGGCTATATAGATCTGGAAATGACATTTTATAGGCTATTATGCTGCTCAAATTTTTGTAAAAATGTCTACTTTCAGATTTATTAAAAACAGGTGAAGCTGTGAAGCTTTTTGGCACTATTTTCGACATACCCGATTTGGGGTTTCTTAAGAAATTTGGTGGATCTTTGTGATATCAGTTGTTTGATCTTAAAGATCTGATTAAAGGTTGGAAATATCATACAAAATCAAAAAAGGGACATTTCAAGATGTGCACTCAATATAGACAGGAAGTGAAGAGAGAGATCTCCAATTGTCACAATACCCACTTTGGCAATTCATGAGATATATGAAGCACTTATAAATCATAAAAAGAGATTCACAGTGAAAATAGATTGGTAAATATCATGATTGGTAGAATGAAAGAAGTTGAGGAAGAGAGCAACAAAGCATTGAAGAATATATTTCACATTAATAATGTAAAAGAAAATATTGATATTTCAGATACTGAGCCTCAAAGAGGAACATAAGTAGAAAATTTGGATGCAGTCCCCAAGGATACAATGGTGAAGAGATTAGAGATATTCCAAAAGAGGTAAGGATATACATGAAGAAGTTGAAATCAAAGACATCAATGAGAAATTGCTTGATAAAATTTTGTATAATGTCATGGACACTTCAAAAGAACCACCTGAGGATACTTCCTTTATTGATCTAGGTATTGCACAACCTATGAAAGATGCAACTATCCTACAAAAAGTGTGCAAGCATACATGGTATCTACTCTATGTACTAAATGTGTGGTAGTTACTACTGAGGCAAAAAAGTGACTAATATTTCTATAGATAAAAATAGAACTAATATTCCACTAGACATAAAAGAAGCTACTCAAGCTCCTGAGAAACAATGAGAAATGAATAAGGATGATGAAACCAAGGAGACTGAGGAAGGTAAAGAGTCTAATACTTAGAGACAACATATAAATCTTCTATAGGCACAAAATTAGGTGTACAACCACAATAAATAGAGAAAGAACAAATACTAGAGGGTGAGAATAAATATGAGAAACAATGCACTATGGAGAAAACTGAGGAACAAACTTGTATAGAAGGAGAGTTCGAAACAAAAACCATAGAGAAATAACTAGAAAATCAAAGTCAACTTGAAGAAACACAAATAGCAGTTGGAAGAGAGGCCCTTGAGCACAAGGAAATTAAAGAGAAGAAAGAGGAGAAATAACCTCCAAGTGAAATGCAATCAAAGAAAATTGAGGAGATGCAGGATCTAGTGGCCCCTAAAGTATTTCTTGGTATTAGTACACTTAGCACACGAAAAAAAAAAAAAAAAAGATGAGGAATAGCACGGACCAACCTAGATCTTTCTTGTATGATGAAGTATGGTGAACTACTAAAAAGAAAAGCATTCCAAGTTAAATTAAAACAAGAGGAGAAGCACAAAAAATTGCATCTAATGTGAAAGACATCTTATTATTAGTTCCTTTCATGGTAGGTAACTATAGCCAAGGGCTAACTATTAAATATTGGTTAAACAGTCTCCCAACAACCAATAGTATTCTTTAATTTCTTTTTTCGTGGACTATAATTTACTGTTTACTATGGAGAGTTGATCGAGTTTTAACAGCTATCTGTCTCATATGAGTGATGGTAGGTTCTTCTTGGCCAAGTGAGAGACATTGTAAATATTTACTTTTCTTAGAGGCTTTAATGCACATTCCCACACAAGAGAAGGCGTAGAAATAAATAACTGGTTGTAGATTATCAGGAAGATGCAGACACATTTCCAATAATTTTCAATTGTCTTATTAGGGCTGGCAGATGCTTTTTTTTGTTCCCAATGCAAAAGAAGACATCGGTCCCAAGATCACTGTCAGTTGTTACAGGAAATATTTCAGATTACATGCTAGACAAGGCTATATTTAGGCTTGCCCTGTATTAGATCCACATCTCTATGTACCCCACGATTTAAAATTCTTTCAATGAAAGGTGCTATGCATGAGAGCATTATGTGGGAGCAAATAATTTATCCAGATGGCCATAGTAGTGTGAAGTGTATAAGGATTGCAGCCAAGAGTTAAGACTGCTATGAGGGAAGGAAATAGACAGTAATGAGACGGATTTTGTGTACTGATTGTTCTAGAATGTCTGTTAATTGATCTTCCATTTTCGAGTATGCTACCAAACAATAAAGAACAGCTCACGCTCAAAAGAATTAGCTGGAGTTAACTTCCCCATTCTTAAGCTCCTCTGTTTGACTTAATTCTCTGCAACCATGGCGTATCTTTTTCTCATTGTGTTCATGACTAATATCGTAACCTTGACAGTTTTTGTTTCGTAACAATTTTATTGACACGATCAACTATGTCCCACTATTATCTATTAATGGAAACTATTTACTTGCTGGTGTTTTATTTGGTCTTTTTCTCTGTTGAGCTGCCTATATAATGCAAAAAGTCCATCTAAATCTGCACTTTAGCATGTAACTGGATCACTAGAAAGTCTCTGTATTCTACCATCGCGAGAAAACTCAGAGCCTAGTGAATCAGGGGACAATATACATAGAGGCTACAAATACTACTTATTAGGAACTAGTTTTTCTATAATAAATCTCAATCTTCATGTTCTGAAAGGACTTACCTTATCTTGGTAAATTCCGGTTCACTTTGGACTCTTGGAAACAAAATAGCAATTTTGAATCAAAAAACAGGTAATAAAATTGTCTGAAGTTTTCTGTTAATTTATTGGGTATCCATTTTTCAATGGTATAGAATAATTTTCTTTTATTACTTGCAGCGATCTTGGATTGGCAACACTCATAAGCTTAGACACAATTCTGCTATCAGCAACTGATTTTATCAAGGCTGGCTGCTTGCTTTTCTACTTTGCCAAAATCTAGGTCATTTTGTTAGTTCATGAATTTATCAAGGGTAGATTCTGTCAGATTTGTTTTGCATGTGGGATTCTGACAACTGGACTATCAAACTGAAATCCAAATTTGTTAAGTTTTCTTATTGATGATTTAATGGTGGCATTGTTGATGCTACTAGCTCTTCCTTTTCATAAAAGTATGTCCTCTTAGGCACACAAATAGTAGGACTTTTCATGAAAAGCTACTTGTGCAATCCCTCTATAAGGTGATAAAGTGGGCATGTGCAATGTCCCTTTTCTGATTTTGTATGATATTTCCAACCTTTAATCAGATCTTTAAGATCAAACAACTAATATCACAAAGATCCTCCAAATTTCCCAAGAAATCTCAAATCGGGTATGCCAGAAATGGTGCCAAAAGCTTCACAGCTTCACCTATTATTAATAAATCTGAAAATGGCCATTTTTACAGAAATTTCAGCAGCATAACAGCCTACAAAATGACATTTCCAGATCTATATAGCCTTTACACAACAGCTCACAAATGTAGGACAAAAACTATGCTCATCGGGCTCCCGAAATTAACACAAAAATGCCCGGAAACACCACAAAAACACTAATAAACTATCTCAGAAGTTTAATCACGTCCCAATACATATATTCAGCTCTATTTTAAGAGCTTAAAGTCTGAAATGCAGAAGCAACCAAAACTGATATGAAATGCTCAACTGAAAACACCAAACTCATGCAAAAAACACACCCAAAAACTCACAAATCTACACTGTTCAGCACAAAGGCAAACTCTGTATGAGCATGCACATGGAATGGCTTCAAACTCCCGTCCTTAGCCTTCCTAGAAACCTGCAAACTCCCGTTCTTGGGTCTCCCTAAAAACTTGTAAACTCCCGTTCTTGGGTCTCCTTCTCCACAGGTTTGGCAACCTCTGAAGAATAACAAAGAATGAGCAAAAATCAAGTTCTGTAATCTACCCAAAATGCCTCCAAACCCCTTAAAAGAGGCCATAACTGTAACTCACGTCCAAGAGAGGTTAATGAAACATATTTTAATAATAATTTCATTTATTAGTCCAACGGTTTCAAAAGATTAACCCCCTTTTTTCGAAACTTCACTTTCTTGGGTCTGCCTTCCTTAGCAAAGATTATTATTTTTTTATTATTTGAAAAGGGGACATGACAAGTCCTCCCCTCCCAAACATTGCTTGTCCTCAAGCAATGGCTGAACAATAAACCAATCAATCCACCTGAATCCCAAATATAGTCATAAACTATACTACTACCAATTAACACAAGCTCCTGCAATATCCTCTGCAATATGTCCAAGAGGAATCCATAATCAAACTGACAATTATAGCTCAACCAAACTCCAAAATCACCACCACCATAGTCAAAAATCCATGAGACACAAACTCTTAGAACATCAGAACTCAAGTAAAGTGGACAAATCAAACTACCAACACAATAAATACCATCAACGCATCCCACTGGCCTATATGGAATGTACAATCCAACTCTGCAACAATGGTGAATGCTCTCGAATGAAACTGTACCAAGTATAGAGAATCCACACACTGTACAACTCCTGTAGTCAACACAACTCTGCAAATCACCGGCCACTATCTCATAACCATAACTCCCATGCACTGCTGATGGTGAAAAAAAATTACAAGATAAAGAGTAAGAAATGGAATCCAAACCAAATTTTCTTGCCATCAACTCTTCAAAACAAGGATTAAATGCTAACTGATGTACATACCCTGCAATATAATGTTGATTAAAAAAACCAACCTTAGTCAACAGCTCACCCTGAACAAGTGATACAACCCACTGTGACTGATCACCAGCTAAGTCAGGAGATGTCATAGCCAAAGGAGTAGAATCAATAACAACACCCACTGAAGCATCACTCTGAAACTCCTGCTCTAAGTCATGTATTATCAAGCTATCAACTGTAGAACCTATCACCATGTCATGCCCATCACAACTCTCATCCTGAGACGTCAAACTATCCCATAACTGATGACAAGCACTAGGAACCAAAGTACATCTTTGTATCATCATCTCATCAACATGGTCATCAAAGGTAAATGGATGAGCGTACCTTATAGTGTAATGCCGATAGAATGTACCAATCTCAGTCAGTGGCTGAGACTATAATCCAGATGAAACTAACTGCAATTGATCATTAACCATGTTGGAACTGACTACTACCTCCGAAGATATCACCAAGGGAGTAGTATTACTAGTAGGAACCATGCCAATTGCCAACTCACCAATATCACACATGATCTTTGATACATCTCTAGTCTTCATGCCATCAGTACTAGAGGCCACCACCATGTCAGGCATACAACAATCTGCTACAACACCCAACTCAACTGAACCTGACTCTAGTGGGAATGAACCTGATATGCCAATGTTAGTATCAAAGATGTATGCATCCCCATCTCCACTGTCTCTGACAATCTCATCCATGGACATCCTCGAATCACCAAACACCACAACTTGTGACTATATAGAATCAAGTAAAGACTATAGTCGCTCTAACTCCATGGTCACCTTAGCCAAATGAAATTGTGACTCCTTGAAAGCCAACTTTGTACTCTCAAGAATCTCAGAAGTCACCTCAAGCTGCTCAGTAAGCTCACTCACCTCATCTTCCTTGGCCAACAATGCATCATATGCTGTACTGCCCCACTCCATAAGATAATCTCTTTCAGCTACCAACTGCATATAATTCTGTCTCAAAATCCGAATAGCCTCCCATAAAGAGTGGAACTCTGTCAAGGAAAGATAACTGCTTCCCTGCTCATCACTAGTAGGAGAACACCATCCATAAACTGCTAACAACTGACGAGCAACATCGAAATGCTAGGAAGTGATAGCAATGTCTCGGTCACTAACTCTCAACTGATTAGACACATGATGGCACTGGCTTGACTGTCTCCTACAAATCTCCTCTAATGCACTGTCTAAAGGAGTATCCTCAAAGTTACTAGTCTCTAGAGTATTACCATCCATATCCTGTGAATCAAATCTAAAGCTCATATCAACATATGGAGTATCAAAAACATTAGCATTTCTGTCCAACTCCTCTATACCCAAAGAAACTAAGTCTTCAAAACTAACCACTACATCCTCTTGGATGTCATCAATGCCAATATGATCTTGGGACTCATCTATACACACTACCAAATATGAAATATCATCAACACATTCTAGCAAGTATGGTCGACTGGATATATGAACAAAGCCCAACATTGGTGTATAAAAACTAATACCAACATCAGACAAGATACTAGCACAAGAAAAGATAACACCATGTAATCTGCTAATCAAATCCATGATAGCACCCAAACAAACACTGCTACCAAAAAGTGTTAAAGATCTCCAGTCAACTGAATCCCAAATGTCAATATAACAATCCTGAGTCGATATCCGTAAACTAGAATCAACTAGTAACTCAAGCAAACTCCTCACCTGAGTAATATGACCAATACCAAATAACTCCACATACCTATCATGATGAGATAATGAAGTCACAATACTATCTTTGTTCACCTTTAGCTGGCTGGAAAAATCATGTGAAGTACTACCAGCCTCAACCTCATGTGATGAAGCATCTAACTATGCTTGGTACTCTTTCTCAGCAAAGTCATGAATGCTCAATGTCTGCTCATCTCTACCAGGTATCTCACCATCCTGTACAACAACATCCTCATAATCATCATCTGAACCCACTACACTGTAGTCACTGCCTGTTGTAACTATACCATCCTGAATACCTGTGGCATCACCCTTTGACGACCTATAAACAATTGTCTCAATTTGAGTATCAAGTTGATCGTTACTATCAATTAGTGTAATATCCTTTCTCACCACCTTCTGTGGCAGAGTAGAATCTGAGACCTCTACCTGGCTATCAACTAGTTTCTCAAACTCCTCATGCAAGTTCTTGGGAATTGTGTCATCTGTCCTATGAGAAAATCTGTCAAATAGAAATCCAGTCAACTTATCTACCTTAGCTGGGTCAGACAACATGTCATTCATTATATGGTGGTGCTCAACCAACTGTTCAGACATGTCATGGCTTATTTTTATAAGTTTATCTCGAATGTCTAAATAACCATCCTTTCTACTGTTTTGACTCTGGATATCAATTGTCCAAGATCGTGTCCTCTGAGACTCTGTACTATACCTATCCATTCCGGATAAAGTAGAGTGTAACCCCAATAGGATATAACTTCTTCAAACACCAAGAACTAACATGCAAATGATTAGGAGTAGCATGAAACCATAAATTTTGACATGCAACTGATTAAAAGCAACATGCAACCACCAAATTCACCAAGAACTAACATGCAAATGATTAGAAGTGGCATGCAACCATAAATTTTGACATGTAGCTGATTAGAAGAAATATGCAATCATAAATTATGACATGCAAGATCTAGGTAGTTGTCAAAACTGACATGCAAGATCTGGGTAGTTGTCAAAACTGACATGCAAACTCTACAACCACAAAATTCACCAAGAACTAACATGCAAATGATTAGAAGTAGCATGCAACCATAAAATTTGACATGCAGCTGATTAGAAGCAACATGAAACCATAAATTATGACATGCAAGATTTGGGTAGTTCTCAAAACTGAAATGCAAGATCTGGATAGTTGTCAAAACTGACATGCAAACTTCTACAAACCCTCAGGCTGGCAAGATCATGGCTCTGATACCACTGCAATGTCCCTTTTCTGATTTTCTATGATATTTTCAACCTTTAATCAGATCTTTAAGATAAAAAAACTAATATCACAAAGATCCTCCAAATTTCTTAAGAAACCCCAAATCGCGTATGCCAAAAATGGTGCCAAAAGCTTCACAGCTTCACCTATTATTAATAAATCTGAAAATGGCCATTTTTACAGAAATTTCAGCAGCATAATAGCCTACAAAATGACATTTCCAGATCTATATAGCCTTTACACAACAGCTCACAAATGTAGGACAAAAACTATGCTCATCGGGCTCCTGAAATTAACACAAAAATGCCTAGAAACACCACAAAAACACTAATAAACTATCTCAAAAGTTTAATCATGTCCCAATACATATATTCAACTCTATTTTAAGAGCTTAAAGTCTGAAATACAGAAACAACCAAAACTGATATGAAATGCTCAACTGAAAACACCAAACTCATGCAAAAAACACACCCAAAAACCCACAAATCTACACTATTTAGCACAAAGGCAAACTCTGTATGAGCATGCACATGGAATGGCTTCAAAATCCCATCCTTAGCCTTCTTAGAAACCTGCAAACTCTCGTTCTTGGGTCTCCCTGGAAACCTACAAACTCCCATTCTTGGGTCTCCTTCTCCACGGGTTTGGCATCCTTTGAAGAATAACAAAGAATGAGCAAAAATCAAGTTCTGTAATCTGCCCAAAATGCCTCCAAAACCCTTAAAAGAGGCCATAACCATAACTCACATCCAAGAGAGGTTAATGAAACATATTTTAATAATAATTTCATTTATTAGTCCAACGGTTTCCAAAGATTAACCCCCTTTTTCCGAAACTTCACTTTCTTGGGCCTGCCTGCCTTAGCAAAGATTTTTTTTTTTTTTATTTGAAAAGGGGACATGACAGCATGCCTTTCATATTATCTTTTCTATGGATAATTCAATTTTTTAAATTTTTTACAACCTATTTATTATGAGAAAAATATGCTCCAAGTTATTAAGAATGTCTCCAGGACAAGCTCAATAATTCTGTATTTAAGGGATGTTGAGAGGCGTATATTCAAAACACAAAGAATGTATAAGTTTTTGTAAAATTTTGGAGAAGCTTTAAGAAAAGTGTTGGTTTTAGCTTCTACAATGGTGGACCAATCAGACAAGCAAGACTGTAGAAAAATAGATGAAAAGCTTTCATTACTCTTTCCCTATAATGTTGATATAAATCCCCCTGAGGATGATGCTAGCCCTGTTTGAAGAATCAACTAGAAGGGGATCAGAAGCAAGGAATAAGTTAGAAGCTTTCATATATCAGAAGCAAGGAATAAGTTAGATCATTTTTCAAAAAATCTTTAAATAATCATGTTCTCAAGCAAAAATGGATTTGTGAATCACCAGTGTCATGGAATTTTGTTTTTATTTTTAGATGATTTATCAAAAATGGATTGTGAATCATCAGTGACATGGAATTTTTTTTTTATTTCTAGATGATTTGTGATTTTGTATTATCTCTTCCTTTATTTTTCTCAAGGCTTTTTTAAAAATTTATTTATCTCATATCTTAGAATATATATTTTTGTGTTCTCCCTTCATTCTTTTTTTTTACATTATGTCATAGCTCATATTGTCTTCTAAAGTAGTATGTATGTCTCTAAATCGGAACTAACACTTTAAAGTTTATGGGTATTATTAGTCTATTATTTTGATAGGGTCTTGCAGAAAATGATTTTGAATGTGATGATTTGGGATCAATTTGTTTTTGTAACTCAGTGCTTCTAAATTCTTGTAAGTGTTTCTTTGTGCCATGTTTTCTTGTAGGTTACAAAAATTATATTACAAAGATCAATAATTATGATTTATTATTTCAAATATTGAAGATTCAAAATAAACAGAATTCTATTCTTTACATGTCTCATGGATTTTTGTCTTTTTGAACATAGAGCCAAAAAATAAAGCAACTCCAGTAACAAAGAGAAAGAAAAAAAGTTGAGAATGTTGATTTTTCTTGTGAGGGAAATGACCCTATGAAATAAAATAACACTCTTAATACATCAAATCTAGCTCGTACTCCCCCTAAACTGCCAATTCTTACATCCTAGCAAATGACACTTTTAAATCATGAAATATATAATGATCATTCAAATTTTTTCAATAATAGTTAAAAGCTTAATGTTTATTTTTCCAAGAAGTAGCTCTAGACAATGAATTTGAGAAATGAATTAGGCCATAGGCCATTCTAGCTGGTGATATTGGTGTGTCCTTTACAAACCTCAGAGCTTTTGACAATGTCAAAGAAGCTCTTCAAGAGCTTGTCATGTTGCCTCTTAAACATCTAGACCTTTTTTAAAGGGGGACTTCTCAAGATAGTAATCCCTTCCTTTAAAATATAATGTTGTACCTATGCCCATGATAGCATTATTGGTTTTTAAATTTTTATCATGAAAAGATGCATATGGCTGCAAAACATAGCAGCATGTTGGATACAATGTCTTTAGGCAGGGTTCATAATTGGCAATTGCATCTCTCCAAACTTGCAAGGGAGATTTTTTATTTGGACTCACTGGAATTAGAAAGACAATGCCTACAAAGGCCCTTGCTATAGAAGCAGAAAAGCCCTTTCTATAGAAGAAGGCGCTAACTTCATTAACATTTCTATGTCAACCATTACGTCCAAGGTAGATAGCTATGGTGTCTCTTATTCTGTTTGACACTAAATCAGCTGAATTAGGAACATAGGTGTGATTTCTTTATATCTAAGGGCTTCATTTAGTTTGGCTACCAAAATTTCTCCTACTACTATATTCATGGCTGAGGTTAGTTGCTCAAGTAGTCAGATCAAAATCACGATCTACCACTGACTATGCATTTCTCAAGCTACCACACCTTCCCTGCCAACATTTGGTAGGAACTATATCGCTCTACAGCTCTTGCAGAAAATTGTTCCCAAAACTCAATTTGATGAAAAAATGTCTATAATGGATCAATTATTATCACTTGTACATCAAGTCATTATATCAAGTTTTTATGCTAGAGGGAGAATAATGCAAGTAACTGAGAAAAATAATGGAACACTATCGATAAAAAATTTTAATGAATAAAATATTGAAGAAGATTGCTGAGAAGAAAGTAAAGCTTTCTATTATAGCTACCAAATTGGAGGACACAGTCAAGGTAATCATTCAATCATTTCAACAACTATACAATGTTTCACATTTTTCCCAACACATCTTACAACAATAACAAAAGATAGATGAAGAATGAAAAAAAGTTGCTGACAAGTTGACTAATGAATCTTGGTCATTCCGAGTTTATTACTCAAACAAAAAACATTTTTTGAGTTTCTAACTAGATTTGAGAAGGGAATAAATTTTTTTGATAGCACAAGTTCTTGAACTTCAATCACGTATCATTCCTTATATGGAGGTTATGTAGAAGATTATTAAGAAGACCACAAATCTCATTGTTGCACTAGAGATGTTTGTGATAGATAACATGGAACATCTATCATCACAACTACAAGATAAACACATGGCACTTAAAGAATTTAAGGACACATGGAAGATAAATTTTGAAGATTCCAAGAATTAATACAAAATCTTATTTGATAAGTTGTAAGTTTAACTTGAATATTGTTTTTTATTATTGAATTAATGTCAAAAGAGGGGGATATTAGATAATATTCACAAAATAAGGGAAATAATAGAATATGTCAAAAAAGGGTCCATATATAGTCATTGAATTTGTATAACATTATTAATATATACATAATGAAAGGGGAAATAAGGAAGATATTAGAATCATTAAAAGTTTTTGAAAAATATATTGAAAATGGAGAAGTTTATGTTGAGGGGGAGTTGTTACTTGTTGGAGATTTCAAGTCTCAAGACAAGTATTCAAGTTTTGGTCACTAATACAAAAGTGGGAGAATGTTACACCAAAATGTATTTATGTTATTAGTAGTGAAAAGGTTGGTGAAATAGAAGTCCAGAAGATTAGTTAGTGTTGCATGGTCAAAAATTATTGAGCATAGACCAATGAAATTAGCTATCAAAGATATAGAGAAAATTGACTACCAAATAAATAGAGATAAATAAGCATGGTAGCGAGGGAAGATATATTATAGAGAAATAATAGCTTATTAACTGAGTAGATCAGCAATGAGTACCACGCTACACATGATGATCTTGAAGTTTGTAAATCTACAAAATCCTATATGAGTGGACACTACTAAGAAAGAAAATGATTTACAAAGATCAAGGAGAAGCTTAGGTGAGATTTATTTGGATTGAAACGTGAGTTTATAGACCTAGGAAAAGTGTAGACCAATGGAAATAAAGAAAATAATTATTGGTTATAAAGAATGAATGTATATTGTAGATTTGATTATCTAAGCATTCCAGAAGAATCCAAACAATAATTAGGTTAACTAAAGGACTTCTATATAAGGATGGATCAAGATGAGATCATGATGCACATTCCAAAAGATGATTGAATGTAGAGAAGAGATTAAAGTAGACATAGCTACTAAGAAGTGATAGACGATGGGTTTGTGAAAATAAATAAGAAAAAGGTGAAAGAATTATACTAGGCATAAAGTATCTAGAAAATCATTCATGTAGATGAATTATACCAGATCAATTATTGAATACATTTTTTAATTATTTCTTATTTTGAAATCCAAGAGATTGGGTGTGAATTAACAAGTCTTGCATTGTAAATCTCTTAGCATACTACAGATTTGAAGAGTGATGCAAATCCTTTTACAAGGTATGTTTTAGCAGTTCTTTTGTATTACTCCTAATGAGGTAAGTTATTAGAAGTGAGATCATTGTAAACTCTAATCTAGAAACCATTATCTTATGATAGTAAAGGATAATGGGTGTTATTCACACCACAGTTTTTCCTATAAACAATGGTTTTGGTGTAACCAAAAAGTCATGTGTCAAATGTATTTATATGAGTAATGTATTTATGTGTTGAAGTTACTTAGTTATGTTTACTTTCAATTAGCATTAAGTTACTTATACTCATGTATGCAAAGTAAGATCTAATACTAAAAGGCTAAACTAGTTTTGAGGGTTAAAGTTTTAGAAGGTATTGATGCACCCCTGCCCCCTCAAAACCTTAAATATCCAAATATTTCTTGACCTAATTGAAAGGAGTCAAAGATTATAGATTAGGTTAAACAATTTTTCATTTTATGGAGAGTGAAAAGTGATTACATCTTTTGTTATTAATCTTTCTACACTTGAGAGAAGTTACACATGTTTTTACTCTCATTGTTTCCCTATGTTTAATAATTTTAGGTTGAGTATCAAATTTCTTTTTCCTATTTGGATTTTATCCTCCCTATCTTAGTGGGTTTTTAAGGCAAGGGAGTGACCTCCTTAACTACAGTTTGATCTAAAGAATCAAGAAATTCAATTTAAATTTTAGCCCACAAACCTGGTCCTACTCCTAACTTGTATATCAAACTCAATAACCTAACCTTAAGTTCTATCTATCATCTAGTTCCAAGATACAATTTGTATCCCCATTTAAGACCTAGGTTATCTTGATTGAGGTCAATGCATCAAAGATGGCCAAAAATAATAATTTTTACTATTAAGGGCTTGTTTGATCTATTAGATAATTCATTGTCCTCTTAGTTTAAGTCATCTAATTGTAACCCTAAGGAGTTCATTCTCAATTCTATACAAAAATCACCCTCTACCTCTTTTTTTCACCTTCCTCTAATGTGTGGTTCAACTATCACCAAGATTCAAATTTTTAGAAGTCTTCCTCGACCATGACCTAACATAATTCAACATAGGGTTGTGATGGGGAGGACCTACTTGGTAAATTTGATTATTTGTGTATCCACAATAATAAAATAATAGTAGGGTATGTGCAGGATCATGGTGTGCCAAAAAGTGACGATCTAAAAAATATGTAGTTTTCAAATGCCTCAAAGAATTTCAAAATCTATTCCAACTTTTTTCCCACCCATCCTGATACTAAATGAAAACAATTAATACCTTTATAATTCCTACTATATCTTTTGATACCAACCTTATATGGTCATCTTTAAAACATCTCGAAAATGTGTTTTTGGCATGTTTTTATGTGTTTTTTACTTCAAGCATGTAGCTGACAACTTTTTTTCAACCAAAATTTGATGTAATGAAAAGGGTTTCTTAAGAATGTTCTTAGCTTTTCATAAATGTAAGGTTTGTCAGATTACGAGTTAAGTAAGTAATTATTACTTATTTTCTAATGGAGTTAGCTACAAAGTGTTGATTGACATACTAGTTGAAAAATAGCTATAACTTTCAAACCATATAAGATTTGTGAAATCCAAAAGATGCGTCACATTCTATGATTTGACTAATATAAGAAAAAAAAAAAAAAAAAACTTAATTTTGATTTTTTTTGAACTAGTTAAGGTGGTCAGACACGAGAGTTTTTTAATTCTAAAAATAGTATAGTAGAAAATTCATAATTAATTATTTATTTGGAATAAAAATTCCCAAAAATATGTGTCACATCCAAGCATGAGTCTACTTTTTATATCTAAAATTATATTTAAAAATATTATCATTTGATTATGATTAAGGTGGTTAGACATACACCTACTTTTTATTTTCGCCTTGAAATTTTTTTAGAATCGCATTAAAATCAAAACTTTTGACCAATCAAATATTGTTTTCTCTAGATAAGGCCTAGTAGTTTAGAAACTAGATTCAATTTCCTACAGATTATTTTCTTACACCTTTTTGATATAAAGTTCAGAAGCACTTTAAAATTATGTGTCAAGTTGACATAACCCTGATTTGCTAGTTTTTCACTGCCACTTAAGGCCATAATTTGGTACACCATGATCCTGCACATACCCAGTATGTATAGTGATTTCTTTATCAACTCTAGATAGTACAAAGGAAGACAAATTATAGCTAGAGGTAGCAACTAAAGCCAACAAAAGATCCAAAGACTATATTTAAGTGAAGAAAAATAGAATTTTGTGGAAGATGAGTGAAAAATTCTTGGAGAAACTCCATAATTGAGACTATATAGAGAAATAAATTATTGAGTTAAAAATCTAGATGCCTGTGGAGTAGGATAATATGAAGATCTTCAATGCCTTTTCCACCATGTAGTAATTTGAATGCCTTATAGGGGAACAATCATAGAAGATGACTTCATAGAATAAGGGAATACATGAGAATACAAATAATTTCGTAACAATAATCCAAGTTGAGATAAAAGAGATAATAATGAAAAGGAAAATAAGAAAGGAAAAGATGGATGAAAGTTTCCATCTAGGTTAGGAAGATGAGACATGGTTGGGAGTAATGATCTCTTTAGCCGATTATAGAAGATTCCTTCTTAGAGAATCTCAAATGGCTTAACAAGTAGTGTTTTCTACTAGATTGGATGTGGTGATAGGTCTTTGATGGGTTGGTTAAAAGTAATTCTACACTATATTTAATCACACCTTTTGGTCTTTGTGTTGGTGGTGTTTTTCTCAACGTTTCCAGTTCATTGTCCTGGTAGTTTTGTAATTAAAGCTAGGTGTTGGTTTTCCATTATTTTGTTAGTAGTTGATGTTTTTTCATTTTATATTTTTTTTCTTGAGGTAGAGCTTTTATCACTTATACCAAATTATTTTCCCTGTATTAAAGACTTCCGGATGAGGTTTAAACAACAAAGATCTTTGTTACATGGTTGTGGGAAAGTGAAGACTGATAAAGAGTGCATTTATTTGATTCTGTCAAAGCTTTGAGGAAACTTTCAGAGTTTCTTTTATACCTTCCATTCCACTATAGATGCTTTGATTCATAGATTTACCATGCCCGCCTTTAAGGTATTCTATGATCGTTAGATTGGAGAGAAGCCCAAGATTACAGACTTAGATACTTTCATAGGATCAAAGAACTAATCATTGGTTGCTTAGACATCTACATGGAAGACAAAGAAGAAACCAAATGCCAAATCAGATTTTGTAGGGAGTGAGAGTTCCTCCAAGCCTTCTCCTAGATAAAATGCTCAAAAATCAATCTAAAGGGTAAACCTTCTACTTCTGGTGTGTCTTCCTCCAAGACTAATAATCTTATAGGTGATCCTTGTAGTTTTTTGGGAAATGGAGGAAATCTAGCTTCTAGGTGTTGCAAACAACTTGAGGATTTAGAGGAGGCAATGCAAAAATATATTATTTCATTAGCTACTTGAATTCATGATTGAGGTTCATGTAATTTGGTTACCTCAACTACTTAGAGTTTTACTATGTAGATTGAAGTTGGTGACTCTTCACAACTTTTATTTTTAGGTTCAGGAACTATCACTTTAGAAGGTGGTTCCATATAGAATGTTCTCTTGGTTCTAGTTATTTCTAGGAACCTCTTATCTATCTTTTAGATTTTTCATTGTCTCTAGTAAGATAGTTGAGGTCTCACCATATGATATGCTTATTCAAGATATCCATGATCTTAACTTGGTTGTTTCTATTGGGAGTGTTGATTTATAGTCCCACTTATATCATTTTGATGGCTTCAAGAGCTCTAATTATACAAGTGTTTCTTTTATTGCTCATCCAAAAAAAATTAGAAAGCCTTGGCATGATTGTTTTGGCCATGTTAATGATAAATATCTATCAAAGATGAATACACAACAATTATAGATTGGCCTACCACAAATCACTTGTACTGATGGTATTTATCAAGTTTCTACACATGGAAATTACCATAAAGATCTATTTACGATAAGTAGTTTCAAATGTGCTAAGGCACCTTTGGAGTTGATATATAGTGATCTTATGTTAGGGTTGGGCCATGCAACTAGTTCCCACTTTTCTTCTTGAAGAAAGTAGATGAAGAGTGAGAAAAAAATTTGGAGTCTTTGAGAGAAGCCTCCACATCACTTTGCATGAAGCCACGCAGATAATAATTTTTGCAAACTTCTAGGCTTTGCACGAAGCCCTATGTTCTTTTAGGCTTTGTTCAAAGCCTATCTTAACCCTAGAGGAGTGTCAAAACTGTCTTTTAAAGTTTTTTTTCACAATTTGTAATTTCGTTATTATGGTGACTATTTTGCAGCAATACTTGGAGCAAACTTTGTAACGTCTTTAGTTGCATCATCATTCTTGTCTACCATTTTGAACCTCCTATGAGCATTCAACATACCAAGTATGTTCATTTCTTTTTTTTTTAATGGTTATTTAGTTATATTTAATGAATATTTACTTGATTTGATGAATGATTAGTAGTTTTTGATGAATATTTAGTTATTTTTTATGAATTTAGTTATTTTTAATGGGTATTTTCTTATTTTAAGTATACACTAATTAGATTTATGTTTATATTTTGTATTTTACTTTAAGTGTTAGAAACTATTGAAAAAACATTGTTAAAATTATAGTCAATTGAAGAAATAATATGTTTAGAAATATAAAAATGCTAGGTAGATATACAATAAAAACCAAAACAATGATTAGATTTAGAAAACTAACAATAGGATAAGATGTAGAAAACAAAAAAAAGATTTAAAACTCTAGATGAATTAAAAAAATTAAAACCTACCTTCAATATCTAGAAAATCTCTCTCTCTCTCTCTCTCTCTCTCTCTCTCTCACACACACACACACACACACACACACACACACATCACTTTCTCTCTCTTCTCCCTTTCTCTCTCTCCTTACTTTCTCTCTCATAACTTTCTCTCTCTTCTCACTTTCTCTCTCCAACTCTCTCTCTACATACTATATCTCCCTCCTCACTCTCTCATCCCACTTTCACTCTCATCACTTTCTCTCCCTCTTCTTACTTTCTCTCTCTCCCCCTCTCTCTCTCCTCACTTTCTCTCTCTTCTCACTTTCTCACCCTATTCTTACTTTCTCTATCATCACTTTCTCTCTCTTCTCACTTTCTCTCTCCTTCAACTTTTTCCTCACACTTTCTCTATCCTTCAACTCTCTCTCTCCTCTCACTTCTCTCTCCTCACTTTGTCTCTCCTAAATATCTGTCTCTTCTCACTTTCTCTCTCCTCTCTCTTTCCTAACTCTATCTCTCTCGACTCTCCTTGAACCCTCTCCTGACTTTTTCTCTCAATTTTTTAGTTTCTCTCTCCTCACTTTCTCTATCATTTCTTTCTCTCCTCTCACTTTCTCTCTCTTCTCACTTTATATCTCCTCACTCTCTCATATCTTTCTCTCCCCTAACACTTTCTCTCTCTCCTCACTTTTCTCTCCATCTTCTTCATTTCTCTCTCCTTACTTTCTCTCTCCTTGAACTCTTTGTGTCCTCACACTTTCTCTCTCCTCACTCTCTCTTCACTTTCTTTCTCATACATTTAACTTACTATGATTAACACCTAATATGACTTATGACTGTACCTTAAATTACTAATAAGATAGGTAATAAGACCTTATTAATGACCTCTTGAACACCTAATATGAATTACAAAAGTACCATAGATAACTAATATGATAGGTAATAGGACCTTATACACAACATCTTATGACCTTAGAAATACTCATAAGACTTAATAGGACACCTTATGACCTTAGATTAATGATAGAACCTATCACAACCCCTTATTAGAATACATGTTCTATTAATTATATGATATCCCCTTATTGACCCATTATGTTCTCTTAATATTAAGTTAACATTCAGTTTGCACATGTTGTACTCGTCAATGAAATCCTATGATCAACCTCAACCTCAAGATTAGGGATAGGGATGGGGCTAGGGTCAAGGACATGGACATGATTAGGGATAGGGACATGCTCAGGCTTAGGGACAAGGAAATGGATAGGCTCATGCTTAGGGGCAAGGACCATCTATTGATGTATTGCCTATCCACCCTCACATTCGTGATGTGAGGACTATATTTTAGTTTGTGACTACAAAGACTACTACATTGAAATCATCTATTGAGAGATCTTAGGATCATCTATATAGAGGTATATGTTAGAAGATTTTGACTACTATTGAGGAGCTTACTAACAAACTTAGATCACAAACTACATTTGAACCATAGTCTATATATAGGGTTTCTATTAAGCTTAGAGAAGAGGTCTCAGTTGGTATATCCTTCAACTAGGTTCAGATCTTGGTTGAACTAAGGAGACAATCAAATGGGAGGTCTTCCCATTTTGTGAGGGGAATACCAAGGTAAGGGCACATCAAGTTAATAGATTTGTTGTGGCATAGATTGCTTATATGATATACCCTTAATTCCTAGAAGTACATGGTAGTTGTCCTCATAATGAGTAAATTTAATTATATTTTGTCTAAAAATTGTATGTAGATTTTCATTTCGGGCATTGCATCGACTATTTCAATATTCTAGAGTATTATGGTTAGGGACACGATGGAGTTTGTGATTGTGATGCATACCATGATCTAACTCATGTTTTTCTTCATTGTCATGCATTGGTGGGATGTAGGACCCTAGGAGTGACTCTAGTGATGATTATTACTATAGATAGAGTTATTATTGCATCTCAAAGGGAAGTAGTTGATTGGATAGGACACATTGCATATAATACTAGGAGCAATACATCGGACACTTTATGAAGATATCATTTGAGTAGATCCATTCAACACAGATCATCTTCTAATGTATCATTGAGTTCTAGATCTCTCACTATTAAGATCTATAGAGTTTCACATATTCCTACCCTAGCAGATATATGTGGCCTCACTAACAAGCACATACATATGGAGATGGACAAGTATCTTCTAGATAATATTTTACATGAATATTTGTATATCATGGATACACAAGGGATGCCTTTACATAGTATTGTAGAGATGATTTTATGAAGGACTACATTTCAAGCATCCCATGACATGCCATCATTTCATGCACACCAAAGTATACAACACTCATTACATGACATTGACATTGAGCACTCTACACAACACTCTAGCACTAAAAAATCTAGTGCTCAACACTCAAATTTCAGCAACCTATTGTAGCTCCACTTAAGGGGACCTTAGGAGTTGGTTGAGGCATTTTTATTTCTAGTGATGGACTTGACATGCTTGATTAGTAGTCATGAGATTTGAGTTAGATTCATGTTCCCACTGAGATAGGATCACACATGGATATGCTATTTGAGTCTACTAACTCTACATCACTTCCATCCTAATTTGTAACTCCTTTTCACTCCTCACTATTTTACAGGATTGAGATTATTGGAGATGGTGTTTCTATTAACAACTCCCTAGTATTTGTCATTGGTGAACCCCCTTCTCCTCAGACCTAGGTACACCTCTTTTAAGTTTCATTTTTACAATAACAAATTTCTATTCACAAGTATATAATTATGTGCTCATATTTCCAAATGAATTATATTTTTGTAGGCACGGGTAGTAGAGCATGCTTCTTCTAGTGTGGGCTCTAATTATGGTGGGATGAGAGATGGTTTTGATGCAACACCTACTACTTATAGGGGGTACAAATATGATGGATGTGACACCCACTAGTGCTCAAGTGATATATATATATATATATATATATATATATATATATATATATATATATATATATATATATATATATATATATATATGTATATATATATATATATATGTATGTATATATATATATGTATGTATATATATATATATGTATGTATATATATATATGTATATATATATATATATATGTATGTATATATATATATATATATATATACATACATATATATATATATATACATATATATATATATACATACATATATATATATATACATATATATATATATATATACATACACCCACTAGTGCTCAAGTGATATATATATATATATATATATATATATGTATGTATATATATATATGTATGTATATATATATATATGTATGTATATATATATATATATATATATATGTATATATACATATATATATACATACATATATATATATATACATATATATATATATATATATATACATACATATATATATATATACATACATATATATATATACATACATATATATATAGATATATATATATATAGATATATATATATATGTGTGTATATATATATACATATATATGTATATATATATATATATATATGTATGTATAGATATATATATATATATATATATATATATATGTATGTATATATATATATATGTATGTATATATATATATACATATATATATACATATATATATACATATATATGCATATATATATATATATATATATATATATATATATATGTATAGATATATATGTATATATATATTTAAATCAATTCGATACTAGATACATGCACTTGCATCAATGCATTTAAATTTGTACAAATATTTGAAACTAGTTACCATGTACATATACAGGTATATGTTTAACACATTATTGTATTTTAATTTATAGGGCTCATTTGATACTTTATAGACACATTATTCTCATGAGGGTTGCTCTTTCCATATGTGTCTTGATGACTCTCTAGTTTAGAAAACATGCACGTGTTTACCTTATCATTGATCTTATTGAGACATACATAATTTATAATTTCACATAATTTATGTATATATATTGATCTTTGTAAATGTGTGTTTATGATTCAGTTTTTATTAAACACATGATAGGTTCAATTTATTATTAGATGGGTCATATATGTTTCTAGTTTATGGTCTAGAAGTGGTATACATATATTTTGTTTATGTAATATATGTACATGATTGGTTCAATTTATCATTAGAAATTTGATATACATGTTTCTAGTTTATATGTATATATATATATATATATATATATATTTGTTTATGGTTAGATGTACATGCTTGGTTCAATTTATGATTAGAAAGGTTATAAATGTATTTAGTTTATGGCTAGATTTATATGATTTAAGAAAATGTATATATGTACACATAAACTCCTAAATTCATATAAAATGAGCATGTAATAATTCAATATAAGTCCTACATGTGTAGCATGTAATGAGTTCATGTAAATTTGATATAAATTTCCTAAGTTGCATTAAATGCTCATTCATGTATAATGTATACACATAATTCCTTAGTTACATGTCTGCACATATAAACAAAGTCCTAAGTTACATGAAATGAACATACATTTACATCAAATGTATTAAATGAAATATGAAATATGAAATATCTAAGAAAGTACAAGAAATATAAATTATTAAATGTATCTCAAGTCCTAGAAATATAAAATATTGAAGTATTGGATAACAGATTGTCTTTCTCTTGAAAATGGTCTTAGTCTCGACTCTTAGAAATATAAAATATTAAAGTATTGGATAACAGATTGTCTTTATCTTAAAAATGGTCTTAGCCTCGACTCTTTTCCCAAAGCTCGAGGAACAAACTAATATCAACACAATAAATCTAGGTAGGTGCTTTATCAAAGAACCCCAAATTTTATGTGTAAAACTCCCCTCTAGAATGATTTTCAATCTATTATTTTCCTACAACTATCTTAAAGTATGATCTTAGCTCGTGAGCAACAGAGGAAGAACCAAGTAACCTATAACTATAGGATACTTAGACAAATTTTAGGACTATCTCTAAACTACTATGTACTTCTACATGCACCTAAACTAACTAAATGAAAACACAATGAAAACTAGAATGGTTCCCAAACTAAATGGATCATAGCCCATGTGAAAACCACTATTAGTGACTTTCCAACCAATTCACATTCCATTCCTCAAATAAACTAATAGGCTTGGCTTGGTAGTAAGGTGGCAATGAAAGAATCAAAGTGACAATCAGTCACCTGAACTACTTACCCCAATAACCTATCAAGACTCAGACAATTCCTATCCAATTCATCAATCAACCCTCTCTCCATAACTTCAAGTCTAACTCAGTAGTCCTAGCTATTGGGGGAATATTCTACATAAAATTGTTCATCTTATTTACTTCTCATAAAGTTATATTTATAGGCACTTTAGAGTTCGCCACTTACATTTCATGATTACCACACAGAGCATAGACGTTCTAAAAATAGAATTGACTTATTATTCATCCATTAGAAAGCCTTAGCCTATGAGGAGAATGGAAAATATGGCTAAAATATCAAAAAAATGAGAAAGGAAGAAAGGGTGACACTTGTCACATCTTGTAGGGAGAATGTAACACTTTTGACAAAGTATTATCTCTTCTTTGGAGTTATGGATTTAGCTTTGTAGGCCTTCATTGCATCAATTGCATTCTTTAGCTCCATGACACATAACAAGTGTCCACTTGAAATCTCATCTTGCTACTACTACAAAGCATCTCTCATCTTTCCTCTTTCTATTGATATACAATACTCATATATTTGAATCAAGATAAGGCCCTTTCCAAGCTTAGTCAAACCTTGGTTGACTCTTCTTGATATGTGGCCTTCCTTATCATATTACACCTAGGTGATTCTCTATGTCATTTCCATATGGCCTCATCCCACTACTTCTAATCTCCAACAACTCTAGCTTGCAGTTGTGCAATATTTTGACATGTGGAGCCTCCTACACTACATTTAGATGAATTTTCAAGTCATTTTTATCCTTATAATTTTTGGCCCAAAATGGATTTTTTTGTGGACAAGTGTCATTATTCTAGAGACTTCCTCCAAATTTTTTTGTCCTTCAACATTTGGGCCCAAAACACAACTAGGATCATTTTATCTTTCTTGAATGAATGGTGTGTAACACATTTTAAGCATGTCAATTTCATAATAGATATTACATCAAGTATGCCACATCCTCTTTCTAGAGAGTATGTGAGTACAAGATGAATATTGCCCAAAATCAACCTAAAATTGATTTGGATCCATTTATCTAAGTTGATTTAATGGTGGTCAGCTTGATGCCCTATCTATGCTTAATCGTTAGGCATAACCTTTTGTCTTCCTCTTTGACTATGCGGAAAGCATTAACATTAAATTTTCCAAAAAAATTGTCCTTCAACATATATGCCCAAAATGGATTTGAGTGTGGACAAGTGTCACTATTTTGGAGACTTGCTAAAGAAAAATTTGTCACCCAACATTTAGGCCCAAAAAATTACTAGGGACATTCAATCTTAGCTTTATTGGATGACTAGGAGGAATTGATGAACTAGGCCCATAAATTAATAAGTGGAAGGAGATCTATGGCTCCTGCTACATTGTAAAGATTATATAGTTTTCATTTGGATAAATTGGTGATGAAGCGTAGGGTAGGAGTATGCCCAAAGGAGATTTTCTAGCCCCTAGCTATATAAGTACATAGAAAAAACATGCAAGAAGAAACAATGCAAGATCTAATACCAAATACTATAATTTATTCATAAAAGATAATTGATTATATACAACATACCCAAATTTAAGGCCTTCTGGGTTAGTGCCAAATACAAATAGAAATTACAAAATCAATTTTTCAAGATCCAACAAGATCTAACTTACAAACCAATCTCAGCTAGTCTAGATATACTACTAGATAAGAACGCCAAGAAGAATCCACACTTGTACCCTCAGGTCTACCAAGCAATCCTCTAGTTCCTAAGCCATAGCTCTAGCTCTTAAAATTCACATATATTCTTCATTCCATTCCCATTTAATGAATAAAAGACTCCATAAGACCCATACTTATACCAATATAAGCCATGATTTGGCCCAAAACACAAATTAAATACAAATACATAAATTAAATGCCACAAGTCTGTCTGCAACAACAATTAAATGTCTAAAAATCATTATCCAAGAAAAAATCATGATATCTACTAGATAAAATTAAATTAGAACTCATGCTTTTAACTATAGGTATTAGTTTAGGTCCTCTACAAACCCTTAAATTTGAAAAGGCTGATTCTGCAAGTGGAAGTGTGCATCCATCCTAAAAGTCATGCACAAAAAATTGTCGCGTGAAACTGCTAGAAATTGATACTCTAGGAGAATCACCATATCTCCCAACCTCTAATGAATTAGGACTTTTTCCCATAAAAAAAAAATTTAATCTAGTATCTCTTCAATCCTTGATATTTTCAGCCTGTTATTAATTAAGGATAATTAGTTACATGCCCTACAATAAGCATCAAGAAACCAAAAAACATAGTTTCAGGAGGAAGGTACAAACAACTCAAACTTCAACTCAATTCATCCAATCTCTATGCAATCATGAGGAAAGGATCTCCAATGTGTCTCCAATACATCCCTAACCATGAAAACATAACTCCACCAAAATCCAATCTTTATGCTGCTTGACACTTAACCAAAATCCCTCCAAACATGTAGGATTACAAGCAAGCCTATGATGCTCTTGCATCAAATACCCTAGGTTCAAAAAGATTATCTAGTAACTCAAAGAACATCTTCTAGGATTCAACACATAAATCCCAAATTGGATCTCCACATACATTTCCTCCAAATCTTCAACTTACACAATCTTTCCCTTTTTTTTCTTCTTCTTCTTCACATCCACCATAGGTGTTCCATAGGTTTTCTTTCCATGCTGATCTCCAACCTTCTCAGAATCTGCCAACTCAACTCTACTACCAATACTCAAGTTGCTCCTAGCAAGCTCGTCATTCTAAAAAGGGATCAGGGAAAACTTCCTACCACCTTTCTCAATAGTAAACACATTCCTAACACAATCATGCACAACCCTGCAATCATACTACCAAGGTCTTCCAAGTAATGCCCAATCTAGAAATCAGCAAGGCATTTCTCCCTCACGTCCAAAGCTTCTCACCTTACAACAAGCCAATTTGACAAGGATAAGGATGTCTCAATTTCTTCAAACCAAGTTTCTAAGCCATTTCTTTAGAAACAAGGTTATTAGTACTACCACCATCTATAATCACCTTGCAGACTTTACCACCAAACTTAAAAAAAGAATCCAATGTCCTCTCACCAATAAGTACTCACTAAGCTAGAAAATTGACTCCTTTCTCAGGCTAACTATCCTTGAATACAACCTCATTCAAAATAGTTGTTTTCCTCCCAATTGGACATTCAAAAGATCTATGCCCTTCTTGACTACACTTGAAACAATCACCTCTAAATCCACCTCCACCTGTCCTTCATTTTTGTTCAATAGTTTTTGGTTCACTTTCTTCTTTTGGTTTAGCTTGTGTTGAACTATATTGGTTCTCCTTCCCTCAAGAACTACCTTGAATCTTCCTTTTTAGCTTCTCCTCTACTCTCAATGCATACTAATAAGCATCCTGAACTAAAGAGATATTTAGCATACCAACCTCATCCTGAATATTGAATCTCAAACCATTAATGTACCATGCTGCCTTCTCCTTTGAAAATTCTCTATGCCCAAATTGAATAGTCAACTTGTAGAACTCCTCGATATAATCTTTTATATCCATATCCTTATGTTTTAAATTCTACAACCTCTTAAACAACTCAAGTTCATAATCAATAGGAATTAACTTAGACTATTGGAATATTCAAATATGGAAAGAGTACTTATAAGAGAGGGGGGGGGGGGGGGGGAGAATCATAAGTATCACACTTTAGTCAATAAAACTTCTATCTTAAAGTAAATTGCATGCACGTAAATACATCAAATAAACATGTAACAAAACTCATGCATCAATAACACTTAACACCAAAATTTTGGTAACCCAGAAACCCTCCAGGAATAAGAAGGTAAAACTAGGGTGGGGATGATACCCACAAAAATTTACTACAAAAATATTGTTCAACCACTTCTGATGGTTTGCCCTATTAAAGGCCTACCCTATTAAAGGCTTTACATTGTATTAATAGTGGCCTGGTTAGAGGATTTACAAACACTCAACATGAAGTGTCACCCGGTTAAAGGATTTTAATCACCTAATAAAAAAGATCTTACAAAATAGCTATAAAGCTAACCTATCACCATAAGATTTTCATTCTAATACAATTGCTAGAGAGTATTAGATACAATAAACCTGATAGATTACAATCCTTGATTGCTGAATGCAGGCTCTTTTTCTGCCTTCTCTTGATCTTGATCCTTTATGATCTGATAACTCTTGCTTCTAAAAGTAGATTTTCTTATGCACCCTTATATGTCCTTCCATATATATGTTTACAATGACATTTTTTCTTCCTTATAAAGACTTCAAAGACTTAGGGTTTGATTTGGATCTACGATCCATATTGAATCTCAATTTCTCGCTCAATACTTGTTTTTTACTGATTGGTTGCATGCCTTTATTATTTAACTTATTGGCTGCATTTGAGTTGCATGGGAAAAATAAAATATTCAATTTTATCATTAAATCCCTTGAAGTTTACCTTCTCTTGGCTGCAAAAACTGTTTGCATCATAGTTTGTGCAATTTCAAACTTTTATGTTGATCTACTGAGTTACTCGGCTCCTGATGTATTTTTGATACTTGGCACATGTTGTTTCCTGGATAGCTCAGTACCTGAACAAAACTGTATCACTCGACACATGTTGTACTCGACACTTGTTAACACTCGGCAAGTATTGTACTCGACACTTGTTAACACTCGACACTTGTTATCACTCGGCACTTTATCTTACTCGACACTTAATTTTGATCTTGGTTAAGTGTATTGACACTCAGTTGTCAAATTTATTCTTTAAGCTAACAATCTCCCCCTTTGACATGAGTGGCAAAAACACTTAATTAAGATCCATGTGACTCAGTAATTTATCCTTCATTCAAAATTTACTCCCAAAATTTGCTATCTCCCCCTTTTATCATACTTATCAAAATTTTCTATCTCAAAATTTTCTATCTCCCCCTTTTATTATACTTATCATTTCATTCCTGTACTTAACTCCTATTACTTATTCTCCCCCTTTTTGACACTTATGTCAAGGGTCTTACAATGAAATGCCATACTTAGCCAAAAATGTGCTATTTACTTCAAGGAGTACCTTCAAAGCTACATCCCAATTTGCTAATGTGACATCCAATGTCTTATGCTAGATGGAAATCTCTGCTGCTAGGTGTACAAGTCCATCAGATGAAGAAAGATTGGGGTCTTTCCTGAGGACTGTCTCTGCATTTATCTACTCCTTGTGAAGTAGTTCGAAATGAGGAGTAATTGACGATTGAATTTGTATCAATTTTTCTTTTGTGGTTGCCTCCTCTGCTGCTAAGACAACTAACTCTCTTTGTGTGTGAAGCGATTGGACAAAATGCTTCTCACTCTGAGCTGGATCTGTGGGGAGTTGCATGCTAGAAATTTTCATATTATTTTCCAAGCTCAGTATTTTCTGGCTAGTGTCCTGTGTGAATGTGGAAAAATCACACAACTTGTTCTACAGGGAAAAGATGTTTCCTAGTACAATTTTAACTATTTTAACTTTCTTTGCTAGTTCTTCTTTAGATAGTGCTATATCACCGGATATTTTACTATTTACTTTACCTTGGAACTTCTTTTCTGACCATTCAAGCAATCTAGCATTTGTTTCCTGGTCTTCATTAGTCACCTGGTCAACTATATCAGATAGTTGTTCCATAATTGGTCTTGACTCATCTAGAGATTGTAAGCAAAAAGCTTCTGTGAATACATCTTTAATTTCATTCAATATAAGCTTATGCTTGTATTCCTTTCTTAGTGCTTCTTATCTCCTTCTTTTGTCTAACGCACTCTAAATTTCATTAATCTTTTCTTCAGTAAGAGTGCTAGATTCATAATATGGGATCTTTATTTCTTCATCAAGCTCAAGAAATCCATAGTGAATTTTCCTGACTACCTTTGATGAGCTCAAGCCTAGTGTCCTGATTTGTAGCTATAATACATCTGTGCTCAGTTGCTGAAGAGTTTGTGTTGGAGTACTAGATTTTGTAATGCAACTAGTGTTTATATTGTAGTCTCCTCCTTCTTCTTTGTCTCATCTTTTTCTTTAGCTTGAATATCCCTTTTATGATTGCTAGGTGGGGTTGAACTTGTTGGTTGTTCAGATGTTTCTTTTATTTCCCCTGCTACTATACTCGGCACTTGGAGTGTATAAGTGACTATACTTGGTGGAGGTGGTGGTGGAAGGAATATAATACCAGTAGTTTGTATCGTCGAGGATGGCACTAGTGCTTTTACCTTGACTTCTAGATTCTATAATTCATCAACACTGACCAATATAGGATTTGAACTTAATTTTGCTACTAGTGATGATTGGTCAAGGATTTCCAAATCCTCTATAGTTAATTGATTGATGTTTAGATTTGAAGTATCTATAACATCCTTTATTTTTATGATATTTGCAAGTGTGATGGTGGCATGAGGAGGACTAGGAGGAGATACCTGTATGTCTTGCATACTTTGATCTTGTGGCTCAGCTATATCTTTCTCTTCCTCTTTCTCCTCATTATGTGCCTCTCCTTCCTTTTCTTCTTTACTCTTCTTCTCCACTAGTTCCTTTTCTTTTTCTTTGGTTTCGGATACTTTCTTTTCCTTTGTCTTGGCACTTGCCTCTGCCTTATATTCTTCATTATATACATCTTCAATTTTCTTGTAAACTATTTTCCACAATCTTGTGGATTTAGTAACTACCTCTTCAATTTTATTCTGCAATATGTTGAATGCTCTATACTTGGCAGTGAATCTGTTATTATGCCTTTTTACGGCATTTATTATCTGATCTTTAGTCAAATCAGGCAACAATCTTGCTAATGTTGACTCCCTTATTTCTTTTTCCATTTGTAAACAAAAATGCCATTTATCCTCTACAATTTTATACAATTCTCTTGGCATAGATTCATCTAATTCTAGAGGTGTGTGTTTATACTCAGCCATCATAGCATACACAGATTCCTCTAATTTATTTTGCTCTTCTTTGGTGAGCTTAGAAAAATTCAGGTTCTTTAGACCTTTTAAATCATTATTTCTAATTTTTCAACATAATTTATCAACAGTAGTCTGGGGTTTGTGTCTTACCACTTGAAATTGACTATTGTCCTCTGACTCTGTTTTCTCCTCATCTGTTTCAGGCTAGGGAATAAATTTCCTTTTCTTTGACTCAGCAGCAGTCTTCTTTGATTCTTTCTTCTTTCCTTTTGCCTCCTCTTGGGCTCTTTGTGTTGCAGCCCTTATGGTAGGTCTCTTTGGTGCAGGGGCAGCTACTTTCCTCCCCTTGATTTAGGAGCAAAAGGAGTTGTGGTCTTTCTCTTAACTGGTGCTTCCTTGGCTTCTTCTACCTCAGCGCTTTCCTCTTTGTCTTCTCCTAACCCTTGAGTCTGACCTTGAAGTTTATCTCCTTCTTTTTCAATGTCTTCTCCCTCTTCTTCTGTTGTTCCTTCTTCTTCTTCCATGCCAAATTTTCTTTTGATTTGTCTCACCATTTTCTCTTTCTTCTTTACTGTTGAAGCAGTCTTCAAATCTATTATCACCTTTGATTTGACAACATCACAAGTTCCAAATATTTTGCATTTTTATCAGCTTCTTCTGCAAGTAGAGCTGTTATTGCTATAGAGGCTTGATCAATATCAAGTTCATAACCTAGTGGCCTAAGCCATCTTACTCTAGGTATAACTGCTTGTATGTAAGTATAATCTATATCTACAAGAAAACAAATATCTTTTTGATATTTCTCTGTCAATGAGACTGGAATTCTCATTCTTTGTTTCATGGACTTTTTGAAGTCCTCAAAACAACCAGTCATTTGGGCATCAAAATTTTCACCCATCTATTCAATGTATCCACTAATTTGTTCAACAATTGTTTTATCTGGATTCCATCTTAGTTTACCCATAGAAGGAAATTCTTTCATCAGATAGAAAAACATGCACATCAAAACTGATCCAAATTTGCATTGAGCTCCCTTGCTCTTCCTTATAGCTCCCAGATTTTCATTAATTTGTTGAAACATGAGCTCTGCCAAATCATAAGTGTGATCCCTTTTGATTATCTTGTATGCAACATCAACTGTTGTACAAGGTACACTGTTTAACCTGCTTGATTGATAGAATTTATGTGAAATGATTCTCATAGCAAAATCTAGTAGGGGATCTGTGACTGTGTCGATAGTCATTCCTCTATTGTTCCATTTGGCACCTATATTTTTCTCTATTACTTCCCTTTTGTCACTTCGCAGGGTCTTTGGCCGATCTAGGGTTGGAATACCAGTAACCCTATGAACAGTTTTCTTGGTGAATTTTACTGGCCCTGACTCTAACCAAAAAGCTCTGTCATGTATTCGGCTCAAAACTATCCATACCCATTTAGTTTTGAAAATAGTCAAAAATGCTAGGGTTTTGGTCAATCCTTTTCTTTCTATTATTGAAAACTCATTTTTCAGTACTTTGTTTTCACATAGTTTATCATATGTATTATGAAATTCTAAGTCTCATATGGCACCTATTTTGCAATTATAACATCTGCAAACATCTTGGACCATAACAAATTTATCCAAAATAACTGATAATGCACCTACAGGATCATTCTTTTACACTACTTCTGGAATGGGCTTAAATTTAGGTTGTTTAACTTCGTTGCTGACCAACTGAACTTCATGACTCTCTATACCCTTAGTGGTTCCTGACCCAGATGCCATTGTTTTCCAAACTAGGGTTTATAATTTAAACAAGTTTATAAGTCCTACGTAGCTCGGCACTTAAGTAAAATACCTTAAATCGATGAAATTTGTCTTGAATCACTGTTGAAATCTTCACAAATGGCTTCTGAGCTGATCTTGATCTTCTATGCTCTTTTTGGCATTGATTCTTGTTCGAATGGTGGGAAAATGATCGAAAATCAAATTTATGTACCCTTCAAAATAGAGTAATAAATGCTTTGTAAACTGCCAACTGTCTACTTGGCATTTGAAAAGTTTTGTCATGACTTGGCTCCCATTATGTTTTACTTTACTCGGCTCCTATTGATATTTCATAACTCGGCATCAACTATCAACTCGGTTGTTGTTAGCAACTCAGATCCTGAAGGCAACTTTGACAAATCTTTATAAAAGTTGTCAATTTTGACTTAGCATCTTTGTTTGTGCTGATTTCATTTTTGCAGTTCTTATATGTCTTGGGACTGATTTATGATGTAACTTGGTTTATCAATCCCTAACACTTGTTCTTTGCTTAATTTGATGAAGTGTGATCACTTGACCTATTAGGTGAAGTGATCTCTGTACTTGATGTGCTAGACTCATCTTTCTTCCTCCGTGTCTTATTCATTTCACTTCTGATATGTCCAACATCTATCTTTGCCTTTCCATTGCTAAACTCAAAACTTGATGCCTTTGACCTTGTTGGGAAATTCCTGCTGACATGACCAATTTTTAAGCAACTAAAACATGTGGTTTGACTCAACCATCTTTTGTAGTTCCCTCTAAAATGTGTTCTTATATAGTTCTATGGGATATGTCCATATTCTTGACAATAGTAACAGCTATACCTGGTGTTGTAATCCCAAAATTCATAGTTTGATGTCTTTGCTGATTGATTTACTGTCCACATAGACTTTGGTCTACATTCAAAAGCTCTATGTCCATACTTTTTGCAATTATAACAATGTCCATCAAATCTTGATGTCTTGATAATTTGGGTTCTGCATTCATATGCTTGATGACCTTGTTTCTTGCATTTATGACAATGATTTATGCTTTTGGGTTTGTGATGTTGATGGGCATTCTTACTTCTACAGACATTAGATGTATGTCCTTTCTTTCCACAGAAATGACATGTAGGTTTAACATCTTTACCTTTTTCACTTCTTTGTTCTACACTCTTTGATGATTCTCCAAATTCAGTGCTGTTATATCCAAGCCCTATTGTATCATGGGTTGATCTTGGAGATTTCAGTATTTGCTCAAAATATTTGATGGCTTCACTTGATTTGTTGAGATTTTCTGCCACCTCTCTTTCTCTGTTCAATTCATTCTGCATTTGTTCCTTCTACATCTTCAAAATAGAGATCTCAATATCTTTCATATTGAGTTCATGATGAAGATTCATCATTTGAGCAAGTGTATCCATCTGCATGTTTGAGATCCTTGTCAATTCAGTATATTTTTCTTCAAGTCTGTTTGCAAGATTCCTCTTGTCATTTTCCATCATGACCTTATCATCAACTGCTCTTTTCTTTTGTTTAGTAATTTCACATATCATTATAGCCTGTGATTCATGTTCCATCTTGAGAGATCTTATCTCATCTGCTTGAATTTTATTTTTCTCCATTAGTTCTACTATTGCTGCATCAAACTCTTTAGTGTCTCCACTGGAAAATATGTTGGTGGTATCAATCTCCTTGTAATGTATATCATTTTCAGCTATGGCTAGATCCTTCCTCTTTTTTAATGAGTTTCTCAATTTATTTCTAAATTCCTCCAAGCTATGCAGAGAAAGTTGCACATCTATCACCTAATTTTCAATGATCTTTCCAAGTTTGAAAGCTTCCATCTTTAGATCTTTTCCTCCAAGATGTTAGGCTTATCCTTGTGAGAACCTAGCTTTCTCTGATACCAATTGTTGGAATATTCAAATATGGAAAGAGTACTTATGAGGGGGGGGGGGGGGGGGGTGAATCATAAGTATTACACTTTAGTCAATAAAACTTCTATCTTAAAGTAAATTGCATGCATGTAAATACATCAAATAAACATTAACAAAACTCATGCATCAATAACACTTAACACTAGAATTTTGGTAACCTAGAAACCCTCCAGGAATAAGAAGGTAAAACTGGGGTGGGGATGATACCCACAAAAATTTACTGCAGCAATATTGTTCAACCACTTCTGATGGTTTTCCCTATTAAAGGCCTACCCTGTTAAAGGCTTTACACTGTATTAAAAGTGACCTGGTTAGAGGATTTACAAACACTTAACATGAAGTGTCACCTGGTTAAAGGATTTTAATCACCTAATCAAAAGGATTTTACAAAATAGCTATAAAGCTAACCTATCACCATAAGATTTTCATTCTAATACAATTGCTAGAGAGTATTAGATGCAATAAACCTGATAGATTACAATCCTTGATTGCTGAATGTAGGCTCCTTTTTTGCCTTCTCCTAATCTTGATCCTTTGTGATCTGATAACTCTTGCTTCTGAAAATAGATTTTTTTATGCACCCTTGTATGTCCTTCCATATATATGTTTATAATGAAATTTTTTCTTCCTTATAAAAACTTCAAAGACTTAGGGTTTGATTTGGATCTACGATCCATATTGAATCTCAATTTGCTGCTCAATACTTGTCTTTTACGAATTAGTTGCATGCTTTTATTATTTTTCTTATTGGTTGCATGTGAGTTGCATGGGAAAAATAAAAGATTCAATTTTATCATTAAATCCCTCAAAGTTTACCTTCTGTCGGCTGCAACAATTGTTTGCATCATAGTTTGTGCAATTTCAAACTTTTATGCTGATCTACTGAGTTACTCGGCTCCTGAAGTATTTTTGATACTCGACACATGTTACTTCCTGGATAGCTCAGCACCTGAACAAAACTATATCACTCAGCACATGTTGTACTCAGCACTTGTTAACACTCGGCACTTGTTGTACTCAGCAATTGTTAACACTCGGCACTTGTTATCACTTGGCACTTGTTATCACTCGACACTTGTTATCACTCAGCACTTGTTATCACTTGGCACTTTGTCTTACTCGGCACTTACTTTTGATCTTGGTTAAGTGTATTGACACTCAGTTGTCAAATTTATTCTTTAAGCTAACATAGACTCCAATTTAGTCACCATTAGTTTCCATGTAGTGATCTTCATTTCACTTTCCTCTTCTCTATCTCTTTGTAGTTCTTTCCACCAAGGAGCAACATGTCCCTTTAGCTTAGTTTGTGTCAACCTTACTCTGAGTGGATCCTCAATATCCTCAAGCTCAAAGTATTCTTCCAATTCACCAATCTAATTAATCAGGTCTCCAAGATTCTATTGGGACTCGAAATCGAAGCCTCGATTTTGAGTACCATTGAGAAATCAAGCCTTATAAATGCTTTTTGATGCATATGTACCCTGTTGCCCATTTGAGGTATAAGAGGTGTTTAATTTTTTAACACCTTGCATTTAATGCATCTATGCATCCCATGAAGATGAATTTCCTTTCCGAGCTATTTTGTGAAGTCCTATTTTGAGCAATGTCCAACTCTGCATTTTCACCTAAGTGTCAAACAACAATAGGAACCTTGTTTTCAATTGAATATCTTGCACCCAGAAATGTTTAATGACTCACTTCTTTGGAAGTGTTTAGTATCCATACTAGAGAACCTATATTTCAGATTTTGAGTCATTTTGAATCCGTTTGACTATGTTTTGAATCCCTCAAAGTTGATCATTTATTGTTGTCATACTAATGTGAGTCATTCTAAATTTTGGGAAGCCCTGTTTGACTTGTCATAACTTTGACCTAGTTGACCAAAATAATGAAATCCTTTTTTTTTGCCTTATAGTTGTCAGAGACATGCTACATTTCAAGTTTGAGATTATGAAAAATCCATTTGATCAATTTTCAAATGTGATTCCAAACTGATGTCAAGAAAAGAAAATTGGTTAGTACCCCTGTTTGGGATGTTATAACTTGAAATCCATGATAGGTGAGATCGAATACATTGTACCACTATGTTCCATACTAAAAATATTTTAAGTGTGCCAATTTTCAAGTCTTGACAAATTTGTCTGCACAATTTTTTAGGTCCATTCCATTTGCAAAAAGTTCTTTTTTGGCATTGTTTCTAGTCTACAAATTCTAAGTAGCCCACTTTCACTGCTCACCATTTATGCCTAGTTATTTGTCATGAACCCAAATCATAGATCAATATCCTCCTCATGAAAATGAACCAACATCCTAGTTTTCATGCCCCCAAGTGTTGGTTTACCTAGTTTTCAAAGCCAAATCCAAACATGTTTTGTGGTTCTCTGACATGTTTATTTGCAGGTAATTTTGAGAGGCAAACTTCAACAGTTAATATCTTTTGACTGAGAATTCATCATGAGATGATATTCAACAGGGTAGGAGTATGTAGAACAAAAAATTAGTGTGCCTATTTTTAGAGCCCGATTCAGTGTTCTGGTTAGTTCTTAAGGCCAGTCAAAGGACCTCCTGGCACAAAGTCGACAAGCTCTAGATTAATGATAAAAATAGTTTTTAATGGCAAAGCATTGATTGAATTTGAATCTAGTCAATGTTGGATGTTTAGTAGGGCAATTTGAGAACTCAGTTGTTCGAAAATAAAAAAAGTTTAGTCGGACCTACTTTGGGGCCCAACTAAATTCATCTAATTGCATAGATATGAACCTAGGGTTAGATGAGTTTTTAAAGGGGTAATGTTACAATGTTTTTAAAGTCATCATACAATGTGCAATATACATATAGCATTTTAACTCCATTTTTAAGTAAGGGACCAATTTATGGTAGAGATCAAAAAGCTCCAAGATTACAGGGGAGGAAGGCATCAAAATGAAGAAGCCAGTCATATCTTGCATATTTGGGGGCAGTTGAATTCATTTATGTCATCTCCATATCCTAGGCAAGATTCTCTATAATGTGGCGATATGGGAATTAGCATACTGTCAATAGTTAGTTCAAAGATTTATTATAATATGAGTAGTTTCATAGCCTTAAGACTAATGGAACCATCGAATTACTTTTTTGTTAAAATATTTATGTTACTCCCATGTTATACTGTGTCAGTGGGGTCCTTTATGTGGAAACTAGGAGGACAAATATAGGTTTCCCAAGGATTGTAAAATACACAATCTAATCTTCTATTTTCATAAATGGTGAAGTAGGGGTGGCAATCCAAAAGGAAGCCGCAACATGCAAAAGGTAGAGGAGATCTATTTGAAGAGGAGGTGACAACAAAATTCATTATTTCCTTGAAAGGAGAGGCATCAACAATTAAAGAAACCCAAGCACACCAATAGAGAAAATCTATGTAGAAGGAGGGAGCTTCCATGTTAAAAGAGAAGTTGATAGCTAGGTAGGGGAGCAGTCAACACCATGGAAGCAACCAAAAAAAAAGGGAAGCTATTGTATGTTAAGTGCAATTTGGGTAAGTAAATAACTCTACACAAGATGAAGAAACCATTATAGAGCAAAGGCATGAGAGGAGATGTCCACACAAAAAGAAGAAGAAGCACAAAACAAGGCAGTTGATGCCATGGAGAGTCCAGTTAGTGGCATGTGAAGCAGGCATTCACATAAGCATGAAGAAGCCCCTTGCAAGGAATACCATGATGGAAGAGATAGAAACATTTGAAAGAAGCTGCATATAACTTGAGAAGGTAGGGCAATGAAAATATAGGAGAAATGCCACTGGCTTTATTGCTCAAAGTTTTTAAATGGCGATCATCACTCTTCATCTTCATCGCACAGTTACATTAGCAAGGGAACTATCTACATATTCACATTTATCCTTTTATTCTTCAATCGATGTAATTTAAAACTCCCTAGTCACCCCCTTTCAAACTGGCCAAAACCACTTATGTGGCTTTAATCATTAATCTTTACTGGCCTCACGATGGATGGTTTCTCATTAAAGGGTTTCAAACTCAAGATCAGTGTATTCTACACTGTACTCTAATAGTTCTAATGAGCAACCCTACAATGTTCCTAGGATGTGATTATAGCCATTGGATCATTACAATCAAGTGCTCTAATCCCTAGCATACCTAGGAGGAGAAGATTGATTATTTTGTAAAAAGACTCTTGCAAATGTTATTGGCAATGACTTTGTCTTATGTTGATATTTCTCATGAAGTAATGGCTAAATTGCCACCAAATATTATCAAGAGCTATGAAGTACTTGGAAGAACATCGTAGATTTTCTAGGAAGGAGGCAAAAGCCTGACTTCTGATTTTCAAGAGAAAATTGATGAGACACTAGAGGAGATAACCCCACATTATGTTTTAAAACTATTGTCGTTGCCACTTGATGATCAACATCAGACTCAACAAGAATAGGTGTCTTCTATAGTAGAGGTAGCTTATGTATGGAGGTCTATGCCAAGAATAGCATGCATAAAGAGTATTTTCCATTCTATTGCAAAAGGATTTATTCTATTTCATTAGTCCCACATTAGGGTTATGACAAGCATTTAATACTTCAAATACCAAATAGCTCAGTGAAGTTGATGTCTTGAAGATGGTGGCTTTTGTAAGCTATAGGCTATTTTGTGGGGCTTGACCTAATCATTGACCACTGGAGGTCATTAGAGATAGCTTTTGAGCTAGCACGTTGACATCATCCCCAGAAAAGTTGAAAATATGGCAAGGTGCTATGTTGCCACAAGAAAATGGAAAATTTTTATTATAGTGATACCAATTGTTGGAAATAATCAAGACTAACATGGTTATTGAGAGGGGAGGGGTGAATCAGTAACTCTAAAACTTTAATTCAATTTCTACATAATAATATTTTAACCATTCATCCATCTGCTTTACTATATGCATGACAAGATAAACATCTGTAACACATGAACACACAGATTTGGTGACCCAGAAACCTTCCAATTAGAAAGTAAAACTGGGGTGGGGATGATACCCACAAAACTTCAATACTACAGTATAAATTTGGCCAGTTAAGGCTTGCAATGATCACTTCTGATGATCTTCCCTGTTAGGAGCAAGTAGGATTGCTAGATCCACCTTGTTAAAGGATTTACAAACGTACAATGAAGTATGCACTCTGTTAGGAGATTTACAAACGATTGCTAAATCTACCTAGTTAAAGGATTTCAAAAACTAATTCACCTATTAGGATGAAGCAGTGGATCTAATTGCAACTAATTTCTAATAAGATCCTTTGTGCTTTGATCACCTGATGTGACAAATATATCTTTTCTGCATCAATGTTGACCTTGATGTATTCCTCTGTTCTGCTAGTGATTCGCTTTTCCTCTTCTCAAATTATTGCAACACAACACAATCAACTATATTCCAAATTTCATCATTTCAAATGATATATATCATTCCAATATTTACACTGGAAAGGTCGACCAAACACAAGTGAACAAATATTACTGAGTCTGCCAGATGGTGGGAAACTCGAGTTCCACAAACTGACTTGGTGACCTTCTGACACTCGGCATCCACTGCAATACATTGCATTGTCATGCACTCAGTAAGAGTAGAAGTATGGTCCATACTAATCATTCTAAGTAGCTTAGAACTTGGTAACCATTGGTGACTTGGTGAATATTGTGTCACTCGGTAAAAACTGAATCCATTGATAACCTTCTTCACTTGGTAAATACTGATTCCTTCATTTATCTTGTTTACACGGTAATCACTGACTGCTCTGCTCGGTAACCACTAACTACTCGGAGAACACTGTTCTGCTCGATACCCACTAACTACTCGGAGAACACTGTTCTGCTCGGTAACCACTAACTGCTCGAAGAACACCGTTTTACTCGGTAACCACTAATTGCTCAGAGAATACTGTTTTGCTCACTAACCACTAACTGCTCGGAGAACACTGTTTTGCTCGGTAACCACTAACTACTTGGAGAACATTGTTCTGGTCGGTAACCACTAACTACTCAGAGAACACTTTTCTGCTTGGTAACCACTAACTGCTCGGAGAACACTGTTCTGCTCGATAACCACTAACTGCTTGCCTACGGATTTTATAAGGTAACCGTTGAATGCTCGGTGTGAACTGTAGACTAGGTGATGAGCTCGGTAAGCATTTAGAATTGAATAGGTGTTGTGACTAATGACAAATATATCATAATTCTAACAATCTCCCCCTTTGGCATTAGTGACAAAAACACTTATGAGCCAAAAATTATGTACAATATCTGACATACTGACAACTGATTCTGCTGAATATACATGACTTCCTTACATATGACTCCCCCATACAATATACACAAGGTATTTACATGAGCTATATGATTTTCATTAATAGTATCTCTTTGTTCATTTTTTACATTTATCTCACCAATAACTCTTTCTAAGTATATCTTTCTCCCCCTTGTTGACAATAATGCCTAAGACTAAAGAAAATGTATTTACATACAAACACCAAAATGTGAGATAAACTCTGAATGTACCTGAAGAATGAGTTGTAGAGTCTTCTCCCAATTCTCTTGCAGGATTTTGCATGTGGATAGAGCTATCTGAACTTCTGCAGATAGTTCAATCACATGATCTGCAATGGAGAAATTGTTTTCATGGACCAATGTTTTTGAATGGGCAATGTGCTTTTCCATTGTGTCCATGATGGGAAGGATCATATTCTAAATATCTAACAATGTAGATCAGATCCTTGACTCTTCTCTCAACAATTCTACTTGTTTTTCTAACAAAAATTTGATTATGAGGTGATGAGATGAGGTTGAATTGGGGTCAAGCTTCAGGTTTTGTGCGCTTGCCTTCAGATCCTCATCTATCTTATTCAATTGTTCTCTTATCTCCTTGGTATACTCGGTAACATCACAAAGCTTAGCAAAAAGAGATGTTACATTATTAAAAGAATTTTCAATGTTGGCCAAAACTAAGGTTAATTCAACCTGTTTTATTGCTATGTGCTGAGTAATGTGCTCAAGCACCTTATGATCAAATTTCTTTTCTGACTTCTCTATCAATTTTTCTTGACCGGAGGTGTCCTCATTGAATTTATTGACTACCTCTTCTAATTGTAGCAAAATGTGTTGAGAAGTATCAACATCAACACCTATAGCCTCTATAATTATATTTTTTGCTTCATCAATAAATTTAAACTCTCCATCTCTCTCATTCCTTAGTTATTTCTGCTTTGCCTTTAGTTCAATGCACTGACTGAGCAGTCTTAGTTCATCAACTAAAGCAGTATCCATATCTATCTTTGGAATGACAATTTCAGTATCCAAGTCTACATCCTCATCAATTGCCTTGCCTGTAAGCAGAAGTTTTAATGGAGTCTTTGGTTTTTTTGTTGTACTAACATCTTTGTCTTTGATAACAGAGACAATGGTTGATGAGGTTGGACTGGCTATCAAAATTGGAATAGGACCAACTAAAGGAAGACTAAGAGAGGGGCTAAATGTATCCAAAATTGATATACCTCCTAGAATTGATGTACATACTATAATATTTACAATTGAAGAGCTTATTGGTGCAAAAATTGGTGCTAATGTAGCTGAAGTTGACAAAATTGGAGAGCAAACTGGAAAACTTACTATACATACTACAAGAGTAATAGATAATTCTGATGTGGTGACTCCTGCAGTGGATGACTCGATAACTGAAGAAGTTTCCTGTAGCTTGGTAGATGAAGTGGAGGTATGTAGCTTGGTAGATGAAGTGGTAGACAATTCCATTGATGATACTTGGAGCTGAGATGTGGCAGGTGCAGATGATATATCTGATGAAGTTCTGACCAAACCTATCGAAGCTAACTCCAACCTTGATGATATCACAGTGTTAGGTGGAGAGTGAGGAAGAGATGCAATAACTGCAGCTGGAATTTTCACAAGGTCATCTGCCTCTTCAGCTTCTTCCTCCTCGTCTTCTTCCTCCTTATCTTCCATCAGTGCATGCAGCTCTCCTAGTAAGACTGTGGCGGATGGAGTGCTATCAAGCTCATCATCACTGTTGCTGTCATCACCTTTGATTACTACTGGGTCTACACTGGGCATATGTAGATGATAGATGTTTTTCCACATGTTTGTAGCATCATTTACAACATGTTCAATGTCTTTAATCAAAATCAAACAAGTGTAGAATCTAATCATCATTTTACCTTCATCATTTTTCATTTCAACTTTTACTTCTGCTCCAGTGAGACTTGGTCGGAGATTCTTCAGAGATTTCTCATAAATATCTTTTACCATTTGGGTGGCTAACTCCCATCTCAGTTGCAATCTCTCTAGTAGTTCTTTTGAGATTTGAAGGGCAATCTAGTCTGGGGAGTATTTCCATTTACCCATCTTGCTGAGTACTAGTTTCTCAATCTACATTTTCTCAGCATCAGTTATAGTTTCAAATTTCAATGCTTTGAAATTTGTGATGCCAGCTCCTTCCTCCAATTGTTTGAGCCTTTTCTCGAATGTGGGTGTAGGCCTAACTAGTATAGGTTCCTGGTTACCTTTCCTAGTTCTTCTAGTGAATATTGTAGTAGGCTTCTTCTTGGGTTTGGTAATGATTACCTTACCTTTCTTCTTTGGTTGTTCCTCTGCAAATTCTTCTTCTCCTTCTTCTTCACCTTCTTCTTCTTCTCCTCTTCCTTCTTCTTCTCCTTCTTCATCTTCACCTTTTCCCTTAGTGACCATAAGAGAACCAGTAGAAGTTTTCAATTTTTCTATTTTTCTCTTGCCCTTGCTTATGGCTTGTGGTAGCTTGATTTCAAGCTCAATTCTGGCCTTAGCTTCTTCATAGGTTCCAAAAATTGGTTGCCTTAGGTCTACTGACTCATTTACTAGTGCCTCTATGATGTCTCTGGTTTCATCAATATTTACCTCATAAGGAAGAGGTTTTACCCATGCAACTCGAGGTCTGACTGCCTGAATGTATACCTTGTCATAGTCAACCATGAAGCACACATCATCTTTGTAATCCTCAACAAGCTTAAGAGGGATTCTAAATCTATTATTCATTCTTTCCTTGAAGTATTCAAAATAATTATCCATAATACTATCAAAATTTTCACCCATCTTTGCTACAAACTCATTTATTTGATACAAAACTAGAATATCTTTCCTCCATACAACTGTACCTTTTGAAGTGAAAAATTTCTATACATAGAAAAATAAACAAACTAACAAAGAACCAAATTTACAAGAGTTAGTTTTTGAGGTTCTTATACTGTCCATGTTTTTATTAAGTTGTTTTAGCAACACATCTGCTAGATCAAACTCCATGTTTTTCTTCACAACCTTATAGGCTAAATCTACAGCCTCACAGGGCATGTTGTTCAATCTACTGGAACTATACATCTTATATGCAATTAAATAGAGTCTAAATATTAACTCTGCATTAGATACATTGTTAGGTTTTAATCCTTTGCCATCCCATTCGGCTAAGGTTAACTTCTGAAGTTCATCCCGACTTAAGGTTTTAGTTGTTTTTGATTTGCTTAACATTGGCAAACCCGTGATCCTATGAATCATTTTCTTTGTTATCAATATGGGTTGCTCTAACCATAAATGACCATTATACACATGGCTTAAAATGTATCTTATCCATTTCATTTGCAAGTTCCTTGGTAGATGTGGGATATGGGTCAAACCTTTGGTTTCCAGATGTTTGAATTCGGGTTTGAGGGTTCCATCCACACACAACTCGACTAAGGCATTATTCATATCTAGTGTCCCTATTTATTGAATAGTGCATTTGAAATGAGTATGACTATCATTTATAAGAAGTACCTTTGGTGGAATTTTTGATTGAGCTCCATGAGGGTCGAGCGATTCAGCTATGGCAGGAACGAGGTTGAAACTAGGTGCTTTCCATTCTACTCCCTTCACAAGCATTTCAGAGCCTCTTTTTGCCTTGTTGCTGCTGGTGCTTGCAGATGCCATTGCTACTCGGTGAGTGAATGATTTCATTAGACAAATTCTTCACTAGAAAATCACTTCAAATCGCTTGAACTCACTTTCGCACACTTGGAAACTCTTCGCTTTGTATATTCTGAATTCACGGTGAAAAATGAGATCAAACTCTACCTTTTTGATGAAAAATCTGCCATTAATGTTCGAGTACGAAGGTAGCTGAGATGACAAAGGGTTTGTCAGATAGTCACCGACTTACTCAGTAAACCTTGCAACTTGGTAAACAAACAAATCTTTCATATTACCGACCTAGCTCGGTTAAGTCTAAAACCAACCTTGCTTGGTAAAATGCATCACAGTGAACTATGTCTTGTATCTGAAATACTGATTTGTTATTTGCACCTCTACATTCTGGAACTACTTAGGATATTTCTTGAAGATGCAGTCCCTGGTCCTTCTTGATGAGTCTAATTAGAAATGATGGAGTCACCCACTTCTTGAGTGACATAGTAATTATTTAAATTTTTTGGCTCAGTAGATTTTGGAATCCACTGTTGTCTCATCTATTTTTGAATGTTGTCAGCTCTAACTTTCTTTTCATCTTCAATTCTTCCTATATTCATGCAATTTTTGGATATATGACCAAGTTTGGTACATGTATAACATCTTATAGTAGTATCCCTTTTTCTTAGGTGATGCCTTGCATAGTTTATTCCAATGTGCCCATATTCTCCACAATAGTGACATCTGCACCAAGTATTGTAGTCCCAACCAAATAATGCATTGACAATTTTTTCTACTAGATTAAATGATTTAGATCTACATTCAGATTCCTTGTGACCTTGTTTCTTGCATTTGTGACATTTTCCCTCAAACTTTGGTTTCACTTTGCATTCATTTGCTTTGTGACCATGTTGATTGCAATCATAGCATTTACCATTGAATTTTCTTTTACCATTGCTCCAACATCTGTTAGATGTATGACCTAACTTTCCACAGTGATTGCAAGTAGGTTTTTTATTCTTTTGGGTACCCTGTTTGGAAGATTCACCTTCTGCATTGTATCCAAGGCCTACTTTACCTTTTTGTCTATGAAGATTCTGCTCATTTTTCAAATTCAATTGATCCATATCTACTTGAGATTTTATGACCATTTCATTGACTTGTTTTTCAACATTTAAGTCATTTTTCAAACTTTCATTGATTTGTCTTTCAGATCTTAGATCACTTTGCAAACTTACATTGATTTGTCTTTCAGTGATTAAATTATTTCTCAAACTTTCATTCTCAGATCTTAGAATCATAATTTCTTCATTTGCATTAGATAGTTGTCCTGTAAGATCTTCATGCTGAAGGGATAGATTATTTCTTACCTCTAAGTCTTCATTTTCCTTGTTTCTCTGTTCCAAAACTTCACATAACCTGATGGATTGGACTTCTTGTTCTCTTTTGAGCTTTCTTACTTTTTCCTACAGAGAACCATTCTTTGCTAGGAGTTCCTTTATTGCTTCATTAGCTTCATTTGAACTACATGATGGTAAAAGGTCTTCAATCCTTTCTTCAATATAATGATAATCATTCATTTGTCTTGCAAGTTCCTTCCTTCTTTTCAGGGATTGAGAAAGATGCTCCTTTGCTTCATTGAATTGAGTCATGGCCATTTTCAGATCTAGTTTCTCATTCTCAATAGATTTGTCAGGTCTGAATATCTCCATTGTCCTTGATCTTTTCTCAAGTTGTCAAACTTTTATCTTGAGAACCACAAAGCTCTGATACCAATTGTTGGAAATAATCAAGACTAACAAAGTTACTGAGAGGGGAGGGGTGAATCAATAACTCTAAAACTTTAATTCAATTTCTGCATAATAATATTTTTACCATTCATCCATCTAGTTTACTGTATGCATGAAAATATAAACATTTTTAACACATGAACACATAGATTTGGTGACCCAAAAACCTTCCAATTAGAAAGTAAAACTAGGGTGGGGATGATACCCACAAAACTCCAATACTACAATATAAAGTTGGCTGGTTAAGGCTTACAATGATCACTTCTGATGATCTGCCCTGTTAGGAGCAAGTAGGATTGCTAGATCCACCTTGATAAAGGATTTACAAACATACAATGAAGTATGCACTCTGTTAGGAGATTTACAAAATACTGTTAAATCTACCTGGTTAAAGGATTTAGAAAATTGATTCACCTGTTAGGATGAAGCAATGGATCTGATTGCAACTAATTTCTAATAAGATCCTTTGTGCTTTGATCACCTGATGTGACAAATATATCTTTTCTGCATCAATGTTGACCTTGTTGTATTCCTCTGTTCTGCTAGTGATTCACTTTTCCTCTTCTCAAATTATTGCAACACATCACAATCAACTATATTGAACATTTCATCATTTCAAATGATATATACCATTCCAATATTTACACTGGCAAGGTAGGCCAAACACAAGTGAACAAATATTACTGAGTCGGCCAGATGGTGGAAAACTCGAGTTCCACAAACTGACTTGGTGACCTTCTGACACTCGGCATCCACTACAATACACTGCATCATCATGCACTTGGTAAGAGTAGAGGTATGGTCCATACTAATCATTCTAAGTAGCTTTGAACTCAGTAACCATTGGTGACTCGGTGAATATTGTGTCACTCAGTAAAAAATGAATCCATTGATAACCTTCTTCACTTGGTAAATACTGATTCCTTCATTTATCTTGTTTACACAGTAATCAATGACTGCTTGGAGAACACTATTCTTCTTAGTAACCACTAACTGCTTAGAGAACACTATTTTGCTCAATAACCACTAACTGCTCAGAGAACACTGTTCTACTTGGTAACCACTAACTGCTCAGAGAACACTATTCTGCCTGATAACCACTAACTACTCTGAGAACACTATTCTGCTTGGTAACCACTAACTGCTTAGAGAACACTGTTCTACTCAGTAACCACTAACTGCTCAGAGAACACTATTCTACTCGGTAACCACTAACTGCTTGGAGAACACTGTTCTTCTCGTTAACCACTAATTGCTTGCCTGTAGATTTTATAAGGTAACCGTTGAATGCTCGGTGTGAACTGTAGACTAGGTGATGAGCTCGGTAAGCATTCAGAATTGAATAAGTGTTGTGACTAATGATAAATATATCATAATTCCAACAATAAGTTCAATTATTCATTCTTCTATTAATGAGTTGCATTATGTTGAAAGCATAACTAGCTATGAAGCGAAAATGCACTCATCTCAATATGAGGATGAAGTAGCTAGAAGAAATGTGTCAAGTGATGAAGGTGAAGATGGTAATCCATCATATTGTGAAAAAACATCATGTGAAGACAATGTCGAGAGTTGTTGCTCGAGTCAAGAAGAGGACAGTGTTAGTATATGTTTGTCTTCATGTGAATCAGATGCAAATTGGGAAGAAGAAAGAAATGACGGAAGTACGTACTATTATGAAAGTAAAGCTATAAGTTCTTTTTCTAAATTTGAAAGTAATGTTCCATTTTACTGTTATATAAGGTAGCTTCAGGTTGAAGGTTGTGAAGCAGATTTTTCTATGCCATATGAAGATAAAAGGATTATTTATAAGGATGGATTACCTAATTGTGTAGATGAGTGTCATGAGGATGAATGTAGTGATAATCAATATATAAGTGATCCTAACATTAATGCACCAGCACCTATTGATAGAATTAAAGATGATTGGTTTGCAAGACATTTGAATCATCTTAATGAAGAAAATGAAAGTAATGTTGACTTTTATTCTGCATGCTTCATTGATGGAGTTGATGGTGCATCTTCTTGTGATGATTTAGATTTTTCTTATTCACATGCTGAAATTTTCCATGAAAATAAAATGGGTAGTGATTTTAAAGTCTATACTAATGCATTATATGATGAAGATCCTCATGATTATCAGCCTATATTTTTTCAAGATGTTCAAAGAGGATCATTACATGGAATTATCAACCCGTTGTTTGAAGAGGACATGGAATGTTCAGATATAGTTGAGGATAATTTTAATGATGATACATTTTCTTACTATACTAAGAGATCAAATTATTCTTGTTCTGAGTATGACAGTGAAGATGATGATGTTGCATCTTATGAGATGGATGAAAAGGTGTTTGATGAAGTTATTGCTGAAAATTAGTATGCACCTTGTACTATGTGTTATGATGAGTACTTTAACCTAATAACTAATTCATTTTCTGATTTTAAAAGACCTTTTGAAGGTCTCAGATTAAGTTTAGATTCTAACATTGATGACATGTGTGAGTACAAACCAAATTGCTCATATGAGTACTCTTTGGTTATGCATAAGGATACACAATTTCAAGGTATGTGTGATCCCTTTCCACATGTTGGGTATGAAGCTTTCATATTCAAGATTGATAGCATGCAATTTTCATTTGATGAAGAGGATTTTCAGTTTGAGATTGATAGTAGTGAGCATGCTGATTAGAACTTTTGTAATGAGCAAGTGGTTGAAAGTGAATCTAGTTTTTATACACATTATGAAAGTGAAGGTGTAGATTACCTTTGCTAAGTGGTGTGTTTCAAGATGTTAATCTAATTGGCAAGACTGATATAAATAATATTTCTAGTTTACCTCATGAAATTTGAAATGAGAATCATATTAATGATAGAGCTAAAGGTTTTTGTTTAAGTTTGGTGGCCCAGGGCCATCAATTGTACATAGTAGAAGTAGTTTCCCTATTTTCAATAAAGTTGTTCAAGAGAAGTCAGGTTTGTGGTTTGCTTCTTCCAGATATCTAAATCCTTTTCATGACCACAAGGGACATGCATCCCTAGATAGAGCCACTATTCAGACTCAAAATTGAAGCCCCAATGTTGAGTACCATTGAGAAATCAAGCCATATAAACACCTTTTGATGCATATGTACCCTGTTGTCCATTTGAGGTCTAAGAGGTGTTTAATGTTTCTAACACCTTGCATTTAGTGTGTCTATGCCTCCCATGAAGATAAATTTCCTTTCCAAGCTATTTTGCGAAGTCATGTTTTGAGCTATGTTCAATTCTACATTTTAACCTAAGTGTCAAACAGTGACAATAACTTGCATTTGCAATTGAATATCTCATACCTAGTAATGTTTCCTGACTCACTGCTTTGGGAGTGTTTAGTGTCCACACTAGAGAGAATGTGTTTCAAATTTCAAGGTGTCTTGAATCTGTTTGACTAGGTTTCAAATCCCTCAAAGTTGGTCATTTATTGTTGTCATGTTCATGTGAGTCATTCTAAATTCTACGAAGCCATGTTTCACTAGTTATTTAATTTGACCCAGTTGATGAAAATGATGATATTTATTTTGCATTGAATCATAGTGGTCAGAGACTTTCTACATTTCAAGTTTGATCAGTTTTCAAATGCGGTTCCAAATGCAATTTGTAACTTTTTACTAGTGTCAAGAAAAGTAGATTGGTCAGTACCCCTGTTTGGGATGCTATAACTTGAAATCCATGATAGGTGAGATCAAAAAAATTGTACCACTATGTTCCTTTCTAAAAATATTTTAAGTGTACCAATTTTCAAGTCTTGATGAATTTTTCTACACACTTTTCCAAGTCCATTTCATTTGCAAAAAGTGGTTTTCTGCCAATGTTTCTATTCTGCAAATTCTAAGTAGCCCACTTTGACCTCTCACAATTTAGACCTAGTTATTCCTCATGAGCCCAAATCATAGATGCATATTTTCCTCATGACATTGAACCAACATCCCAGTTTTCATGGCCCCAAGTTTTAGTTTACCTAGTTTTCAAAGCCAAATCAAAACGTGTTTTGTGGTTTTCTGACATGTTTATTTGCAAGTAGTTCTGAGAGTCAAGATCTTTTAACTGAGAATTCATCATGAGATGAGATTTGACAAGGTAGTAGTATGCATAACAAAGAATCAATGTGCCAATTTTCAGAGCCTAATCAAGTGTTCTAGTCAGTTTTAGAGGCTAGTCAAAGGACCTCGTAGCACAAAGTCGACAAGTTGGAGATTAATGATAACTGACAGAGCATTGATTGAATTTGAATCCAGTCTATGTTGGATGTTTAGCACGGCAATCTTAGAACTCAATTGTTCAGGAAAAAAAAAATTAGTCAAACCCACTTTTGGGCATGACTAATTTTATTTGATTGCATTGATATGGGCCCGAGTTAGATGAGTTTTTAATGGGGTAATGTTACAATGTTATAAAGTCATCATATAATTTGCAATATACATATAGCATTTAAACTCCATTTGAAAGTAAGGGACCAATTTATGGTAGAGATTAGAAAGCACCAAGATTATAGGGGAGAAAGGCATCGAGATGAAGAAGCCAGTCATGTCTTACATATTTAGGGGTAGTTGAATTCATTTATGGAATCTCCATGTCCTAGGCAAGATTCTCTACAAGGTGGTGACATGGGAATTAGCATATTGTCAGTGGTCACTTTAAATCTTTATTTATAATATGAGTAGTTTCATAGCCAAAAGAATAATGGAGCCAACAAATTACTATTTTGGAAAAACATTTATGTTGCTTCCATATTATACTGTGTTGACAAGGTCATTTATGTGGAAACTAGGAGGACAATTACAAGTTGACCGAGTATTGTAAAATACACAATCCCATCTTCTGTTGTCAAAAATGGTGAAGTAGGGGAGGCAATCTAAAAGGAAACCGTAGTATGCAAAAGTATGAAGGGATCTTTTTGAAGAGGAGGTGGTAGGAAAAGTCATCAATGCCTTAGAAGAAGAGGCATCAACAATTAAAGAAACCCAAGCATGCCAAAAGAGAAAACCCATGTAGAAGGAGGGAGCCACCATGTTGAAAGAGAAGCTTAGAGCTAGGCAGGGGAGCAGTCAATGCCATGCAAGAAACCAAACAAAAAGGGAAGTGACTATATGTTGAGTGGGTTTTAGGTAAGTAAAGAACTCCACACAAGATGAAGAAACCACTGCAGATCAAAGGCAAGAGAGGAGACATTGACACAAAAAAATAAAAGAAAACACAGAACAAGGTAGTCAATGTCATGGAGAGTCCAATCGATGTCATGTGAAGGAGGTATTCACATAAGCATGAAGAATCCCCTTGCAAAGAATACCATGATGGAAGATGTAGCAGCATTTGAAATAAGTTTCATATAACTTAAGAAGGTAGGGCATTGAAAATAGAGGAGAAACACGAGTGGCTTTAAAGCTCAAAGTTTTTCCATGGTGATCATGGCTCTTTGTCTTCATCGTGCAGATACATTGGTAAGGGAACTATCTACATATTCATATTAATCCTTTTATTCTTCAGCTGTTATAATTTGAAACTTCCTAATCACTCCCATTCCAACTAGCCACAACCACTTATATGGCTTTAGTCATCAATCTTTACTAGCTTTATAGTGGATGGTTTCTCGCTATAGGGTTTCAAACTTGGGATCAGTGTATTCTCCACTAGACTCTAATAGTTCTAATGATCAATGCACAATGTTCCCAAGATGCAATTATAGCCATTAGCTCATTACAATGGAGTGGCTTGACCCGCAACCTACCTGAGAGTAGAAGATTGATTGTTTTGTTAAAAAATCTTGCGAATGTTATTGGTAATGACTTTATCTAATGTTGATATTTCTTGGGAAGCAATGGCTCAATCACCACCAAATATTATCAAGAGCTATGAAGTACTTGAAAGAGCATCATAGATTTTGCAAGAAGGAGGCAAAAGCCTGGTTTCTGATCTTCAAGAGTAGATTGTTGAGACACTAGAGGAGATAACCCCCGATTGTGTTCTAGAACTATTGTCATTGCCAATTGATGATCAACATCAAACTTAGTGAGAAGAGGCATCTTTTGTAGTAGAGCAACTTATGTATGGATGTCTATGCTAGGAAGAACATGCATAAAAAGTAGTTTCCATGCTAATTTCAAAAGGATTTATTCTATTTCATTAGTCCCACATTGGGGATATGAAAAACTATTAATACTTCAAATAACAAATAGCTTAGTGAAGTCGATGTCCTTATGATGGTGGCTTTTGTAAGTAGTAGGTTATGTTGTGGGGTCAGACCTGGTCGTTGATAGCTGGAGGCCACTAGAGATAGCTTTTGAATGAGTACACTATCATCATCACTGAAAATGTTGAAAATCTAGCAAGGCTCTATGTCACCACTAAGAAATGGCAATTTTTTTAGTTCCAACATACTGACCTACTAGAAAAACATGAAAATCTACCAAGATAGTTGTGGGTCCCATTTGGATGATGTGGCAGCATTAGCAAGTAACAAAAGGAAAAGTGATAGCTTAAGAATAGATGAGAGGAAGACACTTGGCAACTTGATGTGATCTGGCAATCCAAATCTCACGATGCACTAGATGGCAACATGTGGCAGATCCAATGGTGATCACCATATCGCCAAGAAAAAGTTGCACACTAGTTAACATATTGACATGGTGACCCAATCATAGATTGACACATGGCAGTGAGTTGGAAGTGAGGTGGATGAGTTAGGAATTGACACATGTTGAAGGTTTCTAAGGTGGCACACTTCCCAAGGTGTTGATGTGGTAAGAAGATGACATGTGTCACAACGTCACTATGTCATTGATGATGTGGTAAAATGCTACCTCAGATAGCAACGTAGTGACCAATGACATGGCATGATGACATAGCAACCAATGATGTCACATGATAACATGGCATGCTGATGTGGCATAACAAAGGATGAATCAAACAATGTCATGTGGCAGCTAGTTGGAGGGGTCAAATGGCTATGCAAAAAATGAACCAATCTAGTGCTGACGCATAGCAAATGTGGTCAAACCAAGTTTGACCTAGATGAAAAGCAGAGGGAAATTTCAAAAGTTTTAAAAGATTATTTTTAAAATATTTTTCCCAAAAATGTACTTGCAGGTCAGAAAGTTTTAAAATGAAATTTGGATTAATAATATAGTTTTAACTTTTGAAAAATTCAAATATTTGTGCAAATGTAATCTTAAAGCCTAGCAAGAGCCTGATTTTCAAATCAAGATTCTGGGAGTTCTCGATAAGCAGATATAGGCTTATTATATATTGCTAAAAGAGGAAGAACATGAACATTTCGATTATGGAATTTTTTTTTTTGTATAGGTGCTCACTGGATCGAGTTATAGGAAAAAGATTTAATTTTGGGTCTTCTAAATGAAACTGATGAAATTTGAAAATGCATTTACAAGAATGGTAAAAATGCATGGTAAAAAGTATGTTGGGTTTATTCTGAGAATATTATCCCTTTCTGGTATAATTTGGCTCCAATTGTTTTAGTTATGATCAAGGATTTGATATACAATTGCAAAAAGAGATTAGAGAGATTCTTTTCATTGTTAGTAGAGGTTTTTCAAGTGGATAGATGCCATACATAGAGCAGATCCAAGAATTCCTTCCTCTATATCATTCTCTTTCTTTCTCATTATATAGGTTCCAGTTTTTGAAGAAGAAAGGACTCACTGTTGTGTTACCATGGGGGTTCCAATATTGAGTTTTCTTAGATCTGTGAGACCAATGTTTCTAGTTTTTGATATATCTTCTTGACTATGATACCAATTTCCTTCATCATTTCTCTTGTATGAATAGCAGTAGTGAAGATAAATAGATAATGTTTAGATCTATTAGGTGTTTCTATGTTTTGATTTTGTACATCTCAATGTATTGTTTCAAAGAAATGAATACAAATGAGCTAGAATTTATTTAGTTTCATTCTGATTCTCATCTCATATCTCAGTAATTTGTTGTCTTATTTGGTCTAGGAACAAAGACCTAAGATCCATTTGCATCCCTTTAAAGTTGTATGTCAGATATGTTTTGTTGTTCAAACAAAGGGGAAAGTAAATGCTCAATGTGTTTGAAAGGGTTCCTGGTTATTTGAGAAGGATATTTCATGAGAATGAGGTCTTAATGAACACCAATGTCTGATTCACAAAGTGATAGGATAGATCTAATGTCTTGGTGTATGGAATATGTCCTTGATATCACAGATGTATGTATTTGATTCATGGAATTTCCCAATAGATAAGGCATTGATTAGCTATAGGATCATTAGTTCTTACTGCTATATATTTGGATTTGTGCTAAATTCAACATCATCAATCAATTGTATTTCCCTTTCATGTTGATGAACCTAAATATGATGCCCTCACTTAGTTGATGAAATGCATAGATTTATTGTAGATTTGTGTTATCTGATTTGTTAGATTCAAGAATATGTTTATCACTGGTACCATATTAATTGAATCTAAGGTCCACCCACCTAGGTTTTGCAAAGCCTAAAGTAGAAGAAGGGTCTAGGCTTATAGTTGGCCTGGCATTTGAAATGGCATTTTGAAGATGGGAGTTAGCTACCCCTAGATGTGTCTTGTTCTCATCAAGTTAATATGAAACCTATAGCATTTCAAAATACCAATAAGATGGCAACTCTATTGGGGAGTCTATAAAAAAATTCATTGTTTAAAGTGTTAGAATCTTCGGTACAAATAGCATTTTCAAAATCTATGTAGTAGACAAACCTTAAGAATTTAAAAGAATTTGCTACAGCAGCAAGGTTATGAAGTGTTTTCCATTCCTCTATTGAAGATTCATGTCTCCCAGTTATGCCTTATTCCTAATAGTAGTAGGTTTGGAAGAGTTACAATGATTGTTACATTGAGGTCATTTAAAAGTTTTGATAAGTTGTTGTCAAAATTCAGAGTTAATGTCATGTTCTTTCACTTTGTCAAGAGTGTGAGTTTCCCAAGTGTTGTATAAAGTTTTCAAATACTTGTTCTAAATTCTACACCAACTTGTTATGTTTTGTAAGTTTGGTAAATTTTTTCTTACTAAGTGAGTGGTTACTCAAAGTTATATCTTTGCACCAGTGCTTCATGAATGCAAAGGTATTTTGAAGGATGCAATAGTTGGAAAGCTGATTTGAAGAATTCATCTCAAGTTCTTGACAATGGGTGAAAGAATTAGGTGAGATGTAGTGAAAATTTTACTAAATCTAGATAAGATCTGAATCTATGGTTATTTGCAGCATTGAAGTTGTTGCAGGCATCAGTATTGAAAGGTATTTTACACTTTCATGTGATTTCATTTCAATGAAAGTAGTGGGAACCACACTATTTTAGCTAGCCATCATATTCAGATATTTAGTAATTTGATGTGTGACTGTGAGAATTCTCATGAGGATATGCACATGAAATTATTTGTTCAAACTTTAGAAGGTAATGCTAGAGACTGGTTTTCTTTTTTACCACCATGTTCTATTTCGTCTTAGAGTGAGTTGCATTCAACTTTCATGGAGAAATTTGGAGAAAGAGTAAGCATATCTGATTCATATGGTAAATTTTTAAGGATTCATATTGAGAATGATGAACTTGTTCCTCAATTTAATATTAGTTTTGCAAGAACCTTGAATGAGATCCCTGAGAAATGTAGACTAGAAGATCAAGTGTATCTAATAGTTTACTTAGATGCATTTGATAAGAAAATGAGTTATTAGATAAGGGATAAAGGGCCAAAGACTTTGTAACAAGCATTTATGATGGCAATAGAGATTGAAAAACACATAAAATATGGCTTAACTAGGAGTCATTTCTCTTGGAATGTTTCCTAAAAAAATGAGGTGCAAAGGAAAAATCAATTTCATAAAGAGTGTTTAAATTCTGATCAGCATGTAGGTAACCCTCCTATGGTAGATGATTTTGTTGAAATTTTAAAATTAAAGACATGTCCAAATGAAGTTTATTGGTATCAAGGAAGACATGAGTCTATTCTTGCCGAATGTAATGCACATGTCTCTAGTATTAGAATAGCAAATGATAGAGTTGATTCATTTTATATAAGTTTAGTTATTAATTCTTCTATTGATGAGTTGCATTATGTTGAAAACATAACCAATTATGAAGAGGAAAGGCACTCATCTCAATATGAGGATGAAGAAGCTAGAAGTGATGTGTCAAGTGATGAAGGTGAAGTTGCTAATCTGACATATTGTGAAGAAGCATCACTTGAAGACAATGGCAAGAGTTGTTGCTCAAGTCAAGAAGAGGACAATGTTAGTATATGTTTATCTTCATGTGATGCAAAAGCATCTTGCATGGGAAATTTTTTTTAAAAAAATTAAAAATTGTGGAGGAGAGAGAAAGTGATGAAAATAGAAAGAAAATAATAAAAAATAGGAAAAAATGAGAAAATAGGAATTTCTATTTTCAAGGTGCATAGGTGGCATAAATAAAAAAATAGGAAAATAGTTCTCATTCCATTTATTGAGGTGTGTAGGTGGCATCTTAAGAATTTTTTAGAAAGTTCCTTAAATCATCCATTTAATATTTTTTATGATCTACAAAAGAAATGTAATTTTCTAATTGGGCCACATGGTGGTGCTTAGTTGTATTTAGATGGAAATTCTAGAAGGTTGTGGATATTCTAGAATGTTGTGGATAAATCATGCATGGGGTGGTAAGTGCCTATTGAAGGAAGGCTTATGTTCATTTCTAATCAAGCTCTTCGAATGTAATCTCTTCTAAGAAAGCTTGGGAAGTAGAAGTCCTCAAGAAGAAGCTCTTTTGTTGTAAGCTCTTCTAGTTGGAAGTCCTTATGAGGAAGCTCTCTTATATTATAGGAGAATATTGTAATGAATTTCAAGTATTAATGGATGCTTAATGAAGCATTTTTGTCATCTCTTTGTCTCCATCTTGTTGCATTTTTGGTTGTGAGTTGGTACTGGTGGTGGTTGGCCCTTCATCAATGGTATTAGAGTAGGAGTTCCTGAGTGTGCAGACAGATCACTAAATGTGAGGTAGTTTGCACTAGGACCTTGAGTTGAGAGAAGTTTGTCAAGAAGTTTTTGCTTGTGTAGACAGATCACTGACTGTGAGGCAGTTTGCACAAGGTTCTTCTGTTGCACCAGATTTGTCTTCTAAAGACTTGAGTATAGAGAAGAAAAAGAAGAAGATGACTTTTGTGATTAGATGGATTCTAAGGATTCCTCGACTTGAGAAATTTAGAGTAAGAAATCAACAATCATTGCTAGTTGATTTGCAGAAGCAAGTGAATGAATTAGAAGTTGAGTTGCAGAAGATTACTAGAAAAGAGACGTTGACAATTATTTGGATGTGTAAAAGAAAGATGATCCAGTGGAAGAGCAAGTGGATGAAGAGGAAATTATTTGTGAACCTAAATTTGAAGAAGATGAACGAGAAGAGGAAGAGCATCAAGATGACAAGATTTATGAACCTGAAATAGATTAAGATGATTTGAAGATTGTAGCAATGGAGGAAACATATAGTGCCTTAGTTGGAGATCAAGCAAGTGAAGTTATTATAGGCATTGTTGATGACATGAAAGAGGCAAGTAAAGATGACTATGTCAAAGAGGTAAATTTCTATGAATTATATGATGCTGAATTTGAGGTGAGTTTGAAAGATATTGATGATGGTTTGCATGAGGATCTTGTTCGTGATGTATGGTATGTAAAGGAAGATTGGTATGGTGTTTTTGGGTTTACTACAGGTGTGATTAATTCAACAAGATTGAATGAGGATGAGATTTATACTTGGATAGAGTTCATTGCGAAGGAGTATTTTCAGCAGTAAACGGTTGTTCCAGCTAGGTGTTGGAAAAGAAGAAAGAAGGAAATATATTGGCACCAGATACTTGTTCCAGCTATGTGTTGGAGGAAGAGAAAAAAAAAAATGTCAACAGTGGCTACTTTATTTTGTGAATCCATATTCACAAAAATTTTCCTACCATGGGAGTCGGATGCAAGAGCATCATGCATCAGGAAAAAAAAAAAAATTTAAAAATGTGGAATCCTTTAGTGGAGATTAAGATGGTTGTATATCTTTCTTTTGGCGTCAAAGTGTGGGACACACCTTTCTATCTACTAGGGGAGTCTAATGCAGGAGCATCTTGCATGGGAAAATTAAAATTTAAAAAAAAAAAAAAAAAATTGTGGAAGAGAGAGAAAGTGATGAAAATAGAAAGAAAATAAGAAAAAATAGGAAAAAATGAGAAAAAAGGAATTTCTATTTTCAACGTGCATAGGTGGCATAAATTAAAAAATAAGAAAAATAGTTCTCATTCCATTTATCAAGGTGTCTAAGTGGCATCTTAAGAAGTTTGTGGAAAGTTCCTTAAATCATGCATTTAATATTTGTTATGATTTACAAAAGAAATGTAATTTTCTAATTGGGCCACATGGTGGTGCTTAGTTGTATTTAGGTGGAAATTCTAGAAGGTTGTGGATATTCTAGAATGTTGTGGATAAATCATGCATTGGGTGGTAAGTGCCTATTTAAGGAAGGCTTATGTTCATTTGTAATCAAGCTCTTCAAATGTAATTTCTTGTAGAAGCTCTTTGAATGTAATCTCTTGTAAGGAAGCTCTCAAGGTGTAGTGAACAACCTCTTTTGTTGTAAGCTCTTCTAGTTGGAAACCCTTAGTGAGGAATCTCTCTTATATTATAAGAGTTTGGATTTTTTCCATTTGGAGAATATTGTAATGAATTGCAAGTATTAATGGATGCTTTATGAAGCATTTTGTCATCTCTTTGTCTCCATTTTTGGTGATCTTGGTTGTGCATTTGTAAGGGTGTTGTGGCCCTACATCAGTGGTATCAGAGAGTACCTTCATCAGTGGTATCAAAGCATACCTTCAATAGTGGTATCAAAGCAGACCTTCATCAGTGGTATCAGAGCAAGAGTTCCTGAGTGTGCGAACAAATCGTTGAACGTGAGGCAGTTTGCACCAGGACCTTGAGTTGGGTGAAGTTTATCAAGAAGTTCTTGATTGTGTAGACAAATCATCGACTATGAGGCAGTTTGCACAAGGTTCTTATGTTACACTAGATTTTTCTTCTAAAGACCTGATTATGGAGAAGAGAAAGAAGAAGATGACTTTTGTGATTGGATGGATTCTGAGGATTCCTCAACTAGATAAAATTAGGGCAAGAAATCAAGAGGCATTGCTAGTTGATTTGTAGAAGCAAGTGAATGAATTAAAAGTTGAGTTGCAGAAATGAAGAGCATGTCACCAAAAACAAGATGTTGATAATTCCTTAGATGTAGAAAAGATAGAAGATCCAATGAAGTATCAAACATGTGATACAAAAGAAGAGCAAGAGGATGAAGAGGAATTTATTTGTGAACCAGAAGTTGAAGAAGATGAAAGAGAAGAGGAAGAGCATGAAGATAACCATATTTGCGCACCGAAAGTAGATCAGATGATTTGAAGATTGCAACAATGGAGGAGAAGTATAGTGCCTTAGTTGGAGAAGTAGTTATATGCATTGTTGATGACATGAAAGAGGCAGGAAAAGATGAATATGTCAAAGAGGTAAATTCTTATGAATTATATGATGCTAAATTTGATGTGAGTTTGAAAGATATTAATGATGGTTTGCATGAGGATCTTGTTAGTCATGTGTGGCATGCAAAGAAAGATTGGTATGGTGTTGTTGGGTTTATTACAAGTGTGATTAATTCAACAATATTGGATGAGGATGAGAGTTATACTTGGATAGAGTTCATTGTGGAGGATTATTTTCAGTAGCAAACAGTTGTTCCAGCTAGGTGTTGGAAAAGAAGAAAGAAGGAAATATATCGGCATCAGATACTTGTTCCAACTATGTGTTGGAAGAAGAGAAATATATATATAATTATATATATATATATATATATATATATATATATATATATCAATAACGGCTACTTCATTTTGTAAATTCATAATCACAAATGTTTTCCTACCATGGGAGTCGAATGCAGGAGCATCATGCATCAGAAAAAAAAAGGTGGAAGATTTGCATGTTAGTTTTCTTATCCCTGTTGAGGTGGAAGCTTGTGGTGAAGATGAAGATGGTTGTATATCTTTCTTTTGGTGTCAAAGTGTGGGACACACTTTTCTATCTACCAGGGGAGTCTGATGCAAGAGCATCTTGCATGGGAAAATTATTTATTAGATTTATTTTTATTTTTATTTTTAAATGTGGAGGAGAGAGAAAGTGACAGAAATAGAAGGAAAAATAATAATAAAATAAAATAATATTTCCAGTTTACCTCATGAAAGTTTAGATGAGAATCAGATTAATGACAGAGCTAAAGGTTTTTGTTTAAGTTTGGTGGCCTAGGGCCATAATTTGTACATAGTAGTAGTTTCCCTATTTTCAATAAAGTTGTTCGAGAGAAGTCAAGCATGTTTTCTACTTCTTCTAGAGATCTAAATCCTTGCCATGACTACAAGGGACATGCATCCCTAGATAGAGCCCCTGTTGGAACTTGCAATTGAAGCCTCGATTTTGAGTACCATTGAGAAATCAACCCCTATAAATGATTTTTGATGTATACATACCTTGATGCCCATTTGAGGTCTAAGAGGTGCTTAGTATTTCTAACAGCTTGCATTTAGTGAGTCTATGCATCCCATGAAGATAAATTTCCTTTCCGAGTTATTTTGTGAAGTCCTATTTTGAGCAATGTTCAATTTTACATTTTCACCTAAGTGTCAAACAACAACAGGAGCTTGTGTTTGCAATTGAATATCTTGTACCCAATAATTTTGCATCACTCACTACTTTTGGAGTGTTTAGTTCCCATCCTAGAGAGCCTATGTTTCAAATTTCAAGGCATTTTGAATCCGTTTGACTAGGTTTTGAATCCCTCAAAGTTGGTCATTTATTGTTGTCATGCTAATGTGAGTCATTTTGAATTATGGGAAGCCCTATTTGACTTGTTACATCTTTGACCCAATTGACCAAAACGATGAAATTTCTATTGCATTGCATCATAGTGGTCAGAGAGTTGCTACATTTCAAGTTTGAGCTTATGACAAGTCCATTTGATCAATTTTTGAATGCGATTCCAAATGTGATTTGTAACTTTTTACTGGTGTCAAGAAAAGGAGATTGGTTAGTACCTCTATTTGGGATATTATAAAATGAAATCCTTGATAGGTGAGATCAAATAAATTGTACCACTAGGTTCCCTACCAAAATTATTTTAAGTGTGACAATTTTCAATTCTTGACAAATCCGTCTGCACACTTTTTTAGATCCATTTCATTTGCAAAAGGTGCTTTTCTATCATTGTTTCTAGTCTACAAATTTTGAGTAGCCCACTTTGACCACTTGCTATTTACACCTAATTATTTGACATGAGCCCAAATCATAGATTCATATTCTCCTCATGATAGTGAACCAAAGTCCCAATTTTTGTACCCCCAAGTGTCAGTTTACCTAGTTTTGAAAGCCAAATCCAAACGTGCTTTGTAGTTTTCTTACATGTTTGTTTACAAGTAATTCTGAGAGGGAAGCTTCACTAGTCAATATCTTTTGATTGAGAACTTTTCATGAGACAAGAATCAAAAAAGTAGTAATATGCATAACAAAGAATCAGTGTGCCAATTTTCAGAGCTTGATTAGGTGTTTTGGTCAATTTTTAGGGTCAGTCAAAGGACCTCTAGGCACAAAGTTGACAAGTTGTAGATTATTATAAAATGAGTTTTTAATTGCAAAGCATTGATTGAATTTGAATCCAGTTAATGTTGGATGTTTAGTAGGGCAGTTTGAGAACTCAGTTGTTTGGAAATGAAATTTTTTTAGTCAAACCCACTTTGTTGCATGACTAATTTCATCTGATTGCATAGATATGGACCCAGGGTTAGGTAAGCTTTTAAAGGGGTATTGTTACATTGTTTTAAAGTCATCATACAATGTTCAATATACATATAGCATTTTAACTCCATTTGAAAGTAAGGACCAATTTATGGTAGAGATCATAAATCTCCAAGATTACAGGGGAGGAAGGTGTCGAAATGAAGAAGCCAGTTATGTCTTGCATATTTGGGGGTAGCTGAATTCATTTACATCATCTCCATATCCTAGGCAAGATTCTCTACAATCTAGTGACATGGGAATTAGCATATTGTCAGTGGTCACTTTAAAGATTTATTTATAATATGAGTATTTTCATAGCCAAAAGACTAATGGAGCCATCAAATTACTTTTTTGGAAAAACATTTATGTTGCTTCCATGTTATACTATGTTAGTGGGGTCCTTTATGTGGAAACTAGGAGGACAAATGCAAATTGCCCAAGGATTGTGAAATACACAATCCAATCTTCCATTGTCAAAAATTGCAAAGTAGGGGAGGTAATCCAAAAGGAAGCCATGGCATGCAAAAGGTAGAGGAGATCTATTTGAGGAGGAGGTGGTAGGAAAATTCATCAATGCCTTAGAAGGAGAGGTGTTAGCAATTAAAGAAACCTAAGCACACCAAGAAAGAAAAACCGTGTAGGAGGGAGCCACCATGTTAAAAGAGAAGCTCATAGCCAGACAAGGGAGCAGTCAATGTCATGAAAGAAACCAAACAAAAAGAGAAGCCACTATATGTTGAGTGGGATTCAGGAAAGTAAAGAACTCCACACAACATTAAGAAACCATTTCAGAGCAAAGGCATGAGAGGAGATGTCGACACAAAAAAAACACACAAAACAAGGCAGTTAACACTGTGGAGAGTCTAGTCAGTGGCATGTGAAGGAGGTATTCACATAGCATGAAGAAGCCCCTTACATAGAATACCATGATGGAAGAAATAGCAAAATTTGAATGAAGCCACATATAACTTGAGAAGGTAGGGTGTTCGAAATGGAGGAGACACACTAGTGGCTCTAAAGGTTGAAGTTTTTCTGTGGCAATCATGGCTCTTCGTCTTTGCCACATGGTTACACTGGAAAGGGAACTATGTACACATTCACATTTATCATTTTATTCTTAAGCTGCTATATTTTAAAACTCCCCAGTCACCCCCATTACAACTGGCTATAGCCACTTATGTAGCTTTAATCATCAATCTTTACTAGCCTTGTGGTGGATAGTTTCTCACTGCAGGGTTTCAAACTCAAGATTAGTGTATTCTCTACTAGACTCTAATAGTTTTGATGAGTGACCCACAATGTTCCTAAGATGAAATTAAAGCCATTGGCTCATTACAATGGAGTGGCCTAATCCCTAGCCTACTCAGGAGGAGAAGATTGATTATTTTGTTAAAAGCTCTGGCAAATTTTAATGGTAATGACTTTGTCTTATGTTGATATTTCTTAAGAAGCAATGGCTAAATAGCCACCAAATATTATCAAGAGCTACGAAGTACTTGAAAGAGCATCGTAGATTTTGTAGGAAGGAGGAAAAAGCCCAGCTTCTTATCTTCAAGAGTAGATTGACGAGACACTAGAGGAGATAACCCCCCATTGTGTTTTAGAACAATTGTCATTCCCACTTGATGATCAACATTAGACTAAGCAAGAAGATGCATCTTCTGTAGCACAGGTGGCTTATGTATGGAGGTCTATGCAAGGAAGAACATGCATAATGAGTAGTTTCCATGCTATTTCAAAAGGATTTATTCTATTTCATTAGAGTTAGATTGGGGATATGGAAAACTTTTAATACTTCAAATACCAAATAGCTCAATGAAGTTGATGTCTTGAAGATGGTGGCTTTTGTAAGTAGCAAGTTGTATTCTGGGGCCTAACCCAATTGTTGATAGTTGGAGGTCATCAAATATAGCTTTTGAATGAGCATGCTAACATCATCATCAAAAAAGTTAAAAATCTAGCAAGGTGCTATATTTCCACTAGAAAATGATGAGGTTTTTGGGTAGCGACATAGTGACCTACCAGAAAACCATGAAAGTCTAGAAAGATAGTCATGGGTCCCATTTGGATGATTTCGTAGTGTTAGCAAGTAAAAAAGGGACAAGTGGCAACTTGAGAATAGACCAGAGGAAGACACTTGGTGACTTGATGTGACATGGTAGTCTAGATCTAATGATGCACCAGATGGCAACACGTGGTAGATCTGACGGTGGTCACCATGTTGCCAAGACAAAGTTGCACAATGGTTAACATAGCGACATGGTGACCTAATCATAGATTGACATGTGGTAGTGAGTCGAGAGTGAGGTGGACAATTCAGGAACTAACACATGGCATAGGTTTCTGAGGTGACATGCTTTCAAAGGTGTTGATGTGGTGAAAAGATGACAAGTGTCGCAAGATCACTATGGCGCTGATGATGTGGCAAAATGATGACTGATGTGGCATGATGACACAACAACTAATGATATGGAATGATGACATAAAATACTGATGTGGCAGAACAGGGGTTGAATCAAATGATGTCATGTGGTGCATAGTTCGAGGGATTAGATGACTATGCAAAAAATGAACCAATCCAGTGCTGACACATGGTGAGGGTGGTCAAACTAAATTTGACCTAGATGAAATGCAGAGGGAAATTTCAAAAGTTTTAAAAGGTTTTTTTTTAATATTTTTCATAGAAAAGTATGTGTAGGTCAGAAATTTTTAAAATGAAATTTGGATTTATAATATAGTTTTCACTTTTAAAAAATTCAAATATTTTTGCAAATGTAATCTTGAAGCCTAGCAGGAGCTCAATTTTCAAATCAAGATTCTAGGAGTTCCCGATAAGCAGATATAGGCTTATTATATATCGTTGAAACTAGGAGAAGATGAAATTTTCGATTATGGAATTTTTTTTTGCAAAGGTGCTCATTGGTTTGAGCTATAGGAAAAAGTGTAAATTTTGGGCCTTCTTAGTGAAACTGATGATATTTGAAAATGTAGTTATAGGAATGGTAAAAACACATGGTAAAAGGTCTATTGGGTTAATTCTGAGAATATTATGCCTTTCTAGTATAATTTGGTTCCAATTTTTTTAGTTATGATCAAGGATTTGATATAAAGTTGCAGAGAGAGATTAGAGAAATTCTTTTCATTGTTTGGAGACGTTTTTCAAGTGGACAGATGTTAGACATAGACCAAATTTGGGAATTACTTCCTCTATTTCATTCTCTTTCTTTCTCATTAAATGGTTTCTAGTTTTTGATGAAAAAGGAATCACTGCTATGATACCATGGGGGTTCCAATATTGAGTTTTCCTAGATCTGTGAGACCAATGGTTCCCATTTTTTATATGCTTTCTTAACTATGACACCAATTTCCTTTAGCATTTTCTCTTGTATGAACAGTAATAGTGAAGATAAATAGATAAAATTAAGATCTATTAAGTGTTTCTATGTTTTAATTTCATGCATTTCAATGTATTGTTTCAAAGAAATGCATATGAATGAGCTCGAATTTCTTTAGTTTCATTTTGATTCTCATCTCCTATCTTAGTAATCTATAGTCTTATGTGCTCTAGGAACAAAGAGCTAAGATCCATTTGCATCCCTTTGATGTTGTATGTCAGATATGTTTTGCTGTTGGAACAAAGGCCCAAGTAAATGCTTGATGTGTTTGACAGGGTTGTTGGTTATTTGAGAAGGATATTTCATGAGAATGAGGCCTTAATGAACACTAGTATTTGATTCAAAAAGTGATAGGATAGATTTGATGTCTTGGTCTATGAAATATGTCCTTGATATTACATATGTATGTATTTGATTCATGTAATTTCCCAATAGATAAGGCACTAATCAGCTATAGGATCATTATTTCTTATTGTTGCATATTTGGATTTGTGTTGAATTCAACATCATTAATCAATTATATTTCCCTTTCATGTTGAAGAACCTAAATGTGATACCCTCACTCAGCTTATGAATTGCATAGATTTGTATTTAGCTATTGTAGATCTATGTTATTGCATAAGTATTAGGAGATATATGGTTTTTTGTCTTCTTTTTTAGATTTAGGAATATGTTTAGCACTAGTACCATATTAATTGAATTTGAGGTCCACCCACCTAGGTTTTGCAAAGCCTAAAGTAGAAGAAGGGTCTAGCCTTATAGTTGGCCTAGTGTCTAAAATGGCATGTTGAAGATGGGAGTTAGCTACCCCTAGATGTGTCTTGTTCTCATTGGGGTAATTTGAAACATGTAGCATTTCAGAACACCAACAAGATGGTGACTCTATTAAGGAGTCTATGAAAAAATTCATTGTTTAAAGGTTTAGAATCTATGTGGTAGACAAACCTTGAGAATTTAAAAGAATTTCTATAGAAATAGTGTTAAGAGGTATTTTTCATTTTTCTATTGAAGATTCATGCCTCCCAGTTATGCCTTATTCCTAATAGCAGTAGGTTTGAAAGAGTTACAATGATTGCTACATTTAGGTCATTTAAAAGAGTTGATAAGTTGCTGTCATAATTCAGAGCTAATATTAGGTTCGTTCACTTTGTCAAGAGTGTGAAATTCCTAAGTGTTGTATAAAGTTTCAAATACCTATTCTAAATTCTGCACGAGCTTGTTATGTTGTGTAAGTTTGGTAAATCTTTTTGCACTAAGTGAGTGGTGACTCAAAGTTATATCTTTACACTAGTGCTTCATGAATGTGAAGGCATTTTGAAGGATGCAATAGTTGAAAAGAAGATTTGAAGAATTCATCTCAAGTTCTTGACAATGGGTGAAAGAATTAGGTGAGTTGTAGCACAAATGTGACTAAATCTAGATATGATCTGAATCTCCTATTATTTGGAGCATTGAAGTTGTTGCAGGCATTAGTATTGAAAGGTATTTTACACTTCTATTTGATTTCATTTCCATGAAAGTAATCTTTACAAAATTTCTCTATCAACTAGTAATTTATACACTAAGTAGGAGATTGGTTTGATTTATCTCAGCATACTTTGTGAAGATTAGATTCAATAACAGTTGTCATATTTGAAGTATGTTTTAGGTTGAATTGGTAGAAGATTTTTAGATCTACTACAAGTAATTAATTATGATTGCATTTATTGGTGAATAAGATTCAAATCATTGAAAAATGTCAAATTTCCTTTCATCTAGTATGTAGCCTATCAGTGAAATTTATAGATCTATTTCTACCAAGCATTATATGCCATTAAATTTCAATGGCATTCACTGTTTCCCAAATGTCATTCCTAATGATATTAGAAAACATTTGTCTAAATTTGATGTGAACCTTACTATTTCAGCTAGTCATCACATTCAGATATTCAACAATTTGATGTGTGACTCTGAGATCTCTCATGAGGATATGCAAATGAAATTATTTGTTCAAACATTAGAAGGTGATGTTAGAGACTCATTTCCCTTTTTTCTAGTATGTTCTATTTCATCTTGGAGTGAGTTGCATTCAGACTTCATGGAGAAATTTGGAGAAAGGGTGAGCATATCTTATTCATATGGAAAAAATTTAACGATTCATATTGAGAATGATGAACTTGTTCCTCAATTTAATATCAGATTTGCAAGAATCTTTAATGAGATCCATGACAAATGTAGACCAAAAGATCAAGTTTGTCTAATAGTTTAGCTAGATGCATTTGTTAAGAAAATGAGTTATTGGTTAAGGGATAAAGAATTGAGGACTTTGCGAAAATCGTTTATGACGACAATGGAGATTGAAAAAAACATAAAATATTGCTTAACCAAGAGTCATTTCTCTAGGAATGTTTGTTAAAAAGATGAGGTGCAAAGGACAAATAAAATTCATAAAGAGTGTTTACATTCAGACCAGCAAGTAGGTACCCCTACGTGGTAGATGATTTTTTTGAAAATTTAGAATTAGAGACATGCGTAGATGAAGTTTATTGGTTTCAATGAAGAGATGAGTATGTTCTTGCTGAATGTAATGTACATGTTTCTAGTATTACAACATCAGATGATATAGTTGATTCATTTGATATGAGTTTAGTTATTTATTATTCTATTGATGAGTTGCATTATATTGAAAACATAACCAGTTATGAAGAGGAAAGGCACTCATCTCAATATGAGGATGAAGAAGCTGGAAGTGATGAAGGTGAAGTTGCTAATCTGGCATAGTGTGGAGAAGCATCATTTGAAGACAATGGAGAGAGTTTTTGTTCGAGTCAAGAAGAGGATAGTGCTAGTATATGTTGGTCTTCATGTGAATTAGATGCAAATTTGTGAGTTATACAATTCAGCTTAAGGTTGAAGGTTGTGAAGTAGATTTGTCTATCGAATATGAAGGTTTGTAAGGTAGATTTGTCTATGTAGATTTTTCTACACAATATGATGACATGTGTGAATACAAATCTAATTGCTCATATGAATACTCTTTGGTTATTCATAAGGATACACAATTTCAAGGTATGTGTGATCCATTTCCCCATGTTGAGTATGAAACTTCCCTATTCAAGATTCATAGCATGCAATTTTCATTTGATGAAGAGGATTTTCAGTTTGAGATTGATAGTTGTGAGCATGCTTATCAGAACTTTCATAATGAGCAAGTGGTTGAAAGTGAATCTAGTTTTTATACACATTATGAAAGTGAAGGTGTAGATTTAGCTTTGCTAAGTAGTGTGTTTCAAGATGTTAATCTAATTGGCAAGAGTAGTATGAATAATATTTCTAGTTTACCTTATGAAAGTTCATATGAGAGTCAAATTTATGATTGAGGTAAAGGTTTTTGTTGAAGTTTGGTGGCTCGGTGCCATCATTTGTATATAGTAGAAGTGATTTCCATGTTTTCAGTAAAGTTTTTCAAGAGAAGTTAGGTTTGTGGTCTACTTCTTCAAGAGATCTGAATCCTTGACATGACCACAAGGGACATGTATCCCCAAATAGAGCCACTATTGGGACTCAAAATCAAAGCCCCGATTTTGAGTACCATTGACAAATCAAGCCCTATAAATTCTTTTTGATGCAAATGTACCCTACTATCCATTTGAGGTCTAAGAGGTGTTTAGTTCTTCTAACACCTTGCATTTAGTGTGTCTCTGCATCCCAAATTGCCTTTTTGAGCTATTTCGTGAAGTCATGTTTTGAGCAATGTCCAATTCTGCATTTTCACCTAAGTGTCAAACAATGATAGGAGCCTATGCTTGCAATTAAATATCCCACACTCAATAATATTTCATGACTCACTGCTTTGGGAGTGTTTAGTGTCCATACTGAAGAGCCTATGTTTCAAATTTTGAGTCATTTGGAATCCATTTGAGTAAGTTTTCAATCCCTCAAAGTTGGTCATTTATTGTTGTCATGCTGATGTGAGTCATTCAGAATTTTGGGAAGCCCTGTTTGACTTGTTATAACTTTGACCCAATTGACCAAAATGATGAAATTTCTTTTCTGTTGCATCGTAGTGGTTAGAGACTTGCTACATTTCAAATTTGAGCTTATGACAAATCCATTTAATCAATTTTCAAACATTATTCCTAATGCAATTTGTAACTTATTACTGGTGTCAAGAAAAGCAGATTGGTCAATACCCCTATTCAGGATGTTATAACTTGAAAATCATGATAGGTGAGATCAAAAGGATTGTACCAATGTGTTCTATGCTAAAAATATTTTAAGTGTGCCAATTTTCAAGTCTTGACAGATCTATCTACACACTTTCCTAGGTCCATTCCATTTGCAAAAAGTGTTTTTCTACCATTGTTTCCAATCTGCAAATTCTGAGAAGCCCACTTTGACCATCACCATTTATGCCTAGTTATTCGTCATGAGCCTAAATTATAGATCCATATTCTCCTTGTGATAGTGAACCAATGTCCTAGTTTTCGTTCCCCCAACTGTCAGATTACCTTGTTTTTAAAGCCAAATTCGATTGTATTTTGTGGTTTTTTGACATGTTTATTTGCAAGTAATTCTAAGAGGGCAACTTCAACAGTCAATATCTTTTGACTGATAATTCATAATGAGATGAGATTTGATAGGGTAGGAGTATGCAAAACAAAGAATCAGTGTGCTGGTTTTCAAAGCCCAATCAGGTGTTCTAGTTAGTTTTTAAAGCCAGTCAAAAGACCTCTTGGCACAAAGTCATCAAGTTGCAGATTAATGATAAATTAGTATTTAATGGTAGAGCAGTGATCAAATTTTAATCTAGTCAATGTTAGATGTTCAATAGGGCACAACTAATTTCATTTGATTGCATAGATATGGGCCCACAGTTAGAGGAGTTTTTAAATAGGTAATGTTACAATGTTTTAAAGTCATCATACAATGTGCAATATACATATAACATTTTAACTCCATTTGAAAATAAGGGACCAATGTATGGTAGGGATCCAAAAGCTCCAAGATTATAGTCGAGGAAGACATCAAAATGAAGAAGCTAGTCATTTCTTGCATATTTGGGGATAATTGAATTTTTTTATGTCATCTCCATATCCTAGGAAAGATTCTCTATAATGTAGCAACATGGGAATTAACATATTGTCAATGGTCTCTTTAAAGATTTATTTATAATATGAGTAGTTTCATAGCTCGAAGACTAATGGAGCCATCAAATTACTTTTTTGAAAAAACATTTATGTTGCTTCCATGTTATACTATGTTGGCGGGGTCCTTTATGTGGAAACCAGGAGGACAAATACAAGTTTCTCGAGGATTTTAAAATACACAATCCGATCTTCAGTTGTCAAAAATGGCGAAGTAGGGGAGGCAATCCAAAAGGAAGCCAAAACATGTAAAAGGCAAAGGAGATCTATTTGAAGAGGAGGTGGTAGGAAAAGTCATCAATGCCTTAGAAGGATAGGTGTCAGCAATTAATGAAACCCAAGCACACCAAGAGAGCAATTTTGTGTAGAAGGAGGGAGTTGCCATGTTAAAAGAGAAGCTCACAGCTAGGCACGGGAGCATTCAATGCCATGGAAGAAACTAAAGAAAAAGGGAAGCCACTATATGTTGTGTGGGGTTCAGGTAAGTAAAGAACTCCATACAAGATGAAGAAACCACTGTAGAGAAAAGGGAGGAGAGGAGACGTCCACACAAAGAAAAGAAAAACTCAAAACAAGGTAGAGAACACCATGGAGAGTCCAGTCAGCAGCATGTGAAGGAGGTATTCACATAAGCATGAAGAAGCCCCTTGCAAGGAATACCACGATGGAAGAGGTAGCGACATCTGAAAGAAGCTGCATATAACTTTAGAAGGCAGGGCATTGAAACTATAGGAGAAATATTAGTGGCTTTAATGCTCAAAGTTTTTGCATGGTGATCATGGCTCTTCATCTTTGTTGCATAGTTAGACTAGCAAGGGAACTGCCTACATATTCATATTTATCCTTTTATTCTTCAGTTGCTATGATTTAAAACTCCTTGGTCACCCCCATTCCAACAAGCCACAACCACTTATGTTGCTTTAATCATCAATATTTATCGGCCTCGTGGTTGATGGTTTCTTACTGTAGGGTTTTGAACTCGAGATTAGTGTATTCTCCGTTGGACTCTAATAGTTCTGATCAGCAACCCACAATATTCCCATGATGCAATTATAGCCATTAGCTAATTACAATGGAGTGGCCTAATCCGCAGTCTACCCAAGAGGAGAAGATCAATTATTTTGTAAAAAACTCTTTGCAAATGCTATTAGCAATGACTTCATCTTATGTTGATATTTCCCAAGAAGCAATCTCTAAATTGCCACCAAATATTATCAAGAACTTTAAAGTACTTGAAAGGACATTGCAGATTTTGTAGAAAGAAGGCAGAAGCCTAGCTTCTGATCTTCAAGAGAAGATTGATGAGACAGTAGACGAGATAACCCCCGGTTGTGTTTTAGAACTATTGCCATTACCACTTGATGATCAACATTAGACTCAGCAAGAAGAGGCATCTTCTGTAGTAGAGGCAACTTATGTATGGAGGTCTATGCCAAGAAGAACACACGTAAAGAGTAGTTTTCGTGCTATTGCAAAAGGATTTATTCTATTTTATTATTCCCACATTGGGGATATGACAAACTTTTAATACTTCAAATACCAAATAGCTTAGTGAACTTGATGTCTTGGAGACATTGGCTTTTGTAAGTCGTAAGCTATGTTGTGGGGCCTGACGCAAGTTTTGACAACTGGAGGTCTTCAGAGATAGCTTTTCAACAAGCATACTAACATCATCACCAAAAAAATTAAAAATATGGCAAGGTTCTATGTCACCACCAGAAAATGATGAGGTTTTCTCATAGTGACATAGTGACCTACCAAAAAACCATGAAAGTCTAGCAAGACAGTTGTGGGTCCCATTTGGATGATTTGGTAGTGTTAGCAAGTAACAAAAGGACAAGTGGCAGCTTGAGAATAGACCAGAGGAAGACACTTGGCCACTTGATGTGACCTGGCAGTCCAAATCTCACGATGCACAAGATAGCGACATCTGGTAGAGCCGATGGTGGTTGCCATGTTGCCAAGACAAAGTTGTACACCAATTAACATAGTGACATGGTGACCCAATCACAAATTGACACATGGCAATTAGCTAGTAGCCAGGTGGACAAGTAAGGAACTGACACATGGTGGAGGATTCTAAGGTGGAATGCTTCCCAAGGTGCTAACATGGCGAGAAGATGACATGTGTTGCAAGGTCACTATGTCACTGATGACATGGCAAAATGCTAATTCAGATAGTGACATAATGATTGATGACATGGCATGATGACATAGCACTAATGACATGGCATGATGATGTAGCAGAATAGAGGAAAAATCAAATGATGTCACGTGGTGCCCAGTTGGAGGGGTCAAAGGACTGTGCAAAAAATCAACCAATCTAGTGCTAATACGTAGCGAGGTTTGTCAACCCAAGTTTGGCCTAGATGAAAAGAAGAGGGAAATTTCAAAAGTTATAAAAGATTTTTTTTTAAAAATATTTTTCCCAAAAATGTTCATGTAGGTCAAAAAGTTTTAAAATCAAATTTGGATTTATAATATAGTTTTAACTTTTGAAAAATTCAAAAATTTGTGCAAATGTAATCTTGAAACCTAGCAGGAGCTTGATTTTCAAATCAAGATTTTGGGAGTTCCTGATAAGTGGATATAGGCTTATTATATATCACCAAAACCAAGTGCAGATGAACTTTCTAATTTTGGAATTTTTTTTTGCATAGGTGCTCACTAGTTTGTGTTAGAGGAAAAAATGTAAATATTGGGCCTTCTTGGTGAAACTAATGAAATTTGAAAATGCAGTTACATGAATGGTAAAAACACATGGTAAAACGTTTGTTGGGTTAATTCTGAGAATATTACACCTTTCTAGTATAATTTGGCTACAATTTTTTCAGTTATGATCAAGGATTTTATATACAGTTGCAAAGAGAGATTTGAGAGATTATTTTCATTGTTAGGAGAGGTTTTTCAAGTGGGTAGATGTCAAACATAGAGCAGATCTAGGAATTCCTTCCTCTATATCATTCTCTTTCTTTCTCATTGTATGGGTTCTAGTTTTTGAAGAAAAAAAGACTCAATGTTGTGATACCATAGGGGTTCCAATCTTGAGTTTTCTCAAATCTATAAGACCAATGGTTCCAGTTTTTCATATGTTTTCTTCACTATGACACCAATTTCCTATAGCATTTCTCTTGTATGAACAGTAGTAGTGAAGATAAATAGATAAAGTTCAGATCTATTAGGTGTTTCTATATTTTGATTTCATGCATTTCGATGTATTGTTTCAAAGAAATGAATATGAATGAGCCAAAATTTCTTTAGTTTCATTTTGATTCTTGTCTCCTATCTTAGTAATATGTAGTCTTATGTTGTCTAGGAACAAAAAGCTGAGATTTATTTGCCTCCCTTTAAGATTGTATGTTAGATATGTTTTGTTGTTGGAACAAAGGGCCAAGTAAATGCTTGATGTGTTTGATAGGGTTTTTGGTTATTTGAGAAGGATATTTCATGAGAATGAGGTCTTAATGAACACCAATGTCTAATTCACAAAGTGATAGGATAGATTCTATGTCTTGGTCTATGAAATATGTCCTTGATATCATAGATGTATGTAATTGATTAATGGAATTTCCCAATAGATAAGGCACTGATCAACTATAGGATCATTAGCTCTTACTACTGCATATTTTGATTTGTGTTGAATTCATCATCATTAGTCAATTGTATTTCCCTTTCATGTTGAAGAACCTAAATGTGATGCCCTCGCTCAACTTATGAATTCCATAGATTTGCATTTAGCTATTGTAGATAGATTTTATTGCATAAGTATTAGGAGATATAAGGGTTCTTATCTATTTTGTTAGATTTAGGAATATGTTTAGCACTGGTACCATATTAATTGAATCTAAGGTCCACCCACCTAGGATTTGAAGAGCCTAAAGTAGAAGAAGGGTTTAGCCTTATAGTTGGCCTAGTGTCTGAAATGGCATGTTGAAGATGGGAGTTAGCTATTCCTAAATGTGTCTTGTACTCATTGGGGTAATTTGAAACCTGTAGCATTTTAAAACACTAATAGATTCAAAGTATCTTAAAAATTAGAAACCTCCATCTTATGCTTTAGCTTCAACTTAGATCTAGGTCTAGCAAACTGACCAACCCTATTTCCCATAGGTCTCTCAATACAATCAATTCTAGCCTTGCCACTTGATTAAGAAAATTCAAAGTATTCAATAGCTTCCTCTTAACCATCTTTAGTACCAATAGCTTCCTCATAACCATCTTCAGTACCCACATGTCTAGGTACACCACCTAAAGCACTTACAATTTCAACAATCATGTCACTCTTCATCAATGTGATCTCAAATCTAAATTTTTCTCTCATCTTCTCTGAGATCCATTCTTCGATAGTATCACTAAGATCATCAATTTCCCTAGGGACCAATCTTCTTGGAGGAATCTTCAAAAAAATTAGCAAATCCTCTACAAAAAATCCACCAATCAAGAAGATCAATTAGCCACAAGATCAACCTTCTTTGCAAATTCTGGTGTAAATTGCCTCGGCTTCGACTATCTATCAACACACTTAGGTACAACCTTTGCTCTGATACCATATAAAGCTATGTAGGGTAGGAGTATTCCCAAAGGAGATGTCCTAGGCCACAACTATATAACCACATAGTGGAAACACAATAGTAAGAATAAACAATCCAAGATCTGATACCAAATACAATATTTTTTTCATAAAATGTAAGTGATTACATTCAACATGCCTGGCTAGGATAGGGCCAAATACAAACAATAATTACAAAATCAATTCTGGAAGATCCAATAAGATCCAACTTACAAATGAATTTTAGCTAGTCTAGATATACAACTGGATAAGAACACCAAGAAGAATCCACACTTGTACCCTTAGGTCCACTAACCAATCCTCTAGTTCCTAAGCCACAACTCTAGCTCTTCAATTTTGCATCTATTCTTCATTCCATACCCATTGAATGAATAAAAAAATCCATAATACCCCTACTTATACCTATCTAAGCCACAAGTCAGCCCAAAACTCAAATTAAATACAAATATGGGTATGTGCATGATCATGGTCAACCAAACTATGCTCTTAAGTGGCAATAAACAATCAAATTATCAGGGTTATGTCAACTTGACATACAATTTTCCACTTGTTATTAATTTTATATCAAAAAGTTGAGAGAAAATAAACTCTAGAAAATTGAATCTAGTTTCTAAACTACTAGGACTTATCTCAAAAGAAAAAAAAACTGATTGGTCAAAATTTTGAATTTTAATGCAATATTACAAAAATTTCAAAAAAAAAAAGAAGTAGACGTATGTCTGACCACCTTAATCAAAACCAAATGATAATATTTTTTAATAATATTATAGATATAAGTACTAGACTCATGCTTGGATGTGACACATATATTTTTGTATTTTTATTCTAAATAAATAATTAATAATTAAATTTTGACTTTAGTATTTTTGAAATAAAAAAACTCTCGTGTTTGACCACCTTAACTAATTCAAAAACTTGCAAAATTCAATTTTTCATTTTTTTCCTTATAGTAGAAGAAACATAAAATGTGATGTATCTTTTGGATTTAAAAAAATTTGTACCATTTGAAAGTTATAGTTATTTTTCAATTAGTGTGTCAGTCAGCACTTTATACGTAACTCCATTAGAAAATAAGTAATAATTACTTACTAAACTCATAATTTGATAAACCTTAAATTTATGGAAAGATAAGAACATTCTTAAAAACCCTTTTTAGTTCATTAAATCTTGGTGAAAAAAAAGTAGTTAGCTACATGTTTGAAGAAAAAATCAATTAAAAATAGGCCAAAATCACATTTTAAGGATATTTTTTAAGTTGACCATATAGGTTTGGTATCAAAAGATATAGTAGACCTTATAAAGATATTAATTGTTTTCATTTAGTATCAGGGTGGGTGAGAAAAAAGTTGGAATAGATTTTGAAATGGTTTGAGATAAGAACTACAAATTTTTCAGATCGCCACTTTTTGGCACACCATGATCCTACACATACCCATACATGAATTAAATGCCATAAGTTGGCCTACAACAACAATTAAATCTCCAAAAATTGATATCCGAGAAAAATCATAATTTCTCCTAGATCTGATTGAATTCAAACTCATTCTTTGAATCATAGGTAGTACTTTAGTCCTCTACAACCCTTTAAATGCACAAAGGCTGATTCCGAAAGGAAAAGTGTGCATCCATCCTGAAAGTCATGCATAGGAAAATGTCACACAAAACTATTAGAAATTGTTACTCTAGAAGAATTGTCATATCTTCGATCCTATAATGAATTAGGACTTGTCCCCTTAACTAGAGATAGTACTCTAGGCCCTCTTGAATCTTTGAAGTGTGCAGCCTCTCATTCGTTAAAGATAATTAGTTACATGCCTTGCAACAAGCACTTGGAAACCAAAAAACACAGTTTCAGAAACAAGGTGCAAACAACTCAAACTTCAACTCAATCCATCAAATCTCTATGAAATCATGAGGAAAGGTTCTCCAATGTGTCTCCAACACATACCTAACCATGAAAATATAACTCCACCAAAATCCAATCTCGATGCTTCTCAACACTTAAATAAAATCCCTCCAAACATGCAAGAATGCAAGAAAGCCTAGGATGCTCATGCATCAAGTGGTAAAAAAAGGGTCATTGGATTCAATTGCTTATTAATCACTTCACTTGACTTATTGTGATTCTTCTCCCATGTGGATCTTTATGGGTGGATATTTCAATATTTAATGCTTAGTCACATGAATCCTTAATTATATGATATTTGAATTTTCTTCCTCCTGACATGGCTGATTACAATTTGATTTGAATAATCTCTCTAATTACATCAATTACTTGAAATGCATTGCCAACATCTATCTATTCTTTCCATGATTTCTTCATTCAACTGGTTGCTTCTTCATTACTCTGGCCTTGGATCTTCATGGAATCTTTCCTCTAATGTACATAGAACTAGTTCTTCATTTTGAAGTAGGTTTTGAGAATGGATAGATGTATCGATAGAGGTCATTTAGCTTTGTTCTAACCTTAGGAAAATTATGACACTTTCCCACCCATCCTAGAATCACCTTGTTAACTAATATTGCTTAAAAAATTATGTTTCCTACATGGGTAGGCTCACAGGGGTAGATGAGAAGAAAATCCATCCTAATGGTGGTCTAGACTTGACTTGTGTTGGTTAAAAGTTTGCTCTCCTATTAGATTTCATAATCTTGACTCTTTCATAACCAATTCTTGGAAAGGAAAAAGGTTGTTTACCAACAACTAGGTTAGTGTATGTATTCTATCACTACCCTTTGAATTTATTAGATATAGCTCCCTATGATTCTTGCAATAATATGCAATGAATATGTCTTTATGTGATAAAAAAATCTTGAATAATTATAAGCTCTTAACCTAAGAGCAGTAAAGGATAACCAAATTGTTTGTAAGCATAAATAATTTAGGCAAAAAGTATATGAATAACCTATAACACTCAATGGAAAAGTTGTAGTAGATTATCTTGATATCCTCTAACTTCTAATTTTATTCTAAATGTATTTACCCATCTATATGCATAAGTTAGAAAGAAAGGATTATACTACTACACTTTTAATATTGGTGTATTTAGGGTTATGAATACTCAACTTGTGGCTATCTTAATCCTTAATCAAGTCATGTTATCATTATTATATTATTATTTAAGTAGTTAGTTTGGCCTAGGTGTTATATAGGGTTGTGTCTATTCAAGCTAAGCATAATGAGGTATATATATGAGGTTGTGAGTCTTATTTCAGGATCATATTGCAAAGTGTGTTCTCATTGGAGATATTTGGAGGTTTCCCACTTGCAGTGGCATATTAATTTTAGTTATTACCAATTATTTATATAATATTTCATATTATTTTTTCTATTTTGCAAGTTATTTCATTACAAGTGGTACTAGAGCATGATATTGACACCATAGAGGCAAGATTTTTCTCAACATTGGGATGAGCATAACTTTTGGATTTTACCAAAATTTTAAAGGGTTTTTTAACACTATATTAAAGAAGCTATATTCCAAAATTCAAAGGAATTGGAGAAAATTTCAGAACATTATTCTAGAATTACGATTTCTACTTAACTTATTGAGATCTACATGTCTCTCATTGTTGGATACAATTGTCTAATTGTGTGTTGTCTTTGATGTCACACAAATGTCATATCAGTTGGTAGATTGTGATTACAAAGTTTAGTTGGTGAACAAAGAAACTTTCAAATTCAACCGAGCATATCTAGAAATTACTCTATAGAAACAATGTTTACCAACCTCACTCAAGCATTGAAGGTAAATTTGGCAAAAAGTAGTGTTAACCAAGCTTGCATGGTTAACAAAGGAAATTTAGTATTCACCGAGTTCACTCAATCTCCAAAGGATTTTGTAGGATCGGTGTGTTAATCAAGCTTCTATTGGTCAACATAGGAAATCTTCTCTAGAACAGTGTTTACCGAGCAAGGTAGGTCAATGAAGGATTTTGTTAATTTGGGAAATAAAGTTTAATTATTTGAAGTATTGATTCTAGTTGACAGAGTTAATGATTATTGGTAACTGTAAGTTGTAATTGGGCTAACTTGACAATCTAAAAGGTATATATGAAAGGTCAAGTTGAGAATTCTAAAGTGTATGAGCAAGCATGCAAGTGTATTGATTGTTTGAAGAAAAATGTCTAAGAAAAATTTGAAGGATAGTCAGATATCCTTGAGGAGTAGCAAAGTTTTATTTGATAAAGAAGGATTTAGTGGAGTAGAACAGAGATTTGTAATCAGCAATTCATTTGCATCTCATTCAGGTCATTTCATTGTTACTTTCTTACCATTGTAGTATTGATTCCTAAATCTCTTAACAGAGTTGGTTTAATAGCCATTTGTAAATCCTCTAACAAGGTGACAGTTCCATTGAATTGTTCTAAAGACCTTTTTCAAGGCCACTCCTAATAGGCTGATTAAATCCTCCAACAAGGTCACACCTATTCATGTGTTTTGTAACCTTTAACTAGGTTAGCCCCTAACCAGGCTCACTTTAGAAGAGTGAAAATTAGTAGCTAGTTACTTGATGGTTTTTCCCATATTGGGTTTCCATGTTAAATCTGGTGTCTCATGTGTTCATTTTTTTATTTTTTTTTAATGTTTGCATGTTAATCACTGTGAATGTTTAAGATATGTTAAAGTTAACATACATTGCATCTACCGAGTTATAGCATTTTCTGTATGTTTACTGAGTGATAGTAGTAAGTAGTTTTATCACAGATCTAAGGGATCTATGCATTTGTTTTTGTGGTAACTGATTCACCCCCTCCTCTTAGTTACTCCATCTATATTTTCAACAATTGGTAGCAAAGCTTTTGGTGCTTACAGGAAGTGTTTCAAGGACCTAAGCTAAAGATTAGGATGTCTTATAAGAGAGAAATTCTAAGGCTTAACAGGGATAACTTTTCAGCATGGAAAGGTCTCATGAGACTTCATCTCGCTTCCATTGGAGATACAGTCCATTGAAATATATTGATGAAGAATATACAACTTCTTTTAGTACATTATCTGTTAATGACATTGCTGAGAAGAAGACTCATAACACTATGATGATAGACATTACATCTACCCTAGGCTATGAAGAATTTGATGATATCAAGGACTACAAAACTGCATTTGAAATGTGGAACAAGTTGAAAGATAGCTATGGAGGTGATGACTATGTGAGGATAGGAAAAGAAGAAATTCTAAGAGGACAATTTGATCATATGAGGATGAGAGAGGATGAAAACATTACCAAATATATTGAGAGGATCAAAGCAAGTATTAGTGCAATCAAAGCATTTGGAGGAGACATCAAGAAAGAAATAGTTGTAAGCAAAGTTCTTAGAACATTGCTTCCCATTTATGCAATTAGAGTATCTGGAATTCAAGAAAGAAGATGTGAAGCAAATCATAAGATAAATTTGGATTCCATAGTAGGAAGATTGACTACATTTGGGCTAGATAACTATGATAATTATGTTCCAACTTCCAAGAACATTGAATCAGCATTTGATGCCAAGCTTTCACTTAAAGAAAAAGGAAAGAAAGTAAAGGACTCTTAGTCAAAAAGTGAAGAAGAATTAGAGGAAAGGTCTAACAGTGATGTTGAAGTTGTAGAGGCTCTATTTGCAAGGAAATATTCTAGAGGCAGAGGAAAATACAAAGGTAAGGTTCCCCTAATCTATTTTTCATGTCAGAAAATTGGTCATATTGTAGCCAGATCCCCAAACAAGAAAAGAAAGGATGAGAAGAAAGGTCACAAGTGCAATGGCAAGAAAGACTTCAAATTATTCAAGAACAAAGGTAACAAAACATATTTTATGGCTAAGGACTCTAAGGATTTTGATAATAGTGAAGATAAAATTGTTTACATTGCTATGAAAGATGAATCTAATAATGATGAAGAAGATAAGATGAGACTTATCTCTTATGTGAGAAAAAATGATACATGGATCATAGATAGTGGATGTTCATATCATATGACTGGTGACCAAAAAAAGTTTGAACATTTTGAGGACTATGATGATGGTAGTGTAAGGTTTGGAAATAATAAACTTTGTTGCATAAAAGGAAGAGGTTGAATCTCATTAACCAAAGAATTTGTATGTGATAATGCCTATTGGGTTGAAGGACTAAAACATAATCTGTTGAGTGTGGCATAGCTAATCAATATTGTATTCAAGGTAAAATTCATGCATGGAAAGGCAAGACTATTGGATGACAAAGGGAAACTAATTGGATCAAGCAAAAAAACAAAATATAACTTGTTTTATCTTGATCTTGGTGAGTGCTCATGTTTTATTGCTCAAGTTGATGAGAGTTGATTATGGCATGAAACGTTATGTCATATGAATTTTGATAACCTGGTAAAGATAATCAAATTTAGGGAAGTAAGAGGCATTCCTAGTATAAAGAATCTTGATGTTTGTCTATACAAGAATTGTCAAATTGGTAGGATGGGAAAGACTAGTTTTAAAAGAAAAAACTTTCAGTCTAAAGAAATTTTGAAAATTGTGCATACTAATTTGTGTGGACCTATTGGAATTGAGAGCTATACTGGAGAAAATTTCTTCATTCTTTTTGTTGATCACTACTCTAGAATGATGAGTGTTATGTATCTAAGAGAGAAGTTAGAAGCATTTGTGAAGTTTAAATGGTATTTGTCTAGAGTAGAGAAAGAAATAGGGAAAATATTGAAATGCTTAAGATTAGACTAAGGTGGTGAATTCATTTCCAAAGAATTCAATAACTTTTGCATCGAAGGAGGAATCAAAAGACAAGTATCAGCACCTAGAACTCCCGAGTAGAATGGAATAGATAAAAGGGAGAACAAATCTATCATGGATTGTGCAAGAACTTTAATGATTAAAAAGAACATTGCTACCAAATACTAGAACGAAGATATCAGCACTACAATTCATACCTTGAACCAAGTACACTTGAAGAAGGACTAATTCAAAACCCCCTATGAGTTATGGTATGGCTATAAACCTAATGTAAGTTACTTGATAGTATTTGGAAGTAAATGTTATATCTTGAAAGAATATAGAAAAGGAAAATTTGATGTGAGGGTGATGAAGGCATATTCTTAGGATATTCTTGTAAGAGTAAGGCATATAGATGTTTGAACTTGTCAACTCACAAAATCATAGAAAGTGCACATGTGAAAGTTGATGAGTTTGTAGAGAGGACTAAAGAAGAAAGAAAAAAGGAACCAGAAGATTACAAGAGATTTTTTTTCATTGAACCTGATACATTTCCAGATAGATCTGTCAATCAAGAGACTTCTACTCCTAAATCTTCATCAGTCACCAAGTTGCAAGAAGTTCAAACCGAGTCATAGGAACCCAAGTCACATTCTGAAGCTACCAAGCCAATGCCTACGGATTCAAAGTAGCTAGAACCTATAGTTGAAGTTCAAGAGGATGACAATGCAATTCATTCAAGAGGCAAGGAACCTATATTGGCCAAGTATGTTAGGAGACATCATGCACCAGATCGGATTATTGTAGACAAATTAGAAGGTACTATGATAAGAAGTAAGATAAAAAAGTACTTTTTTACTTTCTAATTTTGAACATAGAAATGTAAAAGATGCATTAGAAAATGAAAGTTGTATTGAGGCTATGAATGAAGAGATAGAGAAAATAGAGAAAAATAAAACTCAGACTCTTGTACCTAGGCCTAAAGATAAAAATGTGATTGGAACAAAATGGGTATTCTAGAATAAGTTGAATGAAGATGGTTATGTAAAGGCTACTCTTAAGAGGAAAGAATTGATTATGGTGAGACTTTTTCTCTTGTTGCAAGATTGGAAGGTGCCAGGACATTACTAGCATACACAGCATATAAAGGATTTAAGGTATACCAAATGGATGTTAAATCTCCATTTCTTAATGGTATTCTTGATGAAGAAGTCTACATTGAGAAACTTGAAGGTTTTGTTGATCCAGACAAAAAGGACATGATCTGCAAATTACATAAAGCATTGTATGGTCTGAAATAAGCCCCTAGAGTATGGTATGAGGGATTGCATAACTACCTTATTCAAATCAATTTTCAAAGAGCTAATGATAATAGTAGTTTGTACATTAAGGAAGGACCAAATAACAAGATTTTTTTGCCAAAAATATTTTTGGATGATACTTTTTTTATAGGGAATGATGATCTATGCAAAAAAAAATTAGAGAAAATGAACAAAGAATTTGAAATGTCTATGTTTGGTGAGATTAAGTTCTATGTTGGTCTTTAGATTTAGTAGAGCAGGAATGGTATCTACATCACTCAGTCTAAGTATATCAAGGAGATACTCAAGAAGTTTGGTATGGAAGATTTTAAACTAGTTGGAACTCCCATGTGTACAAGACTAAAGCTTACCAAAGATGATGATTTAGAAGGGTTAGATCAGACCTTATATAGATCAATAATTGGAAAATTGTAGTATTTAGTTCATACAAGGCTTGATATTGCTCTTGTAGTTGGTATAGTGGCAAGATTTTCAGAAAACCCTAGAGAAAATCACATGATGGCAATCAAAAAGATCTTGAGATACTTGAAAGGCACTGAAGATTATGGATTGTGGTATAAGTTTTGAGGAAATTTGGACTTAAAAGTGTCTACTAATGTTGATTGGGTAGGAAACATTGATGACAAAAAGAGTACAAGTGGTGGAGCATTCTTTCTTGGAAAAAGATTGGTATCTTGGACAAGAAAAAGGAAAAATTGCACATTACAATCTATAGCAAAAGTAGAATATTTTGCAGCAGTAGTGAATGGTTCTAATATTGTTTTATTTAAATAGTTGTTGGAAGGCATGATGTTTGAGATCAAAGAACCAGTTGTTATGTTTTGTGATAATACAAGTGCAATCAACATATCAAAGAATCCAGTGATGCATTCCAAAACCAAGCACATTGCTAGAAAATATCACTTTGTCAAAGAATTGGTGCAGGATAAAGAGATTAGATTGGACTATGTCCATTCAAAAGAATAAATTGCAAACATATTCACTAGGCCATTACCTAAGGATGCATTCTTTTATCTAAGAGGTAAGTTAGGATTCATTCCCCTATCTAAAGCTCACTAAACTAAAGTTTTAGTGATGCATCAACATGAACCAAGTTGAAGATCTATCAGTTGATGTAGCATAGTCATGGGAACATTGCATATGAATCACTACTCAAGGTACATTAATACTCATTGGGTATGTGTTATCTTTGGCATGTGTTGTCAAAGAGGGAGAGTTTATTATCATATCTTTCTAAAATTTGAATTAAGGGAGATTTTTTTTTTGTTTTGAAGAAGAAGCTATGTAATTCCTTCACAGAGGAAGATTATTGCATTAGAAAAGTTTGTGGCATAAAACCTAAAAGGGAGAAAATTTTCTATTAGAGAAAGACTTGCTTTTCAAATTTAATTGTGCTATGACATGTGTGTTGCCATCAATGCTAAAAAGAGAGATTGTTGGATACAATTGTCTAATTGTGTGTTGTCTTTGATGTTACACAAACATCATATCAATTTGCAAACAATGATTACTGAATTTAGTTTGTCAGAAAAAGTGACTTTCAAAGTCTACTGAGCATTCCTAGATATTACTCTGTAGAAACAATGTATACCAAGCTCACTTGGGAATCGAAAGTAAATGTGGTAGAAAGTAGTGTTAACCAAGCTTTCATGGTTAATGAAGGAAAGTTAGTGTTCACTAAGTTCACTCAGTCTCCAAAGATTTTGTAGGATCATTGTGTTAACCGAGCTTCTACTGATTCACATAAGAAATCTTCTCTAGAATAGTGTTTACTGAGTAGGGTCAGCCAATGAAGGATTTTGTTAATTTGGGAAATAAAGTTTAATTATTTGAAGTATTGATTCTAGCTGACTGAGGTAATGATTATTAGTAATTGTAAGTTGTAATTGGGCTAACTTGACAATCTAAAAGGTATAAATGAAAAGTCAAGTTGAGAATTTTAAAGTGCATGAATGAGTATGCAAGTGTATTTATTGTTTGAAGAATAAAGTGTGAATGAACTTTGAAGGATGGTTAGATATCCTTGAGGAGTAGCAAAGTTTTATTTGATTAGGAAGGACCTAGTGGAGCATAACAAAGATCTATAATCAACAGTTCAGTTGCATCTCATTCAAGACATTTCATTGTTATTTTTTTACCATTGTAGCATTGATTCCTAAATCTCTTAACAAAGTTGGTTTAACATCCATTTGTAAATCCTCTAACCAGGTGATAGTTCCATTGAATTGTTCTATAGACCTTTTGCAAGGCCACTCCTAACAGGGTGATTAAATGCTCCAACAAGGTCACACCTAACAGTGTGTTTTGTAACCTTTAACTAGGTTGGCTCCTAATAGGCTCACTCAGAAGAGTGAAAATCAGTAGCTAGTTACTTGGTGGTTTTTCCCATATTGGGTTTCCATGTTAAATCGGGTGTCTCATGTGTTCATGTTATTTCTTTTATGTTTGCATGTTAATCACTATGAATGTTTAAGATCTGTTAAAGTTAACATACACTGCATCTACTAAGTTACAACATTTTTTGTATGTTTACTGTGTGACAATAGTAAGTAGTTTTTTTAGACATCTAAGGGATTTGTGGATTTGTTTTTGTGGTAACTGATTCACCCATCCCCCCCTGCCCTCTTAGTTACTCCGTCTATATTTCCAACACTCACATCATGTTGAATTGAAGTATAACTTGTATTGGTTTTTTGAATACATAGTAGAGGAGCCTAGATTTCAAAGCTTGGAGAAATTGAAGTAAAAATAAGCAAGTTATTACAAAATTAGGAAAAATCACTTTCAAGGTAGAAAATTTGCCATGTTTTTGGATTTTTCCTAAGGTTGTCTTGGCCCTCTTAAGTTATAGTGAAAAGAAATAAAAAAATCAAAGAATTTATATTTGATTTGTGTGATTTATTTGAAAAATATTGGTTTCCATCATGACAGGGCCTCCAACAAGAGGCAAAAAGAATGGTACCACACCAAGGAAATCTTCTGATCAAGATTGGCAAACGACAAAGGATAGTAATCCCATTGAGGAAATAAGTAAATTCAAGGAAGAGGTTAAGAGGGATATGTGTGACCTATGAGGAGACATATCAGATATACAAAGCATGTGAAGCACCTATATGAATGAAAGAAGGAAGGATTTATCAAGAAATCAATGTGAAACCTTCAAATCAGCTACTAATGACACAAATGGGTAAAAGCACAAACCTGTGTCACCTTTTATAAAGGAGAAGTCATGTCAGAATTTAAAGTCTTCAACTTTAATGACATAAATGTGGCATTTGTGCTTAGAATTTGAAGATGATTTAAACTAATAAAATGTGTAAAATTGGATAAAGTTTATGTCTATAATTTTTATTTTTTTAATTGAGGGAAAAATTTATTTCTTTTTAAATTTTTTAAGTGTATTTTTTAATTTTTTAAAAATACTTAAAATGTAGAGTTTTTTTCCCGTCAAACAAATATATGCAAATCTTCATATTTTGGTTTGATTTTGGAAACTTTTAGATTTGACATGTATGCCTAGTGCACTAAAAAAGAAAAATTTAAATTCGGCTAATATTTTTGAAGTTATAACTAATCAAAGTCAAAGTTATCAGAAATTGACAATTTTTTTCTCCTGCCAAACTTTTTCCATCAAATTTACATATTTTTCAAAACAAATTACATATTCTTGAAGAAGACTCTCTCCTCTAGTGCAGCATTAAAAAATAATAATTTTTTAACATGATTTACTATTTTTTTCTTATTTTTGAATAGACATCTTCCTGAATCTTAAGATACCTACTCGTAATATTTTCAAATTATAACATATTAGTCATAACCAATTTTTTTAAAAAATTATATGATCATAATCATAACTCCGAGAACTACAAAAGTATATTTTTAGTTTTAAAAAAAACTTCAATTTAGTAGGTCAAATTGGCCTTCAAAGTGAGATGTTTACAAAAGTTCTGATTTTTGCTTGTTTGGCTGCCACATAGGATGCCACGTAGGCTATTTCAGCTAGAACTGTTTCGGCTAGAACTATTTCGGCTGAAATGGTTCCGACCGAAACCCCTATCGACAGATTAAACCACCAGCGATTAATGTCACTATTTGATATAAAAAAAAAAAAATCTTTTTAAAAAAATTAAATATACAGAATAGGAAAAACTGGAAGAGGATTTTCAAAAAACAATTAATTTTGAAAAAAATTTCAACAACTATTGTGCAGATTTAATCAATATTGCAAAGGATCGAATATTTTGAAGGTGCTTTTTTTCTCCTCTACTTATTCTTATTTTTATTTTTATTTATTTTATATTGAACCATTAGCTGATATTTAGTGAAATCTAAATTTATTTATTTTTGTTTCTATAGATTGAAATATTCAATTGGTAGTAAAAGGAAAAGATCAAGGAAATATGATAGAAAAAGAGATGACAAAATGAAAGGCCATACAAAACATAATCAAAACCAACCTACTAAAATTCTTGAACAAGATGAGATTTATGAAGAAAATGAAAGTAATGAAGATGAAGAAATTGGCAGTTCTATTGATAGAGACAAATTAGAAAGCATAAAAAATTTGATGGATTTGGATGAAGAACTACTTTTTAACCAAATTCTATCTAAAAATATGATAAATGATAACACTATCAAAAAGAATTGTTAGAACGTGTGGGATGAATATTTCAAGGATAAAAGTATATTTGGACAGGCACAATTATTTGTCAAGTTATTTAGGAGAAAAGATATGAGACCTATTTTGGAGTTGTTGGGTGTTGATAATAGGAAAAGCCATGCACATAATATTAATAAAACAATAGTTGAAAACTTGCAAAATGCTTATAAAAAAATTGACAACACAACTCAAGGAGGTGATTTGAGTAATGGACACAAAGCATTGATGACTACTATATCTAGAAGAAAATTGACAAATAGAAAATAGGTAAATGCAATATTTGATGTACTACATATATCTAGAAGAACTGTCCAAAGATACATCAAGATGAGAAATATGCTAGATGATAACATTGAGAATCATTGGGTGAATATTTGTAGAGTTCCTCGAAAACACAGGATTTCTAAAGATGTTAAAAGACAAGTTATTGAATTTTGGACCACACATTCTTGTGTTTGTTCCAACAAGTGTGATACTATAAAAATTAAAGATCAAGAAATAGGAGCCAAAATTGAACATCCAAAACATTTCATAAATATAACTCAAAGTGAATTATTTCAAGCATTCAAACAAGAATTTTTAAATGTCAAAATATGTCAAAGAATGTTTGAGATTTTATGTCCTTCCTTTGTACGCATAAATAAGATGCATGAAACTTGTTGTTGTAGAAATTATATTGAATTTGGTCTACACTTGCAATCATTTAAAAAAGTTATGGCAGTACTTGATCCTAATTTGGTCATCCCTAGCAATACAACACAATTTGTGAGGTCCATATTATGTGATAAATTAGAAGATTCAGATGAATTCAAAGTGAAATGCATCAAAAATAAGTGTGAAGATTGTAGAGATTTACACAAATTTTCTAAAATTATGCAAGTTGAGAATATTAATGAATCCACACCAGTTTCATGGATGAGATATGAATATGAGACATACCAAAATAAGAGAGGAGATGAATCCAAAAAAATTGTATTGAAGGAGAGTGAATTTCATTATGATGAGTTCATGACCAAGTTCTATCCATTGATATATCCACATATCCAACATTGTCATGGTGCATGATGGAAAGCTAAACAGTTTCGTGATTCCAAAAATTGTTTTCCACCTAGTTGTATACTTTTAATTGTAGTTTTTTCTGAGAATTATACATTTGCAACTCATACAGAGCTCCAAGGCCAATATTATCCTTCTGAACAAGTTGCAATATTTGTGCAAGTGACCTATAGACATGCACAATTTGAGGTGGATCAGATAGAAAGATTGGATGAAAATGAACGCATCATCATCAAAGAGGTTCATTTCTATATTAGTGATGATAAAGTTCATGATAGGAGTTATGTGGCTCATTGTTTTGCAATGTTCTCTAAAGATCTTAGAAATCATAGAATAAATATTTCAGAGCACTGGATTTGGTTTGATGGATGTGCAGGTTAGTATACACGAAGTAGTTACACATTTAGTTAACTTTATTTTAACTTATATTTATTTGGACATGTCTATTTCTATTTGATATATGTACATAGATAATTGTAGATACTTATCATGTTTCATGTTCATAGGACAATTCAAATCTGCAAAAGCATTTAATTGGTTAGCAATGCAACATGCTAGAACCAATGTTAGGTTTTTATAGAATTTCTTTGAAAGTTGACATGGAAAAGGGGATAATGTCTAAAATGTGTGCTTCAACAATATGAACTTGTAGGTAAATATATGCATTTTTTAAATGTGCATGTTTAATACTCTAGTAGCATATATTTTAAATTTTATATATACATGCATATTGTATGTACATACAGGGAATAGGATAGAGAGTGTGAATCAAATTGTTGAATGGTTCAAAGTTCATTTTGCTACTTGAGATACTAATTACAATAAGAGTTACTTTTGGGAGGTGAAAGGTGATCTAAGTTATATTTATTTTTAACGGATTTTTCAAATCAAGTTAAGTTTTTAATTAAATATTTATTTTGAAATATGACAATTGTTTTTTGTATTTGTATCAAATATAGATCAATCTAATCCTTACAATTTTCAAATGATTTCTGGTATTAGAAGTTTACATCAAGTGATGACTACAGGAAACCATAAACCTCTAGTAATTAAAGTAAGAGAGAAGACATGTTTTTGTGATGACTGTATTAAGGACAATCTAGTGAGTGCATGTGAAAATATTGTGAATGGATATGTTTCATATTGGGATTTGAAGGAGATAGTTAGAAAGCCTCCTTTTGAAGATGCTGACATTGACATTGACATTCATGATCCTATATATATAGCTGATTATGAGCGCATTTCTGATTTAGTTATGGTAGTTTTGTGTGCATATATACATATATAAATTAATATACATGTATATTTGTTTTAAAATTAATTTATATTTATCTATATTTTATATACATGCAGGAGATATTTTTGTAGTTCAAGCCTTAACAGTTAATGTAGAAAATGTGGACTATTATCTTTTAAGATGCACAAAAGAAAAACACAAGTTGGTAGAAGGAACTATAGATGTTGATCAACAGTCATATCCAATTGGATCAGTTGTTATTGAAGGAACATATTATCAAAAAACAAGGGTAATTGATAGTAGTATTGAATTTATTGAATACAACCCTGGAGGAAAGGTTTTACACTACAGTAACCATGTTATAGCAACCAAATTACAATTTGAAGCAATACAAATAAGAGGACATCATGGAAATCAAAAGTGGAAATTGCCTATTGAAGAACATGAAAAACTTCTAGAGATAATAAAAAGTAGAGAGGATCCTAACAATACATAGTTTGTGGAGCTCTAGTTTACCTATGTACTTATTGTGGAGCTCTAGTTGAGCTATGCCTATATCTCTCTTATACTTTCATATTTAATATTGATAGGATATTTGTTTTACAAATTTTTGTACATTGGATCATTTATCTTGGATATGCAAAATTAGACATGTATTGTTATTTTTATTTAAATTTGACATGGATATCTAATTTAAGACCACCTCTTAGGACCTCCCCTTAAGACAACTATTAGGACCTCCCCTTAAGACCACCTATTGGAACATCCCCTTAGTACCACCTTTAACCTGACCTCTTCGTAAGACAACCCCTTTAGTATTTGTATGTATTTATATGTACATTGTTTATGTTTTCTTACCTATGATTGTTAATGTTGTTATGTACTTATGTACATATAATCTTTATATATTCTTTTATGATACATTCTTTATGTTTTTATATAATCGTTATGTTCGTGCATGTATTAACTTTTACTAATTAAATATTGTAACATGCATTCTTTAGGTCATACTCTTTATATGTTCTTACATTTATATGTTATATGAACTATGTTACATATTACATACATTATATTTTATTAATTAAATGTTGTTAGTTATAGTTAATTAAGAATGTATGTCATTAAATATAGTTAATTATATTATAAATAGTTAATTATAGTTAATTAAGGCATGTCATTAAATATAGTTAATTATAGTTAGATTAAATATATAGTTAATTTTACTTGACACATGTCATTAAATATGGTTAATTAAGACATACATCATTAAATATAGTTAATTATACTTATATTAAGACATGTCATTAAGTTAAGTATAGTTAATTAAACTTAAATTAAGGCATTAAAAATAGTAACATGTATGTATAAACATGAATATTGAAAACATATACATACGTATATTAACTTTTATTAATTAAATGTTGTAGTTCATGCATTCTTTCTAGGTGATCATAGTCTTTATATGTTCTTATGTACATGGACCATTAAAATTATATAGTTAATTACACTTAGATTAAGGCATTAAGATGAATAACTATACATATACATGTAAACTTGAATATTGAAAATATTATTATATGGCATTAAAATGAATAACATATAGAAACATGTTCATAACACATACATAAGTTACATAAAAGATCAATAAGATACACGTGTACATGAAAAGATCAATAACATACATGTACATATGTCTATAGAATATAATGCACCCATATCAAATGTATAAAAATAGATCATGTATCAAATGTCTGGAAATAACATATATAAAACATCAAAATCTCCATATAAACATAAATAACATATAAAACATCAAAGTGTCCATATAAACATGTATCTAAAAATAACATATAAAACATCAAAGTGCCCATATAAAACATCAAAGTGTCCATATAAATATGTATCTAGACATAACATGTGTGTAATAAAATAAAAGGCCACATATGATAATCAACTACATCTCCCCTCCTGATCCTGAGCCTTGTCCCCAAAAGGGTCTATCAGCTGCATCTGAACCCTATGTCAAATGATAACTTAAACCATTTAATTATGTGTACAGACAAACTATATAAAGATCTAGATGTATATAAATCAAATAAATAAATATTTAAATTGTAGCATACTTGGGACTCACAACGTGTAAGATCTGTCAGTGTCTACAGATTAGCAAAACTTAACATACTATCACTCAAACCCTATAACACATACACAAACACACACATATACATAAATTTAAACATATAGACATATTATTTACCATAATAAAAATAAATCGAAATATATAGAGATATTTACCATAGAATTATGTAATGCTCTGCCAATTTGACTAATATCTGAATTATGCAATGAAAAAATAGTATCAGCGTCCAAGTCAATAGTGCAGCCCTAATCTGAAAACATTGAGGTAAATAGACCAGGCTATCTAGTACTGACATCCTGAGTAGGGGGGGTGTTCTAGGGTCCTGAGTAGCTAGGGCTGGTGTTGTAGCCTGGGTCTGTGTAGCAGCAAGAGCAGTACAAGGTGCAGGAATGCCCTCCTGCCTTTGTGAATCCTCTAGGACTGATGTACATGACAAAATATGACTAATCTGAGAGCTCATTTCACGAAGTGGAATCCTTGAGAGTGTAGATAATGCTCAATATCCATCTAAAAGATCATCTGCTAAATATGATGCCAAACGACGCAATGCATCCATGTCTAAGACTACAGAAATGTCTATTGGAGAAGGTATGTCTACAACTCCATAATCATCATTAATAGGTGTGCTAGGTGATGCAACTGTGGGAGTGGTACCTCGAGACCGTAGCATATCTACCACACCAATCAGAAGAAATCTCATGTAACTATGTGGCAACAATGGCAATGCTCAAAAAAATTTGTCTTAATTGTGTCATCAAGAACACTTTCACCTGCAGTAGCCATCTGTGGACCTCTCAGCATAACCAAAAGGTTTGGACCCACCATTTCCTATTTGTTAATGGGCGCAGGAGTGTCTATGGGTCTAAATCTATCAGAAAGTCTCCCTTGACCCTACCCAACATGCCCTAGATAATCTGTATGGTCAACATCATAGTGTAAATGAAATTCTACAAACAATTATTTGCAGAAATATAGAGGGAACTCGTCCTTCTATGGCCATCTATGATGACTGGCCAACCAATGAGGATACATCAATGGTACGATGAGTGGATTAGTAAACTTCATCACAAAGTAGCCTCTGACTCTCGGATGATCTGTATAAGATGGAAACATGGATTTCACCATGCTGGTAGAAACCTCAGTGTCAATCTATGTGTACTTCACAGTGCCAGTGACATTGTGAGATAAAGAAGAATAAAATTTCTCAATGCTCATATCATCAAAAGGGTTGTATGATTCAACAGTCTGAATCATACAAAATAACTCCTCTCACATCGTTGTGACCTTCTCCCTATTACGGAGGGTGATAGAAGAGGAAAGTGAGGTATCCAAAACCTGCATAGCACAAGATAATCTCACAACTGTATCTCTAAATAACTACTATCTATCATGAGTAGAGGAGGTCAATCTATGTGTTGTACCAAACTTAGCACTCTGACCCCCACCATGGACACTGGCATCCTCTGAGGATGCAGGAGCACAATCCCCAGAACTAGATGCCATAATGTATGTATGAAAATAAATACAAGGTTATGAATGTGAAGCTACAAGAGTGATAAATATCTAGAGATCTGCACATGCATATATATATATATAAATATATATATATATATATATATATATATATATATATATATACAAATATAAACATAAAAGAGTATTTAAATTAAAATAATTAAAAGTTAAATTTAATTTGAAACACACGTACATATAAATACACAACATTAAATGTATCGTGCTAAATTCAATCATGTAACATGTATGTATTTCTAAACAAATTATCTTAGAGACCGTATCTAATGTACATTGTAACATGCTCACGCAAATATGAAAAATAAATATTCATACATGTACATGTGTATATGAGATAAATAAAATAAATTTTTTTGATTAAATGATAACTAAGTGTACACATGTATATGCAATAAAAAAATATAATTCTTGACTAAATTCTAGATTTTGATGTAAATGCTTTGATGATTATGGGGAGTGTAGATGAGAGTTAGGACATAGGAATAGAAAAAATTGTTACTAGATAAGTAAATGAGTTTAGTTAGCAAATGTTAGTTTACAATTTAGAACTCGTGACTTAATTTAGTAGTTTGAATTAGAGTCAAGAATGTTAATAAAGTAAATGGAATATAGTTTTATTAAGGTTGATAGTAAGGTCAGTCTATTATGTGCTAGTAAACATATGAATACCTATTAGAATCTACAACAAACATAATGACCTAGTCTAGGAATCCATAGGTCCCCTTAACATATATATGGATAAAAATACCTAGAAATGTACCATAAGAGGTCGTTATGTGTCATTTGGTAATGTAAGAATCATCATTACCTAATAAGACCTATTATATCATAATAATACATATTAGGACTTATTAGAACCTATAAAAAATAGTATGACCTATTATGACTCCTATGTCCCCTTAAGACACACATGTATGGATAACATACCGAAAAGCATATCATAAGTGATCTTATGTTTTGTTTGGTAATGTAAGACTCATTATTACCTAACAATACCTATTATGTGCTAGTAAACATATGAATACCTATTAGAACCTACAACAGACATAATGACCTAGTCTAGGAGCCCATAGATCCCCTTAATATATATATATGGATAAAAATAACTAGAAATATATCATAAGAGGTTGTTATGTGTCATTTGGTAATGTAAGAATCATCATTAACTAATAAGACCTATTATATCCTAATAATACATATTAAGACTTATTAGAACCTATGAAAAATAGTATGACCTATTACGACTCCTATGTCCCCTTAAGACATACATGCATGGATAACATACCTAAAGACATCATTTAAGCAATATTAATGTGTTCTTTGGTAATGTAAGATTCATTATTACCTAACAATAACTAGTTGTTAAAATGAACATCATGAATATCTAATTGTGTTTCATTCGGTTAGTAAAGCGCCTATGTTATGGTTAGAATGTGGTATAGCTTATGATTGTAGTTAATATAGGGTTATGTTAGAAGGTGTATTTAATGTCAAAATTAATTTCACCATAAGAGATTATTGTTTCACCTAGATTCATCAGGTTATGCTAGAAACTAAACAATGTCCTCTAAATTTTTGCTACATTTTTTACTAATGTTTTTCTACATTTTTACCTCATATTTCTCTATTTTTTTTTTCATTTTTACCTAATTTTTTTCTATATTTTTACCTAATGTTTTTCTACACTTATAACTAATTTTTTTCTACATTTTTATCTCATGTTTAACTACATTTTTGCTAACAAATTAATTTAAATACCATTCTAAAACAATCTAAAATAATTTAAAACAATTTAATTAATTAAAATAATTAAAATATATTAAAAATAAATAATTATAAATATTTCACTCACAAAATAGGGGAAAAAAAACTACTTTAAGTACAATTAATATTTACTAATCAAAAACATGTTAAAAAAAAAATTTAAAAGGGGGAGAAAAAAACCACTAACCCATTACAATCGAAACACTTGAACCCTTCTCTGAGAACCTAGGAACTACAACAGTAAAAATGATAGCCGCAAAAAGTTTATTGTAGTTTTATTATTGCTCGAGGTTTCAGTCAGAACTGTTCCGGCCAAAAGGGTTCTAGTGGAAACAGTAAAGGCCACGTAGGCATGAGAAACTACCACATATGTTCGGAGGAAACCACTTTGGCCGTAACTATTTTGGCCAAAACTATTCCAATCGAAATACTCAATGGTATCAAAAATGATGACACAACTTTGTGCTTCCACCCAAATGTTAATACTCTTATGGGATCTAGGAATTTTTTCCAAAGGTGTATATGTACAAATTTGATGGCAACGATCCTCTAACATGGAGAAATCAAAAGGAGATTTTTTTTGAGGTACATCAAACCCCATATGGACAAAAGGTCACTATGGATTTCTTATATCTAGAACTAGATCAATTCATTTGGTATAGTTGGCTTTTTACGCATAGAAGAAAAATGGGTCTCACTATATCATGGTCAATTTTTAGAGAAGAACTCCAAGTATAATATAGCAATAGTGTGACTAAAAACTTCTTTAGCCAACTTGTTTAGTTTCAACAAATAGGATTAGTTAATGATTAGATTTGAAAATTCCAAAATCCTATTAGATTGTGGTTTATGATCAAGAAAGTATTATACATACTCCATAATTTTGTGGGGTTCCCCCTAAAAAAAAATTTTTGGTACTATTCATAGATTCGCCACTAAAGTTATGGCTATTTTATGACCAAAATATTATAACCCTAAAGCAGTTTAATACTTGTATAAAAGGGCTTAGGGTTAGGGATTGTTTCATAGTGTGATGCGAAATTGCTTCTTGCGGTGGTATTGAGCTGTAAGGGACTACAGACTGTAATCAGGTTGTAATCACTGGATTGTAATAAGATTGGACTTGCTATTTGGTGGATGTAGCCCAAGGATTAGGTGAACCACGTTAAATCTTGGTGCCTTTTGTTCATTTCTATGTGATCTATTATTTTTCTATTATTGGTTATATTTGCATGTAGTTTTTATTTCTGTTTGTGGTTTATCCTAACAAATCCATCCTTAAGAGTGTTTAAATTATAGAGGATAACTTGAATGATTTATTCTTGGGTGGTCTCAAGTATCACATTCAACATGAGGTATGCATGTTTAGTCCTAGCTCAGTAAATGAGTCTTTTATATTGGCATGCAGGGTAGAGAAGTTCTTAATTCCTAGAAAGGAAGGGGCTAATGTGACAAGAGAAAAATTTTATTCAAAACCTTATCTTCCTCAACCTACTAGATTGACTCCACAACAAAATTAGGAGAAGATAGAAAAGGGCTTTTGTTTCAATTGTGATAGAAAATATAGTCAAGGACATAAAAGTAGTGGAAAGAAATTGTTTTATATTGAAGGTTCAAGTGAGGAAGAAGAGGATGAGACCATATTAGAGGAGGATAGGGAGTCATGTGAGGAATCATATGATTCTCAACCAATCACTTCTTATCATGCACTTTCAAGTTTCATTACACCACAAACTCTCAAGGTAGTGGGTTTCTTAAGGAAGTTGAAAGTAACAATGTTGATCAACTTAGGTAGTACTCATAATTTCATCAACCAAAAGTTGGCAACTCTTCTAAATTTTTTTATATATTCAGCCCCAAATTTTTAGGTTTTGATTGAAGATGGGGGCATATTTAGTTGTTCAAATAAGTTTCATAGCATCAAATTATCCATGGGATACTATAAACTTGATACCCCAATGTATGCAACTTCCATGGGTGTGGCAGATATTATTTTTGGAGTACAATGGCTTACTACATTGGGAACAATTGAGATGAACTTCCAAGAACTATTCATGTGATCCCAATCAAAAGGAAAGGTAGTGTAGCTAAGGGGATTGATGGAAAAATCCCCACAGATGGTAAGCTATCATCAAATGCAAAAGTTTCTTAAGAAAGTAGTGGATGGATTTGTGGCCTAGTTATGTTCATTAGAAGTCTCTCAATAGGAGTCCATGAAACAATCAAGAGAAGAAACAAAATTATATATGAAAAAAAAATGGAATTATTGTACTACAAATATAAAAATGAAGTGGAATTCACTTGATTATTTATAGGATCGTAAATAATTTTCTTTCAACTCTAAGTGTAAAACTATCTAATGCATGGACTACAAAACATGAAAAGAAAATATTGTAAATGGAATTATAGAACCATTCACTCTCAAGTTTTCTAACCTTTATTATCTAAAAATATATTATATTTATAGCATATTGTTATCATTTCTAAATTCTAGCAGAGCAATAGTCATATAATAAAGAACAAAATATGAAAATATCCAATCTGTATGGTGATATGTGCACGTGCTATCTCTTCTATTGATGATTTTGAATCCATGATATTCCTAAAAATACACCATGACTATTCATCTTCATGTAGTCTTAGAAAATCCTGTGGAAATTTGTTTATTCTTTGTTTTTTGTCTTTTCATGCCAAATCCACATATTTTATATTCTAACAGTCATTGCATTTTCAAATTTTGACCATCATTGAGACTTTCCTTTATGGTTTCCAATATGGGTCCACCAAGTACACATGTCTTCTTGTTGCTTTACATCACTAAGACTAATTTTTATGCATCTCTCCATAGTGACATAATGAGAAGCATTGATCTTTTAAAATTTGATGGCACTTGCAAAATTGGCCTACCTCTATCACTATCAAAGAATCTATCCAATCACAGCACACCAATATGGAACACATTAACCTTTTGTAGCTCACAAACTGAATTTGGCTCCATAGTTCCATGTGTTGAATCATTGCTATGTCACATAGAATAACGATCGAGTAACTTCACATAGTGAGAGAGCAACATCCATGGATCTCTTTTTGATCTGACAATGATAGAAAAATGATGTTTGGTATTATTGTTTCACGGTGTAGGTCCCTCTTTCCAAATAGGCACATTGTGGTGAATAGTTGGCACCATTCCATTGCTTGGAGAATTTGACATTGAATTTCTTTCCTTTGTGGTACTTAGTGACTAGATTCTAGCTATGCTTCGTGAAATGCGATTGCCCACCGAACACATTCCTTCATGTCACTTTGTTGCATAAATTATCAAATGAACATCTTTATATAGTGATATTATGAGCTCTGTAGATCATCTTTGATCTAATGGATGAAGGCATCTATCTTTTGTTTAATATTTGACCTAGGACCCAATGTGATAGGTAAGCATCTGACTTTTCAACTAGCCAATAGCACATTTTCTTTTGTTTAATTAACTTTTCAACTTTGGTTTTCACCACCTTTGACTTGTTTCTTTTGCCATTTCTGCACTTTTATGAATTCATTCTATATTGAATTCAATTGAACTTGATTCTAAACTATTCTCATGATCTGTATATCAATCTTCAACTTCAGTCTTCTGTATTCTCCTTTAAATTTTCTCTATATATATCTATGAAAATGTATCCTTCTCTAGATATAGATCCTTGACCATGGAATTAGAAACTTTCAGAGATGAAGAAATTCTTTCATAAAGAACCACTTCTCAACATGAATTTTGTATTCAACATGATTAGGAATAAAGAATATGAGTCATTAGAGATATTTAGATCTTCTTCTCATCATGAAAATGCATAACAAACCCTCCCAAAACCCAATCACCTAGCCAAGAAAAAATGAATTGCTCATATGATTTCCTACATTAGGTTAGCTCAAAGGGAGATGAGAAGAAAGACTATTCTAAGGGAAATCTAGACTTAGACTCAAGACTTTAACTTTTGAATTGACTAGAAAACCCTAATGCAAAGGTGTAGATTGAAACTTGGGAAAAAGTTGGCTCTATTTGGGGATCTAAGCATGATAATGCTTGAAAGAATCCAAGAAATCTCTAGTTCTGCATAAGGGTGACAACTTGGAAACAAAAAGAATAGGCTAAACTAAGGAAGAAACAAGGAACTACCTAAGGAAAACAAACAACTAAACTAAGAAAAATACAGGGAAAGGAAAACCTACCTAGCTATCTACTACATAGGGGTTACCTATTTTCAATTTTATATTTGATACAACTTCATATCCTATCCATTATAAGAACATGGTAGGGTTTCTCTAGTTGGATATGCCAATTTGAAAGAATTATTTTGATTTTCTTGTGTGATCTGAAAAGGTCCTTTCCACAAAGACTTAAACTTGGAATGCATGCCTCTTGGCTCATGTCTCTTATCCCATAACAACACCAAGTCACCTTCCATAAATTTTCTAGGCCTTTCTCTTCTATCAAAAAATTTCTTTATCCTTCCCTGATGTTCAATAATCTTGTCAACAATCTCTTCTCTCTCTTCTTGTAGTTTAGTAAGATAGAAGATCCTCTTCTCTAACTCATCTTGGAAGACATCATCTTTAACTGTAGTTTTCAATTTACAAGAAGCTAGTTCTAATCACAGTGGCAAATTAGCTTCTACTCCATAGACCAATTCAAGTGGTGAAGTACCTATAGCTCTTTTAGGTGTTGTCCTATCAGCCCATAAATCATCATGAATCTTCTTGTACCAACCTTTATTACTATTTGAGACCAATTTCTTCAAAATATTAATCAGGTTCTTATTATTGGACTTAGCTTGTCCATTTCCTTGAGGGAAATAATTAGAGGAATAAAAAACTTGAATACCATTAGCATAGCAAAATTCAATGATTTTTGAGGAGGAAAATTAAGATGCATTATCCATTACTAATTTCATAGGAACTCTAGATCTTACTAGAATATGTTCTTTGATAAGTTCCCATATTTCTTGCGAGGAAGCTTTCTTCATTGGCTTTGCCCCTACCCATTTCTTGAACAATTTATGCTAGTGAGTATGTATGAATGTCCTTGACTAGATGGAGAATTAATTGGGCCTATAAAATCTAAACCCCATTGATAGAAATGAGCTTCAATTACTACTAGCCTAAGAGGTAAGGCAGCTAGTTGAGGTTTACCAATAAAAATCTTGCATTTTTCACAATTACCGACCCACTTATATGCATCTTTAAACATACCAAACATACCAGGCCAATAATAACATTGTCTCATAATTTTGAATGCAGTGAGAGTGCTAGAAAAATGTCCTCCACATGCTTCATCATGAAAATATCTTAACAACTTCACCCAATGTTCTTTATCCACACATCTCAGAAATGTTCCATCAATAGCTCTATTATATAAGACATCATCATGAATTACATATTTTAAGGCTTTAGATTTTAGATTTCTCCTTTTCTTAATAGTCAATCCATCAAGGAATTCACCATATACTAGAAAATAAGAAATGTTTGAGAACCGAGGATCTTGAAGACTTATGATAAGAACTTTTAGAGTATCTTCTTCTTTTCTTTGTTGATCCTTTGCTAAGGCTTTACAGAGTGCATTTCCTCTTACAAGCTTGGTTGGTTTAATTTCTAAATAATATTCTAGAACTTTAGCTATCTAAACTCCTCTATTATTGCAACCAACATCTTGTTGTGTCAAAATAGTTTTCACAGTAGGATTTGACACGTATATTATTGAATGAGAATGCAACACATAAAATCTAAAATTCTCGAGAGCTCTCACCATTGCATATGCATGTTTTTCCATTTGAGAATATCTCAGCTCTTGATTTTTCAATGGTATACTCATGAAAGCTATTGGGGCTTGTATTCTCTATTTATTTTCTTCAATCAATATAGTTGACATAGTATGTTTTGAGGCATAATAGTAGATGATGAACTCTTTGGTGTAGTCAAGATGAACAAGCACAAGAGCTTTCACAATGGCATCCTTGATATCTTCGAAAACCTTTTTCCCAACATAACTCTATTTGAAATTTTTATTTCAATTTGTCATATCAACTATACATTTAACTATTTTAGAGAAATCAGGAACAAATCTTCTCAAGAAATTTACCTGGCCAAAGAAAGACTTCACTCCATTTTTACTCAATGGTAGAATTAATTGTTGAGTAGCTTTAACTCTATTTGGATCAGTCTCCACTCCTTGAGATACAATATGACCAAACAACTTGCCTTATGTAACACAAAATACTGGTTTCTTTGGGTTTAGAGAGATACCGTGCTCTTTACATCTTTGTAACACCTTTCCTAGATCCACGATTTGATCTTTTATCTTCTTAGAAAAGACTATCAAATCATCAGGGTATATGACAAAAATTCTATCTTTCAAACCTTCAAAAGCCAAATTCATTCCATGTTGAAAGGTTGCTCCTATATTGATTAAGCCAAAAAGATATTCTATTGTATTCAAATGTACCCTATAGTATAGTAAATGCAGTCTTGAACTAATTTTCTTCATTTATCTAAATTTTATTGTATCCTAAAAATCCATCCAACATGGACATCATGTCTGATCCTACATCAATTTGTAAAAGATGATCCATATTAGGGAGAGAAAAAATATCATTCGGTGAATCTAGATTAAAGTTTATAAAATCTACATAGATTCTCATTTCTCCATTATTTTTTCTCACTAGTAAAATATTAGCTACCCAATTGGAATGATGAGTAGGGTATATAATCTTGGCCTACAACATTTTGGCAATTTCCTTGAAGATTTCCCCTTCAACTATAGGATTATAATTTCTCTGCTTCTGCCTAAATTGTGTTGCATTTGTTTTAATAGGGATTTCATTTTTGAACTTCCTGCCCACGAAATTCTTTAGATCTTCATAACTCCAAGAAAATACATCTTGAAATTTAATGAGCAATTTCTTGATTTCTACTTTCTCTTCTAGTGTGCAAAACTTGCCTATGTTTATCATCTTGGGGTTGACTTCCATCCCTATGTTGATTCCATCATATTCACCATAGATCTTTCGCTTCTTATCTCTTTCACTCTTTATATATTCATCATGCCTATCCAAAAGTTTCTCTAAAGAGATTAAATGAGGTGGAATCTTATTACCTTTCAATTAAAACACATCATGTCCTATCTTCTTTTCATCTATTGCTACTGAATCATCACCTTTTGCATTAGTGCTTCTTTCAAAATACAAACATTCAAAAGGATCTTCCCCTTTAATGAATTTGATTTTTTTTTATCATCTTCAAATACCTACCATGACTCCTCATTATCAAGGATATTAGGCCCAAATAGAAATTCTACATTATTAGTTTGATTTTTGAAATCAGGTTGTGGTAAAGGCAATGATGTAGAAACTGCCAAAGAATTAGATCTTGAATTGATTTCTCTAAGTATTGATGTGATTAAGAAGGCATCAAAACCCTCAATTTCATCCCACACATTACTATGGTATTTTCTCAATCTTGAATTCTTCACTGCATATTGATTTTTGACTTGTCTTACTACCAACTTTGCATCTCCTTGTGATTTAAGCATCTTGACTCCTTTTTTTTTTGTTGCCATCATAACAATAATGAGAGCTTCATATTCTACAGTATTATTAGTGTTTTTGAAATCCAACTTATAAGAAAAATAAGCCATTTCTCCATCAGGTGATATCAACACCACACCTACAATGGAACCAACATTTGCACAACTGCCATCAAATTCAAAGATCCACAATTGATCACCTTTATTTGGTTCTAATTCTTCTAATATCTTAGGTGTACTAGAGAACAAAATATAATTTCCAAATTTCAATTCATGATTCAAGATTTAAGATCTAGGGTCATCTGGTTTTAAAATAGTGAATTTTTCTTTCTCTTCTAGTTCTAGGTTCACCTTTTTGTCTCCAAATTGTATAGTGTCACCAGAACAATCTAATTTTATTTCTCCCCCCATATCTTTGCACAAAAATCTACTCAAGACCATTCCATAGCCTACAAGGATATTTGCTACTAGAATAGAATGTTTCAATCTCTTAGAGGGGTGAGTAGTGAGGGCAACTTGAGTATCTTTAATCTATCCTAGCAATGGCTCTTGTTTGGCATCCATTGAGTAGCATTTACCAAATTTTTTAGTCAATGGGAGTCCTAAAGCTTTTGCAATAGAAGCAGGCATCACATTTTTAGAGGCTTCTAAATCTATGATGTAATTACTCAATCTATTTCCATTGATAAAAAAAGAAATATAAAAAGGATCTGGCTTTTGATTTGGGTAGGTAGCTAAAACAGTAGATTCTTCTTCTTGAAACAATATAGGAATTTAAAAATATTCATTATCAAAAGAAGTTCCGCTAGTGCTAGCCATATTATGATTTTCAACATTGGCATTAATATTATCATGATCTACATCTTTATTATTGTAATTCTTAACTAATGTTTTCAATTGATCAAGATTAGATTTCAAATAATCCAATGGAGAAATCTGAATTCTTGTTTCTTCACAATATTGTACTATGTTAAAGGAATTAGCAGACTTACCTTTGTACTCCTTTTGTGAAGATGAAGTTACTATGCTACTATCTTTATCATATTTATTTGATGTTGTATTGTTCTTGACAGGGACTGAATTGTTGTTTTGATTACTATTCTTTTGACCTCTAGTCATTACTATTAACTAAGGTCCTTCTAGAGTAGCAAAAACATCTCTTCCTAATTATAAATCTAACTCATACTCCAAGAAATAATTTTCAAAGTCACCACAAGGAGCATGATCATCCTCAGTTTCAAGATATTCAATTGTTTGTTCTTTGTTATCCACCATTTGTCTATATTTGATCATATCAATACATGTATCTCCATCATGATCTACTCTTAGGTTAAAAAAACACATATTTTTTCTTTTTGGAGTAGGCTCAATTGCTAATCTCTATTTAATAGGTGGTATTTGCAAAGCTTTACCTTCATTTGGATTTTTATAACCTTCTTAAGGAGGTTGATAAGTAGGTCTACTAATTTGTTTTTTCAATAAAATGAGCTCATTAGACAATTTGTGAAGCATGGCTTCTGTAGCATTGGAAGTACTACCTATATGGCTCATGGTTCTAGATTGAAACTCTCTTTTCCACTTACCAGAGGCTATTATGTCATCATCCATCTCCACAACCAGTGTTTGAGTAGCTTGAAAGTTGGTTACATTTTCTCGTCTAATTTAGTATCCTAGATCAAGTGGCATGGAGCTAATGCAGAAAATTTTCATGTTATCAATAGTAGGTGCACTTGTGGAAGGAATTCTTTTGAGAAGTTTATTGAATTTTGCATTGAAATCTCTCATAGAAACTGAGGTTCCTTTCTTTATTTGTGCCAATTGTAATAACAAGGTTTGTGCATCTTATGTGCTTTCATATCTTTCCTCAAAACTTTGTTTCATGGTGTTTCAATTTTTTATGCATCCTGTAGTTAGATCTTGAAACTAGTCTACAACATTGTCCACCAATGTGTCAATAAACATTCTGACTGCTACATCCTCATGTTGAGGATTTACTACACCAAGAGCTTTGTGGAAAGCACTCAAGTGTTATTCTATAGAAGTAGAGTCATCTCCATTAAATCTTGAAAAAAATTTCCTTGATGATCTTGGTAGATCATTATTAGCCTCAAGGGTAAGAGGACCAATAGCATTTCCCCATGGTTGTGCCATAGTTGCTGGTAAAATATTTTGATTTTCTTGAAAAGTAACATAAAGTGGAAGTGTTGTACCAATCAACAACAAAGCATCAAAAGTAGGAGGAATGTAATTTATGACAATCGAAGGAGTAGAAGATTGAATTCTCTATGTTCTATTAGGAGGAATAACTATAGATAAGAGAGTATCTTGGATTTTTTTGGTTACAGATTCTCTTGCATGTGTTATTCTTTTGCAAAGGTCTTCTATGATAGGAAAGCTAACGTTCTTGAGCTCTTCGTATATTGGATCAACCTTTCCTTTTTTGTTGGCACTCTTGGTATATTTGAAATATAGAGTGTATCAAATGTTTAGATCAATGGTATTATTTCAAATGTATCAACTTTGAAATTTGCTACGCTTCTTCAATAGGTTGAAGTTGCAAACTGGTATCAAATTCTTATGGAAAACACCTAAATACCACATGTCCTTTCTTGCAACTCAAATATATATTTTGAATATAACTGATTATGAAGGGAAATTCTTCAAAAATTTCATTTGAATTCTCCCTAGCAGAGTCACCAAAAACTATTGGTTAATAGTTTTTCCTCTTGTTAGATTTTATAATCTTGACTCTTTGATACCAATTGCTTAGAAAGAAAAAAGGATGTTTACCAATGACTAGGTCAGTTACATGTATTCTATCACTGTCACTTGAATTGATTAGGTACAACTCCCTATGATTTTTGCAATAATATGAAATGAATACATCTTTATGTGATGAGAAATTCTCGATATTATAAGCTCTTAACCTGAGAGCAGTAAAGGATAACCAAATTATTTGTAAGCACAAACAATTTACGAAAGAAGTATATGGATAAACTATCACACTCAATGGAATGATTGTAGTAGATTATCTTAATATTCTCTAACTTCTAATTTTATTCTAAATGTATTTACCCATCTATATGTAGAATTTGGAAAGAAAGGATTATACATATGAAGCCAAGTGGATTTTCTTTTTCTATTAGCCTTGAATGAAATGGAATTCAACAAGTATCTAATAGATTCACATACATTATCATTCAATTTCCAATAGACTATCTAACATGTATGAAACTATCAAGAGAAGAAACATAATTATATATGAAACAACAAATGGAAATATTATACTGCAAATATAAAAACGAAGTGGAATTAACTTGATTATTTATAGGATCATTGATGCATGAGCAACCTGGGTGCAAGGATAATCTTGCATCACCCAAAAATATTTTATTTGAGTCATTTCTATGTTAATAAGGACTAGTAGATAGCATGGTTACTATTTATGGTAACTTACTATTTTTAGTAAGTTTGTCATACAAGCTTAGAATGTTCTTATTTTCTCTAGGAAGGTTCATTTTAGAGTTGTAAGCCTATCATAAAAATCTCATTGGTCAAGCATTAGTATCAGAGAAGTTGTTATGGATTTTTGGTGTCAAAATTTGTAGAAAAATCTTTAGGCTCACTGTTGGAGGCCTTAGAGTGCTCGGATGAGGTCTGAAAACTCAATGGAAAGGTTGTTACCACTATTCCAAGCATGTAGATCAAGATTTGGTGTTTCTAAAAAGTGGTTTTAATAGACAATCAGAGCAACAATTTGTGATTTATGGCCTTTCAAAGTTGGGAAACTCAAAATATCTAAAATGATTGTCAATAATGTATTTGGCTACCTCTATATGTATTGTTAGGGTCTATGGGCCCTAGGTATTAAGTTTCAATTTATAGAACCTTCCCGAGCAGCATAAAATTGCCTATTTAAGAAAGGCCCAAACATTATCTAGGATAGCTCTGGGGATAGTTCGCAACTTGTCTTGCAGATTATTGTAATGAAGGCACCCATATGGGTTACCACATTGTACTTGAGAATTTTGGAATTTTGCATTTGTGATGCAAATAAGAAGTCCACATTTTATTCTCATATTGGTTTTTGTTTCTCTATTTTGATTAGAAGTTTATGCTTTTAAGGGGAGCACCCTACATCAAGTGGTATTAGAGGTAGAGTTCTTAAGTGTGTGGATAGATCGCTGACTATGAGGTAATTTGTACCAAGACCATAGTTTGGTCTGAGCATGTAGATAGACCACTGATTGTGAGGCAATTTGCACTAGGGTTTCAGTAGAAGTGCAAAAATGCCTCCATGAAGAGACTGTGGTGGAAGAGCTATAGGTGTTACACCTGAGGGTTTTTGAGGCCTCCAAAGGTAAATGAAAGCATTGGAAGAAAAAATGCAAAGAGGAATAAATCTTCCTATAAGAGATGAAAGCAAGGATGAGGAGGAAGTAGAAGAAAATGCCAAAGTAGAGGTAGTTCTAAATCCAAACGAAGGGAGGCTTTTTAGGGCAGTCTCCAAGATTGAAAAAGGACCTAAGTTTGGGGTTCCCACATTTTTAGGAAATCTTAACCCAGAAGAGTTGATCGATTGGATCAATGAACTAGAGGACTACATTGAGTATGAAGATATTGAGGATCCAGATAAGGTCAAGTTTGTGAAGGAAAAATTAAAGAGACATGCAAAGATCTGGTGGCAAGAGGTTCAGTTGGAGTGAAATAAAAAGGGATCAGACAAAATCACTAGATGGGATCAGATCATAGCTAAAATAAAGTGACAATTCAATCCCATGGATTATGAGCTTGATCTATTGAAGAAGATATAATGAATGAAGCAAGTGGGAAAATTTGTTCAAGAGTATATAGAAGAGTTTTACCAAGTTCTCATTAGAACCGACCATGTAAAAGCTAATAAGGAGAAAGTCACCCATTATCTTAATGGGTTAAGGCTCAACATTCAGGATGAGCTAAGTTTTGTTTGAATGAGTAGTATTGAGGAGGCATACCAATTTTCCCTAAGAGTTGAGGAGAAACTGAGCAAGAAGTTTGACAATAAGAACAATGGAAGAGGTCACAATGGAAGATCTATTGGACAATCTTATGGTGGTCATAATGATGATCAAAAGAAAAAACATGAGGCTAGAAGTAGCAGTTAGAACTAGAGGGGAAATAATTCCAATTATTTCCATGATCAAAACAATAGAGATCAGAGAGGAAGAGGTGGAGGACAAGGATCTAGAAGAGGAGGCTTCAATGGAAAATGTTTTCACTGCGATGAAGAAGGGCATAAATCATTTGAATGCACCTAGTACCAAGGAAGGATAGATCAAAGAAGAAAAGGTTAGGTGAGAGTTGCACATGTTGATGAAGATGCCAGATCCTCATATTTTGAATATGCTAAAAGAGGATAAGTCTTAGTTAACCAAAGAGTCTTGTTGAGTGGTGAGAATGAACTTGAGTAAAGAGGGAGTTTGTTTTCCACAAGGTGCAGATGTGAAGATAAGTGTTGTGATGTGATAATTGATGGTGGAAGTACTGATAACCTAGTCTCAAAAATAATTTTCACCAAGTTGAAGATGAAGAGATAGAAACACTCACATCCATACCATATTGCTTGGGTGCAAGATGACCAAAAGGTCATGGTCAATGAGCAGTGCTTAGTGAAGTTCAAGATTGGAAGCTACCAAGATTAGGTACTATGTGATATCATACCTATGGACATATGTCATATCTCATTGGGTAAGTTGTGGTAGTTTGATAGGCATGTTGTACATGATGGGTGAGAAAATACCTACACTCTGACCAAGGATGGAGTGAAACATAAGTTGAAGTCATTGACGGATAAAGAAGAAAAGATATGTAGTGCTGCCATAATATGTTTTTTTGATGGAAAAGAGTTTCTTAAAGCCATGAAACATGAGCATATGTATTTTTCTATAATTCATTATGATAGTAATGAAAAAGTAGAGGAGGTAGCTATAGAAGTTGTAGATATGTTGGGAGAGTAATCTAATATTGTATCAGATAATGTACTTGATGGATTTCCCCTAATGAGGAAGATCAATCACTAGATGTATTTGGTTCCAAGAGCCAGTTTGCCAAAGAAGACAACACATAGAATGACACCAGTTGAAAGCAAAGAGTTATATAGGCGAGTTCATGAGTTGTTGTAGAAGGGGTTGATTTGAGAGAGTTTGAGTCCATGTGCTGTACCAACAGTATTAACACAATAGAAGAATGGAGAATGGATGCATAGATTATTGTGCTATCAAAAAGATTACAATAAAGTATAGATTTCCATTGCCAAGGATGGATGATATTATGGATTGTTTGAGTGGAGCTAAGTATTTCACAAAAATAGATCTGAAGAGTGGGTACCATCAGATTCGTATTAGAGAAGGTGATGAGTGGAAGATATCTTTCAAGACAAGGAAAGGAGTATATTAGTGGTTAGTCATGTCTTTTGGGCTAACCAATGCACCAAGAACTTTCATGAGGCTCATCAATGAGGTATTGAAGGAGTTTCTGTGTAAGTTTTTCATTGTTTACCTAGATGATATCTTTATCTTTAGAAAGACATTGGAGGAGCATTTGATTCATTTTCACAAGGTGTTTGATAAGTTAAGGGAAGAAAAGTTTTTGATAAACCTAAAAAAGTATAGCTTTGTAAAGAAAGAGTTGGTGTACTTGGGATTCGTAGTCTCAGGAAAAGGTCTAAAGATGGACCCAGAGAAAGTGAAGGCTATCCTTGAATGGCCTACTCCAAGGAGTGCAACAGAGGTAAGATCTTTTCATGGACTAGCTACATTTTATAGAAAGTTTATAAGAAGTTTTAGCAGTATTTGTGGACCCTTGATTGAAATAATGAGAGGGGATGCGAAAGAGTTTAAGTGGTCTATAGAAGCAGATAAGAGTTTTAATTTATTGAAATCGAAAGTTACTAAGCAACTTGTTTTAGCACTTCTTGATTTTAACAAGGTGTTTCATGTAGACTATGATGCTCGTGGTACTACAATAGGAGCTATTTTGAGCCAGGAAGGTAGAATTGTTGCTTATTTCAGTGAGATGTTGAATGATGCAAAAGGAAAATATTTTATTTATGATCAAGAATTTTATGCTATAGTTCAATCATTGAAGAAGTGGAGACACTATCTTCTTCCTAAGGAGTTTGTTTTGTATACTGATCATCGAGCTTTAAAATAATTGAATAGTCAAGGAAAATTAAACCAAAGGCATTTAATATGGGTTGAGATTTTGTAGAGTTCTACATTTTTTTTGAAACACATGAGTGGGAAGTCTAATAAAGTTGGAGATGCTCTTAGTAGAAGACAAATTTTGTTAATAGAAATGCAGATTAAGGTGGTTGGGTGCAAGGAACTCAATACTTTGTATCCAAATGATCTTGATTTTGGTGAAGCGTGGAAGGCTTGTATAGAACTTGTTACACTTGATAGGACAAAGTGGTTGGATTTCATGATCTAGGATAATATGTTGTTCAAAAGAAGCTAGTTATGCATTCCCAAAATTTCAATGAGAGAGAATCTCATCAAGGAGAAGCATAGTGGAGGATTGGTTGGACATTTTGGCAAAGATAAAACCATAGCTCCAATTGCTAAAAATTACTACTGGCCATAGTTTTAGTAAGATGTGATGAAGTTTGTGTAATGTTGTAGAGTATTTTAGATGGCGAAAGGAGTGAAGTATAATACAGGGTTGTATTAGCCATTACTTGTACCAGAGAAACCGTAGGAGGATATCAACATGGATTTTGTTCTTGGATTACCGAGGACACAATGTGGGGATGATTCTATTTGTTTGGTAGTTGACAGGTTTTCAAAGATGGCACATTTTAGTCCTTGCAAGAAGACTAGTGATGTTGTTCATGTAGCAGAGTTGTTTTTTAGAGAAGTGGTGAGATTACATGGTCTGCCAAAGAGTATAGTTTTAGATCAAGATACCAAATTTTTTGGGTATTTCTAGCATACATTTTGGAAGAATTTGAAGACAGATTTGAAGTTCGGTTCATCACACCATCCACAGACTAATGGACAAATAGAAGCTATGAATCATAGTTTGGGAAATTTGGTGAGATGCTTGGTTGGAGATAAACCAAAAAGATGGGATATGATTTTACCATAGGTATAATTTGCATATAATAATTCTGTCAATAGGAGTACTGGTAAATCACAATTCTAGATTTTATTTGGGAATAGTCCCAAAAATTCTTGTAAACTAAGGTAGATGGATAAAGGAGAGGTAAGTAGTGCTAAAGTAGAAGATTTTGTTGAACATTTGAAGAACATCCATGAGGAGGTGAGGAAGCACATCATAAAGATGAATATGCAATATAAGGCTAAGGCAAATGTGAAAAGGAGATATAAGGAATTTTAGATTGGAGATGAGGTCATGGTTCATTTGAGAAAGGAGTGTTTTCCAATAGGTACATATAATAAGTTGAAGATGAAGAAGTTTGGACCATCCAAGATAGTGAAGAGGCATGATTTTGGCAATGTGTATGAGGTGGAGTTGCCTACTAAATTGAATACTTCACCAGTATTTAACATTTCAAATTTGATAGAGTATTATGAAGGAGGTGATGGAGATGAAGTTGCAAAAGCACAATGGAGCATTCTAGCAGTGAGTTTGACTACAAAGGAGATTGAAGAAATACTAGATAGTCATGTTAGAAAAAGTACTAGAAACAAAACTTATGAGGAATATCTGGTCAAATGGAAAGGGAGACCAGTTGAGGATTCATCATGGCTAGAAAAGGAGTAGGCTAACCATCTTGGTTTTCATTTGAACACCTAAGACATGATGGGGTCACTTCTCAAAATTACCCCAGGTGTCTAATGCAGGAGCATCCTAGGTGCAAGGGAAATCTTGCATCACCCAAAAATATTTTATTTTCAGTCTTTTCTATTTTAATAAGGACTAGTAGACAAGGTGGTTACTTGGTATGGGAACTTACTATTTTTAGTAAGTTTTTCATACGAGGTTGAAATGTTCTCATTTTCTCTAGGAAGGTTTATTTTAGAGTTGTAAGCTTGCCATAAAAATCTCATTGCTCAATTATTAGTATCAGAGAAGTTATTGCAGATGTTTGGTGGAAAAAATTGCAGAAAAATCTTCAGGCTCACCATTGGAGACCTTAGAGTGACCAGATGAGGTTTGAATTCTCAATAGAAGGGCACTAGCGTCATTTTGAGCCTATAGATTAGGATCTAACATTTCCAAAAAGTGGTTATAATAGCCAATCAGAGCAACTATTTGTGAGTTATGGCCTTTCAAAGTTGGGCTACCTAAAATATCTAAAATGATTGTCAAAGATGTATTTGGCCGATTCTATATGTATTGTTAGGGTCTATTGGCCCTAGATATTAAGTTTCAATGTCTAGAACCTTCCTAAGTGACATAAAATTTCCTATTTAAAAAAGGCCTAAACATTGTCTAGGACAACTCTGGGGATAGTTCGCAACTTGTCTTGCAGATTATTGTAATGAAGATGCCCATGTGGGTTAGCATATTGCACTTGAGAATTTTTTAATTCTACATTTGCGGTCCAAATAAGAAGTCCATATTTTATTCTCACATTGGTTATTGTTTCTTTGTTTTTGTTATGAGTTTATGGTTTTAATTGGAGCACCTTGCATCAATCATACATAATTGTCTTTCAACTCTAAGTGTAAAACTACCTAATGCATGGAGTACAAAACATGAAAAGAAAATACTATAAATGGAATTATAAAAGCATTCACTCTCAAGTTTTTTGACCTTTATTATGTCAAAATATATTACATTTATAGTCTATTGTTATTATTTCTAAATTTTGGTAGAGCAACAGTCATATAATAAAGAATAAAAAATGGAAATATCCAATTTGTAGCATGATACAAGCACGTGCTATCTCTTCTATTGATGGTTTTGAATCTATGATATTGCTGAAAATACACCATGACTATTCATCTTCATGAAGTCTTAGAAAATCCAATGGAAAATTGTTTATTCTTCATTTTCTGTCTTTTGGCACCAAATCCACATATTTCATATTCTAACAGTCACCGCATTTTCAAATTCTGACCATTTTTTTTACTGTCATTTATGGTTTCCACTATGGGTACACTAAGTACACATTTCTTCTTGTCACTTTTTTGCTAAGACTAATTTCTATGCATCACTCCATATTGATATAGTGAGAAGCATTGATCTTTTAAGATCTGACGGTGCTTGCAAAACTAACCCACCTCTATCATTGTCAGAGAATCTATCTAATCCTAGTACACTAATTTGGAACCCATTTACCTTTTGTGGATCACAAACTAAATTTTGCCCCATAGTTCCATGTGTTGAATCATCACTATGTTGCATAGAATAATAGTCTAGCAACTTCACATAGTAAGATAGCAATATCTATGGATCTCTTTCTGATCTGATGGTGATAAAAAATAATTTTAGGTCTCCTTGTTTCATAGTGTGGGTCCATCTTTCCAACTAGGCACACCATGGCAAATAGTTTGCACCATTCCATTGCTTGGAGAATCTAAAGTTGACTTTCTTTCTTTTGTGGCAATTAGTGACTAGATTCTAGCTGTGCTTCATGAAATGTGATGGCCCACCAGACATGTGCCTTTACGTCACTTTGTCACATAAATATCAAACGAGCATCTTTATATAGCAATTTTATGACTTCCGTAGATCATCTTTGATCTAATACCTAAAGGCATCTAACTTTCATTTATTATTTGAAATGGGACCCACTATGATAGGTAAGAATCTAACTTTTTAACTAGCCAATAGCATGCTTTCTTTTGTTCAATTGACTTTTCAACTTTGGTTTTCACCACCTTTGACTTATTTCTTTTGACATTTCTACATTTTAAATCATTTTTTCTATATTGAATTCAATTGAACTTGATTCTGAACTATTCTCATGATCTATATATCAATCTTCAACTTCAGTCTTTAGTGTTATCCTTTGCATTTCTTTTGTATATAACTATGAAAATGTATCCATCTCTAGATATAGATCCTTGACCATGGAATTAGAAACTTTCAAAGATCAAGAAATGATTTCATAAAGAACCACTTCTCAACATGAATCTTCTATTCAACATGATTAGGAACAAACAATACGAATCATTAGAGATATTTAGATCTTCTTCTCATCAGGAAAAAGCATAACAAACCCTCCCAAAAACTAAAGACCTAGCCAAGAAATAATTTATTTCCTATATGATTTCCCAAATTAGGTTAACTCAAAGGAAGATGATAAGAAAGACCATTCTAAGGGAAATCTAGACTCAAACTCAAGATTTTAACTTTTGACTTGACTCAAAAACCCTAAGGTATAGATATAGACTACAACTTGGGCAACAACTTGACATATCTTGCATTGGATTACAATTCACTTAGGAGCTCAAAACTTGGAATACCTAAAGTGCACCAATAGATGTCTCTAACAATGCCTAAGTAGGAACTTAGATATCTCTGCATTTTGTAAAATAATTGATAGAATACATAACACACAAGCAATTGACTACTCGCTTCTTTATTACAAACACACACCTTAAAATGGTAAAGACTAGTGTCTTAGTACATTAGGTTGTAGTGTCAAAAGATAGCATAGGGGAATGCAATTTTGGTGGTGGTAAAGTGAGGTAGACAAACACAAGGAAAGAAAACACACAAAGTAGGAAAGAAACAAACTAAGTTACAACACACAACCTAACCTCAAATTTGTATAGAGGCAGGGTTAACTCCCACCATAGAAACAATGATATAAGGTACTTACATAAAACTATTGACTAGTTGAGAGAAGTAGGAGCTTTTCCTCAATAATTGATTTTGTTTTCCCAGTAAGGCTCCTACTTGCATCTACATCATGAAAACTTGAAACCTCAAGATAGCATGTAGGACTTGACTGAATGCCCACTCATGTCCAAACAATAATGCTTCATTATATATCACCTCATCCTCCTTAGGTCCATTAAATTCTCCTCTAGATTATCTCCTAAGAGAGGAGGATGAATGCACACTTCCTTAATAGAAGTAGGGTGGTTAGCAATAGGGATTCCAGTATCACTCTCACATAACTAAAGTTCATCAACCTGGGTAAAGAAAGGCTTATGTTGCACAAGATCCACTATTTGATGGGCATCTACTTCATTGTATTTCAAAATAAAATTACTCTCAAATATGAAATAATCCTCATTATCTCTGTAATCCTAATTATCTCTATCCTCCAATTTATCAATATTATCTTCAAAAAGTAAAATAGTAGGACTAAACATAGGAGAGGGAGAAGAAAACTTAGCCATGGATGGGCCCTCTTCAACATGATTTGGACTAGTACCTAGGCTTTCAAATGACTCATTTGATCTGAGGGGTGGCAAGGACCAACAATCAACATCTTTCTCTATGCCAAGGATATTTGTATCCACTATTCATGTAGAAGTGTCCAAAGACTGACAGTTGATATAAAGAATTAATTCTTTGATCAAAACTTGATTGTGAGGGGAATTCTTACCAATGAATGGTATTACCTTATCCTTCTAAAGATCTTCTTCACATTGGCAAGATTTCCTCAAGGATTTCTCTTCTTCAATTTCATCTCCTTGGCTGATATTGAAGTCTCACCTCTTGGTTATTCATAATGGAATAGATGCTTTAGATCAAGATGATAGTCATCCAATTTTGAATCGAGATTCACTTCAATAGATGTATCTAATGAACATCTAGTTTTGAATCGAGATTCACTTCAATAGATGTATCTAATGAAGACTTAGTATCTCTTTCTAGAGCATTAGAAATGTTCACCCACTCTTCAAACATTGGAAAACTATCAGGGATGTAATTAGGTGACTTTACCAAAAGTCCTTCATGTTCAACTATATGTTCTTTCTTCATCATAATTCCTTCACATTGTTGTAGATCCATTAGTTTATGGTAACAAGCACATATGTGGTTCCAAAAAATCTTTGAAATATGATCATATTCAAAACTAATGTTTTCATGGACTACATAGGAGATACTCTCTCTATACTTGGAAGAAATCTCAAGAAGAACCTTGTGGTTGGTGGTATGAAGCTCTTAGAGAGTGGGAATGAGCTTTTTCCTTTCTTTTTTCAATCATGGCTCCTCTCTTTGCATGTATTTCAGCTTGTATAACTTAGCACACACGCATTCCCACAAGGATGTAGAAACATGATCATCTTCAATGTTGATATTCATTTGGACAACATGGGAGATGATTTTTTATATAGAGCCATGAGATCTTATAGAATATTATCAATAGTCTCGTTGAGCTCTTGGTGAATGGGTTTAGGCCTTGGCCTTCTCCTAGTTTTTGAATTTGGCTGTGGCTATTGAGTTACATTGGACCTTCTTAGACCAAAGAAAGTGGCTCCTTCATATAGAGTCACCATCCTCCATCCTTAGGGAGGAATCTATTGATTTCTAAGAATGAAAAACCAAGCACTAGACTTTGATTCAAATCCCCAATGGAGTCATAAAAAATTATTGCATAAGAGATTATGCTTTTCTTGAAAATGGTCTTTGCCTCAACTCTTTTCCCAAAACGAAAGGAAAAAATAGATATTAGCAAAGTCTAGGTAGGTGCTCTATCAAAGATCCCTAGATTGTAAGGGTACAACTCCCCTCTAGAATGATTTTCAATCTATTATGGTCCTCCAACTCAATTAAAGGTATGCTCTTAACTCAAGAGAAATAGAGGAAGACTGAAGTAACCTATAACTACAACATACCCAAGTTGATTTTAGGACTATCTTTAAACTACTATCTACTTGTAGATACACCTAAAATAACTAAATGTAAACACAATGAAAATTGGAATGCTTCCTGACCTAAATGGATCATAGTCCATGTGAAAAACACTATCAGTGACTTCCCAACCAATTCACATTTGAATCCTCAAACAAACTAATAGGCATGGGTCGACAGTAAGGTCACAATGAAAGAATCAAAGTGAAAATTAGTCACAAGAACTACTTACCCCAATAAGCTATCAAGACTCTAACAACTCCCAACACTTTAATCAATCAACCCTCTCTCTACAACTTTGAGTCTCACTCAGTAGTCCTAGCTACTAGGGAAAGTTAGTACAGACAATTGTTGATCTTATTAACTTCTCAAAAAGTTACATTTATTTAGAGTTGGTGAGTTACATTTCATGATTACCCCATAGAGCATAGATGTGTTCTAATAATAGGATTTATTGATTATTCATCTATTTACAAAGCCTTAGCCTATGAGGAGAATGCCAAATATAGCCAAAATATCAAAAAAAAAAAAAAGGAAAAAGGGATGACACTTATCACATCTTGCAATGTGAATGTAATGCTTTTGACAGAGCATCAACTCTTCTTTGGAGTTAAAAATTTATCTTTGTATTCCTTCATTGCATCAGTTAGATTCTTCAGTTCCATGAGACATGACGTGTGTCCACTTGAAATATCATCTTCCTGCTCCTACAAAGCATCTCTCACCTTTCATCTTTTTGTTGATATACAATACTCTTATATTTGAATCAAAATTAGGTCCTTTCCAAGCTTAGTGAAATCTTGGTTGACTCTTCTTGGCATGTGGCTTTCTATGATTTATTTCCTAATCCCTTCCACCATCTTTTCCATATTACACCTTGGTGCTTCACCATATCATTGCCACATGACCTCATCTCATTGCTTCTTATCTCTAATAGCTCTGTCTTGCGATTGTGTAAGATTTCAACATGTAGAGCCTCATGTACTTTGGATGACTTTTCAAATCAATTTTGATTCTTATAATTTTTGACCCAAAATGGATTTGAGTGTGGACAAGTTTCATTATTTTGGAGACTTTCTTCAAAACTTTTTTCCTTCAACATTTAGGCCTAAAACATGACTAGGGTCATTCTAGCTTTGTTGATTAAATAGTGTGTAATAGTTCTTAATGATATTGATGTTGTAATAGATATTGCATCAAGTGTGCCACATGTCCTCTTTCTAGAGACTTTGTGAATACAAGACAACTCTTTCCAAAAATCAGCCCGAAATTCATTTGGAGTCATTGATCTAAGTTGATCGAATGGTGGTCGACTTGGTGCCCTATCTATGCTTCACCGTCAAGCATAACTTCATGACTTCCTCCTTGACTGTGCAACAAGCATTAACATTAACTTCTCCAAAACACTTTTTCCTTAAACATTTAGGCCTAAAATGGGTTTGAGTGTGGACAAGTATCACTATTCTAGAGACTTTCTCCAAAACTTTTTGTCCTTCAACATTTAGGCAAGAAACATGACCATTTGATCTTCACTTTATTAGGTGATGAAGATGAATTGATGATCTAGTCCCATAACCTACTAGGTGGAAGGAGATCTACTATTCCTTCTATGTCATGAAGATTAAAGGGTTTGTATCTAGCTAAAGCGATAAAATTAGGGCCAATACATTCAATCTCTTATTAATCACTTCACTTGGCTCGCTATGGGTCCACTACCATGTGGATCTTTATGACTATAGATTTGAATCTTCAATTCTTAGTCACATGAATCCTTACTTATATGATATTTGACTTTTCTTCCTCCTAACATAGTTGATCAAAATTTGTTTTGGACCATGTCTCTGATCACACCAATGATTTGAAACACATCACTGACTTCTATCTATGCTTTCCATGATTTCTTCATTCAACTAGTTTGCTTCTTCATCACCCTGGCTTTGGATCTTCATGGAATCTTTTCCTTTAATGTAGATAGAACTGGTTCCTCACTTCAAGAAGGTTCTAAGCATGGATAAATGTATTGATAGAGCTCATTAGCTTTCTTCTCATCTTAGGAAAAGCTTGACACATTTGCACCCATCCTAGAATCACCTAGTTGGTTGATAGTGCTTTACTTACTCCATTTCCTGCATGGGTAGGCACATAGGGGTAAATGAGAAGAAAAGCCATACTAATGGCATTATAGACCTCACTTGACATATCTTGCATTGGATTATCATTCACTTAGGAGCTCAGAAATGGAAAGACCTAAAGTCCACCAACACTAAGGAAGTGCTACAAATATGAAATATGTCAAGTGGTTCTAAGTGGTTCTAAATGCTCATGAAATATAATTAATATTCTCTCTTGGTCATCAATATCTAATCTCCACTTGCAAAATCAACCTTCATGTTTAATTAGATGTAAATAAATGGACATAACAATAACATGGTGACTATATTGAAGCACTTTATTGTCAGGATGGTAATCAATAAAGTGAATTCCATGTTTCACTAATTTGTGTTGGCTAAGATATGTTCCCTCCAAAATAATTGAACCTACACACCATGCATTTAAAAGTTAATTTAATGTGTACATGTAATAAATAAATTCATGATTTAATAATAGATGCACATAATTTATATATAATTTTGAAAAAATTATGTGTGGGGAATAACATTCCATCACATTCTTCAGGTTCAATTAACTTCATCCTTTCTCCAATGCAATGCAATAAATAGTAACTCGCCTCTTCTTCATTTCTAGACTCAATAATAACTACAAAGACTTCACCTACAGACAATAAATATCATACATATATATTGTGAGCTCTAAAATTTTACTTACCAATTCGAACTAGTCCAAATATATGGCTATTATCAATAGAAATCAAAGGACTGTCATCAAATTTGTCATCTTCATCTCTATTAACCGTATCAGTAACAAACGGTGGCACCAAAGTCCATAGACCAACATATCCACAATCATAATTTATGTATTCATTGTAATTCTCAACAATGCACAATAACAAAAATGAAAATAAAAAGTCTCTTGTGTACAATGTCCACTTGCAATGATTGGTGCTCATAACAAAATGTAAAGATTGTATGTTTTCTATCCTCTTGCAACCATGCATAGTTTTTCTATCCACACCTAAAGACACATATTTAATATATAAAAAATCTTAGAGGCAAAAATATATATTGAAATGTGTGTGTATAACCTAAATTAGATAAGAGAAAACATATACATCTACATGCATATTTTCCTAATATCTCCCAAAAGACTATACATGGTACTATTTGGCATACTCTTGATGATGCACCAACCTGATTTGATGCAAAGTGTGACTTGTGCCATTCAACAACATCATGAGCATTATTTATACAAACTCCATTATAATTCATTTGATACTTTCGTAAAGTATGCTTGATACAAGATCCAACACCATCATGTTCAACTTTGCCATGTCCACTTTCAAAGAAACTCCATACATGTGATATGTTTTAATTACAATAATATCGAAAAAGTGCATAAAATAGTCAAGATGATTTTATTAGTGCATCACACCCATCTAACCAAACATAATGTTTATCAATACTTATGCCTCTTTCTTTTATATATGCAATAAATTCTTCAAACAATGTTCTACATAATGAATATCATGTTCTTTATCATCACTTGTGTAGAAGTGATATTCTTTTTTGATGACTTGTGCTTCATTTGTGCTTTGAATACCATACAAATCTAACTCTGCATGATGATAGCACACTTGTACCACGACAATAACCTGATATGAAAAATAGTTGTCTGATTAAATAGCTTTTTGATGAACAAATGAATAGTTTTTTGCAAAGTCGACAATTGATAAAATGGTTCCAAGTGGAAAGTTATCTCTATGTGTTTTAATTTTTTGTGCTTGCCACTTTTCAAAAATACATGAAAAGTATATGGTTCAATGAAACTTTTAAATTTGTCCACAAATTTTGCAATAGTCATCCCCTCTTCAACATATTCTAATTTTTTTGTTCCTTTCCGAAATTTAATTTCATTCCTTACATACTTGTAACCCTTGGAAGTTATCATTTTTGTACTTCATCAATATCTTCATTATTCAAAAGAAAAAGAGCCAAATTAGAAAATGTATGACATGTTCCTCTAATATAATTGATCTAACCAACAAGATCATCTATTTTGTCATATAAAATAGATGAGACAAACTCACTTCGTCTACTAGGAGGGGCATTTCTGGAACCAAAATTTTCTTCTATAATTTTTAAATAAACTTGATAGTGGAGATCAAATTCAATATGATGATGACAACAACAAATTTTAAACACTTTATTTCTCCTAACATAATATGGCTTCAATCTTTCAAATAATGTTTGTCCAATCTTTATGTAAGAATTTTAACAACAAAATGAGTCATACATTTCATGTTGTGTTATGTCCAACCAATGTTTGGTATGATGTTAATCAAGGTTAGCTCTAACCCTATGTCTCAAAAAATTTCTAGTATTTATGAAGAACAAATATTATCAATTCCAAAATGATATTACCATATTATTTATGCAGTGTAAGGTAGGAGAATCCCCAAATGAGATGTGCTAGCCCCTAGTAAATAACCATATACCAGGGTAAAGTACAAAGTTGTATCACCTTTTAGGCTAACTTATCAGAATGACCAAACTTGAGTATTTTTATCTAAAAATCATTTTTTTTCAAACATATGATCCAGAAAAATTCATTCTAGCTAAGTTATATATGGTCTCACACTTTTTGAATTGGAAATGTCTATTAAATGCATGTTTAATACTATTTTGTATCCAATTACTAAAGAAATAAAATTATTTTAGAAAGATGACATTTCAATAACTCCTATTTTTTATGAAATTTTTTTAATAACAAATAAACATTAATTTGTAGAGGTCAAAGTCAAGAATATTCTCATATCGAGTTTATAGTGTTTTAATTAGATATAGTATATTGTAAATTAAAAATTCTACAAGCACATATTTTAACACTCGAAAAGATGTCAATTTTGAGAAAGAAAAAAATATTAAATCATATCAAAAAAATTATATGACATTTCAGAGGAGAGAGTCCTCTTCAAGAATGTATAATTTTTCTTTTGGTTAGAATATAATTGTTTTCAAAAATGTGGTGGGAGGTGAAAACTATCGATATAATGTGACTTCAATTCTAAATCATTACAAATGAGAAATATAGGTCTAAAGCCAATTTTTATTTTTGATTGTTCTAGCTATATATTTTATCTATCACATAGTAAGAGATCAAGGGAAAATAAGTTTATTTGCATATAATTTTTTGGTGGGAACTAGACCCCTAATTTTCAATCTTTTTAAGGAATTGAAAAATTATATATAAAAATTAGTACAACATATCAATTTTTATTCCAAATAATTATTAAAAATTATAATCCTAAATTTCATCCATTTCTACACATTTCATTAGTTTACTTCATTTTCAAATTATAAATAAAAATATCAGTTTTATGTCATTGAATATGAATAGTTAGCCTTTTGTTAGCCTTTTCCTTTACAAACGGGTGACATGGGTTTGTGCTTTTACCTAGCAAAAAAATTTTAAAAAAGGATAAAAGATCTGATACCAATTCAAAATACTTGATTCATAAAATAACTATTTACATGCAATTTTCCTAGCTATAAGGCCTTTCGGGTTCTCAAAAAACACAATAGCAATCACAAAATTAATTTTGAAAGATCCCTCAAGATCCAATCCAAACACTAGTTAGTCCATATCTACACTCTGGTAGAATCCTCTAAGGAAGATCTAAACTTGTGCTCACAAGGCCACCAAGAAATCTCCTTGTTTTCCACGCCCTAGCTACCAGCCCTTCTCAAAGTTCTCTCTTCTACCAGATCATCTTCTCCAAGATGGATGATTATTTTTCCAAAGACTCCACAAAAACCCCCTACTTATTCCCAACTAAGCCACAAGTCAACCTAGCCCATTAAAAATTAAAATAAACCCTTACATTAAATATTTGTGTAAGCCACAAGTTGAATGCAACACTCATTAACTACCCATAACCTAAATCAAATGCATAAGTCAGTTGACCATAGACAACACGATTAACATAGAAACCAAGACCAAACCGAGTGTCAAAGAAACCATGCTAAGTTTCATCATTCCACTTGACATAAAAGAGCCCCTTCATTGAATGAGCACCAGTATGTGCCAAGTCCTCTAGAAGAAAATGAGCCTCTTCACTGACCAAGCTACTCAGTCAATACAGCAACCAAGCATAACTAAGCCCTATAGTATGAACCAAGTTTCTAGTGTAGGCCAAGTACCATAAGCATCACTGAACATCTTCACTAACCTAGTCACTTAGTTAACACAACAACCACGAATGACTCAGTATCAACCAAGCCACACCTCATTCTTTGACCAAGTCCTCGAACTCCAAGGTCAAACCATACCATCCTACAAGATTGCTACCCAACCAAGGATTCTACTACATCAGACACCCCATGTTCAAAAAGATGTTCTATATAGCTAGAGTAACATCTTATGGGATTCAACAGATAAATCAAAAATTGGTTCTTCACATACATATCCTCCAAGTCCTCAACGTGTACACTCTTTCTCTTTTTTTTTTGCTTCTTCACATCCACCCTTGGTTTTCTACAAGTCTACCTTCCACAATGATCTCTATCCCTCTCATAATCTTTCTTCTCAACTCAGCTACCAATACTCACCTTCCTTTTATTGACCTCCTTATTTTGCAAAGGAATCAGAGAATGATTCCTGCCACATTTCATAATGGTAAACACATTCTTGACATAATCATACACAACCCTACAATCTTACTGCTGAGGTCTACTACAAAACAAATGACAATTCTTCATGTCCACAATATCACACAAAACTTGATCCTTGTACTCCCCAATCTGGAAATCAACAAAGCATTGATGGCTTACTTCCAAAGAATGCTCACCTTGCAACCAACCGATCCTATAAGGATAAGGATGTCTCATTCTTATCAAACAAATTTTTGAATGATCTACTCAACAAAGAGGTTTTCAGAACTATTTCCATCCATAATCACCTTGTAAACTTTACCACTAGACTTATAATGAGTCCTAAACTAATTAATCCTCTTACAAGATTCCAATGTTATTTGACCAACCAGTACTTGCCGAGCCGGTAAATTCTCTCCTTTCTCAGGTTGATTGTTAGATTTTTCATCCTCATTCACAATATCATCTCTTTGTCACCAACATTTTGTAGAAATTCATAAGATACAGATGTCCTTCTTCAATAAATCCAAAACAAGTACCCTTAAACTTACCTCTACCTATCCTTCTCTTCTATTCAATAGGTTTTTGTTCATCTTCTACACTCAGTTTATCTTTTTCCAAGTTATCTTGCTTCTCCTTCCCTCTAGAATTGTGTTGGGTTTTCCTCTTCAACTTATCTTCTACCTTCAAGGAATACTATTAAGAATTCTCAACCGAATCAGTCTTCAACATACCAACTTCATGTTGGATATTGAACCTCAAACCATTAATGTATTGAGCTCCCTTCTCCTTTGACAATTCTCCATGCCCAGACAAAATAGTCAACTTGTAGAACTCCTTAGTATAATATTTCATAGTCATATATTTTTGCTTCAAATTATGCAACCTCTTGAACAAATCAAGTTCATAATCATGAGAAATGAACTTAGCCTTCAACTTATCTACCATCAACCTTCATCTAGTGATCTTTATTCCACTTTCCTCCTCTTTTCCTCTTCGTAGTTCTTTCCACCAAAGAGCAGCATGTCCTTTTAGGTTAAAATCACAAACCTATGTCACCCTTTTCTAGAGGAAAAGGATGACAAAAGTATACATGTTCACCTTCAATGACATAAAATTGGTATTATTATTTTGAACTTGAAAATGAAGTAAATTAATAAAATGTGTAGAAATGGATGAAGTTTAGGATTATAATTTTTAATAATTACTTGGAATAAAAATTGATATATTTTCCTAATTTTTATAGATAATTTTTTAGTTGTTGAAAAAGACTAAAAATTAGGGATCTAGTTCACACCACAAAACTATATGGAAATAAACATGTTTCCTTTTGATCTCAGACTATGTTATAGATAACATATATAGCTAGAATAATCAAAATTAAAAATCAGCTTTAGACCTATATTTTCTCTTTTATTATGATTCAAACTTCAACTCACCTGAAATCAATAGTTTTCATCTCCCACCACATTTTTAAAAACAAATCTATTCTAACCAGAAGAAAAAATATACATTCCAGAAGAGGAATCTCTCCTCTAGAACGTGGTATAATTTTAATTTTTTTTAATATAATTTAATATTTTTTCCTTTCTCAAAATTGACATCTTTTTGAGTGTTAAAATATGTGTTTTTAGAATTTTTTAAATTACAATATACTATATCCAATTAAAACACTATAAAATCTATATGAGAATATTCTTGACTCGAAGCTCTGTAAAATGGTGCTTATATGTTATTAAAAAAATATCATAAGAATTGTAAGAATTGTATATAACTTATCTAGAGTGAATTTATCTAGATTTTATATTTGAAAAAAAATGATTTTTAGATATAAATACTCAAATTTAGTCATTCTGATAAGTTAGCCTGAAAGGTGAAACAACTTTGTACTTTTACCCTTTAACTTAGTTTGTGCCAACCTTACTCTAAGTGGATCTTCAATATCCTAAATCTCAAAGTAGTCTTCTAATTCACCAATCCAATCAATTAGGTCCTCAGGATTCAAAGTACCTAAGAAATTAAAAACTTGAGCTATCTTATGCTTCAACTTCAACTAAGATCTAGGTCTATCAAATTGACCAACCCTATTTCCCATAAGTATTTTTGCATGATTAGTTCTATCATCACCACTAGATCAAGCAACTTGAAATTATTCAACAACTTCCTCATAGTTTCAATACCCACATGTTGAGGTACACCAGCTATAGCACTTACAATTTCAGCAATCATGTCACTCTCCATCATCGCTAGCTTAGATTTGAAACTAGCTTTAATGTCCTCCATTTTAGATCTAAAATCTACTTTGGCCTTTTCTGAGATCCTTCCTTCCATAAAATTATGGAGATCATCAATTTCCCTAGGGTCCAATATTCTTGGAGGCATCTTTCAATATCTTTTGCAAAACCAAAGAAATAAATTCACAAATCCATAAGATCAATCAGCTCCACTAGATCAACCTTCTCTTTCAGCCTTCACCCAAGTCCTGGTGCAAATTAACTTAGGTTTGGTGCTTGGTCTACATTCTCAAGAATAAGTTGGTTCTAATACCACCTAACATAGTGGATGGCAAGAAAATCTTCAAAGGAGATGTCCTAGCTCCTAGAAAATAACTACACATTGGAAAAACAACACAAGATACAATATCTAAGACCAATTCACAATACTTGATTCATAAAATAACTCTTTACATGTGCAATATGCTTGACTTTAAGGAGTTCTAGGTTCTGGCCAAATACAATAGCAATTACAAAATTAGTTCTACGAGATCCCTCAAGATCTAATCCAAACACTAGCTAGTCTAGATCCATACTCTGGTAGAATCTTCCAAGGAAGATCTAAAAATTTTCTCTTAAGCCGACTAAGTAATCTACTTCTTTCCCAAGCCTCATCTATTGGCCCTTCTCAAATTTCTATCTTTCTGCCATATCCTTTTCTCCAAGATGGATAATTATTTTTCCAAAGAATCCACAAACATCCCCTACTTATACTGAACTAATTCACAACTTGTCCTAGCCCATTACAAATTAAAATAAACACTTACATTAAATATTTGAATAAGCCACAAGTCAGCTGCAAGACTCATTAGCTACCCACAACCCAAATTAAATGCATATGCTAACTAACCACAGACAACTTGGTTAACACAAAAACCAAGACCAAACCAAGTCTTAAAGAAACCATGTCAGGTGTCATCATTCCACTAGAGATATATGAGCTACTTCATAAATTGAATCACCTAGTTAACACAACAACAATAAATGACTCGGTATTGATCAAGCCACACCTCATTTTTTGATTGAGTCCTCCATCTCTAAGGTCCAGCTATACCATCCTATAGGATTTCTAGCCAACCAAGGATTCTCCTGCATTATCTTTTTATTCTATCATCAATCCTATCACAACAAGGAGCTCTACACATAAATTTTCAATTTCCTTCCAAAGTGCTATCATCCTAAACCATTCTCCAATATGTGATGAAATGGAAAATATTTTTCTATTTTGGGGTATGCTACTACCAAGAATAGATTGCAATATAACTCTTGTTGTAGTGCTCTTATCTTTACTTCAAGTTTTCTTCCCTATGGAACTCAAACCTTTCATAACATTTTCAATAATATGACTTTGCATGTTAGAAAATTTTCTCTTTTGTGATATTGTGTCTACACCTACCAATTTTAATGACTCTTCCAAGTTTTCTCTAAATGAACACAAGCAAGTACTTGAGTTTTTCCAAGTTTTTCTATATAAAAAAATTTACTTGCTATTTCTTTTACTATCTTATTCAGAGCTTCTTTTTTTAAGAAATACTTAATGATTTAATATCAGCAGGTAATTTCAATTTATCCACATCCATTGTAAGTAAATGATATAAATTTCTATGAGTGATATTTTTCTTTACACTTGTAACTAGTCTTATGCATTCATGCATACCAATTTGGGAAATTGATCTCGAACCTTCTCCAACTTCCACTGATTCATGTCCTAAATTATCATGTCCCAAATTATTATGTCCTAGATTGTCATGACTCAAATCTTCTTGAACGTGTCTTTTCTCATCTTTTGATTGTTTTTTAAGACCTACATTCATATAAATGAATATATTTAGAAAATTAATTATAAAATTGAAAATATACACATCCATATGAATTTACACATGTACATACCTTCTCTTTCTTTTTTTTGATAATTTTCTAAAGTTGTATATGATTTCTTTGTTCTACATTAGCTGATCTATTTCTTACAAATTTCCATTGTCTTCCTTGTTGTCGTCCCATCTTCAATTTTCAAAAAATTATCAAAATATTTTCAATTGTCTTTGGTCTTCAAAAAACTATCAAAATATTTTAAATTGTCTTCAATCTTCTTCCTTTTTCCTCAAAAATAGTGAATTCCTTGTCAGATTTTTTTGAATTGATTTTAAAAATGAAGGGAAAATTATTTTTTATATCAAAAGAAACTAAATTAAAAAAAGAATTGGCTGACAGATTTTGTACAAAAACACTTTGGCCAAAAGTCCTACTTTTGGAGCCCCTTATATAGCAAAGGGACTTCACTCAAAGTCTCCTAGAAACCATCACGAGAGCCAGGGGCTTCAAGAAAAGCCCCATGTCATCTAAGGGGATTCACTTGAAGCCCCTGAATTTCCTAATGGTTGCCAGGGGGACTCAATTGAAGCCCCTTGGCTACACAATGGGACCTCCACCATTCCCCAATCTATCTTTTTTTAGTGCTCGATATTTGCTTACCTTTATAGATGACTTCTCTAGATCCACATCAGTATACTTTTCAAAGTACACGTCTAATGTTTTTTGTTCATTTAGAAGCTTTATGAAATTTGTGGAGAAGGATTCTGGTATTTTTGTCAGGCATATTTTTACTAATAATGGAAGGGAATATGTGAATCAATATTTTAGATATTTTTGCACTAAACATGGTTTACAACATTAGTTCATAGTTCCCCATTACCCTCAATAGAATGGGGTTGCAAAGATATAGAACATGACATTACTAGAGATGAAAACTGTATGATATAATCTTGAGCTATGAGTTCTTTATTCTAGGTTGAGGCTATCAATTGTGCCAACTTTATTCAAAATCAGATGCCTCACAAGGCATTGCAACATTTGACTCTTGAGGAGGCTTGGACTCATATCAAGCCCAATGTTTCTATATTCCATATTTTTGGTAGTAAGGCTTCGGCATTTATATCAGATGCTTATAGGAAAGCCATCGAGAGGAAGAGTTGACCACTCATATTTTTCATCTAATATGAGGATGTGAAGGCATACAACTTATTTGATCTTCATTCTAGAGAGGTCTTGTTTCAGTGAGATGTCTAGTTTGATGAGTGTTATCCTTAGATGGAGCTTCCATCACTAGCTTCTCCCTTAGTACCTAGTACTTCCTCTTCTCCTATATAGGATTATGTATCCTCTGAGGATGATCTTGATTTTGATCCAACTTCTCCACCTCCACCAAATGTTCAAATATTACCAAAGTGGGCTCATGATACTATTTATGCATATGGACCTATGGAAGGATATCCTTTAGATTCTTGTCACACTCGTGCTCAGAAATTTGATACTGGACTATTAAGTCATGCCATTTCAAATGATCCATAAAGTTTTTCTACAAGTGATAGGACACTCAAAGTGGGATAGGGCTATGGAAGAGGAGAAATCTTCTTTGATGAAGAACCACACTTGGGATCTTTATCCTCTTCTAGAAGGAAGAAAGTTGGTTGGGTGCTAGTGAATTTACCATACCAAGTATGTTGTAGATGGTTCTATTAATAGGTAGAAGGAATGTCTTGTTGTGAAGGGTTTTTCATAGGTCGAGGGTGTTGATTACTCTAAAACCATTGTTCAAGTTTCCAAGATGAATTCTACTCACCTTATACTCTCTTGTAGTTTCTCATGGATGGACAATATTTCAAATGGATGGTCATATTTCCTTTTTGCATGGAGATCTACATGAGGAGGTCTATATGGAGCAGCCTCATGTTATTTTGCAAGATTATTCTATGGTATGTGGGCTTTAGAGGTCTTTATATGATCTCAAACAAGCCTCTCAGGCTTGGTATGAGAAGATGGCTTCCTTCTTTCTTACTTTGCACTTCACTCATTGTCATTATGATCCTATAGTGTACATTTAGTTTCATGGGGCTGATTTATTGATACTTGTGCTATATGTTGTTTATCTTAGTATTATAGGTAGCTCATACTCTATAATTTAGATTGTTTAGCAAACTTTCAAGAGTAGTTTGAGATGACATACCTTGGACTTCTTCACTATTTTTTGGGCCTATAGGTTATTCAGTCTTAAGATGGGATAGTCATACTCCAGAAGAAGTATGCTCTTGAAATGCTTCAAATATTTAGCATGATTTATTGTATGCCTTCTCCCACTCCTTTTTAGTCAACTACTATTTTATCTACCACTTGCACTATGCCTATAATGAATTCCACTTTATATAGACAACTTGTGGGTAGTTTGTTGTGCCTAACACACACACATCCTGATATATCCTTTGTGGTTGGACTTTTCTCTAGATTCTCACCTGATCCACATGTGATTCATTAGAAAGCTTCCAAATATATCTTGAGGTACATATGGGGTACTATATGTTATAACATTCACTATACATCAGAGGATACTCGCATTGTTGGTTATATAGACTAAAATTGGGTTGGTGATATTGACGATCAAAGGTCTACTTTTGGTATTGTTTTCCACCTTGGTTCTTCTCCTATCACATGGTCTTGCAAGAAGTAACATACTCACATATTATCATCTACAGAGTTAGAATAGAGGGAAATTGTGCTAGCTAGTCGAGAGGTCTTATGGTTTTGACAATTGATGATAGAGTTTGTATTTCCTCTTGATAGTTCCACATTTCTTTGGTGTGATAATCAAAGTACTCTATACATTTCCTATAACCTAATTGAGCATCAGAGGACCAAGAACATTGAGCTTCATATACACCTCATCAAGCATTTGACCCAGGGTGGATCTCTTAGCTTGGAGTACATTTGATGCATGAGTATCTTGGGTTTTCTCAGTGACTACTTTGGATTTCATGGGAGGAGCTCAATAGTTTCCTTAGAGGGTGCATGGACTAGTAGTTGATCAATGAAGAACTGCTGGTCGACAAGTTCTAGGAGCTCGACATGGTCTATGGAGCTCGGCATGGTCTTGAAGCTTGACATGTTTGTTGTGCTTGACATGCATTGGGATTTCGGTGATGCTTGGGAGTTTGCTATCACTTGGAAATCTATTGGTGTCAACTAAAAATCTTGCTGCATTTAATGCATGTAGTGTGTGATCATTTCATGGATCGGTATGGAATTTTGTGTTGACCTATTTGTGGTCTTTATTATCTCTCCTATGTGCATTTAAATTTGTATTGTAAACTTAGGCTTTTCCTAAGTATTTTGTGTGGTTATCATGTGTTAACTATGGGTTAACATTTTCTATTTAATTGTTTTTGTGAGCCAACTTGTGGCTTAAATATGCATTTAATGCAAGGGGTTTATTTAATTCAAGAAATTGCTAGGATGACTTCTAGCTTAGTTGGGTATAAGTAGGGAGTCTTGTGGAGTCTTTTAGTCAATCATTCATGAAGTGATTCATTTATTTCAGAGGAGTGAGTCTGGAGAGTAGCTAAAGGGTGAGTTTTCCTAAATCTATAGATAGAGCATCGAATGTGAGGCAGTTTATAGCAAGATTGTGGTGGATTTGCAAGTTTGTGAGAAGGGCTAGTGGTTGCAGTTTTGAAACAAGGAGGTTGCTTGGTGGCTTGCGAGAACAAGTTGAGATCTTGGAGGCTTCTACTAGATCGTTGTTATGTTATAGATTTGGATTAGCTAGGGTTTGGATTGGATCTTGAGGGATCTTGTATAATTATTATTGTAATTATTGTTGTATTTGGTCATAACTTGGAAGGCTTTATAGCCAGGCATATTGCATGTAAGAAATTATTTTATAAATAAAGAGTTGTGATTTAGTATAAGATCTTGCATTTGTGTTGCATTTTTATTGTGTTTATTTGTTAGGGGCTAGGACATCTTCTTTGGGGACTCTCCTACCTTGCACTATGTCATGCGGTATTAGAATGAATGTTGTTCCTGACTGTGTAGACAGATCACCAAAGTTGTGGCAGTTTGCACTAGGACTTGGGTTGGAGAAGTCGATCTAAGAAGATCTTAATCTGGTGGTAGATTTTCTTTCTAGAGTCATAGATCTCTTGGTTGTGAGGTAGAAGATCATAGTTTTGACTTGCAATTGCATAGGGCTTGCAGATGGATCGATGGATGCAAAGATGGAAGGTTGATCTTGTTGAGGCATGATCACAGAGAGTTTGTGGATTGTAGATCCATGGTCTTGGACTTGTGATGTGGTTCTTGATTATTTGTCTAAGATGGTAGGTTGCAATCTGACTTGCAAACAATTCAAGGTTGTCACAAGGAGAATGGGAAGGTTTTTTTGTAGAGGGTTTGCAAAGATCTTGGAAGATAGCTCTAAGAGGATTGGACCCTGGGATGATTTTGAATCTCCACGATGTGGTGAAGAGAAGGTTTTCTAAGATGACTACTCAGTTGGAAGCTAGCGTGGCTAATCAAGTTAAGGATGGGGTGAGGAAATAATTTCGTAGATGTTTATGGAGTTGAAGTCTACCGATCTAGAAGAGAGTTTTTTGGTTGATTAAGAGACTTGTTCATGAGAGAAGATGACATGGCAAGGTCAACATGGAAGACTTTGGTTTTGTTGATCAATTTGTAGAGTCCAATACAAAACTTGCAAATAAACTTGAGGTTGTTTCTGAGGATATTCTTGACCTTTTTGTTGCTGGGATGGAGGTTGGTTTTCATTATCAGTTGGTTCGGTCTGACATGGAGATTGTAGAGCACATGGTCATGGACGATCTAGTTGTTGTTGGTGATTATTTGTATGTTGCAGAGCATCTTGTTGTGAGTTTTGCATGTTTTGATGGATATCTACATATTTTTGTTGATGTGGAGTTTTTTGTTGCTAGTATGGATTCACTATTTGTTGATGTGGATATGGATTTTTTTGATGAAGCATTATGTTGAGTTTGTTCCTAGGAGTGAACATGTTGATTGGGTGGTTGAGATTTTTGTGTTTGATAGAATGATGCAGATGTGGATGATTTTCATGTTGGTCTTCTTGTCCCTATTGGAGTAGAAGCCTTTAGTGAAGATGAAGATGGTTGTTGATCTTTCTTTGGGCATCAAAGTGTGGGGACACACTTTTCTATTTATGTAGGGAGTGTAATGTAGGAGCATCTTGGATTTTCTCAATGACTACTTTGGAGTTCATGAGAGTAGGCTTTTTAGTTTCTTTGGAGGGTGCTTGGACTAGTACTTGGTCAAAGAAGGACTGGTGCTTGGCATGCTCTGGGAGCTCGACATGGTCTATGGAGCTCAACATGGTCTTGGAGCTCGACATAGTCTTGGAGCTCAACATGGTCTTGGAGCTCAACATGATCTATTGTGCTCAATATGTATTGGGAGTTCCATGATGCTTGGGAGTTTGCTATCACTTGGTAGTCTATTGGTGCCAACTATAGTTCTTGGTCAATTTAATGCATGTAGCATGTGGGCATGTCATGGATTGATCTAGGAGTTTGTGTGGACCGATTTGTGGTTTTGGTTATCTCTCCTATGTGCCTTTAAATTTGTATTGTAAAATTGGGCTTGTCCTAAGTATTTAGTGTAGTTATTGTGTGTTAACCACGAGGTAACATGAGGGTTAACATTTTGTATTTAATGTTTGTTGCGAGCTGACTTGTGGCTCAAATATGCATTTAATCCAAGGGGTTTATTTAATTTGTAATTGCTAGGCTGACTTGTGGCTTACTTGGGTATAAATAAGGGGTCTTATGGAGTCTTTTAGTCATTCATTCATGGAATGATTCATTTATTTTGGAGGATTGAGTCTGGAGAGTAGTTGAAGGATAAGTTTTCTTGAGTCGATAGATAGAGCGCCGAATGTGAGGTAGTTTACAACAAGATTGTGGTGGATTTGTGAGTTTGTGAGAAGGGCTAGTGGTTGTGATTTAGAAATAAGGAGGTTGCTTGGTGGCTTGTGAGCACAAGTTGAGATCTTCAAGGTTTCTACTAGATTGTTGTTATGTTATAGATCTAGATTAGTTGGATTGGATCTGGAGGGATCTTGCAAAATTTTTATTGTATTTGGTCGTAACCTAGAAAGCCTTACAACTAGGCATATTGCATGTAAGTAATTATTTTATAAATAAAGAGTTGTGATTTGGTATAAGATATTGCTTTTGTGTTGCATTGTTATTGTGTTTCCACTGTGCAGTTATTTCCTAGGGGCTAGGACATCTCCTTTGGGGATCCTCTTTACATTTCCTTGCATCAACATTCCCACTATCGAGTAGGTTGTAGACATCTTTACTAAACATTTTGCATCCTCATAGTGTCTTTAGTTGTGTTATATGCTTGGCGTGAAGGAAGTTGTCCTTGGGGGATCTCACTGATGAGTCCTTCCTTCCTTACTTTCTATTTTTTAACTTCTTCTATCTCTTTTTGGAGTAGGGTCTTTCCCATATTTCTCCATTTTTCAAAGATCCAATTGTGCTGGCTAACTCATAAGTGTAACACCCTACCAAGGGATCCAAAAGAACTAACCTAAAGTTTCACTAAGTTTGCCAAACATTTTTTTTATAAATAATGTATAACAACAATTATAAAATATCAGAAGCAATAACATAGATTCATACATAAGAAACACATAAAAAGATTACATTCCTTAAGGATTCCAAGATGTTGAATCACATTTAAATTTAAATAATACTATATACAATATATAACAGATCCACATTAAATATTAAACACAAGTTCAAACCCATTTAAATAATATACAATTGTCTTGAATGCAACTCAATAATAATTAGAATGCACAATCATCCAATGCACATGTCACAGAGTATGAAAGGCTGAAAGAATATACATCATAAAATATATTACACCATCTCTTTAAGATCCTTGAAATAAAATACATACAATAGGTATAACCATCCATCATAATAAACAAAGATAGAATGAAAGGAAATGCAGAACAAAGAAATCTAGCCATGGTATCAAATTGATGGATCTCAATGGTAAAATTATATAGCACTACCACCAGACCTTGTTGTAACCCAAAAAGGTCCACTCCCACTATGCTATCTCAAGTCCCAAACATGATAACAAACTCAAAAGCCAAATCCAACATCTAAGTCAAGGAAAACGTAAAAGCAATCTAACTCAAAGGTACCAAGATATAAATGACATCTAAACCCAAGGGCTACAAAGACACATAGGGAATCTATTATGCTAGTGGGAAAGTTTCATTTCACTACCCAACTCTAATGTTATCCGACTAGTCTTTTAATCCTTTGGCTGCCTAGTGAGTCTATGCAACACTAGTATCCTTTCATACTGAAAAGGCATACTAATGATGCATGGTCACAACCAAGTGTCTTTTCTACTCCCATCCTAGCCTATACTAGCACTCAAGGCATGGGAAAGGAAAGACAAAGACTCTTATCAGTTCATTTTACTCTCATTTAGTGTAGTGTTTTCACTTATTAAATTAACCTACAATTGGTTACCCATCAGCCTCTTTAGGGTCTTGGCGTCCATTACAAGCCACTTCCCAACTCAACATACATATAACCTACCCTAAGTTTAGCAAAGAGACAAGATCTCAAAAGACCAAATACCATACATCAGTTCTCTAAACAAGCAACTGACAAGTACCAAAATCACTTGGTCAAAATACAAGCATCACTAATATGATCATCCTAACAGGACTGGTCCAAGAAAGCACATATAAACCAAATCATAACATCCTATGTAATCACCAAAACAATAATTCACAACCTCTAGTAAATAGCCTAGAACTAGTCAACACTCTAAGTCAACCCTAAACCCAAAACATAAGACCACATACAATTAATAATGTAGTTTCATAGTTTTGTTTGATTTTGAAAATACATAGTTTGAGTTTACAGTAAGGTTTAAGCTTCCATGTCATTGTATGTTTTTAATTTGATAAAGTTTACTATTTTCTCCTTACAACTTAACCCATTTTCACATTTAAATATGAACGCACCATTACCTTAACTCACAAAAACAACATCTCTATAAGAGTCATTAATTTAGAATAATAGTTAATAAATAATTAACTAGTAATTATTTAAAACTATTAAAAGATAAAATGAATCTTATAAAATGATTACCCTTTAACAAACCTATTAACAAATTTATTAATTAATGATTAAATTAATTAACTTAAATTTCTAATAACATATAATATACTTAATAACTAATAATATTTTTATTTTAAAAAACTCTTTATAAAATATATATAATAATCAAACTTTAATTAAATTAAAATTTTAATCAATATAAAATTTTAATGATATAAAATTTTAATAAAAATTTTTATTAAAAAATTAGGGCTTTTAAAGGTTCGCCGACGTGTTATATACTACGGTCATTTTGTGTCATAGTAATACCTACTATTGTTGCAGCATGATTGCTACGGTAGTCCCTCTGTTGTTAACAAGGACAATGGTGGGAGTGTGAGGTTTGGTGGCCCCACCCCCAACCATATATATATATATATATATATATATATATATATATATGTATGTATGTATACATATAGATATATATATATATACATATGTATACATACATACATATATATATATACACACACACATATATATATATATGTATATATACATATGTAGATATATATATATATATATGTATATATACATATGTATATATATATATATATATATATATATATATATATATATATATATATATATATATATATATATATAGATAGATAGATATATGTATGTATACATATATTTATACATATGTATACATATATATATATATACATATATATATATGTATATATATATATGTATATGTATATATATATACATATACATATATATATACATATACATATATATATACATATACATATATATATATACATATACATATATATATACATATATATATATATATACATATATATATATATATATATATGTATATATATATATATACATATATATATATGTATATGTATATATATATATGGTCGGGGTGTGGGGTTTGGTGGCCCCGCCCCAACAAAATATGTGTGTGTGTGAAATAAAACAAAATAGCCCTCCCACAAATAATTTGTTATATATATATATATATATATATATATATATATATATATATATATATAAATATATATATATATATATATATATATATATATATATATATATATATATATATATATATATATATATATATATATATATATATATATATATATATATAAGAAAATTGTGAATAATATTTTGATGGAAAAAATTCAATAAACCAATCAATTTTTGCATTCTATAATTCAATTTCTTTTCAAGACCCTTTCCGATTCAAATACCCACCTCATTAGAATTCACAAAACGATGGTTCTAAAACTCAATTTTTTGAATATAGATAAATTCAATACAAATAATGATAAAATTTATAGAAAAAGATTCATCATATATAAAACTTTGAAAATAGAATTATCAAATATGGAGAAGACAAGAAATTCAAAGAATAGAAATCGTTGTGTGAAAAAATCACAAGATTCTACCTGAATCTGATGCTAATATGCAAATGCACAAAGCACATGATAATTCCTCTTTCTTCTGAGACCTTTCTTTTTGAAAATCTCGGTCCCTATGAAATTAGCTCTAGATCTCTAATAAAGAATTCTCTCTTAAATTTGGGGCTTTGATTGTGCAATCACGAGAGGGAACTTGCTTATCAAATTCTTTTTAATATTTTATTATTTTTAAAATATTTGAATGCACACTTTTTGCAATTTAAAATATCTTTGTTAAATTAATTTCTCTTTCTCTCTTTAATTTGTTTTCGAAATGTTTTTGATAAATATATTTTTTAACTTAAGTAATAATAATATTTAATATTTTTTTTAAAAATGAGCTCTTAAATATATTATTATTAAATTAAATAAATTTTATTATGCTATAAAATTAGAACTATAATTTTATCTTTAAATTTAATTATTTTATTTAATTAATTTCTCAATTAATTAAATATAATTTAATATTGAAATCATCTTAATAATTTTTCATTAAATAATTTTTTAATTTTATTTAATTAACAGAAAAATCACTATAGACCCATAAGATGAACTATGAAAACCCATCATAAAATATAACATACAGGATCAAACACAAGGTTATAATCATGAATTTATGTCATATGATGAATTCAGAAGGGTAAACATCTGAGATACTTACCCTACTTTTTAGGAAAAATGATTTAAGGATAGGATTCATACTCAAGAGTTATCTCCCCTCTCTTACCATTGAGATATTGGGATGGGGTACGCTCATCCTAGCAATTTAGGGAAGTCAATACCTGGTATTTGCAACCTGCATAAAATCCACGCATGTACAAACACATATATTCTAAACTAAACAAGCAATGGTAGGAAGTGGTGCATCATGTAGATCCTGACTAGCAGGTGACTACGAATCCCTTCCTCAACCACATCAGATATGTCAAACATAAAGAAAACATACACACACACCATACACATCCAAGTATGGGGTAAGTATCTATGACATATTGCTTAATTAATCACGAGCGCTATTGAAGGTGTACTCAGGGGATCGATTATTTACCACCCATAGTTGAAAATAGAAAAAACAATGGTCAAGAATGCTTAGAGCTCAAATGACATACATAGGCATGATATTGATGTTGTCATAAATTTTATTTATACGACTTCACTACAAGTTACTGTTAAGGATTACGTACAAAAGGTTCACGCACATGCCTAAGCACCCACATTTTCATGGTAAAATTGCATGTGAAGATTCATAAAGAAGTGTTAGGCGATATTGTGCCATCACAGAGGGATTTCTTTAGGAGACATCCTAGGAGATAATCAAAGAGATAAGGGGTTGTAAATGATGAGTAAGGGAGATATAAGGGTCATTAATCTAAATAGCCTTCTATTTGTTAGTAATGATAACATAAAAATGGTGAAATAATTGTTCAATTGAATATTTGTTCACTAACCAAATATATAATAATTCAGAGAACTAGTATTGTGTATAGTTGATTGTTCTACTTTATAATAATGATAAATACTATTAGTTATGGATAACACCTATTATTGTTCATAATAATGGTTCTACTATTTATTATGAATAACTATATCTTTCAATAATATGTAGAAATTATACAATTATATTTAATGAATATTATCATCATTTTACTATTATGTAAAAAGTATATAACATTCTTATTTATTACTAATCATATTATTATCTAATAATGATCATTATCATATATAGATAATTATCTTAAATGAGCTCATTACATTCACACATTAACTTCTTTTTTAATGTTGGATATATATAACTCTAGATATTAATTAAGTTATTATTATAAAAAATCCTATGTAATCGTGAAATGACTTTAAATCTTACATGTAGATTCGATGGGTGGATGTTGTGACTTTTCAGAATCTCGTGTCATGTTAATATGATTGTAGGACACTATTAGTCAATAGAATAATAAATAAACACAATTATATAATTTAAAATCAATTAAGAAAGAAACTTTGAAAAATTTGATACACATAAATTATATATGTTGGTTGATTGATTTTGACATTTAATTGATTTGATTGATTACACTACCACTAAATTTCTCCCTTACATAAATGTCTATGAAGGAGATAAAATACATCAGATTTGATCACTTTTCTAAGTAAATTATTAATTTGAAGGTCATAAAAGAGTCTTTTACTTTAAAATTAATTAATCAATTAGAAAAATGATCAAATCAAGAGCATAATGTATTTTTTCTGCTATTCATTGCGTTCAAAAAATCAGATTTGCGTACATTCGACATCGTCATGTAATCATTCATCGGAAATCGACCAAATTTGTCCTGCGCTTAATTTATTTAATTGATTGCTTTCGAAAAAATTAGTTTGCCGTACATTCGATATCGTTTTGAAATCATCCAGGGCTTTTCAAGTCAATAGACGATACCTAATAAAAGTCCAGAGTTATTTATAAAACATTTGCTTTTGGTCACACACCTTTTTGTGCCGTCAGAGACACGCCTTTTCTAGAAGACATAAAAAACTCATTAATATAAAGTTCAGAAGACTAATTACACCACTTTTCTCGCTAAATTATTAGTCCCTGCTGGCCTCAAATTTGACGGTCACCCTTGTTTGTCATGTGTATTTTTCATGATGGTTCAGTCATGTTGATGCGTTTCATTTTACTTTTGAAAATAAATATTGATTTTTTTTCTTCAATAAATTTATCTAGAAATAATATAAAATTCTAGAAAGCAATTACAAGTTGGCATATATATCAACTTAAAAAGTTTCTAATTTTATATTTGGCATCTTATATTTTAAATTTGTATTGCCTATAATAAAATTTGACTGTTTATTAATAAACTTAAGTATCATATTGACAATTTTACAAAAATTTAACCTGTCAATCAATACGATCTAACAAATTGTCTTGTTCTAAAGTCTAGTCATGAAATATTTAACTAAAATCTATTTTTCTATTGGTTGAGTGGATTTTTGCAAGAGGTAATTTTGTTTTTTAATTGTCAAAAATTAAATAAAAATGATAGAAGATAAACTTGTATTAATTACAACCACCCCCATTGTCAGAAACTATTGACACCACCTATCATTTTGACTAAGGTGGACCTGCACTTCTGCAACTATGACATGAGACACGTGCCATCCTAGTCTTCTATTTTACTATGCCAACTAGTCTCCATGGCGCAATGAATTTGACATGTCAAAAATATATGTTGAACACCATGTGTTTGCCACCAATAGAAAGATGAGTGACTGTGTTTTATTTGGATAAGAATGTGAACAATCGCGCGATGTTGATTTTCATTAAAAAAAGACATTACTCAACCATATTTACTAATTAATTTTTAGCTTTTTAAATGTTATCAAACAATTTTTTTTTTATATCAATTTTGCCTTCCAATGTGAACAATCCCATGATCTTGTTTTGCATCAAATATGACATTATTAAATAGTCTTTACTATTTTGCTTTTAAATTTTACCAAATAGTTTTTAATATTTGACACTTTTGCCTTCGCTATCTTTTGAATTAAACAAAAATTATAGAAATTTTGATTTCTCAAAAATGTTGACATAATTATAAAAGCATAGATATTGGAATATTTTAAAATAAAAGTATGTTGAAATATCAGTATTGATATTTTGAATTTATTTTTGTTCATATAAAAAAATTTAATATAATAAATATATTATTAAATGAAAAAAATGACATGTTCTTTTATCTTAATTAAATTTTGAATCTTATTAAAATATTTGCTATCTCAAAAAACATACAATAGTAGAAAATTTATGAATCCTTTTAGCTACTTAAGATAGGAACTCAAGCTCAAATAGAACTCGTGTTTTTCATGAAATGAAAATGTTTATACAATTTCTCAACATGAATCCATCTCTCATGAGAATAAATGGAACACTTAGCACTCATTGGATCTAGGTGATGCTCATAGGGGTGAAGCACCGAGACTTCCCGGGAGGGTCACCCATCCCAGTACTACTCCACCCTGACTGTGCTTAACAACCCAAACTTGCAACCCTATTTGTAAATTAATTGGTTGACGTAGAAGAGAGTTTTTAGGATTGATATAATTGAAAGCAAATATAGACATGCGGCCATATCCTACTATTAGAGTACTCGTACTACTTTTGCTATAGGTGCAAAATTGGACATTTCAAATCATTTATCCTGTCAATTCGTGATGGTGCCCGTCGCTGTCTCTGGTTAGAATTTGGAGAGAACGTCCAAATTATTGTTCAGTCAATTGACACGTCACAAAATGAACGATTGAGATTAAACTGCCAATTGTCTCTAGTTACAATTTGGAGAGAGAGTCAAAATTATTGTTCAGTCAATTGATACGTCACAAAATGAACGATTCAGATTAAACTGCCGATTGTCTCTGGTTAGAATTTCGAGAGAAAGTCAAAATTATTGTTTAGTCAATTGCTACGTCACAAAATGAACGATTCAAATTAAACTGCCAATTCCTATTTACATATGGGAGTGAACGCTGATTTGGAGACAAGCATCGATTCTATCATCACATGCTCGAAGAAATTAACACTGAATTGAAATTTGTATTTAAGTCTACCATCACACACGTACAAGTAATAATCGAAATATTACTACAACCAAATTGCACATGCAAAAGTAATAATCGAAATAGGGAAAGCAATATTAATAGGGTAGTGGGTAAATGCTAAACTAAAACGTTAAATGTATAATGAAAGTTGCAAAAAGCTAGGAAAAAACTAAATGTCCCCCTACCTAATAACATGAAGAAGCATTGATAGGGAATATTGAAAGAGCATTATGTTACTTTGATTGTAGGGTTTTATGATTTTGGGTGAAATAATAATAAATTAAATTAATTTATATAACATCGACAAATATATTTAGTAAGTTTGATTGAGTGTACATAGGAGTAACATTATAAAAAATTATTTTTATTTACATTCTAATTGGTAATGTGATTTTTTCTTTATATCTTATTTCAAAGACGTATTATCACACTATCTAAAGAAAGTTTTGAAATATCTATCATTGAATACTTAAAAATCATTCATGTCATGATTGAGGAAGAGCTCTTTTGATAGGAAAGTACATATTTTTGTCAAAATACAATAAATAAAAGATATTAAAAATTCTTTTTTCCTATGCAATAGATGTGGACATTTTTAAGAGATGAATTTCAACATTTTTTCCTTGGAATGGATAAGTTATCATTTCCCATATAAAAATTCCTTACTTCAAAGCTCGTGACATTTAGAGATAACCTTCATTTTCATTTACAAATAGTTTTGGACTCGTCTAGGTAAATTGGACAATTGATCTTGTAGTAGTTTATTCATAAGAAGAGCTCGACACACATTTGGAAACAACAAACTATAAGAAATTCAAGTAAATTTATCAGTGTCAAAATATCAATAATAAAATAATGACCTTGAAGACATCACAACAATAGGAATGTGAGGTCCAAACATGAATGAATGCAACTAATAATTTAAACTATTAAAATTTGAAAAAATTGTTTTACACTATAATTTGTTTTGAAAGTATGAAAATAGATGTCTTTGAATCCTATAAAACAACTTTTGTAAAATTATTTGAAACATGGTAGTAAAATTTGAGAGAACTAATAGGTTGAATATGTAAGTGAGATGGAAAATTATGCAAAACAAAAATTAGGAATATTTCAAAACCCAACTTCTTTTGCTAAATTGGGATTTCTATAATGGTAGAAGAAGTTAATTAGTGAGAACTTGATCTAGAGTATCATTTTCATTAATTATTTTTATAATAATGCATAATGAAAAATATGTCAAGAAGATGGGTTTATGGAGAAGATGGGTTTATGGAGTTCTTGCACCATCATTTCTAAGAGATTGTTGCTGAAATAGAGTTTCCTGTAGTGCCTCTCCCATTTGACTTTTGTAAGTCGTCCTGATGGATGCAACCTTGCTGATCTTTTGTTGTGATGGATCATGATTGTGACCCTGAGTGGTCTACATCGTTGAGGTGTTTGGATTTATGTTTCTTTATCGGTTGCTTTGTTTATGCTTTTGACTGATCTTTGAGATTATGATGTGATTTTTGGTTCACTGAGGTTTGTGCCAGTGGTTACCAGGATCGATGTGGTATCATGAGGTTGTTCTATGATTACCCTGAGATGTGTGCAAAGATTGCACTATGTTCTTTTCACCATGCTACACTGGACTAGGTTCCTGTAGCAGTGGTTAGTCATGTTTATGACTGTGTTCGCTTATATGTTTTAAATGCCTTTTTAATGCAGAGTAATCAATCATTATTAAATGCTTAAGTAATTAGAATGGATTGTTCTTGTTGGATTATTTGGTTATGTGCTGCGGACATTTACCTTGTTTTATTTTGATCTGAGAGATATCTGTTCTCATGTTATGTTTACATTTGAGATGACCTGAGGGTCAAATGTCACTCTTTGATTCCAGTATCATAGATATTAGACTACTATGATGTTCAGTTAATCATATTGCATGATGATGCCATTTTGAGATGACAGTGTGTTTTATGATGTTATCTGGTTATCTGGTATTTGGACATACCTCTGATTTTGTTATGTGATGGATTTAGTGCTATGGTTATTTACTGCATTCCTGCATTGCTATGCCTTTTGCGAACGTGAGTGATGTAAATAGATTATTTTAATATAATTAAATAAATGGTTAAATTAGGTGATTTAATGCATTTATTGCTTCGGCTATATTATTATATGCAATTGCACTTGATCCTATTGTTTAGTGTGCAGGATTATATCCCTGGCAGTGGCACATGGAGTTAGTGATTCAGCCGTTCATATTTTACCAATGTCGCCTTTGTATGGTCGACGTATCCTTAATTAAATGTTTAATTTAAAACTTTTCGGTGATTATTAAATCCGAACTCATTTGCATTATGTGATTAGACCAGTAAGCGTGTCTGTGCATTTAGAGTTTCGCTTTGTCGCGAAAGTTGTTTAGGAGATTTATGTGTTTTTGGGTTTTCGTGCTTTTTAATTGATTTATTTTAATTTATGGCAGCTTTGCCATAGATGAATTCCTATTTATAGGAATAGCCTGTTTTCATTTGGGTCGATTCGGGGTTTAGCTGGATTGGCTGGTTATTTTCCCTAATCGTTTAGTCACCCGAAAAGTGAATAAGTATCCAAAGAGGAATTTAATTTCTCACTTCTCACTTTCAAATTGGAAAATTGGAGAGTAAAACCCAAAATCCTCTTCATGAGGATTTACTATTTTGTTCGTTGTGGGAGCTACGGGCGTGGGATCGTCGCGAGGTTGGGCTCGTTGGATCCAGCTCGGGGAAACTTTGGATTGCCGAAATTTTCAGCTACTTCTGTGGGATATTTATTTTATGGTTCAGATTCCCATTTTGCCCTTTTGGCTGTGAGGTAGGGCTTTCACGTTTTATTGTTTCTGCTCCGTTTCTGCTTCTGTTTTTGGTAGCCGTTTGTTTGGAGGCTGAGAACTAGTGTTTCCCTCTGTTTCTGTATGTTAGTTCTACCCGGTTGGGCGGGTATGAACATTTCCCTATTTTTTGGGAAGAGGATTTGGAGTTTTGCACCGTTATGCTGGCCGTTTTTGCATACGGTGTTTGATTCCATTTATTTTTGGATTTTTGGGGTTTTTACCTCGTTTTGTGTGCTTCCCTGTTTTCTTTGGTTTTCTTGGCACATTGTGGTTCGTGGACCTGGATGATCCATTTGGATATCAGTCAGACCACTATTGGACTTTTATGTTGCATTGGGATGCGTGTTGCATCCGTACTCCCGACGTTGTGATCGGTTGAGTGATTTTATACCTGTTATATTTTGTTTAGACCTTTTCTTTTGTTTCGTGAACTCTAGGATTCATGTAGAATCCATACTCTCGAATTGAGGCCGGTTGAGTGAGTTCATGATGTTTGGTCTTGTTACATCATTGGTATTCGCGTAGAATCCCTACTCTCGAATTGAGGCCGGTTGAGTGATTTCATGATGTATGATTTTATTGGCTTTGGGATTCGTGTAGAATCCGTCCTTCCCATGTTGCTTTCAGTTGGGTGTTTTCTTTGCATTGTGTTCTCATTCCTATCCTTACGTTATGATCTTCGTGATGGTGGTGCGCCACACACGAGTACGTGTGCGTACATTTGTTGGGTGACTTGCAAGGCCCAATCTTCCGTGGATTAGCTAGAAGTTATGATCATTGGGTTGGGATGGGAGTATGCATGCCCACGAGCACTTGTCGTAGGATGAGCATGGGTAGGGTAGGGTAGCATCTGGAGGGGGCTTCTATCTCGCAGCCCAACGATCATGGCATCATGGGTTGGCAGAGGAAGCTTTATATAAGTGATAATTAAATAAAATGTGTGATTGTTAATAAAACTTAAGATAAGTAAAATGTGTGAGCACCTGATTAAGTTCGAGGACACAATGTGTGAGCACCCGTTTAAGTTTGAGGACACACGATCCAAGCTTGGGCTTTTTGATGCCAAGCGACTCTCCAGGATGTTAGCCCCTACATAGTAGCCTATTGAGTGTCTGACCAGGACCTTTACTCCTTGCATTGTCTTAGGTTCTTGGTTCAGCCATCATATTGTCGGGCGTGAGTGTTAGCCTTGGATGTTGTGCTTTATGTGTGTTTGTGGTTGGATCATTATCTCCATCAGCACGGCGGGTGTGGACCTACGGGTGCCACATGGTTGGGAGGCATAGCTACCTTCACCATTGCTAGGGATCGGTGTATAGAGACGATCTTTTGTCCTAGTGCGACCGTTGCAGGATGTCTTCACTTGGTACTTCGAGTTCCAGAGTATGCTTTCTTGTGATTTATGCTTTCTTTGGGATGCTTGTATATCATGTTTAGATGATGTTATTTTATTTGACGCATTCCCTTATTATGATGTTTAGCATATGATTAGATGCTGTGAATTGTTGTATTAGCATATCTGTTGCTTACTATTGTTTAGCATGTGATAGGTGATGTTATCTACTGTAGGATTATCTTATGCGTTATCACTAGCATGTTAGATTTTTTTATGCTGTTATTATGCATGTTTTAGTAGTGACGTCCCTATTACGATAGTACTGATGATTTGGTCGGTGGCTTGGGATGTTACGCGCGGGGGATGGCTAGGATCCACAATGGTCTTATGATGCTATTGACGGTTGGGAGGAACCGCGTACTTAGTTTGGTTGTTTTGTTCCTGAGATGTATTTCTGTACATTGTAATGTTGCTTTTGTTCTTTGCGATGTTTATTTCAGTGTGTTCTTTGCTGCTATAGTTAGATGGATAGATGTTCTCCTTTCTATGTTGTTCTTGCTCTCGAGTGTTCATTCCTCGAGCCTTTGTGGATCCGGTACTCCCCGGTGTGGAGGTTCTTTTGTTGGTTTTTCCCCGTTTTTGAGTTTTGAAAGTGTTTTTACTTTCTATGGGCAACATTTGTTCAGCATTGTGCGACACTGATAAAGTATCGCACGCCCATAGAAAGAATATCGTACGATACTGTAAAGTGTCGCACGCATTACTGGAGAAGTGTCGTACGACACTCGAAGAGTGTCGCACGACTTTATGAGAAATGTCGCATGATACTTTTCCAGTATCGCACACCTTCTTGAGAAGTGTCGCACGCAGTAAGGGAGAAGTGTCGCCCTCCCTTAGTAAAAAGTGTCGCACGGCTTTTGTGAAAAAACTACGCGTGCCATCAGCGGGCACTTTTCTTCGTGATCAGATCTTTTTGAGAGTGGTTTTGGATACCCTTTTGGGCGTTCTTCGAGCCTATGTTGTTGTATTTTGAATTCAGGAGGTTTCTTTTGAAATTCAGTTTTTGGGTTTCTGTTGTTGTTCTTTGAGGTTTAAAATATATTGTTTAAGTTTAAAATATATTTAAGTTTAAGTTTAAAATATATCATTGAAATTCAGTTTTTGGGTTTCTGTTGTTGTTCTTTGGGGTTTAAAATATATTTAATTCCTTATACTTAAGATATATTTTAATATACGTGACAAATTGTTTGAGATAGGTTTTAGACCTCTCAGAGATAAGTTATGGATTCTAGGAAATTTTAGGGCTTCAGAAATCCAGACTTAGCCAATTTTCAGGGCTTCAGGATTTCAAGCTTAGCCAAATTTTGGGATTCTAAATTTTACCCCAGCTTGGTGTTTTGTTGATGAGTGGTTGTTTCTTGTTCCCTCATCATGTGCGTTGTCGTTGTTGGCTTTGTTTGGGTGTGTCGGTTTGGTAGTGGCTTTTGGAGATTCATTGGTTGCCGGGATTGTGTTGAAGTCTTCCGATGCGATTGTTGTGATCCCTGTATGATGTTGTCATGTGCATTCATACTTGTAAAAAAAAAATATCTTGGCTTGATTTGAATCCTTGTTTCCAAAGATCTCCGGGCGGGGCATTACATTCCTCATTTTACCTTAGAAATGTGTATGGTTTGGTTTGTATTTTTTAGTATCTTTAAGGAAACCATCAGTTGAATATAAAATTTAATTATAAATATAACTCTAGACAAGGGTTTTAGTGTAAGTCCTTGCCTCTCCATTTCATATATATTAATTGTTTCTTATTGTAGTTCTAGTCCTTGGAAGTTTTGTATGGTTATAAAATATTCTATTGCAAGTGGTATTTCTCATTACTACTGAGTTATATGGAAATTACTAAGATAATTTTGCATTAGTCTTGGTTCTATTATGGCCCATTGTAACTATTGACCCTTGGTACAACATACATGTGAAGATTAGGTTATTTAAATCTCAAAATATATAGACTATTAAAAATTTCATGAAGACCTTCATTTAGAAGTGTTTCTTGTCTTGATATATTCATTGGGAGCATGATGAAGTGACCATTGCAAGGTAAATTTCTTTCTCAAAGTATTTGTCACAATTTGTGTTTAATTTTGTGCTTGTAGAGCTTGAAATAATGCTTCTCCTAATTGCACATGTGAATAATTATAGGATTTATTTGTTGTGTAGATTAACTAAATTATTTTTAGCAAATGGGTATATTTAATTATCAAATCATTTTCATCTAATTGAACTTAATTTTTTATGTGCATCATCGCAAGTTGCTAATGTCCTTTACTTTGTTCTCCAATTTGGAATTTGTATAACACAAGACAAAAAAGGTTGCATTAATGTGCTTTGTGCTTTCAACTTGCATTTGAACATTATCTATAAGGTAGCAACTATTCTGTACTAATCTCACCATATCCTTGCACATGAATGTGACATTTTGGTAGAATTTTCTATCATCTATGGTAATTGGTCCAATTCACCAACAAAAAATATTGGTACTCGCCTAAAGTATAGTTGCTAAATATTTCAAAATGTTTACCATAATATCTTAGCCATTACTAATGCTTTTTGTAGTATTGTAAAGATCATTTTCATCAATAAAAATATATTGTAGATTCTTTAGTTCTTTTCAAAATATTTTATTAAGATTTTCTTCACAAGAATTGCATTTATTTATTAGGAATCTTGAGTACTTAATGTATTGAAAGCTTTTACATTCAATGCAGACTCTTCTATAAGAGATACTGTGAGCAACTACACTTTTGTTGTTTTAGTGTCTTACTCTTAAATACATTTCTTATGTAAGAAATCAAGTAGAATTTTTATATACTCATTGTTCCTTAAAAGGTGATGCATAATGGTTTTTTCAAAATGATATTTTCTATTGGTTTTGAGTATAATTGATACTACCTCTTTCTTTGCTAAAAATCTATTTCTTAAAATAAAATAAAAAATTAAAACTTGATATGTTGTGGGAAGTATCTCCCACTTATCAATTGATAAGCTTGAGGGGGTTTGTAATAAACGATTCATAATGCACTGAACTTGTTGAAGATTTTTTGAATTGGGTTGCAAGTAGAGTGGGCTTAACCATGGAGAAATCTCCATTATTAAGAATTCTCAAGATAGAATAGTATTATGATCAGTGGCCTCCTACAAATACCTCACACTTCACTTCTATGAGAATCATTTAGATGTATTGAGTCCTAATTATTTCATTCATTCAAATGAGATATAAGTTGTTGGGAACAATTACTCATGAAACATGGGTCAATGGGGTTGACTAAGAAAAATCCATAATTGAATCCTAATAGAAATGTCACAATCTAACTTGTTGTGGAAAATACAATCTATTGATCAATTGATTATCCTAGTGGACTTTCTAATTAATTGTTAGTAAGCACAATTCTTTTGAAGGATTGGGAAATAAGATTGTGAGAAGAGTGGACTTAACCATTGAGGAAAATCCTTAGTTAAGTGTGTTGAAATTGGAGTAATATTCAGATGGGTGACCTCCCAAGAAGTCTCACTGCTTCACCTCTATGAGAATAGCCTATATTTAAAGGTGTTATGTGTTCTATTCAATCCCATAAGAGGTAGTTTTCATATGAACATGGGTCAATGAGTTTGACTCAAAAAACTACACAATTAAATTCTGATAATAGTATCATAGTTTCACTTCCAAAATGTTTAGTTTTACAAAATTAAATTTCAGAATTACAATTTGATATTCTAGTTTTATTATTCTATAATTTGAAATATAGATTATAGTTTATGGAATTTAATTTGAGACCATTTGGTTGACAAAAAATCCATAATGAGAATAACACATTTTTTCATTTTGTGGCACATTTATGAAATTGGTCTACCACTAAAATAAGCATATTGACATAAACGATGAGATTTTTTATAGAGTAAATCTCTTCTTTTTTGTCAACTACAAACATTTCCATGTTGGAATATACCTTGCACAAATTGATACATTGCATAAGAAGCTACCAAGTAAGTTCATTTGAAAATTAAAACTCTATAGGGTAGTATGAAATAAAGCATTTAAGGACCATGAAGTTCATCAAATTCTTAACCAATCTCTCCCATTCTAGACTAGAGAGAAGTAGAAAAAAGAAGAGAATTTTATTCTAGGTCAAAGATTCCAAATTCTTTATTCTAAATAGTGTAGATGAGAACACAACATTTCCTAAAGACTTTGGTATATCTATATATGCTTCTTAATTAAATCTCAATGCACATAAAATATTAAGGAGAGAGATATTAGAACATATTGGCACACATAAGAGAAGATGGTGGCTAGAACCACCTATTGGCAATATGGCTAACCAGGAAAAGTTGGTATAACAATTGAGTTTTCATTTATGGAAACATTTATCTCACTAAAAGAAGGCATGAAGTAAAGATAAGTATTTCACAGTTAGACATAGAGATTTGTATAACTATCAGACAGTTTCACTGGAAATACAAAGATAGTTTTGATGTATGCAATCAACATAGGCAATATCAACACATGCACAATTAGGTATAGAGAGTACAAAGCCTAAGGATTGCATCTATAAGCGTATAAGTTAGTACAAGTAGTATGGATTGAGATATGATTTAATTACTAGATAGACTGTGTATAGGAAATAATAGAGAATAACAATAAATGGTGAATTATAGGTTAAGGAATATTTTTGGTTGAAAAATAATTATTTAATCAATTATAATATCCTAGATGGTTAACCCTAAGTTAGCAAGAATTATTTTTGTATTTTACCAAGTGTGTGAAAGCATAAAGGCTGATTGGGAAAGTTTTGTTAAAGTGCAAGGTATAAAGGAAAGATCATGTTATGCAGAGTTAAGGAAGAATAGGATGAAATATGAAAACTTATGTACAAATTATATACATGTTATGTGCACTAATGTGATGCAAAATCTAATTTATGATTAGAAAATTGCAAAGAGCAGCAAATGACAAGAATGAGGTTTGTTATATTTATCTCTTACTGTAAAGGAATCATGTTGTATAATTTCATGTTTGGGAAGTTGGATCATCTTGCATACATTCTATAATTGTATGTACCAACTCCTAACAAGGTTTATGCAACTCCTAACAAGGACTAAGAAACTATATGTACTCAATAGACTCATTATAGAGTCAACATCCTTAACATGATACTTCTTTTAGTGAGTCATTTTATGGGTACCATCTGTCATGTCCCCTTTTCAAATAATTAAAAAATAATAATCTTTGCTAAGGCAGGCAGGCCTAAGAAAGTGAAGTTTCAAAAAAAGAGGGTTAATCTTTTGAAACCGTTGGACTAATAAATAAAAATTATTATTAAAATATGTTTCATTAACCTCTCTTGGACGTGAGTTACGGTTATGCCCTCTTTTAAGGGGTTTGGAGGCATTTTGGGTTGATTCCAGAACTTGATTTTTGCTCATTCTTTGTTATTCTTTAGAGGTTGCCAAACCTGTGGAGAAGGAGACCAAGAACGGGAGTTTGCAGGTTTCTAGGGAGACCCAAGAATAGGAGTTTGCAGGTTTCCAAGAAGGATAAGGATGGGAGTTTGAAGCCATTCCATGTGCATGCTCATACAGAGTTTGCCTTTGTGCTGAATAGTGCAGATTTGTGGATTTTTGAGTGTGTTTTTTGTATGAGTTGGTGTTTACAGTTGAGTATTTCATATCAGTTTGGGTTGCTGCTATATTTCAGACTTTAAGGTTTTAAAATAGAGCTGAATATATGTATTGGGACGTGATTAAACTTTTGAGATAGATTATTAGTGTTTTTGTGGTGTTTTCGGGCATTTTTGTGTTAATTTCGGGAGCCCGATGAGCACAGTTTTTGTCCTACATTTGTGAACTGTTGTGTAAAGGCTATACGGATTTGGAAATGTCATTTTGTAGGCTGTTATGCTGCCAAAATTTCTGTAAAAATTTTCATTTTCAGATTTATTAATAATTTGTGAAGTTGTGAAGCTTTGGGCACTATTTTCAGCATACCTGATTTGGGGTTTCTTGAGAATTTGGTGGATCTTTGTGATATTAGTTTTTTGATCTTAAAGATCTGATTAGAGGTTGGAAATATCATATAAAATCAGAAAAGGAACATTTCAGTGGTATCAGAGCTATGATCTTGCCATCCTGAGGGTTTGTAGAAGTTTGCATGTCAGTTTTGAGAACTACCCAAATCCTGCATGTCATAGTTTATGGTTGCATGTTGCTTCTAATCAGCTGCATGTCAAAATTTATGGTTGCATGCTACTTCTAATCATTTGCATGTTAGTTCTTGGTGAATTTGGTGGTTGTAGAAGTTTGCATGTCAGTTTTGACAACTACCCAGATCTTGCATGTCAGTTTTGACAACTACCCAGATCTTGCATGTCATAATTTATGATTGCATGTTGCTTCTAATCAGCTGCATGTCAAAATTTATGGTTGCATGCTACTTCTAATCATTTGCATGTTAGTTCTTGCTGAATTTGGTGGTTGCATGTTGCTTCTAATCAGTTACATGTCAAAATCTATGGTTGCATGCTACTTCTAATCATTTGCATGTTAGTTCTTGGTGTTTGAAGAAGTTATATCCTATTGGGGTTACACTCTACTTTATCTAGAATGGACAGGTATAGTACAGAGTCTCAGAGGACACGATCTTGGACAATTGATATCCATAGTCAAAACAGTAGAAAGGATGGTTATTTAGACATTCGAGATAAACTTATGAAAATAAGCCATGCCATGTTTGAACAGTTGATTGAGCACCATCGTATAATGGATGACATGTTGTCCGACCCAGCTAAGGTGGATAAGTTGACTGGATTTCTATTTGGCAGATTTTCTCACAGGACAGATGACACAATTCCCAAGAACTTGCATGAGGAGTTTGAGAAACTAGTTGATAGCCAGGTAGAGGTCTCAGATTCTACTCTACCACAGGAGGTGGTGGGAAAGGATATTACACAGATTGATAGTAACGGTCAACTTGATACTCAAATTGAGACAATTGTTTACAGGTCGTCAAAGGGTGATGCCACAGGTATTCAGGATGGTATAGTTACAACAGGCAGTGACTACAGTGTAGTGGGTTCAGATGATGATTATGGGAATGTTGTTGTGCAGGATGGTGAGATACCTGGTAGAGATGAGCAGACATTGAGCATTCATGACTTTGCTGAGAAAGAGTACCAGGCACAGTTAGATGCTTCATCACATGAGGTTGAGGCTGGTAGTACTTCACATGATTTGTCCAGCCAGTTGAAGGTGAACAAAGATAGTATTGTGACTTCATTATCTCATCATGATAGGTATGTGGAGTTAGTTGGTATTGGTCATATTACTCAAGTGAGGAGTTTGCTTGAGTTACTAGTTGATTCTAGTTTATGGATATGGACTCGAGATTGTTATATTGGCGTTTGGGATTCAGTTGATTGGAGATCTTTAACACTTTTTGGTAGCAGTGTTTGTTTGGGTGCTATCATGGATTTGATTAGCAGATTACACAGTGTTGTCTTTTCTTGTGCTAGTATCTTGTCTGATGTTGGTATTAGTTTTTATACACCGATGTTGGGTTTTGTTCATATATCTAGTCGACCATACTTGCTAGAATGTGTTGATGATATTTCATATTTGGCAATGTGTATAGATGAGTCCCAGGATCATATTGGCATTGATGACATCCAGAGGATGCAGTGGACAGTTTTGAAGACTTAGTTTCCTTGGGTATAGAGGAGTTGGACAACAATGCTAATGTTTTTGATACTCCGTATGTTGATATGAGCTTTAGATTTGATTCATAGGATATGGATGGTAATACTCTAGAGACTAGTAACTTTGAGGATACTCCTTTAGACAGTGCATCAGAGGAGGTTTTTAGGAGACAGTCAAGCCAGTGCCATCATGTGTCTAATCAGTTGAGAGTTAGTTACCGAGACATTGCTATCACTTGCCAGCATTTTGATGTTGCTTGTCAGTTGTTAGCAGTTTATGGATGGGGTTCTCCTACTAGTGATGAGCAAGGAGGCAGTTATCTTTCCTTGACAGAGTTCCACTCTTTATGGGAGGCTATTCGGATTTTGAGACAGAATTATATACAGTTAGTAGCCGATAGAGATTATCTTATGGAGTGGGGCAGTACAACATATGATGCATTTTTGGTCAAGGAAGATGAGGTGAGTGAGCTTACTGAGCAGCTTGAGGTGACTTCTGAGATTCTTGAGAGTACATAGTTGGCTTTCAAGGAGTCAGTTTCATTTGGCTAAGGTGACCATGGAGTTAGAGCGACTACATTCTTTACCTGATTCTATATAGTCACAAGCTGTGGTGTTTGGTGATCCGAGGATGTCCATGGCCGAGATTATCAGAGACAGTGGAGATGGGGATGCATCCATCCTTGATACTAACATTGGCATATCAGGTTCATTCCCACTAGAGTCAGGTTCAATTGAGTTGGGTGTTGTAGCAAATTTTTGTATGCCTAACATGGTGGTGGCCTCTAGTACTGATGGCATAGAGACTAGAGATGTATCAAAGATCATGTGTGATGTTGGTGAGTTGGCAGTTGGCATGGTTCCAGCTAGTAATACTACTCCCTTGGTGATATCTTCAGAGGTAGTAGTCAGTTCCAACATGGTTAATGATCAATTGTAGTTAATTTCATCTAGGTTACAATCTGAGCCACTGACTGAGATTGGTGAATTCTATTGGCATTACACTATGAGGTACGCTCATCAATTTACCTTTGATGACCATGTTGATGAGATGATGATACAGAGATATACTTTGGTTCCTAGTGCTTATCATCAGTTATGGGATAGTTTGATGCCTCAAGATGAGAGTTGTGATGGGCATGACATGGTGATAGGTTCTGCAGTTGATAGCTTGATAATATGTGACTTAGAGCAGGAGTTTGGGAGTGATGCTTCAGTGGGTGTTGTTATTGATCCTACTCCTTTGGATATGACATCGCCTGACATAGCTAGTGATCAGTCACAGTGGGTTGTATCAGTTGTTCATGGTGAGCTGTTGACTGAGGTTGGTTTTTTTAATCAACATTATATTGTAGGGTATGTACATCAGTTAGCATTTGATCCTTGTTTTGAGGAGTTGATGGCAAGAAAATTTGGTTTGGATTCCATTTCTTACTCTTTATCTTGTAATATCATTTCACCATCAGCAGTGCATGGGAGTTATGGTTATGAGATAGTGGCTGGTGATTTGCAGAGTTGTGTTGACTACAGGAGTTGTACAGTGTGTGGATTCTCCATAGTTGGTATAGTTTCATTCGAGAGCATTCACCATTGTTGCAGAGTTGGATTGTACATTCCGTATAGGCCAGTGGGATGCGTTGATGGTATTTACTGTGTTGGTAGTTTGATTTGTCCACTTTACTTGGGTTCTAATGTTCTAAGAGTTTGTGTCTCATGGGTTTTTGACTATGGTAGTGGTGATTTTGGAGTTTGGTTGAGCTATAATTGTCAGTTTGATTATGGATTCCTCTTGGTCATATTGCAGAGGATATTGCAGGAGCCTGTGTTAATTGGTAGTAGTATAGTTCATGACTACATTTGGGATCCAGGTGGATTGACTGGTTTATTGTTCAGCCATTGCTTGAGGACAAGCAATGTTTGGGAGGGGAGGACTTGTCATGTCCCCTTTTCAAATAATTAAAAAATAATAATCTTTGCTAAGGCAGGCAGGCCCAAGAAAGTGAAGTTTCAGAAAAAGGGGGTTAATCTTTGGAAACTGTTGGACTAATAAATGAAAATTATTATTAAAATATGTTTCATTAACCTCTCTTGGACGTGAGTTATGGTTATTCCCTCTTTTAAGGGGTTTGGAGGCATTTTGGGTTGATTCCAGAACTTGATTTTTGCTCATTCTTTATTATTCTTTAGAGGTTGCCAAACCTGTGGAGAAGGAGACCAAGAACGGGAGTTTGCAGATTTCCAGGGACACCCAAGAATGGGAGTTTGTAGGTTTCCAAGAAGGCTAAGGATGGGAGTTTGAAGCCATTCCATGTGCATGCTCATACAGAGTTTGCCTTTGTGCTGAACAGTGCAAATTTGTGGATTTTCGGGTGTGTTTTTTGTATGAGTTGGTGTTTACAGTTGAGTATTTCATATCAGTTTGGGTTGCTGCTATATTTCAGACTTTAAGGTGTTAAAATAGAGCTGAATATATGTATTGGGACATGATTAAACTTTTGAGATAGATTATTAGTGTTTTTGTGGTGTTTTTGGGCATTTTTGTGTTAATTATGGGAGCCCGATGAGCACAGTTTTTGTCCTACATTTGTGAACTGTTGTGTAAAGGCTATACGGATTTGGAAATTTCATTTTTTAGCCTGTTATGCTACTGAAATTTTTGTAAAAATGTCCATTTTCAGATTTATTAATAATTTGTGAAGTTGTGAAGCTTTGGGCACTATTTTCAGCATACCCGAGTTGGGGTTTCTTGAGAAATTTGGTGGATCTTTGTGATATTAGTTGTTTGATCTTAAAGATCTGATTAGAGGTTGGAAATATCATATAAAATCAGAAAAGGGACATTTCACCATCCCTACCAAGGTTTTCCCTTGGCCAAGTTTTCTATAGTCAACAAAATACGATGTTATGAGTTCTTTTTATGTATGGTTATCATTAATGTTCACCATTATTAGTTTTACATTCATATGAATGCTATAAAGTAATTAAAAATATTAATTTGTGGGCAAAATTTTTTAGAATACTGATTCACCCCCCTCCCCCTCCCTCGCTCAATATTACTTATTTCTAATAATTGGTATCAAAGTACATTTACTCTGAAGAGAAGTAATAGCTTGAGTATGATCCTATGAATATGGATAAGTTATAGAGAATTCTTGAAGAATCCCTTGAGAAGATTGATCTTCTTGCTAAAGAAAGAGATAACCTGAAAGGAAGGTATGAAGATGCAAAAGACTACATTGGGAAATTGAAAGACAAGTTTAATCATCTGAAATCTACAAAGGAACCTAGAGAGAAGAAAAAAGATAGTGATAAGGTAATAACCTTAAAGAAATAAAATGATATTATGAAGCATGAATTAAAGATTGTTGAACTAAATCTAGGTATGAAGAAGGATTATAACAAAGTTGAATTAGATCTTAAATCTCAAAATGTAGATCTAACTTCCCATCTTACAAAAGTTGCATCTAAACTTGATTCCATCAAAATAGAGCATGCAGAAATTGAGAAATATAACACTATTGTGAAATGAGAATTAACTTAGGCTAAGAAATAATTAGATAAATTATATTCTAGTAGTGAGAAAATTCATGAGCAATTATATTAGAGACCTTCCTATGATAAGAATAGTCTTGGATATTTTAGTGGAGGAAAATCAACAAAGTAATTTGAAGCAAGAAAGGAAGTAGATCTAGTTGTTGAAACACCTAAACCTAAAAGGAATTATCTAATTGAGATAAAACCAAGAAAATCTAAGCATGTATCTGAAGAAATTGAGGAAGTAAGTCAACTTGAAAAAGGTGATGAGCCTAAGATAATAGAGAAAGTTGAACCACATAAGGAGGTAATTTATGAGCTCAAAGGTAGATGATTTCTATGTAATGAAGTTGGTCATATGACAAGAGATTGTACATGCAACTCTTTCAAACCTATTACAATTTTGTATTATTATAATTGTCATTCTTTTGGTCATAAAGCAATTGATTTTAGGAAACTTGAGTTTGGTAGTAACAATAGAAATAGTAGAATGTTTAGAGATACTAACCCTAGACATAATGAAAGAAGGAGATCCTTAAGAAGATCTAATGAATGAAAATGAGCTAATGGAATAAGGAGAAACATTGTGTGTTACAAGTGTAACAACTTTGGACACATGGATAGAAATTGTAGAGAACCAATTAATAAGAAAGTATCTATTAGAGAAGGATTACACCTATATGTCAGTTACGCAACAATTTTGGTGACATTGCAATAGTTTGCATAATGGATATGAGGAACATCAACAAAAAAAATAAAAAAAATATCAAAAGGAATGATAGAAGCAAAAAAAATCAAGAAGATGAACTTAATAAACATGTTAAATAATTTAAAGAAGTATTTGTGAAGGAAAAAGCCCCAACAAGTTCACAAGTAGTATTGGAAGAAAAATATTTTGATGTACCTGAGGAGAGATTGAAGTCATCAATTATATGTGATTCATCCTATTTGAATTAACTACTTATCTATTGAAGATAGAGTACGAGAGATATGGAACAAGAGTTATAGATCGAGTTGAGGGTTGCATATCTAGGAGAAGAAATAATAGACATGAGGAAGCTACGGTGAAGTGCGTAAATGATTTAGAGATCACAGGAATTCATATGAAAAGAATCAAGTTTATTGGTAATTAGGAACAACTTTTGCAATCTAAGTAGTTTCACAAACAATGTGAAGTTCAGTTTGAAAAGAATTAAGGGATGTGAACAAGATTGTATGTACCATTAGATCATGTGAAGAATTAAGGAGCATTTGAGAGAAATGTGATACCAAGTTGAAAGAAAATTGAAGAATTTCTCAGCTATGAAGTAGAGAAGCCCTGACTAAGCATGAGCCAAGTATTTTACAATTTTATTAGTTGAACTATTGAAACATTTGAATCAAGAGATGGAGAACCCTACTGTATGCTACACTAATGAGAGGCCAAGGTACAAATTTAAGAAGCACCCATTTGTATTCTTGATTGATGATCCTCTAGGAACTTTTTTGTATGTTTTTCATAATGTTTCACATATTGAAGATATAAGATCATATATACATTATAAATTTGAAAGCATTGGTGATAATAAAATCCATAAAAACTTAGACCTTCTATGCAATAGAAACTTGTCACTTAAATAAGAGTTTGCATAACTGAATGACCTAAACATTATGAAGTATATGCTTTATACAAAGTTTCATGAATGGAGCCAAATTATCCTAAGAAAAATTCATGAAGGGATGTTCTTAGATGGAGGCATTCCTGTGTTGATTGACAATTACATTATTCATAAGATAACTAGCCTATGCAATGAGGATAGTAGCCTTATGAATGCCAAGAATGTAAAGAAACATGTCATTACAAATCTGAAGACCAAGTCTGATGGAAGAAATATGCAAATAGACCTGATAAATGAGACATGTGTCAAGGTGATAAGAAAGAGCATTGGTTATAGGATGAACCAAAGTTCAAGAATCAATTCAGTACCTATTGGATCATCTAGGTAGCCCACTTAATGACTATAATGAAGGACAAAGCAAATATGTGTGAGGTTGTGAGATAATAGTTGTTGGAGAATATTGAGAAACTAAAGACAATAAAGAATGTCATGTTTGTTGAAGATGGTAGCTGCAATAGAGATCTTTATCTCTGAAAATATGAACGTTATTACTATTATTGTTATGTTCAGCTTAAAAAGGACAATTATGTTTAATTGTAATATTAAATGTAAATAACATGTGTCATTAACATGCATTGAGACATGAATATTTGATGAGTTGTAATGAATTATAGGATTTATTGGAATCTCAAGAGACCTTCAATTATAATGTGAAGAGTCTCTCCTATTGTTATATATTTGCATCAAGAAAAGGATATTGTACACTTGAATTTTTACTATCAGTAAAGATATATTTTGTTGTGTGGCTGGGTTTTTTCTTTCATTCTCGAAGGGTTTTCCCAAGATATTTCTGGTGTTCTTTATTTCAGTTTTTCTCTTTCTATTTGCTGGTTATTTTCATAGTTTTCTAAGCTCAAGTTTCAACATGGTATCAGAGCCAGTACTCTCATGTAGGGTGGCTGTAGTGTCTTCCTGGAAATTTTTTCCTCTTTGCATGCAACTTTATCCAGTGTTCTTGATCAGAATATTTGGATGTTATGTTTTGTTTTAAATTAATGTAGTTTGCTTGATCTTTTATATCTTTTATGAAGATCTCTAATCAAGCCTTGTTCTCTTCTGGCCCATATTTTCTATGATTGTGGAATGTTGATATCTTGCATGCGTTCATTTTTTTTCTTCTATATGTTTCATCGATTCTTCCAAGAAATGGAATCAATCATGCAATATTTTTTTTTTAAGATTAGAGGAAGAAGGCAAGTCTTAGCTTCAATCATTTCTCATGACATTTGTTTTTATTGTAGCTGTCAGGCCCTCTCTTTTTCGACTTAAAGTATCATCATACTCTGGTTTGATATGATATTCATTCTCTCTCTCTAAAAGATTATATTTTATCTAAGGAAGTAGTAGGATTATCATAGTTATTCTCGTGTGGTCTTTCTTTATCATTGGGAAAGTCTCATGAGCTATTATTCATAATAGACTTCTCCTTCTCTTCTCACGTTGAGAATTTTGAGCGATCTAGCTTAGAACAATATTGTATTTCTTTTATATGGATCTATGAAGTTTGGTGAAACCGTCCAGTTTTCATAGTCACGACTGTTGAGAACATGTTTGTAGTTTGTTTTCTTTTAGCTATCGATATTTAAAAAAAAAAAAAAAATTCTATTTTGCATCTAATCATTGAGAATGGGAGTATAGATTTGTGTGCCATGTCATCTCTTACGTGTCAGGGTCATCTTGAAGTTCAAGGCAGGAGCTCTGTAACTATAGACTTATTTCTTTTCATACGTGTGCTCTCCTTTGTCGTGAGTTATTGCAGCTGTCGTTTTATATCACCATTTCCTATTTATTTCATGTTTGAAGCATATCCACCGTGGCCACCATGGAGTTATTTGTAATTTGTGGACGTATGTATTCATCGTGGAGAATCATTTCTTGAGGAATATATGCTATCCTTTCTTACCCCTCCATCATTCTTGGTTCTCGAGTTTGTTTATATTTTGTCTTACATTTCAGATATGAAGGATTTGATTTATATTATGGTTTTTCATGTATTTCATGTTCCTTGTTTTAATTTTAAGTCACAGGTGTCTCTGTCTTTACAACCATTCGTTATTTGGAGTTACTTCTTGCAATACTGGTTGTCTTTGAGTATCGGAAGATTAAGTTAAGCCTTGACTGCAATGGACGACCTGAGTCAAACTTTCAGATCTGGAGCAGTGTGTCAGATATCACATTTGAGGGCATGTTTTGCTTTTGAATGTAGCATATTTAGGAAGGTTTCAACTCAATTTCTCCTTGGATGTTTTTCTTCTTATAATGTCAGTTTTGTGCATTCTCATGAATTCCAATTTCTCTGACACGACTTCTGAGTCTAGAATTGAATAACAGTGGTTGCTTAGGCTATCTACTTGTCCAAAACTAGGTATTGTGAAGGAAGCAATGAGATTGTACACTTGAGATTATGCAGTCTGAATGAGAATGTTTCTTTAGAGGGAAAACGTTGAGAAGAGGAAGTGCCCATCTGTCTAAGGGAGAGGAAGGCGATACAATGAGTGCTTAGCTGAGAGTGAGGGACTCCCTGGTGGTTTTACTGTGCCTGGCAATAGTTGCAGTGTCATGTATGGTTTTGTACAGGAATCCAAGGCCTGTAGATCTTCTCAGTCAATTCACAGTTAGATGGTGGATCAGCTACAATTTTAGAAGAGTTGATGGGGGAGATAATATAAATTTTGTAGGACAAAGGGAAAGAAAGAAAGTCTTCTTGAACTATTAAGGAAAGTTCCTGGAAATTATGTATGCAGCTGGAGTTGGACCAAGACATCACTACCATTAGCAGGTTCTTTCCAGGTGTTTCTGACTATTGCATGTGATGCTCATAATATTGAGACAACCAGAGATAAGTCTTTTGTTTTATTGAATCTTATTTCATTATTGGAAATACTATAGAGCATTGATCTCTATTTGTTTTCTTAATGAGTTATTTAATTGCAGGATGCATTGAGAAGATGCAGACTGCAAAAGGATGTTGTTTAGTAAATTATACATATTTGTGTTTGTCATTATCAATAAATTGATATTTTATCTCTCATTGTTACAGGATGTAACAACAAAGGCTATAGACCTTGTTTAATTAAGAGGAAGATCTTAGTTTTAGAGGGAGGCTTAATAATTAAGAGTGAATGTTTATAGAATCTTCTTCATTATCATATATGCTTGTGATGATTGTGGTATTTGTAAAATTTGAGACTTAAATGGAATCAAGTCTGCCTATTTCTATTCTTGTGTGAATAAATGAGATTGTAAGATCATCTATGATAACTCTTTCACTATGCGATAGTGAACATCATGTTGAGAGAGTTCATGATGTCATCACGTTGAGAGATTCAGTGATGGGAGTTGATGTCATGTTGAGAGATTCCATGACGGTTCACATTGAGAGAGTCCGTGAACAAAGGCTTAGCTGTGAGTCTTGCAAATCTTTTCATGTTGAGTGATTCCATGAATGTGATTTATTGTTACAAAATTTCATGTTGAGTGATTCCATGAATGTGATTAAATGTTACAAGGTTTCATGAATATGATTGATTGTTACATGTTTTTATAGAATATATGAGATGAGATTTTATCATTAACATTTGGGTTGTAGTCTTGTGTGATGATTCAACTAAAGATCTCTCTCTGGTTAAGAGGGAGTGTTGAAGATGGTAGCTGCGATAGAGATCTTTATCTCTGAAAATATGAACGTTATTACTGTTATTGCTATGTTCAGCTAAAAAAGGACAATTATGTTTAATTGTAATATTAAATGTAAATAACATGTGTCATTAACATGCATTGAGGCATGAATATTCGATGAGTTGTAATGAATTATAGGATTTATTGGAATCTCAAGAGACCTTCGGTTATAATGTGAAGAGTCTCTCCTATTGTTATATATTTGCATCAAGGAAAGGATATTGTACACTTGAATTTTTACTATTAGTAAAGATATATTTTGTTGTGTAGCTGGTTTTTTTCCTTCATTCTCGAAGGTTTTTCCTAGGATATTTTTGGTGTTCTTTATTTCAATTTTTCTCTTTCTATTTGCTGGTTATTTTCATAGTTTTCTAGGCTCAAGTTTCAACAGTGTTTAGATTTGAATCATTATTAACACACCTAATATAGAGGTTAGATAGTTCCCTGGTATGTCAAACCAGGAATGGGATAGAGAACAATGCATAATGAGGTTGATATTCAAGCATTGCAAAAGACAATTAGAAGAGAAGATTATTAAAGATATATCTCAAATAGTGAAGAGATTGTAGTCGGCAATGAAGAAAAGATTTAAGATCCCACCTTCATTGTTTGAGAAGTACAAAGAGGACATATGTTTCATGGTTGAAACAAATGTTACCAGTATGGAGCCAGTTGAACCAAGAGTCATGTTCATAGACCCATGGGCTATGAAATGAGTGAAGATATAATTGAAGGAAATGTTAATATCATACTTGAATTTGATAGAGATATAGATTGTCCTAGATTGGGGACTTATTCACAATGAGGTTGATGACACCTTCCTGTATGGGTTGTGCCCCATTATATAAGATTTCAAGTATGCTAATGTCTCATGAGAATATATAAATTACTAGAAAAGTAAACTTTACTTCTTTAACCTAGACTTGGTACTACAACAAAGATTTATCAAGGAGATAAGTTGTAGGTTGGTGAGCCTCCATGACACCTACATAGGTCCATCTCTCACTATGAAGGTAGTTACCCCAAAATTTTTGAATACTATAGTGTAGAGAATGTAAAAGAAGCTTTCAGGTTGGAAAGGTAAGGTGCTTAGTCATGTGTGGAAACTACAACTTATTACCACTAGCTTACATGGAATCCTTGACTATTTTTTGTCTTAAATTTAAAATATCTAGCCGTACCTAAGAAATCTTGGAAAAAATATAGTGGAAGTTTTTATGGTTAGGAAAATAGGAGAAATTCAAACTAAGTCTTGTTAGATGGGAGAAATTTTGAATGCCTAAGTCTTGGGGGGGTTAAATCTAAGAAAACTAAGAGATGTAAATAAGGCCCTAATAATTAGGATTGGTTGGACACTAGCGTAGGACTCACGTAGCTAGTGTAGACTTATGTGTGCTAAATAATTATGAGGGAGTTATTATAATCAAGCCATCTACAATAATAACTTTCCCATTGATTCAAGGATTTGGACCAACATCTTTAAAATTAGAAAATGCACAAGAGAGGGAATGATCTGGAATATTGATGATAGAAATTTGGTCCAACTTTTGGATCATAAATGAATTGGAGATTCCCCTTTCAGAATCACAAAGTTTAAAGGCCCATTGGAAAATTGAGGTAACATTTTGGGTACTAAGGTTTTCAATAACATTGAGAACAAGGAGTGGAAGGCCTTAAATAAGAGAAATTTTAACATACCTGAAAAAGAGATGTATAGGAAACTTTTCTCCCTCTTGGTAGAAACCTGTATTCATTCCTTCTTGAATATGGATAAATTGATATGCAAAAGAAATCCAAGTAGATAAAATAATGTTAGATCAACATACAATAGCATAATAAGGGAAGTTGGAGACTCAAAGTCAAGAATGGTTTGGCAGTCTCACCTCCTCCCAAAAAGAAACTTCTTTTGGTTGACTATTATGATTGACAGCATTCTCACCATTGACAATCTCAAAAGGCATGGTTTCTAGATGATAAAAAGGTGCATTTAACGTGGTAGGGATGTGGATTGACTAGGAAATAAATAAGGATGCTCATCAGTTTATACCATGTTGGCAGAGTCCCTCCCATTACACCCTCATTTGGTTGATCTAGAGAACCATCCCCTTATGTTTGGTGGAATATATGGAAGGAAAGGAACAACAAAATATTTAGAGAAAATTTATCCCCTCCTAAGGTTATTTTTCCTAAACTAAATGGATATTATAAGGTAAGGTACCCGGATATGGAATTAGAAATAACCTATTGAGACCCTCCCCCCCCTCACCCCAACGATAACCATCCCTATCAAGAAGAATGGGCACTTGGACGACAAGTTCACCGGGGTTGTTGACTCCTCTATGAAGGTCATACTTTTTGATGTGACTACTCTTCACCTTCTACATGATGGTAAGGAGGGAAACACTTGTGAAAGGGACACTGAGACAACTAAGTCTATATACTGATTTCTGGTAGACAATTGGTTGCAGTTGTTTCTTGAGAACTCAAGGAACTAAAGCAAGGAGAGTTAGCTCCTTTTTGGCATGTCTCTTTTTTGGGATTTTGTTATATTAGTTAGTTGTTGTTTAGCCCTATGGACTATTTATGTTGATATTTTATGGATTGGTTTAATGCCTAGTCAATGTTTTTGGGATAGTTATATGTATAATGAAAACATTTTTTTTTTTTGTTGTCTTTGCTCAGCCGATAATTTGACTGCTTCTAAAAATTAAAAACTATTATAAAGAACACAATTTAATGTTACAAATAGTTCATTTTTTCTAAAATATGAGAAGACTTTTGCAATTCTTTAATTTCTAAATTGTACCAAAGCTACAAAATAATTAAGTGCAAGGTCTCATCATGTAAAAATTACAGTATTTAATTATTATAGAACAATACCGTTCATTATTTGTGTGTAATTAGATCTCTTATCTAAAAAAATTTATCGACATATATGAAAATATAAACAATAAAATTATTAAATAAAAATAAATAAATAATGCATTTAAATTTAGATATGAAACATTTAAAGAATACTAATTCGTAACTGAAAAATTCTGAAAAATATGATAAATTAAAAGATTCTTAATATGCCCACCAAAAGTCAAAATTTGCTGAATGTAACACTCAGACATCCAAAAACAAACGAGACAGAAATTATACTAAATTAATATGCACACCTGAAAGTGAAAGTGAAAATACATTAGAGACCAGCGAAGTATAAAGCTCAAAGCTTGTTCACTGGCTATGTTTTATTTATTGGTTCATATTTTATCTGCTTCCGGAAAGCAGTAATCAAACTTTTAGGGATTGGGTTACCTAAGAAGTTTACCCATTGCATTAAAAGCATAGTTCAAGCAACTAAATTTGATAATTAATCTATGTTTCCCATAGAGACCTCAAGGGCAGCATGGAATCAGCCTCCTCATACATAATATCTTCCACTGCCTGTGATGTGGAAACTGTTGGATACTCAACGAGTTGAGAATCACAAGATTCAATGCCCAGAAACCTTACAAGTTTATCATACTGAGACCAAAGATGATTTAGGTCTGATTGTCTGGCTGCCAACTGGGATTCCAGCTCAGCAATCCGCTTCTGAAGGAGATCAAATTCTTTAGCACAGCCATGAACGGGGTCAATCACTCTTGCACTCGCTTCATAAACTATGCTGTTCACTGCTGCTGCTCTTTCCTCATTCTCCATACCCTAAACCAAACCGACATCAAAACCATTAATATGTGTATTCATGTTTGGCTAATTAAGAATTTAGCACAAGCTTCTTTCTATTGAGTTTAGGAATTGAGAACTGAAGTACCAGTATATAAAACGTTCCTAAACTAAAATCTTGAGAAATAAATATGGGCCATAGTAAGAGAAATACTTGAAGTAGTTTAATGATCTGGCCGGTCCCAAATATTTTGTGCACGATTGCGAACTTCTCTGGATCGTTTGGAGGAAAATGGGGAGCCAAGACACACTCGGTTGAACATTTCTTGCGCTGCACTCTGCACGCTGCACATGATGTCATTTTCCTTTTCTTACCCATATCAGATAATGAATGCGCTCACTATGTAATAGCCCTCAAATAGACCAGCTTTAACTCTATCTTACGGCTATATGTTATATAGCAGCAAGTTCTATATATAAAATATGTGCATCAGAACTTACATCGGTAAAATATACAGCCTCTTGGTAAGAAACATTATCATGATTCAACATGTCTGGACAAATAGCTGTCAATTTGAAAGGTATCAAAATACGGTGGATTTGTACATATTTTTAACATGCGATCCATGCTGAACTCTTTCCCACTTACCTTGATAGTCCACGATTTCTAGAATGTCTGGTCTTTTATTGCAATCATGACGACAGCAGGAAAATAATAATGCCCTTTATTCGCCGATGTCTTGTTTTGAAACGGTTTATAAGGTTTTGTAAGGGTGATTTTTGAATTAATCGTGTCCATGGTCTGTTCTAAAGTCATATCCATCAATGTTCACAAAATTGGTAATCGTCATTTGGGGCCACTAATCGTCTTTATGTAGTTTCAAAACGAATATAGCCGTAAACCATAGATAGATACGTAAATAATTTACAGCTCAGCTGATAAAGGAGTTTGTAATTTTCTGACGTAGTTGTATTGTACATTGCAGTGGAAGTTTATATATACACTTATTTGAATTTTCAAGCTTCGATCACAGTTTTTTTTTTGATAAATAGTTCTTTTTATTAATAAATAAATAATATACTAGTTACAATTTAGAGAGAGTTCACACGACCAAGCATCAATAATAATTATCAAGATATTAGGAATCATTGATTACTGAACTGATGGCGTGAAAATTATTACATCGCAATTTGAAACAGACGATAATACAGTAATCTATGCTGCAAATAAACGACATCTGTAGAAATTGAACAGATTCCGCTACCAAATTTAGAATAAGCACACCACTTTTCCCGCGGAAGTACTTTTCAATAAAACAATAGGATACGCCTTTTAATAGAAGGGACTTGTTTAGAATGATAATTTTATGGTACAATGTATTAGGTGTTTCTGGGAAAGACTTCAACCTAATTTAGGCTTGTCGAGACACTTTATCCTTTACCAAGGCCGTGACACTAATGTGAATAAGACTGAACACGCTGTATTTGTTCATTTACGAAAAAAAATCGTTTTCACATTGAAGAAAATCGTTTTCACATAACAAAAGTTTTTCCAATCAAATTTTTTTTTCTTTTTTTTTTTCATAGAGGCCTCAGACCTGCCAGGTAACTTAGTAGAGGCTACAAAAATGTTTTCCACCAAAATGGTAAGGACATGATTCCGTTCTCATTCTTTATGGTATCCTTGTCTTGCATTCAACAAGACTTGATTGGTGCATTCAACAAGACTTGATTGGTGTGAGTTCATTGAGGACTATTCAACTTTACAAATAGACCAAAGGCCCATTGACATTTCACACATATTTGAATAAATGTTGAATGGGAGAAAAGTATCTTTTCTATTATCCCATACTTAAAAGAAATTTAAAATAAATATGAAAAGAAAGGTGCATACATTTTATCACATATATTTTTAAAAATGTGAATAGAAACTTTCAATAAAGAAAACCTAATCAAAATATAATTAAAATAGTAACAACATTCCTAATTATTATTATTTGTAATAGGGAGGATATATATATATATATATAATGGTTTAGTGCAATTAAAAATATTATAATATATTTGTTAGTCAATTATGATAAAATATTTTTCAATGTATCAAATTTGCTATATGATTTCAATATTTTAACATATTTTTGAATTCTTAAAAGTACAAATTATTACAAATCCTATTGAATGTGAGAAAAAAGATTTAAAAAAAAAGAAAACAAAATTATAATTCAAAAGGATCTATAATATTAAAAACTTGAACAATTGCCAAATATTTTTTTTAGAATATCAAAGTACACACACACACACACACACACACACACACACACACACACACACACACACACACACATATATTTACACATACATACATACATGCATGCGCGTGCGCGCGCACACACACACACACATATGAAAATACAATTTTATCACCTTGGAAAACTATATTTGATCCTACTAGCTAGGAACAGCTAATTTCGATGCTAGAGCATCCTAGGTGTAAGAGCGATCTTGCATCAACCAAACATATTTTCTTTTCAATTATTTTAATTTTAATAAGGACTAGTAGACAGGGTGGTTACTATTTATGGAAAATTGTTATTTTTAGTAAGTTATTCATACGAGCTCGAAATATTCTCATTTTTTGCATGAAGGTTCATTTTAGAGCACCATAAAAATATCATTGCTCCAACTTAAGTATGGGAGAAGTTATTGTGGATTTTTGATGGAAAAATTTGTAGAAAAATCTTCATGCTCACTATTGGAGGCCTTAGACTGCCCAGATGAGGTTCAAAAACTCAACGGAAGGGTGCTCACATGATTTCGAGCCTATACATCAAGTGTTGAAATTTGTGAAATGCAGTTATAATAGCCAATTGGAGCAACGGTTCGAGAGTTATAGACTTCCAAAGTTGGACTACCAAAATATCTAAAATAATTTTTCAAAAATGTATTTAGCTAACTCTATATGTATTGTTAAGGTCTGTCGGACATAGGTATTAAGTTTGAGCATCTAAAACCTTCTTGGGTGACATAAAATTGTCTATTTACAAAAGGCCTGAACATTGTCAATGACGGTTCTGGATGGTAGTTTGCAGCTTAATCTTGCAAATTACTATAATGAAGGTGCCCATGTGGGTTAGCATATTGTACTTAAGAATTGTATAATTCCATATTTGTGGTGCAAATAAGAAGTCCATATTTTTTTCTAGCATTTGATGTTGTGTCTTTATTTTTGTTATGAGTTTATGGTATTAAGGGGAGCTCCCTTCATCAAGTGGTATTAGAGATAAAGTTTTTGAGTGTGTGGATAGATTGTTGACTGTGAGGTAGTTCAAATTAGGAATGTGGTTTGGGTTGAGTGTGTAGATAGATTACTAATTGTGAGGCAGTTTACACTAGGCTTTCAGCAAAAGTGTGACAATGCCTCTATGAAGAGAGCATGGTGGGAGAGTTGTCAGCGTTACACCTAAGGGTTTTAGAGCTCTCCAATGAAAAAATGTATAGAGGAATAAATCTTCCTATAAGAGATGAAAGCGAGGATGAGGATGAATTAGAAGAAAATGCTGAAGTAGAGGCAGTTCTAAACTCAGAGAAAGAAAGGCTTTTTAGGACCTTCTCCAAGATTGAAAAAAGACCTAAGTTTGAGCTTCCCACATTTTTGAAAAATCTTAACCTAGAAGAGTTGATCGATTGGATTAATGAATTAGAGGAGTACAATGAGTATGAAGATATTGAAGATCTTGATAGGGTCAAGTTTGCAAAGGCAAAACTAAAGGGCTATGCAAAGATTTAGTGGCAGGAGGATTAGTTGGAGCGAAAAAGAAAGGGAAATGAAAAAATCACCAGATGGGGTTGGATGATAGCTAAGCTGAAATGATAATTCATTGTCATGGATTATGAGCTTGATTTTCTGAAGAAGATGCAAGGGTTGTAAGCGGAAAAATATGTTCAAGAGTATACTGAAGAGTTTTACCAAGTTCTTATTAGAACTAGCGGTGCAGAAGTAGATAAGGAGGACAAGCTGAGTCTGATTATTCAGAACAAGCTGAGTCTGCTTCGAATGAATAGTATCAAAGAGGCATACAAGTTTTTCGTAAGGGTTGAGCAGAAACTAAGCAAGAAGTTTGACAACAAGAATAGTGGAAGAGGTTGTGGTGAAAGATCTAGCAGAAAATCTTATGGTGGTTGTAATAATGATTAGAAGAACAAGGATGAGGCTAGAAGTAGCAATTAGAACCAAAGGGGAAATAATCCTAATTATTTACATGATCAAAACAATAGAGATTAGAGAGGAAGAGGCAAAGGACAAGGATTTGGAAGAGAAGGCTTCAGTGAGAAATGTTTTCAGTATAGAGAAGGACATAAAGCATTTGAATGTACCTAGTGCCAAGGAAGGATAGATCAAAGAACAAAAGGCTAGGTTAGAGTTGCACATGTTAATAAAGATGTCAGATCCTCACTTTCTAAAGATGTTGAAAGAGGAGAAGTCCTAGTTAATAGAAGAGTCCTATTGAGTTGTGAGAATGAACCTAATCAAAGAAGGATTTTTTTTTCACACAAGTTGTAGATGTGAAGATAAGTATTGTGATGCGATCATTGATGGTGGAAGTATTAACAATTTGGTGTCAAAAATGATGGTCACAAAGTTGAAGCTAAAGAAATAGTAATGCATGTTTCCATACTATATTGGTAGGGTGCAAGATGACCACAAGGTCATGGTCAATGAGCAAAGTTTAGTGAAGTTCAAGATTGAAAGCTACCAGGATGATGTGCTTTTTGATATCATACCTATAGACATATGTCGTATGTTGCTAGGTAGGCCATGGTAGTTTCACAGGCATATTGTACATGATGGGCGAGAAAATACCTATACTCTTACCAAGGATGGAGTGAAGCACAAGTTGAAGCCATTGAAGGAGAAAGAAGAAAATGTATATAGTGATGCTAGAATACGTTTTGTTGATGGAAAAGAGTTTCTCAAAGGTATGAAGCATGAGAATATGTGTTTTTCTATAATTCTAAAAGATAGTAAAGATGAAGTAGAGGAGGTACCTGCAAAAGTTGTAGATATTTGGGAGAGTTTTTTGACATTGTATTAGATAATTTACTTGATGGATTTCCCCCAATGAAGAAGATCATTCACTAGATGGATTTGGTTCCAAGAGAAAGTTTTCCAAACAAGGAAGTGCATAGAATGACACCAGTATAAAGTGAAGAGTTGGATAGACAAGTTCATGAGTTGTTGTAGAAGGGATTGATTTGAAAGAGTCTAAATCCATGTGTTGTACCAGTAGTATTAGAACCAAAGAAGAATGGAGAATGGATGATGTACACAAATGATCATGCTATCAACAAGATCACAATCAAGTACATATTTCCATTATTGAGGATGTATGATATTATAGATTTTTTGAGTGGTGCTGAGTATTTCAAAAAGATAGATTGGAAGAGTGGGTACCATCAGATTCACATTAGAGAAGGTGATGAGTGGAAGACTACTTTCAAGACCAAAGATGGACTGTATAAGTGGTTGGTCATTCATTTTGGGCTAACCAATGCACCAAGCACTTTCATGCGGCTCATGAATGAGGTACTAAAGGGGTTTCTATGTAATTTTGTCATTATTTACTTGGATGATATTTTGATCTTTGGTAAGAAATTGGAGGAGCATTTGATCCATATTCACAAGGTTTTTGATAAGTTGGGGGAAGAAAAGTTGGTGATAAACCTAAAGAAATGTAATTTTTTAAAGGATTTGGTGTACCTGTGATTTGTAATCTTAGCAAAAAGTCCAAAAATGGACCCAGAGAAAGTGAAGGCTATCCTTGAATGACATACTCCAAGAAGTGCGACTGAGGTAAGATCTTTCTGTGGACTAGCTAGTTTTTGTAGAAAGTTCATAAGAGGTTTTAGTAGTATTTGTGGACCCTTGACTAAAACAATGAGAGGGGATAAGAAATAATTTAAGTGGACTATAGGAGTAGATAAGAGTTTTAATATGTTGAAAGAGAAAGTTACCAAGCAACTTATTTTAGCACTTCCTAATTTTAACAAGGTATTTCAAGTAGACTATGATGCCATTGGTACTACAATAGGAGCTGTTATGAGCCAAGAAGGTAGAATTTTTTCTTATTTTAGTGAGAAGTTGAATGATACGAAAAGAAAATATAATGTTTATGATCAACAATTTTATGCTATAGTTCAAGCATTGAAGAAGTGGAGACACTATCTTCTTCCTAAGGAGTTTTTTTTGTATATTGATCATCAAACTTTGCAATATTTAAATAGTCAAGAAAAGTTGAACCAAAAGAATTTGAAGTGGGTTGAGTTTTTGTAGAGGTATACATTTTTTTTGAAACACAGGAGTGGGAAGTCTAAAAAAGTTGCAAATGCTCTTAGTAGAAGACAACTTTTGCTGATAGAAATATAGATAGAGGTGGTTGGGTTTAAGGAGCTTAGTACTTTGTATCAAGATGATCCTAATTTTTGTGAAGCATGGAAGGCTTGTACAAAACCTATTACACTTGATAGGACAAAGTGGTTAGATTTCATGATCAAAGATAGTATGTTGTTTGAAGGAAGTCAATTGTGCATTCCCAAAATTTCTATGAGAGAGAATCTCATCATTGAGAAGGATAGTGGAGGATTCGCTAGATAGTTTGGTAGAGATAATACCATAGCTTTACTTGCTGAAAATTATTATTGGCCACAATTGTAGCAAGATGTGAAGAATTTTTTATAGAGTTGTAGAGTATGTCAGATGGAAAAAGGAGTGAAGCATAATATAGGGTTGTATTAGCCATTACCTATACCAGAGAAGCTGTGGGAGGATGTCAACATGGATTTTGTTCTAGGTTTATCGAGGACATAGCGAGGGCGTGATTAAATTTTTGTGGTGGTTGATAGGTTTTCAAAGATGATACATTTTTTTCGTTGAAAGAAGAATAGTGATGTTGTTCATGTGGTAGAATTATTTTCTAGAGAAGTGGTAAGACTACATGGTCTGCCAAAGGGTATAGTCTTAGATCAAGATACCAAATTTGTTGGGTATTTCTGGTATATATTGTGGATGAAATTGAAGAAAAAATTGAAGTTCAATTCATCACATCATCCACGGACTAATGGACACACAGAAGTTGTGAATTATAGTGCGGGAAACATGCAAAGATGCTTGGTTGAAGATAAATCAAAAATATGAGATATGATTGTACCATAGAAATTTTTTTCATATAATAATTCTCTCAATAGGAGTACTAGTAAATCTCCATTCTAGATTGTATATGGGAGTAGTCCCAGAAATTCTTCTAAATTGTAGTAGCTGGAGAAAGGAAAGATAATTAGTGCTCAAATAAAAAAATTTGCTAAACACTTGAAGAACATCCATGAGGACATGATGAAGCATGTCATAAAGATGAATACATAGTATAAGGCTAAGGATGATGCAAAAAGGATATATAAGAAATTTCAGGTTGGAGATGAAGTCATGGTTCATTTGAGAAAGGAGCATTTTCTAATAGATACATATAATAAGTTGAAGAAGAAGAAGTTTGGATCATGCAAGATAGTGAAAATGCATGATTCTAGAAATGCTTATGAAGTGGAGTTGCTTGCTAAAATGAATATTTCACCACTATTAATATTTTAGATTTGACAGAGTATTTTGAAGGAGGTGATGGAGATGAAGTTGTAGAAGTACAGTGGAGTATTCCAGAAGCTAGTTTGGCTACAAAGGAGATTAAGGAGATACCAGATAGCTATGTTCAAAAAAGTATCAGGAACATAACTTATGAGGAATATATGGTCAAATGGAAAGGGAGGCCAGTAGAGGATTCATAATGGCTAGCAAGGGATGAGGTTAACTATCTTGGTTTTCCTTTGAACACCTAATATGTGATAGAGTCACTTCTCAAATTACCCCAGGTCTCTGATGTAGGAGAATCCTAGGTGTAAGAGCAATCTTGCATCACACAAAAATATTTTATTTTTAGTCTTTTCTATTTTAACAAGGACTAGTAGATAGGGTGGTTATTATTTATGGGAACTTTCTATTTATATTAATTTAGTCATATAAGCTCAAGATGTTCTCATTTTCTACATGAAGGTTCATTTTAGACTTATAAGCCTACCATAAAAGTCTCATTTCTCTAGCTTAAGTATCAGAGAAGTTATTGTGGATTTTTGGTAGAAAACTTTGTAGAAAAATCTTTAGGCTCATCGTTGGAGACCTTAGATTGGCCAGATAAGGTCAAAAAATCCAACAGAAGGGCACTTGGATGGTCTTGAGCCCATAGATTAGGAGCTGACATTTCCAAAAAGTTTCTTATAATAGCCAATTGAAGCTATAGTTTGAGAGTTATGGCCTTCCAAAGATGGGGTACTGAAATATTTAAAATAATTTGTTAAAAATGTATTTAGCCAACTTTATATGTATTGTTGGGGTCTGTCAACCCTAGATATTAAGTTTGAGTATCTTGAACCTTCCTAGGTTGCATAAAATTGCCTATTTAAGAAATGCCCGAACATTGTCTATGATAGCTCTGGTTGGTATTTCATAGCTTAGTCTTACACATTATTGTAATGAAGGTGCACATTTGGGTTAGCATATTATACTTTTGATTTCTATAATTTCACATTTGTGGCGCAAATGGGTCAGTGCAAGAAGTTGGGTCTCTTTTGGCCAAAAAGTGGAAGTGTTTTTCCTGTTTTTGAAATATTTTGTCAATTGATGCCAAAATTTGAGCCATTTAGAGATTAAATATAAAAAAAACTTCAGAAATAAAAATTTTACTGCCTGGAATCTTCTTTTTGAATATGTAATTTATTTGTATACCCATATGATAGATTATTTTTTTTCTATGGATCTTTAAAAACCACTTTTTCAAAATGCCTGTTTTAGGACCATACCACACTCATGTACAGACACCATAATTTAACACAAATGAATGAATTTTTGTGAATCATTTTAAATGGAGTTACTTGAAACACCAAAGATTGATGAGAATATTTTTCTTGAATTTTTTAATGAATATATTTTTTAAAATTAATTTTTAATTGGCTATAAAAGAAAATTTTAAAACCTCTCGTGTACGGACACCATAATTTGATCAAAATTTCACTTTTTTCAATCTTTATTTTAACTTCAAAAGAATTGAATGTAGATTGATGCCATATAAATTAATTTAAGAAAAAATATAAAATAAAAAAGTTATTAAAGTTTTAGTGAATGTTGCTATTTTACATTTAGGTACCACCTTTGATTAAAAAAAAAAAAAAAAATAGTAAATAAAAACATAACTCTATAAAATTTATATTTTTGAAATCAGGATAGTAAGAGCTCTAATGTGTTTTTGTTTCGTAAAAAAATTTGATCGGGAAGACCCTCTAAAAATTATGGCAAGGCATGAATTTGTTAGTTCAATGCCTTATCCAAATGTTAAGAGGCCAAGGCATCGGCTTGGTCTCACCAAGCTTGTCCGAAACCAAAATTTGAGGCAGGAAAAAAAATCACGCCTCATGTTGTAAGAAACAGGTACCCGTTATTTGAATTTCAAAAAATGGGTACCCGTTTTGAAAAGCTAAAAGCGGCATGTAAAATCCACTGAAAACTTAAAAATTTAAATTTTTAAGAAATGGGTACCCTTTTTTACTTTTAAAAATCGGGTACCCGATTTTTAAAAAATGGGTGCCCGTTTCTTTAAAAAAATTATTTTTATTTTTTTGAGAAACGGGTACCCATTTTTTGAAAATAAAAAATGGGTACCCGATTTTTAAAAATAACAGGTGCCCATTTTTTAAATTTAGGGTCGGGCACCCGAACCAAAAAATCGGTGCTCATTTTTTAAAATCGGATACTCGTTTCTAAGCAGTTTCATTTTGCAGATTTGACTTCCATGGAATTGCGACACAACTTTGTGCATTCACCCAAATAAGAAGTCCATATTTTATTGTTGCATTTTCTGTTGTTTCTTTATTTCTGTTATGAGCTTATGTTATTAAGGGGAGCACCCTTCATCATGATTATTCATTTTATTGTACCTAATCTGATGATAGTTCTATAGGAATTTGTAATCAACCCAGCTAATTAGTAACTAGACCAATTTAACTAGGCTATGACTTGTTTCTTTCTAAAAATATATGCTATGATATGTTTTTCTAAAATTTCTTGCAAACTCTACCCATTTTCCCTGGTTTACATTCATTTTGTGCAGGATCTTGCGCTAAGTCACTTAGAATGGGTTGAGTGAGTTTTATTGTTTTATTATCTAGATTATGGAATATAGGCTTAGTTTTATCCTTGACATTGTTCAAGTTTTGATTTTAATGTAGTAACAAAGTGGTTTTTAGGATGGAAAGGACTATATAATGATGAGGAAACTTGAAAACTTGAATGTTGAAATGTTGAAATGAAAGCTATCAAGGATCAAACACCTATGGCAGAGTTACAACATAATGTAAATGTTCTTTTCTTTTCCTTCTAAACATTTATCTCTTTATATCTCCCCTAGTGAGTCATTAGAAAAGCTTCCCTTTATGTATATGTATGTGTATATATCCATACATACACACACATATGTGTGTATGCATGTATACACACACACACATATATATAGATATGTGTGTGTGTGTGTGTGTGTACATACATACATACATACAAACATAGATATATTGAGATCACAAAGGAAAATTACCCTGATGGTGAATGTAGTGCTCGCTTAAGAAAACATTGCTAAACCTAGTAGTGAAGAAGAAGTTATTGTTTGCTAACTGGAAGAACTCACGAGTAGATGATCACACTCATTTTGATATAGAAAAAATTAGGGCATACATTTTGGACATATGATTACTTCTTAGGAATCTATGCTTTTCCTTAATAGCTATATGGAACAATGAACACAAGAGTTCAACAAATAGATCTATAGTCACCTTATAAAATAATCAGAGCAAGACTTTCATGGCATAAAAATTAAATATTCATACATTTACTAGCTCCTGTGACAACTAAAAAATAAATAAAAAAATTTATTACGCTAATGCATGATTAAAAATATAGAGACTGCCCTACGACTTAAGGATCTAATTTAGAGATTCTTAAGATTTAAATGATGTGTGATGCTTGAAGTTAATTTATTATAACCTTGATACTAAAATCAACCATGTTTGATAACCATAAAGTAGGTAATGGACTCTCTAAATTTTACTACTAAGAATGATACCCCAACTAAAATGAAAAATACTATAACATGAAAAATTTCACCAATTCAATACCTTGATGCAAGATCAACCAAAAATTATAATGCATAAATATCTTAGCATGGGAAATCTTACCATGGGACTTACTACAAGTTCGATACCCAACACCAAGAGTGGTCCTAAATACTCCAAAGATTGAACCTATTTCAAAATGAAGTAGTCAAATATAAACCTTGTATGCCTAAAATGTGAGCACACTTCTATGAATCATTATATTCAAGATTACTCAAGAATGAGGTCTCAAATGGCGACTCATAGCTCTCTAGTCATGGAGTGCAAGGGTTTTGCAATGGAGGCCCTCAGTTTGACCTAGTTCATGCCCATGCAAGTACACCATGAAATGAGAGATTCAAAGATCCAAAATGCATGAAAATGGAGATGAAAACTAATCTATATGATAACAATGCAAGAACAATGCAAAATCTAATCTATGAAAGCAATATCTAATCTTATGAAAGAAAATATGACTCTAAACTAACATGCTAATGCAATGATAAAAGCCCATGATGAAAACCATGGGTGCAAGAGAGAATGAGACAAGAAGATAGAAGTTCTCCACAAAAAGCTTTAGCATTCAAAAACTCCTTCTTCAAAAATTGCTCTCCAAATTTGCAGCATAACAATAACATCATCCGTGTCTAAAATGAGGAGAGGGCTCTCCCTTATAAAGAAAATTATGGACGTGAGAGGCTTCTCACAACCAATATGGGATAATAGAGTTTGATCCATGTGAGACGAAATTCCACCAATGAGAAAAGAGGAGTGGTTGAGAAGAAAGTGAAAATATAAGTCCCACTTAGAAATATGTGCATTTAAGTGTAGAAATTAAATAAAAGAATTTATTTTATTTCCCTTTCATAAACAAGAGATATTTAAGTGGGATTTCTATTTAATTAAAAGGGAGCAAGTTCTTTTAATTAAATAGGAGATATTTAATTAAATTAAAAGAGGGGTTTTTCTCTTAATTAATTAAATGCAGATGAATTATTTAATTAAGAGAGAGGTTTCCTTTTAATTAAATGGGGACTTATTTTATTTAATTAAAAGAGGAGATTTTCTTTTAATTAAATAAGACTTAGGATAAAATGATCAACCTTAGAAATAAAATAATTGAATTTGATCAAAGAAATTGATTTTAATTGATCTAATAAAATATTGCAAAAAATCGATTCAAAGAATTTGATAAATTGAATAATGGGGGCCCATAGTCTAGGCGACCATTTTAGGGTGTATACATTTGCCCCTCTTTGACTAATGTGTGATCGATTTGAGAACACATGTATTCAAAGAAAGAAATTGAATCAAAGATTGAAGTTAATAATTATTGCCCCCTCATGATCGAAATCGAAATGAGATAGAGGAGAGACAACAAATTGAACAAAAGATAAGGTTCTTGATGTAAGATGAAAGATATAAGAATCATTGAACCAAGGTAGATCATCAAGCATGAAATATTATGCCCCAAAGGTGATTTTAGAAGAAAAGAAGTGGGGGATAAAGAAAATGGAAGATAGGAGTTTGAAAGATATGGAAAGAAAATAGAAAGAAGAAAAGAAAATGCCCCAAAATCAATCAACTGTTCAAGATAAAAATTTTGATTGACATCATGAAAGAAGATAAGGAAATGAAGATCAAAACATGACCATGGTTGATTAAAAGTCCACAATACAAATGAAGGGAGTACCCTCTCAAACTCATAATGTAGCCTAAAAATGCAAACTAACATGAAGTCTAATAATGCAAGCTACATGAAAATGCAATGGTGTACTTGCAAAAGAGCAACTATAACATAGGATTTTGTGTTCATCATTCATTAGAGAATGTAAAGAACTTATTTTCATCATTGGGCCATTATTAACGGACATCAAAAAAATCACAAAATCATCACTAGTCACAAGTGCAACTATGAAGATACCTTTCTCATTTAATTAAATAATTACATTTAATTAATCAAGATATGCATATTTATTAAAAGTGATTTAATTTAAGGATTGGTTCTGAAGTTGATGATATAAAGACCAATTGCTAAGCTTTTAAGGACTATCTCTAGAACAGAGCTTAATCCCAAGGAATCCAGAAAGAGCACATAGATACCTAAGATTGAAAGCATTTAGAAGATTATCTCCAGAATAGATCTTAACCTTCAATGATCCAGATAGAACACCTAGATACTTGAGATTGAAAGAATTTAGAAGATTATCTTCAGAATGGAGCTTAACCTTCAAGGATCTAGATAGAACACCTAGATACCTGAGATTGAAGCATTTAGAAGATTATCTCCAGAATGGAGCTTAACCTTCAAGGATCCAGATAGAACACCTAGATACCTGAGATTGAAAGCATTTAGAAGATTATCTCCAGAATGGAGCTTAACCTTCAAGGATCCAAATAGAACACCTAGATACCTGAGATTGAAAGCATTTAGAAGATTATCTCCAGAACAAAGCTTAACCTTCAAGGATCCAGATATAACACCTAGATACCTGAGATTGCTAAAATATAACAAAGTCTAATCATGAGTCATAGGATCATCCCCAGAATGAGGCTTGATCCTCAGGAATCGGGGTTTAGACTGTCCCAATACCTGTCCATCAAACTCTGAGAGGAGCTATTAGAAGGTTGATCAATTGATGAAAAGATAAGATAGATAGCAAAGATGCCAGATAGAAGGGAACAAGATGCCTCGAGTGATGAGATGCCCCAAGTGACGAGGACATAAGATAGGAATGAGATGCCCTGAGCAATAAGTATTCAACGATGTAATCATCTTTCCCCCTCGGGAGTGAAATCAAAAGATGACACACTAGAAATATGATGGGTATGTGCAAGATCATGGTGTACCAAACTATGGCCTTAAGTGGCAGTGAAAAATCAGCAAATCCGATTTATGTCAACTTGACACATAATTTTGAAGTGGTTATGGACTTTATATCAAAAGTTGTAAGAAAATAATTTGTAGAAAATTGAATGTAGTTTCTAAACTACTAGGCCTTATCAGGAGAAAAAAATAATTGATTGGTCAAAAGTTTGAATTTTTATGCAGTACTAAGAAAATTTTAGGGCGAAAATAAAAAGTAGGTGTATGTCTGACCACCTTAATCAAAATCAAATCATAACATTTTTTTAATATAATTATAGATATGAAAACTAGACTCATGCCCAGATGTGACGCATATTTTTTGATATTTTTATTCCAAATAAATAATTAAATATGAATTTTCTACCATAACTTTTTCGGATTAAAAAAAGTTCTGTGTCTGACCACCCTAACTAATAGAAAATTTGATCAAATTTTTCTTTTTTTGTTTTTTTCTTATACTAGGCAAAGTATAGAGTGTGACGCAACTTTTAGATTTAATAAAATGTTATACCGTTTGAAAGTTATAGCTATTTTTCATTCAGTATGTCAATCAACACTTTACAATAATCTTCATTGATAATTAAATAATAAATACTTATCGAACTCAGAATTTGACAGAAATTATATTGATGAAATCTAGAGAGTGATATTAAAAAATCCATTTCGTTTCATTCAATTTCGATCAAAATAACATTGTCAGATGGCTACCCGAAGTCTGAGTATCACTAAAACTCTCTATAAACACGTCTTTGGTGTTGACTGGGCAGGCTTGGTAAATATCAAGCCTGATCGGATATCCGATTTAAAATCAGATATCCGATTTGACATCGGATATCCGATTTGACATCGGATATCCGATTTGACATCGGATATCCGATATGGCTTGGTAGTCAAATTCCAAAAATCTTCAAATTATGGAAGGAAATTCGATTTAAACGTTCTAGTTTTTTATTTTTAAATTATTTCACTTATATTAATATGTAAAGGCATATTTTAATATATTATATATATAATAACGTAATGTAAACATACAAGATATAATCTAGTAATATATAATAATATCTTATGTTAATCTTATTACAATCTATAAATATAATATATATTATTATTATTTTTACTAAATATAATAATGTAATTTATATATATATAAAATATGTATTATATATTATTATATTAATATGTATGTTATTAATATATTTATATAATAACGTAATGTTTTCATTAAATATAATAATGTAATATGTATATGTATATATACATATATATATTATTATATTGATATGTATATTATTAATATATATGTATATTATTAATATATAAGAGTCAAAGGGGGTCATAGGGTGACCTATAACCCTCTTTGACCCATTAAACGACGACATATGTCTCTAGGGGTCCTAGGACCCCTAGGGACATATGTCATCCTTTAATGGGTCAAAAGGGGTCCCTTTGACCCATTAAATGATGACATATGTCCCTAGGACCCCCAGGGACATAGCTGAATTGTTCATATCGGTCAACGGGGGTCATAGGGTGACATATGACCCCCTTTGACCCATTAAACGACGACATATGTCTCTAGGGGTCCTAGGTCCCCTAGGGACATAGTTGAATCGTTCATATGGGTCAAAGGGGATCATAGGGTGACCTATGACCCCCTTTGATCCATTAAATGATGACATATGTCCCTAGGGGTCCTAGGACCCCCAGGGACATAGTCGAATCATTCATTTGGGTCAAAGGGGGTCATAGGGTGACCAATGACCCCCATTGACCCATTAAATGATGACATATATCCCTAGGGGTCCTAGGGCCTCTAGGGACATATTCGAATGGCTAATATGGGTCAAAGGGAGTCATAGGGCCACCTATAACTCTCTTTGACCCATTAAACGATGACATATGTCCCTAGGGGTCATAGGACCCCTAGGGACATATTCCAATCGTACATATGGGTCAAAGGGGGTCATAGGGTGACCTATGACCCTCTTTGACCCATTAAACGACAATATATGTCTCTAGGGGTCCTAGGACCCATAGGGACATATTCGAATGGGTAATATGGGTCAAAGGGGGTCATAGGGTAACCTATGACCCTCTCTGACTCATTAAACGATGACATATTTCTCTAGGGGTCCTTGGACCCCTAGGGACATATTCGAATTGTTCATATGGGTCAAAGGGGGTCATAGGGTGATCTATGACCCTCTTTGACCCATTAAACGACGACATATGTCCCTAGGGGTCCTAGGACCCCTAGGGACATATTCGAATGGGTAATATGGGTCAAATGGGGTCATAGGGTAACCTATGACCCTCTTTGATCCATTAATCGATGACATATGTCCCTAGGGGCCCTCAGACCCCTAGCGACATATTCGAATCGTTCATATGGGTCAAAGAGGGTCATAGGGTGACCTATGACCCTCTTTGACCCATTAAACGATGACATATGTCCCTAGGGGTCCTCAGACCCCTAGGGACATATTCGAATTGTTCATATGGGTCAAAGGGGGTCATAGGGTGACCTATGACCCTCTTTGACCATTAAACAATGACATATGTCCCTAGGGGTCCTAGGACCCCTAGGGACATATTCGAATCGTACATATGGGTCAAAGGGGGTCATAGGGTGACCTATGACCCTCTTGACCCATTAAACGACGATATATGTCTCTAGGGGTCTTAGGAACCCTAGGAACATATTCGAATGGGTAATATGGGTCAAAGGGGGGTCGTAGGGTAACCTATGACCCTCTTTGAGCCATTAAACGATGACATATGTCCCTTAAGGTCCTTGGACCCCAAGAGACATATTCGAATGGGTAATATGGGTCAAAGGGGGTGATAGGGTGACTTATGACCCTCTTTGACCCATTAAACGATGGCATATGTCCCTAGAGGTCCTAGGACCCTAGGGACATATTTGAATTGTTCATATGGGTCAAAGAGGGTCATAGGGTGACCTATGACCCCCTTTGACCCATTAAACGATGACATATGTCCCTAGGGGTGCTAGGACCCCTAGGGACATATTCGAATGGGTAATATGGGTTACCCTATGACCCTCTTTGTCCCATTAAATGACGATATATGTCTCTAGGGGTCCTAGGACCCCTAGGGACATATTCGAATGGGTAATATGGGTCAAAGGGGGTCATAGGTCACCCTATGACCCTCTTTGACCCATTAAAAGGTGACATATGTCACTAGGGGTCCTCGGACCCCAAGGGACATATTCCAATGGGAAATATGGGTCAAAGGGAGTGATAGGGTGACCTATGACCCTCTTTGACCCATTAAACAATGACATATGTCCCTAGGGGTCCTATGACCCTAGGGACATATTCGAATAGTTCATATGGGTCAAAGGGGGTCATAGGGTGACCTATGACCTCCTTTGACTCATTAAACGACGACATATGTCCTTAGGGGTCCTAGGACCCCTAGGGACATATTTGAATTGTTCATATGAGTCAAAGGGGGTCGTAGGGTGACCTATGACCCCCTTTGACCCATTAAACAACGACATATGTCCCTAGGGGTCCTAAGACCCCTAGGGAGATATTCGAATGGGTAATATGGGTCAAATGGGGTCATAGGGTAACCTATGACCCTCTTTGACCCATTAAATGATGACATATGTCTCTAGGGGTCCTAGGACCCTTAGGGACATATTTGAATCGTTCATATGGGTCAAATGGGCTCATAGGGTGACCTATGACCCTCTTGACCCATTAAACGACGATATATGTCTCTAGGGGTCCTAGGACCCCTAGGGACATATTCAAATGGGTAATATGGGTCAAAAGGGGTCATAGGGTGACCTATGACCCTCTTTCATCCATTAAACGATGACATATGTCCCTAGGGGTCCTCGGACCCCTACGGACATATTCGAATGGGTAATATGGGTCAAAGGGGGTCATAGGGTGACCTATGACCCTCTTTAACCCATTAAATGAAGACATGTGTCCGTAGGGGTTCTAGGACCCTAGGGACATATTCGAATGGTTCATATGGGTCAAAGGGGGTCATAGGGTGACCTATGACCCCCTTTGACCTATTAAACGATGACATATGTCCCAAGGGGTCCTAGGACCCCTAGGGACATATTTGAATCGTTCAAATGAGACAAAGGGGTTCATAGGGTGACCTATGACCCGCTTTGACCAATTAAACGACGACATATGTCCCTAAGAGTCTTAGGACTCCTAGGGACATATTCGAATGGGTAATATGGGTCAAATGGGGTCATAGGGTAACCTATTACCCTCTTTGACCCATTAAATGATGACATATGTCTCTAGGGGTCCTAGGACCCCTAGGGACATATTCGAATCGTTCATATGGGTCAAAGGGGGTCATAGGGTGACCTATGACCCTCTTGACCCATTAAACGATGATATATGTCTCTAGGGGTCCTCGGACACCTAGGGACATATTTGAATGGGTAATATGGGTCAAAGGGGGTCATAGGGTGACCTATGACCCTCTTTGACCCATTAAACGATGACATATGTCCCTAAGGGTCCTAGGAACCCTAGGGACATATTCGAATGGGTAATATGGGTCAAATGGGGTCATAGGGTAACCTATGACCCTCTTTGACCAATTAAACGATGACACATGTCTCTAACGGTCATAGGACCCCTAGGGACATATTCGAATAGTTTATTTGGGTCAAAGGGGGTCATAGGGTGACCTATGACCCTCTTGACACATTAAACGATGATACGAATATATTCGAATGGGTAATATGGGTCATAGGGTGACCTATGACCCTCTTGGACCCATTTAACGATGACATATGTCACTAGGGGTCCTCAGACCCCAAGGGACATATTCAAATGGGTAATATGGGTCAAATGGGGTCATAGGTGACCCTCTTTGACCCATTAAACGATGACATATGTCCCTAGGGGTCTTAGGATCCTAGGGACATATTCCAATCGTTCATATGGGTCAAAGGGGCTCATAGGGTGACCTATGACCCCCTTTGACCCATTAAATGACAACATATGTCCCTAGGGGTCCTAGGACCCCTAGGGACATATTTGAGTCGTTCATATAAGTCAAAGGGGGTCATAGGGTGACCTATCACCCCCTTTGATGCATTAAACGACGACATATGTCCCTAGGGGTCCTAGGACGCGTAGGGACATATTCGAATGGGTAATATGGGTCAATTGGGCTCATAAGGTAACCTATGACCCTCTTTGACTCTTTAAATGACGACATATGTCTCTAGGGGTCCTAGGACCCCTAGGGACATATTCGAATCGTACATATAGGTCAAAGGGGATCATAGGCTAAACTATGACCCTCTTTGATCGATTAAACGATGATATATGTCTCTGGGGGTCGTAGGACCCCTAGGGACATGTTCGAATGGGTAATATGGGTCAAAGGGGGTCATAGGGTGACATATAACCCTCTCTGACCCATTAAACGACGAGATATGTCGCTAGGGGTCCTAGGACCCCTAGGGACATATTCGAATGGGTAATATGGGTCAAATGGGCTCATAGGGTGACCTATGACCCCCTTTGACCTATTAAACAATGACATATGTCTCTAGGGATCCTCGGACCCCTAGGAACATATTCGAATAGGTATTATGGGTCAAAGGGGGTCATAGGGTGACCTATGACCCTCTTTGATCGATTAAACGACGATATATGTCCCTAAGGGTCCTTGGACCCCAAGGGACATATTCAAATTTGTAATATGGGTGAAATGGGGTCATAGGGTGACCTATGACCCTCTTTGACCCATTAAACGACGACATATGTCTCTAGGGGTCCTAGGACCCTAGGAACATATTCCAATCATTCATATTTGACCCATTAAACGATAACATATCTCCCTAGGGGTCCTAGGACCCCTAGGGACATATTTGAATCATTCATATGAGTCAAAGGGGGTCATAGGGTGACCTATGACCCCTTTTGATGCATTAAGCGACGACATATGTTCCTAGGGGTCCTAGGACCCCTTGGGACATATTCGAATGGGTAATATGGGTCAAATGGGGTCATAGGGTAACCTATGACCCTCTTCGACCCTTTAAATGACGACATATGTCTCTAGGGGTCCTATGACCCCTAGGGACATATTCAAATCGTACATATGGGTCAAAGGGGGTCATAGGGTGACCTATGACCCTCTTTGACCCATTAAACGATGATATATGTCTCTAGGGGTCCTAGGACCGCTAGGGACATATTCGAATGGGTAATATGGGTCAAAGGGGGTCATAGGGTGACCTATGACCCTCTCTGACCCATTAAACGACGAGATATGTCGCTAGGGGTCCTAAGACCCCAAGAGACATATTCGAATGGGTAATATGGGTCAAAGGCGGTCATAGGGTGACCTATGACCCCCTTTGACCCATTAAACGATGACATATGTCTCTAGGGGTCCTAGGACCCCTAGCGACATATTCGAATGGTTATTATGGGTCAAAGGGGGTCATAGGGTGACCTATGACCCTCTTTGACCCATTAAACGATGACATATGTCCCTAGGGGTCCTCGGACCCCGAGGGACTTATTTGAATGGGTAATATGGGTCAAATGGGGTCATAGGGTGACCCATGACCCTCTTTGACCCATTAAATTATGACATATATCCCTAGGGGTCCTAGGACCCTAGGGACATATTCCAATCATTCATATGGGTTAAAGGGGGTCATAGGGTGACCTATGACCCACTTTGACCCATTAAGCGACAACATATGTCCCTAGGGGTCCTAGGACCCCTAGGGACATATTTGAATCGTTCATAAGAGTCAAAGGGGGTCATAGGGTGACCTATGACCCCCTTTGATGCATTAAATGATGACATATGTTCCTAGGGGTCCTAGGACCCCTAGGGACATATTCGAATGGATAATATGGGTCAAATGGGGTCATAGGGTAACCTATGACCCTCTTTGACCCTTTAAATGATGACATATGTCGCTAGGGGTCCTAAGACCCCTAGGGACATATTCGAATCGTACATTTGGGTGAAAGGGGGTCATAGGGTGACCTATGACCCTCTTGACCCATTAAACGATGATATATGTCTCTAGGTGTCCTAGGACCCCTAGGGACATATTCGAATGGGTAATATGGGACAAAGGGGGTCATAGGGTGACCTATGACCCTCTTTGACCCATTAAACGATGATATATGTCTTTAGGGGTGCTAGGACCCCTAGGGACATATTTGAATGGGTAATATGGGTCAAAGGGGGTCATAGGGTGACTTATGACCCCCTTTGACCCATTAAACAACAACATATGTCTCTAGTGGTCCTAGGACCCCTAGGGACATATTCGAATGGGTGTTATGGGTGAAAGGGCGTCATAGTGTGACCTATGACCCTCTTTGACCCATTAAACGACGACATATGTCCCTAGAGGTCCTTGGACCCCAATGGACATATTCGAATGGGCAATATGGGTCAAAGGGGGTCATAGGGTGACCTATGACCCCCTTTGACCCATTAAATGATGACATATGTCTCTAGGGGTCCTAGGACCCCTAGGGACATATTCGAATGGGTATTATGGGTCAAAAGGGGTCATAGGGTGATCTATGACCCTCTTTGACCCATTAAATGACGACATATGTCCCTAGGGGTCCTTGGACCCCAAGGGACATATTCGAATGGGTAATATGGGTGAAAGTGGGTCATAGGGTGACCTATGACCCTCTTTGACCCATTAAATGACGACATATGTCCCTAGGGGTACTAGGAGTCCTAGGGACATATTTGAATCGTTCATATGAGTCAAATGGGGTCATAGGGTGACCTATGACCCCCTTTGATCCATTAAACGACGATGTATGTCCCTAGGGGTCCTAGGACCCCTAAGGACATAGTCGAGTCATTCATATGGGTCAAAGGGGGTCATAGGGTGACCTATGACGCCCTTTGACCCATTAAATGACGACCCTCTCTGTATTATATATTATTATATTAATATGTATAATAATATAATATACATATAACAACGTAATATTTTTATTAAATATAATATATATTATAAATATTATTATATTAATATATATTTTATTAATATATCTATATAATAACGTAATATTTTAGGATATACTATTGATACAATTTTAGGATAATAATTATAATATAAATAAACACTAAATATTAATATTATTATATGTATAGTAATAATAATAATACTATTATAGCTATAATAATAATATATATTAATAATATATATTGTAGCTTAATATAAATAAACACTATATATTTACACTATTATATCTATATTAATAATATTAATACTATTATAGGTATAATAATAATATTGATACTATAGGTATATTAATACTATTTTATATTAATATTATTGATATTTTATAGTAATACTAATATACTATTAACTTAGTTATAAATTAAAGTCGTTTGCCTCCAAATATTTTCATAATATTAATATTATTGTGGCAAAGGAGGGAAACCTTAGCAAGTTTTCCCCCCAAAAGTCCTCTTCCTACATCGGATATCCGATTATACTGGCATCAATTTCAAATATTTGACTATCCCTACAGACCCGACAACATTACTTTTTTACCTCTTTTCTCACGGGATTTGTAAAAAGTCATGTTTTGGGGCCCAACCAATTGAAAAGAATTCGAAAATATAACCTTAGGTGTTCAAATTTTTCATCTGAATGGGGAGCAACAGTCGTCGAAAGAATAAACGTAAAAGGAAGATATCCAATGAAGACATTGCAGCATATAAGGAAAAGGACAAAATGAAACACCGAAAAAAAAGACAAGGTATGCTAAATACCAATCAATTTGACGATGAATTAATAGAAGGTGAATTCATAGAGTCAGATAATGAAAATGTATAGCTGGGGAATGAAAATGTACCTATTGAAAATGATAATGCAGAAATTGAAAATGTAGAGATTGAAAATTTTGAAGAAGAAATGCCACCAAGTCATAATCCAAATTGCATAATTGACCATGTCGAAGATGACAATGCACAGGAACTTAATGCACAAGAACCTTACATATCTCCTAATTATAATCGACATGAAGGTTCTAAAACACCAAAATAGATAATTGAAATTGATGAAACGATTATGAGTAGTTTGGAAGGAAAAAAATCAGAAAGAACCATTCGGTTATGGGCTTCAAGACTATATCAAATGTTTTTCGGCAACAAGATAGTGGTAGAGCAATGTCATTTTTTCATGAACTTATTAAAGATGCAAAAGATGAGACCTGTGCTTTCCAAATTGAAAATTCGTGTCAATAAAAATTTGGAAAGAAATGCCATTATTGTGAAGAATCTTTTCAGTGCTCTGAATAGCGTTGGGAAAAATAGCAGAGAGAAGGATAATAGAGCTGCTCGAAGGGTTATTGCAACCTCTTTGGTAAGTCATCATTTGAGAAAGGGTAGATATATGAGACAAACTTGTATTGATTTGAATCTAAATTTTACTACTTTGAGAAGAGCACTTAGTCGACGAGAGAAAATTGATGATCCTCTTCAAAATGAAACATGGGCATTTGGTGGGAGACTTCCACATTTTGATAAGAAGCTATCCAACGATGTGAAGGAAGAAATTATACAATTTTGGCACTCTAACTCACGAGTATCACCCAATGCTAAAGATGTCTTAAAGTTGAGAATTGGCATCAGAGACCACATACCACATCCTAAACACTATTTGGAGGTAAGTCAAACTATGTTGTTCAAAAAGTTTAGAGGGAGTCATCCAAGTGTTCATATATCACAAAGCACTTTTGAATCTTTGAAGCCATTTTATTATGTGCCACTCAAAATTCGTAATACATGTTGTTGCAAATATCATGTTGAGTTTTCTATGCACCATGAACTATTATGCTCCATCCGTTCTACTTTGCATAGTAAAGAAATGTTGGAGGATTGTGGGGCTAGTGGGCTTCCAAAATCATCAAGAGACTTGTTAGATCAACTCTTATGTCATAGAGTTGATGGTTGTTCCTTTTATAAAAATGCTTGCTTAAATGAGAAGTGTTCAGAATGTGGTGGCTTATCCAAGTTTGACACATGTTTCCATGAGGGGTGTGAACAAGATCTTGGAAAGACAATAGTGAAAAAAAGGGTCTATGAAATGGTGAAATACACATTGAAGAGTGGGAGTGAGAGCTCTAGATGTGAATTGGTTGGAAAAGATATCAATGTGGCTAATTTTATTTCAGATTTCAAGGAAAATATTTTTTACAAGTATGCAAGACATAGTCACAGGTCTCAGTGGTTGGATCAACAATTTAGAACATGTAAGGAGACTTTTCCCATTGGCACTATTATATCAGTTATTGATTTTGCTGAGAACTACACATTGCAACCTCAAAATGAGACACAATCTCAGTATTACAACTCTATTTAGATTGCAATTTTTGTTCACATAACATATAAACATGCCCCTGATAGTGCGGAAGATAATCGAAAGATTATTAGAGAGTATCATTTTTATATGAGTGATGATAGATCTCACTCTCACAAGTTTGTGCAACATTGTTTCAAGATTTTTTTTTATTTCTTACATGAGCATGCAATTGCTATGGATAGACATATCATTTGGTCAGATAACTATACAGGTCAATTCAAGAATGCTTGCATGTTTTATTGGTTGTGTAGGATGCACGTAGAGAGAGGGGTGCCTCATATTTGGAGTTTTTTTGAGTCTGGCCATGGAAAAGGGGAACATGATGGAGCAGGGGCATGTGTGAAGAGAGCTCTAGTTAAGGAGCAACTGAAGATTTCAACAACAGAGCTTCTTGATGCTCGTAGCATTGTTGATTGGTGTAGTTTAGCATTATCACAGGGGGGGACTCTTAATTCAGTGGTACGCAGGTTCTTTTGGTTGGTTGAGGAAGGGTCCATAGGTAATAGATCAGATTGTGCTACAGTGACAAACTTATAAAAAATGCATTCATTTCGGAGCTCTAATTCTAGTACATGGACCATTTGGACACGACAACTAGCTTGTTTTTGTCGTAATTGTTTTCAGTGTGATTGGGATCACTGTGAGTCAAGTGAGTGGGTGGACACATGGGCTCCACATTATCTTACTCCATTGTCTATCATACCCTCTATCAAAAATGATGACATGAAAAGTTCACTTGAGCATAATCATCTATCAGATCTACTTCAGCCAGGACATGTCTTTGCATTGGTTGCACCACAGGGGAATGATGAGAAATCCGATTATTGGTTAGCACGTTGTGTAAGAGGAAAACAAAAACTTGCACAACCGATCACAGATGATGATGGATTCACGTATCCTACTGGTTCAGTGGTTGTTGCTGGAACATGGCTGCGGACATACATGCTTAGAAGGAACGAAATTCCTACATTCGAAGACTATCAGAAGCACAAAGTAATTCTCATATATTCGCATCTTATTATAGCAAAAAATGTAAAGTTATTGAAGCATCAAGGAAGACCAAAAGTAAAAGAACTTTTTACTATTGCTAATGCTGATCATGAAGCCTTGTTGGAGACCCTAAAACAGAGAGAGGACCCTATTGGAATACTTGACTAGCTATATATACTTCTTATGTTATTTTTTTCATAATGATTTAATGAATTGATGATTATCTTGTTTAATACAATAAGTTACTAATTTTGGTATGATATTGGAATGTAGGTACATCATGAAGAGTTGGAGGGGGTGGTATTGGGGAGAATTTCTAAAATTTATGATGTATTATGATGTAAAATGTGTAGTTTTTTGTATATGGTTTTTGTATTTTGGTAGGTTCTTTGTAAGGAATTATAAGAGGAAGATATTGAACAAGTTCTTCCAAATCATATTTGCATGTGATACAAGGCTATAATGATAATTTAATAGCATTTATAACTATATGAAAGATAATTGCATGTGGATATCTTATTACAAATTTGGTTTTTTCCTTATTTAACATAAAGCTGACATTATGATTATTAAAACTATTTTTATCAAACTAATCAAATAAGAAAAATCCATAAAGTACGGATGAACAATTAGAATACTTGATTTCTTCCATTTTACAACCAATCATAGCATTTGAAAGCATAAAGAGTCATAATATTGTATAATGTTTTGAAAGACTTTCATATTGAAAAGTTGTATGAAGCACATTTGGGATAAGCCATAAAATCCATGAAAGAAGATAGCATTTAGGACAAGCAATTAAAGCCAATAAGCAAGATAGCACATGCATACTGACATGATATGAAGTTGGATATGAAGGCTATGAGTGGATGAGTCATTAGAGGTATCAACAATCCCATCATAAATGAGAACTAGGATTTTATGTTTCAACACTATGGAATCTTTAGTTTTACGAAATTTTCTTCCATGGAGATTAATTTAAGAATGCCCTGTGTGTATGTAAAGGTCTTAAGGGAGATTAATTTAAGAATGCAATATTCTCCTCTAACCTTTTCTCAAGTTTAGAATTGATTTCTATCATGTGCTTAGAGAGATTAAGGTAAGAAAGATTATTTGTCTCTTCTAGCTCTTTGTATTGAACATATAGAAAGAGAGATGACAAGTGAACAAATTTAAGTGTAGTCAATAGATCAAGGAAACCATTTAGTGAAAGAAATTCTTAGTATGCATATCATAGACCATGAAGTTAGAAAATACCAATAGCTCTAAGACCAAAGAGCCATTTTAAGTATGTTCAAGCACTAGAGACATAGAAAATCAAAGTCAATTTATGAAACTCCCCTTAGCAAAAAATGCAAACAAATATTTGCATTTGACATTTTGACTTGGTTGAAAAAGTTTGACAATAATTGATAATATTGCAAGCTTGATGTTCAAAAGCAATTTTTTTTCCAAGAAAGATAGTGATACATGGAGTAGTCTTCAAAAAATCATCCATCATTTGCGGCCACACCGTACCGAGGAGTCTCCAAGGTGCTCTAAGTGCATTTAGAGGTCGATCTTTCGAGGGTCATAACTCAGAGCTCGTGAGGGCTATTGATGAACTATCAAATGCTACAAGATGATGATCCTAAGGCCTAAAATAACCTATCTCATTTTTGAGAGATCACATTCTGTTTGGATTCAGCACAACGATCTCGCTCGATGCAAAAAATTGCAGTGTGCCTCAGTTCATAGGTGCACCACAGCGTAACTTTGAAACCGCTGATCTTGGCATCAAATCGTCAGTGCCATTAGCTCCGGATGGGTGGGTGAACCCTAGTCACACCCTTGTTCTGGCCACGAAGACCATACATCATTTGTGGCCACCCCGTACCGAGGAGTCTCCAAGGTGCTCTAAGTGCATTTTGATGTCAATCTTTCGAGGGTCATAACTGAGAGCTCGTGAGGGCTATCGATGAACTGTCAAATGCTACAGGATGGTGATCCTAAGGCCTAAAATAACCTATCTCATTTTTGAGAGATCACATTCTGTTTGGATTCAGCACAGCGATCTCGCTCGATGCCAAAACTCGCAGTGTGCCTCAGTTCATAGGTGCACCACATCGTAACTTTGAAACCGCTGATCTTGGCATTGAATCGTCAGTGCCATTAGCTTCGGATGGGCGGTTGAACCCTAGTTACACCCTTGTTCTAGGCATGAAGACCATCCATCATTTGCGACCACCCATATCGAGGAGTCTTTAAGGTGATCTAAGTGCATTTTGAGGTCGATCCTTCGAGGGTCATAACTCATAGCTCGTGAGGGCTATCGACGAACTGTCAAATGCTACAGGACGGTGATCCTAAGGCCTAAAATAACCTATCTCATTTTTGAGAGATCACATTCTGTTTGGATTCAACACAACGATCTCGCTCGATGCCAAAACTCACAGTGTGCCTCAGTTCATAGGTGCACCACAGCGTAACTTTGAAACCGCTGATCTTGGCATTGAATCGTTAGTCCCATTAGCTCCAGATGAGCGGGTGAACCATAGTCACACCTTTGTTCTGGCCATGAAGACCATCTATCATTTGCGGCCACCCCGTACCGAGGAGTCTTCAAGGTGCTCTAAGTGCATTTTGAGGTCGATCCTTCAAGGGTCATAACTCAGAGCTCGTGAGGGCTATCGATGAACCGTTAGAGGAGACAAGTTTGTAAGGATGGAGTGGCTTAGTGTTTTTGCTAAAATAAGTTAGTGGGAAGGCTTTATTAGAGGGTCTTGGCCAAACTAGTGGGGTGTTTGCCAAAATTTCTTGTTTTATTTCTACTTGGTTTTGTTTTCTTGTTTTGTGATTGAGTATTGTTATGGGATTGGGACTTACACTCACCCTTGTGGGAAGGGAAGATAAGTCCAGGGTGAAGGGCTTAAGTTGGGTTCGAAAAATGTATTGAGAACCTTGGAGTATGGGCTCCATTGTATGCCATAACATTTCATATCTTGCTGGGGGTGATAAGGAAAGTATGGTGTAGAAAGGAAGTTTGAGGAGTTACAGCTGATGGTAGTGGGTTTGGAGGAGGAAATGTGGAGGCCCTGAGAGGGCATTAAATGGTTCATTTATGATAGCCCCGAGAGGGCATGAAATTTGGTGAATTATGATAGCCCCGAGAGGGCATGAAAATTGTTTATTGCAAATATGGTTTGGTATGGCAAGTCTCCATTTTAGAACACACCTTCACCCTATGTTTATGGTTCCATCTGTGAAGCCATTGTGAAATAGTCTTGGGGGGAAATTGTTCAAGTTTGAAATGTAATGTTTATGCATTGAAATATTGTATGTGTATCCTAGTTTGAGCCTTGTTCCCTAGCGCGGGGGTGGTCTCTTTGAGGCCTATGGTTGGGTGGAAAGCACCCATGGTCCTTGTTATTTTGTTGTGTTGCATATGCAGATTTGTGTCCAAGGGAGCAATGGAAATGGCTTGGAATGATCATCTTGCAGATTGATGTTGGATGAGAAAACTTGACATTGTGCCCTCATTTGTGAAGGAGGATTCACCAGCTTGTTCATGTTCTCAACGATCATGTTGGAAAATGTTAAAGCTACTCATTGTCCATATCTTTCAATGTCCATGTTCCTTATGATTTTGAAAAGTCCCTTATGTTGCCCCATTGTGATGGAAGGAGATTGTATCATTGTTACCTAATGTACGTGTAGAAGAAAATATTGATAAGGTTGTATATGCATGTTTCATTTGGAGTTTATATTGTTATGAAAGCATTGGTACTAGTCACAGATTTGCTTTGACATCATTGTTATCATTTGAAAATGTGAAAGAAAGTTTTCTCCTTGTGGTATTGTAAATGACTAGTTGATAATAACAATCCATAGATGTTATGTGATACCATTAATTGTATAAATTTAAAACTTAGTAGATTGCTTACAATCTTGTTGTGCACTCAATAATTTGGTGAGGAAGCAATGTTGATAGATAATGAGGATATAGTAATATACTAATTGTCACATTAATATCTATTGTAATGATTAATGAATGTGTGTACATTGGTAATGAGGATAATAAGTAATTCTGATCCCCTTCCCTTACATGCTAGAATCACGACCTAGTCCATATGATACAACTGACAGACCCTAATAGAATATTAGTATTAGAGGCTTGTTAGGATATGAATTACCTCACTAATTTATGAGTGTTGCATCTTGAACTTGCTCGTTTGACTTGTGACGCTAACTTGAACTAGACTGTCATCCAATCTATTTGAAAACCACCTGTGACTAAAATGTTAACACCTTCACACTATTCACATGAGTCTTGAACTCCTATTCAATGATAACCTTGTTTTACAATATTTAATTTCTTATGCGACTTCATAAGCTAAAAAAAAAAAAAAAAAATTGTTGTGTTTTTACTAGTAAAATTTAGAGCATGACTCATGATCCACGATAAATTGAACAATACTAGATACTAAATTAATATGTATATCATTGTGCACGTAAATGATAAAAATATATATCAAAATACATGTATCCATAGACAAAATTTTACACAAATATATATCAAAGATCATGTATCAATAAACAAAGTACTCAAATATATATATATCAAAATACATAGATCCATATACAAAATGTGGCTGATCCTGCCATCAAAATGTGTATAATATCAATGTTTCTATATACAATGTGGCATATGCCATCTCAAAATGTCTCATAATGCATCCTACGAAAACTATACTATCCTAGGGTGCTGGTGGATGATCAAAATGCAGCCTCTTTGCTGCACTAGGTGGATCGGATGCCTCCTACATAAACAAATATGGAAAACCCAAAGTTAGACTACTAAATTTATATGATTCTACATATCTAACATTGAATTACTCAAATGCATAATGATCTTTTCCGTATTGGAGATTAATACTACCAAAATTTCATAATAAATACCTCTCTCGTCGACCTCCTGCGTTGATCAGGAGTCCTCTCGTATGCCCTCGACAATGCTGGTACCTCTGTGATTGTGGGCTGTATATGTTCAAATACCTTTGTCAGATGAATCTACAATTTAAACTATAAAATTATAATTCATAGCATGCTAAATTTATAACATATTTAATCATGAATTCAAACTACAAATTACTATTGTAGGCTCCTCCTCAGGAGTGAGTGGTCGCATCATCAAATCTACATAACTATCCCGTCGAACCTCATGTGCACTAGGAGTCTCCTATGAGATACAAAATAGTAGTTGTTAATATCACGGAAATTAGTTTAGAATTTATTTATGAAGATAAGTGATGCAAGAGCATCCCATGCTCATCAGGGGAACATTGAAGATCTAAGGCATTACAGAGGTCATGGAACATCTCTTGAAGTCAATTGGGTAATCCTTGCACCAATTATGGCTCATGGAAGCATACAAAGTTATAATGTTGGACTCATATGTGGAAGAAAGTTGTAATTGGGCATGAGATAGGATTTTAGGATTTCATATTGTAGATGTGTCATTTGATAGGTTCATGTAGGTTTTCATGATCATATCTTGTCATTAGACAAGTCAAAATGTTCTAGAATTGAGTTTTGGGGTTTGAACAAGCAGGCCCTGGTTTTTAAGCCATTTTAAGGAGGGTTTTGAAGTTTGGGTGTTTAGGAGTGTGACCAAGACCTATAATCTTGAAAATCCTTAGTGTGTTGGTCCCTTTATTGAAGCCTTGGTGTGTCTAATTCCTCCTTGTGTGTCCCAGAGTTGAAAGGTACATAAGTGGTGTCCAAAGATTTCTTGGTGAGGAAAGAAAGAGAATCAGTGAGTTGGCCCTTGGGAAGGAAGAAAACTTGTTGTGAAAATGCCTCCTAAAAATAAAATGGCTAGATAACTTGAAGAATTGAGAGAAGAGTTGGAAAAAGAGAAAAGAGAGAGGAGAGAACTTGAAGCATCTAGAGTGAGGGAAGAAAGACAGATGAGAAGAGAGAGGCTAAAGCTTATTGCAAGGATAGAATCCTTAGAAAAGGAAAGGCAAGAACCTAGAGGAGAAGAGGTTAGAGGAAGAAATCATGGAGAGAACCATGAAGAAGAAGAGGTTGGTAATGCAAGGCAAGAGCATGAGACAAGAGATGATCCTGAAGAAAGGAGATTTATGAGAATCATTAAGGCAGTACAAGGTAATGGTGGGAAGAACCATATTGATTTTCCAATATACCAGGGTAAAATGGATAGTGAAGAAGTGCTAGGGTGGATAGAGGCTCTTGAGAACTACTTTGATCTTGAAGACATAGAGGCAGATAAGAAGGTAAAAGTAGCAACAACGAGACTGAGAGGAACATCACTCACTTGGTGGACTAGTGTTCAGAATGAGAGAGAGGAAAGGTGGTGCAGGGCACCTAACCTATGTGGCAAGGGGGAACAAGTATCTCTGTTGCTGGACACCTTGCCACTCCATGAAAGCGAGGATTCAAGTAGATTAGGAAGTTGGAATAAAGGTTTGGTCCATATTTTACAAGTTGGTCTATGTTTTGTAATAAAGGCACATGTAAGGCCCACAAGCATTTTGGTGTGGTTATAAACCAAGTGACTCCATGGGACCAAAAGGCCTTAGAATAGGGTATTTAGAGTCTAAACAGTATTAGCAAAAAGTGGTTGTTTGTTTGTTTTATGGTTGGGAATGCCTATATGGTTGTTCCAACGGTCATGTAGACCTTTATATATGTCATATGTGATCTCAGTTGAAAGGGGGAGATCAGAGTGTACGGTGGTTTGGAGAAAAAATAATAAAAACTTCAATTTTCTAGAAATTTACTTAGTTGCATTTAATAAATCCATATGACCAATTTTGAGTCAATGGAATAGTTTAGAAAGTTAGGGAATGCATAAAAACTATAGTTTGAAATTTGAATTTCAAATTCAAATGGTCATATTAGTTTTGGAGGGAAAGTAGTAATTTGGTATTTGTTTGATTAAATAAACCTTTGTAACCAACTTGGTCGGTTGGACAGGTGCATATAAGCCTATTTAAGTTGTAATGAACATATGCAAGACATGAATCATTATTGGTACGGAAAAAATCATAGAAATTGTATAGAACAACAATCATACTTTCCTCTACATCAATTAAAAAAATAAAAAATAAATGATACTTATACATACAATGGGGCTCTCTGTGCGAATGAAAACCCTTGATGATCTAGGACGCCGAATCTGTACAGGCTCATCACTAGTAGCCACACCCTATATACAATAAATAATGTAATTAAATGAGATTACCACAAACATTTTAAAAGAATGCATCAATATTTAATCAATTAGAAAACATCTAATTACCTTTCCTTTGTCAATGCATGCTGGCTCACCCCCCGCACTTTGTCCCCCCAGGGCAGGTGGTATCTGCAAGATAAAAGAAAGATTAGCAACCATATATGCTACAATATCAAATAGAAAAAAGAAATGCGAACACAACATAATGTACCATAGATGTCTCAAGGCCAAATGAAATGGCCGAGAGTGTAGCATCATCTATTTGTCTAAGCTCCTCCTCGGTCATCAACTAAACATGAATGAAGATCACATACATGTAAAAGTCAGTATGGCTTAAAAAATAAAATTACTCTATTATAAAAATTAACTTTAAATCACATATGTCATAACAAAAAAATGTATACACGTACCGACACCGAAGGAGTCCATGCCTCTACATTCCCCTCCTCTCTCGCATCAGGGTCTGTAGCCTCTGCATGTGCGTCTGATGTATCCTCGTCTAATACAAAATGATACTCAGGAAGATCACCTATGGGACCCAAGAAAATATTCTTGCATGTAATGCAAGTGTGAGGCACACAAACGTGTGATGAGCTAGCCGATGATGAACTGGCACCAACATCATCAACACGAGGAGGCAAGACTGACCTAGCCTAAGATATCATTAGGCTACTCAGCCTATGAATGGCTGATGGTCTGAGAGCTAGCCTCTGCCATAATATCTGGATGCTACACTCGAGGAGGGGGGGAGATATCAGGGGAGGGGACAAAAGTGCCAAGTTTCTTCTGCTGGGAAGAGGGTCTATCTTGAGGAGCTCCTAGTCCTAAGCCCATGTTGGGCTTCATGCTCCAATAGTTCACTTTAAGTTTCAACACAAATTCTGCATATAATTTTTTAAGGAAATAAAATGGTATGTCTAAATTGCCATGTGGAGGGATATCAAAGACCATCCACCAACGGTCCCAAAAATTTGCACGTATGGCGTCATTTGTGCACCATTTAATCGATAGTTTGGTTTTTTTTGGGTCAACTGGTATACCCGTTTTTGGGTTAGCAAAAAGGCTTGCCAAATCGTCTTTGGTTATGTTGAGGGCCGTGACCTCATCATAATCCAAACCATCATCAGACATCTAGTGCATTTCATCACGCCAATGAAGAGCGGCATTTTGTTTGTTTGTAAGAGTTTCAATGTTATCCACTATGGTGTTTAACGTGGATAACATAGGAGCCAGTGCAGGTAAATTATTGTATGTTCTATGCAAACCTCTCAACTCAGTGAGATTTTCATTTATCAAATCCTCGATTCGAGGAGGGTTTTGAGGAGGTAGAGGATCATTTGGTGGACGGTTTTGTGGGGATACTGGATTGTTTGGTGGTGGGTTGTGAGGAATATTATTCCCTGCCTCAGTGTCATCATTTTGATCAGCCATTCCTATTGAATTGCAAAATGTAATATATATTAAAAAAAAATCTAAATTTTAACCATTTTTGTCAAAAAAACCCTAGATTCAACTAAAACAAACAAAATCTTGTTAAAATCTATTAAATTTAGGTTAAAAATGAGTCGGGGGGGGGGGGGGGGGGGAACATACCTAATATCTGATATCTGATTTGCTATCTGATATCCAATTTATTATCTGATATCTGATCTGACTGGCCCAAATTTGCATAAAAATAAGGGCCGCGGGCCTGTGATTTTGTGTTTAATCCATGCACAGGTATCGGATATCCGATATTATAATATATATAATATAACATATATATTAAATTTTATATATTTTTATATTATATTTTATATTTATTATATTAATTTACTATATTATTATAATTTATAATATATTATACTTTTTTATTATATATTATATTATAAGATATTACTTTTTATTATTATATTATATTATATATATATATTATATTACATTACTATATATTATAATATATGAAATATTATATTATATTATTATAATATAATATGTTATTATAATATTATTATTATAGTATAATAATTATTATAATAATAATATTAAATAATAATAATATTATTATAATATAATAGTATGATATATTATTTAATATTATTATTATTATTTTATATCAATAATAATAATATTAAATAATATATCATACTATTATATGATTTTAATTATTAGTCAGATATTGGATTTAAAATCGGATATCCGATATGATATCGGATATCCGATACGATATCGGATGATATCGGATATCTGATAAGGCTTGGCTTAACCTTCTAGGTTTGGTTCCTGGATAGGTAAAAAAAAGTCAGAGCGGATTTTGAAGCGCTTTTAGGCGTCTTCAAACTCTCTTTTTTTCACATCGCCACTTTTTGGCACACCATGATCCTGCACATACCCTGATGTGAAGTAGTTTATCAATTTTGAGATTCAATAGAATGTAGAAGAAATCAGAATGAACTAAAGAAAAGATGAGGAGATCAGAATGATTAGAAGAAATTGAAGAGATTAGAATGATCTGAAGAAAAGATGAGGAGATCAGAATGATCTGAAGAAATTGAAGAGATCAGAACGATCCAAAGAAATGTGGAAGTTGATCCGAAGTGATTTTGAGGTCCAAAAGTCCAAGTTTAATTTGAAAAGATTCCATGAATTGCAAAAGTATCAAAAGAATTTGGATTGCCCAAAATTCTAAAATGCATTTTTGAGCCACTTAAGTGTGTCAGATTTCGAATTCAATCCCCAAAAAAATTGATTCTAAGCAGCCAAAGTAGCCAAAAGAGTGATTAATTGATCATTTGTGCAGTCGTGAAGAACATGATACTTTGAAGAGATCAACAATCCCTCATCAGAGAAGGTGAAAGTAGATTCACAATTGAATCACATGCTTATACAAGTGAAGTATACAATGTGAGACTATGTTAAATGCAACCCTAGGTCTGGTTACCAAGCCTCAATATTTAATCATCACCGGATATAGAACAAAGCTCGTAGGTCATACAATACCCACTGACATTGCAATCATGGAAATATGGATATAACATACCATATTGGTTTTTCAAGATTAAATGTAAGCATTCAAGGCACAAGAAGCCAGAATGACTAGAACATTTATCCCTTTTAATGTAGCAAGTTAACATAAGCATCAAAACATAAATGCTAGGATGACCAGAATGTTGCTTGCATGATAGGCACACCAAAAAAATAGGAGATCCATCTTATGCTAAGCATTCAGTATTCATTCTGTCCCCAACAACCCTTGCATTCGTAACCTGATATAGAAGTGTGCTAGATATACTCGCAGTGACCCGTACGTTCACTTAGCAGGACAAGTATTAGTATTTATTGTAGCATGAAGATTTCACTCCAACAAACAAGGAGAAGCACCAACGTTATTGATGTATTCTTATAAAAGGAGTTGAGGTACACGGCCATCCAATATGAGATGGAGGCTCTTATAGTGGACACCCCTTTTATAGGAGTAGATCAACTTATTGGAACTAAATCGCAAACAACAAGCAAAGAAAAAGATCATGCCCCCAATCATTACTTCTCTAGTCGAAGATGACATCATCGAGTTGCTTGAGGAGATATGATAAAGAAAAACAAAGAAAACAAAGAAAATGCTCAGCATATCCAAACAAGTATATTAGTTTTGAGTTCAATGTTTTGGGATTGATGTCAAGTGCTAATGTTTAGAATGCATTCAAAAGAAATCTCTTTAGTAGGGTGACAACAGTAGGTAGACATAGTCAGAATGACTGGTGACTGATGTCAAAGAGGAATCTTCACAATGAAGAACCTATAGAGGACTGGGTGATAGTAAACAGACACAGCCAGAATGATCGATGATTGATGCAATAGAGATCTTCCATAAATGAATCTAGAGACCTGACCTAAGCAATAGTAGGTAGACACAGCTGAAACAACTGGTGACTGTTGCTAAAGAGATTCTATGAGGAGAATCTCAAAAAGTGTGACACTAGTGACAGTAGGTAGATGCATTTTGAAACAGCTGGTGACTGTCATGAAAGAGATTCTATGAGGAGAACCTCAAAAAGAGAACGACACTAGCGATAGTAGGCAGACGCAGTTAAAATAACTGGTGACTATCGTGAAAGAGATTCTATGAGGAGAACCTCGAAAAGAGTGACACTAGTGACAGTAGGTAGATGTAGTTGAAACAACTGGTGACTATCATGAAATAGATTCTATGAGGAGAACCTCGAAAAGAGTGGCACTAGCGACAGTAGGCAGACACAGTTGAGACAACTGGTGACTATCGCGAAAGAGATTCTATGAGGAGAACCTCGAAAAGGGTGACACTAAGGGGGGATGCCCCCGAGCTGGGACAAGACTCAATCCATGGATACATGAGCAGGAAAAGAAGGAAAGCAAAAGCATGAAAGTGACTGTACAGAATAGCCAGAAGATGCGCTACAAGATGGAGCATTGGGAACAAGAGGTGCTTGTTTACCAGGTTTTCACCTTCTTGGCAAGATTTTCTTTTTCTGCTACCATGATGCCTATTTCCAGGTTTTCACCAATGGCACTTGTTTTTTTTTTTTTTTTTTTTCAATTTTTTTGTATTTTTCTCTTTTTCAATTTTTTTGTATTTTTTTCCTTTTTGATTTTTTTGGTGTTACCAAGGCACCTATTTGCTAGGTTTTCACCAGGGTAAATTTTTTTTTTTTCAGGACTTTTTCTAATTTTTAGGATTTTTTTCAGGACATATAGATATGTATAGAGAGCTTGCTGAGATTAAATCAACTATAAAATCGCTTCAGGTGGAGAGTGTTGATAGGTTCCTTAAGCACTTCTCCTTTGGTTGTGGAAAGTTGATAGGCGCCAGATCCATATACTACAGTAATGATGTAAGGACCCAACCAGTTTGGTTCAAATTTTCCCTTTTGTACTCGCTGTTGTTGATTCTTGGGGTTCTCTCTCAAGACGAGATCACCCAGCTGGAAGTCACATGGCTTGACCCTTCGATTGTAGCTTCGTGCCATCCTTTATTGATATGCTCTCAGATGATCACATGCCACTTGTCGTCGTTCATCCAGTAACACAAGCTCTTGAAGCCGAGCTATCCTATAGTCTGTTAGAATCTGAAAAGATTAATAACCCAGAAAACTAGTGCAAAGAGTAAATATCTAAACTATGAATGCAAATGATACAAAATCAAAATAGCATCATAGAGTTAGTCTCCAAGAGAGTAATGCAAATGCTGAAAGCAAAATAGCATTAAGAGGATGCAAAAATAAGAGATACAAATACAAGCCAGGTAGCATGCTTATATAGGCAAGGAAGAGAGAGGAGGTGACAACACCAACCAATGAGGAGCAACCATCTATCAGACTAATGATAGCAAAGTATCTTCTCAAGATAGCTAATGGATGCTCACATGTAGGAAGGTGACACCTCACAACCATTCACCTAATAAGACATGCTTTATTAACCTAAGCGAGATTATTAAAAGTGTAGGAAAAACCTAGCAAAATAGGAAAAAATAAAAAACTACACTAACACCCCCCCATAAGCGAAGCTTAGGTGGATGTAGAAATGGGTCCCGGCAACGAGGCCATGTTAGGTACCCAAGTACAATGCAAGAAGATGCAACCTCTGAAAGCGGGGAAAGAGAGAAAACCACAAGGGAAAAACCCTCCCCCAAAAAGAGGTAAGAACCTAGTGAAGAACTGAAGAAGTCTCCCGCTAGGGAAATTGTCCCCTAAAATAGGAACAAGGAGTGATCATGAAGAAGCAGCATCACTGAAGCATGAAGAACCGCAAAAATATGTCAAAATGCTGATATGTAGAACCCCCATGGAAATAGAAGGCACGAACCATCAACCAAAGGAACCTCCATGGAAATAGAAGGGACGAACCATCAACCAAAGGAACCTCCATGGAAATAGAAGGCACGAACCATCAACCAAAGGAACCTCCATGGAAATAGAAGGCACGAACCATCAACCAAAGGAACCTCCATGGAAATAGAAGGCACGAACCATCAACCAAAGAAGCATAGAACAGCAATATAACCTCCCCTTAAGGTAGGTGAGGTGACAGGCAGCTGAAAAGATGGGCCAAAAATCTCCTACAACACAGGAGCCAAACTCATCGAGAGTGAGGTACAAACACAAATAAAGGCATGTGTCATCAAAACTGCATGAGGAATTAGAGAAAGAGAGCCTATAAGTGGCAAACAACTATCCCCCCCATGGCACTTTATATAATAGTGCGAGTACAACGAATCACAATGATGAAAAGGATCCCAAAACGCAAGAGTGGCACTTTATTTCAGTGCGTTGCATAAAGATGCTTACAGTGAATATCAACAATGATTAGAAAAAACATAAGGCTGAAACAACAAAAATTAAAGCCCAAAACGAAGCAACTGAAGCAACAAAATCGATCTCTGGAGCTGAAACAAACAGAATATCCACCAGAATGCTAAAATGCAAAAGACTGAATAGGATGTGTCTGGAATAGAATCTGGAACAACAACCAGCATCACTGGAAAGAGCACAGAAAGAGCTTTCCAATGATATAAAGAAGTCCAAAATTGGAGATCGAAAGCTCAAGATACGCCTCCCAGAGTGCAAAATAGAACATCCGGCTTCGACTGCCATAACAGGCAACCAAACTGAATTAAAACTCAAAAACACCTATACCGGCATCTCCGTCTCGGAACCAGCTTTCTGACGCTTTTTTTAGGATCGGAAAAATACCTCCATATGCAAAAGTTATGGCCAAAAAACCACAAGTAGGTCTTGATTTCAATGCATTACAAACCCTCATGAAGAGCATATGTTAAAAGTGAAACTTGGGCACAATAATCAAGGAAATGAATAGCACCACTTCGATCTACTCAAAAAATCATGCACTTTCAAAAAAAGAATCGCCTCGATATGAGGTCGTATGAGAAAGTTATGATCCTCTGAAGTTTCCAAAACAAGAACTGTGCACAGTCACAGCTAAGAATCTACAATTTTTGAAGAATTCATGCATGAAAATCAAAAAATAACTCTAATAGTGGATAGAGCACAAAAAAATAGCCAAGTTCATAACAAGAATCATCAAAATCAGAGTCCGTATGAGCAAGAACGAGACATTTGAAAACTGCATTCAAATCTGCGGCTGCCAACGGAGAGGGGTATGGCTGTAGCTTTGCATGCTCGATTCTGAAAAATATACAGCTTGCATGCAAAATTTAAAGGATACCCAGATGGTTTTTCAGGGCTGCAAACAAAACTCAGAAAGCATTTTTCTTCCTGATGAACAGAAGATGTTGCTGTAGTGTAAATCAGACGCCTTTAACAGAAAAAAATGGCTCCAAAAATCAGAAAATGACCCTAGCAACCAAAATTTGATATGGAAATTCTGGATCAGCTTCTCAAGTCCATATAACTAGCACCATCATGACGGGCTCGGAAAGAGCTTTCCGACGATATAAGATTCATAAAAAAATACCTCCGTATGACAAAGATATGGCCAAAAAACCACAAACAGCTTTTAAAACAAAACAAATTATAGAAATGATGATTTGAAAGCCGTCAAATTTCAGCCCAAAGATGGATGACGTCAGCACCTGTAGCTGTCAGACCTGCTTCAGTACCTTGCCGATGTCACTTCTCTGTCATACTTTGCTGATGCAGCGTCCTTTTTTGGAAGATTTTGAAAATGTTTTTTTAAACAAAAAACAAAAAACTTTGAAGAATTTTTGCAAAAAAAGCAAATGCTTTTTTTAATAAAAACTCATGAGCCTTTTTTTAATAAAGCCTTTTGATTTTATGATTAATTTTTTTAATAAAAAAAAAAATCTTTTCTTCGAAAAGCGTGCCCAAATCTGGTAACAAATTTTTGCATCAAATTTCAACTGTGTCCAAATTGGACAAATTTTATATGGAAACAGGGGTTTTTGGGTGCTACAAATCCAACGGTGAGGTCCATTTGGGCTCAAAATGCACCAAAAAAAATGACCCCTCCAAATCCAATACAAAATAACTTTAAAAATTGAAACCCTCAGAAAAATGCAACTTCTGAAATGCTTCAACAAACCACGAACAACGAGCAACAAGCTTGCTCTGATACCATGTTAGAATCTGAAAAGATTAATAACCCAGAAAACTAGTGCAAAGAGTAAATATCTAAACTATGAATGCAAATGATACAAAATCAAAATAGCATCATAGAGTTAGTCTCCAAGAGAGTAATGCAAATGCTGAAAGCAAAATAGCATTAAGAGGATGCAAAAATAAGAGATACAAATACAAGCAAGGTAGCATGCTTATATAGGCAAGGAAGAGAGAGGAGGTGACAACACCAACCAATGAGGAGCAACCATCTATCGGACTAAAGATAGCAAAGTATCTTCTCAAGATAGCTAATGGATGCTCACATGTAGGAAGGTGACACCTCACAACCATTCACCTAATAAGACATGCTTTATTAACCTAAGCGAGATTATTAAAAGTGTAGGAAAAACCTAGCAAAGTAGGAAAAAATAAAAAACTACACTAACATAGTCATCATCCGTGATAAGGCCTTTCATAGAGATTCTCAAGGTAGGAATCTCGACCTCTATTGGAAGCACAACATCCGCCCCATATACAAAAGCAAAGGGAGTCATGCCTGTTGGAGTCCTGATGCTTGTCCTATATGCCCACAGAGCTGGATTGATCTGGAGATGCCAGTCTCTTCCTGATTTGCAGACTGTGTGATGAAGAATTTTGAGGATCACCTTATTGGATGCCTCAGCTTGGCCATTACCTTGGGGGTAATAAATAGAAGACCAATGTTGTGTGATCTTGAACTTCTTGCACAGTTCCTTGAGGTCTTTATTCTTGAATTGTCCTCCATTGTCAGTAATGATTGAGGATGGTACACCATATCTGCAGATGATGTAGTTTGTGATGAAAAGCATTATAGTTTTGCCATCAGCAACTATGAGAGGTACTGCCTCTACCCATTTCGTGAAATAATCTATAGCCATGATAATGAACTTATGTCCATTAGAAGAGGTTGGGTGAATCTGCCCCACCAAGTCAAAGGCCCATTGTTGAAATGGCCATGTTTTTGTAGAGGGAATCAGCTTTTTGGTTGGAGGGTGAATGAGATTCTCGTGTAGCTGACACTGCTTGCAGGACCTAGCATACTTGATGGCTTCTTGCTCCATTTAAGGCTAGTAGTAACCAGCACGAAGGAGTTTGCGAGCTAGTGTGAGGCCATTGGAATGAGATCCGTAAATGCCTTCATGAATGTCAATTAGTGCACATTTGGACTCTTCGGGTTCTAAACACCTAAGGAGTGTTCCGTCGAGACCTCTCCTATACAGATCGTCAGCAATAATGACATAATGTGAAGCATTATGGATTAGGTAACATTTCTCATTCCAAGTTAGACCTTTCAAAATGGTTTGATTATGGAGGTAGGAATAAATGTGATGGTAGCAGGATGATTCTTGTCCTATAATAGAATAAATCATCCTAGAATCAGGGGTGTCATAGGCTGGGTAGTGTAACGCTTCCACCAAGAACTCATATTGGAGATCATTTTCAGGCATTTGTAATAGGGACGCTAGAGTAGCCATTGCATTAGCTGCCTTATTATCTGCTTGGGGAACTTTTTGGAAGGTGATGTGTTCAAAATACTTCTTCAAGTCATCAACCATGCCCTTGTAAGGAATTAGTTTCTCATCCTTTGTTTGATACACATCATTTACTTGGTTGACAACAAGTTGAGAGTCACCAAAGATGTCTAACCAATCCACTCTCCATTCAGCTACAATTTTCATTCCATTGATCAAAGCCTCATATTCAACAATGTTATTTGTACAAGGAAATAGAATCTTGTACGCTTTGGGCAATGAATATCTTTGTAGTGTAATATAAAGTAAGCTGACACCTGATCCTTGTTGAGTGAGGGACCCATCAAAGAACATAACCCACGTATGATGTGTGAGTGTTAGAATCGACTCATCTGGAAAATCAATGTTCATGGGTAGAAGACTCTATATGGGTGCATCAACTAGCTGATCTACAATTGCCTGCCCCTTTATAGCCTTGTGTTCAACATATTGGATGTAAAACTCACTGAGTATCATGACCCATTTAGCCAGTCTTCCTGTGAGAGCTGCCTTACTGAGCAAGTACTTTAGGGGATCTATTTTAGCCACGAGCCATGTAGTGTGGATAAGCATGTAGTGTCTCAACTTCTGGGAAGCAAAGACAACTGCTAAGAAAGCTTTCTCAATAATGCTATAGTTCTTCTCATAAGAGACCAATGTCTGACTTAAGTAATAAATAGCTCTTCTTTTTTGTCATTCTCTTCCTAAGCCAATAGGATTCCTAGAGATGTGTCAGTGGCTGAAATGTATAAAAGCAGAGGCTTCCCATGAATAGGAGGCATCAGGATTAGAGGATTGACAAGATATTGTTTGATTTGTTTTAAGCTTTGCTCACAATCTTGGCTCGAATTGAATTTCACACCCTTATGTAAGATCTTTGTGAAGGGTTGTGATCTATCTGCCAATTGTGAAATAAACCTACGAATAGATTGAAGCCTTCCCTATAGTCCTCTCATCTAACTGATGTTCTGAGGTGGTGGCATGTCCATTATTGCTTGTACTTTCTTCAAATCTACTTCAATTCCTTTTGCAGAGACGATGTATCCTAACAACTTTCCTGATGTGACACCAAATGAGCATTTCTTAGGATTGAGTCAAAGGCTGAATTTTTCCATACGTTCTAGGATGGGTCCCAAATCTTTTAGATGAGTAGTGCATTTAGCACTTTTGACCAAGGTATCGTCAACATAGTCCTCCATGGTTCTTTGCATCATGTCATGGAAAATTGTAGTAATAGCCCGCTGGTATGTGGCACTAGTTTTCTTTAAGCCAAATGGCATCACATTCCAACAAAAGGTTCCCCATGCACATGTGAAAGCAATTTTCTCTTGGTCTTCTGGGGCAATTTTTATCTGATTGTATCCAAAAAAACTATCCATAAGTGAATACATCTCATAGCCAGCCGTCATGTCCACGATCATATCAATATTAGGGAGTGGAAAGTCATCTTTAGGACATGCCAAGTTAAGATCATGAAAGTATGTGCAAACCCTGATAGATTTATTGTGCTTGGAAATTGGAACAATATTGGATATCCATTCAACATAATCAATTGCATGAATGAAACTAGCTTTTAGAAGTTTCTCCAATTCTGCTTTGATGAGTAATGCAACATGAGGGTGCATTTTTGGAAGCTTCTGTTTAACTGGTTTGATTCCTGGTGCTATGGACAAATGATGCATGATAAGATCAGGATCCAATCCTGGCATGTCAGAATATGTCCAGGCAAAATTTATTTTCTTTTCCTTGAAAAAGGCAATGAATTGTTCCTTCCCTTTAGGTGACAGTGATTGTGCCAGATGTATCAAATGAGGATGTTCTGCTGTGCCTAGATTAATTGGTTGTGTCGGCTCTATTGACACTGATGATCTCTCCTAAAAGTGACTAGGGAGGACATCAAATATCCCATCCACGGGCACCTCAAAGAGGTTTTCACCCTTGGATATGTCTTTTATTTTTACTTTTTTGGGATCCGATACTGCCACAATGTGGTTTTCACCATCGAACCTCTTGCATTTTTTCTTTTTAATTATGTGACTGAGATATTTGATATCGGCCTCAGTTATGTTGATGCTCTGCTCATTGGTGGAAGAAATTATAGGTTTGATAGTGTTAAAGTAGCATGCAAGAGCATAGTCATTCTGGAATGTGGGGACTTCATTAGATGCATTGGGGTTCCAATCTATAAGCTCAGGATGTGTGAGTGAGAGAGTAGTGGCTGGTTTAATTGCATTCATAGTATAGTCATTAAGTGCATAGACCAACAATTCGAGACCTACGGTGACTTCATCCATAGGTGTGTTCAAATGCCTTGAAGTACGAACATTAGTAATTGATGATTCTAGGACATTAGTTGGATCAGACTCCCATGACCTAACCCTAGATGTTTCACCCACTTCGATTTGATTTTCATAGACATGCACTTAGTCAATGTCTTTATCAATAGTAGCTTCTAAAAGAGAGTCAAATTCATATTCATGAGAATTGGTGCTACATGGCGAGAGATTATATAACTCCCCAATAGTGATAGGGAAATACTCGCCTTCATCCTTTGGATTCTTACACAAATACTCAGTACAGCATGACCAATTAGATTCTCCCTTTTCTGAATGAAATTTGAGTTGTTTAGTATCGTCCTCAGAAGAGTTACTAGTATCATCCACAGTGCTAACACATGGCACAAAGTCATCTGGCTGAGCAAAGAATTTAGCGAGATCATAAGGAATAGGATGAGGGTAGGAATCCTCATCATCAGATTCTTCCTCTTGAGTACTTGACTCAGATTGTGACTCATTTTCAGATGAACTCTTAGGTACGGGTATGAATTTGTTTGATCCCAAATAGAAAGGGACTTTGTTAAACCCTAGACCAGTTGTATCACTATTGTGTCGAGCACTTTCTTTGATAAGATCGATCAGGCCATTTTTATTGCACCCAATCGGGTTAGTTCCCTTGTAACCAAAACACTTCATAAGCCTAAGGCCAGGCCCATATTTCTGAGGAGTAATTTCTCGAACTTGTTCTGTTAGGTCCACAGGAGCCTCTTCTTTGTAAAACCATGTGGCAATGTCTCTATTTTAACTTTCATCCTCTAAGGGAACTATAGCCTTGACAAAAGTGCCATTATACTTGGTCTGAGGTGTTAGCATGAAGGGCTTCTTTGCTTCTGAAGGTCTCCCATAATGTCGAGGAGACACTGGGAGAGATGTCAATGACAACACTGGTTCAATGTGGTACTCTCCCATGCCACTTTCTTTCAGTTTGAATGATTGCTCAATTTGTTTCAGCTTATTGTCATGATAATCAGTGGACTCATGGTTGGCAGGGACAATTTTTTTAGCAACTTTGAGCATATTGTAGGTATAGCTAGTGGTGGTAGGAATAGTAACTTCAGAGCCATGAAATGGGAACTTGATGCATTGGTGGTATGTGGATGGTACAGCATGCATCTCATGTATTCATGGCCATCCTAATAGAATGTTGTAGGCTAAGGGAATGTCAAGCACCTGACAGGTGACATCCCTTTCGATAGGACTGACGCAGATTGGTAAAACCACAAGAACTAGAGACTTTCATTCCACCTTATCGTACACTTTGATAGTAATCTTTCATTGAGGATCAATAGAGTCTTTAGAATAATTCAATTGTCTAAAAAGAGAAACATAGACAATATTTAGGCCAATGCCATTATCAATGAGTACTCGACGAACACGTGTCTAGTGGATCATAACCTCGATGTGTAGAGGCTGATTGTGTGGGTGATTCAGTGAGTTGTCATCCTCCTCGGAGAAGGTCATAAGATAAGGTGAGGTCAAGTGACCTACCATGGATTGAAATCATTCAAGACCAAGATCTTGAGGAACATTCACCTCAGCAAGGGCTTTGTCCAGAATCTAATTGTGAGCAGGCGAGATTTTAAGCAGCTCAAATGTGGAAATCTGAGCATTAGTTCATTTCAGTTGATCGAGAACACTATAACTGGTTGCAGTCAAGTTCGTTGTGGGTTTTGTACCTTTACCAGATGGACCAACAAGGGCTTTGTCTTTGTGTTGTTCAAGATTTGAAGTAGGAGGTGCAGGGGCTTTAAGCACTAACTTGGCGTGAGAGCAAGTAACAGTGTTAGCACAGTGTTGCAAGAGCACATTATCTGTTGCATTAGAAGTAGGGACCCTCAAGAAAAATGGTGTCTTGGGTTTGTCGTTATCTTGCTTGCCCTTAATGGTAATAACATTGCAATATTCAAAATCCATAGGTTCAACCATATGAATGACATTGTCATCATTGGAATAGGTATAGATAGTTGACTTTGTTGTAGGGTTTGGGCTTCGAAGTCTCTCCCCTTCCATAAGCTGGGAAAGGCTCTTTGAATGCCTTGTGGTCTAAGTTTTTGTTATGTCCATCTACCACAAGATCACCAACATCAATCATGTCTTGGACTTTATGGCAGAAGTTTATACAGTTGATAGTTTTGTGTCAGAATGAGGTCTCATTCCACCATGGTGGACGTGGATGTGGATCATAGGGACAAGGGTTGTCCATTGGTGAAATAAGCTTGTGTTGTAGCAATGTTTTGTAAACCACATCCAAAGGTTCCCCCAAGGGTGTATATTCTTGCTTGGGGTGTGTTGCCCATGAGTTTCTCGATTTGTTTCCGAATGCTTTGTTGTCAGGAGGAGGTTTCTTAGCATTTTTGGCCGCTTTAAGACCATCTATAAGATTAAATGCAGCCTTAACAGTTTTGGGTGTGACATTGTCAACAACTCCATCATGTACAATTTCTCAGTTCTTGTTGATGTATTTGGTTTTATCCCTGTTGGAAGTGGAACCTTGTTTTGTGTCTCTTTGAAGAGTGAGTTCACCTTTCTTGACCATAAATTCCTCAATACGGATAGCTTGTGTAATCATGTCTTCAAAGGTACATGGACCTTGAAGTTGGACTCTGTATCCAAAATCAGGTAAGGGATTATCAGTGAAAATGTCAAGCTTCTCTATTTCTAGAATTTTATGAGAATACTTAGTGTATAGTTGTCTCCACCGTTGGAGGAATGTGAGAAAAGGCTCACCAACCTTCTGTTTAAGGTTGCATAGATCTCGAATGTTGATAGGGTGTTGAGTGTTATGAGAATATTTCTAAACAAAGAGATTGGCAATTTCATCAAACATCTTGATACCAGGAGGTAAATGTGAGAACCACTCCAAAGCCTGACCACCTAGGCTTCTAGGGAATAAACACATGAGGTATGTGTGATCATGCATAAACTCCATGGACAAAGCACCAAACTCCCACAAGTGATCTTGGGGATCAGTAGTACCAAAGTAGTTGTCATATTTGGGTAGCTCTACACCTTGTGGGAAAGGTGACATGTTTATGTTCCTATCAAATGGAAATGGACAAAGAGCATCCAATGTATATGTCTTTATAGGTTTCTCTTTCTCATGCATCATCTGAGCCAATTGGTCTTGCATCATTTTTAGTTATTTTTCGAGCTTAGAAGTCTTAGTTTCTTCCTTAGGTGTGATAATGGTTTCCACATTGAAATGAGAGGGCAGTTTAGCTCCCTCTTGGGTAAGTTTGAGAAAGTATTTTTCTTTCTCTTCATTGAGTAGGATTTAGATGACCTTTTGGAAGTTTTTGTCTCTTCGACATTTTGCTATGTCTTTAGGGAGTATTTCCACCTCTTCTTGTTCCTCATTGGTGTTATGATCTTTCTCTTTCTCTTTTTCGTGCATTGGTGTTTCTTGATGTCTACTATGACTACCATGTTAAGGTTCATGATTAGACATTATAGGAATGCGTTCTATTTCAGTGTGTTGTGTTTCAAAAGGCTCTTTGAAAAAGGAATCCAACATTGTGTTTGGTAATGTAGGACCTCTATTTGTCTTAGTATCCTCTTGGTACAAAGGATTCCTAGTTTGTTGCAGGTTTATGGAAAATGTTTGTTGAGCTCGAGGTGACCTGGAAGGTGAGGGGGATTGTGAAGATGCCTCACTAGCTGAACTAGGTACAGATTGTGTAGCGAAAGGTAAGCAACCTCTACCACAATTATGACCCCTGGCATGACCACGCCTAAGTTTATAAGGATAAAACATGTTGTTGCTTCTGGTTGCAACAGTCATAGACAAGGAGAAAAAGCTAGAACTTGGACAAGGACCACACTAAGACCGAGTCTCAAAAAGGATGAGATAATAACAGGAATGTTGTCCACCTGGGAACAAATGGTCTGATTTAAAGGCTAGAATAGCTAGAGATTATGACCAACGTGACACAAGGTATGAAAAAGATTAAGAAATGAAGACCAAAGGTAACTTAAGAGACGAGACTAGTCAAAGTTCAAGACACAAGTCTTGAGCTAAGCAAAGTGTCACTGTTTCAGGACTGTTTACAGATAGAAGGTAGATTTCAATCATTTTGAGTAAGCAAGCAGATAAACAATCACATAGAACAACAAGCAGGTGATATCAAGCACGTTTGAAAACAATGAGCAAGGGAAAAAGCAACCTTGCGCATGAACAATCAAGTGATTTAGTTTGTACTAATCGCTAAGAGAGCTAATTGTATATGTTTTCAAAGAGTTTAGCAATCATTGCACACATTCCTAGAAAATGAAAAAGTTTGGCCTCTCTAAGGTTTTTAGTAATGGTTTGACTCTGCAACTTATATGACTCATAGGGGTGACCTCCAATCCCAGTGCACTGAGGTTTTGACACAGTCCAAGAACTTAATCTTCAAGAGCTGCTGGGGAGATCTGACAACCCACAATGAACCACACCTATGGAGATTTCTTCCACGAGGACATTTATATAGAAGTTGTCACTACCATGGTGAAAATGGCTATTACCGCTTGAGGTTTTGTCAACGCATTTTTCCCTGTAGAGGGATTGTCTACTATGGTTAACCCTCTCTAAAGGTGACCGACTCACAATAGTGTACCACAAGGGGACTTAGCTTCCAAATCCAAGGTTTTGACACCTTTTCACTTTTAGCCCAATCAAAGCAGATAGATTAATTTGACACGCTAAACTAAGAGTATCTCTTAAAGATCTATGATATCAACTCCCAATGATCTATCAACCTCTCCGAAGAAAGGATGCCTCAATCAATAAGTTGAAGATTCATCTATCTGTGAGATGCTCAAAGTATCCTCCCCACCTAAAAGGAATCTATCGTAGAGAGGATTTTCACTAGGAACCCACTCTCTCAAGATCCACAAATAGTTTTCATGAGGCCTAATTACTATGTGTGTACAGATGTTAATTCTTGAAAGAAAATATATCCAAAAGCAACCAAAGAGCACAAGGTGGTACACTTAACACTTTAACTAATGTGATGTGAGTCCAAAGATGTGGAACATTTGACCCCTCACACAAGCCAAAATGAGTCCACAACTCAGAAACTAGTGAGTTCTAAAAAGCACAAAAGTGTTGCCTAGTGGAACATTTAACGCTTCTGTCCTGTAGACCCCTCCCCATTTAACGTGGTGCTGAGCTTGCAACCATAGGGTGGAACGAGGGGCTGACAAATTAGTGAGTCCAATAACCCAAGATAGCTAATTAGATCTATCACAAGTAACTAAGCCTGCTAAATGGAAACTAATGGAGATCACAACCTAGTATCAAATTATGCATGTGTTGTAAAATAAGAACATGAAAGGAAATACACACACAAGATTGACACAAAAAATGTTCATTTTAGCTCCAAATTAAGTGTTATCAGTAAAAAAAAATTACCTGGTAATCCTCGCAACGTGTCTTTTCTTTGTTGTACCTTTCGTTTACACTTGATCGCTCGCTCGCAACGAACAAAGCAACAAACTCATGAATGCAATATATGTCAACTCATGCAAAATCAAGGTTAGATCTGCAAATATAATTTTTAAGAGTGATGATAATCAGCAAGTAACCCAAATGAAAGCCCACATTATACATTGATTCATTGTAAAAATGAAATGCAAACTATTCATTCAATGCCTTTTTTTTTTCAATTGATTTTTGACTTAGTCATAAAGATAGGATCTACATGATATGAATTTAGATCCAAAACTAAAAATACAGAAAAGTAACCCATATAAAAAATTAGAGAGCTTTCCAAAAATGCAAACTTTTTGAAAAGATCTTTTAATTTGTGCCCTAGGGAGTTGTTTTGTCAAAACAGACCAGTTTTTGCAAATCGAATTATTGACCAATAATATGACCTCTAAAATTGAAACACAAAGAACCAACTCTACTTAAAATCCCAAGAGCTTTCCAAAACTATAAATTTTTCTAAAAAATGTGCTGATTTATGCTTGAAAATGTTTTTTTATGAAAAATGAAGAAAATATCATAAAAGCTCGAAACCATTTTGGAAAAGTCTGAAAATTGGACCAAAGCTTCTTGAATATATCACCGCCCTGCACAAAATGTTTCAAATCAAAATACACATCCGTTTGAAAGATATGAGAAAATATTTCAAATCTAGGGTTTCTTTGAGTCTACAAATAGATCTGCACAAAAACCAGCAAGCAAAGGTGGGGTGCCCCACGGTGGGCGCCAAAAATGTATGCCTAAAATGTGAGCACACTTCTATGAATCATTATATTCAAGATTACTCAAGAATGAGGTCTCAAATGGTGACTCACAGCTCTCTAGTCATGGAGTGCAAGGGTTTTGCAATGGAGGCCCTTAGTTTGACCTAGTTCATGCCCATGCAAGTACACCATGAAATGAGAGATTCAAAGATCCAAAATGCATGCAAATGGAGATGAAAACTAATCTATATGATAACAATGCAAGAACAATGAAAAATCTAATCTATGAAAGCAAGATCTAATCTTATGAAAGCAAATATGACTCTAAACTAACATGCAAATGCAATGATAAAAGCCCATGATGAAAGCCATGGGTGCAAGAGAGAATGAGACAAGAAGATAGAAGTTCTCCACTAAAAGCTTTAGCATTCAAAAACTCCTTCTTCAAAAATTGCTCTCCAAACCTGCAACATTAACATCATCCATGTCTAAAATGAGGAGAGGGCTCTCCCTTATAAAGGAAATTATGGAGGTGAGAGGCTTCTCACGACCAATATGGGATAATAGAGTTTGATTCATGTGAGAGAAAATTCCATCAATGAGAAAAGAGGAGTGGTTGAGAAGAAAGTGAAAATATAAGTCCCACTTAGAAATATGTGCATTTAAGTGTAGAAATTAAATAAAAAAAATTAATTTTTTTCCCTTTCATCAACAAGAGATATTTAAGTGGGATTTTTATTTAATTAAAAGGGAGCAAGTTCTTTTAATTAAATAGGAGATATTTAATTAAATTAAAAGAGGGGTTTTTCTCTTAATTAATTAAATGCAGATCAATTGTTTAATTAAAAGAGAGGTTTCCTTTTAATTAAATGGGGACTTATTTTATTTAATTAAAAGAGGAGATTTTCTTTTAATTAAATAAGACTTAGGATAAAATGATTTTAGAAATAAAATAATCGAATTTGATCAAGGAAATTGATTTGAATTGATTTAATAAAATATTGCAAACCATTGATTGAAGAAATTTGATAAATTGATAAATTGAATAATGGGGGCCCATAGTCTAGGCAACCATTTTAGGGTGTATACAAACCTCATACTATTTTTCAAACTTACATAATAGAGATTAAGTATGGTAGAAAAAAAAACACCTTTCCTATTGTCATTCATTTATTATATTAAACCAAACCTTAGTATGTGATTGGAGGCAATACTTGACTAAGAAATGAGATCATTGGTAGGATATTGAGATTGGGAATAAGTTATTATATAGTCTAGAAACTTATTTGGTATTCTCCTTTTAATTTCTCCAATGTTTGGTCTCATAGATTTTGGCTTATGTTCATGCCTAAGCATAAAGTGTGTTTCTCTAGAACTTGATAAAAAAAATTGTTTCATTTCATATGACTGTTATCTATAATTAAAATTGTGTTTGATTTCTACTCTTCTTTGAACCTCTGTTCACATCTAGATTTCCATTAAAATAAGAAGATATCCTTGTCCATTTTGATAAGCAACAACACAAGAAAAATAGGAATAGGTGGCAATAATCAAATTTGGCTGTTACACTTTCCAGCATGTCTTTAGCATCTTAGACATATATGGCTGAATTAAAGTAATGCAATGATATAAATATGGAACAAAGGAACCATCACTTGCATCATCAAAGACTCATCCTTTTCCTTAAATTCATTAAGTTGGTCAAATTACTAAGCAATTAAAGGGTTAAATGTCTGGTAGATTCTACTTTGTTGGAAATGCAAGGTAGGCAAGGGGGGTGAATTAGAAACCAATAAAAAATCAACTTATTTCACCAATTAATCCTTCATAAAATATTTTGATCTAATTGCATGCACGAAAGAATGAAAGGAATAAACATTGTTAACACTTTAACACAAGATATGGTAACCCAAAAACCTTCCAAATAGAAAGTAAAACTAGGGTGGGGATGATACACACAAGCTTTAGTAGTGCAGTATAAAGTTGGCTTGTTAAGTCTTACAATTGATCACCTTTCATGATCTACTCCATTAGGAGCAATGAGGACTACTAGGTCCACCTTGTGAAAGGATTTAAAAAACATTCAATGAAGTATGCACTGAGTAAAGATATTTTTCAAAGATTATTAAGTCTACCTAGTTAAAGGATTTAACTAATGTACTGGTTAGGATGAACCAGTTCTTGATCTTTGATCTTTAATTCTGATTAGTAAGTTGAGATTTCTTTAAAATTTCATGATCACCTTGCTGTAATAGATAAATCTTTGTTGTCCCTTATACTACCTGTACCCTTTATAATTAACACTTCTTCTCTCTATATTCAATTCATACTTTCTTCTGTATTTGGATATGATATAATACATTACATATATACCAATCCAAATTACACTTCATCAAAGTCAGCTACAACATAGGTTTCCATCAAGATCACAAAGTCGGCTCAACTACTGGCACTTTGGTTCTAAAGATGAACTCGATGAGGTTTTCATAATCAAAAACCATTGTCAATATTTGGAATTATCATGCACTTGGTAGATGTAGAAACTCAATCATACTAATGACTTCCAAGTAGCTTGAACTCAATTAGCACTTGTGTGACATAGTGAGCATTGCAAAACTTAGCATATAAACTAAATCACTTGGTTGATGCTCCATGGCTTGGTCAACACTAAAATTGTGAGATCAGTATAAAATAAATCATTTGGTTGACACTTCTTAGCTTGGTCAACACTATATTTACATCACTAATATTGCAAGCTTGGTAGATATCAGAGAACATGGTTGACACTGTGCAACTCAATTAACACTATAAAGCTCGATTAGCACTATCACTGATAAACTCAGTAAATAATGCTCGACATAAATTGTTTAATAGTTATGGAACTCAATAGTAACTATAGAGCTCAGTTAGTACTAAAAACTACAAGATAAGTTGAGTAGTAGCTTAATGAATTAACTAACTACAAGATAAGCTTAATAGCATCTTAACAAATTAACTACGTGTGAATCAAAAATAAAAAAACTTTGGCCTTAGTGTTAAAAATCTCCCCCTTTGGCATTCATGACAAAAACACTAATCAATTCAAAACTAAATACTCAATTTTTTTAGGTCAAAATATTATTTTTATCTCCATCTAGTGTCTTCAACTTAGTAACATACTTTGTTTCTGAGATTTTTCAAAATTGCTTTTGTAAAAGATATTTTTTGATTATCCATACATGCATTTTTATAATGCTATGCTGCTCCCCCATATATATGCATCATATTATATTTCTCCTTAGTTCTCTTCATATATACATGCATCTTATGTTGCTCACCCTTTTGTAAAGAAAAAGGCTAAAAAAAGTATAATTGTTCATCTTCAATGACATAAAATAGGTATTATTATTTACAATTTGAAAATGAAGTAAAATAATGATATGTGTAGAAATGGATGAAGTTTAGGATTGTAATTTTTAATAATTATTTGGAACAAGAATTGATATATTTTCCTAATTTTTAAAGACAACTTTCTAGTTGTTGAAAAATGTTGAAAATTAGGGATCTAGTTCCCACCAAAAAGTTATATGGAACTAAACTCATTTCTCTTTGATCTCAACTTACATTATAGATAACATATATAGCTAAAACAATCAAAAATAAAAATTGTCTTTAGACCTATATAAATTTCAACTCACCTAAAGTTGACAGTTTTCATCTCCCACCACATTTTTAAAAAAAAAATTATCCTGACCAAAAGAAAAATTATGTTTTCTATAAGAGGACTCTCTCCTCTAGAACATCATATGATTTTTAATTTTTTTGATATGATATAATATATTTTCTCTCTCTTAAAATTGACATCTTCTCAAGTGTTTAAATATGTACTTGTAGTTTTTTTAATTACAATATACTATATCTAATTAAAATAATATAATATCTATATGAGAATATTGGTGACTTTGAGTTCTATAAAATGATGTTTATATGTTATTAAAATATATCATAAAAAATAGTAAGAGTTGTTAAAATGTCAATTTTTTGAAAAAAGTTTGTTTCTTTAGTAATTGGATACAAACTAGTATAGAACATGCATTTAATAGTTATTTCCAATTGGAAAAGTGTGAGACCATATATAACTTTGCTAGAATAAATTTATCAAGATCATATGTTTGAACAAAATTGATTTTAAGATTAAAATACTCAAATTTAGTCATTTTGATAAGTCAGCTTGAAAGGTGATACAACTTTGTACTTTTACCCATTATACTTCTCCCCCTTTTTGACATAAATAGCAAAGGTGTATGCTACATGGTAATGCCAAAATGTGATAAGAAGCCATAATGTACCATCAAAATCGATGCCATTGTCTTGTCCAAATTTTCCTGTAATACCTTGCTTGCATGACATGCAATTTGTACTTCTACTAATAACTCCATCATGTGATCATCTGTGGAGAAGTTATTATCATGGTTGAGAGCTTTGGCATGTGTAATGTGTTTCTGCAATGCATCCATGTTTAGAAGAATCATGTCTTGGATGTCTACAAGTGTGGCCCTGATCCCGTCTTCTTCCCTTAATAATTTTTCTTGTAGATTTGTTAGATATCTGATCTTTTAATAGTGAGTAGAACTATAGCTTGGGTCAAGTGATAACTAGTGTGCACTTGCCTTCAAGTCTTCATCTATCTTAGATAAATTTTCTTTGATTCCTTAGGTGAAGATAGATGTATCACACAACTTACCAAATAATGAAGTTCTATTATTTGCAAATGTTTCTAATGAACTAAGAACAATAAAAAATTCTACTTAGTTGATTGCAATTTTCTATGCTACTTGTTCCAATACATTGTTCTTAAATTTTCTCTTTGCTCTTTATAGAAACATATCGTGTCCATTCAAATCTTCATTGAATTTCTTGGAAACTTCTACCAACTGATCCAAAATAGGTTGTGTACTATCAAACTCAATACTTAGTGCATCTACAAGTACACTCTTTACATCTTTAAGCACTTGGATTTCCTTGATCTTCTCTTCTCTAAGATTCTGTTGCTTAGCTCCCTTTTGCAATAGTTCACCCATGATGTTCATTTGATTAGGATTCAAAGTAGAGATATCCCAATTCAAGATAACTATATCCTCATCTAGATCAATATCTTCTTCTATACCTTTATCCTTAACTAAAACTTTAGTACTCAATTGAGACTTGTTCTCAACTATCTTTGTAATAGCTGAATTTGAAATAGAAACAATAGTATAAATTGAGGGGCTAGCAAAAAAATTAGATATTACACTAATAGTAGAAATACCTTGTTTCTCTATTGTCAAATTTGATGATGATGGAAGCACTGGTTTCTCAATTGATGAAGTGTTGATCACTTTAGTCAATGTAGTACTTAGGTGAACATGTGCAAAAATTGGTTGGGTGGATGGTGTTGTAGTGGTTGCAACAACTGACTCGGTGGAACCTTTCTTTAAGCTTGATGATATTAGATCTTTGCTCAGAGAGTGGGGAAATGAGGCCATTATGGCCATTGCTATCTTCTCTAGGTTAGTTTCCTTAATACTCTGAATCTCAGGTAGATTCTCCTCAGTAGCTTCCTATTCTTCCTCCTCATTATCTAGATTTACATCTTCTTCATTATTATGATCATCTTGCTTGACATCTTCATCATCTTTGTCACTAACATGAATGATGAAGTCACTCAGTTGATGTAGGTTGTAAATGTTTTTCCATGTGGTAGTAGTAGATTTTACCATAGATTCTATGTTTTTCATTAGCACAAGACATGTGTTGAACTTGAGAGTGAACTTTTCTTAATTCTTCTTCAAAGATTCTTTCACCTCTTTTTCACTGAGTCTCAACATGAGTTACCTTAGAGTCTATTCAAATATGTCATTTGTTGTCTTCCTTGCATTCTCCATTTGGGTTTGTGGTTTAGAAGAACTGAAATAAATGATCATGAAATGTAATGCAAAGACTAATTTTTAATTCTTGTGAATCCTTAGGATTGTTTAAGAATATTGGGTATTTCATTGGACCCATTTGTGAGACCTAGTTCCAAGATTAGCATACTATAAGCCCTTGATCAACTATTGTCAAAGGTGTAAAATAGCCAAAAATCTTAGGAAATAAATATTTTTTCATGTATCAACATGTTTTTCTCCATATTGGATCAGTTAGAAACCAATTTGGTTAACTTGGACAAAAAAACACTAAAATTGCAAGTTGCTAATAGTTGTCAAGCAACTTTTTGCTAAATATTGTAAATTGAACCCAAAGGGTTATATATGATTCAAATAGTTTTTATAGCAATTGGGAAGGCCTACATTATCCCTTTTAGGTGGGTGGTAGGCATAGATATGTAATTTTTCCTTCAAATCAATAAAAATATGAAATTTTCCTATAAAATTCATTGTTGAAACATGTTGTACATATGCCATTTGACATATAAGTATGAATATCTAATATGGTTGAAAATATTGGTGAATATTTTTCTTTTTTGAACTTGAAATGAGGTTCTAATTCACTCTATAACTTAGGATATTCCCATTTTACTAATTGTTGCCCCCATTTTGTGTCATTACCTAGGGTATCATTTATTTTCTCTCATATCTTGAGATTCCACAATGGGAATTTAATGGTTGTGGGTGGAATCCAAGTTAGGATAAATTATTTTATGTTCCTTTTAGTATTAGGTCAAAATAAGCAGGTTGGAGAGAGAGACTTGATGCCCTAGGCATGCATGATCCATGTGCATGCTGGAAATTTGTAGCAACATCTCCCATAACTTGCTATAGATAAGGTTTAAAGGCTTTAAAATTGGTGTGTGATCATCTTACATGATCCCCCTAATGTTACAATTTTTGGATTGAATTTGTGCTCAAGGGAAGGGATACTTCCTTTGTTAATGTGAGCCTCATTACCTACATTCCTAAGTGAGCCTTTAAAAACTTAGTTACTCCATATGTCTCTTGACATCCCAAGGTTTTAGTATGTTGTATAAACCCCAAAACAATATCCAAATCAGTTATTCTTTTCTTTGAGTTGTGAGGAGATGTTTGTGATTTTCCATGTTCAAGGCTACAATCATAGTCTTGAGTTTGTGAAGCAACTAGCCAATGAAAGTTCCATAGTTTGAATCTAATGTCGGATTTATGATATTTTGGACCTAAATAGACCCTTTCCATGCTTGGAAGTCACCCATAGTTCTTATTTGTGTTTGGTGGGTTTTGTGTCAAATAAGCCTTGTAATGCCCTTTAGAGCAACTAGCGATTAGTTGTCTTTGTGATAGGTTTTCCTTGTGATTCAGGATTCCTATGGGTGGTTGAGTTGTGATAACCACTACCATCTTATCAAGCACTTGCAATAGGTTTTTTGGGGATGGTTGGCTTAACAAAAACACTCATTGCTCCTTAACCTTCAGTGAAGAGGATTCTAGGAACCTTATTCATTCCCACTACTTGGTTCCATTGCATCAAAGTGGTATTAGAGCCATGTCTCTTACTAAAGAGGAAGAAATACCTTTATTGGTAGAAAATGCAAAACTTGCAAAGATAGCGAGAGAGTAAATGACAACCAATGTTGCATGTGCAAGATGCTTGGAAGACCTTGAAGCCAAGTTTGATGAGGAGCAATCTAAGAATGAAAGGGAAGATGAGGTAGTAGCCCTTGATCTTGTTGAAGAGGTCCCTACAGATCAGATACCACTCCTAAATTCTCTCAAATACATGGAGAAAAGAACCATGGAGGGGAAGTTGGACTAACCAACTTTCAATGGGAAGATTTATGTTGATGTGGCCTTAGATTGGATAGAGGCCCTAACTAATTTCTTTGAGTGTGAGGACATTCTAGAGAAGAAGAGGGTAAAGATGGAAAAGTCTAAGTTGAAGGGAGTAGCCCTAACTTGGTGAAACATCATCCAAACAAAGAGTGCATAGAAAGGAAGAAGCATAATCCCTTCTTGGGATAGGATGGTGACACTATAAGAGAAACCTATGTGCCAGAAGACTATGGTGTACAACTCTATAGAAGAAAACAAAGTCTTAAACAAAAATACATGGATGTTAGTAGCTATACTAAAAAGTTTCTTAAATTGTGTATGAAAAAAAATACTATGGAATATGAAGAGGAGAAACTTGCTTGATACACAAATGAATTGAAAGATTCAAGAAGAGTTGAGTTTTCATATCCCTTCATCAATAAATAAATGCTATCAATTGGAAATAAAAGTGGAAGAGAAATGGAAAAGAAAACAAGAAAAAAACAAAGGAAAAGGAAATGACAAAAAATCCTTCAAAGAAAAAGGTAACTCGTGGAACAAGGGGTAGTATAGTAGTACCAAGAATACTAATCAAAATACAAAACACAAGGATTAGATTGAATCAAATTCCAAAGGGAACTATAGAGGAGGCAACACCTTTAATAGAGGTAGAGGTAGTAGAGGTAATGGACCTCTCAAATGCTATAATTGTGACCAATTGGAACATCATGTAGGCAAGAGTCATGCAAAAAGAAACAATAACAAAGGTGAAGGAAGAAAACAATTAGTCTAGGAGGACACATCAAAACTTGAGGCTAAAGAAGGAACAACCCTTATGATGAGGTAGACTTTCTTATAGGTTCCACATACTCAAGAGCCAACCCAAAAAAAGAAGCTATTTAAAAGAAAGGGTTAAGTGCCAAGGAAATGTATGCAATTTTCTTATAGATTTTGGTTCTATAGAGAATTTGGTTTCTAAAGAGATGTTGCTGAAGTTAGGATTAAAGAAAACACCACATCCTTTCCCTTATAGTGTTTCATGGCTTACTAAAGAGCAAAAAACACTAGTTACTGAGCAATCTATTGTAGAATTTTCTCTTGGGGACTATAAAGAAAAAGTCTTATGTGACATTATTTACATGGATTCTTGCCATCTCCTTTTTGGTAGACCATGGAAGAATGATGTGGATGCATACACACACCATTATCAAAGATGGAAAACCCTTCACTTTGAAGCCATTGTTGGATAAAAAATTACAAAAGGAAACCAAAGGAGTTGTGATAGAGGAAAAGGAAATGATTAAAATAGTTGAAGAATTAGAAGAGGGAGGTTTCGTACTGATCATGAAGCCTAAGGATGGTGAAAAATTTGGTAAAATATCTATTCCAGCATAAGTTAAAATGTTGCTAGGAAAATATAGTGATGTCATGGCAAGTGACATGTCATCTTCCCTACCTCACCTTAGAGATATCACACAATATATTGATCTAATAACTAGTTCTTCTTTACCAAATAAGGAACCATACAAAATGGCTACAAGCCAAAATTTAGATATTGAAAAAAAAATCAAGGAAATTCTTGCTAAAGGTCAAATTTAGAAACATTTGAACCCTTGTGAAGTATGCTTAGTCCTTGCACCTAAAAATGATGACATGTGGAGGTTATGCATTGATAGTAGAGCCATAAAAAAAGAACTATTAGTTATAGATTTCATATGACAAGGATTGGAGATTTTCTTGATCAACTTGGAAATGCTTCCTATTTCTCTAAAATAGATTTAAAATCAGGATATCACCAAATAAGGATTAGACCTAGAGATGAATGAAAGAGAACATTTAATACAATAGAAGGGATATTATAATGGGTTGTAATGCCCTTTGGGCTAAGTAATTCTCCAAGTATATTCATTAGACTCATGAATGAAATATTTATTGATTTTATTGGTAAATTTGTTCTTGTTTATCTTGATGACATTTTTATTTTTAGCAATAGTAGGGAAGAACACTTAATAAGTTTGGAGGAAGCCTTCAGAGGACTTCATGATCACAAAAAGATTATCAAATTGGAGAAGTTCACATTCATACAGGAGGAACTTAACCTTTTTGGGATTTTTCATGTCCAAAGGGACCCTAAAGATGGACCCAAGCAAACTACAAGCCATTATCAATTGGCCATCCCCTAAAAATCAAGGTGATGTAAAGAGTTTCCATGGGTTGGCTACATTTTATAGGAAATTCATAAAGAATTTTAGTCATATGGAGGTAAGATGACTAAATTCTATTTGACTAATGAGGCCAATAATTCTTTTGAGTATTTGAAGAATAGAGTGGCTCAATATCCTATTCTAACCTTGCATGATGTTAGGAGTTTTTCACTATTGAAAGAAATTCTAGTAATCTATTCATTGGTGTTGTTCTAAGTCAAGAAGGGAAACCTATTACTTTCTTCTCAAAAAAATTAAATGATGCTAAGAAGAGATACTCAACATATGATCTTGAATTGTATGTTGTTGTGCAGGCTGTCAAAAAGTGGAGGCATTATCTTTTGCCAAAGGAGTTTTTTGTTTGTACTAACAATCATGCCCTTAGTTTCTTGAATTCTTAGGAAAAGTTAAGTGTGAACCATATAAAATGGATTTAGCAGCTACAAGCACACACATTCACATTGAGACAAATGAAAGGTTATCCAAACAAAGTGGTTGATGCCCTTAGTAGAAAGATTGTCCTAATTGAAGAAATCCAATTATAGAACATTGGGATTGATTCCCTCAAGAATATTTATGAAGGAGATCTAGATTTTGTAGAAGCATTCAAGCTTTGTATTAAATTAATAGGAAATTTATCATACTGATTTTTTTGAATATATCATTCAAAATGATCATTTATTCAAAGGTTCTCAACTTTTCATATCAAGAGCTCTATGAGGCTAAACATTATAAAAGAGAAACATTGTGGTAGCATGGGTGGTCACTTTGGCATTGATAAAATATTTGAATAGATCAAGAAGAGTTTCTATTTTTCTAAAATTTCTAATGAAACTAAGAAATTTTTGGAAGGTTGGACTATATGTCAGCAAGCTAAGGGTGTATCCACAAATCATGGATTATATTAGCACTTGCCAATACCTACTAGGCCTTGGGAGTCAATCTCTAGATTTTATAATGTGGCTTCCTAGAAGAAAACAAGGATTTGATAGTGTGTTTGTTGTAGTAGACATGTTAAGCAAAATGGTGCACTTTGTGCCATGCAAAATACCAATGACGCCTCACACATTGCTCACCTTTTCTTCAAAGAAATTGTAAGAACTCATGGCTTATCAAAAATAATTGTTTTAATCAAGGATGTAAAGTTCTAAAGACATTTTGGCATATATTTCACAAGAAATTGGGAAAATATTTAATATATAGCTCTGCTTATCACCCACAAACTGATGGCTAGTTAGAAGTGGTGAATAGATCACTTTGAAACCTTCTTAAGTGTCTCACTAAGTAGTATAATTAGATCTAGGATGTTATACTCCCTCATGTAAAGTTTTGTTTCAATGATTCCTTGAATAGGTCTACTGGCAAGACACCTTTACAAATAGTATATGGGTTATATCATAGAGTCCCATTGGATCTAATAGACCTACTATCAGTACTTCCACTTACCCAATTTTGACATCATCATTTCCTCAATCTTTTTTTTTCTCATTATATTCATGGTTTCATAGCTGAGATATTTGAAGTTTCCATTCCAATTCCTCCTATTTCATTCAATTCTTTTTGAAATGTAGGTGGAAGTTTTTTGAAAATAATTTCCTCGACATCCTCCTCACCTAACTTAAATTTCTTCCTAGATTTTGGTGCTCTTCTTGTGAATATAATAGTGGATGACTTATTAAGTCTGGTTATGATAACCTTACCTTTCATCCTTACAGGCTCTTCTTCCTCAAATTTTGTTTCTTGTACTTTATCTTCTTCCACATCATCTCCTTTTCCCTCTGTTAGTAGGAGAATAGAACTTTATTGCCTTAGTATTTCTATCCTCTTCTCTTCTTTGTTAAGTTCTTGAGAAAGCTTAATTTCAAGTTCTATCCTCACATTGGGTTCTTTATAAGTACCAAAAATATGTGGTTCTAGGATCAATAGGTTCATTTAGTAGCACCTTAATGATATCTTTGGTGTCATCAATGTTAACCTTGTAGTTTAGAGGCTTAACTCACATCGCTCTAGGTTTGACTTCTTGAATGTACAGTTTGTCACAGTCTACCATGAAACAAATATAATCCTTGTAGTCTTCTATAAGTTTATTTGGCATTCTATATCTGCTATTCATCTTTTCCATTAATGAATTAAAATAGTTATCCATGATACTAACAAAGTTTTCACCCATCTTTGCTATATACTCATTAATCTGATATGAAACTAGTACATCTATTCTCCATATGATTGAACCTTTAGAAGAGAATATTTTTTGCACACAAAATAATAAACAAGTTAGGAGTGATCCATACTTACACAAATTGTTTTTTGATGTTCTAATGCTCTCCATGTTCCTATTGAACTAATTCAACATTAACTCAGCATGGTCAAAGGTCATGTTGTTCTTCACTACCTCGAGAGTCAAATTAACTACCTCACATGACACATTGTTGAGACAACTAGAGATGTACATTTTATGAGAGGTCACATTAATTCAAAATTTTAGTTCCATGTTAATTAAATTTTTTATCTTTATTCATTTCCCATCTAACTTGGCAAGAGTCTTCTTTTCTAGTTCTACCCAACTTAGGGTTTTGGTAGTCTTGGCTTTGTTCAACATTGGGAGTCCTATGATTCTATGAATCATTTTATTTTTGATTTGAATAGGCTGATCCAACCATAACTACCCATTGTGTACATAGATAAGGATAAACCTTATGCATTTTATTTGAAAGTTTTGAGGCATATGAAAAATGTGTGTTAAAGACTTGGTCTCCAAATGATGATGCTCAAGTTTCAACACACCATTTACACATAACTTCTCCAAATTATGTGGTGCAAAAGAAATGTGTAGAAGATGGCTAAGAGAGAGTTTTTCAATGAAGGATTAGTCTGAGAAGAACAAAGACACATAGTGTAAAGTTAGAGAAGATAGATATGATTGGGAGGATCAAGAAATAACAAGTAAAGAGTAGATTTGACATCAAGAAATAAGGTGCTACCTGAAGGATCAGATGTTCAATCATTCTAGTAGGTGATACAAGGTAAATCTCTTAACATATTAGTTTTAACAAGCTTTCATAAATCTCTTAACTGAGTGCATTCTTTATTGTGAGTTTAAATCCATTAACAAGGTGAGACCTAATAATCTTTGTAAGCTTTAATAGGGTAGACCTTTAATAGTGTAGAACATAGTTTATAATCAAAACATTGTAGCTATAATAGGCCACACTTTACAACTATAGTAGTAAATATTTGTGGGTGTCATCCGCACCCCAACTTGACCTTCTCCTTGGAGGGTTTCTAGGTAACCAAAATCTTATGTGTTATGTTTTGATTTATTTCATGCTTTGGATGTGATGAATTGTTATATATTTTAGTTTACATGTTAATTTATGAGATGGATGTACAGTGAAAAGTTTTAGAGGTAAACAATTTAAGTGTTAATTCACAAACCACACCCCCCGCCCTCCCTTAGATGTTACTTTCCCATTGATGATTACAACAATTGGTATCAGAGCTTTGTTCTCAAGAAAAGAAAGTTTAAAAAATTTGGAGGTAAGAACTTGAAGATGGAAGTCTACAAATTAAGGAAGACTATTGAGAACTAGAAGATTGAAATAAAGCTTTCTCTACATCAACTCAAGGAGGAAAGAGATTAACTAGATTAGTTATTGAAGAAAAGAAAGGAATTATCCATTAAACAAAATGACACTCAATATCAAGAAGAAGATACTACTATATTGTTTAAGGACAAAAACTCAAATGAATTTGATGTAGCTATTATAGATCTAATGGAAACAAACAGTGCCCTAAATGGAGGAGTCATGAATCTAAAGAGGGAATAAGAAACCCAGTCAATATTTTTTATGTGAGACAACTAAACTAAAAAGGAAAGATAAAGAAGATAGAGTCATGATTGAAGAAGAGAAAATACTACTAGCTAATAAACTTGAGGAGAAATCATCAGATGTGCAAAATTGATCATGCATTCAATTGAATCTAATGAATTGACTAATGATTGCAAATCAAGATTTGAATAGGAAAGACATTGAGATTATAATTTTGGAAACATAGAATAGACTACTATAGAATGAATTCAAGATAGAAAAAGGAAAATCTTAACAAATTTAGTGAAGCCATAAAGTATTTTGCAAAACTGATGGAAGCACCATGGTCAAACAATGACATTACTAGATTGTGATATTTTATTATTGAGAAAGGAGAATTGCATAGAAGTGGTGAACAAAGGAAATAAAAGGGAAATGTCAACAAATCCACTTGTCATCACTATCAAAAATTGGGTCACACAAAAAATATCTATAGGAGCAACATTGGATATCAAAACCCTAAGAAGAAATTCAAGGGACACTGCCATAACTACTAGATGTATGGACATCAAGCACATGAATGCAAGACCAAGACCATCAATACTTAGAGATTTGAAGGATACTATTACAACTGTCAGAAGTATGAAGACAAGGGATATGAATACAAATCTATGTTGACCTATAAGTAAGATTGACAAATGAGTGTTAACACACTTAATCATCTTCACTATACATGCTAAGTATACAATGGAAGCCGAGCTAGAATTTCTTTATGTTCCGAGTCATAGATAGTGCTGAGAAAACTACAGTTGCTACCAAGCACAACACATTACAATTGATGTTGCGTGACTCAAGATCCAATAGGAGCTGAGAAAAGTAGGAATTCCATAGGTGTTGAGTAACATAGCAATCCTATATGAGTTGAGTAATTTAGGAATCAGTAGAAGCCGAGCAATGTAGAAAACTAATAGGTGCCAAGTAATGTAGAAACTACAGTAGATGCTGAGCAATCCAAAATAGATGGTATCGAGCATTAGTATTACTTCATGTGCCGAGCAATGCGGGATCATCATAATTTTTTTTACAATCGCAAGCCAAGATGAAAAAAAATTATGCATGACTCATTGACATGATAAAAGGATAAAATAAAATCCTCATGATCGTCTATGCAATCCTCATGCAACCAATGGGTGAATTTCAAGGGTTTGAGAGGGAACATTTTAACCAAGGATGCATGATGGACCACTAATCTTTATAAGGGAGTCCTAAAACCATTGAACAAAAAGAGGAGAAAGGAATTGTGAGAAGAAGGAAAAGTAGAGCCTATTAAGGTCACTGCAGAACATTGGTGTCAAAGATTTAGAGGAAAGGAAAACATTTATACATCTAGTTGATTAGAAAAGAATAAGGAACACAGTCAAGAGATCATATCTAGTAGAGATCAGTTAATAGTAGAGCAGATCAAGTACCTAAGATTAGCATCAGAGATTGCATTAGATCAGGTGTATTATTCTAATACTCTCTTACAATTGTATTAGGAACTTGGAAATCCCATGGACTTGGGTAGGTTTAACAACCTTATGTAAATCCTTTAATAGGGTGGCATTTTGAGTTGAATTTTCTTAAGTCCTTTAACAAGACACACTCCTAACAGGGTGTAGAAATCCTTTAACAGGATCACATTTAATAGTGTGTTGTAGAATTTAATAGGGTAGGCCTTTAACAACACAAACTATCAGAAGTGGTTGAAATCAATTGCTGGAGTAATTTTGTGGGTATCATCCCCACCCTAGTTTTACCTTCTTATTCCTAGAAGGTTTCTAGGTTACCAAAATCTCAAGTGTTATGTGGTGATGCATGTTTATTTCTCATGATTGTTTAATGTTTATATGCATGCATGTTAATTTTTTTTTATATGTTATTAAGGGTTTAAAAGTGGTTAAAAGGCTAGTACTTCTGATTCACCCCCCCTCTCAAAAGAATTTTTCCCATTAAGACATTCCAACAATTGGTATCAGAGCCAAGTTCTCTCAGGAAGAAGCCTAATAGCTTGGAGGAAAAGATCTGAAGAGGGAAGTTTTCAAACTTGGAAAGATCATTAAGAACTAGGTGATAGATGTGCATCTTGCTCTACACAAGGTAGAGGAAGCTAGAGAGGAATAAAGAAAATCCTTAAAAAGAAGGAAGGAAATAGCTATAGCTGAAAATGATATTCACTACAAGGAGATTGACACAACACAAGTATTTTCCAAAGGAGATTCCAAATAATTTGATGCAACAATAGTAGAACTGATGGAGAAAAATAGAATTCAAGCAAAAAAAATAAGAACTCTTAAGAAAGAGCATGAATCACAGGCCATTGTGCTATGTGAAATCACTAAAAAAAAGAAAAGAGCAATTGAGGATAAAGTCATGATGGAAGATGAAAAAGAAAATCTTGCAAATAGACTTGAAGAAAAATGTACCGAATTAACAAGCATCTCAAATATGCAGATGGATACACTTGCCCAACTGATTAATCTTCATCATGAACTCCATATAAAAGATATTGAGATCTCTACTTTGAGAATGTAGAATGAATAACTACAAAATTAATTGAACAGAGAAAAAGAAGCAACAAAGAATCTCAACAAGTAAAGTGAAGCTATCAAGTACTTTGAATAGTTGCTGAAATCCCCAAGATCAGCCCATGGTACATTAGGACTTGGATACAACAACACTAAAGTTGGGGAATCATCAAAGAGTGATGAGAAAAGAAGTGACAAAGGTAAGGATTTTAAAACCACTTGTCATTACTGTAATAAAAAGGGGCATATTGCTAATGTTTGCAGGAGTAGAATGATCAATAAGCCAAACATACCCAAAAGCAAGGCTTACTATCACAAGCACAACATGCAAGGACATATGACACAAGACTGCAGGTCTAAAGTCATAAGGATACAAAGATTTGATGGACACTACCATAATTGCAAGAAGTATGGACATAAAGCCTTTGAATGTAGATCAAAGCCTATGTGGACATCAAATCATCATGTAAGGAGGGACCACTATGTACACCATTACAATTAGGATTAAAATACAAGGAAAAGCTATCACTATTGTCAAGAGTATGGACATATACCTCAGAACTACATAAAACACACTTCAAGGGGAACTATAAAAGATGGTTGAACCAAACTACTTGCTTTCGTTGCTTGAAAACTAGACCTGTTAGTAGGAATTGTCCAACAAAGGCCTAGGCACCCAAGACTGAAGTAAATAAGGGTGAAGAAAAGGTTGATGTGGAACACATCAAAATAGACATGAAGAAGACATGGCAGAAAAGGATGGACTAAGTACATCTAATGAAAGGGTCACTTCACCCACGAGCTCAAGTGATCATATCTCATCCAACTAATCACAAGATGAGCCTATGGGGCTGATACATATAAGGATGTATCATACATCAGCCCTAAACCGTGATGAAACACTGCGAAGTCTAAATTTGCATGAGATAAGATGCTAAGACAAAACTTGAATGATGATGCCAAGCTGTCTTTGGTTGTTGAGTAAAAACTATAGTGGTGGCTGAATTGTTAACAAAGTCAATAGATGTCAAGTGTGAATAAGTTGCCGAGTGGATGCCAAGTTGAAAAACCTTTGAAAGTCGAGTGATATGTGAAGGTACAAAAATGCATTAAATGCAAGGTTTTTGAGCAGCTTAAAAGTAAAAATTGATTCATTTTGAGTCATTCAAATGAAGAGTGATTACTGGGAGCATGATTGAGCTATTTCTCAAGCATTCAACCAGCGATTTGTAGCAATTCAGCATCTACCCAAGCAATTTTTAGCATCTCACTAGGTATTTCCTTTAGCTGCCAAGTTGTATAGTTTGTCAAGTTTGTTTTAAATGTCAAACCCTAGTTCACTCAAAATGGCATCTGGTTCAAAGTCGACCCAAAGGAAGGAAAGCCATGAAATTCAACTTGTTAGAAACGAGGTTAAGCAACTCAAATTTAGGCCAATCCCAAAAGTTTCATATAAAAATGATCCGTTGGTGCCCTATCCACCATCCCTGAAAAAGTTGTTATGGTTCAAGATGTGGGAAAGTGTTACAATTGCAAAATAGGAGCCATAGGAGACTTGGAAATCTTTAATGCCTTTGAGAAACTCTGTGATAATGGTATATTGAAAGATGAGTTTTCTGACATAGAGAAGAAGGGTTTAACCAAAGCCTTAGTTTTTCCAATTGTATTCAAAACTGGGTGGATATATATAATACTTAGAAAAATCCATGATGGAGCATTCTAGTTAGAGCAAGGACCAGTTAAGATTACTAAGAAAATGGTTGATAGGGTCACAGGTTTTCCAACCCTAGATCGGCCAAAGACATTGAGAAGTAACAAAAAGGAAACAATTGAGAAGAACACAGGAGCAAAGTGGAATAATAGAGGCATGAACATATACACTATAACTAATCCACTTCTAGAATTTGCTGTGAGGATCATATCACACAAATTTTATTAGTCCAGCAGGTTGAATAGTGTACCTTGCATAGCAGTGGATGTGGCATATAAGCTTGTAAAGAAAGACCACAATCATGACCTTGCAGAGCTCATGTTGCAATAGATTAGTGAAAATCTTGGAGCTATTAGAAATTCCAAGGGAGCACAATGAAACTTTGGGTTAGTGCTAATTTGCATGTTCTTTTATGTGATGAAGGAATTCTCTTCATTTGGCAAAGTCAACTGGAGTCAGAATAAAACAATTGTTGATCAAATAAATGATTTTATTACACAAATAGGAGATAGATTTGATGATCAAATGTCTATCTATTTTGATGATTTCAAGAATGAAATGAAGAAAAGAATGAGGATATCAGTTTCACTGGTAGACAAGCATGTAAATGATAGATGTTTTCTGGTTGACATTGACTTTACTTACATCCAAGCAGTCCTTCCAACAGCAAGCTTGTTTAGACCATTGGGATATGAGCTTGATGTTGACCAAGCTTCTGTAGCCATCATAACATTACTTGCAGAGGAAAAAGACAAAATTGCAAAGGCATTTGGGACATATGACATTTTCAAATCAAGTGTGGTTACCAAACTCAAGACAACCACAATAGTAAAGAAGAAGGAAAAGTTAGTAAAAAAAATAAAGAAGAATTTTGGTGTTGGAAAAACAAGTGTAGTAGAAGAAGTAGATAAGATTAGTGATGATGAAGAGGAAGGTGATGAAGAGAAAAATGAAGATGAGTTAGAACAAGAAGACGAAGATAAGAGTGTCGAGGAAGAAGAAGCCAAGGAAGCGCCCATCAAAGGTAAAGTCATCAAAAGGAAGATAAAGACACCTCCTATTCCTCAGCCTAAACCAAAGAATGATGCCACACCAAAATCCAAGAAGCCTTCAACCAGAGCTACAACAAGGGTCTCCACACAAAAATCCAAAGAGGAAGCCACAAAGAAGAAACCAACCAAGAAGGCATAGGAAGAGACAAGGAAAAGAAAAAGATATGTGACTCAACTTGACATTGATCAAGAAGATTAGTCTGAAAAATTAAGTCATCCTCCTAAGTCTTTAGTTGATATATTATGTAAAAAGATTAGGAATGGAGACTTAAGTGAAATGAAAACAAATGATTTCAATAAGTTCACCAAAGAGGAACAAAACATAATAGAGGAATTAGTCTATGCATTAATGGCATAGTTCAAGTATATACCTCTTGAACTTGATGGACAATTGTCAAAGGAATTGTCTAAAATTGTAGAAGACAGATGACATTTCTGTCTAATGATGGAAAATGAGATGAGGGAATCAACCATAGCAAGTATATTACCTAATTTGATGAAGGAACAAATAAGTAAAGAAGTTAAAAGGCATAATAAAAGGTTTACACCTAAATATAGTGCATTCTCCATATTACAAAACAAGATTGAAGAAGTTGTACAAAAAACCACCAAATTGTGGAAGAACTTGTATAAGAAAATTGAAGATGTATTTGATGAAGAATACAAAGAAGAGGCTACTACTTAGCCAAAAGATAGAATAAAGAGGAGAGAAGAGAAGACAAAAGTAGAGAAAAAGTTTGAAGAGGAGGAAAGAAAAGCTACTGATGAGCAACATAGTGTGCAAGAAACACAACTTCTACCTCCTAGCCCTCCTAACTCAACTACCACACCTATAGAGATCATAAAGATTAAGGATGTTGTTGACACCTCAAGTCAAAACATCAACCCATTAATTGTAGAGGATCTCACTAAGATCTTTGACCAAACAACTCTTCAAGAACAATTGTGTACAAGTCCCATATTGGTCAGTGTAGATGATCTTCAAAAGTTAGTAGATAAACTCAAAGAAGCCAAGGTGTCACCACAAGAACCACCTCAAATCATTCAAACTACTGGACTTCCATTTCTACCACCTCCATCACCACCAAGAATAGCCTTGCAAGCTCATCAGGAGCTAAGTGCTACAACAAAAGAAGTCATAGGTATAATAGTATAGAGAACAAGTACACCCCCAGTAGTAGTGACACAAGAAGAAGAAGTTAAGTAAGAAGAAGAGGATAAAGAAGAAACAAATGATAAGGAGGAGTCTGCAATACAAACTTTGGTTGAATTCTCAAAAATAGGTACTCCTACCAAACTTGTTTAGTAGCCAAGTACTAACAAGTTGACCATACAAGTCAGTACACCAAGCTCAAGTTCTACTAGGGTAGCTAGGACCATTCATTTTGGTATTCTTGAGCTTGATGAAGAAATCCAAATACCCTATTATGATTCAAGCACTCTAACTGAAGAAAAGATGAATGAAATACAGAGTGTGTTGGATAAGAGAAGGAGACAAGAGGCATTGAGGAAAGTCTACAAATACAAGCAGATAATGAATGAGATCAAAGATATATTCATGGATGCCTTCAACCTCCAACCTCTAGATTCAAGCAAGCTAATCCTCGAGTAACTACCTGATATAGATGACCAAGTGAATAATGAAGACCATAATACAAATATGAAACTCCTAGAATGGTCATAAAAGAATTTTTTAGGAAAGGTCAACCAAAAGATAGCTAATAACATTATTTTGGGATAGGTTGACCTAGCCAAGAAACTGGATAATGTAAAGATTGTATTAGGGAATATCTTTTCCCTTTATAGAAAATTGTGTGATTTTTCCAAATTCACACAAGAAATAAATTAGAAAATTTTGAACCTTGAGAGTAATCTTAAGCTCTCCAGTACGCAACTACCCTCAAATCCTACATAGAGTGAGAAGAATTTTACTCAAACGCTTCACATTCAGAGGGAATTAATGGCATTATTAGCAGAAGATGCCACTATTAAAGAAAAACTGATGCAAATACAAGCCTCTATCACTCCTCACTTGGAGATATTACATAAGGAGCAAATGTATGTAGAAATAGTCATGAAGAAAGATCCCAATATTTCTACTCATGAAGGACTTGTTGATCTAGCAACAAAGCTTGCAATCCAACACAAGTCATTGCATATTGCATTGAATAACTGGGATGCAGCTCTCAAAATACTCCTTGAGGTGAACAAGACATTTTTGGCCAAGCATGGCATTACTGTTTAGAACCCTTTGACATAAGTATCAAAAAGGGGGAGATAATGTAGAAAGGGAGAGATAATATAGATAATATATTAAGGGGGAGCACAATTGCTAAATTTTTGCTAAATTTTGAAAGCATGACATAATAAGGCATAATCAACTCAGGGGGAGTCATAAGGTATATTGTTGTTCACTATATCTTTGTGAAATTTTGTAAGTGAAGAAAGGACACACAAGGATTGGATCATGAATGATTAGTAAGTGTTTTTGACACTCATGTCAAAGGGGGAGATTGTTGATCTATAAGTAAGATTCACAAATGAGTGTCAACACACTTAATCATCTTCACTATACATGCCAAGTATACAATGGAAGCCAAACTAGAATTTCTTTATGTGCTAAGTCATAGATAGTTCTGAGAAAACTATAGTTGTTGCTGAGCACAACACATTATAGTTGATGCCGAGTAGCTCAAGATCCAACAAGAGCCAAGAAAAGTAAGAATTCAATAGGTGCCAAGTGAAATACTAATCCTATATGAGCCGAGTAACTCAGGAATTAGTAGAAGCTGAGGAATGTAGAAAACTAACAGGTGCCAAGTAATGCAAAAACTATAGTAGATGTTGAGCAATCTAGAATAGATGGTGTCGAGCATCAGTATTACTTCATGTGCTGAGCAATGCAGGATCAGCATAAAAGTTTGTGTAATCACACGCCAAGATGAAAAATGGTTATGAATGACTCATTGATAGGATAAAAGGATAAGATCAAATCCTCACAATCACCTATGCGATCCTCATGCAACCAATCAAAAAATTGGAGATTGCATGCAGCCAATGGGTGAATTTTAAAGGTTTGAACAGGAAAATTTTAATCAAGGATGCATGATATACCACTAATCTTTATAAGGGAGTCTTGACACCATTGAACAAAAAGAGGAGAAAGGAATTGTGAGAAGAAGGAAAAGAAAAGCCTATTAAGGTCGCTGCAGAACATTGGTGTCAAAGATTTAGAGGAAAGGATAGCATTTACACATCCAGTTAATCAGAATAGAATAAGAAACACAATTAGTAGATTAGATCTAGCAGAGATCAGTTAATAGTAGAGCAGATCAAGTACTTGAGATTAGCATCAAAGATTGCATTAGATCAGGTGTATTATTCTAATACTCTCTTACAATTGTATTAGGAACTTGAAAATCCCATGGACTTGTGTAGGTTTAAAAACCTCATGTAAATCCTTTAACATGGTGGCATTCTAAGTTGATTTTTCTTAAGTCCTTTAACAAGGCACACTCTTAACAAGGTGTAGAAATCCTTTAATAGAGTTACATTTAACAGTGTGTTGTAGCCTTTAATAGGGAAAACCATCAGAAGTGGTTGAAATCAATTGCTGCAGTAATTTTGTGTGCATCATCCCCACCCCAATTTTACCTTCTTATTCTTTGAGGGTTTCTGTGTTGCCAAAATCTCAAGTGTTATGTGGTGATGCATGTTTGTTTCTCATGATTGTTTAATGTTTATGTGCATGCATGTTAATTTTAGTTATATGTTATTAAGGGTTTAAAAGTGGTTAAAAGGCTAGTACTTTTGATTCACTCCCCCTCTCAAAAGAATTCTTCCCATTAAGAAATTCCAACAATCTAAACCCAAGTGGGCATCGAAGAGGGAAAATAGGGTATATCATTATGGAATTATAATAGATGGTTGAATGAGGTTGTATGCTTTAGTTTTCTCGAGGTTGGTCATGTTAGTAGAAATTATCCAACTCAGTCACCTACACTAACCAATGAATTCAACAAAGGAAAATAAAAGGTAGATGTTGAAAAGACAAAGATGTAGATAAAGAATATTACAACATGTCAAGAAAAGATTAGGTCACTTCATCCAATGGATTAGGTGATCACATCACCCCCAAATAGGAAATAAAAGGTAAGTGTGAAACCAACATCTAAAATGATATATTTTACATTAGTTCCAAGTATTTAAGAAATGTAAAGGATCTATCAGCATGTATTAAGATGCAATAAAGTGATTAGCACAAAGAGAAAATCTATCATTTTGTTACTTTCTTTGTTGTTACCAAGCATTGACAGTTTTGTAGTTACTATCAAGTAATGAAGGGATGTTAGTGATAGTTGAGCTCACTATGATAGTAGAGGATATAGGAAAACCCTATAGCAACTGAGTGAATAATAGTATATGCATTAAGAGTTAAATACAAGATTTTGAAGGCTATATACTCAAGTTTTTGAGTCATTTGCACTTACTAGTGCTTGAAGAGCATGAAGGTGATTTGCAAAAAGATATTAAAGCATTCAAAAACTAGATTCTACTGCAACTCAACATCATACAATGGATTTTAAAGGTATTTAACTCATGCAAGTTAAACTATTTTTTGTTTTGCAAAACCTAGAGAGTTAAGATGGTAATAAGGTCTTCAATAGCACCTAGGAAAGAGGGGAACGGAGTTTTTAATGTCCAATTAATTATAAATAATGTGAGACAACCTCCATTCTATATCATTCCTTTGATTTCATATAAAGGAGATCCATTTGGTGCACTATCAAGGATACTACCAAAGGTTTAAATGATCTAGGATGTATGATGTTGTTATACCTGCAAGGTAGGTGAGGTTGGATATTTAGAAATCAAAGATTCCTCTGAGAGGTTGTGTGAGAATGATGTCTTGAGGGAAGAAAATAAGATTGTAGAAATAAAAGGGTTAACAAATGCACTATATCTTTTGCAAGTTTTTAAGATTGAATGGATAAAGATAGTGTTGAGCTAGATTCATGAAAATTAGATATTGTTAAAAGGTGGACCAATCAGAATATGTAAGAGGATTATTCAGAGAGTGATAGTGTATTCTATCCTAGACATGCCAAAGACATTTAGGAGCAATGCAAAAGAGATCATGGAGAAGAACATTGGAGTCATGTGAAACAAACATGGAATGTTGATTGACACCATCATAGACCCTATTATAGAATTTGTAGTAAGAATGATTGCACATAGATTACACCCCTTAAGCAAACTCAATAGTGTGTTGTGAATTGGCCTAGGTTATAACATTGTGAAGAGACATCAAAACTATGACTTAGTCGAGCTACAAATTTAGCAACAATAAAAAAATATAGAAGCTATAAGGAAATAAAAGAGTTCTTCATGTAAGTTTGGTTCCCTCATTGCCTATACATTCTTTTATGTGTAAAATACATTTCCTACATTTGGCAAGGTTTTATGGAAGACAAATATATCTATCACTCAACAAATAGGAGATTTTATTGAGCAATTAGGTGATAATTTTGAATCACAATGACAAGTTATTTTGAAGATTTTAATAAGTCTATGAAGCAGAGGTCAAGAATTTCTATGTCACTAGTTAAAAAACATTATAATGATGTTTGTTTCCTAGTTAATGATGACTACACATATGTATAGGAAGTAATTCCAAGTGTAAGATGGTTAAGACCTCTACCATATGAAATTAATGTTGATGAAGCTTCAACAACCATCAATACATTCTTGGAAAAAGAGATTGACAAGGATGGCAAGAGGAATTAGCTCAAGTATTAGGTGAGGAAAAAGATGATTTAGAGGATGCCAAGAAAAAACCAAAGAAAAATGATAAAAAGAGGAAGGTACAACCAAAGAAAGTAGAGAAACCAAAGAAAGTGGCAAAGAAGGAGCAATTGAAGCCAACTACACATTTGACATGGTCAAGAAAAAAGAGCTTCTACTGTGCAAGAAAAATAAGCTCAATCAACAAATGGCAAAAAGAAAAATGATACAACATAATCATGCATGCCTTCTAAGAGACTGAAGTGAAGTTTGAAACTTCAAGAGGAATTAGATGAGAAAAGGATAGAATTGTTGGAAATATAGATGGAGTAACTGATGGGGGGGTGAATCAGATACCACAAAAATATTTTAGATCCCTTGGATGTTAACAAAACTGATTGCTACTGACAAATAGAAAATGTTGTAACTTGGTAAAAGCAGTGTGACTTACTTATTATTGATCTTAAAAATTCATAATGATTAACTTGAAAGCATAAAACAAATAACATGAACACATGAGATACTAGGATTTAACATGGAAACCTAATATGAGAAAAACCACCAATGTAACTAGCTACTAATTTTCACTCTTTTGAAGTGAGCCCTATTAGGAGCCAACCTAGTTAAAGGTTACAAAACACACTATTAGGTGTGACCTTTTCAGAGGATTTAACCACCCTTTTAAGAGTGGCCTTGCAAGAGATCATTAGAAAAATTCAATGGAACTATCACCTTGTTAGAGGATTTACGTCTGGCTGTAAAACCAACTCTATTAAGAGATTTTGAAATCACTACTACAATGGTAAGAAAGTAACAATGAAATGACCTAAATGAGATGCAACCGAATTACTGATTATAGATCTTTGTTCTTCTTCACACTAGATCCTTCTTGATCAATAATAACTTTGTCGCTCCTTAAGGATATTTGACCATCCTTCAAGTTTTCTCACACTTTCCTTCTCAATCAATCAAAACACTTGCATATTCACCAGTACTTTAGAATCTCAACTTGACCTTATATTTTTATCATTTAGATTATCAAGTCAGCTCAATTAAAAATTATAATGACCAATAATCATTACCAGAGTTGGCTGGAATCAATACTTGAAATAATTAAACTTCATTTCTCAAATCAAAAAAATCCTTCACTGGCCGACTCTGCTTGGTAAACACTATTCCTAAAATGATTTTCTATGTTAATCAATAGAAGCTTGGTTAACACTATGAACTTGCAAAATCCTTTGGCAACTGAGTGAACTTAGTGACCAATGACTCTAACCAACCTTCCTTTGTTAACCATGAGAACTTGTTTAACACTACTTTCTACCATAATTTCCTTTGATTCCTGAGTGAGCTTGATAGACACTGTCTTTGCAAAGTAATCTCCAAGAATGCTCACTAGACAAGGAAAATTTCCTTGTTGATCAAGTGAGCACAGTAAACATAGACTAATGACTGATATGAAATTTGTGTAAATATCAAAGACAACACATAATTAGTCAATTGTATCCAACAATATCCCTCTTTGGCATTGATGGAAACATGTCATAGCACAATGAAATTTGAAAATAAGACTTTCTCTGATAGAAAGCTTCTCCCTCTTAGATTTTATACCACAAACTTCTCTTATGCATTAATTCTCCCTATTTGATAACACATGCCAAAGATAACACATACCAAATGAGTGTTAATGTACCTTGAGTACTGATTCATTTGCAATGTTCCCTTGACTATGCTACATCAACTGATAGATCTTCAACTTGGTTCCTATTGATGCATCACTAAAAGTTTATTTTAGTGAGCTTTAGATAGGGGAATGACCCCTAACTTACATATTAGAGACAAGAATAAATCCTTAGGTAATGGCTTGTTAAATATGTCTACAATTTATTCTTTTGTATGGACATATTCAAATCTGATTTCTTTGTCTTGCACCAATTCTTTGATAAAGTGGTATTTTATATCAATGTGCTTGGTTTTGGAATGCATCACTAGATTCTTTGATATGTTAATTGTAATTTTATTGTCACAAAACATGACAACTAGTTCTTTGATCTCAACCTTCATGCTTTCCAAAAACTATTTAAACCAAATAATATTAGAACAATTTACTGGTGTTGCAACATATTCTGCTTTTGCTATGGATTGGGATGTGTAGTTTTTCTTTTTATTTATCCAAGATACCAACCTTCTACAAAGAAAGAAAGCTCCACTAGATGTACTCTTTCTATCATCAATGTTTCCTACCCAATAAGCATTAGTAAATACTTTTAAGTCTAGATTTCCTCTAATTTTATACTATAAGCCATAATCTTTAGTATTGTTCAAGTATCTCAAGATTCTTTTGATTTCTATGATATGATTTTCTCTGGGTTTTGTAGAGAATCTAGCCACTATACCAACTGCAAGAGAAATATCAAGCCTTGTATGAACTACATACTATAAGTTTCCAATCATTGATCTATATAAGGTCTAATATACCTCTTTTGAGTCATCATCTTTGGTAAGCTTTAATCCAGTACACATGGGGGTTCCAATTAGTTTTGAATCTTCCATACCAACTTCTTGATTATTTTCTTGATATAATTAGACTGAGTGATATAGATACCATTCTTACTATCCTATATCTGAAGACTACCAAATAGCTTAACTTCACCAAACATAGACATTTCAAACTCTTTCTTCATTTTCTCTAAAAATTCTCTACATAGATCATCATTCCCTATAAATAAAGTATCATCCACAAATATCTCTACGAAAACAATCTTGTTATCTGGTCCTTCCTTGGTGTGCAAGCTACTGTTATCATTAGTTCTCTAGAAACCAATCTATATAAGGTAGTTGTGCAACCTTTCATACCATGCTATAGGGGCTTTTTTTAGACCATACAATGCTTTGTGTAATTTGTAGACCATGTCCCTTTTGTCTAGATCAACAAAACCTTCATGTTGTTCAATGTAGACTTCTTCATCAAGAATACCATTGAGAAATGTAGATTTGACAACCATCTAATATAGTTTAAATCCTTTATGTGCTGCATATGCAAGTAAGGTCTTGACACCTTCCAATCTTGCAACAAGAGAAAATGTCTCACCATAATCAATCTCTTCTTCTTGAGAATATTCTTTACACACCAACCTAACTTTCTTTTTTGATACTTTATCATCTTCATTAAACTTATTCTTGAATACCCATTTTGTTCCAGCTACATTTTTGTCTTTAGGCCTAGGTACAAGGGTCCAATTTTTTTTCTTCTCTATTTGTTCTATCACTTCGTTCCTAGCCTCATCCTAACTTTCATTTTATAATGCATCTTTGACATTTCTAGGTTCAAAATCGGCAAGTAAACATGTACCTTTTAGCTTACTTCTTGTCATAGTACCTTCTAATTTATCTCAAATAATCTAATCTAGTGCATGATGCCTTCTAACATACTTAGCCAATATAGGTTCTTTGCCTTTTGAATGAATTGTAGTGTCATCCTCTTGAACTTCATCTTTTGGTTCTGGTTGCTTAGACTTGGTAGGAATTGGTTTGATAGCTTTAGAATGTGACTCGATTACTGAGGAAGACTCGAGAGTAGAAGTCTCCTTAATGAAAAATGTGTTTGGCAATGTTTTCATCTTCTCTCATTCTCATCTGATCAAATTGTCCTCTAAGGCTTTCTACTTTGGATCTCCTGACATTGTCATCACCACCATAGATGTCTTTTAGCTTATTTCACATAGCAAAGGTGGATTTGCAATCGTTGATATCATCAAATTCCTCATAGCTTAGAGAAGATGCAATATCTATCATCATGGTGTTATGCTTCTTTTTCTCAGGAATGTCACCAACAAATAATGTACTAGTGGGAGTTGTGCATTCTTCATCAAGGTATTTCAATCCTAAATCACCGATTGAAGCTAGATGAAGTCTCATGAGTCCCTACCATGCTGAAAAGTTATCTCTATTATGCCTTGGAATTTTTCTCTTATAAGACATCTTGATCTTTAGCTTAGGTCCTCGAAGCCTTTCCTACAAGCACCAAAAGCTTTGATACCAATATTTGGAAATATAGATGGAGTAACTAAGAGGAGGTATGAATCAACTACCACAAAAATATTTTATATCCCTTGGATGTTAACAAAACTAATTTTTGATGACATACATAAAATGTTGTAACTTGGTAAAAGTAGTGTGATTTACTTATTATTGATCTTAAACATTCATAGTGATTAACTTGAAAGCATAAAAAAAAAAAACATGAACACATGAGATACTAGGATTTAACATGGAAACCTAATATGAGAAAAACCACCAATGTAACTAGCTACTAATTTTCACTATTCTAAAGTGAGCCCTATTAGGAGCCAACTTGGTTAAAGGTTACAAGACACACTATTAGGTGTGACCTTGTTAGAGGATTTAATCACCCTATTAAGAGTGGCCTTGCAAAAGGTATTTAGAAAAATTCAATGGAACTATCACATTGTTAGAGGATTTATAACTGGCTATTAAACCAACTCTATTAAGAGCTTTTGGAATCACTACTACAATGGTAAGAAAGTAACAATGAAATGACTTGAATGAGATGCAACTGAATTGCTGATTATAGATCTTTGTTCTACTTCATACTAGATCCTTCTTGATTGAATATGAATTTTCTACTCATCAAGGATATTTTACCATCCTTCAAGTTTTCTCACACTTGCCTTCTCAATCAATCAAAACACTTGCATACTTGCCAATACATTAGAATCTCAAGTTGACTTGATATTTATATCATTTAGATTATCAAATAGGGTCAATTACAAATTAAAATGACCAATAATCATTACCATAGTTGGCCGGAATCAGTACTTGAAATAATTAAACTTCATTTCTCAAATCAACAAAATCCTTCATTGGCTAACCCTACTTAGTAAACGCTATTCTTGAAATGATTTCCTATGTTAACCAATAGAAGCTTGGTTAACACTATGAACTTGCAAAATCCTTTGGCAACCAAGTGAACTCAGTGACCACTAACTCTAACAAAATTTCCTTTGTTAACCATGAGAACTTGGTTAACAATTCTTTCTACCATAATTTCCTTCGATGCCTGAGTGAGCTTAGTAGACATTGTCTTCACTGAGTAATCTCTAAGAATACTTAGTAGACAAGGAAAATTGCCTTTCTAACCAAGTGAGCTCAATAAGCACAGACTGACAAATGATATGAAATTTGTATAACATCAAAGACAACACACAATTAGTCAATTGTATCCAACAAGAATCAGATGACTTAAGTTAATTAAAAATGGTAAGCCACAATCTCTCATTTGACATTGACAATATATGTGAAAATGTAAAGACCAATATAGATTTATCTTTTTGTTTTTCACATATTGATTTTGATAAGTTAGGGATTATGGATAAACATAATCTTGAAGAATCTATTTATGAGATGATGGCTAAATTTAAGACCACTCCGTTAGAGATTTATAACTCTATTCCTAAAAAACTATATGAGAGAGTTTGGAAAAAGTGGAAGTATAGTTTAGAGACTAAAAAACAAATTAGAGAGGCTACTTTAGCAACAATCATGCCTAAACTTGACAAAAGAATGATTACAAAGGCTTTAGAGAAACAAAAATTGATATTTTCTCCCAAATACTGAGCTATTAACATTTTGAGGAATAAAGTAGAAGAGGTGGTAACCTAGAGAAAGTTACTATGGAAATCTATCTATGGATTATCCACCAAAGTTGTGATAGAGAAAGGAGACCAAGAAAAGGTAAACCCAAAATCAATACGAGAAAAGGAGGATACACTAGACAAAAAGGATGACACAGTTGAGGAAAATGCACAAGATGTATAGGATGCTCAAGTGCCAAGCACTAGTCCCCCACATGTAGATGGATAATTAGTAACCATTGAAGAGATAGTTGAAAAATTCACTCAGAATATAAATCCTTTGAGTGAGGAGGACATAGAGTTAATGCAATAGGAATCCACCAATATTGTTCTACCATGAAAAAATCCTATATTGGTAAGGATTGATGCATCTCAATAAGCTAAGGTTGAGAATGAAAAAAAGAAGATACATCTTCAGTGTCATAACATGTTGCTAAGTTGAAAGAGAAAGAGCCTCAAGAAAAGACCACATATCAAAGTGTAACTCTTGAACAAAAAGAAGAGATAAATCAAGCACAATCTTTAATGCAAGAAATTGTTATTAAGATGAAAGAGAAGGAGGAAGATACCCAAGGTACATCACTACCAAGTCTACAAAATTCTAGATTACTAGCTATTCTAGAACTTGGTGAAAATGGAAATGATAAGGAAGAAAACTCAATAATAGCCCCATTGAAACCTAGTGAATAACAACAAGGAATATGCACAAGGAAGAGGATAAGACGAATGTTGAGCCAGAGGATAAAGTTTTCATTTAGACATTGGTTACCTAACAAGACACTATATCTATTGGTGTTTTGAAATATCATGGTTTCAAATTACCTCGATGAGAATAAGATACATCTAGGGGAAATTGCTTTCCATCTACAATGTATCCTTTCAAACATTGGGACAACTATAAGGCTAGACCCTTCTTCTACTTCAAGCTCTACAAAACCTAGGTGGGTGGACTACAAATTCACTTATATGTACTAGTGCTAAAACATACACTTGAATCTAACAAAGTAGATTAAACCCTTAATCTTCTAACACTTATGCAAAGATCCCAGACATGAAATAGCTAATGACATGACCTAAGAAATTGATAAGCTAACTGAGGGCATCCCTTTAGCTTTTAACTGGAAAGGGAAATGGATGGATGATTATATTTTTTGATTTCAAAAAATCCCCAAAATATACAATAGTAAGAAAAAGTTGATCCTGTAGCTGACTAGTGCCTTATCTATTGGGAAATTCCATGAATTACACACATACATCTATGATACCACTGACATATTCCATACATCAAGATATGAAATGTCCCTTTTTTTTTATTTTTGGTACTTCAAGCCTCTAATTAAATTTTGAAAATCAAACAACCAATATTACAAAGATCCACCAATTTCTCAATAACCCCCAAATCGGGTATGCCGAAAATAGTGCCAAAAACTTCATAGCTTCACATATTATTAGTGAATCTGAAAGTGGAAATTTTTATAGAAATTTCAGCAGCATAAAAGCCTACAAAATGAAATTTTCAGATCTTTATGACATTTACACAACAGCTCCCAAAAGGAGGATAAAATCAATGCTCATCAAGCTCTCGAAAACAACATAGAATAGTCTGAAAACACCACAAAAAAACTAATAATCTATCACAGAAGTATAATCATGAAAAAATAAATATATTCAACTCTATTTTAACATCTAAAATTTTTAAATACAGAAGCATCCCAAATTGATATGAAATACTCAACCAGAAACACCAAACTCTTACAAAAAACACACCCAAAAAACCACAAATCTGCACTGTTCAGCACAAAGGGAAACTCTGCATGAGCATGCACATGGAATGGCTTCAAAATAATATCCTTAGCCTTCTTGAAAACCTACAAAATCCTATTCTTGGGTTTCCTTCTCCACAGGTTTGGCAGCCTCTGAAGAATAAGAAAAAAATGAGAAAAAATGAAATTATGGAATCAGCCCAAAATGCCTCCAAACCCCTTAAAAGAGGGCATAACCCTAACTCACATCCAAGAGGGGTTAATAAAACATATTTTAATAATAATTTTCATTTATTAGTCCATTTGCTTCCAAAGATTATCCCCTTTTGCTGAAACTTTTCCTTTTTGGGCCTGCCTGCCTTAGCAAAGATTATTATTTTTTAATTATTTGAAAAAGGGACATGACAAGTCCTCCCCTCCCAAATTTTTCTTGTCCTCAAGCAATGGCTAAACAATAAACCAATTAATCCACCTAGATCCCAAATGTAGTCATGAACTATACTACTGCCAATTAACATAGGCTCCTGCAATATCCTCTACAATATGACCAAGAGGAATCCATAATCAAACTGACAATTACAACTCAATCAAACTCCAAAATCACAACTTCCACAATTAGAAACCCACAAGACGTAAACTCTTAGAAGATCAAAACCCAAGTAAAGTGGAAAAATCAAATTTCCAACACAGTAAATACCATCAACACATCCCACTGGCCTATATGGAATGTACAATCCAACTCTGCAACAACGGTGAACGCTCCTGAATGAAACTATACAAAGTATGGAGAATCCACACACTGTACAACTCCTATAGTCAACACAACTCTGCAAATCACCAGCCACTGTCTCATAACCATAACTCCCATGCACCCCTGATGGTAAAAAGCCATCACAAGATAAACAACAAAAAATAGAACCCAAACCAAATTTGTCTACCATCAACTCCTCAACACAAGGATCAAATGCTAACTAATGTACATACCCTGCAATATAATGTTGATAAAGAAAACCAACCTCAGTCAATAGCTCACCATGAACAAGTGATACAACCCACTGTGACTGATCACTAGCTAAGTCAGGAGATGTCATAGCCAAAGGAGTAGAATCAATAACAACACCTGCTGAAGCATCACTCCAAAACTCCTGCTCTAAGTCATGTATTATCAAGCTATCAACTGTAGAACCTATTTCCATGTCATGCCCATCAAAACTCTCATCTCAAGGCGTCAAAATATCCCATAATTAATGATAAGCACTGGGAACCAAAGTACATCTCTGTATCATCATCTCATCAACATGGTCATCAAAGGTAAATTGATGAGCATACCTCACAATGTAATGCTAATAGAATGCACCAATCGGAGTCAATGGCTTAGACTACAATCTAGATATAACTAACTACAATCGATCACTAACCAAGTTGGAACTGACTACTACCTCTGAAGACATCACCAAGGGAGTAGTATTACTAGCAGGAACCATGCCAACTGTTAGCTTACCAACATCACACATTGTCTTTGATACAACATCTCTAATTTTTGTGCCATTAGTACTAGAGGTCACCACCATGTCAGGCATACCACAACAATCTACTACAGCACCCAACTCAACTAAACCTGACTCTAGTAGGGAGAAAACCGATATGCCAATGTTAGTATCAAGGATTGATGCATCCCCATCTCCACTATCTTTGACAATCTTGACCATGGACATCCTCGGATCACCAGACACCACAACTTGTGACTGTACAAAATCTAGTAAAGAATGTAGTTGCTCTAACTCCATGGTCAACTTAGCTAAATGAAATTGTGACTCCTTGAAAGCCAACTGTGTACTCTCAAGAATCTTAGAAGTCACCTCAAGCTATTGAGTAAGCTCACTCACCTCATCTTCCTTGGCCAATGATGCATCATATGCTATACTGCCCCACTCCATAAGATAATCTCTATCGGCTACCAACTGCATGTAATCCTATCTTAGAATCTGGATAGCCTCCTATAAAGAGTGGAACTCTATCAAGGAAAGATAACTGCCTCCCTGCTCATCACTAGTAGGAGAACCCCATCCATAAACTACTAATAATTGAAAAGCAACATCGAAGTGTTGGCAAGCGATAACAATGTCTTGCTCACTAACTCTTGACTGACTAGACACATGATGGCACTGGCTAGACTATATCCTACAAACCTCCTCTGACACACTATCTAAAGGAGCATTTTCAAGGTTACTGTTCTCTAGAGTATTACCATCCATATCATGCGAATCAACTCCGAAACTCATATAAACATATGAAGTATCAAAAACTGTAGCACTGCTATCCAACTCCTCTGTACCAAAAGAAACCACCAAGGAAACTAAGTCTTCAAAACTACCCACTACATCCTCCTGGATGTCATCAATTCCAATATGATCCTGGGACTCATCTATACACACTGCCAAATATGAAAGATCATCAACACATTCTAGCAAGTATGGTCGACTGGATATATGAACAAAACCCAACACCGGTGCATTAAAACTAATACCAATATTAGACAAGTTGCTAGCACAAGAAAAGAAAACAACGTGAAATTTTCTAATGAAATCCATGATAGCACCCAAACAAACATTGCTACCAAAAAATGTTAAAGATCTCCAGTCAACTGAATCCCAAATGCCAATATAACAATCTCGAGTCCATATCCATAAACTAGAATCAGCTGGTAACTCAAGAAAACTCCTCACCTAAGTAATATGACCAGTACCAACTAACTCCACATACCTGTCATGATGAGATAATAAAGTCACAATACTATCTTTGTTCACTTTCAGCTGGTTGGACAAATCATGTGAAGTACTACCAACCTCAACCTCACGTGACAAAGCATCTAACTGTGCCTGGTACTCTTTCTTAGCAAAGTCATGAATGCTCAATGTCTGCTCATCTCTACTAGGTATCTCACCATCAGGCACAACAACATCCTCATAATCCTCATCTGAACCCACTACGCTATAGTCACTGCCTGTTGTAACTATACCATCCTGAATACCTATGACATAACCCTTTGATGACCTGTATACAATTGTCTCAATTTGAGTATCAAGTTGACCATTACTATCAATCTGCATAATATCCTTTCTCACTAGCTCCTGTGGCAGAGTAGAATCTGAGACCTCTACCTGGCTATAAGCTAGTTTCTCAAACTCCTCATGTAAATTCTTGGTAATTGTGTCATCTTCCCTATGAGAAAAAATACCAAATATAAATCTAGTCAACTTATCCACCTTAGCTGGGTCAGACAACATGTCATTCATCATACGGTGGTACTTAACCAACTATTCAGACATGTCATGGCTTATTTTCCTAAGTTTATCTTGAATGTCTAAATAACCATCCTTTCTACTATTCTGACTTTGGATATCAATTGTCCAAGAGCGTGTCCTTTGAGACTCTATACTATACCTATCCATTCTGGATAAAGTAGAGTGTAACCCCAATAGGTTATAACTTCTTCAAACACTAAGAACTAACATGCAAATGATTAGGAGTAACATGCAACCATAGATTTTGAAATGCAACTAATTAGAAGCAACATGCAACCACCAAATTCACCAAGAACTAACATGAAAATGATTAGAAGTAGCATGCAACAATAGATTTTGACATGCAGCTGATTAGAAGCAACATGCAACCATAAATTATGACATGCAAGATTTGGGTAGTTGTCAAAACTGACATGCAAACTTCTACAAACCCTCAGGCTGGCAAGATCATAGCTCTGATACCACTGAAATGTCCCTTTTCCTAATTTTTGGTATTTTGAGCCTCTAATCATATTTTCAAAATCAAACAACCAATATTACAAAGATCCACCAATTTCTCAATAAACCCCAAATCGGGTATGCCAGAAATAGTGCCAAAAACTTCACAGCTTCACATATTATTAGTAAATCTGAAAGTGGAAATTTTTATAGAAATTTCAGCAGCATAACAGCCTACAAAATGGAATTTTCATATCTGTATAACATTTACATAACAGCTCCCAAACGGAGGATAAAATCAATGCTCATCGGGCTCCCGAAAATAACATAGAATAGCCCAAAAACACTACAAAAACACTAGTAATCTATCACAGAAGTATAATCATGACCAAATACATATATTCAACTCTATTTTATCATCTAAAAGTCTTAAATATAGAAGCAACCCAAAATGATATGAAATACTCAACCAGAAACACCAAACTCTTACAGAAAACACACCCGAAAAACCACAAATCTGCACTGTTCAGCACAAAGGGAAACTTTGCATGAGCATGAACATGGAATGGCTTCAAAATCCCATTATTAGCCTTCTTGGAAACCTATAAACTTCCATTCTTGGGTCTCCTTCTCCACAGGTTTGGCAGCCTCTAAAGAATAACAAAGAAATGAGAAAAAATCAAATTTTGGAATCGGCCCAAAATGCCTCCAAACCCCTTAAAAGAGGGCATAACCCTAACTCACGTCCAAGAAGGGTTAATAAAACATATTTTAATAATAATTTTCATTTATTAGTCCATTCACTTCCAAAGATTATCCCCTTTTGCTGAAACTTTACCTTTTTGGGCCTGCTTGCCTTAGCAAAGATTATTATTTTTTAATTATTTGAAAAGGGGACATGACAAGATATTAGATCTATCTTATCATTTTGTGAATTAGACATTGGTGTTCATAAAGACCTCATTCTCATGAAATATCCTTTTCAAATAATCAACAACCTTATCAAATACATCAACCATTTACTTGGCTCTTTGTTCTAATAACAAAACATATCAAACATACAACCTTATAGGGATGCAAATGGGTCCAAGTTATTTTCCCCTAAATGAAGAAACATGCAAGATTATAGAGATAGGAGATAAGAACCTGAATGAAACTAAGAGATTCATACTCATTTGTATTCATTTCTTTGAAACTATACATTTAGATGTATGTAAAACAATTCTTAAAACCACTAAATAGATCAGAACTAGCTATATTAGCTTAACTACTACTATTCATAAAAAGGAAATATGTTGAAGAATTTGGTGGAATCAAAAACCTAGATCCAACAATGTGGTCTCATAGAAAAACTAGAACCAACCTAGTATTGTAGAAATGAGAGATTTTCTCTAGAACTAGAACCCTTGGTCTCATAGTAAAAACTACCAAAACTTACAATGAATCAGAAAGAGAAATATATAGGAAAGGAATGAAATCCCAAATATGATCTAGAAGTGATATGTGTTGACTTGAATCTTCATTCTCTCTTGTTGTAAAACATCTCTCATCTTTCTAAAACTAAAAACTAATATGATTCTCATCATGATGTATAAAAAACTTGAAATATCTCTTCTTCAATGATGAAAACCCTCGTGTTGCCAATATATCTAAACTGCATCTAAAATGCTGATAATAACTTGATTCAATTGAGTTGGAGGTAAAAAAATTCACCCCTAACAGCATTCAAACTACCTTTTATGCTCATTCAATTCACCATTTCATTGGAAATCAAATCTAAATTGCCCTAACTGAATGAAATTGAAAAATGGACACTTGAGACAAATCCTCCCGTAACTTGAACCAATGGATTCTTGTGCAAAAATAAACTCCAAATATGGAAATTTTATTCTCTCCCAATTCTAGCAATATACACTAGTGCCGTATTTGCTTACCAGAAATGCCCAGAATCCCATTTTGAAAATCAAGCTCTTGTACTAGCTCTCTAGTCTGAATTTCATTTCTCAAAAAATTAAAATATCCTAAAGTTAAAAAATTAGTTTATAATCCTTTTTTATTTTAAAAGCCATGCATGTTATTTTTTTGAAGAAATAATAAAATATTGATTTTCTAAATTTTGAAAATTTTCACCATTTTCCCTTCGGGTCAAACCAATTTCATTGAGTTGTGACACATGTTACACTCTAATTGGCCCATTTCCTTATTAGTTATCTAACACTTGCCACCTAGGTATGATGTGTCACTATCCTACTAGTCCATATCCTACCATGTGGTCACCACATCATTAGTTGCTATGTCACTGTCCACCTCAGCATGGTGCCACATCATCGTGGCATAGCCATGTCTCAAGATGTAGCACCTTGGTCCACATCATCACTCATCTATAGTAGCATTTCATCACCTTTTAATCCTACCATGTCATTGGTTGCTAAGTCACATGACACCTCAACATGATGACACATCATCATGACATAGTAATGTTACGACACATGGGACTATCTATCACGTTACTACCTCAAGAAACATCCTAGGTTTGGGTCACCCTACCATATGTCACTCCATGATTCATCCTTCTATTACCATGTATAATGATTTCATTTTTTATTTAGATCTAGTCAGCATGATGTCATCATCTTGTTTGGCACATTCATTTAAAATTTGTTATTGGTCACAATCCAACTGGCCACCCATAGTTGACTATGAGCCCCTCACACAAGGCTTGGGCTTCAAAAGCCATGGGTCTTTAGAAATTATGTTATAGTATTGAAAAGTATTTAAGCATATTAAAATCCTTAACATCATGAATATGTGTCTAAAAGGAAAAAGCAATCTTCATAGCAAAACTAAGGTAGAAATGTATCTTTTTTACTAGGTAGCATTTACAAAAGACAAAATAGAAGCTTAGAGATGCAATGTTCTTTATGCCTTGGTAAGAGTTGCACTAGCTATCTACACCCTCACCAAGCTATCATCTCCTTCTCTTGATCACAATCCTCCATTTTATGGATCATATATTGGATTATAACATGGCAACAGTGCAAAATTCAACAAAAATCAATGTTGCGACCTCCCACCATAATATGCCTCTTTCTCATCACATGTGGACTGGCGTAGAGTGAGAGATAATTTTCCTTCATCATGGGCACTCTCCTTCCCATTTACCATTTCCTTACACTAAAAAATTTATATTGGAGGACCTATATATAGCAATTGTGAAATGAAACTAGAGCAATCATGCTCCAACTGGATCAATTCACTTATTTCACACAATTCTTCATGTGTTGCTTAATCTTCTTCACTTATTATCTCCCCCTATTTAGTAATGAAGTACCTAGACCCAACAGAATTCCCAAACCATAGAACTGACTACTTCCACACCAATGGTGGGGGGACAACATCCTAAGCAATGACCCTAATAGTTTGGAAGATATTTTGGTAAGAAATTTTACCAATGTTGCATCTTATATGGACTCTATTTTATTCAATGTCTCCTAGTGGTATGACACTAACTTACTATGGAGGAAGAAGAAAAATTTTCTATCCCACTTTAGAGAAATTAGTGGCTTGCAAGGAGTGGATGGGAGATATAGCCCATTGCATCTATCCAAGTTTCTCCTTTGATAGTGTTGTGGGAGCTCTTTTCTTTCTGTATCACAATTATTCTTTGAGTCATGGCACATAATGAATTTTTCTTTTGATTTAGCTTCATGTAACTGTTTGGTTTTTTATGTTGCCTCAGACCTTGTAGCCTCTACTTCCAACCACACTTAACTCCTATTTATGTGCTCATCCTTGAGGGCAGCACATGATCCTACATTGACTTCCTTCAAGATGTAGTAAAAATGGAAATACTACAGCACAACATTTTCTAATGCCAACTTTTCTTCCATGTCTTGACATTGTAGTGTTACCATCAACATAAAATTTTGTATATGAGTATTCTTAGTAGAACTAGTGCCCCTATAAGGTTGCAATTAGTCCATTGCACAAGGAAAGTAATAGGTGTGCCATTGATTTATACTAAAGTCTTATTTGCAGACAAGTACAATCATAATCTCTTGGAAACTCAAATGCCAAGGTGTTAGCATGCTGAATGTCTACCTTCATCACATTCAAGAACTCCTTGAAATATTTCCCCCATCCTTGACCTATCTTTATCAAATACATTTCTATTACCCACTTATATACAGACAACATTTATCAAATCAAATCCATAAGGCCCAACCCAAAACTCTTCTCAAATTTAAAACAAAGCCAAAGACTTTCAAAGAATTCCTTCTATTTTTCTTTTGCATCAAGGCCTTCAACTCAATGTCCATGATAACAATTGTCTAGATAAAACACACAACCATTCAATACTATATGTGTTTATCCATAGTATCTCTAGATCATCAAGATGGTCTCCAATTTTTCTTTTTCTTTTAGTGAAGCTCTTAGTGTTTGACTTGTAGTCAATGGAAGCTTTGGAGGTCTTTAAGCTCCTATTTATATCTTATATCATTTTAAAATCTTTTAGCATCTTCAGTTGGCACACATTTTCATTAGTCTTATGGAATCAGTCAGACCCAAAGTGGGTCTTTCTATTTTTAAAAAAATTTTAAACAACTAACATATCAAATTAATCCACTAAGTTACTTGACACTAAGTGAAATCAAAATATACAACTAAAGAATTAAAATTAAACTCACTTTTCAACCTTTTGCAAACTGTCAATTTCATGCCAAGGTGTCCTTTATCTAGCCTTAAAAACTAACCAAAACACTTGACTAGACTCTAAAATCAAACCTACTAACTCTTTGTTCCACATTTTTGCATCCTATTAGATTTGGTCTCATGATGACATCTAGGTCAAAAGATATTGACTATCAAATTTTTCTTAGAACTACCTACAAGAAAACAAGTCAAAAAACCTTATGCATTTAGATTTGGCTTTGAAAACAAGGCAAACTAACACTTGGGGGCACGAAAAATGGTACATTAGTTCACTTTCATCAAGACAACATAAATCTATGATTTGGGTTCATCACAAATAATAGGGAAAATTTTACAAGTAGTCAAAGTGGGCTATTGGGATTTGTAGAGCTGGGAACAATGGTAGAAAAGTGATTTTTGCAAACAGAACAGACTTGGGAAAGTGTGTAGACAGATTCATCAAGATTCACAATCTAGCACACTCAAATAGTTCTTAGAGTATAATGCATTGATACAATCCATTTTATCTCACCCTAACATGGGTTCAAAGTTATGACATCATGAAAAAGGGTACTGATCAATTTGCATTTCTTGACACTAGTAAAACTTTAGAAATTTCACTTTTAATTACATTCAAAAACTGATCGAATAGATTCATCATAAGCTCAAATCAAAAGAAAAACAAGTATTTGACCTCTACAATACAATGCAAAAGGAAATTTCTTACTTAATTCATCTGGGTCAAATTTATAATCAATCAAATAGGGCCTCCCTGAATTCTACACAATTTACATTAGCATGACAATAATAAATGACCAAATTTGAGGGATTCAAAACCTAACCAAAACATATCAAAATGAATTGAAATATGAAATATAGGTTTTATAATATGGATATTAAACACTCCTAAAGCTGAAAGTCATTAAATGATACTGGGTGTGAGATATTCAATTGCAAACTAGGCCTCCTATTGATGTTTAACACTTAGGCAAAAAAAGTAGATTTGGACATTGCTCAAAATAGAACTTCATGGAATGACTCAGAATGGAAATTTATATTCATAAGATAGGTATTCATACTTAATTTAAGGTGTTAGAAACATTAAACACCTCTTAGGCCTCAAAAGGATAGCTAGGCACCCGTGCATTAAAACTGCTTTAGAGGGCTCAAAAGCTTAGAATGGCACTCAAATTGGGATGACAATTTTGAGTCCCAATAGTACCTCCTCCGAATAACTAGACTCTTTCGAGGCTAATTACTCAAGATACTTCATTACATATTTCAAGGTCAAGTTCAAGCACACAAAAGAGTGTTGAAGCTACATCATTTGATGATATAATTTTAGATGAGGTGATTATATTACCAATCTTTGATCTAATAACAATCACACTTGAAGAGATGAATGTTTTCTAAAAGGCTCTACAAAGAAAGAAAAGAGAAGAAATTTTAAGGAGAGAGCACAAAAAAAAGCACATTTTGTATGAAATCAAAGACATTTCCATTGATGCTTTTAGTCTCTCATATTCATAATCTTATAAGCCTATTATAGAGAAACTTGTCCATATAGTTGACAAAATAAAAGATGAAGATATAGAGATGAATGTTAAGTTATTGGAATGGTTTGAGGGAAAACTTAACACCAAAGTTATGGATAAGATATGTAGTGCCTTTTCACTTAGTCAAGTTGATTTAGAAAGTAAGATAGAGGGTGTAAAGAAAAATTTGGGGTATATTTATTCTATGTAAACAAAACTATCTGATGTTGATATCTTTACATAAGGGACTCAACAATAAATTGACAAGTTGTAAGGAGAGTTGAAATAAACTAGGAATTCATTAGAGGTATCCCCTGCAACTAGTCAATTACATTTTTAGAGATTAATGCTAACATAGAGTAGCCTTGTCAAGCTAGAAGCAAAATATGCAACTATCAGATCCACTCAGATCTACATATAGTCCATGTTGGCTCAACACAAGGAAGTTTTATAGAAGGAACAAGCTCAAGAAAAAGCATTGATTAAGCAAGATTCACATGTTTCTACTCATGAATGCTTAGTTGATATAGCTGCTAGACTAGAAATTCAGATTCAATAAGAGATAATTGGGATTCCACATTGGGAATCATAATGCAAGTGCATAAGCCATTTTTAGACAAACACATTATAAGTATACCACCCAAATGACATACATTTCAAAAAAGGGAGATATTATCTTTTGAAAATTTTGAAGGTTTTGTCAAGGTAGGTATCTACTCAAGAGGAGCTACAAAAATGAAATGAAGCATTTACTCAAGTTGAGTAACATGTTAATGTAATAACAACAATTCTTTTGTAAATTTGATATTTTGAAATTTTGTATTAAAATTGAGTAGAGAAGATAAAATGCCTCAATTGTGCATGAAAGAATTTATATACCATGACAAAGTGTTTTCACCACTCATGATGAAGGGAGATTTTTAATCTCATTTAGGCTTTGACAAGGTAGTGAGAAAACACTTAGTCATTATTCAATAGAGAACAATGCAAGATGAATTAAGAGTACATGCCAAGTAAATAGAGTGTGCTAAGTGATCACTGTGAGTAGAGAAAAAAGAGCATGTTGAGCATAAGTATCCAAACAATACATGCTAAGTAATATCAAAGTTAGTGCCAAGCACTAGTATGTGCCAAGTAGTTAGTGTGTTTCAAGTCACTTAAGTGCAAAGAAAATAGGACCTAAGAAAGTAGAGTGTGCCAACTGATTTAGGTGTCGAGAAAGAGTGGGTATTGAACCATTCAGAAGCTAAGTTCTAGAAAAAAGAGCATAGTGAAAGCCGAGTATTAGAGACCATTGATGTTGAGAGAATAATCTATGTCATAGATGTTTGTAATGGTATAAAATTCTACATAAACCATTTTTGGCCAACATGGACATGAATATTTGAATATAAAAAGTAAGGAGAGAGTCATATTATGCATCCCTATGCTATGCATGCAACCAATAAAATTGAGGGAAGTATTAGGTAATAATATGAATCAACCACATCCATTTATTCTAACTTAATTTTTTCTCCATGATGTTTATAAAAGAAGAAAATCTTAAGGGTAACATATATTATAAAGGAGAATACTAAGGAGAGTTTTTGGTGTGAAAGAAACATGGAGAAGATGGCTCAGACAAATTTTTTCAATGAAGAATCACTCTAAGAAGAACAAAGAGAAGAAATGAAAGGTTGGAGAAGGTAAATATGATGAGGAGAATCAAGAAATAACCAATAAAGAGAAGATCTAACATCAAGCACTAAGGTGCTAACCAAAGGATCAGGTGTTGAATCATTCTAATAGATGATACAAAGTAAACCTCTTAACAAATTATTCTTAACAGGCTTTTTTAAATCTCTTAGCCAAGTTCTTACTTCACTATTAGTTTAAATCCTTTAGCAAGGTGAGACATAATAGTCTTTGTCAGCCATTAATAGAGGAGACCTTTAACATGGTAGATCATAGTTTATGATCAAAACTTTTGTAGCCATAATAGGCCACACTTTATAACTGTAGTAGTGAATATTTGTGGGTGTCATCCCCACCCTAGTTTTATGCTCTCCTTGGAGGGTTTCTAGGTAACCAAAATCTTATGTGTTATTAGTTTATTTATTTCATGATTTGGATGTGATGAATGGTTACATATTTTGGTTTACATATTAATTATGAGATGGACGTATGGTGAAAATTTTTAGAGGTAAAAGTTTTAAGTGTTGATTTACCCCTCCACCTTTCAAAACTTACTTTTCCATTGTTGATTCCAACAAAATGAATGTCAGATTTGTAGCTTTAAATGATATAATTGAAGAAGTCTACATAGATGTTCAACTACAAGGATTCATTGAACTTGGTCAAAGAAATATGGATTTCAAATTGAAAATGGGTTTGTAAAGGCTAGGAGCACTTAGAGCATGGTATTAAAAGTTACATTCATATTTGACTAATATTAGATTTCCTAGATTAAGTGTTTACAATAATCTGCATTTACAATGTGAATCTCAACACATGGTATTGATTTCTAAAATATTTTTGGATAATATTATATTTGCATGAAATGACATGTTATGTAAGACATTTTTTGATCAAAGGAGAAAGGAATTTGAGATGTCGATGTTTGGTGAGATCAAAAAATTTATTGGCCTACATCTTCATCAAACAATACATGGTATATTTATTACTCAGACTATGTATGTAAGGGAAATCTTGAAAACTTTTGGAATGGATGAGTCTAAGCTAATCGGTATACCTATGGTGACTATAGTGAAATTATAAAAGGAAGATATCTCTATAGATGTAAATAAAACACAATATAGATGCATGATTTATAAATTATAAAATGTTGTGTAAAATAGACCAAATATTGTACATGTTATTAGAATTATTGCAAGGTTTTTATTTGATCCCAAGGAGACACACATGATTGTTGGGAAAAGGATATTTTGTTATCTTAAATGAACTAAATAATTTGGCCTATAGAATAAGAAAGATGATGAATTTAATATTAAATTATATGCAGGTGATGATTGGGTAGGAAATGTGGATGATACAAAAAGCACAAGTGGCAGAGCTTTATTTTTGGAGAAAGACTTATAACATGGTTAAACAAGAAATATAGTTTTATATAAAAATCTAATATTGAAGGTATGTTACTACTATAAGTTATTTCTCTAATATTGTATGGATGAAGAAGGTATTGTAGGTTATGCAAGAAGATATAACTAAGCCAATTACTATTTGTTGTGATAACATTGGTGCAGTAAATATATCAAAGAATTAGTTGATGCATGCAAAAACAAAGCATATTTCTATCAACTATTATTACTTGAGGGAGTAAGTACAAGAGAAATTAGTGATTATAGAATATGTGAAGTCTAAAGAAAAAATTGTAAATATATTTACTAATCCATTTCCTAAGAACGTTTTTGAGTATCTAAGAGGTAAAATGGGGGCCATGGACTTATCCAAATGTTAAAAGGTGAAGATGCATGTTGCAATAATGAATGCATGAACCAAAATGTATTTTTTGAGTTGATACAAAATTTAACACTTCTCAAATTGTGAAGATGAATGTAATGGAACTGATGTAAATTGCACATGCAAGATACAAAGATAACTACAAGGTTTTATAAGTTTTGTGTTGGAACTTATAGTAACCTTTGGCATTCCTATCAAAGGGGGAATGAATGAATATGTTGAATAAGAGGGAGAAATATACTAAATAAGGAGAACAAGTTAAAGGGGAGCGAATTACTAAAGAAAGGATGAAGTTGATGTAAGTGTAAATGATGTCACTGCTGAACAAAAGAAGGTGATGATATCCTAAGTGGGGAAATGTTAAAGTTTTCTATTATTGAAGACATAGAGAACATGATGATCTAGATAAAGAGATACAAATTTGCATCATTTTGAATGCATAAGATCTATTATCTTATGTAACTTTTTGCAATGTAATATCATATATTATGTGTTGCCATAAATGCCTAAGGGGGAGATTGTTAGCTCGATATGAAGATGCACCCAAAAATGTTATGAATGTGTGTAAAAGAGTTATATTAGTTGTTATATTATCATTAAGGTCAACTATTAGTTGATAAGACATTATGCTAATTTAGTACAATCTCATATCATTTGATTGATGAAGAGGATTTGATTGATGATAGGGATTTGAAGAACATATGACAATGATAGAGTTGATAAGTATGGTATTCAATGGGAACATGAATGAGATAGAAAATGATAATAGAATATTGGTTTTTTTTTTACAATCACATAATATTGTAATGTAATGAGATATACAAAATACACCAAGTAAAGAAGATAAAGAAGGGAGACAATGTTCACTTAGTGACTACGATTGTCATCATGCACTTGGAAAGGCAAGTAAAAGTTCAATCTTACTCGAAAGAGGTTAGTCTTGATTGGGCGAGGCTTTACCTAAGTGAAATATTATGATAACCGAGTAAAACTAAGAAAAAAAACTTTACAAAGATGGAATTGGAGGCCAACTTTTGTTGAAATTATAGAATGTTTAAAAATAGCTTAGGCACAAGTTAAAGTTTGTTAGAGCTAGCATTGGAGAAATGCAATGAAGATTTGATGATGGATATTGAAGAAGGAGAAGGATGAGCATAAAGTTCTATTTTCTAAGTGAGTAAAGGAAATGAACCTAAGATTTACAATAAGAATTTGGAAGTATAAAGACTACTATTTAACAAGAAGTTGGAACAAGTTTTTGTTGTTGGTTGAGTGTTGATGGAGTTGTTGATTGAAGAGATCAAAGTGCAAAGTTGTTACAGCTAAAAGAAGAAAGATCCCCAATTTATACTTTATGCCCTTCATCCAATCTCACAAATTTCTCTAATTTTTACAATTGATGACCTCTTGTATTGTACTCCCATAGTGAGAATATGAGCAATTTTTAATTTTATTTCATAACCCATTTGCATCCTTCTTCTAACATGGCCTTCTCTACATTTCAAGATGTTGCCTAGCTTATTTTTTGTCCCTATCACCTTCTCAAAGTTCCATCACATAGAACAATCTTTCTTCAAGACTTAAATAACCTCTAAAAGATAACCTTTAAAAATCTTGTTTGTGTCATCTATTATTTAAAAATTGTCTTCAAAATAGTATTGTAGTAACATACGTAAAAGAGAGGCAAAATGTACACAATTAAATCTGATCACATAAATTTGTAATCAAATTTAGTCCTCTTCTAAGAAAAATTTCAATTAAATACTAAATATTTAATTATTTGTGTGCTATCTGATAATTAAATATTTTAATTAATTAATTATAGACCAATTAATATATTAACAGATAATGCATAGTCTAATTAATTAATAAATCTCCTTCCTTTATTAAATTAAATAATTTAAAAGCTCATTTAATTTAATCTCCAAAATACTTATCTATCTAATTAATTTAATTAATTAACTCCCTCGACTCACAAAATTATCCTCTAAACTAGCAATTACCCAAACTCAACTCATGCACCAATAATTCCTCTTTTAATTTAACAATTTTTTAATTTAATTAAATCTCATGCACTAATAATTCTCTTTTTAACTAAATAATTTATTTATTTAATTTACCTCACCCTAAAAAATCCATCCACCTCCCACACCTTTGATTCAACTAAGCCACCTCACCCGCCTTAACTGAAACACATCACCTCCTCTTCCATGTCTAAAATCCCTATCCAGATCACTTTCATAAATTAAGGCATGATTTACTCCCTCTCACTCAAACACATGTCCACTCTCATGGCACATCTCCCTTATCCATCTCTAAATATAGAAGTCTATCTCCTCTACTTATAACAATCAAGCGAAGCCTATATCACACCTTAGTTAAATATCTATTAGGAATTCTTTTCTCCTCCTCACGTAATTATCTATAAGTTAAACCCTTTGCTTTTCAAAAATCATCTATCTTTTGATTAGAATTATTATATCATTTTGAGAGCTTTATTAAAAATGAAAGATAGTATTTTCCAAGTACTATTTGGTGATACTTAGATTTCCATCCATCCATCCACAATCATCCAATTTTAAAGAATCAAACATATAGTTCAACACACATCTATAATCATTACCATATCCACACATCAAGGAAGCTCCACAAATACAAGGTTTACAAGTATTATTATTTGGTTTCCTTTTTGGTTAATCTATTTGTTTTCTTTTTTATGTAGATCACTACAACTTTGCCTAGATTTGATTTTGTGATTTTTGACATTTTTGAAGGTTTTGAAATCCCAAAAGTTAGATGTTGTTTATTTTGAGAAAAAACTTGGACATACCTTGGACATATAGAATTGGATTTTGGATTTCAAATAGTCAAGAAAAGATCCTAGAGAGCTCTAAATATTTGTTCAGATTTGGTGCAGGTTTGGCATGATTTATTAGCTGAAATATTGATCTAAATTCTTTGATATATATTGACTATGGTAACATTGTAAGTTTATGACGTTGTATATTTTTGAGCTTTGAGATTTGATGTCATTATATACTAAGCTTATTTTTTAAATTGGTCTCATGATGATATGGTTTGAATATGTATGATGACTTGTTTAGTCTATAAGTTGTACAATACTATAAGTGGTCCATGCTTAAAAGTTGACTTTATGACTTGGATGTGGGTTGTCTTTTACCATTGATCTTTCACCATTGATACATATTTAGAATGGTGCATTGGATTTAGGTCAGCTACTCCCTTAGTTAGATGATATGATGATTTATCTTCCTGTAGAAGGGTTGAGATGTTACCAAGTATAATCATGGTGGAGGATCGTGGTTGACTATTTTATGGTGGCATGTTTGATACTTTGAGAGATAAGTACTCAATTCATGGATGTGGTCATGGGGCCATAGATTTTTTCATTACATAATTGGATATATAGATAATTTATTTATGTTCATTTGTTTAGATCTTGGATTTGGTTATGGTGGCATTTCTTCTTATTTAAGGATCATGATCATTTGGTTTCTTTTGAGGAGCTCATGATGCATAGTTTGAGTTCTTTGATGGTTTCATGCCTTGGTTGATTCTAATGGTTAAATGATGGATTTTCATCAAGATGTTATGGATATTTTGGATACATGGTTTAGTTGGAGATTGTGATAGTGATGAGGTGGTAGTGCAGGATTAGTTCTTGATTTGGTTTGTATCTTCTTAGGTTGAAGATCTTGGTTTCACTTGGTACTAAAACTTTGGTTATTTTTGTGTGTGTATACTTGAAGGATCTTCATGTAGCATAAGGATTTTATGATTCCATTGGAGACTTGGTACTTTTTTGATTGTGAGTTATAATAATTGATAGATTTATTAAGTAGATGTAGATGGTAGAGGATGAATTAATTCCTATTACTACAGAAACATCTTTGACATTTGCATGGTGCACCTTTTTAGTCATGGTGTGTAGAGCTAGTTATTCATGATGTGTGGATATGGTTCCTCATGGCATTTGAAGATGGTTTGATCTTGAGGACTCATGAGGTTCTTGGTAAAGATATGGTTTATGCTTTCATTTGACATGTTATCATTGGTGTTAGGATGGGTTCATTATTATGTCATGGTATACTATTGATACATGTTTAGATTTGCAACATTTTATGGTATGCTCACATCAAGCATGTTATCTCTTTGGTTGAGTTTATTTTGATCATGTTGTCATATTTATATTCTTAAGGCCATGGTTGGAAATTTTACATTGATCTTGGTTTAGTGTGATGGTATTCAGTAAATTGATCATTTTTTTGATACTTCACAATATTTCTATGTTACATTTGGAGTTGACATGGATTGATTAGTTATATGTGCCCATGGATGTCTAGAGATGCTGGTGATGTTGATTTCTCTTGGATTAGAGATATATTTGTTGGGACAATTATTTAGTTTAAACATGAAGTCTAAGGGGCACTATCTTGATTTGGATTTGTTCTTAGATCAATCTTGGTTGGAGACTTAGATATCCTATTGAGAATTCTCATTCCCCACTCTTGGTCTACTATAGATAAATGTACTAAGTTGTGTCACCTTTCAGGCTAACTTATTAGAATAACTAAATTTGATTATTTCAATGTAAATACCAATTTTGGTTAATCATATGACTTAGATAAACTCAATCTAAGTTATATATGTTCTCACACTTTTCCAATTGGAAATGTATATTAAATGCATGTTTGATACTAATGCGTGTCCATTTTTTAAAGAAATTAAATTATTTCAAAAAATTAACATTTTAGAAATGCTTAATCTTTTTAATGATATTTTTTGATGAATATTACCTTCTCTATTAATTAAATATTAAAGTTAAATATTTAGGGTTAAGGGATATAAGATCACCCCCTGAGGCTAGAAATGCATCTACTCATCGAAAAACAATATAAAGCCTCAAGGTTGTAGTCCAAAAATTAAAATAAAAAAAAACAATATAAAACCCCTCAGGCTACAAGAGTAGTGCTAGTTGAGGGAGGAGTATCTTTATTAATAGAAGCCCATACATCAGTGTGGTTATGGGATGACTAAAGGAGATCCCACCCATCATTAGCAACAATAGTAGTTGTAGTAGCATATTTTTCTCCCTCCAACTTAGAAGGAGAGATAGATAAATCTAGTTGAGGGAAGGACCATTTAGGGTCCCAGCTAAAGGAAGGCCACCCAAAATCAGGAGAAACTACAGAAGCCACCAAGGACTAGCTTGAGCTTCACCTCAAAGAAGGTGAGGTTGAGTAGTGATTACCACCAAATCTACCATTAGTAGAGTAGTGTAGAGGCTGTGACCTCATGGTGTATGAGTTTTGAATAGAATTTCTAAGGACTCACTAATGTTTGGGAGGTGGCATATGGTCTCCAGATATAGTATTAGGAAATACCCTAGCCACTATGGAAGGATTGCTTCCCAAGTGAGAAAGAAGCTCCTGGAAGTGGTCATCTCAAAATCAACCTTCTTAGTTTTTACTTGAATTTGCATCATTACAATGTTACAAATTCAAGCTCTAGTGTACATAGGCTCTAGTGTACATAGAAATATTTATAATAAGAAATTTGTGAGAACATAAAATAACATTTTGATATTTCCATAGAGTAAACAAAATTTCCATTCAAAAAGTATGTCAAATCTAGGAGTACTTAAAAGGGATCCTTGGAAAATCTTCTAGAACAAACACATGCCAAGAAAAGGCCTCTGGGAAAAATTTCATGATAGAATCATGAATCTAGTATTGGTAATGTTGAGCATGCTTGCCAAACTAAAATCTATATAGAAATTTTTTTGGCTACCAATAGAAAGGACATCTAGGGTCAAGAAAACCAAAAGTCTAGAGTGAGAGGCCGAACAGTAGCCCCTCAAAGAGGATGCACCAAAAAAAATGAGCAATCTTTTGTTCATTAATAACTTTCTATACAATGGAAAACCTATGAATCCATGTCTTTTGGGAGGACTGCAAATGCCAATACTGGTTGAGGACACCAATCATAGGAACATGGGGGATCAATCATAGATAGCCAAATTAATGTTTTTAGCTGGTGATTTGAGTGGAAGGACACCACTTATAATCCTTCTACCATGAGTGAGATGACTAAATACCAAGCTTGTGCAATATATGAGGAGGCAACACTAAAAAACTAAAACATCATGTCTTCAAATTAAATGGTTAAGCCATAACTAATCCTGCATATCCTCCCATGAGTGATGACTCATAGTAACTCTAGAAAAAATATCTTTGGGTGTCTTGAAGCAACATTAAGCATTGGCTCCCAAAATTTTGGCCAAAGGAACACCTTGAATGGAAAATAAGGGTGACTACCACAAGTTGTGTTGCTTCATGGAGAGACCATCTTTGAACCCATCACTAGACCTTAAAGCCAAGGTTTGAAAGTTTCCAAACATTTTTAGACGCTTTTAGCAACAAAAGTACCTTGAATTTGTATAGGTTTGGAGGTGATAAGGAGGGTTTGAAAACCAATTTGCTTCTAGGTAGGCTTGTTAACCAAGAAGTCTAAAGAAATGCAATGTCTACAAATAATTTTTAGGCCTCATTGTGAGTGATATCTTGAATGACCCACTTCACACAGAGGGTAATCCCTTGCTTTTGGGTAGAAAGCATCCCAAGGCCACTAGAGTCTTTGGGCAGAAAATAATACTCTCATGCCACTTGGTAGAAGCCATGATGAGAATTATCTAAGGCCCATAGAAAATGTCTCAACATTTTCTCAAGCTTGAAATATGAATCCTTTGAAGGAGCCGAGTAGGAGGAGTAGTAACTTGAGTGGCTACTAGCACCTTAGGGAAAATCTAAAATTTTGAGCTAAGGAAAGGGACATAGTGATCCAATACTCTAATTTTTTGTATTCCTTGCCAATAAAATATTCCAAAGCTCTAAATAAGTAGCTTGAAATGAAAAGGGGATGCCAATAAAGAGAAAAAATTCTCCATGTTGTACACATTTCTATTGGTAGTGAAAAAACCATGGCAGGCCATACAAAATGGACTTCCTATAACAAAGCCAAAGGTAAGATAGAAGGTGTAAGGGCATTGCAAGGCATTGGTAATGTTTTCCTTATCCTTAATGAGTGTGAGGAAGGAATCATCCATAAAGTGTTCATTAATGATGTGGGTTTTTGAATTGGCAAGAGTGATACCACACACCAAGCCCATAGAATTGGCACTGGCAAGCAAGTAGCCAAACCATTCAATGGCCAGACAATAAAGAGAAGGTACAAGAGGGAACCCTTGGTAAATCTTAAGGAACAAAAATAACTTATTTTTTCACCCATTAATGCTAATAAACCAAAAGAATTCCCAAAAATAATTTGCATGGACTAAAGGAAAACAAGACCAACCCCTAGAGCTTGTAACATGGGAAGGATGAGGGGCAGCTCAAAATAGTTATACGCTTTAGCAAAGTTGATATATCTTGAGAAATAAATATTTTTTTTTAAATTGGCATGCCCTTTACATACCTTCATAAAGAATAATGATGTTATCTACAATATAACTAGAGTTAAAAAAGATAGTTTGTTTAGGGCAGACAACCTAAGGCAAGAGATGTCAAATCTTAAGGGTAAGAGCCTTAGCAATGATCTTGTGGGAGACATTCAAAAGAATGATGGGCCTCTAGTTGAAAATATCCTTAGGGTAATTAGATTTAGGTATGAATATGGTGTTACCTTTTTTAAATATGTTCCCTAACGATTGAGAGCTAAAGGCTACAAGATAAACTTTGTGTAGATCAGGGCCAATGTCACCCCAAAAGGCTTTATTAAATTGATAGGGTAAGCCATCAAAAACTAATTCTTTATTGTATAGCATGAAAAACTTCCTCCTTGAGATCAGTAAGAATAAGCTCTTGCTTGAAAAGGGTATACTACTCTAGAGATATCCTATTGGGGCTAGCGGTTATGCAAGTTTGTGGAACTTGATCTCGTGCAACAAAAGCACCCTGTACAATGAAAATTTTCTCATAGTGGTGTAAAAAATCCTAGAGAATATTAGGAAAGTCAAAAAAAAAAATTTCTCCTTCCTTGATATGTTTGATTCCCACAATAGATTTGAAAGCCCTAAGACATTTAAAAATCTCTTTAAAAGCCTGATTGCCAACCTTGAACTAGTGGAGGTGAGTCTTGATTTGCACTCTTTGAGTGAGTTAGTGACTCAAGGTTCTAAATGCATAAGATGTGAGCACCAATGGTTTCATGAGACAAAAATTAATTATTAAGATAAAATTGCATTTTGCACGTAAAGAGATGAGCTATATGCCAGATCATAACAAAAAGAATAGAAAAGTGATTTGACAAGTTCACATCTAGCAAGGAAGTGACATGTAAGTCACTCTCAAACATAAGGATTGAGCTATAAGCATATCACTATCAAGTCTCTTGAAAACCCTATCTATACTAGCTCAAAAATTGGACTAAGTGTGCTAAACCCCACCATACCAGTGGCAATAAATGTTGGGATAAAAAAGTCCCAATTTATTATGCATGTAAAACTAGTCTTCTCTTTCATGATCTTACCATCAAAAATGTTAAAGTAATTCTTTATCAATGGTTGGATCAACCATATTGAAGTCCTCACAAAGGACCTAAGTGGTAGGGGTCATATGATCTATCATCTAACACCATAGGTGTGAATAATCTACAACATCATTGGGAGGATAAAGATTAACAATACCAAAATAATGACTTTGAAAAGACAAAAAAACTACATAAATCTATGAATGCAATCAAAGTCATGTGAAATAATTGAAGAAAGTAGATAAGGTGATAGAAGAGTAATAATAACACCTCTACAAGCCTCATGCTAGGAAGAAAATATGGCACTACCTTCTCGTATACCATGATACACTGAGTTGAGAAGAAACCCAACAAATTTGACCTACGGAAGGAAAAGAATATCAAGATTGGCAATCCTACTCCTAATATAAAAAAGGCTCTTTTATAGGGATTTCTATTAGCCCCCACAAATTCCATGAGTGAATAATCATCATAAACTAGCTTTCATGTCATCCTTGTCCCCAAGAGAGGAGAGCTTGCCTCAACATTCTAGATTGTGGGAATAATGAAATGATTGAGTATAGATCATGAAATTTATTTAGGACCTCAAAACCATATGGTTGAAGGCTCAAAATATGTAGTAACCTCCATCCCATATGAGCTAGGGTTGAAAGGAGGAAGAGGCATAGTAAAAAAACTCAAAGAGATAGGTGATTCTAGACTTGAGTTGGCTTGCCTAGTATCTTTGGGATGAGGAACATGGCTTAGCAACAATGTTTCCTTTTCCATTTTCCCCTATAGTAGTCCTTTCATATTTTATTGTAGATGGAATCTATTTATGTTTTGAGGTTGGGTTATATTTATAATCCAATAAGGTATAATCCCTAATATTGTGTTTTGTGGACTGGTACTAATATTAGGTGTTCAAAAGATTTAGGTAAAACACCTTCTAGGTGAAGGTGGTACCGCCAACCTCAATCTCTATAGTTCCCTTGAAGTCCATAGGAAGGTCAATCTCAAAAAAAATCCTATGTTGGGGTTGAGAATCATAAATTTTTTTGAGGCTCAAGGCATATCTCCTTGGCAAGATTTTTTGCAATAGGCTGTAAGAATGACCATCATGGAGTGGAAATCCCATGAAACTCTGCTAAAATTGGTACCTTAACTTTACGGTCATTAGGGATTGAAAATACTAAGACCATCTTTAAAAAATTAATATGGAATACCTAACAGACCAAGGGCCATGAGTGAACACATGCTCATCTTGGCTAGAGTTACTAAAATGAAAAAGAAAGCCATTGGTGAGACTTTGAACACACTCAAGGAGGACACCCTACAACATCCTGACCTTGGAAACCCCATCTCTAATCATGCTTTTAGAAGTAGTACAACCAAACAAATAACCTATCAAGGTTCTCTTCTTAAGCTATGCATAAGCATTATCAAAATCTTTAGCATTGAGGAAAATATGAGGAGAGAGATTTGTTAGAAATAAGGATTACTAAAAGGGGGGGTGAATCAATAATCTACAAACTTTAGTCACCCACTGGATATTATTTCCTAATTTAAACCATACATAACAAATTAATAAAGTAATGTTGAACAATAATGGTAACCATGCACAAAGATAACTCATAACACTATATTTTTTTAACTACGGAAACCTTGGCATAGGGAAAACCCTATTCGGGATGATATCCACTAGATAATATATTGATATGTAAGTTTTTTGTTAGAGGATGGACCTTGTTAGGAGTCAATGAGAAAATTCAATAGAAGAATTCTACTGCCCAAGCATGTACTTCCAATTACAAGAAGAGCTCATTACCCAAATGAGTAATCAAACTTTTATAATATAAGTGTACCATAACTTCTTTCTTGATTGATCTCTGATCTTTAGCTTGATCTCAAATCACAAAATAGATTTCACACAATTTTGCATATATCACTTTCACAAAACTTCATGTATAATTGGTCAACATGATAGCACATATAATTACACTTCTCATCTCAAGATGTCCTTTGCATAAATACCATGTCTCTACACAAATTTCTACTAGGTTGATTAATACCATAATACACTTTTCCAACTTAGAGTAAATAACTAGGATATTGACCCTAATTAGACAAGTAATTATTTTGTAGACAAAATAATTCTTTCCTTCAATTCCCCTATCCTGTTTCACTTAAATATGAAAATATCATTTCCATATAGTTCGTACTAACTTCCAAGGTTATATACATCATCATCAACATGTATACTATCTCCATCTAACTTTTCTAGTCATAATATGACATCAACAACAAGTTATAAACAAAATAATATATTGTTTTATACCAAATTCCATACTTAGACAATTTTTTGATAACCAGGAGCTAAGTATCTTTATTTTTGAGGTTTCCTGTAAGCATATACATCATGTGTTTCCATAAATGAAAAAAATTGCATATCTCCATTAGCCAATTATCAACAATCTTCCCCTTTGGAATTGATTGCAAACAAAAAGGGAAAATTGGCAAAGTAACAAAAACTTAACATAAACAACATATAAAAATTACATCTATTACAACTTGTTCATATTTACATATGCTCCCCTTATAATATAGGTTACACTTCTATCTTCTCTTTACCATATTTACAATTTTCACATTGCATCTCTACCCCTTGGACATCAATGACAAAGGTCAAAATGTCAAGATCTATGCAAAATAGTCCATCTACTATAAAAAATGTTGTCCTCATACCTAAAGCTACTAGAATCATCATGAAATCATCAAAATTTTCCTTAAGATTATCCATACCTATAGTCCATGTCTCCTTGGCTAATTCAACAAAGGTGAGAATTGCACATGAGGTATATGATGCAATCTCAACTGCATTAAGGTCTGAGGACAAAAGGTTAGAATGGGTGTCATTGGCCTTCACACGTTCCTCCAACTATTTCTCAACAAAAGATACTTTTAGAGAAATAGACTCTCTGAAATCCAATATTCTCTTCAAAATCTATTCCTTCTGAAGTTCTGGTTTTTTGATATCATTGTGAATACTAGCCATTTGTCCTTTAAAATCATCAAATTTACAAGATGGATGTTGTAATTAGCTAGATAGAGCCTCTAGCTCACTCATCTTACTTCCAACTTGACTATCAATCTCCTTAGTTAGTTTGTATGATAGAGTATACTTAATGTACAATATCTTACCATCCCGTTGACACTTCCAGTGTTCCTTGATACAAGTGTCAAGAATTACCAAATCATTCTTAATATTTTGGAAAATGGTGCTATACAAGTTAGCATCATGTGAAATTTTAGCCTTTTCTTCTATAAAATTTAACAAATTTTTAAATTCTTCATCAAATGAATTTCACAGTACCTGTGCCCTCTATTGTATATATGATTCTATGTGCTACACTGCCAGTGTACTATTTAGTCTGTTAGTAACCTCCATCAAGGTTTTTTGAAAGCTTTTCACTATTATATTTTTCTAAATAAGCTTTGATAAGGATGAGATCAAATTAGTTTCATCATCACCATTAGTTTCTAAGTTAGCAAGTGAAATCAGAGTAGATGAACTAGAAGGTTTAGTGTCATCCTTGCTTTCCTTCTTGGCAACCTATTTTACTCTCTTCTTTTCTTCTTTAAGTAACCTCTTCTCTTCTTCAATTTGCCTTAGTTTGTCTTCAATATCCTTGGTATTAGCTTCATTCTATTTGAAACCTTGAAATGGATTAATATCGTAAATGTTAATGGTAACATTGGTCTAATCTATCTACATAGTGTCATTGCTCATTGACACTTTTGAGGTTCTAGGTGTTGGTGGAGATGATGCCTTAGATGTTTTCAACATCTAACTTATTGCTACTATGGTCTCACTTCTTAATTTATCTTTCTCACCCAACATAAGCAAAAATGGTCTTATTTTATTTCTCAAATAAGGTGCAAGATTATTCAATAATCTCTTAATCTCTTCTTTATCATTGGTCTTGCAAATACTTCTTAACATAGATTTCTACAGTTCTAAATCTTCTTCTCTTTCTTGGTGCCTTCTTCTCAATAATTCTTTCATAAACTTTCTAGTTAACTATGCCCTTAATATCCTTCAATTTTAGATCATTTTCTATAATGTATCTCATAGTAGAGATATCAATATGATCTTTTTCAAAATTGTTATACAAGTCATAAAATTTGTTAATGTAAACAAAATTACCCTCAATAACAATAGATGAGTTAATCTTTTCTATCTTTAGCTTCTGGGGTTGCCAAACTTTTCCTATTGATTTTTTTGTTACTTTCTTTGCTTGTTTGACTTCTTGTTCTTTTTCTTCTTTATTGCTAGATTCAACAATTGTCAACAATGTATTTTTCCTCTTGCCTAGTCTAGTGGCTTGTTTCTTGACCCTTTTTGTCTTTGTGGTTATCACTTCAACTAATCTCTTAGACTTTATCTTCAGCTCACTAGGTTGCACATCAAACACTATTGCATATGGAATGCTTTGTTCCAAAGATCTCTCTGCAATAGATATTAACAAAGTTTGTATATTCAGTATGCCTTGTTTCATGGTTTACTTGACTAACTCAGGCTCACTCTCAATTATAGTGGCCTTTGATAAAGCTTTCTTCATAATAGACTCTATCTTCTTATGAGATTCCTTCTCTAAGGATGCCTGATGAGCTGACTAGGTAATATCATCATGGGTTCCAAATCTATATTCTTCTTTATCCTTCGCTAATTTCAATAATAAATCAATATAACTAACTACTATGTCATTATTCAATTTATAACCCAAGGGATCAAGAAATATTTCATGAGTTTCTACTGCTTGAATATAAGTATAATCTATATCAACCATAATACAAATGTCTTCTTTAAATCTATCTATAATTGCACGTGCAATTCTAAGTCTTTGTCTCATTTCATTTTGAAATGCCTTTATTATTAGGTTTCCACTATCCAATATCTTATCTATAGGATGTCTTCTACATACTTTTTTGATCTTCTCAATTGTACATTTATCACTGCTCATTATATCTATAACTAATAAATATGGAAGTCTTTTAGGGACATGAAAGAATATGTGATTTATTAGTGACTAAAATATAAACACACTATTCTTAGTCCTCTTGATCTTTTCTAGGTTCTCAGGTAATTACAATCTCAAAATTTCATTGAAGTTAACTTGTTCCTTCTCTACACATATCATATATGCTACATAGATGAATCTGGCTAATTATTCATCAATCTTTGAGATTACATATACAGAGTAGGCAATGATTCTACTTAGTAATCTTACATCATCTTTCTTAATGGTGTTGATCACCATAGCCTTTCCATTATACATTATTTTGGTGTAACTCTCATCTTTCTTTTTGACCATTTTCTCACCTATAGGTACAAATGCTAAATAATAATACATATTTTATGTCATTGATGTTGAATAGTTATACTTTTTTTATCCTTTTCCTTTATAAAAGGGTGATACATGTTTGTACTATTACCCCATGGTGGTTGACTCCTTAACAGTTATAACTCATTATTTCTCTTAGGTGCATAGTGTTTATGTTTACCTTTTATAGATATTGATTGACCATATGTAATTTTTTTGGATTATGAGTGTTGCACACACTGCATAACATTATTTATATCATATCAATTTAAATTTTTTTGTAATCTTGTACCTAGGAGAATCTAGATGGATGCAAAACATGTAGAGATTACTATGGGAGATACATGATAGGTTGTATTGTAACATTGTGATAATATTTGATATAATTATTTAATATTGGGGAAAAGAGTTAAATGCCCAATATTGAATGTGGGGTCAATGGGTTCGGTAGCATATGGTTTATGTAATACCATTTGGTTGTTTTGTATGATATTTCTAGTACATAAGCAACCACAAGTGTAGTTGTTGTATGAGAAGAAGACAAAAGGCAACAAAAATGTTGAACAAGACAAGGCTTGGCATGTTAGCCAACAAAGAATTTGTGAAGGTTGGAAGCATGGCATGGGATGTGTGGATTAATGCTTGTTCACATGGATTTCTTGGTTTTGGCTATGACTTTGAAGGCTTCCATGGTTGTATTGTAATGTCTTTTTATTTAAATAATACATGGTGATGGGTACTTTGGGAGGATGGGTTTTTTTCCCTTAATGAGGGTCTGCCAAGATATATCTTGCATCACATTTTTTTTGGGTTAGCCTATTCTCTTTCATGTGGATTTTAATTTCATATTCATTTCAAATCTATCATGAGTTATGTGGAAATGGTAAGTTTTTTTTCAAGTTTCCTTACACTTAGCAAGACTCTTCTATTAACAAGGACTTCTACTCTTTCAACTTCTTCTAAATGTGATGATTTTGCATATTCATCAACATGTACAAGTCCATCCTAGCCTTCAATCCTTTGATCAGTCCTTCCTTGTCATTTAGAACACTTAAACACTCCATGTCTTTCTTCTCCTTGGTGAAATTTTTTTCCATAGAAACCTTCTCTTCGAGATCCTTCTCCTTTTCATCTTCCTCTCTGATCTCTATTGTTCTAATCATGGAAATGATTGGAATTATTTCCCCTTTGATTATGACTTCTACTACTAGCTTTATCCTTATTTTTATGATCAACATTTTGGTATTCATAAGATCGTCCACCAGATCTTCCACTATAATCTCTTCCACTATTTTTGTTATTAAACTTCTTGTTCAACTTTTTCTCAACTCTTAAGAAAAACTAGTATGCCTTTTAAATTTTTTTATTTAGACCATAACCAATCCCTCCTAAATTCTTGGTGTCAACCCATTAACATAAAAATAAACTTTCTTCTTGTCATCTTTTGCATGGCATGTTCTGATGATAACTTGATAGAACTCTTCAGTATACTCTTGAACATATTTACCTTCTTGCTTCAACCCCTGTATTTTCTTTAGAATATCAAGATCATAATCATTGAGAATGAATTGTCACTTAAATTTAGCTATCATTTGGTACCATATTATTATTTTTTCCTTCCCTTTACTATTTCTACATAATAGAATCTATTGCCATTAGATCTTTGGATGACCCTCCAATTTAGCCTTTGCAAATTTGACTTTAGATCTCCAATATCTTTATACTCAAATTATTTCTCCAATTCATTTATCCAATTGATTAATTCCTCCAGCTTAAAATTTCAAAAGAATCTAGGAACCTTGAACTTAGGTCTTTTCCAAATCTTGGAATTGGCCCTAAAAAGCCTCTTATCTTCTCGGTCCAAAATTGCCTCTTCTTCAACATTTCCTTCTTATTCTTCCTCATCCTCACTTTCATCTCCTAGGTCAATATTTATTGCTCTATGCATTTGTTCTTTCACTCCTTGAATCTATCTCTAGAGGGTTATAAAAATCTCAACTATAACACCTACAACTCTTCCATGAAACTCACTTTGTGGAGGTATTTGGAAGCCTTTTTTGAAACCCTAGTGAAAAATGCCTCACAATTGGTGATCTATCGAAAAAATCATCCCGAACCATGATCATGGTGTAAATTTCCTTTGAATTAGTGTGTTGACATATTAGTCAAGTTTTTTATTAGTGACAAGACTTATTTAGATTTTATATGGCTACCAAGCTCATTGAACAATCTACAATGTTTTCCATTTAATTCAGTAGCCACCAAGTTCTACAGTTGCTACTGATTCTACTGGACTAATTCTAGTGGCCACTAAGCACTCCAATGATTACCAATGGAATTTAGTTAGTGTGAAGTGCAATATTTCAAATTGAGCAGAATTAGGCAACATGAAGTCTAGCAGTTCAACCCGAGCACTCCAATGTTTAGCGAGCTTTGTAGTTTCTGCCAAGCTAGTAGTTTATGTGATGTGAAGCTAGTGTTAACTAAGCCATATACAAAGTTCGTGTTTATCAAGTGAAGTCATGGTAAACTAGTCATTTAGTTTATGCCAAGTGACACAGTATCTACTGAGTCACTAGTGCAGACCAAGTTTGAGACTACTTTGAGGTGATTAGTATGCACTGATCTTCTACTTATACCAAGTGCATGATGATACTAAGTAATGACAATGGGTGCCAAGTATCATAACTTCACCAAGTTAGTCTTCTGAACTCGAGTGTCTTCATATGGGCCGACTTTTTCATATTGGTGTTAACTTGTATAATGGTTGACTTTGTAATTTTGTAAATTAGATTGGCATATATGTAATGTATTGTATCATATCGAGTGTTTGATTGAGTAATTCATGAATATAAGTGTGTAAGAATGTGTATATGATCAAGAAACAAATAAAGTGTATATTGAAGGCAATATTAGAAATAGAGTAGCAAAGACATATCCATCACAAAAGGTGATCAATAGTTAAAAGAATATCTATGAACAATTAAGTTTTAAGTTAGAGATCTACAATTTCATTCTAATATGTGAATTAGTTTAAATCCTTTAACAAGGTAGACTCGACAATCTTTCTCAAAATTTCTTTACCGAGTGCATACTTTATTGTGTGTTTGCAAATCCTTCAACAAGGTGGACCTAGTAGTCCTAATTGCTCCTAATAGGGTAGATCATTAGAAGTGATCAATGTAAGCCTAACTAGGCCAAATTTATGCTACAGTATTGAAATTTTGTGGGTATCATCCCCACCTTAGTTTTACTTTCTGTTTGGAGGGTTTCTGGGTCACCAAGTTATTGTGTTCAAGTGTTGTGGATGATTTTATGTTTTCAGTTTCTCATGCATGCAATTAGATTGATAAATGAAAATTGGTATATTGATATCAAGTGCTTAATTTGATAAAGTTTTAGAGGTTACTAATTCAACCCTCCCCTCTTAGTAACCTAGCATAGTCTTGAATATTTACAACAATTGGTATTAGAGCTTTGTGGTTTAGAGGAGAAAGTTTACCAACTCGAGCAAAGATCAAGGATATGGAGATATTTATACTTGATAAGGAAATTGAAAATGAAAATTTGGATCCAAAAATGGCCATTGCACAACTCAAAAAAGCTAATGAGCAACTTTACCAATCCTTGAAAAGAAGGAAGGAACTTGCAAATCAAATGAATGATCATCAGTACATTGAAGACTTTTTCCCTTCAACAAGCTTAGATGAAGCCAATGATGCAATCAAAGAACTCCTAGAAAAGAATGATTCCCTACAAGAAGAAGTAGGAAAGCTGAAAAGAGAACAAGAAATTCAGTCAACAAGGCTATTTGAAATCGTGGAACAAAGGAACAAGATGAAATAAGAAATGGATGGAAGAAACAATGAAATCTAGAACCAATCCCTTCAACATGCAGATCTTATGGATCAAATCTCCAATGCAAATGAGGAAATCATGAGCCAAAGATAGATCAATAAAAGCTAAAGAAATGATCTAAATTTGGAAAGACAAATCAATGAAAGAATAAGAAATAAGCTAAGGTTTGAAAAAAAAAAAATTAGTGAAAGATTGAAAAATGACCTAAACACTAAAAGACTATCAATGAAAGAATGAGGAAATCCCAAGCAAACATAAATCAATTAAATCAATTGAATGTGCAAAATCTCTATAGAAAAAAGGGTAAAGAAATAATTGGATACAAAGAAGAAGGTGAATCCTCCAAGGTTCTCAAAGGAATCAAAGACCTACTTGCAATCACTATGGTAAGAGAGGTCATACATCAAACAAATGTTGGAATAATGGTAAAGAAAAATTTAATAGAAAATTCTACAATTTCAATCAACATGGTCACAAGGCTAATGAATGCAAAGAGAAACCAAAATTTGAGGGTAAGTGCCACAATGCAAGAAACATGGTCACAAAACATTAGAATATAGAACTAAGTCATTCAATTTAGTAGAGAAAATTGTGAAAGAAATATTCGATTAGGAATACAACACTTGTTGTAGATGTCATTACTATGGAGAATTTGGTCACATTGGCATGAATTATGTTAAACATGACACAAGAAATAAAGATATCACCATAAGATATTTCACTTGTACCGAACTTGGTCATCTAGCCAAGAATTGCATGAGTACAGGTAGTGTTGAAGATGAAAAGAAAACAAAAGTAGATAAAATTTAAAGGAAAATGAGGCAATAATGGATTCTTAAATCTACCAAGGAAGATAGTTCAAGTAATGATTTCATGACACTCAAGAAGTGGGTGACTCCACCATTTTCAAATAGATTTCCAAAGGAGAACTGGATTTGTGCTATCATGATCACATTCAACCAGTTCTAATTGAAAGGTGACAAAGATCCAAATTAGTATTCAAGATAAAAAAGGATCACTAAGGAAGATTGGTATCAGTTATCACCAAGGTACCTTCTCTACTAAGTAAGGTTGGGTCATAAACTCTATCGAGCAAAGTCAAGAGTAACAAATCAGACATGGTTATCGAGTCAAAAAGCCTTCACTGAGTAATCAATAAAATAGTGGATGAAAACCTATCAACCATAATGTCAAGCATGATGTCAACCCAGCTACCTTCATACCAAGCATTAATGGTGAAGTTTTAACAAAAGGAAAGAAATCAAATTCATTTTTCACTGTGAAATCTAAGTGCTATTGCGAGGAAGCAAATTCCAGTGCGATCAAGTGAATTTGTAGGAAGGATTTCAAGGGTTTGATAATTTACTAAGTAATCATGGCATCAAGAAATAATAGTAGCAAAGAAAAGAAAGGGTTTGAGATGTTGGTTCGAGTAGTCGAGTGGAAAGTGCCAAACTTCAAACTTGTGCTCATGATCGTAGAAACCCTTGACCCAAGTGGAGCTCAATCACAAATTCCTCCAAAGGTACTCCTTATTAATGACATTCAAACTCATTTCAAGTGTTCTATTCAAGAAATTGAAACCCTAGAAATGGATGATGCCCTAGGAGAATCGTGTGTTAATGGAGTTCTCAAGCCTAAGCATAAACATTTGGAAGACAAAGGTTTGACCCACATTCCTCACATGCCATGAGGTTTTCAAATCAAATAGATTAGATACATTCTAAGATGGGTGAATAATAGTCAGATATGGCTTGAGCAATTAGTTAGGATCACCAAGAAAATGATTCATTGGATCATTGGCCTCCCCATGCTCACTAAAGCCAAAACCACCAAAACCTTAGGTCGAGCTGAGCTAGAAAAGAAAACCTTAGCTGAGTGGGATGGTAGAGACATGAAAATAAATAGTGTAACTAATGTAAAATTGAAATTTACAACACATGTGATAACTCATAAGATATATAATTTGAGCTACCTCAATAGTGTATCATGTGAAGCTATAGACTTAGCTTACAAAGTTGTGAAGAACAATTTGTCTTATGACTTGGTAGATCTATTATTGAAGTACTTCAACAAGAACATGGAAATTATTTAAACTTCTAAGAAAAACCCCTACAAATTTGGCTCTTTATTGATTTTTTTGTTCTTCTATGTTTAGAAGTTCTTCCCTTCCAAAGGCACAATAGTATGGAGAAAAATGTGCCTCTACTATATTAGATTAATGAATACATTGTAGAAATGGGGGAGAATTTTGTTTGAAGTATTCAAAGAGAAAATGAATAACATATTTAGAATACTTAAGAAGCTAGTAGAAGATTACAAAGATGATGTTTGTTTTATGGTGGACAGTGACAGAGTCTACATTTAGGCAATAAAGCCTATCGTTGTATGGGTAGAACCTCTTCCTTATGAGGTAAATATTGACGAGGTAAAGGAAATTATTGGTGCCCTAATTAATGAACATATTGATCCAAAGGAATCATGCTTTAGAACATATGATAAGGAAAAGGCAAGGATAGAGCTAGAGATAAAGCTCCCACAAGTGGTTAATAAAGGTAAGAGGAGGATAGCAAAACAAAAATCAAGCACATCTTTGATCTTAACTAAGGGAAAAGGAGAACATATAGATGAAGAGGTAGAGGATAAAGAGGAATCAGAAAAAGAAGAACCAGTGAAGAAGAAAGGCAAGGTGATCAGCACGAAGCCACCTAAACCATCCACTATAGTCTTCACAAGGACGTCTAGGAAGAAAGGTAGTGATATTGTATTTAGCAAAACTCCTCCAACCTTCCAAGAAAAATTGAAACAAATAGAAGAAGGTGAAGGTATAACCAACTTGAAATCCTTGAAGTATGAAATTAGGTCAAAGCCAGAGAAGAATTAGGTGGAAGAACTGGTGTTAACCAAATTGGGAAAATGGAAGTATTCACCAGGTCAAATAGCCTCTCAAATCTCTATTGAGTTATTAGAGAAAATAAAGCCAAGATGGAAATTTTCAATGCAAACAAAAAAGATATTTATGCACAAACACTGAGGCAATTGCTACCTAGCATGACAGATGTTATGGTAAAAGAGTCTTTGAAGAAAAATGAAAAAAAAATGACTCTTAGATATAATACTTGTTTAATTTTGATCAAGGATATATAGCATGTGGTTAAGAATGGCACAAGCATGTGGAAGGATATTTATCATTTGAATAAACAAAGTGACATCCTAGTAGATGTTAAGGATGATGATGATGAAAGTGATGATGATGAAGAAGAAACTTAAACTGAGCCCACACATTTTGACAATGAGGAAGTTCAAGAAGATAAAGAGGAGGAAGCTACCAACGAAGAAAAAGAATATGATGAGGATATTGACTCTATGAAGATAACAACCATAGTCATTGCCTCACTTCCTTACTCTCCAAGCAAACTATTAGCTACATCAAGCTTGAAGACAACTTCAACAAGTTTGATTGTGACAACTACAGGTACTTCAAACATCCAATCACTCTTCGCCCCCACACAACTTAGCACATCATTGATAGAAGTGACTACCACTTCATCTATCAATCTACAACCTCCCTCTTCTTCAGGTCTTGAGTTATAGTCATCAGTAATAGATACAATGGCTTCTACAATTTTGAGCTCTTTAGTAGTAAGTACTTAAATTTTGGATTCTACAATTTTGTCTACTTTAGTAATGAATACTTTAGTTATGAATTCTTCAGTTTTGGATTCAAAAAGCATTCTTTTTAGTATTCTATTAGTTGGTACTATATTAATTTTCATAGCTAGTCCTAGTATATCTACAATTTTTTCCATCTCAGATACAAAGACATTAAATACAAGGATAGTTGAACCTAAGGATCAAACAAGTACAAGATTTTTGAGTAGAGATAAGGAGATAGAAGAGGATATAGACCTAGATGAGGAAATAGAAATTCCCAAATGGGACTTTTAAAATCTTATTGCAGATCAAATAAATATAGCTACTGAACTCCTCCAAATGAAGGCAAAATAGAAGAAATGGAGAGAAGAAAGATATAGAGAATATAAGATTATAGATGATGCCAAGAATATTTTGTCTAAAGCTATAGGTATTGAGGTTGATACTTCTAAACCTATTTTATTGTAATTAGTAGAGATAGTCCAAATTTTTAATGAGAACTCTAGTGGTCAAGATAAGTTAATTGAGAAAGTAGAAAAAAAATTTGATAATAAAGTGCTTGAGCACATTGCTTAGAAAATTGCCATTCAACAAGTTGAGATTTTGTCAATTTTGACCAAACTTGAAACCTCTTGCACTAATGTGACATCACTTTTTGTAAAGTTATGTGATGTTACCGAGTTCACAAAGGAGATAAAGAGAAAAATGAAAAAGATTGATGAGGATATGAAAGCCAGTGCACAACAATTGCAACTTGACTCTAGTTCAAGCTTTTCACATCATATGAGGATTAGATTTCTATAAGACATGCACACAGAGTTGTTGAGAGAAGAAGAAAAGATTTGGTCTACATTGATATATATTCAAAATATTATCCTTCCTATCATTGATGCAATGTAGAAACATATTGTTTACTCAAAAACTTTAATCCATGAAAATAACTTCTCTATTGCAGATCACATGATAGAACTCTTTGTAGAAGTACAAATTGCACTACATACATGCAAGATTTTGCAAGAGAATTCGGATAAAACTCTAGCACTTATTCTTAAGGTACATTCTAAGTTTCTATCTCATTTTTGTGTCTCCATGTAAATAAGTTTTGAATACATCTTTGACATTATTGTCAAAAAGGGGGAGAGACTATGTATAGTGAGACAATACGTATATTTTATGGGGGAGCATCATACAAAGGGAGAAAATTTATATAGTAGATGATAATTTTGCACATATGTTGTAAATTTTGTAGATATGTTGTATAGTATACTGTATATACTTACAAAGAACTTTTTTGAAAAATCTCAAAATAGTATACCCTATCGAGCTAGTATTAGATGGTGATGTTTATAAGTTTTGGCTAATTGGTGTTTTTCCCACGAAGGCCAAAGAGGGAGATTGTTGATATATTAGTCAAGTTTTTTATTAGTGACAACACTTATTCAAATTTTGTATGGATACTAAGCTCATTGAAAAATCTATAGTGTTTTCCATGTAATTCAGTAGCCACCAAGTTCTATAATTGCTACTGAGTCTTTTGGACTAATTCCAGTGGCCACTGATCACTCCAGTGTTTACCAAGGGAATTTAGTTAGTGTGAAGTTGAACATTTCAAACCAAGCAAAATCAAGTAGTGTGAAGTCTAGTAGTTCAACCAAAGCACTCTATTGGTAACCAAGCTTTCCAATTTCTATCAAGCTATTAGTTCATTTGATGTGAAGCTAGTGTTAATCAAGCCATATCCGAAGTTAGTTTTTACTAACTAAAGTCATGGTAAACTAGTAATTCAGTTTATGACAAGTGACATAGTATCTACCAAGTCACCAATGTAGACCAAGTTTGAGATTACTTTGAGGTGATTAGTATGGACTGAGCATCTACTCCTATTGAGTGTATGATGATGCCAAGTTATGACTATGGGTGTCAAGTATCAGAACTTCAACAAGTTAGTCTTCAAAACCCAAGTGTCTTCATATGGGCCAACTTTATAATATTGTTGTTAAGTCGTATAGTGGTTGACTTTGTAATTTTGCAAATTGGATTGATATATATGTAATGTATGGTATCATATCCAATGTGTGAATGAGTATTTCATGAATATAAGTGTGTAAGAATGCCCATGTGATCAAGAGATCAATAAAGTATATATTGAATGTTGTATCAGAAAAGGACCAATAAAGACATATCCATCACAAAAGGTGATCAGTACTTAAAGGAATCTCTATCAGTATTTTTGTTGTAAGTCAGAGTTCTGTTGATTCATTCTAACAAGTGAATTAGTCTAAATCCTTTAACAAGGTAGACTTAACAGTCTTTCTCAGAATCTCTTTACTGAGTGCATACTTTATTGTGTGTTTGTAAATCCTCCAACAAGGTGGACCTAATAGTCCTAATTGCTCTTAATAGGGAAGATCGTCATAAGTGATCAATGTAAGCCTTAATAGGGCAACTTTATGCTACAGTATTGCATTTTTGTGGGTATCATCCCTAGCCCAATTTTACTTTCTATTTGGAAGGTTTCTTGGTCACCAACTTATTGTGTTCAAATGTTGTGGATGCTTTTATGTTTTCAAATTTTTATGCATACAATTAGATCAATGAATTATAATTCGTATATTTCTATAAAGTGCTGAATTTGATATTGTTTTAGAGGTTACTAATTCACCCCTCCCCTAATAGTAACCTAGCATAGTCTTGAATATTTCCAACATAGTGATCTATTTACAAACTAAGGAAATCCCACTCTAATACCACTTGATAAAGGGTGCTCCCCTTAATGCCATAGAAAGTAACTAAAACATATAATAACACTAATGTAGAGAAAAAATATGAGCTTTATATTATCATCACAAATGTGAAATTAGAAAAGTACAATATGAAAACCCACATGGGCACCTTCCTTACAATAGTTTGCAAGATAGAGCCTTGATTATCACCCCGAACTCTCTAGACAACCTATAAGCTTTCCTTAAATAGGTACTTTTAACATCTTGGTTATAGAAATCAAGCCCTAACTGTTAAGGCTGACCAACTTCATATTATATCATTTCATTAGAATTTTTTACATAAGATCATATCAACACAATTTACAAATTACTTTTCAAAAGGATCCACTTCTAGAGACTATAACTACAAAAATGTTGACCTAATGGGCTATTATAATGTCATTCTAAAATGCCTAGCTACCAATATACAATGTATAATTACACAAACATCCATAAACTAAGGTTTTCCCTCATTTTAGATCCATGTAGCCCTTCATTGATGGACTTGAATTTTGGATAGACTAAATTCAGTCCAAAAATTTGTAATGGCCACACCAATACATATGATATGACAATAAAACTCATCCAGTAGACTAATATGTCAAAGATGTACCTCCATATATGTTTTTTATAAAAAATTGAGCACATAATACCAAATTACTAAAACTATCAAGTTCTAATAAATAGCAACTCTATACAAGAATATCCCTTATTAAAAACATAAAAGATGGAAAATTGGAAATCGTAATATTTTTGGGTGATGCAAGATTTCCCTTACACAAAAGATGCTCTTACAAAAGTATCAAATGCTGATTTATGTTTCCACCATTATAGTATATATGAAATGATGATTTATGTATCCACCATTATAACATACAAAACAAAAAAGTGATATATTAAGTAGGAATGTCATTTCAAGAGGATAGTGAGGATTAGGAGATAATATATTTTTATTGGAGGATTAATAAGAAACATTGAGGATTTAATAAGATTAAAGAGAATAGTAAGGAGTGATGTTTAAATAAGATTTAAAAAAATTCTATACATGATAGTCTCATATACCAAATTACTGAGTACCCACTAAATAATTATACTAGATAATAATCAAGAGAAACATTATATGTTCCCTTAACAAGTGAAATCCAGAAAAAAAAATTGGGAGTTAGAAGTTAAAGTGAATTCTAAGAGGTGACATTACAAGTGGTATTAGAGAATCATTCTTGTAATCATGTAGGAAGTAGTTGATAAAAGCTAATGAAAGGAATAAAAAAGAACTAGAAAGAGAAAGGAAGACTATCCCAATGATGTGAACAAAAATGGGATCCTAGCCATAAATGTGGAAGAGAAATCAATAATAAATATTGTGGATTGACTAGTAATAACTTATCCTTCAAATGCAAAGAATAATGGTAATTGCAACATATATGTTGGTGAAGGAACCAAGCCCAGAGATTGGAATTTATCTAGGTTTACAAAGGGATAGAAGAAAAGATAGGATCTACAAATCTAACAATGACAAATAAGTAGAAAAGTTTTTCTTTTTATTTTTCCAAAAAACTATATGTATTATATACACATCATTGTCAATATTAGAAACAAAATTAATGAAGATTTTATATATATATATATATATATATATATATAACGAATAAGGTCGCCGTCAAAGCTAGCCACCATGATGGATTCTTAACATAACATTATTTGTTGAATATAAAATGTAATACATATAGAACATCTTACACAAGTTTGACATTAGGATTTTACATGGAAACCCAATTTGGGAAAAACCAATAGCAAGAAGTCACCACTTTTTCAATCTTTTAAAGTGAGCTCTCTTTGGAACCAACCCTATTAAAGGTTAAAATATACATTGCTAAATGTAACTTGGTTAGAGGATTTGATAACCTTGTTAGGAATGGCTTTGTTAGAGGACTTTGATCATTCCACTTACAATTTCACCTTGTGAAAGGATTTACATAGTCTATTAAATCATTCAAATAATTGTTAGTCAAACTTTATTAAAAGGACTTCAATACAAACTATTTACAATGATTACAAAGAAAATAGTAGAATTTCAATCTATAAAAGTACAACTCACTTTGCAAGTTCATATCTCTATTCAGTTCATGTGTTAATTCAATGATAAGCTCTCCATTGTTATCTATATTCTTGATTCGCTTGGCAACCCTTTAAGCAATCACTCTTCCCCATTCAACAAAACTTAACCCTTCTTGCTCAAATTTCAATTATCAATATTACCAGCATCTGTGTAACAAATCTCCTTTATCTTCACATTCACTCTCACACTTGTGTGTCTATAATCCATCTTTATTTGTATGGCTCTCTCACACATGCACCACACTCTTCCATGTACTTGTACTCTCTCAGATGTTTTCTCATTCATATCTTTACTTCTTTGTATAGGAAATTATTTCTTTACTATTTTCCATGATCACCATAGATCTTGGGGTTTACAATTAGGTTCAACATGATTCATTGTATCTATTCATATTCTTGATCTTTCTCTAGAAAGTTATCTGGAATCTATCTATTATGTCTTTACCCAATCTTCACCTTGCATTTAAAGATCCAACTCATCAATTTTATCTTAAACATGGTTTACATCTCCCAAGAAATCAACTGAGTTGGTTGGAAATCACAATTTTCTTAAATTCATCTTCAATATTCTTACTCAACAATTACTAAGTTCTTAGACTTTGTCATTACTTAACACTTGGTCACTATAAATATTTCTAGTTTGGCATCAACTAGCTTTCTCGGTCAATGCTGGTGCTTAGTCAATACTATATTTTTGTGGCATTTATTATGGCTTGATTGACACTAGCATCAATAAGCATTGTATAAACATTTACTCTAATACTTGGCATAGCTTAAATATGTTGATATAAAAAATCACTTAGTCTCATCAAAGTCTAACTAATATAATGTCCATTGTAGCTTCATTTTCATAAGGCAACATTTCCTCTAGGTGCTATTGTTATGAGAAATTTCTCTAATCCTCTTCATCAATCAAATAGATATGACATGTAGATTAGGTAGTAATATGTCTTACCACTAGATTTGACATAAATAACAAAATAATAATTTTTCCAATTGTATATTTCCAACAATCTCCCTCTTCAGCATTGATGGCAACATCTCTAAATCTCAATATTAGAAATATCTCATTGCATCATATGTGTCTCACTTTTTTACCATACAATCCAAATATATTTTCTCCCTTAGATAATAATCTATCCTTTATCTATCTCTCCTTCATTTTTTTTTATGTCTTCCTCTTTTATTGTATATTTCTCCCTCTTTTACTATGTATATCTATCTTTCTTTGAAAATTATGCCAATGAAAATAAGCTTTCTTAACTTTAATTTATTCATACAATTGAATTATGTAGATTTTGCATGTCTGACTAATTTATGTCACCTATCTATGATTGATCTATTATGTTTTACTTCATTATCTATGTTAGGCATTCCCCAAAGTAGATTTGTATGGCATCAATGTGTAAGATATTATGATTATCACATTTGATGCAAAGCACCTTTCCTCCTTAAGTAGCTTTGTTTATGGGAATCACCCCTAATTTTCCTCTATGATATTCATGAGCATCTATAGGTAGGGATTTTGTGAATATGTCAGCAATTTGTTCTTCAATGTGCACATATTCTACCTTCACTTATTTGTCTTGCACTAGTTCCCCCAAGTAGTGATACTTGATAGAAATGTTATTTTTCTTAGTATGCATCACTAGATTCTTTGACATATTAATAGAAATTGTGTCATTATAATAGATAACTACTAGATCTATAATTTTTTCTTTCACACCTTTTAGTAATTACTTTGTCCACATAATGTTTGAATATGTAATGCCCCGCCAAGCGATCCAAAGAATTAAACTAGAATTTTGCTAAGTTTGGTAGCATTTTGTTTTTTAAAACATGAAAGTAATATCAGTCACAACTGATACAAGAATAATAGAAGCAATAGCAATAACCATCTAAAAGTGAACATAAACATAACAGATTACATTCTTTAAGGATCCCTTAACATTGAATTATATCTAAATCAACTAACATTATTGAATCCATCTAATACAAAAACCACATGAAATAATAATGATAAGTCGAATGTTTATACATTACATTTCTAAATTCTCAATCATCCACTATACATGTCATAGGGTTTGAAAAGCTTAAAAGAATATACATATGTGAAATAAGGTACATCATCCTAATCTAGTCCATGATACATCAAAGTAAAGATAATCATATGATGCACATGATACATCATCATAGAAGATATACATCCATCATAAAGATCAAACATAATAAACTAAGTGCATGGTTCCTCCTAACCGTAGATAGCATCATTAGACCATCGTGGATCCTAACCATCCCTCTATGCGTAACATTCCAAATCACTGAAGAGATCATCAGTATTAACATAGTAGGAATTTCACTCCAACATATACTATATCATATGCAGAAAGTAATCTAACATGTAAATATAAGAATAAGATAACATCATCTAACATATGCTAATCATCAGTGAAAGGATACATATCCACCATTATGAAGGACACATCAGCCATGATGTCTCAAATAGATCTCAAATGATAAGAGTGGAAAAACACTACTACCTAACGGCATAGTACCTAAGTGGCCCACTCCCACCGCGCTAAGGAGATAATCTCAAGTCCCAAACAAGTTATCAAAATCACTTAGTATAAATACTCTCTAAGTCCTGGAATCTAAAAGTATACTAACTCAAAGGTTCCAACAAAATCGACATCTAATTCCTAGAGGCACACAAAGACATGTAGGAACCTACTATGCAAGCAGAAAAGTGTCATTGCATATATCATGTAGAAGTTACCTTGGCAGTTAGCTAAACTCCACAGGTCCCTACTGATCCTTATGCAGCCACTAGTATCCTCTCATACTGACAAGGCATACTATGGAATGCAAGGTCGCAACCATGCGTTCTCTCTACTCCCATCCTAGTCTGTACAAGCACTTGAGGCATGAGAGAGAACAAAAAAATTATCTTTTTAGGTTCATTTAGTTTGTATTAGGTGTGAATGTTTTCACTTATTAAACAACTTACAATGAGTTACCCTGGCAGCCTCTTAGGGCCCTGGCCCCATTGCAAGCTACTTCCCGACACTACAAGCAGATATCCTACCCTAAGCTCATGGAATCATAAATCACCCCAGTCCTATACAAGCGATTGGAAAGAAAAGTCAAAAGATAATTTATAATAAGAACATCAATATCCACAATAATAGCATCAAACCTTCATGAGCAACTGAAAAATATCCATAGAAAATCATGACCACAATAGCTCTCTATTGGCAACTGAAGCATCACTAATAATCAAAAGTAACCATTGGTTCTTAATAACCAAAATATATTTCAAATCATACTGATCGAAGACTTAAAAATGGTTGAGTCAAAACATGTCACAACATGACATCATAAATCAACATTTCAGTCCCATCATGGCGACTGGAAAATAACCAAGGATAACTAATTGATGACTCAAAAATGATTAGGTCAAGTTTCTTATATATAAGAATAACATTTAATAAATACAAGCATTTCATAGAGTATTCCATCACATAACCATGGTTGGGTTAATAAAGATAAAAAATAAGACATCATCATGACATCACAATCATAACCCCCAAGCCTCTGGTAGATGTCCTATAAATGGTCAACACTAGTCAACCCAAAACCCAAAACAGAAGCATAAAGAAATACACAATGCAAGCACATGTTTTTTTTTTGCTAAAATTACATACTTGATTTAAATGTTGAGGTTTCAGTTTTCGTTTCAAGTTTTAGATAATGAATGGAGAATCACTTGTACGTTTTTCCCATCCCATGTATTTGTTAAAAAGTTTCTCTCCCAAAACCATTAGATTCAATTTTCTGATTATATTTTTGTGTAAATGTTGTTCAAGTTGACTCCTATCGAGTTCCAGTAATTGCATAATTCAAGTCTTTGGTTTATAACACATTCTAATGATTAACCTTAATTAAACTAAGTTTAATTAAGTTAACTTATTAATATCATTCTTTTTAAATAATAATTGACAACTATCATTGGTATTTTAAAACCTTTATCTTTTAAAAGAATGACCCATTAATTCAATCTCTTAAATATAATAATTACACACACACACACACACACACACACACACACATAAATAAATAAACAAATAAATAAGTATATATATATATACATATATATATATATATATATATATATATATATATATAAACAATGACAATGTTTTAATGAAAAATGAATTACAAAAATTGAATTGCAAATCGCGTCCAAACAATGCCATAGCCATTACCATATATAATATCCAGCATCAATTAAATGGTGTCGTGCGGGCCAACTGTCGCAGGCCTATGATAGTGGTCGTAGAGCCTATGACAGCAGTGCTACTGGCCACTGCAATAAGTATAGAGGTGGGGGTACCGGCTTGGCCCTCCCCACCCACATATAATATGCGAATCATTTTTTCTTTATAAAAAATTTATAACATTTTATAAAAAATGTAAATCGCTATGTGATTAACATTCGGTTCTCCAATAAAATATATATGTATATATATACATATATATGTATATATATATACATATATATATATATATATGTATATATACACATATACATATATATCTATACATATATGTACACGTATATATATATACATATATATGTATATGTATATATATATATGTATATATGTATATATGTATATATGTATATATGTATATATATGTATATGTATATGTATATATATATATATGTATATATATATATGTATCTGTATATATATATATACATATATACATATATATATATATATACATATATACATATATATACATATATACATATATACATATATACATATATATATATATACATATATATATATATATATAACATGTACATATATATATATTTTCATATCTAAATTAGCATATTTATATAAACACAATTTAATGAAATCCATAAAAATATTTGTTCTCCAAATTGACTCAATAAATTTTCTAATGGATTTAAAACCCTATGCATATAAAGTTTTCTCAAATAATTTTTAACTACCCATATTGAGAATACATACAATTAAAATAGGAAAAACCCTCAGAAAACATATGGAAGACACAAAGAAGATAGGAAGTGCAAGATACGGAAGTAGCATAAGCGAAATCATAAGAGTCTACCCAGATTCTGATGCTAATTCACTTTTCTTCAAAAAACCTGCAGAGGAAGCTCCTCCCTTCTCCAAAGTTCTCGAGTCCTCGAATGCTCCAAAACTCTCTTCCACGCCATGTCTAAGATTCTAGGAATGCTTGAATATAAAGGCCTCTCAAGAAGCACCTAGAATGTCTCTAGAAACAACTAGAAGGTGCAGACAACTAAGCATGAGTCTATTCCAACCTTCTAGATGAGTCATAAGGTTGTAGACACCATGTGCTTAATTGGTGCACTAACCCCCATGTTGTTGACATATGAGAAATTAAAAGGTGCATTTACTCCTAGGAAAGCTTATAACTCTTATTTAATTTTTTAATAACTTCCATTTTAATTTTTATAACTTTTATTATTATTATTTATTTATTACTTTATTATTATTTTATAATTATTATTAATTATTAATTTCTAATTTTCTTTTATTAAATTCTTTTTCTCAATTAATTCTCATTTAATTAATTATAATCAAAATATCAAAGATCATGATATTATATTAATTTTCTTCAAATAATTAATTTATTAATTAGATCTATTTATTAAGACTTAATTAATAAAAAATTCACCATAGACTTCCAAGATAAAATATAAAAACCCATCATAGAACAATTCACACAAAATTAGTCTAAAGGGTTAAAAATCACGAAATATGTCATCCGACACATTCAGAAGGTAAAATATCTAGATAGATGTCCTATCTCTCTAAGAAAAATGGTTTGAAGGGTTTGAGATTTGGACTTGAGAATTTATCTCCCTTCTCTTATCATTGAGATAGTGTAATAGGGTACGCTCATCTTGGCAATTCAAGGAAGTCGATACTCGGTACCTACAACCTGCATAAAAATCATGCATGTACATACAATATATATATACTAAGCTAAATAGGCAATGGCAAGAAGTGGTGCATCATGTAGATCCCAACTAGCAGGTGACTATGACTCTCTTCCTTAAACATATCAGAAATGCCATACAATAAGAGAAAACACGCACACCATACACATGCAAGTATGGGGTAAGTATCCATAATAAAACACATGAGATAATAAATCATCTAACTAATCATCATCAATAACTGTAAGCAATGTAATGACCATCATGCATACATGAAATTTAAAGTCTAAATAATCTCATCATATATCAACTGAATCCATAACATAATGTCTGATAGTCTCAAAACAATACCACTAATCCATCAACATAGAACTAGTCTAACATAGTCTGATAATAATAGAAACAATGTCTAGAAAGATGTGAATGAGGGCAAGTACTACAGAATAATTCGCTGTAGCTTCCATATATTTGGCTTTAGTTGTTGAATGGGAAATACAATTTTCTTTCTTTCTTGTCCATGACAACAATATCTTTCCTAGAAATAATCCACCTCCACTAATTCTTTTTCTTTCATCAATATTCCTTGCCCAATTTGAGTTAGTAAATACAAATCTATCACTTCTTTTGTAATACAATCCATAGTCTTTTGTACCTTTCAGATATCTTATTATTGTTTTTACTATGATCATGTAAATTTCCTTAGGTTTTTATGAAAATCTACCAACTATCCCAACTATTAATGCAAAATCAGGTCTTCTATGAACAACATATTTTAATTTTGTAATCATGGATTTACATAAGGTTTGGTTCACATTAGTAAATTCATCATACTTAGATAGCTTATGTCCTATTGATATATGTGTGCTCATTGGTCTTGACTCTTCCATCCCAAAAGTCTTTGGTATCTCCTTGATGTATTTGGATTGTGTAATGAGAATACCAAAATTCATTTGACATACTTGTAATCCAAAAAGGAATTTTATTGCATAGAACATAGATATTTCAAATTCCTTCTTCATTGCATCAAAAAATGATTTGTATAATGTTTCTCTTCCTCCAAATATATTATCATCAAACAATACTTTACATAGTAGTACTTTATTGTTCTTACCATTCATCAAATATACATTACTATTATCATTTTTCCTTTCAAAACTAATCTTTACCAAATAATTATGCAATCTTACCATGTTCTTCTTGTATCCATCCATAAATCTTTTAGGATGATCAATGTACACTTCTTCTTCCAGTATACCATTAAAAAAAGCATATTTGACATACATATGATACACCATGAAATTCTCATATTCTGAATATGCAAGGAGAGTTATGACTCCTTCATTTCTTTCCACAAGAGTAAAATTTTCTCCATAGTCAACTCCTCCTTCTTGAGTATATGCCATGCATACTAGTCTTTTCTTATTTCTTATTCCTTCACCATTCTCATTCAGTTTATTTTTTAAAACCCACTTTCTCCTAATCACATTTCTCTATTTATGTCTTGGAACTAAAGTCCAAGTATTTTTATTCTCAATTTGTTCAATTTCTTGTTTCATTACTTGAATTTAGTCTTCATTTTCTAGAGTATCTTATTCTGGACTCAAATTCACAAAGTAAGCATGTGTCATCTTTGAGTCTCTTTTTTGTCATTACACTTGATTTAGCATCACCAATGATTTGTTCACCTTTGTGATGTCTTCTAAAAAGGTTTTCTAGGATAGGTATTTTCCATCTTTTTTCTTCTACAAGTTCATTTTGGAAATTAATGTTAGGCTCATCTGCTTTGTGTTGTTTAAGTTCTTGTTGAACTTACACATTCTCAACATTTTCTATTTGATGGTTCATATTACTTTTCTATGACTCTGCCCCTTTAGTCTATTTCTTGGCACCCACTCTCTATTTATTGGTCATTTATATCTTTGTAACATTTCTTATATGTTGAGATACTACAACTTCATTTGCTTGATCATTAGAAGTGCTTGGAGCATCATCACCCACATAGATGAATGTACTATAGTCTTCAAGTTCTTCTTTGTATGCAGTGTCAATTCTTTCTGCAAACTCATCAATTTTCATAGTTGTGCCTTTCACAACTTTATTAATATTAGAGTTCAAACACTTGTAAGTTTTACTCTTAGTTGAATATCCTAGGAATATATCTTCTTCACTCTTAACATCAAGTTATCCATTCCTATTATAATTTAGTATATAACATATACTTCAAAATATTTTGAAATATTTCACATTAGGAGCATATCCATACCATAGTTCAAAAGGTGTAGCATTTGTACCTTTCTTGAATTGTACTCTATTCAAGGTATAGATAGTAGTACTAACAACTTCTTTGCAATATTTTTTTTATACACTCTTTGCAATTATCAATGTCCTAGCATAGTCCATTATTGATATGTTCCTTCTTTCAGCTATCCCATTTTGAGGAGGGGTCCTTGGGATTGACATCTATCATTTAATTCATATATCACTATATAATATATTGGAATCATTTGAAATGAATTCACCACCTCAATCAGATCTCAAGCACTTCAGACACTTCCCTATTTATTTTTGAACTCTGGCTAAATATCACTTGAATAACTAAAAAGCATTGCATTATCTTTAAGGAATATCATAGTCATAATCCTAGAGTAATCACTGAAAATAGAATAAAATACATATATCCATAGTATATTTGAACATCAATGGGTCCACATTGATCAGTATGAAACAATTCCAAAATATCATTAGAAGTGTATGCTTTTCTCTTAAAACTAGACTTGGTCATTATTCCCAATTGATATTGTTTATAGAAAGCATTGTAAGGATTCTTTAGTTTATGAAATTCTCTTACTTTCTTCATTTTATTGATATCTACTAAATTTTCAAAGTTTACATGACATAACCTCTTGTACCATAAACAAACATCTTCTTGTTGTGCAAGAAAACATCTCTCATTAGATAAATCTACATAGAACAAGTTACCTCTTATTTTATCATAACTTCTAACTAGCTTACCATCAACATCATGTATCTCGGCCTTCCTATTGTGAAATTCAACTCTATCACTTGATTTGTTCAGCTATGAAATATTCAACAAATTATTGTTAATTCCTTCAACCCAATAAACATTATCATAGTTTATCTTGTTAAGTCCTTTATGTTCATCATAATATTCTTTCATAGCAACATATAAAACTTCATCATTGTTATTTTTAGATTCATTATTAGTTTCTTCTTGAAGAATATAATAGGTTTTCTTACCTTTCCCGTCCTCATTTTTCTTGAGGTCTTGGTTGTCTCTTCTTCCTTTATACTTGCCTTCTTTCCTTCCATCCTTTTCCTCCCTGTCAGGACACCTAGCAGAAATATGACTTACTTTGTTGCATCAAAAATAGATAATAGGTAGTTTAACTTTGTATTTACCTTCTCCTTTTCCAAATAATTTTGCAATGATGACTTCAAGTTCATCAATCTCATCATAAGAACTACCACTATCACTCTTGACATATTTTCATTTTCTTTTGCTAAGGACTAATTGTGACTAGGAATATTCAGTAGTAGTAGGTGTGTAGTTATCAAAATTAGACATTTCATATGTAGTAAGTCTACCAATTACACCTTTCAAGGTCCAAGTGTTAAATAGTGTTCATCTCAATTCTTGAATTAAAGACATGCTAATGGCATAAATAGTGAGCAGAGTTCTCGATACCTTGTTTATCACAGTTTCATCTTTGATTTCTCCATTTGCACTGCACATAGCATTAATAACTTCTTTAACTCTTGTGTAATATTTGACTATATTCTCACCTTCCATCATTTTCATGTCATCAAATTTACCTCTTAGGCTCTTTGATTTGGCTCTCAAGACATTGGCATCGCCTCTATATATGGTCTTCAATTTTTCTCACATTTTCTTTGCATTGTAACAATCTTTTATGTCATCAAACTCATAATAATTTTGGGCTGATGCAATATGAAACAGTTCTTGATTGCATTCTTTCTCTTTCTTTTGTTGATCAACCACTAGAGGAGTACTTGTTACCTTCACATACTCATTGTCCACAAATTTGATAGCAACATCACTGATACTAGATATATGCAACCTCATCAAGGTTTTCCATGCAGGAAATTTTTCCTTCTTTAGCTTAGGTAAATCTCTCTTGTTAGTCATTATCTTTGGCTTTAAGAACCTTCAAACTTTTCTTTATTATAAGCAATGATGCTCTGATACCAATTGTTATAAATGTTTAGAATAATTTGGAGCAGGGGGTGAATCAATCACTCAAGGTCTTTAAGTACCATTTGAACTATTAAATATAAAACTCCCTATTCTTGTTTTCTTGTTATTGCTCAGTCTCTATTATAATTACAAAATAAATTGTCTCAACCATAACATGCTTTGCTAAATATAAAATGTAAAACATATAAAGCATTCAAACCAAGTTTGACACTAAGATTTCACATGGAAACACAATTTGGGAAAAATCACTAGCAACATGCCACTACTTTTTTCACTCTTTCAAAGTGACTTCTATTAGGAGCCAACCCTATTAAAGGTTATAATACACATAGTTAAATTTGTTGGAAATGAGAATGGAGTAATTGAGAGGGGGAGGGGGTGAATCAGTTACTACACAAAACATTTCACAGTCCCTTAGATGTCTAAAATCTTGATCTTAGTTACAGATTACTGAAACTTGATAATGCAGCAAATACTAATAATTATTAAGAACTGATAACCAAAACAATTCAGCAATCATGAACACTAGAGACACCAAATTTAACGTGGAAACCCAATATGGGAAAAACCACCAATGTAACTAGTTACTATTTTTCACTCTTTTGAAGTGAGCCCTATTAGGAGCCAACCCTGTTATAGGTTACAAAACACACTGTTAGGTGTGACCCTGTTAGAGGATTTAATCACCCTGTTAGGAGTGGCCTTGCTAGAGGTCTTTAGAACAATTCAACTGAATTGTCACCTTGTTAGAGGATTTACAATAGGGCTGTTAAACCCACTCTGTTAAGAGATTTTGAGTTCAATGTTACAATGGTTAGAAAGCAACAATGAAGTGACCTGATATAATGTGCAACTTATCTTTGCTGATTTTAGATCTCTGTTATGCTTGACTGGATCCTTACTAATCACATACAACTTTGCAGCTCCTTCAACGCATCTGATCCTTCATCACACTTTTTCAACATTTGCTCATATGTTCAATATTCACACTCTTATGCATCCAAAACTCTTACATCTTACGAATTCAGAACTTGATCTTTCATATATACCTTACAGATTATCTTAGTCGACTCTAATCACTGACCAATAATCAAACAAATATAATAGTCGGCTAGAAATAATTAAAATTACAAACTAACAAATCCCTTTACTTGCCGACACTGCTTGATTAATATTGTTCGTAAAATAATTCCTGTGTTAACCAACTAAGCTCGATTAATATAGCAAACTCCGTGACATCCCTTCAATCACTGGAGAACTCGATAAGTATAGATGACCGAGTGAGATCGGTAGAAACTGTCTTTGCCAAATTCCCTTTGGACACCGAGTGAACTCGGTAAACACTACCTTTCCTTTGCTTACCTTCCTAGCTCGATAAACAATAACTTTTCTTTGGTTACCTTCCCAGCTCGGTAAGCACTAACTTTTCTTTGGTTACCTTCCCAGCTCGGTAAACACTCTATCACAGTTTCCTTCGATCACCGAGTGATCTCAGTAAGTACTGAACTTCCTTCGTTAACCAAGTTAGCTTGGTAGAAGCTATCTTTACAGTGTAATATACAACAATGCTTGGTAGACTCTGTAAACTACTATGCTTACCTTCTGAGCTCGGTAGACTTTGGCTGATGATTGGTATGACATTTGTGTAACATCAAAGACAACACTCAATTAACCAATTTTATCCAACAATCTCCCTCTTTGGCATTGATGGCAACACAACATGTCATAGCAGAATAAAATTTGAAAACAAGTCCTTCTCTTAGTGCAACACTATATGTCAACATAATACTTCTCCCTCTTAGATAGAAACTTCTCCCTCTTTTAGTAATCTCCCTCTGTGAAGGAAAGATATGATAGTTCTATTCTCTATTTAAAAATGCTTACAAATTTTAGAATAGGTATTACAGCTTTACTCTCCCTCTTTGACAACACCTTCCAAAGACAATACAACATAGTAAAAGCTCTTTTCACATGCCAAAAGTACTTCTCAACTGGATTATAGTGTACCTTATGTACAGATTCATATGCAATGACTTCAATACTTTGCTAAATCAACTTGATAAATTTTCAACTTGTCATAGGTTGATGCATCACTTAAAACTTTATTTTAGTGAACTTCAGATAGGGGAGTGACCCCTAACTTACCTTTGAGATACAAGAATGTATCCTTAGGTAATGGCTTTTTGAATATGTCAGCAATTTGTTCCTTTGTATGCACATATTCTAGTCTGATCTCCTTGTCCTGCACCAATTCTCTGACAAAATGATATTTTATTGCTATGTGCTTGGTCTTGGAATGCATCACTTGACTCTTGGGTATGTTGATTGCACTAGTATTGTCATAGAACATAACAACTGGTTCTTTGATTTCCATCCTCATTCCTTGTAATAACTGTTTAAACCAAACAATGTTGGAACAGTTTACTGCTGCAGCAACATACTCTACCTCTGCTGTAGATTGGGATGTACAATTCTTCTTTTTGCTTGTCCAAGAAACCAATCTCTTTCCAAGAAAGAATGCTCCTCCACTTGTGCTTTTTCTGTGATCAAGATTCCCTGCCCAATCAGCATCAGTAAAAACTTTCAAATCCAAATTACCTCCAAGTTTGTACCATAGTCCATAATCTTCAGTTCCTTTCAAATATCTCATTATTCTTTTGATTGCCATTAGGTGAGTGTCTCTTGGTTTTGCTGAAAATCTTGCAACAATACCAACTGCAAGAGCAATATCTGGTCTGGTATGAACTACATACTGTAACTTTCCAATCATAGATCTATACAATGTTTGGTCTACTTCTTTGGATTCATCATCTTTGGTAAGTTTCAATCCAGTACACATAGGAGTTCCAACAGGTTTTCAGTCTTCCATACCAAAATTTTTCAATATCTCCTTGATGTATTTTGATTGAGTAATAAAGTTGCCATTCTTATTTTGTTGAATTTGAAGACCAACAAAGAATTTTATTTCACCAAACATAGACATTTCAAATTCCCTGTTCATTTGTTCTGAAAATTCTTTGCAAAGATCATCATTCCCTGTGAAAACAGTATCATCCACAAATATTTCTACCAAGACAATCTTATTATCTAATCCTTCCTTTATATACAAGCTACTATTATCATTAGTTCTTTGAAAACCAATCTGAATAAGATATTTATGTAATCTTTCATACCATGCTCTAGGGGCTTGTTTCAGACCATACAGTGCCTTGTGTAATTTGCAGACCATGTTCCTTTTCTCTGGATCAACAAAACCTTCAGGTTGTTCAATGTAAACCTCTTCATCCAGTATTCCATTGAGGAATGCTGACTTGACATCCATCTGATAAACTTTGAATCCTTTGTGAGCAGCATATGGAAGTAAGGTTCATACTCCTTCCAATCTTGCAACAGGACAAAAAGTTTCCCCATAATCTATGCCTTGTTTATGAGAGTATCCTTTGCATACCAATCTAGCTTTGTTTCTAGATACCTTACCATCTTCAGTCAACTTGTTTCTAAATACCCACTTGGTTCCAATTATATTCTTATCTTTAGGCCTGGGTATAAGAGTCCATGTCTTGTTCTTTTCTATCTGTTCTATTTCCTCATTCATTTCCTCAATCCAACTATCATTTGCTAATGCATCTTTAATACTTCTAGGTTCAAAATTAGCAAGTAAAAAAGTAGTTTTCAACTTACTTCTTGTCAGGGTTCCTTCGTATTTGTCTCCAATGATCTGATCTAGTGTATGATGTCTTCTGACATATTTAGCTAATATAGGTTCTTTACCTCTTGAATGAGTTTCATTGATATCTGCTTGTGCTTCAATTTCATATTCAGGATGTTCTAGCTCGGTTGCTTCAGACTCAGTAGACACTTGCTTGGTAGTGTCTGAATGTTGCTGTGGCTCGATTTGAACTATTTTCAATTTGGTTACTGAAGATTTAGGAGTTGAGGATTCTTGAGTGAATGGTATACTTGGTATAGTATCAGATTCAATGTAAACAAATCTCTTGTAGTTTTTAGGTATCTTTTTGCTTTCTTCTTCTGATTTGTCTACAAACTCATCAACTTTCACATGTGCACTTTCTATGACTTTGTGACTAGATAGATTTAAACATCTATATGCTTTGCTTTTGCAAGAATAACCCAAAAATATTTCTTCATCACCTTTTACATAAAATTTTTCTTTTCTAGATTCTTTCAAAATATAACATTTGCTTCCAAATATTTTCAGATAACTTACATTGGGTTTGTAGCCATACCATAATTCATAGGGAGTCTTGAATGAATCCTTTTTCAACTGTACTCGATTTAAGGTATGAACTGCAATGTTGATGGCTTCCTTCCAGTATTTGATAGCAATGTTTTTTCTATCATCAGGGTTCTTGTACAATCCATAATGGATCTGTTTCTTCTTTCAGCTATTCCATTTTGTTCTAGAGTTCTTGGTGCTAAAACATGTCTTTTAATACCTCTTTCAATGCAAAAGTTATTGAATTCATGTGAAATGAATTCACCACCTCTATCTGACCTTAAACATTTCAGCTTTTTCCCTGTTTCTTTTTCAACTCTTGCCAAATACCATTTGAATTTTTCAAATGCTTATGATTTATTCCTTAGATACATGACAATCATCATTCTTGAATATTCATCAACAAAAAGAATGAAAATTTTTTCTCCAATATAGCTTTCTACTCCAATGGGTCCACATAAATCAGTATGCAAAATTTCTAATATATCTTCAGACTGATATTTTTTACCTTTAAAACTAGTTTTTCCCATTTTACCAATCTGACAATTCTTGCATAGACCAACCTCAGGTTTCTTGATGTTAGGAATGCCTCTTACTTTCTTGAATTTGTTTATTTTTACCAAATTATCAAAATTGACATGACACAACCTTTTATGCCATAACCAACTCTCTTCAATTTGAGCAATAAAACATGAGCATTCACCAAGTTCTATATAGAACAAGTTACCTTTAGTTTGAGTGCCAGATCCTATCAATTTTCCTTGCTCATTCAATAGTCTCACCTTTCCATGCATGAATTCTACCTCGAATCCAGTATTTAGTAACTGTGCCACACTTAGCAAATTATGTTTGAGACCTTCAACCCAGTAGGAATTATTACATATGAGTTCTTTGGATAGACAAATTCTTCCTCTTCCTTTTATGAAATGAGGTTCATCATTACCAAACCTCACACTGCCACCATCATAGTCTTCAAATTGATCAAACTTAGTTTTATCACCAGTCATATGATGTGAGCAACCGATGTCTATAATCCATGTATCATTCTTACTTACATGAGAGATAAGAGCCATTTTATCTTCGTCATCACTATCAGAGTTATCTTTAACAACAATATAAAAAATTTCATCCTCACAATTATCAGAATCCTTATAATTTTCAGCCATGAAACATGATTTCTTACCTTTGTTCTTGGATGATTTAAAGTCTTTCTCACCATTCCATTTGTGATCTTTCTTTTCATAATTGTTTTGCTTGTTTGGGCACCTTGCTGCAATATGACCAATTTCATCACAAGAAAAAAAGACTAGAGGAACTTTACCTTTGTATTTTCCTCTGCCTCTAGAATATTTCCTGGCTAGTAGAGCTTCAATCACTTCAAGATCATTTTCTGAACTTTAGCTTGATTCATTTTCACTTTTTGACTATGATTCTATCTTCTTTTTGCTTTTCTCTTTGAGTGAGAGCTTGGATTGAAATGTTGATTCAATGTTTTTGGAGGCTGGAACATAGTTGTCAAAGTTATCTAGTTCAAATGCAGTTAGTCTTCCGACTATGGCCTCAAGATTTATCATATGATTTTCTTCACAGCTTCTTTCCTGTATTGCAGAGACTCTAATTACATAAACGGGAAGCAAGGTTCTGAGAACTTTGCTTACAACTGTTTCTCCTTTGATGTCACCTCTAGCTGCCCTGATTGCACTTACACATGCTTTAACTCTTTCAACATATTTTGCAATGTTTTCATCCTCTCTCATCTTCATTTGATCAAATTGTCCTCTTAGACTTTCTGCTTTTGCTCTTCTCACATTATCATCCCCTCCATAGATCTCCTTTAGCTTGTTCCACATGTCAAAAGCAGTTTTGTAGTCCTTAATGTCATCAAATTCTTCATAGCTGAGAGCAGATGCTATGTCTATCATCATATTGTTGTGAGTCTTCTTTTCAGCAATACCATTGACTGACAGTGTGCCAGAAGGTTCTTTATATTTTTCTTCAAGGTATTTCAGTCTAGTATCACCAACAGTAGCCAGATGAAGTTTCATCAATTCTTTCCATGCTGAGAAGTTATCTTTGTGAAGTTTTGGAATTTCTCTTTTGTAAGACATCTTGATCTTTGGCTTAGAATCTTGAAATCCTTTCCTGCAAGCACCAAAAGCTCTGATACCAATTGTTGGAAATGAGAATGGAGTAATTGAGAGGGGGAGGGGTTGAATCAGTTACTACAAAAAACATTTCACAGTCCCTTAGATGTCTAAAATCTTGATCTTAGTTACAGATTACTGAAACTTGATAATGCAGCAAATACTAATAATTATTAAGAACTGATAACCAAAACAATTCAGCAATCATGAACACTAGAGACACCAGATTTAACGTGGAAAACCAATATGGGAAAAACCACCAATGTAACTAGTTATCGTTTTTCACTCTTCTGAAGTGAGCCCTATTAGGAGCCAACCCTGTTAAAGGTTATAAAACACACTGTTAGGTGTGACCATGTTAGAGGATTTAATGACCCTGTTAGGAGTGGCCTTGCTAGAGGTCTTTAGAACAATTCAACTGAATTGTCACCTTGTTAGAGGATTTACAATAGGGCTATTAAACCCACTCTGTTAAGAGATTTTGAGTTCACTGTTACAATGTTTAGAAAACAACAATGAAGTGACCTGATATAATGTGCAACTTATCTTTGCTGATTGCAGATCTCTATTATGCTTAACTGGATCCTTACTGATCACATACAACTTTGCAGCTCCTTCAACGCATCTGATCCTTCATCAAACTTTTTCAACATTCACTCATATGTTCAATATTCGCACTCTTATGCATCCAAAACTCTTACATCTTATGAATTCACAACTTGATCTTTCATATATACCTTATAGATTATCTTAGTCGACTCTAATCACTGACCAATAATCAAACAAATACAATATTCAGCTAGAAATAATTAAAATTAAAAACTAACAAATCCCTTTACTGGCCGACACTGTTTGGTCAATACTGTTCAGAAAATAATTCCTGTGTTAACCGGCTGAGCTTGGTTAATACAGCGAACTTACATCCCTTCAATCGCCGGGAGAACTCAATAAGGATAGATGACCGAGTGAGCTCGGTAGAAACTTTCTTTTCCAAATTCCCTTTGGACACCGAGTGAACTCGGTAAAAACTGACTTTCCTTTGCTTACCTTCCCAGCTCGGTAAACACTAACTTTTCTTCGGTTACCTTCCCAGCTCGATAAGCACTAACTTTTCTTCGCTTACCTTCCCAGCTTGGTAAACACTCTGACACAGTTTCCTTTGATTATCGAGTGAGCTCAGTAAGTACTAAACTTCCTTTGTTAACCAAGTTAGCTCGGTAGAAGCTATCTTTACAGTGTAATATACAACAATGCTCGATAGACTTTGTAAAATACTATGCTTACCTTCTGAGCTTGGTAGAATCTCTCTGATGACTGGTATGACATTTGTGTAACATCAAAGACAACACTCAAGTAACCAATTATATCCAACAAAATGTGACCTAGTTAGAGGATTTAATTACCCTATTAGGAGTGGCCTTGTTAGAGGACTTTGATCTTTCCATTTAGATTATGACCTTGTGAAAGGATTTACATTGATTGTTAATTCCTTCAAATAACTATTAGGTCAACCTCTATAAAAAAGATTTTAATAAAAGCTATTTACAATTATTAGAATGAAAATTGTACAGGTTTGATGTATATGATTACAACTCACTTTGTAACTTTGGATGTTTGTTTAGTTCATGTGCAGATTTACTTATCCAAAACTCATCAAGCAATTAGTCTTCCCCCATCAACAATACTTAAGCCTTCTTTCTCAAATTTCACTTATCAATATCAACAAAATCTACATAAGAAATCTCCTTTAGCTTTATATTTACTATCACACTTCTGAGTCTCTGATCCACCTTTCTCTCTATTCCTCTCTCACATACATACCACATTCTTACACTCAAGTTTACTCTCTCAAGAAATCTCTCATTCATCTCTTTACCTCTTTATATTGACAATTCTTTCTTTACCATTTTCCATGATCGTCATAGATCTTATGGTTTATGATTAGGTTTAACATGATTCACTGTAACTATCCATCTTCTTGATCTTTCTCTAGAAACTTCTCTAGAATCTATCTGTTAGGTCTTTAAAAAATCCACACCTTGAATTTAACGATCCAACTCATCAATCTTATCTTCAACATGGTTTGTATCTCCCAAGAAATCAGCAAAGTCAGGTGGAAATGATAATTTCCTCAAATTAATCTTCAATATTCTTACTTGATAATTAATAAGTTCTAACACTCAATCATTACTTAAAACTCTATCACTATAAATATTTTTGTCTCAACATTGACTAGCTTTCTTAGTTGACAGTAGTACTCAGTCAATACTAGATTTTCTCAGCACTTACTATGGCTCTGTTGTCACTAGCATCACTTGATATTCCTTAACTATTTACTCTATCAATTAGCTTATATTAACTTTCTTGATATAAATAACCACTTTGTCTCATAAAATTCTAACTAATTAAATTTCCACTATAGCTACCTTTTCATAATGCAACCTTTCCTTTATGTGCTATTATTGTGAGCAATTTCTCAAATCCTCTTCATCAATCAAATAGATATGACATTTAGATTAGGTAGTAATATGTCTTATCAAAATTTTTTACATCAATGACAAAACAACAATTTTTCCAATTGTAAGTTTCTAACACATTCTTAATATGTGAATATAAGAATAATTTCATCTAAGTAGACCACCTTGTTACTTCAGACATTCCATAAAGGCCAATAGGGTGAAAGTGTCAATCATGGGCTTAGAGTGTAGAAGTTAAAATGATTGTGTTGTTACTTATAAAATCCTTTACATATTATTAATGATGATTTTGGTACAATTTACATTTATGGAAAATAATGTGAGAGAGTCAAATAATAAAGGAGAAAATATAGGTAAATTTTAGGAATGGAAAGCTTAGAGATAACTCTATAGTTTTTAGTGAAATAGATATGAAAAGAGATAATAGGTACAAAGGAAACACAATCGAAACAAACACCCACTACTGACAACTAATAAAAATGTAAATAGGAAAAAAAAAAGATAAAATAGTTAGTGAGGAGATTCATACAAGCTAGTGAAAAGATTTAAGTGATGGACATTAGTTAAGGAATCATGTAAAATGGTTTAGATAAATAATCAGAGTGATTTGAGTGTTGAATTCAAGGAAACATAACAAAAATTAATAAAGTTTATCAATAGTGACATGTAAAATGTTAAAATAGTTGATGGAGAAATGAATAGGAAGGTTTATGAACCATAATTAGGTTCAATGAGATGTTAGGGACAAATTAATGATATAAAGGTGATCGAGTATATGTTGATCAGAGAGATGGTAATATGTGAGAATTATGTGTTGCCAAAAATTATATAGAGAAGAATTGAGGAATTTCCAAATGGAGGACTAGCATAAAGGATGTGACAAGATTTTGGAGAAAGCATTCACAAGTAAAATTTATTTTTGATTTATTCCTAATATTTTCTAAACAATATTTTTGAAATCATTTAACTAGGATATCCTTAACTAGACTTAGAAGTTCTATTTTAGAACTTATTAGTAAACCCTTTAACCTAGTGAACATTATATAAGTTGGATAAGTCACCTCACATAGGAGTCTTTAATAGGACTCTGGATGCTTCTAATAGGGTAAAAGTCACTCCTAATAGGATCAAGTCATTTAGAATGTGACATTTATGTAAGCTCTTAACAATTCACCTTATTACTACATTGATGAATTATGGGTACCATCCTCATAGTATTTTTGTCTCACTAAGGGTTTTGTGCAAGATCAAAATAGTGTTTTATATCTTATGTGTGAATATATATGTTTTAAAATGATTACTTTGAAAGATCCATAGTCTAGTAATAGGTAATAAGTTATTCCATATCAATCAACATATAGGTGAAACAATAGATATTAGTAAAAGTAAGTTTATCAATTTATGGTTAAAAGGTTAAATAAGTTAAAAGCCAATGTGGTAATGATTATCTCAACAAACCCCTCCCCCCTATTCACCTACCAATAATAGTACCTTACCTAAATCTTCCCAATAATTGGTATCAAAGAGTTGGTTCTCTGAAAGGGATATTTAAAAAATTTAAAGTAGATATTGAAAATAGAAAGTTACAGGTATTAAAAGTGACTAGAGGAATCCCTAGAATATTCTAATGCATAGATACATAATCTAATAAATTTCATTAAGAACTCATTTTCAAAAAGGAACAAATTAACAAAATGGTTGTAGATTCTAGTCTTGATTACCTTAAAAGACCATCTAAGATATTGTTGGAATTACAATTGGGAAGATAGTAAACTTTTTAGAAGGGAGGGGAGGAATCAAGAGTTTAAAATTGAACCCATAAAACATAAATCATATGCATTTACATATTGAAATAACATGTAAACCATATACATCAATCATGAAAACATGAAATCAAACACACACATAACACTAGATATGATTACCCAGAAACTTCCCATGTGTGAAGGTAAAATTGGGGTGGGGATGACACCCACAAAATTTCTACTACTACATCAATAAAGTGTATCCAATGAAGGTTACAATGGTTTAACCATGAATCATAATCTTCCCTATGAAAGGCCTACTATATTAAAGGCTTAAAAATATTGTTAAGTCCCACCTTGTTAGAGGATTTCAACACCCTGTTAGTGTTGAAATATCAATCAATTTTGTTATTAGTGACATACACTTTTTCAGATTCTAAGTAGCTACCAAGCTCATTGTACAATTAACAATGTTTACCAAGAAGTTATAGTTATTGTGAAGATCAGTAATGTAAACCGATCATCTTAGTGTATGTTGAGTTTACTAGTGCAAGTTGAGTTGTGCAATACTTACCAAGTTCATAGTTTATGTGATGTGAGTCCAGTCTTAACTGAGCTACTTAGTGTTAACCAAAAGACTTAATCTATACCAAACTCAAGGTGATAGTGTTTATCAAGTCATACAATGTAAACCAAGAGAGTCAATTTATATAATGAGTTTTGTAGTATTCACTGAGTTTCTCGTGTAGATCAAGCTCAAGACTACTTTTAAGTGATCAATAAGGATCGAGCTTCTACATCTATTAAGTGCATGACAATGTCGGGCAATGACAGTGAATGCCAAGTATCAAAACTTCATCAAGTCAGTCTTCAGAGCCTAAGTGTCTACATTTCAGATGATTTTGTAATATTTGTGTAAACTTGTATGTGGTTGACATTGTTATTTGTATAATTGGATTGGTATATATGTAGTTTATTTTATCACATCCAATGCGAGTAGTAATGATGTATATGTAATGTAATCTTAAGAGAAGACCAGGAAGTGCAAATTACAAAGGCTACAATAGCATAAGGAGGATCAAAGTTTCATCTATCATAGCAAGGTGATTTGTACACTTAAAGGAATCTCATTCAGAAAACCAAGTTGTAGATTAGAGTTTTGCTATTGTTTTATCCTAACAGGTGGATCAGTCAAATCCTTTAACAAGATATATGTAACAATATTTTTAAAATCTCTTTACAAAGTGCATATTTCATTGTATGTTTGTAAATCCTTTCACAAGGTGGACCTAGTAGTCCTTGTTGCTCCTAATAGGGAAAATCATTAGAAGTTATCATTATAAGCCTTAATAGGCCAACTTTATACTGTAGTACTAAAGCTTGTGGGTATCATCCCCACCCTAGTTTTACTTTCTATTTGGAAGGTTTATGGGTCAACAAATCTTTGTGTCAAAGTGTTATGAAGGCTTTCATGTTTTTAGTTTCTTATGCATACAATTAGGTCAGATTATATGTGAAGGATTAAATGCTAATTGGACTATTGGATTAAGAGTTAAAATTGTAGAGGTTTTAGAAGATATTGATTCACCCTCCACTCTTAGTAACTTAGGCTTGTTAGAATATTTCCAACAATTGGTATCGAAGCTCTATGGTTCTGAGAAGAAAGTTTAATAGCTTGAGAAAACATCAAAGCCATGGAGATATTCAAACTTGACAAAGTTGTTGACAATGAAAAGCTAGACTTGGAAATAGTGATTGCCCAACTCAAGAAAGCAAATGAGCATCTCTCTCAATCCCTAAAAAGAAGAAAAGAACTTGCAATTCAAATGAATGATGATCTCTACATTGAAAAAATAGTTGAAGATCTTCATTCAAGCAATCAAGATGAAGCCAATGAAGCAATCAAAGAACTCCTAGAAAAGAATGGTTCCCTACAAGAAGAAATAAGAAAACTAAGAAGTAAGGCTATGTGAATTCATGGGAGAGAAGAACAAGATAAAAAAAGAGATAGAAGGAAAGAAAAATGAAATGCAAGAGTAATCCCTTCAGTAAGTAGACCTCACTGATCAAATCTCCAATGCAAATGAAGAAATCATGAGCCCAAGATCTTAAAATGAAAAATTGCACAATGATCTAAACTCTAAAAGGAAAATCAATGAAAGAATGATGAAATCCCAAGTAGACACAAATGAATTGAATGAGAAAAATATCTATAGACAAAAAGGAAAATTAGGAATTGGATATATAGAAGAAGGAGAATCATCCAAGCAAGGAGCTCAAAAGAATCAAAGACCTGTTAGATTGTGGTGACTGATCAAGAAAGCACTATACATACTTCATAAATTCTTTAGGGCTCATGACATCAACCCAAAAAAAAATTTGGGCCCTATTTTATCAAGATTTTGGGTTGACATGTAATTATTAGTTATAACCCTAAACTGGTAAAAATTCTTTAATAAAAGAGCTTATGGTTAGGGATTGTTTCATAAATGTGATTCAAATTTTCTTCTTGTAGTTGTATTGAGTTGTAAGAGATTAAAGATTGTAGTCAGGTTGTAATCACTGGATTGTAATAATATTTGACTTGTTGTTTGGTGGACATAGCCTAGGGATTGTGTGAACCATATTAAATCTTAGTGTCTTGTGTTCTTTTCTGTGTGATCTATGATTTTATGATATTTGTTATATTTGCATGTAATTGTTATTCCTATCTATGGTTTATTCCTAACAAGTGGTATTAGAGCCCAGTTGTTTTTTAGTTATCCTCTGTAGGAAAATTTCATAGTTGAGTGGGAGTGATGGTAGACAAGGATAAGTTGAGAGTTGATAGGTTTAATGGGAAAAACTTTCAGTTATGGAAGATGCAAATGTAAGACTATATTTTCCAAAAGGATTTATGGAAGCTATTGGAAGGAAAAAGCAAGAATTAGGGATCTATGTCAAATGATGAATTGGATCTCTTTGATAGAAAGGCACTTGGAAGCATTCCATTATTCCTAGCACCATCAATGACATTTAATATTAAAAAATTGAAGACAATAGAAGAGTTGATGCAAACCCTACTGAAATTGTATGAAAAGCCCTCCACTTCAAACAAGGTATTTCTCATGATGCATTTATTTAATATGAAAATGGTACAAGGTGGATTTGTTACATATCATTTAAATGGGTTTAATACTATTACTAGTTAGTTATCTTCTATAGGTATCAATTTTGATTAAGAAATTAGGGCTCTCTTGATTTTGTGTTCTTTTGTTGAAAGCTAGAATGGCTTGGTAATGGTAGTGAGTAATTTTGTTCCTAGGTCTAGTATCCTAAAATATGATGATTTGATTGGTGTTGTTTTGAGTGAGAAAACTTGTAGGAAAACCTCAGGTGGATCTACATTAGGAAGTGCTTTGAATACACAAGGAAAAAGTATAACGGCTAAGAGAGGAAGTAATTTTAAAAATCATGGGAAATCAAGAGAAAAGTCAAAGGGGAGGAGGTCTCAATCAAGAGGACTGGATGATTGCTAATACTATCAAAAACCAAGTCATAAAAAGAAATATTATTGGAATCAAAAGAAAAATGAAGGAGATAAACTAGATGGAGATAGGGAGGCAAATGTGGTAAGTATAAAATTTGAAGAGGATGCTTTGCTTCTATCTTTAGAAGTCTTGACGATTCATGGGTTTTAGATTCCAGTGCTTCATTTCATGCTACACCTCATAGAGGTTATTTCATTAATTATGTCCAAGGGGATTTTGGACTTGTTTATTTGGGGGATAATGAACGTTGTTAGATTGTTGGAAAGGGAAAAATTAAGATTAAGTTACAGAATGGAAATCATTGGCTACTACATGAAGTAAGACGTGTTCCAAGGCTGACTAAGAATTTAATTTTAGTAGGCCAACTAAGTGATGAGGGTTGTGTAGTTACTTTTAATGATAAAATTTGGAAGGTTTCAAAAGGTTGCCTTGTAGTAGAAAGTTGTGTGAAGGTAGGAACTTTATATCTTTTTACACACCATATTGTTCCTTCTACTTTAATTATTTTAGAGAAAAATGAATGTTCAAAAACAATTATTGCAGTTGAGCAGGGAGAAAAAATAGCCAATATGGATTCTGATATAGGGTTGTGGCACAATGGACTTGGGGAAATGAGTGAGAATGGTATGAATGTACTTCATTCAAAAAATGTTTTACCAGGTCTAAAATGTCTTAATATGGATTTCTATGAAAGTTGTGTGTATGGAAAACAAAAGAGAGTGAGTTTTGTGAAGACTGGGAAGGAAAACAAAAAGAATAAATTAGAGCTTGTGCATACTAATGTATGGGGACCAGCATAGGTATCTTCCCTTGATGGCTCTCATTATTATGTTACATTTATTGATGACACAACTAGAAAAGCATGGGTTTATTTCCTTACATATAAATTTGATGTATTTCAAACTTTTAAGAAATGGAAAGGCTTGGTTGAAAATGAGACTGGTAAGAAATTAAAATATCTTAGATCTAGTAATGGTGGTGAGTATTGTAGTCATGAATTTCAATATTATTGCTCCACTAATGGTATTCATAGATAGAAAAACATTCCAAGGACTCCATAGGAAAATGCAATGGCTGAATGCATGAATAGGACTATAATGGAGCATACAAGGAGCATGAAGTTGCATGTTGGATTTCCCTTACACATGTGGGTGGAGGCTATCAATACTATTGTATATTTTATCAATAGAGGTCCCTCTACTCCTTTGTGTTGCGGTATTCTATAGGAAGCATGGACTAGTAAGAAGGTGAGTTATTCTTTTATCAAAACCTTTGGTTGTGAAGTATTTTCTCACATAGATTCTAAAAAAAGAACCAAGTTAGAAGCTAAGTCAAATAAATGTGTATTTGTTAAATATGGCATTAATGAGTTTGGTTATGGCCTTTGGGATTTTGAAAATTATAAAATTGTAAGAAATAGGAATGTCATAGTTAATGAGAAAGTTTTGTACAAAGATTTGTTGCAACAACATGAGAAGAAAGAAGATGATTATGTATTGTTGGATGATACTCCAAAAGATGATCTTCTAACCATTCATCATGATGTGCAACAACTGCAAAAGCAAATACCATACACACTAGTGAATGTTAGATGGCCAACAAGGAAAGCTAGACCTCCACAAAGATTTTTTTCCTCTTTGTATTCTATTTTACTTGCTGATGCTAGTGAACTTGAATGTTATGATGAAGCTATGTAGGTGGATACTAAGATTCAATGGGAGGCTTTCATGAAAGATGAAATGGACTCTTTGCTGAAGAATAAGAGATGGCATTTATGCAAGTTTCCTATAGGTAAAAGGACTTTATAAAATAAGTGGATTTTTAGGTTAAAAGAAGAGGATGGAGGTAAGAAAAGATTTAAAGCCTGGTTAGTTGTAAAATGATTTGCATAGAAAAAGGGTATTGATTTTGATGAGATATTTTCTCTTGTTATTAAAAAGATTTCTATTTGTAATGTATTAAGTATTGTGGCTACTGAAGATTTTTATTTAGAGCAGCTTGATGTTAAAACAACCTTTGTTCATGGTTATTTGGATGAAGAGATATATGTGGCTTAGCTATGGGGATTTGAGGTCAAAGGTAAGGAGAATTTAGTGTGTAAATTGAAGAAAATTTTATATGGCTTGATGCAAGCACCTCAACAATGGTATTTGAAATTTGATAGTTTTATGAATTAGCATGGATACAATAGGTGTCATTCAGATCATTGTGTTTATTTTAAGAAGTTGGATGATGACAACTATATTATTTTATTTTTATATGTTGATGATATGCTTGTAGCTAGGTCTACCATGGATCATATTAAGGGCTTGAAACATTAGTTAACACATAAATTTTCTATGAAGGATTTGGGGGTAGCAAAACAAATCCTTAGTATGAGGATTTGTAGAGATAGGTAGAATAGGACATTGACACTATCTCAGGCTGACTATGTTGAGAAGCTGTTGCAACATTTCTCTATGGAGAACACTAAAGTTGTCAACACACCTTTACCTAGTCATTTGAGATTGACTAAGGAGATGTGTCCCAAGACATAAGAAGAGGAGGATAAGATGTCCAAGATACCCTATGCTTTATCTATAGGAAGCTTTATGTATGCTATGGTATGTACAAGGCCAAATATTTCACATGTAGTGGGAGTCATTAGTAGGTATATGAGTCATCTAGGAATTGAGCATTGGAATGCAGTCAAATGGATTCTCAGATATTTGAGACGAACATCCAATAAGTGTTTACACTTTAGAAGCTCTAATACTAACTTACAAGGCTATGTTGGCTTGGATTTGGAAAGAGATATTGATACTAGGTAGAGTACTACAGGTTATGTCTTTACTATTGGTGGGGTAGCCATGAGCTAGGTTTCTAGGTTATAGAAGGTAAACGCATTATCTGCTATAGAGGTAAAGTATGTTTCTTCTACAGAGGTAGCCAAGGAGATGATATGGCTTTAGTTCTTCTTGGAAGAATTAGGACACCCTTAGAAGGATAATTATTTGTTTATAGATAGTCAGAGTGCCATTCATCTTGCAAAGAATTTAGCTATGCATTCAAGGACCAATCACATACAGTTGCAGTACCATTTCATTCGGCTAGTTTTGAAAGATGGATAGTTAAAGTTGGACAATATAAATACAAATGATAATCTAATAGATATGTTGACAAAGGTAGTAATAGAGGAGAAGCTAAATTCTTCTTCCATTTTGGTTGGTCTTCTAGATTGAACATGAATAAAAGAATAGTAGAGTCCAAGTTGGTTTGATCTAGTGGGAACCTTATGGAGTAGCATCATAGCTACATGATCAGTCTCCAAGTAGGAGATTGTTGTTTAGTGTGGATCCTGATTATTTCCCAAGTGAGAGATTGTTAGATTGTCGTGATTGATTAGGAAACCAAGTGGGACATTGTTAGATTATGGTGACTAATCAAGAAAGTACCATACATACTTCATAAATTTTTTGGGACTTGGGCCCTATTTTATCAAATTTTTGGGCTGACATGTAATTATTAATTATAACTAAAAAGTGATAAAATACTTGTATAAAAGAGCTTAGGATTAGGGATTGTTTCATAGTTGTGATTCAAAATTGCATCTTGCAACAATATTGAGCTTTAAGGGATTACAGACTGTAATCAAGTTGTAATCACTAGATTGTAATAATATTGAACCTTTTGTTTGGTGGACATAGCCAAAGAATTGGGTGAACCATGTTAAATCTTGGTGTCTTGTGTTCTTTTCTATGTGATCCATTATTTTCTAATATTGGTTATATTTGCATTTAATTTTTATTTCTATTCATGGTTTATTCCTAACAAGACCTATTTACAATCACTATGGTACGATACGTTAGACTTTAAACAAAGGTTGGAGCAATGGAAATGAAAAATTAAATGGAAAGTGCTACAATTTCAATCAACATTCCCATAAGGCTAATGAATGCAAAGAAAAACAAAGATTTGAAGGCAAATGTCACAAATGCAAGAAGCATGGGCACGAATCATTAGAATGAAAAACCAAGATATTAAATCTAGCAGAAGAAATTGTGAAAGCTATATTTGGTTGGAACTACAACACCTAGTGTAGATGTGACTATTTTGGATAATTTAGACACATTGGAATGAAATTGTGTAAAGCTTCATTTGGAGAAAATAGATACTACTAAAAGATGTTTCATTGGTATAGAACTTGATAATCTTGCCAAGAATTGCATGAATACTGGTAGAATTGAAGATGATAAGAAGGAAAAAGCTAGTAACATCTCAAAAAAGATGAGATGGCAATAGGTTCCAAAGTATACTAAGAATGATAGACAAAAATGATAAAGAAGCCACTCGAGAATTGGGTGACTCCACAATATCTACTTGATTTCTTAAAGGAGAAACTAGAACTAGGCTGCCAAAGAAGACATTCAAAATAGTTCTAGATTGAAAAGATAGAAGATCCATGTCTATATTCAAGATAAAAATGGATCAACAAGTGACAAGGGTACCAGTGACCACCCAGTTACTTTGTTTACTGAGTGAGTTTGGCTAATAGACTTTACCAAGCAATGTTGAAAGTACCTAAAATTTCATATGGTTACTGAATGATGAAAGAATTTGCCAAGTAATCAATGCAAAGAAGTGGATGATAGTCTATCGACTTGATCTACCATCCATACCAAGCACTTATAGAAAATTTTGATAAAAGGAATGAAAAATCAAAATATTTTGAATTTTATCAAACCCTATCAAGTGAAGATGGCATCCAAAAGCAACAAGTCAAAGCAAGGTTATGACATGCTAGTTTGTGGTGAATGGAAATCTCTAGACTTCAAGCTCACCCCTACAACCACTGAAACCTTAGATATGAGTCGAGTGTAGTCTCAAATCACTCTAAAGATATTGTTGATAAATGATATTCATTCTCACTTTAAATGCATTATTCAAGATATTAGCAATTTGAAAATGGATGAAGCCCTAGAATAGTTGTATGTTAATGGTGTCTTAAAACCCGAGCATCAACACTTGGAGACAAAAGCATTAACACACATTCCTCATATACCCCTTGAATTTCAAGTAAACTAGATTAGGTATATTCTTAGTGGGGTGCATAATGGTTAGGTATGGTTGGAGTAGCCAATTTTATTCATGAAGAAGATGATTTATAGAATCACTAGTCTCCTAATGTTGGCCAAATCTAAAATGACCAAAACCTTAGGTCGAGCTAAACTTGAGAAGAAAACTCTAGCAGAATGGGACAATAGAGGCATGAAGATAAGAAGTATGACTGATATGGAATTAAAATTTGGCATTCATATCATAGTGCACAAGATCTATAGCTCTAGCCAACTGAGTAGTGTACCTTGTGAAGTAGTTGACCTTGCTTACAAGGTAGTCAAGAATAATATTTTGTTTGATCTTGTTGAGCTACTATTGAAGTAATTCAACAAAAACATGGAAAGCATCTAGACAACAAAGAATAACACATGTCAGTTTGGTTCTCTATTGACCTATTTATTCTTTTATGTTTAGAAAATTTTCCCTTCAAAAGGATCAGTTGTATGGAGAAAAGATGTGCTCGTTCTCTACCAAATTAATGAGTATATTTTTTAGATGAGAGAGAACTATAATAGTAACATGGATAATTATTTTGATGAATTTAAAGAGAAAATTAATAATAGATTCATAATTCCAAGAGAACTAGTAGAAGACTACAAGGATGATGTATGTTTCATGGTACTAGATAGTGATAGGGTATACATTTAGGTAGTCAGACCTAGAATTTTATGGGTGAAACCTCTTGGATATGAGTTTAATATTGATGAAACTAAGCATATCATTGAGGCACTTTTAAATGAATTAGTTGATCCCAAGGCCACATATTTTGGTACCTATGATGAAGAAAAAGTAATGATAGAACTGGAGATCAAGCTCCCTTAGGTGATAAACAAAGGAAAGAAAAGAATTGCTAAATTGAAAACCAACACCACCCTTTTGTTGACCGAAGGAAAAGGTGAGGATGAGGAAGTAGAGAATGAAGAAGAATTTTAGGAAGAAGAACCATTAAAGAAGAAGGGAAAGGTAATTATCACCAAGCCTACTAAGACATCCACTGTTGTATTTATTAGAAGAACTTCAAGAAAGAAAGCTAATAAGGAAGGAGTTGATATAATATTCAAAAAACCTCCACAAGGAGTAGGTATAACAAATTTTAAGGAATTAAAGTTTGAAACTAGGAATGAGGAGGAAGAGAAGTAGATTGAATACCTAGTGATGGAAAAAATGGGTAAGTGGAAATACTCATCAAACTAGCTTATTTCTCAGCTCCCTAACATTTTGTTGGATAAGATTAAGCCAAGATGGGAATTTTTCATGCAAACTGTAAAAGACATATGTGGGAAAACCCTAAAGAAATTTATTCCAAGCTTAATAAACAAGGAGATTAAGGAATCTCTATAGAAAAATGAATACAAATTAACTTTGAAGTTTAACACTTGTCTGGTTTTGATATAAGATATTGAGCTTGTTGTAAGGAATGCAACACATACATGAAAGAATATACATCTTCTTCATAAACTAAGTGATTTTTCTATTAAAGTAAAAGATGATGATGATGATGATGATGATGATGATAAAGAAAAGAAAGATGAAGAGGAAAATGTTGAAGAAGAAACACATTTTGATAACATTGATGATGAAGAGGAAGAGGAGCAAGAGGCTACCAAGGATGAAAAGAAAGATAATGAGGAAACTAACCTAGTCAAGACTATTGCAGCAGTTATAGCCTCACTTCCTCATTCTTTAAGCAAGGTATTGACCACATTAAGCATACAGATGGCCTCTGTATGATCAATTGTGACTAGCAGTCAAAGCACAACTAGACAATCAATCTTTGCACCAACTCAGCTAAGTACATCATTGGTTGAAGTGACCTCCACTTAATCTACAAAGCTATAGAGTCTTCCTTCTTCTACCATGTTGCCAAAATCATTTTTGGACATATCTATTTTAAATACATCAATTTTGGCTACTATAGGTATTACTTTTGGTATTTCTACAATAAATGCACTATCAAGCTTTACAACTAGTCCTAGTATGTCTATTATTGTTTCTATTTTAGGTACACAAGCGATAAGTGCAAGGACAATTAAGACCAAGGCTCAATTGAACAAAAAAATTTTGGCCAAAGGAAAAGAGATGGAGAAAGAAATAGACCTAGATGAGGAAATTTTAACCCCTAATTGGGACATTTCCATGCTCACTGTAGACCAAATGTAGACATTTGGTGAAATCCAAAAGAAAGCCAAGCAAAAGAGGCTTAGAGTAGAAACAGATAAGGAATTTAAAATCATTGAGGATGCCAAGAATATTTTGGTAGAAGCTACAAGTATAGAGGTTGATTCTTCATAGCCAATTTTGTATCAACCACTAGAGTTAGTTCAAAAGTTCAAAGAAGATATAGATGGACAAGATAAGTTACTATAGAATGAAAAAAAGATTTTGAGAATAAGGTGTTGGAGCACATTGCTCAACAAATTGCTATTTATCAAGTAGAACTCTCTACCATTTTGGGTTCCCTGGAAACTTCATATACAAAGTATCAATACTTTTGGCAAGTTATGTGATGTTTCAAATTTTACTAAGGAAATAAAGGACAAATTGTCCAAGATAGATGAAGAGCTCAAGGTAAGTGCTCAGTAGTTTTAGGTTGAACCTAGTTCAAGCCTTGTACATTTCAATAAGATTAAATTTTTGACTGAGGTACAAGTAGAATTTCTTAGGGAACATGCCAAAATCAATTTACCTTAGTAGATATTCTAAACATGATTCTTCCCAACATGGATGTACTATAGAAACATATTACACATTCCAAAACCATTATTCATGACAAAAAATTCTTCATAGTAGACCACATTATTGAGTTGTTATAGAAGCATAGATTTCACTTTACACATGTAAGGTCTTTCAAGATATCTGGGGCAAAATATTGGCTATGATACTCAAGGTAGATTTAGAATTTTTGTGTCATTTTGGCATTAACATCTAAATATATAGATTAAATCTTTGGTATTAATGTCAAAAAGGGGGAGTATATACCATGAATAAGAAGATACAAAGAAGATATGGAAATAATAATTTATGGGGAAGAAAATGTATTGTAGAATTAATACATAAGTTGTGAAGGAAATGAGGGAGACAAATGTGTATAGAAATATACATTACATATAGCAAGGAAATCTATTTAGATGTACAATATACTATATGGGAGCTTTACCATGTAAAGATATGTATCTTACAAAATAAATATTGAAAAATCTCGAAAATAATATACTCTACTAAGCTAAGAATCACTAGGTGATGGATAAAGGTATTCATGAATTATTTTGAATTTAGTTTTGGATGATAAGTGTTTTTGTCACTAATGCTAGCTGGGGAGATTGTTAACATATCAATCAAGTTTTTTAGTAGTGACATACACTTACTTGGATTGTAAGTAGCTACCAAGCTTATTGTATAGTTAATAGTGTTTACTAAGTAGTTACAATTACTATGAAGATTAGCAATGTAAACTAAGCATCATAGTGTATGCTAATTTTACCAATGCGAGCTAAGCTATATAAGGCTTACTAAGTTTACAATTTATGTGATGCAAGTCTAGTGTTAACTGAGCTACTTAGTGTTAACCAAGAGACTCAATTTATGATGAGCTCAAGGTGATAGTGTTTACTGAGTCATATAATGTAAACCAAGAGAGTCAATTTATATGACAAGTTTTGTAGTAGTCACTGAGTCACCAGTGTAGACCGAGTTTAAAACTACTTGAAAGTGTTTAGTATGGAATGAGCTTCCATGTCTACCAAGTACATGATGATGCCAAGTGGTGATAATGGATGTCAAGTATTAGAACTTCACCAAGTCAGTCTTCAGAGCCCAAGTGTCTACATTTGAGCTGAATTTGCAATATTTTTGCAAACTTGTATTGTGGTTGACTTTGCAATCTATATAATTGGATTGGTATATATGTAGTGAATTATATCACATCCAATGAGAGTAGTAATGATGCATATGTAATATAATATTAAGAGAAGAGTAAGAAGTGCAAATTGCAAAGGCTACAATAGTATAAGGAGAAAGAAAGATTCATTTATCATAGCAAGATGATATGTACACTTAAAGGAATCTCATTAAACAAACCAAGTTGTAAAATTAGAGATCAGCTACTATTTCATCCTAGTAGATGGATGAGTCAAATCCTTTTACAAGGTAGTGTAATACCCCAAAATTGGCACATTGTAAACCAAGTTTGGTTTATTCAATTATTCTTAAGTCCTATTTTACTTGAAAATTCTAATTTTGATAATCGCTCCTTAACCTTGGTGTAAAATGTACAAAACCTTGATCTACATTAATCACATTATTTATTTAATTCCTTATGTATCAATTCAAATTAGCTATATAAACCTATTGATTTAATATTAATTTAATTATAAGTGTTCTACTTTAATTAAATTAAAATTACCTCTTTAGCAAATATAAAAAGGAATTAAATACATTTAATTTAATAAGATATCTCCTCTTCTTAATTATTAAATTTAATTATTCAATTAATTAAAGTTATTTAGTGATGAGGTCATATTCTATTTTATTAAATTAAATATTCTCAAAAAGGGATTAGTTAAGTCCATTTATCACTCAAAAAGGAACCAGTTAACTCCTTTTATCACTCAAAAATGAATCAGTTAACTCCTTTGATCACTCAAAAATGAATTAGTTAACTCCTTTTATCACTCAAAGAAGAATTAGTTAACTCCTTTTATCACTCAAAAAAGACTCAGTTAACTACTTTTATCACTCAAAAGGCAGTCGGTTAACTCTGTTTTTTACTTAAAGGCAACCAGTTAACTCCCTTTTCATGAGGAAGTTTCCTTTTTGACCGGCTCTCCTCTTCAATCTTGACCATCCATTCTAGTTAATCTTGACCATCGATCATCTCTTGGATTCTATAAAAGAATCTATCCATTCCTCATTAAGAGGTTGAATTTTGGAATTTGTATCAAAATTATGCTAAAATATTCACTCATTTTCTCTTACATTCTTAGCTTAAATTCTTACATTGCAATCTCATATTAGCTTAAAATGCATTTATTTACCATAATATGTTTCTTTATTTCATAGCTTAATAATGCATTCTCATATAGATTAATCTTGCATATCTTATATAGCTTTAAATCCTTCATTCTAGAGGTTTAGTTGCTTGCTTCTCATTCTAAGATCAGAGGCATAATCCTTCTAGTTAGAAGACAACATGTTGCTTTATTAGACATTTTGGATAAAGAATACAATGTTTATTCTGAGATGATCTCACAAGTAATGACCATGTTGAAGTGTGTCTGAGGATTTGAGGCCCACATTTCACATACACATGTAGACCTAATAGTATTTTGCAATCTCTTTACTGAGTGCATAATTCATTGTATATTTGTAAATCCTTTCATAGGGTTGACCTAGCAGTCCTTATTACTCCTAACAAGGAATATCATCAGAAGTGATCATTGAAAGCCTTAACAGACCAACTTTGCACTATAGTACTAAAGCTTGTGGGTATCATCCCCACCTCTATTTTATGTTATATTTGGAAGGTTTCTTGGTCACCAATTCTTTCTATCAAAGTGTTATGAATGCTTTAATGTTTTTAGTTTCTTATGCATACAATTAGATCAAATTATATGTGAAGGATTAAATACTAATTGGACTATTGGATTAGGAGTTAAAATTGCAGAAGTTTTATAACTTACTGATTCACCCCTCCCCTCTCAATAACTTAGCTTTGTTAAGAATTATTTTAATAGTTAGAAGTGTTCCTAGTTAGAGGACTTCAACTTAAAATAAATTAAGTACCTTATTAAAAGATTTCATATAGCCTGTAAGGACTAGTCTATTAAGAGATTTAACTGAAATCACCTGTTAAAATATCTCATCATAGATCTTACAATTGATACTTTCTTTCCTGATAACAGATCACCTCTACACAATCTCTGATTGATCCTTCATGATCTGATGTTCCAATGTTGTATCCTTTTCTATCCTCTATTCTTCTCTAACTGATTCTACAATGCATTCTTACTTCTAAATCACCTCAAATGCTCTACAAACTATCTTGTTCACTCTTCAAATTTGATCATTCATCCCTTGTAAACTATTAAGAATTTATAGCTTCATCCTCCTCAAGAAGAATCTAGTGGCTTAGGGTTAGGTATGAATCTATGGCTGAGATTCATCCATTTTGCCACTTAAACCTTCCTATTTTCTAATTGCCTACATTTAATTACATAGTGAATCCAAATATAGGTTCATCCTTATCTGCAAAAGATCAAAATCTATCCTTATATTAGCGTAGAAACAATTTACACAGTTGTTTATACCATTATAAATGAATATGTCTAAACTATGTCACTAGGCATATGAAGTCTCTGATGGTCGACATACATTGTATTTCTACTTATGACTCAATACCTGTACTACTCAACATCCACTATTTACTTAGTAGTTGAATCACTCAACATGGTCTATCTACTTAGCACTAGAGTGACTCATCACATTAGTGACTTGACACTCATTACAACTCAACATGGTCTAACATTTATAGGGTGTGCTCAGCATGTATTACTAGTTTGACATAAACTAAGTAAATGGTTTAAGTGTGTTGACACTTGCCAAAACCAATTTGAGATAAAAAAAAATCTACCCCTTTGAAATGAGTGTCAAAAACACTTAAATATACATAATCAATCTTTAATCTTCTCAAGCATAACATATCCATGACTCGGCTTATATGCAAAACTTCAAAAATTTCAAAATTTTGCAATAACTTATATACCTCAAAATTGATAACTTTACTTGAGTTAATGTGTCTATTTTGTATCCAAAATCTCTACTCCTCTCTGACTTTAATGCATTGTGTTTGATATTGTGACATCTGACATGCTCTATCTTGGCTAATATTTATATCCATTTCACTACTTTCCTCAAAAATATGTCTCAAAAAATGTATATCATCCCAATGATATAACTTTATTACTAGGCTCCCCCTTCATTACTTCTTCCTTTCTTTATTCTCTACTCTCCCTTTGTTCATACTCCCCCTTGGTATATTTTTCCTTTTCTTTATCTCCCTTTCTATGCTTCTCCCCCTTTCTTTATCTCTTCCCATTTTTGGCACTTATGTCAAATGGGATACACACATATAGTGTGTTTTTCTAAAAAGAGTTTATGGAATTCCATGATGAATTTGAGAGATGCATCCTAGTTGTCAAATGCAACATTCAATGACTTCATTTGGATAGCAAGCTTGGCAGCAAGGGGTACTAGGCCATCTAAGGTAGAAAGAGTAGGGTCTTTCTTCTATAGAGTCTTGGTATAACCTAGTTCCTTGTGCAATATCTCCATATGTGGGGTAAGGGATGCCTGTATACATATCAATTTGGTTCTTATGCTAGCCTCTTCTGCTATTAACATAGCTAATTGACTCTATGGCTAAAGAAATGTATGAAAAGGCTTCTCACTCTAAGCAAGGTTTTGAGGTAACCTTTTACTTGATATATTGATATTTCTCTCCAAGCTTAGAGTATGATGTTAGTTCTCTTGGGTGAAGAGTGTAGGGTCACACAATTTGGTGTACAATGAGAATATATTCTCAAGTACCTTCTTCACATCCTCAACCTTTGCAGCTAATGTCTTTATTATTGACTTTTTCCACTATATCGGAAAGTTTTTCTAGTAATGGTTTGGTCTATTAAAGAGTTGGTAGATTAAATGCATCCAGAAAGATGTCTTTAATGTCTTCAAGTTCTTGCTTCTTCCTGTGGTCTCTCCTAAGCATTTCTTGATGCTTTTTCTTCTCTAAGGCTTGTTGTAAAATGCTTATTTGGTCTAATGTCATTGTATCATAATCAAATTTAGGTATAACTATCTCTTCATCAAGAGTGATATCTCCATAGTGAAATACCTTTTCAACTTTTGAAGAGCTAGAGCCTAGCATTGAGATTTGTAATGATATAGCTTCCATGCTTGGCTTTTGAAGAGCCTTTGTAGGTTGAGTGCCAGATGTTGGTAGAGTTATTAATGCTTGGATGGCTTCTTGCTCCTTTATCTTAGGTGTTTGCTAATGTTCTTCAGATTGGCTCTTGTCTATCACAATGACATGACTAGCAGCTTGTCCTTGTGCTTTAGGTATAGATGAATCTATATGTCTTGCTTCTTGCTTTCCAGTAGTAGCGTCTTTCTCTTCTTTTGTAGTCTTCTACTTAATATGCCAATTTTACCAAGTGTATCAACCTTAGTAGATGTATCTAGGATTTTTTGAGTCAAAGGTTGTACTTGAGTAACTAAAGGGATGATAGAAGTTGGTTCTTATGGATTCACCTTGTCCCTTGTGACATCAATTATTTCCTTTTGGAGCTCATCTATACCAACCAAAACTAGATTTTCACATAGCTTAACTTGTAGTGTAGATTGGTCCAATTCCTTCTTCAAGTCTTTTGGAGTCAAGGGATTGATGTTCTAAGCTAAAATATTAGAGACAACCTTAACAATAATAGTTTTAGTAGACTTGACTATGTCATGTGGGGAATTGACACTTGACACTTGTGTGTCTTGCATAATCTGTTCATCTTGCTATTGTTCAGTTGTTGCCTTGTCATCAATTTGCTTTTCAGTTTCCTCCCCAACTATATCATCTTTCTTATCATCATTTTCCATGTCACCATCTTTTTCATCTTCATCCTTATCATCATATTTACTCTCAAAAGGCTAAGCTTCTCTTTGTTTCACAGTGGTCAACCCATAGATAAGTTTCCATATTTGGGTTAATTTCTTGACCACATCTTCTATATTGTTTTGAAGAATGCTAAAGGCTCTATATATAGGTCTAAACCTAATAACATATCTTTTGACAACCTCAACAATCTATCCCTTTATTAGCTCTAGCATCACTTGAGCTAATGTTGTTTCTCTAATCTACTTTTCCAAATTCAAATAGTAATGCCATTTTTTCTCAACAATATCATTTAATCCTTTTGGTATTATGTTGAAAAATTCTAGTGGAGTATTCTTAAATTTAGACATCATAGCATATAATGCGTCTTCCACTTGATTCTTTTCTTCTTTCCCAAGTTTTCCAAAATCAATATGCTTTAGACTGGATAAATCTACATTATTCTTGACATTTTCACACGATTTTTCAAGATCAAAGAGTTTTTCGTGACTTACCACTTTAAATTAGCTTATATCATCTAATTTAGTCTTTTCTTCATCTGAATCAAGTTGTGCAACATATTTTCTTCTTCGCTTCTTTTGCACTTGGCCACCTTGCTTTATATGCTTGGACTTCTCCTTGGCCTTCTGTGTTGTTACTTCTGTGCTTGCTCTAGTGGTATGTGTTGATGGTTTGGCTAGGCTTGGTTTAATAGTTTTCTTTTCCTTAGCCACTAGCTATATCTTAGCCTTTCTCTTCTTTGGATTGGCATGGGTAGGTGCTTCCTCAGCTTCTTCTCTCTCAACACCTTGTATTTCCCCCTCTTCCTTATCCTCTCCCATGCCTTGAGTCAATACATGAGGTTCTTGTCCTTGTGCTTTTTCTTCCTCTTCATCCTCTTTGTCTTCTTCCTCTTCTTTTTAATTTGCACCTTCTCCAAATTTGGCCTTTAGCTTCTTGACCAAATTATATTTTTTCTTAAGTGTGCAGATAGTTTTCAACTCCATGGTAATCTTTTATTTTACCATTTCATAGTTGCCAAATATCTTTGCACTTTTTTCTAGTTCCTTTACTAGGATTGTTGTGATGGCTACTGAAGCTTCATCAACATTTATTTCATACCCAAGTGGTCTTAACCATCTAACCCTTGGTGTGGCATCTTGAAAAAATGTGCAATCAACATCAACCAAAAAGCATATGTCATTATAATTTTGCTCAACCAACAAAATACGTATCATCATTCTTTCCTTCATTGATTTCTTAAAATCTTCAAAATAGCTTGTCATGAATGATTACAATTTTTCTCCCATCTGTTCAATGAATTCATTGATCTACACTACAATTGAAATATTTGTCTTCCAACTTATACTATAAAAAGAGGGAAATGTATTCTACACATTAAAAAACATGCAGACTAGACTTGAACCAAATTTGTATTGAGCACTTTTGGTCTTCCAAATTGCTCCAAGATTTTCCATCAGTTGTTGTAGCTGAAGCTTAGTCAGATCATATGTATGATCTTTCTTAAAAAAATTGTAGCTAACATCCATAGCAATAAAGAGTACACTATTCAATCTACTAGATTGATAGAATTTATGAGAAATTACCCTTATAGAAAAGTTCAACAATGGATCAGAAATAGTATCTATTTTCATGCCTTTTTAATTCCATTTTGCTTGTGTTTTTCTCTATTATTTCCTTGGAATCACTCATTAGAGTCTTGGGTTGATCTAGGGTTGGGTAGCTAGTAAATAATTCTTTTAGTAATCTTAATCAATCCACCATACAACCATAAAGATCCGTCATGTATTTAGCTCAAAACAATTCTAATTCATTTAGTTTTAAATATAGTAGGAAAATGTAGGGCACACATTAAACTCTTCTTCTCAATGATTTTATACTCTTCCTTCTAAACACCACTTTCACATAACCTATCATATGCTTCTCTAATTTCTAAGTCTTGAATGCTACCAATTTTACAATTATAAAATCTTATTACATCTTGCACCATTATTACATTTTCCAAGATCATGGATAAAGGGACAAAATGATATTGTTTGTAAGCTATTATCCATGATAGAAGGATATTGTTTGTAAGCTATGTTAGGAATGACGTTAAGTATAGGTTGTTTCACTTTTTTACTAACAAGCTAAACATTCAAAATCTCTTTCCCTTCTTTTAAATAGATGCCATTTGTGAAACTAGGGTTTATGCAAAAGTAAACTACATAGCTCAGCTTGTGATAAATACCTTGTGAAATTAGTTTGCTGAAGTGAAATCAGTGTTGCATTTTCTACAAATTCTTTGGATAGGTTTCTAAATCACCTTTTTCTCTACGTTCTCCTACTTGAATTCAAAATGAAGAATAATGAGTGAAATTGATCATATATCCTTCAAAAACCTTGCATTTAATACTTAGTGCTTGTACATCTATAAGCACAACATCAACTCAATTTTAGAATCACTCAATATCTATTGATATTTCTAGCACACGATAGCTACTACAAGCTCAACATCCACTAGATAGTCTAGTAGCTTGGCATCAACTAGCATTCCACTTAGCATATATAGAAAACTTTTCATGCTCAGAAACAACATGAAAATTTTAAATATTTGGCTTGAATTTACAATAACATCTTGCATCTTTATTTAGGCTAATGTGGTCTTTTTAGTACTATTTATTTTGGAACTGATGTATGATAGTACACTTGAATATCAGTCTCATGTGTTTCTTGAATGTCTAGTTTGATGAGGTCTGGTCACTTGACCCATTGGGATCACTTCTCTATTTGAAATGTTGTGGTCATCTTTCTTTTTCCATGTCTTGTTCATCTCATCTCTAATGTGTTCAACATATACCTTGCCTTTTCCTTTACCAAATTCACAACTTGGTACCTTTCACCTAGTTGGACAATGTTTTTTGATATGTCTACTCTTCAAATAGCTAAAACATGTAGTTTGACTCAACCACCTTTTGCAATTACCGCTGAAGTGTGTTCTAATACAATTCTCAAGAATATATCCATATTCTTGACAATAGTGATAGCTATATCTTGTATTGTAATCCTAGTTATAAAGGTTTCCATAGCTTCTTACCTTTGTTGGCTTGTTTGATGAAGACATGGATTTGGATGTACATTCAAAAGCTCTATGTCCATACTTCTAAAAAATGTAGCAATATCCTTCAAATCTTTATTTTTTCATGGTCCTAGTTCTACACTCATGTGCCTAATGACCTTTCTTGTTGCACTTACGACATTGAGTCATATTCTTAGGCTTGAGATTTTGATTTGTATTCTTGCTCCTACACACATTAGCAATATGTCCATTCTTACCACAGTTATGACAAGTAGGTTTGGAGTTTTTACCTTTGGTGTTCCTTTCTTTAGCATCTCTAGATGATTCTCCTTATTTAGTGCCTATGTATCCCAATCTTGATGTATCTTTTTTGGATCTAGGGGTTCTCAGTAATTACTCAAAGTATTTGATGGCTTCATTTGGCTTGTTGAGACTTTCAGAAACTTCCTTTTCTCTTTTTAGGTCAATCTGCAATTTTTCATTATGCAACTTTATTGTAATTATCTCAATGTCTTTGACATTCAGTTTATATTTGGAATTCATCATTTGACTTAGAGTATCCAATTTCATGTTGGAGATCTTGGTTAGCTTTGTTGAATTTTCTTCCAATCTATTTGCAAGAATTATTTTATTTTCTTCAATCATGGCTTTGTCTTCTATGGCTTTCTTCTTTTGTTTAGTCACCTCACATAGTAGTATAGCTTGTGATTCTTACTTTAGCTTGAGATTTCTGGTTTCCTTAGCTTGGGTTCTATTCTTTTCTATTTGATCTGCAACTTTTGCATCAAATTCATTGGTGTTATTGACTACAAAGAGCTTGGTGGTTTAATGCCCCGCCAAGGGATCCAAAGAATTTAACTAAGTTTTCCAAACGATTTTTTTTTTTAAAACATGAAATATAAACCATTCACAACACCTGTGAAAACAATAGCAAAATCCAACTGGAAGTAAACATAAAATACATAACAAGTTACATTCTTTAAAGATCCCTTAATGTTGAATCACATCTACTTATAACTATTCATCTAACATCACATCCTTAGCAATGAATCATCCAATGTTCTTAAACAATATACAAGTGTCCTTTTATTAATTACATCTTAGATTGCTCAATCATCCACTGTACATGTTACAAGGTATGAAAAAGCTTAAAAGAATAAACATCCATGTAAATAAAGTACATCATCATCCAATATTAATCCATGATGCAATTAAGGTAAGTGAAACCATAAACAATACATGATACATCATCATCATAAAGATATAAACATCCATCATAAAAGATTTAATCATACATCACAAACATAAATAACTAAGTGCATGGTTCCTCCCAACTGTAAATAGCATCATTAGACCATCGTGGATCCTAGCCATCCCTCCATGGATAACATTCCAAAGCACCAAAGAGATCATCAGTATTATCATAGTAGGAATGTCACTCCTAAAACATCCTACTAACATGCAAAGTAAAGCATAGGATACCATCATCTAACATATGCAAATCATCAATATAAGAAACATACCAATAAATACATCCATCATAAGGTATATCATCTATCATAATGATCTAAGAATGGAATGAAGATAAATATCAACCAAGAATGCTCCAGCCATGGTGTCTCAGACGGATCTCAAATGATAAGAGTAGAAAACACACTGCCACCTGACCGCATGGAACCTAAGTGGTTCACTCCCCACCATGCTGAGGAGATAATCTCAAGTCCCTAACAGGATACAAAGCACAAATCTCTAATAGTCTAGGAATCCTAAAAGTATACTACTCAAGGGTTCCATCACACAAATCGACATCTAATTCCCAGAGGCACACAATGACATGTAGGAAACCTACTCTGCAAGCGGGAAAGTGTCATCGCATTTATCACGTACAAGTTACCCTGGCAGTTAGCTAAACTCCACGGGTCCATACTAATCTCATGTGGCCACTTGTATCCTCTCATACTGATGAGGCATACTACGGAATGCACGGTTGCAACCATGCATTCTCACTACTCCCATCCTAGCCTGTACAAGTACTCAAGGCATGGGCGAGAGCCAAAACAGTTATCTTTTTAGGTTCATTTAATCCCCATTTAGTGTGTAAATGTTATCACTTATTAACCAAACTTACAATGAGTTACCCTAGCAGCCACTTAGGGCCCCAACCCCCATTGCAAGCCACTTCCCGACACTACAAGTAGATTACCTACCCTAAGCTCATAGAATCATAAAATCACCATAGTCCTGTACAAGCGACTATAAAGAAAATCCAAAAGATAATCCATAAAAAGAATCATCAAATCTCCAAGATAAGAATCATCAAATCTCCATGAGCATTCGTAAAGCATCCATAGAAAATCATGACCACAACAGTTCTCTATTGGCAACTGAAGGCATCATTGATAATCATAATAATCATTGGTTCTCAATAGCCAAAATATATCTCAAAATAAGTCACCATATCCATTGGTTCTCAACAAGCAACCAAGAATATCTCAAAATCATACTGATCGAAGACTCCAAAATGGTTGAGTCAAACATGTCACAACATGACATAATCAATAAATAAATCCACATTTCAATCCCATCATGGTGACTAGAAAATAATCCAAGGATAACTGATCGATGACTCAAAAATGATTAGCTCAAGTGTCTCAAATACATAAGAATCTCAACTATAACAATCAGTAAATACAAACATTTCATAGAGCATACGATCACATTACCATGGTTGGGCTTATAAAGATCAAGACCAAATAAGATCAAAATGCCATCACATCTCATAACCCCCGAGCCTCTAGTAACAACCTAGGACTGGTCAACACTAGTCAACCCAAAACCCAAAACAAGAAGCATATAGAATACACGATGCAAACACATGTTTTGGTTTACTAAATTCACATAGTTGAATTAAGTGTGGAGTTTCATTTTCCATTTTCAAGTGTAGGGGATTCTAGTTCTCTATTTGCAAGTATATTTTCAAGTGTCTTAAGTTTCATCATTTGACCTACAAGTCAACCCAATTGTTCCCCGATAGCATTATCCTTCCATTATTAAGAATTACATTCTAAGAATAACTTAAGGATAAATATTCAGTAAACTAATCATCATTGACCTTTAATTAAATTATCCTCTATATTTAACCATGATCCATATTCTAATTGATTAACTCTTCTCTAATGTTACTACAACCTTTCGAGATAATGAAATGATCATTATTCATTTATAAAAGAACCAATTATCAATCTTCGAATAAGAAGATTATAACTTTATTAAAATGATCAATTAAATCATTCAATTAACATAGGTACACAATCCATGACTTTTATCATTCTAATAATACTTAATTAAAGCTTAATTAAATATTACTAAAATTTAAGCCTCTTAAATGAAGTCATCACTAATAACCATTAAAACAACTAAAGTCTTTATTCAAGTTATTAGGATAAGACTTATCAACTTCGATATAGATAATCTACAATCCCGTTAATAGAATTATATCAATTAAATCTCTATTACATAACTTAATTATTAATTAAATCTAATTAACTCTAATTATTTTAATTAATAATTACATATCCAAGGCAATGTTCCAATTAATATCAGTTGACTAATAACTAACTATAACTTGAATGTTAAAAGTCAACTATAACTCAAATCTCTAATATTCATATTAATAGTTCAATAATAACAACTTGTTAATATCAAATATTATCATTTCAAATAAATTTCTCCCATGGTACAATAATTATAATTTAATTAAGCCATTAATACCATTATTTATTAATAGTTTGTTAGACCTAACAAACATTAATAAATAATAAACTCATCTATAGATAATCGATCTAGAGAATCCTTCTGTAAACTTCATTAGTTAATATTTTGCTAATCTCTAAACACCATTAAGGTATATCCATTAATATTACATCATAGCAAGGTTATTAATTATTATAACAATGACTATGCCCCTTTAATCCAATACTATCTAAGTCTTCTTAATAATCATCATAACATAAATTACCATCTCAAAATTATTTAATATCCCTTAAATATTAAAGTCAACCATCTTCTGATCCCTTAATATTCAAATTAATAATTTAAATGAATTCAATATCTCTTTTCGAATAACAATAGTTGACAATTATTATTAAATCGATAAACAATTATCAACATTCAACGTTTATAAGTAATAAGGTTGAAGTCAAGTGCTATATATGTATATATAATATAACTATTACCGAATCACATATTTAATATATTTAATATATACATACATACATACATACATACATACATACATACATACATACATACATACATACATACATACATACATACATACATATATATATATATATATATATATTAATAAAAACTCACAATATAAAAATAGTAGAATATATATTAAAATTTTGAAATATCATTGAAAGATTGAATTGCATATTTATCATATTGAAAAATGGTTTATAAAATAATGTATGCGATTTACATTATGGCGTAGGCTTAAAGCCGCTGCCACCAAAGTACATGGTAGTGTTGTGTGGCAGTAAACAGGCCCGTCGTGGTGATTAAACGCCCCATCATGGGTACCTTGCAATACGTAGGTACCTTGCGACCGCTGTCGCAGAGGGAAGGTACGGGGCACGGGTCCGTCCCGCCCGGTATTAATATATATAATGTTTTTAAATAAATGTTTTCCCTCTTCTTAATACAATTTATAATAAACACTTTTACCATTTGTAAATTTGGATTTGTAAATAAAGTTTCTCATTTACACAAATATATACATATATGTATATATGTATATGTATGTATATGTATGTATGTATATGTATATATATATTTATATATGTATGTATATGTATATATATATGTGTGTGTGTGTGTGTGTGTGTGTGTGTATGTGTGTGTGTGTGTGTGTGTGTGTGTGTGTGTGTGTGTGTGTATACAAAATTTGTTATCAATCATCACTGTATTTAAAATACACACATATATATTTATTTATATGCAGATCTAGAAAAGAAAATGCATACTTAGATTTAAAGCACTTTTCTAAATAAGTATTTTTCCTTTTAAATAATTATTTTCTAAACATATCCATTAATCCATCCAATAGGTTTAACTATAAATTTGAAATCATCATTCTCAATTTTATTCTAATTCGAACCCAAACCTGTTTGGATCTAATTTCTTCCTTGATTAAATCTAGGGTTTTCTATTGTTTCTTTCTCAACCAATAACATATCTAGATACCAAATTCAATTATAGATTCAATCACAAGAGTATTCAGACACATAGACATGGTGAAGACATGAAGAGAAATAGTGCAAAGAGAATATGTGAATATCATGAGTGCACCTGGACACTGATGCTAATTTGCCATGCCTCAGAAGTCTGTAGAAAATCCCTTCCTTCTCCATCATTCACAATTCCTCCAAGGTCCGAGCCAACCGAATCTTCCAAGTAACTAGAAGTGTTAGAAGGAGCATAGAAGCAAGTAGAAAACCAATGAGCATGTGAGCTTTCCCAATGTACGTAAGCTTTGAAGCTTCCATTTTTTTCTTGAAGCTTGTAGCTTGTAGCTTCTATTTAAGCTTGTAGCTTCTAGCTTCCATTCAGCTTCCATTAAGCTTGTCCAAACACACTAGGAGAGTCTCTATTTAAAGGCCTGTAAGATGCATCTAGAGTGTCTCTAGAAGCAACTAGTAGATAACCATGACAACCAAGCATGAGTCTTCTTCAACCTTCTAGATAAGTCTTGAGGTTGTAGACACCATGTGCTCAAATAAAATGCTAACTCCTAAGTGTAGACAACTTGTGCATTCTTAGAGTGCAAACCCCTGTGTTTGTCTACATGACAAATCTCGAGAATTTGCCAACTCCTATGTGAGAAAATATTAAAATAATGCACAATAATTAATATAATATTTAATTTACTCTTTCCAATTTAATTAATTTATTTATTAAATCTCATGCACTAACATTAATAATTCCACTTTTCAATCTTAATATATTTATATTTTAATCACATGAGATTTAGAATCTTTTAATAATTTAAAATATATTTTTTGCTTTTAAATTTCATTTTCCAAAACTTAATTGCTAAAATATTTATTAGCTTTAATAATACTATTATTTAGTTATTTATTTAAAAATGAAGTCCAATATATATTATTATTAAAATAAATATTGTCACATTCCAAATTTAAACTTTTAACTTTTTATTTTCACATTTAATTATTTTATTTTATTAATCTCCCAATTAATTAAATAAAATAAATATTAAGATATCATATTAATTTTCCATTAAATTAAACCATTAATTAAAATCTTTTTAATTAGGCTTAATTAATAGAAAATACTCCAAAGACTTCACAAGGTAAAAATATGAAAATCCTTCATAGCCAAATATATACAAAATCAAACCAAGGATTAATATCATGAATTATGTCATCTGACATATTCGTAGGGTACTTAACTCAGATACTTGTCCAAATTTTCCAATTAGAACAAATGGCTTAAAGGGTTGGGATTTGGACTTGAGAATTTATCTCCCCTCTCTTATCATTGAGATGATGTGATAGGGTACGCTCATCCTGGCAATTCAGAGAAGTCGATACCCAGTACCTACAACCTGCATAAAAACCATGCATGTACAAACACAATATATACCAAACTAAACAGGCAATGGGAGGAAGTGGAGCATCATGTAGATCCCGACTAGTAGGTGACTACGACTCCCTTCCTTAACCACATCAGACACGCCATACAAAAGCAAACATGCACACCATACACATGCAAGTATGGGGTAAGTATCCATAAGAAAACACATATGATAAATCATCTTACTAATCATCATTAATAACTGCAAATACTGAAAATGATTCTCAATAGTCTTTCCTAGCTTGTAGACTTCCATTTCAAGATCTTTCCTCTAAGTTGCAAATAATTTTTTTTTTTGAGAACAAGGCTCTAATGCGAATTGTTGTAATGACAAGTGGGAAGAGAGTAAACTTTTAGGGGGGTGTGGGGGATGAATTAGGAGTTAAAACTTGGACCCATAAAACCTTCATCATTTATACATCACATGCATTAACATACTAAAATAACATGTAAAGCATATGCATCAATTGTGAAAACATGTTATTAAACACACACATAACACCAAATATGATTACCCAAAAACACTTTAAGTGAGAAGGTAAAACTAGGGTGGAGATGACACCCAAAAATCTTCTCTACTATAAAAATAAAGTCTATCCAATGAAGGTTATAACATTTTCACCATGAATCATGATGTTCCCAATCAAAGGCCTACCCTATTAAAGGCTTACACAGACTGTTAAGCCCCACATTGTTAGAGGATTTCAACACCCTATTAGAAGTGTGCCTAGTTAGAGGAATTCAATTTACAATTAAGTAAGCACCTTTTTAAAGGATTTCATATAGCCTATTAGGACTACTCTATTGAGAGATTTAACTAAAATTACCTGTTAAAATGTCTCAGCATAGATCCTGTGATTGGCACTTGCTACTACTACAGATCTATTAAAAAAAAATAATGAACTATTTGAAGAGATTATCTAAATAAAAAATGAACAAGAATTTCAAGTCCAAAGGATGATAGAAGTGTTGGAAATAATGAGATTTGCTAAATGTTTCAAATAAATACTTGAGTAAGAAAACAAATATATTGAAGAAACCAGAAGAGGCAAAGATTGACTCTTGCATTAGTAACGAAAAGAGATCTAAGTATGCAATGAAATTATATAAGGGATACGTGAAAAGAACCTACAACTAAAAGTAAAAAATAAAAAATTATGGAATGATAATGAATAACTAAAGAAAAAACTAAAAGTGGAAAATGAAATCAATGGGCAAAGAAATGTAGAAGATTGATGAACAACTAAAAAGTTAGAGGAAATCTAGTGATAAAACTTTTTTTTTAATTAAGGCTAATACATTTTTTTTACAAGGGAGTCAAAATTCAAATAATTTAAAAGAAAGATATACAAATATTAGTGCCAAAATAGAGAAATGTTCTAACTAGTAGACACAACCACTACCACAACCAATAGAACATGAAAAATGTTAGCACCAAAACTAGCAACAGTATAAAATGAACAACCTAAATAGATAGAAAAAAAAAGAGAGACAATAGTAAGGTGGAAGAAGCTAGGCTAAATATTTTTCCTTATGTTTTAGCTCCTACTAAATATTTTATCTTCTTTATGACATCTTTGATGTCTTTATATTTGGTTTGGGTCCATTTTTTCTTCTTATTATTAGTTTTGGAATGGGTACATTTTCTAGGAACAACCTCATTGTCTTCCTTCTCATAATCCTATAGGTTGAGCATAAGCTACACCTCCTTACCCTAATCTAAGTGAATTAACAGCCTATTCATACTCTTGACTATAGTTTCCAGCAAGTTGTTGCATCTATTATGTGCATCTTTAGTAGTGGTACAACTTCCCATACCCAACTAATAATGTATGTGCAAGAATCATATCAATTTTTATGTTGTCATTGATGTCAATTCCTAGTTGGCTAGACATTAAATTAATTTATTAGAGCTACATATCATTTGATTGATGGAGAGGATGTGAAGAAAGTATGACAATGACAGAGTTGATAAGTATTGGTATTCAATGCGAACTTGAATGAGTTGGACTACAATAGTGTAATTTTATTTTGATTATTTTAAAATTATGTAATGCAATGATGAATTTTATGTATTCATTGAGCTATACAAGCTAGACTAAGTAACAAAGTGAAAGAAGGAATATAGAATTCATTGAGTGACTATAGTTATCACTGAAAAGTTGGCAAAGAGAAGCTAAAGTTTAGTGTTAACCAAATAATTATAGTGTTAATAGAGTGGTGTATTACTTGAGTGGAATGTAATGTTTAAAAAATATGAGATGGAAGAACAGGTTAAGAAATATGAGATATGAGGCTGACTTATGATGTAAGTAAAGAATGTTCAAGAATTTGAAATGCTAAAGTCAAAGTTAGCTACAAGATCTATAGCTAAAAAAATGTAATGAACTTACGATTATGGAAATTCAATCATGATAAGAATGATTACAAAGTTAAATAAAAGTTATATTTTTAAGTGACTAAATACATTCAATCTAAGCTCTATGATTGTCATTAAACAAAAGAATCTAGATATTCTCAAAGGTGGAAGATTAGTATTTAAGGAGATTATCAGGCATGTTTTTCATTGTTACTTATTTTTTGAATATTTTTGTTTTATGTCCTAGTATTGTTGAATTTGAAAAAGAAGAAATGATCAAGGTGAAGTGAGATGAGAAGAACAAAGATCAAGAAGAGTTCAAAAAAAAGTGAAATTGTGAAGAAGTAAATTTTCTAGAAGGATATTGAAGAAGGAAGAAGATAGAGAAAAATAAAGATCTAAATAAGAAAGATAGTGCTAAAACTAAAATATCATTTTATTATTAGTTTCTTACTAGTATAGTAGAAAAATATCTTAATCGAGTGGACCTAATCATGCAAGAGGGATTTGAAAAGTGAGGGAAAGTGGCACAGCTAACTATTGAATCACCTTGTTGAGTAAACAATTTGGAGGTAAACAAAATAGAGAGAAACACAAAGGAGAGAAGGAATAACAAAAAATTTATTAATTCATCAAATTATTCACATACATGCCCAACTATGAGGCTTTCTAGGTTACGACCAACAAGAATCATGAAATTCCTCAAATAGAAATTTTCACAAATAATATATTCAAACTCCTCTAGCTCCCTTAACTTCACCCTCTCCTAAGCATACACAACCTAGACCTAAATGCCTCTAATTATACTTTCCAAAATGGCTTATAGAAGATTTCAGATCTTTACATAACAAAAGGCCAAACCCAAAATGATTGACACACATCCCAAGCCAAGATTCTTACATTAAATTCATAATCTAGATTAAATACATAGGTAGGCTCAAACTAATAATGAATCAAATATAAACTCCATAAAAGAATTAAATAAGAATCATAAAACATTAGGTTCACTTGACACAAGAAGGAACACTCAAAAAATAAAGCGTTTAGCCAATATTGGGAAATTGAAGTAGGGTAAAAGTACAAGCCTATGTCACCTTTTAGGCTAACTTATTAGAACAACTAAATTTGAGTATTTCTATCTAAAAATCAATTTTTTTGAAACACATGGTCCAGATAAATTTATTCTAGCTAAGTTATATATGGTCTCGCACTTTTCCATAATGCATGTTTAATACTAGTTTGTATCCAATTACTAAAGAAATAAAATTATTTTAGAAAAGCGGCATTTCAATAACTCTTACTAATTTTTATGATTTTTTTTAATAACATATAGACAACATTTAATAGAACTCAAAGTTACAAATATTCTCATATAGATTTTATAGTGTTTTAATTAGATGTAGTTTATTGTAATTAAAAAATTCTACAATCACATATTTTAACACTCCAAAAGATGTTAATTTTGAGAAAGAAAAAATATTAAATCATATCAAAAAATTCTAAAAATTATATAACGTTCTAGAGGAGAGAATTATCTTCTAGAATATATAAATTTTCACTTGGTTAGAATAGATTTGTTTTGAAAAATGTGGTGGGAGATGAAAGCTATCAATTTTAGGTGAGTTGAAATTTGAATCATAATAAAGAGAAAATATGGGTCTAAAGCTGATTTTTATTTTTGATTGTTCTAGCTATATATGTTATCTATAACATAGTCTGAGTTCAAAAGGAAATACATTTCTCTCCCTTTAGTTTTGTGGTGGGAACTAGAGCCCTAATTTTCAACATTTTTTGGCAACTAAAAAATTGTCTATAAAATTTTTTTAAAAATATTATTCCAAATAATTATTAAAAATTATAATATTAAAATTCATCTATTTCTACACATTTCATTAGTTTAATTCCTTTTCAAATTCAAAATAATAATACCAATTTTATGCCATTGAAGGTGAATAGTTATACTTTTCCTTTACAAAAGAGTGACACAGGTTTGTGCTTTCACCTAGGAATACTAAACAACTTAGCCAATACTAAACACCTCAGCCAACACTAAACTCAATAGCAACTATAATTAGACAACCACTAGAGCTCGAGAATGATTGTAATTCAAAAATTACCTGTAGAGTGAACTAGGATAAGAAGGATAGCAAGGCATCCTCGGATGATCCTACATCACCTAACAATTCTATGAAATCCTATATTTTAACAACAATTAGTGATGTTGATAAGTCCTTTAGAGAAGGACACTCTTTAGAAAATAGCGATGAGTAATAATGTCTACATGATCTTTATGTTATAACCCTCTAACGAGATCACACTAAAAATGTGCATAAATTGAGCATTAACACCTAATGTTGAGGAAAATAATGGAAATAAAAAGGTCAATACTAAAGAAGTGAGAAGCCAAGTGAACTAGAGATAGAAAAATAAAATTTATAGAGAGAATGGTTGAAATGGTGAAATTGTTATCATCCAATCCAATGGATTAGGTTATTCCCCCACCTCAAACTTAAAAAAGAGGTATGTATGTGTTGAGTTGTCATTTTTTATGGTGCTAAACAATACCTATAGAGTGAACTAGGATAAGAAGGATAGCAAGGCATCCTTAGATGATCCTACATCACCTAACAATTCTATGAAATCCTATATTTTAACAACAATTAGCGATTTTGATAAGTCCTTTAGAGAAGGAAACTCTTTAGAAAATAGTGATGAGTAATAATGTCTACATGATCTTTATGTCATAACCCTCTAACGAGATCACACTAAAAATGTGCATAAATTGAGCATTAACACTTAATGTTGAGGAAAATAATGGAAAGGAAAAGGTCAATACTAAAGAAGTGAGAAGCCAAATGAACTAGACATAGAAAAATAAAAATTTATAGAGAGAATGGTTGAAATGGTGAAATTGTTATCATCCAATCCAATGGATTAGGTTATTCCCCCACCTCAAACTAAAAAAAGAGGTATGTATGTGTTGAGTTGTCATTTTTTATGGTGCTAAACAACATGAATCATTTTGAACTCATCTCTTGGAAAGCTAATCAAGGATCAAATCTAAGGTTCTAGGCGATCTTGTCACTGATATACCCTTAATATTGGTGTATATAGGGTTATGAATAGTCAACTTGTGGCTATCTTAATACTTAATTAAGTCATGTTATCATTATTATATTATTATTTAGGTAGGTAGGTCAGCCTAGGTGTTATGTATGGTTGTGTCTATTCAACCTAAGCATAATTAGGTATATATAGGAGGTTGTGAGTCTTATTCAACATCATATTCCAAAGTGTATTCTCATTGGAAATATTTGGAGGTAGGCCCATCAAAGTGGAGTATCACTCTCAGTTATTATCAAGTATTTATATAATATTTCATATTATTACTTTTATTGTGAAACTTATTTCATTAGAAGTGGTATTAGAGCATGATCTTGGCACCATAGAGCCAAGATTTTTTTGTCAACTTTGGGTCAATTTTGAGAAGAGCATAACTTTTAGATTTTAGGGAATTTTTAAAAGATTTTTTAAAAGTCTTTGAAGACCATATTAAAGAAGATATACTCCAATATTTAGAGGAATTGGAGAAAATTTCAAAAAATTATTGCAGAATTACTATTTCTACATAATTTAGTGAGGTCTTCATATCTTTGATATCCTATTGAATTGGGGTATAACGTGTATTGTGTTTTTGAATATATACTAGAGAAGCCCAAATTTAAAGCTTGGAGAAATTTAAAAACAAAAATAATCAAGATATTGCAAAATTAGGAAAATTCTCTCTCAAGGCAGCAAATTTGCTATTTTATTTTTTATTTTTTCTAATTGCATCTTGGCTCTGGTAAGTTATAGTGAAAAATGAGTAAATTAATTAGAGAATTTACATTTCATTTGTGTCATTTATTTCAAAAAACTTGGTTTCCATCATGATGAGGCATTTAATAAGAGTCAAAAGGAATTCTACCACACCAAGGAAATCCCCTAATCATGATTGGGAAGCAATAGAGGATAGTAATCCCAATGAGAAACTTTGTAAGTTCAAGTAAGAGGTTAAGAGCAATATGTGTGACCTACAAGGAGATATATCAGATATATGAAGCATTTAAGCACCTATATGAATGGAACAAGGAAGGAGCTCTCAAGAAATCAAGGTGAAACCTTCAAGTTGACTAATAATGACAGAAATTCTAGTAATCCTATAGGATCTAGAGTTTTTTTTCCAATGGCGAATATGCTCAAATTTGACAGCCAAGATCTTCTGACATTGATAAATCAAATGGAGAATTTTTTTGAAGTACATTAAATCCCATATGGACAAAAGGTCATGATGGCTTCCTTATATATAGAACCAAATCAATTCATTTGGTACCATTGGCTTTGTACTCATAGGAGGAAAAAGGGACTCACAATATCATGGTCAATTTTTGTAGAGGAAATCCAAGGACAATATAGCAATAGTGTGACAAAAAAATTCTTTATCCAACTTGCTAATCTTCAACAAATGGGATTAGTTAAGGATTACGTTCAAAAATTCCAAAATCTATACTTAAGAGTGAATATAATTGCAGAGGAGAACTTGAATGATTTATTCTTGGGTGGTCTCAAGAATCACATTCAGCATGAGGTACACATGTTTTGTACTAGCTTAGTAAATAAGGTTTTTATATTGGCATGTAGGATATAGGAGAAGTTCTTTATTCCTATAAAGCAAGGGGATAACGTGACAAGAGAAAAAGAATATTCAACACCTTCTCTTTCTCAACCTACTAGGTTGACTCCACAAAAAAAATGAGGAGAAAGGAGAAAAAGGGTTATGTTTCAATTGTGATAGTATTTATATAGTTGAGGACATAAGGGTTAAAGCATAGATCTATGTCACTGTTTGTGATACAAAAACCTGTTTTGGTCAAATCTCATTTCTTTATCAAAACTCAATTTTAAAAAAAAAACTAAAATTACCCTTTTATAGGTTTCAGATTGAATATCATCATTATATAAATTTTTGAGTGTTTTGATTAGTTATAATATGCTATCATCTAAAAATATTATAAGTCGATATTTCAACATTTCAGAAGATGCTCTCTCAAAAAATGAAAAAAAATAGTAAATCATATGAAAAAAATAAAAAATAAATATTTATCACTAGAGGAGAGAATCCTCTTCATGAATATGTAATTTTTTTTCAAGAAGGTATAGATTTGGTAGGGAAGTTTTGACGAGAGGAAAAAACTGTCAGATTCTGACAAGGTCGAACTTGAGTACTTATAACAAAGAAAATATACATCAAAAATAATTATTTCTTTTTTTGTGCACTAGCTATACATGTCATCTATAAAATATTTTCAAATCATAACAAAAAAAGATAATTTTCACATACTTGTTTGACGGGAACTACATCCTATATTTTTTATAGTTAAAAAAGGGACTTCAAAATAAAATAAAATGAATAAATTCTTAGTCAAAAAAATAATAAAAATTATAGGCATAAAATTCATACAATTCTACACATTTCATCAGTTTACATCATCTTCATATTTTAAACAAAAATATGATTTTTTTGTCATTAATGTTGAACTGTCACGTTCTGATATCACTTTTCTTTATAAAAATGTGACATAGGTTTGTGCTTTTACCCATAAATGTAGTGAAAAGAAATTATTCTATATTGAAGGTCCAAGTGAGGAAGAAGAGGATGAACTCATATCTGAGGAGGATAGGGAGTTAGGTGCAAAATCACATGATTCTCAATTAATCATTTTTTGTCATGCACTTTCAATTTTTAGTGCACCACAAACTCTCAAGGTAGTGGGTTTCTTAAAGAGGCAGAAAGTAGTCATGTTGATCAAATTAGGCAGTACTCATAATTTCATCAACAAAAAAATGGTAACTCTTCTAAATTGTTTTATATATCCATACCTAGAGTTTTAGGTTTTGATTGTAGATGGAGGTAGAGTTAGTTTTTTAGGGAAGTGTCATAGCATCAAATTATCCATGGGAGATTATCAACTTGATACCCCAATGTATACAATATCCATGGGTATAGTGGATATTATTTTGGGAATACAATGGCTTACTACATTGGAAACAATTGAGATGAATTTCCAAGAACTATTCATGCGATTTCCAACAAAATGAAAGTAGTGGAGCTAAGGGGATTGAAGGAAAAATCCCCATAGATGATAAGCTCCCATCAAATGTGAAAGCTTCTTAAGAAAGGTGCAGATAGATTTCTGGCCCAGCTATGTTCATTAGAAGTCTCTTATTCTAATGCTCTTACTCATCTATATTTATAAGCAATAATTGATCACAACTTCTCCTAAGAGGGATCATGACCATGACATAAAACTAGTTCCAGGGAGCCAGTCACCAAACATCAAGCCTTATAGGTACCCACACATACAAAAAAGTGATATAGAAATTGTTTTTGAGGAAATTCTAGATTCAAGAATTATCAAGCATAGCCAAAGTGCTTACCCTTCACCTATTGTGATGGTGGGTAAGAAGGATCAAACTTGGTGCATGTGTCCAAATTTTAGAGTGCTCAACAAGTAAAACATTAGAGATAAGTTTCCTATTGCAATCATCAATGATCTTCTAGATGAATTAAATGGAGCTATGTATTTTACCAAGTTAGCTCTTAGATTGGGTCATCACCAAATTCAGATTAAGAGGAAGATATTTGTAAGATAACATTTCAAACTCATGAGGGTCATTGTGAATTTTTGGTGAAAATTCTAGAGATAGGAATTATCAAGCATAGCCAAAGTGCTTACTCTTCACCTATTGTGATGGTGGATAATAAGGATGAAACTTGGTGCATGTGTCGAGATTATAGAGTGCTCAAAAAGTACACCATTAGAGATAAGTTTTCTATTCCAGTCATCAATAATATTCTAGATGAATTAAATGGAGCTATGTATTTCACCAAGTTAGATCTTAGATTGGGTCATCACCAAATTCAAATTAAAGAGTAAGATATTTGTAAGATAGAATTTCAAACTCATGAGGGTCATCATGAATTTTTGGTGATGCCATTCAGTCTTACCAATACACTATCTACATTCTAAAGTTTGATGAATTCCATTTTTAAGAAGTTCTTGAGAAATTTTATGTTTGTATTTTTTGATGATATATTAATTTATATCAAGACTTGCGAAGAATATTTGTAACATTTAGATCAAGCATTAAAATTACTCAAAGATCATCAACTCTATGCTAAGCCATCCGAGTGTGCTTTTGGTCTTAATGAGGTGGAGTATTTGGGATACATAGTTTCACATGAAGAAGTAAAGGTGGACCCTAACAAAATTAAGTCTATCATGAAATAGCCTATTAGAAAAACTATTAGGAAGTTGAGGGGTTTCTTGGGATTGATAGGATACTATAGAAGATTTGTGAAGAATTATGTAGGTATAATAACACACCTTACCACTCTATTGAAGAAGGATTCTTTTCATTAGAATGAATCTACTAATGTATCATTTGAGTAATTGAAAAAGGCTATGTGTACAACTCCAATGCTTGCCACTCTAGACTTCACTAGGGAATTCATTGTGGAATGTGATGCTTCTAGAAATGGGATAGGAGAAATTCTAATGCAAGAAGATTGATCAATTACTTTTGAGAGTCATAAATTGAAAGGTTAAAATAAACTCAAATATATTAATGAGAAGGAAATACTAGCAATCCTTCATGCAGTTAAAAAATGGAGGCCTTATTTGATGGGTCAACACTTCAAAGTTAAGATAGATCATGATAGCCAGAAATATTTTTTGGAACTGAAACTATAGCAAAAATGAGTCACTAAGATATTGGGATAAGACTTTGAAATTGTCTACAAGAAAGTGAAGGAAAATATTGTGGCCAATGCAGTTTCTAGGAAGGATGAAAAACATGAAGCCTTATTGTGTACCCTTTTAATATTACAAAAAAGTTGAGTAGTAGAAGCCAAACAAGAGTGGAAAAATGATCTCGCAACAAGTAATCTCATAGAGCAAATAAAAATTGACCCTAGTAGTTTAGATAAGTTCTATTTAAAGGGGGGTATTCTTTGTTATAAAGATCTCTTATATCTCAACAAGAAATCCATTCTTAAATAAAAGATTCGCAAAGAATGACATGAGTCCCCAATTGGTGGTCACTCAAGATTTTTAAAGATAGATCATCAGGTGAAGAAATATTTTTTTTGTGAAGGGCTAAAAGGTGATGTTCAAAAAATTGTGGCTAAATGTTTGGTTTTGTCAAAGAAATATGGGGGAAACAATTAAGACACCAAGTTTCTTGCAGCCTTTATCTATTCCTAGTCAATGTTGGGAAGAATTATCTATGGACTTCATCACAAGGCTTTCCAAATCTAAAGGTAATAATTTCATCATGGTAGTAATTGATCACCTCACTAAATATGCACAGTTCATTACATTATCACATCCTTTTATAGAAAGTATACCGAAAAAAGTTTTCTTGGAGAATATCCAAAAGCTACATGGTACACCTAAGGTTATTCTTAGTGATCGTGATCCTATCTTTAATAGTCACTTTTGGAAAGACTTTATCTGTCATGCCAAAACTACGAGGGAAAAAACACACAATTTTTTTTTGAATATAATTTAATAATTAAAATGCTTTAAGTTTGATAAGGTTAACAACACAAATAAAAGGTTCTCTACATATCATTTTAAGGTTATAATCCTTGCGGAGGGATACATCATTAAAATGAACTCTCATTAAACGAAAAATTGATCTTGACATTTATTAAGCTACTACATAATTTCACTAAAATTCAAATTCCTTTAATTCAGAATCTAATTTTAACAATTACTAACCAAAACATGATTGAAGCTAACAACATTATATTTAAATAAATATTTAAAATACTAACTAAAACATAACTAACTCTTCAAAGAAAAATAAAAATATCTTTAATAAAATACTTGATCCATATTAATTTAATTAATATCACTTTCTAATAATCACATTTTAATAACCTAAATTTTACTAACTTAAATGATAAATAAATAAAACGTATATTTCATTTAGTTGTTCATTTAATATAATAGGGTAACCAACTAAAATACTAACCTTCTTAATAACACTAATACTATCTAATACATAAACTAAACTAGAATTAAACTAAATATTTATCACATTAATTAAACTCATTTAACATTCCTAACACTAGAACTATTATTAACAATAATAATATACCATTAATAACAATTTTTAAAAAACTAATTAATTTATAGCTAACTAACCAACTTAAAACTTAACTAAAATAAATAAATAAATCAAAAACTAACTAACCTAACTTACTAGCACCTAATCTAACACTAAAACCTACCTACTAACTACCCTACACTCTACTCTCAAAAACCCTTAACCATATGTGACCCACGTCACATCTACCCTAGCCACCTATACCTTGGGCAGTGCTTCCCAAGCACTGTCCTTGGGACAACGCTCTACCCAACTCCACTATGAGTGCAGATCAAGGTGAAAATCATGCGTAGGTCAACGTTTACAAAGGACAAAAAACAATTTGCAAGGTTAGAAAACAAACATAAAACCTTAGCAAGGCCTACTAACATTATAGAGATGACAGGGTGACATCATCGATATGATGGCAAGAGGACTTTGCATCAAATAAAACTTTTTAATAAGCATTTCAAATCTGATGCCCAAGGAAGATAAGTCACATTAATAGCATAAATTTTTATGGGTAGAAAAAGATATTTTTTTTTGAATTTATTTTAAAACTTTAACATGTATATTATGCTTGATCTTGATTTTGTTTTATCACAAAATTTAAATGGAAAGAATATTTAAAAGAATATTCTCTGTTGCTCCCATTCAAAATAAAAAAGATCTTTCATACAATTTCCAGAATGATATATGTGCTACTACAGGTCTTATTCTTATTTTTCATGCATTTGAAACTTGCTTGTAGGTTTAAGTCTTGCTATTGAATTTTATAGGATTGGTGTTTTTAATACATAATGATATTAACTTACCACCTATTATGTATCATGCTCAACAAAATCACTATTGCAAGATCATCAAAACCTATGTAAATCTCTTATGAATTTCAAGTTGATAATTTCTATGATCCCTAAATACTACGCGTTTCAATGATACCCACATTACATGAAATAACCATCTACATATCCATTTAACTATCTATTATAACTAATCAAGCAAAATTGGAATAACATAGTGACTAAACTAGTCTTAAGGAAATTGAGAAAATAAACAGATCAAAATGATAATGCTCTATTCATTTTGATGGGAGTATCAAAACACACCAAGTTCTCTCCTCTATCATGTTTTCAAATTTAAGTTTGGATATCTTGACATAATTCTTTCCTACATGTTCTTGCAAATTCACTTTCAACACAACCATCCATAAACTAAATCATAACAAACTCAAAGGAGATGCGATACATTTACAATTTGAATCTTGCATAATTGAACATCATTGTTTCATCTTATCTTTGATACACATTCATATGACAAAATAAAATACAAAAAATTTAAGAGAAGCAAAAATTACTCAATCACTTATTTTATTAACAACCTAATTCAAGGGCTCAGTCGAGAAAGAACCAGGAAGAAAACCTGACGTCATGGCCACTACAATCAAAATTGAAATTAAAAGTTACATAGGATCTCAATCCCAAATTTCAACAATTTAATCAAATTTTCTTCATGACCCTAATCAAGGGATTTATAATGTTTTCTACAACTCACTTCTAGAACCATGGAGCAAACAGAATCTGATCAGGTGACAACCAAGCATAACCAAGAGACAATCAAACATGCATAATTCATACATGGTTTACACAATAGGATTCACAATGTGGTTTACACAATAGGATTCACAATGAATCAAAACTAGGGAAAGGTGGATTCTTCCAACTAGGAGAAGTCAAGCACAACACCAACAGATGCCCAATCAGGGCTATAAACCAAGAACTTTCGTTCTTCCAATTCAACATACCAAAATCATACAAGGTTTGTGCTGACGAGTAGGGGCCCATAACAACCTACCCTTTCTCCCTCTTCTCATCCTGAGAAGAGACTCTACACTAGTTGGAGTCTGACTAAATAGACCTTTCCCAAAATTGGTCTCTTCTGCCCTCTCCAGGGGTGAGTGATACCAAAACCTCTATGCAAGAAAAATCTCAAAATAGCAAACATAAACAAGAAAGGAAAACATCCAAAATAACATAGTTTTCAAATCTTCCCAACATACCCACAACCATACAACCATTGAAACAACAACAAAGCAGCATGAGCATGAATAAAAACATAAAAACTGAATAAGGGAGATGAGAATTTCCTACCTTCACAAATAGGTAATGGCAATGAACAAATTTGAGTAGAGTTTCCACTTCCTTCCTTCAATCTTCAAAAACTCCTCTCTAAATGTAGAGATTGGGTAACCACCTCCTCAAGACCAAGAAGGGCCTCTAAATAGGCCTCCAACTCAACCACCCAAGGGCTCAATAACTACCCCCACCCACTTGCAATTCTAAAAACTCCTAACTTGACCTACACTATGATTAAACCCTAAGTGGGGATGAGGTGAAGTAACTCAAGACAACCATGGTCAATTTTCGCACAAAGGAAAAAAGAGACTTTTTGAGTAACCTCAAAAGTCAAAAAATGGGGCTTAGGGGTTGGAAAAGACACCTAACCCATACCCATACCCTTTGGGTATAATAATATCAAGTTTTAAGCCTTAGGAAAGAGGTTTAGAGCCAAATAAAATCTAGGAATAAAATAGGACCAACAACTACTCTAAATTTGCAGATTAAACACTAATCTAGTTTAAGGGAAGACTAACCTCAATTAAGAACTCAATTAGCAAACTGACACCAACTAAACCAACTTGGGTCCAAAGGTTAAACAACTAATCCTAAACAGCACACTGAAGCACATAACCAATTTACGAGTGTCAAGCAACACTAAAAGAACATAATTATGAGTACTAGCATTCACTGAACACAGAAATATACATACATACATCTCATAGTACAATACGTGAATTACGAACAACAAGGTTTCCAAAATTAGCACAAAAATATCAGTTCTATTCCTCTGTAGTTTTGTAAAATCACATGTACATAAATGTATACGTATCAGAAATTCTCATAAATTAAAACATACATCATAAGGGTTTCTTCATCCTGCTTAATTCTTAATCATTTAAATCTCTTAAATCAGAGTCTCAATCCTACATTTACTGATTTCATCAACTTACATATACATGAAACATTTAATGAAAAACATCAAATATATCTAAAAGTAAGATCAAACAACATGAAATAATAAAGTATGTTCTAAGCATCAAATAATGTCTTGACATCTCGAGTCATTAATATCAAAATAATAGTAATGTATCACTATGCTATGATGGGTTGGGGTGAGGCCTCACATTTTCTCATGTTTAGGTACACATTTGGGTCATGGTTATTCATACCATCCTTAATTAGATGGGAAAACTAAGGTTTTTAATAAATGTTTGGAAGGATATCTATGTTGTTTCACTTTAAAAAAACAATCTCAATGGATATATTGGCTATCTCTTGTAAAATGGTGGTACAATACCTGTTTTCATATCTTATAAAAAATGTCTCCATTTTTGGCACTTTATGGATATCATCCTCCTTTCATTGCATCATCATTAAAGGTTTCACCAAGAGTTTAGTAAATGGAGGACCACTTGCTTCATCAACAATAGGTACTTTTAGGAGTCAAAGAGAATTTAGCTATTGCACAAAATCAAATGAAACAAGTAGACCAACATTGTAGTGAAAGAAATTTTGAAGTTGGGAATTGGGTCTTCTTGAGATTGTAGCCTAATAAAAAAATCTCAATGAAGGAAAACAATAAAATAATAAGTTGTCTCTGAGATATTTTGGACCATACCAAATCATGTAAAAGATTGGTAGTGTTTCCTATAAGCTCAATTTTCTGCCAACAACAAAGATACATCTAGTTTTTCATGTTTCTTGTTAAAAAAAGGTAATTGGGAAGAATATTCCTACTCAAACAATACTACCAAAACTTGATGAAGAAGGAAGAATAATTTTGGATCTAGAATGTATCCTTCAAACACATCAAAAGAAGCTGAGGAATAGAAACCTAACTCAATATCTCATCCAATGGAAGAAGTTAGTAGTTGAAGAGGCCACATGGGAGGGTGAGGAGTTCATTCAAAAGAATTCACACTTGGTTAGCATTGAGGACAATGCTTCTTTCAAGAGAGGGGGCATGTTACACTCTTAATATTGGTGTATATTGGGTTATGAATAGTCAACTTGTGGCTATATTAATCCTTAATTAAATCATTTTATCATTATTATATTATTATTTAGGTAGGTAGGTTGGCCTAGGTATTATGTAGGGTTGTGTCTATTCAACCTAAGCATAATTAGGTATATGTAAGAAGTTGTGAGTCTTATTTCAACATCGTATTGTGAAGTGTGTTCTCATTGGAGATATTTTGTGGTTGGCCCCTTAAAGTGGCCTATTAATCTCAGTTATTATCAAGTATTTATATAATATTTCATATTATTTCTTCTATTGGGCAAGTTATTTCATTACAGTGACTTACTTAAATTTTCTCAATTGAAGATAAATATATATGTTCGTGAGGAGACCTTTTCTATTTCAAACCAATTTTGAGTAATCTTTTTGAGCTATTTTTGTTTGAAAACATAACCACAAAAGAGATATATTTTTGAAATTTTTTGTTTTATGATGAAATCAATTTATCAATGCAACTCTATACATTGCTATTTTAAATAAGTGTTAGAAAATAAAATAAAAAAGCTAAGGTAATGAGAGATTAAAGAAAATAACTTGAAAGGGAAATTCCTAATGGACATAAAGCATGGTAACAATGCATCTACAAATCAAATCATCAAAATGATTGGGTAGAAAACTAATGAAACTAGGAGTAGCATTTCGTCAACTCCACTATTGCAATCATCAATGGGAATAATAAGTGATCCTATCTCCAATTTGCTATCTCAGTGGAATTTGTTAACATGACACAAACACCATAACTAAAAGGTCACAAAATAATAACAACATAATAAAACCATTGGTTCCATTATTATTCATGAACATGCATTCACAAAAATAATACACTCTAGAAACAATAACTACACTTAGAATGAGATAACCAATAAAATATATTATTGCATCAAAATAATGGCTTGGAGATGATATTACATCCATTTAGTTATAAGAAATCAGCTCCTCCTTCCATGTTATGAGTGAGAGCTCTTCTAATGTAAAATCATGCTAAAAGACTAATAAAATAAAGTTAATTACATACAAATTGAATCTCTCAATGCTACCAAGTAGGTCTCCACCCTTGTTTATGTCAATTAATGGGTGCATGAGCCTTTACATGACTTAGAAAGTAAAGGAATGAGAAGATAAAATGATAAAAGCCATGAGATTATCTAGGAGTCTTTGGGATCTCTTGAAAGGGAAGTTCAACCTTCTTTGCATGTCTCTAGGAGTTGAATTGTATTCAAAATTCTTTTTCAATGTATGGAATGCTCTAAAATAGGAATTGGAAATTAACTATCGCCGCATTTCATCTTCTTAAAAATTGTAAGTAAACTGGTAAGATAGTAGAGGTGATTTCTTGAGGAGCTATTAACTCTAAAGGTTCATATTTTTCCCTCACTTCTATATTGAAATCATGAAGTATGACTTCTTGGGCATTCCTTGGAATTTGAAAGTCATGGGTTTGAGTGTGATCTTAGCTACTACAGAAGACAAGGAAGCCATGGTAATGTTTAGGTTCTCAGGGAGGCTATAGATAAACTTAGTTATTCGCACCTACACATATTTAGAGATAATTCATTCACCAAATCTTCAAATTGCAAACCTACACACCTTCAAGGAATTGTGCACGGTGCTCAGTTCACCAAAAAGAAAAGTTCTTAGTTTTGAAAATAATTTTTGGATTTTTCTTAAATGAGATTTTAGATCACTCTTGTGTACTTATTTTGATCCTTTTGATTATTTAGTACTATTTTCTCACCTATGTACTTTGCTCTTCAAAACTTGTAAAACTGTACACTTATACACCTTCACACATGCATACCATCTAAAGTCCTTCAACTTACACATATCTCAAAATTAAAATGTGTACCCATGCATCTTGCACACCTAAACATGTTCTAGAGATAATTTATTCACCAAATATTCAAATTTCACACATGCCCACATGCGCACATGTGCACCTACACTCATTTATGGAATTGTGCAAGGTGCTCAATTAACCAAAAATTTAAAGTTCTCAATTTTGAAAATGGTTTCTAGGTTTTTCTCAAACAAGGTCTCAGAGTACTCTAGTGCACTTAATTTTTTCCTTTTTGATAATTTATATGCTCTTTCTAGACAAATTTTTTTATAGACTTAAACTCCTTCTACTTCTTCTATTTGAAATCCTAATGCCCCTATTATGAAAATGTACATATAATAACATGGATATTTTTTGTACTATAGATAATGAGGATGCTATTCTATCTACACAAAGAATGACATTAGTCATCTTATGCTAAAAGACCCAAAATACAATTCCATAGGAATCAGGTTGACAAATTTTTTTGTCAAATCTAGTTAGATTGCCAAAAGAGTGAAAATTTCCCCATAGTAGCCAATTTTTTTCACTAGCACACATAGCATACTTGTGCAGGTGTGTAGGGTGCACTAGTGTGCACCTTGTTTTCCTCTTAAGTGGCTAAGTGTCTAGTTAGACATTGCCACACATACACACATTCAATAGGTATGCAGGTTGCTCAGGTGCGAAACTACACACATGAGCATCAACATATTTGTGCAAATAGGTGGAGGGGAATTTTGTGCACACCTCCATGGCTACACACCTCCAAAGGTGGAAACCTTCGAGAGTGTTTCATAGGATTAACCATAGATAGAAATAATAATTACATGCAAAAATAACCAATATCAAAAAATATTGAATTGAACAAAAGAGAACAAAAGACACCAAGATTTAATGTGGTTCACTCAATCCCTAGGCTATGTCCACTAAACAACAAGTCCAATATTATTACAATCTAGTGATTACAACTTGATTATAATCCATAATCCCTTATATCTCAGTAACACTACAAGAAACAATTATTGCAGCCCACACATTAAAAATCTCTAATCCTATGTACTTTTATCCAAGTATTTTTGCCACTTTAGGTTTATAATTAATTACAACATGTTATCCCAAAGATTATGAAGTATGTATAGTACTTTCCTAATCAATTACCAAAAAAAACTAACAATCTCACACTTGGGGAATAATCAAGCTCCACACTAAACAACAATCTCCCACTTGGAGACTAATCTTGGAGCAATATTGCACCCACATGGGGCTCCCACTAGCTCAAACAACCCTGGACTCTACTATTCTTTTATTTTGTTTAGTCTAGAAGACCAACCAATGTTGAAGAGGATTTTCATCTTCTCCCTTTTCACTACCTTAGTAAACATGTATATTGTATTGTCATCTATATGTATCTTGTCACACTTTAACTATCCATCATCCAAAGCTGACTGAATGAAATGGTACCACAACTAAATGTGGTTTCTCTTTGAATGTAGAGCATGGTTCTTCATAAGATGAATGAAGCTCTGACTATCTATAAACAAATAATCATCCTTCTAAGCATGTCCAAATTCTATTGGGAAGAACTAAAGCCATATCATCTCCTTGGGTTCCTCTATAGTAACAACATACTCTGCCTTTGTAGTGGATAAAGCACTAACCTTATGTAAGTGAGAAACCTAGCTCACTATTGCCCCACCATCAATAAATACATAACCTGTAGTACTCCACCTAGCATCAATATCCCCTACAAAATCTGAGTCAACATATTTCTATAAATTAGTAGTAGATCCCTCGTAGTGTAAGGACTTACTAGATGATCCTCTCAAATACCTAAGAATTCATTTTATTGCATTGCAATGTTCAATTCCTAGATTACTCATATACCTGCTAATGACTCCCATTGCATGTGTAATATCTAGCCTTGTACATGCCATAGCATATATCAAGCTTCCTATAGTTGAAGCATAGGGTACCTTGGACATCTTATTCTCCTCTTGTTGTGTCTTTGGACACATCTCCTTAGTCAACTTCAAATAACTAGGTAGAGGTGTGTTGATAGCTTTGGCATTCTCCATAGAGAAATGTTGCAACACCTTTGCAATATAATCAGCCCGAGATAATGTCAATTTTCTATTTTTATTATATCTATAAATATTCATACCAAGGATTTGTTTTGCATCCCTCAAATCCTTGATTACAAATGAACATGCTAACTATGCTTTTAACCCTTTAATGTGATTGATGTTAGACCCAAGTACAAGCATATCATCAACATATAAACAAAAAATAATGTAGCTATCATCATCCAACCTCTTAAGTCAAGACAATGATATGAATGACACCTATTGTATCCATTCTCATGCATAAAACTCTAAAATTTTAGATACCATTGATCAAGTGCTTGCTTCAAGCCATATAAACTTTTCTTCAATCTAAGCACTAAGTTTTCCTTACCTTTGACCTCAAAGCCTCGTGGTTGTGCCATATATATCTCTTCATCCAAATCACCATGAAGAAAGGTTGTTTTAACATCAAGATGCTCCAAATGAAAATCTTTAAGAGAGAATATCTCTCAAAATCAATTACCTTTTTCTATCCAAATCCTTTTACAACTAATTTGGCTTTAAATATTTTCTTACTTGTATCCTCTTCTTTCAACCTGTAAACCCATTTATTTTTTAAAGCCTGTTTACTAATAGATAACTTACATAAATCTCATCTCTTATTTTATAGCAAGGAGTCCATTTCATCTTCCATAGAAAACTCCCATTAAATCTTAGTATCCACCTCAATAGCTCCAACTTAATATTCAAGTTCACTAGCATCTATTAGTAAAGTAGAGTACAAAGAAGGTGAAAACCTTTCTCAAGGTCTACTTAACCCCTTTTGACCATCTAACATTCATTGGGGTGTGTGGCATTTTTTTTTTGTGGCTGGTGTAGATCATGAGGAATTTCTAGAACATCATCTTTTAGAGCATCATCCAGCACTACATAATCATCTTCTTTCTTCTCATGTTGCTACAATAGATCTTTGTACAATACTTTCTCATTGAATAAGACATCCTTTCTTGTAATTTTATGATTTTCAAAATCCCAAATCCTATAACAAAATTCATCAATGCCATGTCCAAAATATACACATTTCATTGACTTAGCTTCTAGCTTGGTTTTATTTTCAGAATCTATATGAGAAAATGCTTCACAACCAAAGGTTTTGAGAAAGGAATAACTCACCTTCTTACCATTCTATGCTTCCTATAGAATTCCATAGCCTAAAGGAGTAGAGAGACCTATATTAATCAAGTATACAATATTATTGATAGCCTCCACCCAAATGTTTAAGGGAAATCCTACATGCAAGCCCATGCTGCTTGCATGCTCCATTATAGTCCTATTCATGCATTCAACCACTCCAGTTTCCTCTAGAGTCCTTGGAACAATTTTCTATCTACAAATACCTTAAGTGGATCAATAATATTCAAATTCATTACTGGAATACTCACACCATTATTAGATGTGAGACATTTTAATTTCTTACCAGTCTCATTTTCAACCAAAAGCATGTCCATTTCTTACAAGTTTGAAATAAATCAGATTTTTGTCTAAGGAAATATATCCATACTTTTCTAGTGGCATTATCAATAAATGTAACATAATAATGAGAGTCACCAAGGGGAGATACCTAATATGGTCCCCATACATATGTATGCACAAGCTCTAATCTCTCATTTTTATTTTCCTTCCCACTCTTCACAAGATTGACTCTCTTTTGTTCTTTATACACACAACTTTTATAGAGATCCATACTAACAAATTTTAGACTTGGTATTACTTTTTTTGAATGAATTAATTTCATACCTTTCTCACTCATTTACCCAAGTATATTTTTCCATAGCATTGTATTTGAATCTACATCAACTATTTGTTCTTCCTACTCAACTGTAGCAACTATTCCTGAAGATTCATTTTTCTCTGAAATAGTTAAAGTAGAAGGAATAGTATGGCATGTACAAAGATATAAGGTTTCTACTTTTATACCATTTTCTACTACAAGGGAACCTTACCAAACCTACCAATTTTTATCACTAAAAGTAACTACACATTCCTCATCATGGAATTGTCCTACTAAAATTAAATTGCTAGTCAACTTTGGAACGCGTCTTACCTCATGTAGTAGCCAATGATTCCCATTCTACAAATTAATCTTAACATTTTCCTTTGCAACAATCTTAAAGAGTTAATTAGCCCCCAAATAAATAAGTCCAAAATCCCCAAGGACATAATCAATAAAATAACATCTATGAGGTATAGCATGAAATGAAGCACTAGAATCTAAAACCCATGAACCATTAACACTTTCTAAAGAAAGAAGCAAAACATCCTGTTTAGATTTGTTACTTACCACATTTTCCTCCTTCTTCCCTTCTAGCTTACATCTTTCATTAATCTTTTAATTCCAAAAATATTTCTTCTTATGCCCTGGTTTACCACAATACCAACAATCTCTTGGTCCTCTAGATTGAGACCTCTTTCAATTTGACTTTCCTCTTGATTTCCCATGATTTCTAGAATTGTTTCCTCTCTCACTTGTTTGTTCTACCTCTACTTTGTGCATTTAAAGAACTTCCTAATGTAGATCAGCCTAATTCTATCATAGGAGTTTCTTCACTCAAAATAACACCAACCACATCATCATATTTTGGGGTATTATATCTAGAAACAAAATTACTCACAACCATTACCAAGCCATTCTAGCTTCCAGGCAAAGAACACAAAATTAAGAGAGCTCTAATTTCTTCATCAAAATTAATACCCATAGAAGATTACTAACTAGAAATCATACTAAAATAATTTAAATGATCCACAATAGATCCACCTTATACCATCTTCATAATAAACAAATGCTTCATGAGAAATACCTTATTTGAAGAGGAGGACTTTTCATACAATTTCTTAGGATTTCCATCAACTCTTCCCTCATCTTCACTTTTCTAATGTTCAATGTTACCGATAGTGCTAGGCATAATTGAATGCTTCCATATGCCTTTCTATCTAAAATTTCCCATCTCTCATCTATTATAGTTCCCTTTTTCTTTTCTTTTTCCTTCCAATGACTTCCATAAGTGATGCTGAGACTTTGGTATCCTAGGTTTTCTTCACTCCAAATGCTTCCTTGTTTAATCTAACCATCCAATGCCTAGCCTTGTTAGGGTCTTCTCCTAATTAGGATCTCCAATATATTTGGTATCAACTTCTCCTCCAAGGTATATTTGATCATGAGAAGATTCCAAGGTCCTAAAGCTGAACTAGTCTAACTAGTTCCCAAAATACCTAGACTTCTTCACTAGCTTCCCTTGCTACAATTTGAAAACTATTCCTAGGATCTTCCCACAAATTCCCTTTTAAAATTATTAGTATTATTATTCCATCTAGATTCACTCTAAACCTTTCTACATAGTTCTGGACTCCTTACCAATCCATTTGGTCTCAACTGCTCTAGGAAGTCTAATTGTCTAGCTCTTATTAGGCCCAGTTTCATTGTTTGAAGCTATAATTCCCAAAACCTCCAAATGAACCTAAAAAAAACCTTTAAATTCTTCAAGGTACATGTGAGTACTTTCAAAATCCAAAATCTTAACTTCTTGGTCTAGCCATTACCTTGTTTTCCATCACGCCCTAGTTCTAAGCCTACAAATTAGGTTGTTGGATTGGTGAATATAAACAATAATCAAGATGTCCTATACATTTGAATCCTATCATGAGATTATCTAAGGCATCCATGTACATCATTAGACCTTTTGCACAAAGTTATGGGTGCACATTCCAAAGAACTGGTACTCATGTCTTGGTTAATCTATGTTCAACAGTTACTCATAAGGCTCCAAACTTATTCTAGGAAATAAATTGCAACAAAAAAAACATTATTTAAAAGCTTAACCCTACTTCCCTGATTTTTTAAGTCAATTCCATTAGTGGGTTCTTATATTAGAGCCATTTCTATCCAAACAACACCATGATTGTACCTTACAATCAGTGACATTTAAACACCTCTAGCTTTGTACACTAATAATTTGGAAGAAAAATATTTAATAAAAATAAAAGTGACTCCAATAATCTACATACCCATGGGATAATATTTCTCTTTCCAATACGTATAGGGCATACATAAACAAGAAAATTGTATAGTTCTAGCAAAATGCCAACATAGTCATTCCTACAAGAGTGCCAAAAAGAGTTATTGCAATCCAAAACTTCATTAACCTTCTCCAAACAATGAATCCATGCTTATATCCCAATAATGGGTGTTTATAATTGATCCAACCATGTCTTGTTTGATTCTTGCAAAAGTTCTTAAAGTTGCTTGAGTAACTTTTCAAATATTGCTAACAACTTTTGCAATATGAGCATTTTGCCTCATTTTGTTAACTCAATGGGTTTGACTTCCTTGACCCTAGATATGGTATGTAGGGTCCTAAAACACTCCTCAAACCCATGTTACACTAAAATAACAACTTTTCACTATTTTGACCCAAAATAAAAAACTTTTCTCTTAGTGAGCACTATAGGGTCTTACAAACATGTAGTTGGATTTTATTCAAACAGACCCACAAGCATCTAATCCAACCCTAAAACACACAAAAACATCGAAAATTGGAGGTTCCCTACACCGTACTCCACTCAAGTCCCTTGGGTCACGAGTTCTTCAATGGTGACCCCATGTTACAAAATGTTTGCCTCTATCATCCAAATAGCTTCTGCTTCAAGTATTCCCTACCACTTGATGAGCTACTCCTCATAGTTACCCTTCCTTGTCTTCTTGAGGACTTTCTAGAATCCATTACACTATCCAACTTTATAGGTGTTGGAGTAGGAATGTCTTTTTCCCAGTTAGCATCTTCCAAGGCTCTAAGAGTAGATTGGCCTAAGTTTAAGGGTGGTCCCTTGCAGGGATATAGCTCATAGACAATAAAAATTGGTAAAATTCACTTATCATGAGGTAAACTCAACCTCATAGAAATATTTTCCATACTTATTCAAAATCCTCAATGGAGTTATCTTCTTCATTAGTAGCTTAGTTGGTTGACCCTTGGATAGTTTGTCCTTCTTGAGGTAAGCATGTAGTAGATCCCCCACCTTGAACTACAATTCTCTTCTTGTTTGATCAGCATTGGACTTATCCTTCTTCACTTGCTTTCATAAAGTCTTGGTGACTTGATCATGAAGCTTCTTCACTTGTTCATGAAATTTTTCACATTGGCCACTCCTTTTGTACTATTTCAAAATTTCTTTTCCCAGTACTCCTATTAATGGAGTAATTATAGGAAAATTCAGCTTGCCCTATGATTTGATCCCATGACTATCCATTTTTTTTTGTAAGGTATCTTAGAGAATTTCCAAGTGACCTATTCACCACCTATGTTTGACTATATGATTGTGGATGGTAGGCTGATGTGAAAGACAAGGTTGTGCCAAGTTTCTTCCATAAGGTCCTCCAAAAGTGACCTACAAACTTTGCATCCTTGTCGCTTGCTATATTTAGTGGCAATCCATGAATCTTGAAAATGTCCCTAAAGAATTTCTCTACAATTTCATAAGCATCATTGGTTTTCTTACAAGGGATGAAGTGTTTCATTTTCCTAAAATGGTTCATTACCACAAAGACACAATTATTATTCCTTGTTGTCTTTGGCAACCTCAATACAAAATCTATGCTAAGGCACTCCCAAGGCCATTGGGGTATGGAAAGTGGTTGATACAACCCACTATTGCTACTTTTTCCTTTTTTCCTTTGATATATTTTGCATTTTTCCACAAAATTCCTCATATCAAACTGCATCTTAGGCCAATACTAATGCATATTTACTTTTTATGGAGTTTTATGCACTCCAAAATGACCTCCCAAACTTCCTTGGTGTTTATCCTTCAGAATATTCTCCCTAATTGAGCATTGGGCTATGCATATAAGGTGTCCCTTAAACAATAAACCTTCTTGCAACACAAACTCATTAAAATCTACCTTGAATCCCTATTGAAATCTACCTTGAATCCTTGTTGAAATTGAATCCCATGACACTATCTTCTTCTTCCCTACTCCTATAATATTACCTTGCAGCATGTTCCACCATACTAGTGCTGATCCCTTGATACTAGCCTTACCATGATTGACTCATTTCTCCTCTTGAACAAATTGGTTAACAACGGCTTCTAACCAATCTAGTAATTCATTCCCATTTAGGCTACTACTATAGTAAGGGATGTGTTCCATACTGTCTTTGGTAAGAGACTTAAAATCTTCCAATAAAACCTTCTTAGATTGATCTACCCCTCCTTACATTTTTATATCTCCCCTATGAGGCCTTCATCTTCCTCATCACGTTCATCTCCCCATTCTATGATTTTTTCTTGCTCTTTATCTCTACCCGGTTGCCTTTGGCCAATAGGTCCTTGACCTAGTCCACTATGACACCCTTTTTCATTTTCTTGGGTGGAATACTATTAGTTTCTTGATTTAATTCCTCATCAAACATGTACCAACCTAAAAGTTGGCTTTGATACCACTCTTATGTAGAGGCTTTGGTGTCCTAGGTTTTATTCACTCCAAATGTTCCTTTGTTTACTCTAACCATTAAATGGTTATCCTTATTAGGTTATTATCCTAATTAGGATCTCAAAGATCCTTAGTATCAAATTTTCCTCCAAGTTATATTTTATCTTGAGAATATTCTAGGGTCCCAAAGTTCTACTAGTCGAATTGGTTCCCCAAGTACCTAGCCTTATTTGCTAGTTTCCCCTCCTACAATTCAAAACCCCTACATAGGATCTTTCCACACATTCCCTTGGACATTTTATAATCTTCTTATTCCATATAGAGTCACTCTAAATTCTTTCCCACACTTCTAGACTCTTTACCAATCCATTTGATCTCAACTCCTCTAGGAGGTCTAGTTGTTTAGCCCCTATTAGGCCTAATTTCAATGTTTTGATCTATAATTCCAATAATATCCAAATGACCCAACCCAAGACCTTGAAAGTATTCAAGGTACATGTGATTAATTTTAAAATTAAAAAAATTAACTTTTGGTTGCACCCAAAACCCTATTTCCATTAGGCCCTAGTTCTAAGCCTACAAATTAGGCCTTTGGACCAGTGAACAAAAATAATTGTCAAGATGTCCTCCAATAATTGTTTCAAATATTTCCACCTTTGAATCCTTTTGTGGGATTATCTAATCCATTCATATATATATCATCATATATTTTCCACAAAGCTATGGGCACATGTTTTGAAGCATTGTTACCCCTAACTTGGCTCCCATGTTCAACAATCAACCATAGTTCTCCCAACTTGGTTTATTAAATCCATTGAAAAACAAAAAAAATAGAAGAAAAAATTTTATTTAAAATTTTTAACTCTACTTTCCCCATGGTTTTAGCCAATTCCATTGGTTGGTTCTTGGGTTAGAGCCATTTCTATCTAAACAACACTATGACTGTACCTTACAACTAGTCACCTTCAAAAACCTGCAACTTTGTACACTAATAACAAGAAAATAGACTGCTTAATAAAAATTAAATCCAATTTAATACTTTAAATCCTCATGGTAGAAAATCTCACTTGCCAATCCATATAGGCCATACAAAAATAAGAAAATAGTATAGTTCTAGCAAAATGCTGCCACAATCATCTGTACATGAGTACCGAAAAGATTTATTGCAATCCAAAACTTCACTAACCATCTCCAAAAATTTAATATAGTTTATATCCCAATCATGGGTGGTTATAATTGATCCAACTACATCTTGCTCCATTCTTACAAAAGTTACCAAAGTTTCTTGAGTAACTTTTGCAATATGAGCATTTTTCCTCATTTTGATAACTTGATGGGTGAGTTTGACTTCCCTAACCTTAGATAGGGTATGTAGGGTCTTAAAACACTCCTAAAATAAATATTACACTAAAATAGAAAAAAATACACTATTTTGACCCAAAACAATAACTTTTCCCCTCGTGAGCACTATAGGTTCTTAACAACATTACATCCAACCTATTGGATTTTATTAAAAACATACATAAGCATCTAAACCAACCCTAAATCACACAAAAACATAAAATAGGGGAGGTTCCTTTCACCAATAATTCCTTCTAATAAGGATAGTCCTCCATTTACATTTTCCATAACTGAAAGTTATGCCCATTAAACTTCTCCATCTTCAACTTACCCTCATCTACCATCACTCCCACTCACTTATGAGACTCTCACTCAACTATTAGATTTTCCTAGAGAGGATAATAAAAAAAAAACCTTTCTTTGATATCACTTGTTAGGATTAACCAAAGATAGAAATAACAATTACATGCAGATATAACCAATATTAGAAAATATTGAATCATGCATAAGAGAGCATAAGGCACAAAGATTTAACATGGTTCACCCAATCCTTCGGCTACATCTATGAAATAGAAAGTCTAATATTATTACAATCTAGTGATTATGACCTACTTAAAAAATGTAATCCCTTATAGCTCAATATTGTTGCAAGAAATAATTATTGCATCATGCACATTGAATTATGTATAGTACTTCCTTGAATAGTCACCACAAACTATTAGTGCACACATTTTCATGTGTGCATCCCTAGAGTGAGGTGAAGTGTTCTTGTGCACACTTGGTAGACATGTGCATGTACACATGTGCACAAGTGTGCATCTAAACAAGTGTGCATATGCACACTTCATGCATTGCGAAGTCTATCCTTGATTTTCTCTTCTCTCTAACTGCCTAATCCATCTTAGTCAAACACTGGGGTTTTGCCTAGACCTTGGGGAGGGTCTAAAATGACCAAGGCTTTAGATAAGATTCCTCATTGGGAATTTTTAAAGTAAGGGGACCCAATTTTGTGACTCAAAATGGAACATGCATTCTAAGGCCACAATAAATATCCCCAACAAAAGAGAAAAATGATAGAGGCATTTCTTCGTCAGCAAGCATTCTTCTAACATTATCAAGTGAGAACTGGATTTCAAATATTTCAAGCATTTTTTGAGTCCTTTGGAAGTCAAAACCTTAGAATCTCAAAATTTTTGGTTTAGTTTGTGTTTAATAAATCAATTTTCTTCAATGCCTTAAGGTGTAGTCTATCATGAGTATCTACAAACTTGGAGAAAATACTTAGATCGATCAGTCCATTCATCAAAAATAGTCATAAAACTATTTATCTAGATAACTATTTTTTTAATTTATAAAGTGCTTAGACCTACTAATCAGTGACTATGATTTTTAGACTAGAAGTCCTCTACAACTAAACGAAACACCTTCTTTTAGTTGGTAAACAAAAAAAATTCATCTAAATGCTTTGAAAAAGACATACTTATTCCCTAAATTCAAGACTATTTGGGATGAACCATATGTTGGGAACAACCTTGACAAAATAAATAGACTTCCCTACTCAAAGACTAAAAAATAAAAAGAAGAAAAATGTAAAAAAACCCAAACAAAATAGACTAGACATAGAAAATAAACACATAACTAAAAAGACTAAATAAATAAACAAAACCAAAAACATTTATCAATAAAAATAATGTGGATTGGCTATTAGTAGATTTCTCAAATTTTACAATACAAATAACCCAACCCATATAGTTTAAAAAAATTCTTACTTATCTTTGTACTCATAAAAATAAAATTTGGACAATCTTGCTCCAAATTCTATGTACAAATCACACAAAATAAAAAGTTTTGGTAATCATCCATGGCCATGATTAATCCATAAACATGTTCTCTTATCTTTAGCATCATATTCAAAATGACAATAATCAAACTAATAGGGATAATGAGAAGATATCACCTGATCTAGTGAGCCCCCCACCTTAGGGGTATACTCAAAGATTATAATTTCTCCTTCTAGTGGTCTTATCTCATGGTAAAGAACTCCATGTAGATATAGAATTACTAGCACCGATGACATAATATATCTATTAGAACAAGACCTAGAAGATAGAACATTTTTTTTTAATTGTCTTTACTATCACCATCATTAGCCTTAAATCACAAACTATTATCTTTAGGCTCCTTGGGACTAGAAAACTCAATCATAAGACTTCCTTTCAAATTACAAGATTCATTAATGTTATTAATTAAGGTGTTTCATCCCTCATGTCCCAAAGATGCATTCTCAAATTCATACTTACCCTCCATTGTAATCTCTAAAGCTAACAATAAATCAAAACAACTTACTTCTGAATGGAACTAAAATGGATGGTATCTACATGACTTGGTTATTACATGGTCTTATATATGTTTAGAATACCCACAAAATGGAATTTCCTTAATCAAGCTTGAGACCAAATTAAGCATTATGTTGATCTCATCTAATGACATATCTTGTTTTGAGGGAGATATCTTATCATTATCTAATGGGGATTCAATATCATAGTGGAAATCATTGGTATAATTGTCTTGATGACTTCTTAGTTTAAAAATCTTAGCCACCTTAGAATCTTCTATGTGTACATCATCTTTTGCAACTTTGATAATTTTCACAACTCCATGGAGTTTTGGAACTTCACAATTTTTTTCACCCTCAAAATTTATTGGGATATCTATACTTATTGCAACATCAAAACTTGAGAGAATTTCATCAAATTTGATAGTTTCAATAGGCTAATCTATCTATGCTAACACATTAGATAGTACATCTTGGCAACTAGAACATTCCAAGCCTAAATGAATCCTTTCATTTAGGTCACAATAGTTGGAAGAAAAAGGATGTATGGATTGTGATCTTCTTTAAGGTGCTTCAAATTTCTTATTATATGATGCATAAAACCTTTCAAGGCCTCATCTTTTACATGTAATTCCTTTTGTACTATCAAGGTAATGTTGGTTGGAGCCTCATAATGAATTGGAGTATTAAAAATCTACATGTTTGGAGGATTATTATGTAACCATGGAGAGACATCATCCATTAGATATTTCTCTCTACTTTTCAAACTTTGTGTATTCTTATTATTGCTGGCATAAACATGTATCCCATGTTGTACATTGGTGTAGGGAACCTATGAAGGAAAAAGGAAAAAAAGGGTCTTCATCTAAATCAATAACTAGGAGATTTACATCTTGATTGGATCCTTCAAGGTCAATCAACAACAATTTAGGTCTTGGTCATTTGAGAGGGCCAATGCATCAAGGTGTTTTATAAATCATGTTTGCATTTGGCTCATGGACCCCTAAGTATTAGATTTTTCCTACTTCCTGCCTTATTAATTTAATAAGGTATATTCATTTTTTTAGATAGGTTTTAGCACAAAATTATTTCTTAGGTACATATTTGAGTCAATTTTTTCTTTTAGGGCAGAAATTGAAAATTTTGTCAAAAGTTGTTAGCAAATTTTTTAAAGTTGCTATGCAACTTTTTGCAAATAAATTGCAAAAGTGGTAGACTGACCTCCAACTTCCAAGATATGGTAATAGAAATTGGAGATAGGAATATTTAAGTATGTTTCATATCTCTCAAGTCAGAAAGCATCAATTATATGGAAGTATTTTTGAAATAAATAAAAATAACCCTATTTTTATGTAGATTTTGTTGTGATTGCCATTGGTATGGACCTATACAGATGCCCTAACATCTCTAAGTGAAATCATTAGATAGGGTGATGAGTTAGACTATTGATGGTGTTGGCATGAAGTGGTTTGAGTAAGGAGGATGCATGGTGTATTCTATTTTGTAAAACTAGTTTAATAAACCATTGAAACTAGGGTACCTATCAAAATTGAGCCTTAAATTGCCTTCCCACTGGTGAATTTGTATGGCCACTTAGGTAGTTCAGTTTAGGATGCTTCCCTATCATACTCCAAAATCATAGGACTGGGGGAATGGGTTTTCTATTTTTCCTTCCTTGCCCTAGGCTAAACATCTTAATGTATTTAGCATATAGTTAATAAGTTTGAAGGATCAAACATATAAGAAGTATTGATTTGACTAGGTAAATGGTGGATTTGGTTGTTTTTAGAGTCATTTAATTTTCTAGCATGAACATTTAAATTGCATGAACCCATCTTTGAACACTTCCTTAAGAAACCATACCTAATTATGCTTATTAGTTTTGTGAGTCTTACGATTGTTCTAGATTGCTAGAGTAGGGTTGGAATCTAGTATTGTGTAATCTATAAGAACTTCCAAAAGGGTACATGAATCCATAGTTTATTTGTTTTTTCCTTGGGAAAAGTGTTGAGTTGTTTGGGAAAGATCAAGTTTGAAGACCTAATTGGAATTAGGCCTAAAAGAGAAAATTTCTAATTTTGCAAAGTTGGTGATTAATGAGGACAAGATCTTGTTGGATCTTAATAAGGGTATGAAATTGACATTGAATACAAGGAGTGAGGGTTTTACAAAACTTTCTAACCACTCATCTTGATGAACAAGCCATTTCTTAAGAAATTGAGTAATATTGCAATTTAGGAGTGAGACCAACTTTTGGTGCAAGGTCTCTACATCAAGTGGTATCATAGCTACTTTAATTCTAATTTGAGAGTCTACAAAAGACAAGATATTTGAATGTGAAGAAGGGGATAGGGAGATCCATTTGAGGGTGACCAATATGGAATTGGCCAAAATAGTAAAGGAGCAAATGGTAGAAAGTAAAGTAGTCAAGGTTGAGAATAGAGCCATGAGGAGAGCATTGGACAAGTTGAAAGGATAAGTAATGAGAGGAGATAATGAATAGTCAGAGGCACAAGAAGTGGAAGAAGATCTACCCACACTAGAAAATATTCTATAAGATCAAAGGGATATCCTTGCAACCCTAGAAAGGGTAGGGGAGAAGGACAAAGGAGACCTAACCATTTTCCATGGTAATTCAAAACTAGAGGACTGCATGGACTAGTTGAAGGCCCTTGAAAATCATTTTGAATGTGAAGATGTACCTAAAAACTAACAGTTAAGATTACTATGTCCAAGTTTAAGGGACCAATGCTTAGATGGTGGAACTTCCTATAAAATGAGAGGCGAAAGGAGGATAAAGTATTAAACTCAACTTGGAAGAGGATGAAGGATGAAATAAAGAAGCAATTCATCCTAGAGGACTATGAGGTCATGGTTCATAATAAACTATAAAATGTGAGGCTAAAAGACCTAGATATAAGTACCTACACTCAAGAATTTCATTCTTTGTCCAAGAAAGAAGCAAAAGTTGGAAAGGTACATAAATGGTCTTAGATATAGTATTCAAGATGAAGTCACATTGGTGTCTATGGAGTTTATTCATAAATTTTTCCAATCAGTCCTTAAAATTGAAGATAATAAAAAGAGGAAGGGAGATCAATGCAATGGAGGAGGAAGATGAAATAACTTTAGAGGAAAGGGTAGGTTTGAGAATAGAAACTTCACCAAAAACTAAGGGGAATCAAGAAGCCAAGACGAAGAGAGGGACAATCAACCAAGGAGAAACTCTAAAGGTGGAAAAGGTAATAGTAGTAAGAGATTTGGAGGCATAGTTCATAATGCTCTTCATAGGGAAATGTTTCTCCTTCAACCAAGTTGGTCACCAATACTTTAGGTGTCTAAATAAAGTAAGTTCTAGTGGAAATAATGAAAGAGGTGGTAAAAGGATCGAATTGACATAAGCGGCACAAGAAGATGACTGCTAAGGCACAACCTCCTACCATACCATGAAATTAAGGTCTTTAAATCCTAAGTAGGGTGAGTGCATTAAGTGTTAAGAGAAATTTGTTAAAAGAACCAATTAAGGAACCACAATAGAGAAATTCTTTATTTAGGACTAACTGTAGGGTGAATGGGAAAGTATGAAAATTCATTATGGATAGTGGCTCTACTAAAAATATAGCATCCAATGAAATGATTAAGAAACTTGGACTCAAAATAATCCCTCACCCAACATATTATAATATCTCTTGGTTGAACAAAGTGCTACAACCTATGGTAGATGAACATTGTTGGCTAGATTTCCAAGTAAGGGAATACAAGGATAAGATTTTATGTGAAGTTGTATGCATGGATGTATGTCATCTCCATCTTAGAAGGCCTTTGTAGTTTTACATGGATGCCCAAAATTAGGTAAAAATAAAAATTTTATACCTTGACTAAAGATGGGGATCACCTAGATAATGAAGCCCTTGTTAGATAATGAGAAAGAAAGAGTCTTGAAAAGTGATGTACTACTAATAGGAGAGAAAGAGTTCTTAAAAGTCCCTAAGGAGAAAGATACTCTCTATTTTTATATTGTCATGAAACCAAAATTAGAACCTAGATTGAAGACTAAGAGTCAAGAGCCCCTTAGGAATGTAGGGCCAAAGGAAGTGCAGGAGTTGTTGTAGCAGTACCAAGGAATAGTAGCAGATGAAAAATTAGACACCTTGCCACCTAAGAGAGTGATAAGTTACTGCATAGAATTGATTCTAGGTGTCACACTACCAAATAAAGCTTCCTATAAATTGACTCCAATATATAACACTGAGATTGCAAGGAAAATTCAAGGATTACTATAGAAGGGATTCATTGGGAAAAGCACAAGTCCTTGCGCAATCCCAATTGTATTAGCTCCCAAGATGGATGGTACATGGAGACTATGTACAAACTCTTGAGGCATTAATAGGGTAACAATAAGATACATGTTCCCTATGCCAAATTTGGAGGACCTCATGGATTTCTTAGGTTTAGCAAACTATTTCTCTAAGATATATTTGAAAAGTGCTTACCACTAAATAAGAATTAGAGAAGGGGATGAATGGAAAACAAAATTTAAGACCAATGAGGACTTGTTTGAATGGGTATGCATTCCCTTTGGCCTTTCAAATCCCCCTAGTACCTTCATGAGGGTAATGAATGAAGTAATTAATCCCTTTAAAAATCTCTTTATGGTAATCTATTTAGATGATATATTGATCTTTAGTTGGGATAGAAATGAGTATCTGATCCATCTAGACATGGTGAAGAAAAGGTTACATGAAGAACACTTAAAGATAAATTTGGAAAAATGAATGTTTTTTTAGGAATAACTAATCTTTCTTCATTTTATTATCTCTATGGGACACTTGAAGATGGAACCCTCAAAGGTGGAAGCTATTCTAGACTAGTCTACTTCAAGACCTACAGGTGAGCTAAAAAGTTTTCATAGTCTTGCAAGATTTTATATGAAATTTATAAGGGATTTTAGTGGAGTTTTTGGACCAATGATAAACACTATCAAAGGGGTATAAAATGTTATTTTGTGTAGACATATGAAGGAAATAAGTCTTTTTAATAGCTCAAAACAAGGGTATCCCAATAGCCGATACTAGTGTTACTAGATTTTCACAAAGTGTTCACCAGTGAGTGTGATGCAAGTAAGAAAGCCATAGGTGGTGTCTTTTAGTTAGGAAGGCAAGCCTATGGCCATTTTAAATGAGAAGTTGCATGAAGCTAAACAAAAATACTCCAATTATGACTTGGAAATGTATATGATGTTCTAATCAATCATGAATTGGAGGCAATACTATTTTCCAAAGCAATTTATTATTTATATTGATAATCATGCTTTGAGTCTTTTGAATAGGCAGGAAAAGTTGAATCACAAGAATCTTAAATGGGTAGAGTACTTGCTAGCATTCACCTTCACTATTAAGGAAAAAAAGGTAGCAACCAACAAGGTAGCATATTCCTCATGTATAAGGAATCTTTCCATCCAAGAAGTATAGTTGGAAAGTGTGGGTATTACAATAATTGAGGACATGTATCAAGAAGATGAAGAATTTGAGGTTGTATATGAAGTTTTCATGAAACTTGGAGACATGTATCACACTAAATTCCCTGATTTCCTCATTCAAGAAGTTCTTCTTTTCAAGGGGAGTTAGTTATGTATCCCAAAATGCTCAATGAGATAAAATATAATAAAGTAAAAGCATTTTGGTAGTCTATTATGTCATTTTGGCTTAGATAAAACTCTTAAACTAGTAAAGAGGTTGTATTACTAGCCTACAATGTAGTCATGCATTGGGATATTTGTAGAACATTGCATGGCATGTCAAAGGGCTAAAGGAGTCACTTCTAATGTAGGCCTATATACACCTCTACCAATGCCTTGTAAAACTTAGGACTCTTTAAACATGGACTTTGTCTTGGGTCTACCCAAGACAAAAAATGATTTTGATAGTATTTGTGTTTTTCTACATAGATTTTCAAAATTGGTTAAATTTTTGCCATGTAAAACTACTAATGATGGATCAAGCATTATAGATCTATTCTTCAAGGAGATTGTGAGACTCCATGGGTTACCTTTAACCATTGTGTCAGATAAGGAATCTAAGTTCATTGGACACTTCTGGAGGACATTGTAAAAAGGCTAGGAACCAATCTTGCCATGTATTCAACATACCATTAACAATTTGATGGCCAAACTGAGGTCACAAGTAGATCACTTGGAAATTTTCTTAGATGCCTAAATCAGGAGTATGGAATATCTTGGGATACCATACTTCCTCAAGAAGAGTTCTCATATAATGACTCAACAAATAAGAACACTAGATGTAGTCCCTTCTAAATAGTTTATGGCACACACCCTAGAGAAGTCCTTGAACTTAGGGTGGCACAAAACATTGGGAAAAAGAGTGCATTGGTTGCTGACTTTGGAAAAGTCATAAAGGATATATGCCAACAAGTCAGAGAAAGACTACAGTTGACCACTAAGAAATAAACAAGCAACAAATGTGAAAAGGAGACATGTGTAGTATAAGGTGGGAGATTTGGTGATGATACATCTCAAAAGGGTAAGACTTCCCAAAGGAAAATGCATTAAGCTCCACATGAGGAAGATTGGACCATTCAAGATCCTAAAGAAATGTGGTCCAAATTCCTATAAAATTAATCTTCGACCTGATATTCCTATTTCTCCTATAGTCAATGTTTTTGAATTTATGCTTAGAAATTTATGGATACTAATAATTGCAATGGAGGATAGAATGAACTAAAAACACTAAAGTGTCTTCTCACTCAAGACCCACCTACCACTGAATCTATTTTTGACAAAAGGATAATAAAGAAAAGCAAGAGGCATTTGTACTATGATTATTTTGTGAAATGGAAGGGAAAACCATTAGAAGAAGCAACATGGATGAAAATGTTGCAGATTGAGAAGACTGGAGAAAAAACTTTCTACTCTTCCAAGTCAAGGGACTTGAGTTCAATTAGCTAGAGGAGTTTTGTGTTGCATGCACCCATGAAGGAACAAAAAAAGAGACTCTTTATCTACATCAACTAGGAGATTTATATCTTGATTGGATCCCTAAAGGTCAATAAACAATAGTTTAGGTCTTGTTCATTTGTAGGGGCCAATGCATTAAGGTGTTTTATAAATCTTGTTTGCATTTGGCTCATGGACCCCTCAGTATTAGATTTTTCCTAGATCTTTCCTGTTCAGGTTAATAAGGCTTTTTTATGGTCTTAAATAGGTTTTAGGTCTCAATTATGTCTTAGGTACATATTTGAGTCATTTCTTTCTTTTAGAGAAAAAAATGAAAATGTTGTCAAAAGTTGTTAGCAACTTTTTAAACTTGCTATGCAACTTTTTGCAAATAAATTGCAAAAGTGGTAAATCAACCTCCAACATAAAAATGATGGTTATATTGTTTGGAGGGAGGTATATTGAAGTGTTTGGCATCTCTCTCAAGTAAAAGAGGATCAATTGTATGGAAGGATTTTTGAAATAAATAAAATTAACCATGTTTCTATGGATTTTTCACTGTGATTGTGATTGTTATGGACCTATATAGATTCCCTAACATATGAAAGTGAAATGAATAGATAGAGTGATGATTTATCTTGCTAATGGTGTTGGTATCAAGTTGTTTGAATAAGAAGGATTCAAGTTTTATTCTATTTTGTAAACCTAGTTTAATAAACCCTTGAAACTAGAGTATTAGTCAAATTTGAGCCCTAACTTTCATTCCTAGAAGTGTATTTGTATGACCACTTGGGTAGATCAAGTTAGGATGCTTCCCTATTTTATTCCAAAAGCACCAGACTGGGAGCATGGGTCTTCTATTTTTCCTTCCTCTCCCTAGGCTAAATATCTAAATGTATTTAGCATCTTGTTAATGAGTTTGAAGGAACAAACATATAACAAGTATTTATTTCACTAGGTAAATGGTGGATTTGGTTGTTCTAGGGTCAGTTCATCTATTGGTGTCAAAATTTAAATTCTATTAACCCATCTTTCAAAACTTTGTTAATAATCCACATCTAATTAGGCCTATTAAGTTTGTGAATATTAGGATTGGTCTAGGGTGTTGGAGTAGGATTGGAATCTAGTATTATGGAATCTTTGAGAACTCCCAAAAGGGTACATGAATCCACAGTTTATATTTTTGGTCCCTTGTAAAAGTGATTTGTTTAAGAAAGATCAAGTTTGGAAACCTAATTGTAATTAGGCCTAAAAGAGCAATTTTCTAATTTTGCAAAGTTGGTAATCGGTGAGGAGGAGATCTTGATAGATCTTAGTAAAGGTATCAAATTGACATTGAAGAAAAGGAGTGAGGGTTTTTCCAACCTTTGTAACCATAGCTCTTGATGAATAAGCAATTTCTTAAGGAATTGAGCAATGCTACAATTTAGGAATGAAACCACATTTTATTGCTAAGTCTCTGCATCATCCATGCTCTTTCTCTTCATTGAATGGAAACAAAAACTCCTCTTGATCATCTTCATCATTTTTTCCTCCTAGAGATTATCATATGAGAAAAACACTATTTCATCAAACTACGAAGCTTGTGCTAGAATATATCATTTACCAATATAAATGACATGGGGGGTGAATCAATTATCCAACTAATGTCATAATTATTGACCTCATTAAAATTTAACCATATGAGCAATATTATTAGAAACCATAATAACATACTTATGCACAAGAAAAAAAAAATGTTAACTAGGGAAATTCTTGATTAGATGGAAAACCCCAGTGGGGATGGTACCCACTAAACAATGTACTAATATAAATATTCCTTGTTAGAGGATGCACCCAATTAGGAGTCTATAACAACATTTGGTACATATTAGTCCATGTTAGGAGAGTTTTAATCCCTATTAGGAGATGACAACCCTATTAGGAGTTGTGGAAGACAACTGGACCCACTACCCTAACAACTTCAATGCAAAAATAATAAACACACTATCCAAATGATCTATGTATTATTCCTTGTAGAATAATAGAAATGAATTGTACTTCCTTTCTCTTTCTCTATCCTAAAAACCATACCTTGACTCCATCTGATCTTGTAAGTAGATCATAAAAATCATATCCAATAATCCCTTGGATTGCTTACTCACATTCAATAAACATTGTGCTTCTTTTCACACTTTGCATACATTATAATGATCACTCTATTGCCCCACTTTTCATTCTTCAACCAATTTATAAAGTGAAAATTTGTGCTTTAGTAAGGTGCTAGGTATTTTCAAGTCTAAGTTTCCTTAGGTGGAAGGAATATTCATTGGATTTTTTATTTTTTCCCTTCTCCACATTTGATAGCTAGATGGTTTTTCCTTTGTGTCGAGGGATCTTGCAGGTAGCTTAGTACCTAGTCCAATGAAGATTTATGAAACATGCAAAGGTTATTCACAAGAGTAATATTTTCTTGTGGCCCATCATTTTCTCCATGAGAATGGAAGCCTACAAAAATTTGGACTTCATTTTCAACTCGATGGGTTTTCAACTCATGAAGGCCATTTTCTATGAAGAGAACCAAATGATGCATATGAATCAAAATAAGTGGATAATAAGGTGCTCTATGAAAAATCGATGTTCCTCTTAAAATTATCTATCTTAGGAAGTATCCAAGATTTGTTTCATCTCTTATAATCATTCCAAGTGGAAAACTAGAAATTGAATTGTCCTTGGCAAGTTTTCAACCCAAGAAGTTTGTTTCCTACAAAAGGTAATTTTGAGGGAAAAGAAACAAAGGGTGGGCCCCTAATGATTTTGTTCACTACTTTTCTACATTTCTGAACTCAAGCAAAAACATAATCAAAATATAAAGTCAAAAGTGAAGCTTGGGTAGAGAAATGGAAATTGCCTTCTCCTTGGTAGGTTTTCAACCCACAAGGATAGTTTTCTAGATTTAAAAAAAAGTCAAGTTGGTAAGTGGATTGAACCCATATTTCATGTGCAAAACATCTATAGATGATAATGGAAATAATCTAACCATTGCAAGAAAGGTCTATTAAGTAGAATTTGATTTAGAAGATATTTTCTTACAGAGTAATCTATTCATAACTTCCCAAAACTTAATGGAAAATGGAAATGTAAGTTGCTATTGGGCCAAAAAATAGTGGAAAGACATCTAAATACCCATTAAAACTATGCATTTACTATTCCAATAGATGTCCCCTCCAATTCACTTTTGTGGCATAAATTCTAAAGATCAATGGGTGAATTAAAGCCCCTATATAGGTGGAAACATGAGCAATTAAAAAACTACCACTCTTTCTTCAACTATTATTTTATTAAAATTGCATTAGATTTTCAAAAAGCTAGTATGTGCACATTTGCTATTCCTTTCCTTTTCTATATTCAAAAATTCAATTTCTAATAGAATGGCAACCAGATTTACAAATTTTGATGTATTGAATGGAATCAAGTCTTCACTATAGAATTTCATAGATACTTCTCTTCATTTCTATGACATGCAATATTTTTAGAAGAGAGTGAGATCAGAGCCTCTTCATCCCATTACTGAGAAGCTCTGAGGATGCGGGCTAGTTGAAGTAGTTGGTTTTCTAGTTGTAGTCCAAGCTCTAGAGTTGATATATGAAAGCATAAATCATTATAACCTATACACTGGATAGATTCTATTGCCAGATGACATAGTATTGATCTCCATTGATATATAGATAGTGGTAAATTGCCTTTGAGTTTTAGAGCAGGAGGAGTTTTTAGATTTGACAATTGGCAGAGCCATTTGTGTGTTTTCTGCAAAGAAAATGATATGGAGAAAGGAAATCATGAAATAATGGTTTCAAAAACCATATATTACCAAGATTAAGGTTCCTAAGACTCTTTTTGGTACTAATCTCAAGCCTAAGATTGTCAACATATTGGTTCTCTTGCACAGATTGAAAGGTGATGTATAAGCTTTAAACTTTATTCATCCATATTTCTTTTTGGTTCAAGTTATCTTCTTTGACACCCAATATATTGATTGGGCTCACGAGATAAAAGAGATTCTATCCAATGCTCTCCATGCTACAAAATTCTACAACACCTTCTATACGTCCTTTCTAATTTACATGTTAGTTTCTCTATGGTTATGGCCAAGTCTCCCAAGAGTAGAAAATTACCCTAATGGTGTGAATTCTTCTGAGTTCTACAGATGTTTACACTTGGAAAATAATTATAAAGATTATACAAGAGTCAATGATGCATTTACCATGAGAAATTGTAGGAAGCTCCAAGCATGCTCAGAGAGGAGATTCAGTCCTAAAGCTATGGAATCCATTAGTTAGTTTGGGAGTTGTTTTATCTTTTTCTCATTATTTTAATACTTGTGTCTTACAAATTTTGATGGATTTCCCTTAAAGTTACTAAGATATCCAAGTGATATGATCATGTTGATCAAAATTGTTAGGCAAGTGATTCAAGTGAATGTGCTAAGCGAGAGTCTAAAGAAGAAAGGTTATGAGTTTCCTATGAAGGTGGGATCTTTTAGTTGTATGTCCCATTCTAATGAAAACAAAATATTAAAGGTCTTTGAGATGAACTATAAATTGGAGATGTATGATTATTTGAGGCCTATGTTTGATCCAAATGGACATGCAAGGGAGATGTTGAAGATTGGAAGTGTTATGAAACACATCACCACCATTGAAGACTATTGGGCTGATTGCAAGGATGAATTTGAGAGCCATGATGGGAAAGATATGTATAGTAATACCTATTTAACAAAGCTAAGAAATACTCTTACTAGGTTAGAGCCTTATGAGGATGCTGGAGAAGATCTAGATCTCATGATGGCCCAAATTATTAAAAAGATCAAGAAGTGGGTCGAGTGGACTAAAACAAGGAGTCAAAGTAAAAGCAAACCCATTCAAGCTCATCTAGTAGCTACTCCTACTTCCTCCTCACAAAGTTGCACATCAGGCTTAACCTTGGCCATAACTAAAGCACTAGCTCAACTAGTAGGTGGAGGTGATCAAACTCTAGACAAAAATATCCCTATGGCTACGACTTGTTAGGATGACTCCCTCCTGGTGATTGGTGCCTAGCCACAAGCTGCGAAGAAAGTGGATGAATCAAAAGATAGTGTTGTTACTTTGGTTCCCTCACCTCATAGTAGTTCAATTCTACCTACAAGCACTACACTTCTCCTACCAAGTAGCCCTCAAGTGCAAGTAGTGGACTTAGGAGATGGAGGAAGTGGTCATAGCGATTCCACTGAATTAGATGAGGCAACCAAGAAGACTATAGGGGTAGAGAAAGGCCAAGAGTCCTCAAAGTTTATTTCACAAGCCAAAAAGAATCCCTTCTCTTTGACTACAAAAGTAATCACTTTGGTCAAAAGGAAAATTTTTAGGATAGATTCTCTTGGGATGACTTCAAAGGTAATAGGAATAGATTCATGGTAGGAAGATACTCTAGCTAGGAAGAGAAAGAGGAAGGATTAAGGTGCTCCCAACAAGGATACCCTATCCCTTGTTGTCTACTCTAGATCTACATTGAGTAAGGTTAAGAAAAAAAATACATTGTCTATCCTTGGATAAGACCCTGAAACATGGCATTTGACAATGGAAATAGTAAAACCTACTAAAGAAGAAAATATTGAGGATATGACTATAGATGATTTCACTATGTGCTTGGTGGATATTGGGGAAGGTAGAAATGATACCAAAGTTGGCTTGGTGAAGTCCACAAATGAGGTGATCAAAGGCCAATTGGAAAGCCTTAAGTTGTCAAAGGTTCAAATGAAAGAAGAAATACAAGAATCAAATGGTTTCATAAGGTAATTAGTCACCCCTTTGGCAAGCGTCTCTAGGATGCCCATTACTAGATATCCCACCACTATAGATGTTCAAAAACTTATATCCCAGCTCTAAGAAGATAAGCATTAGGGAAAATCAATAGAGTGGAGCAAGAAGATCAAGGTGGAAGGACTCTCCATTATAGAGAAAATTGGTAATGCTATATTAAGATTGGAAAGAGTGAAATATAACATATCATCAAATAGAGACACCTTAGTTGCAGAGAAAACCAAGAGCGATGATTATGTTTACTTGTTGAAGATGATCATCCACATGAAGGTAAAGGAGGTTTTTGAAGCAAATATTTTACCTAAAGGAGATGAGCCCCTAGTTGAGTGGCTTTAGGGCATGCAGTTCAAGTTTGAAATGATCATGGTAGTAGAGCAGGAACTTAAAGAAACTAAATTCAAAGTAAAGAAGCAAGAGAGATTATGAACTACTAGGAGGTTTGCATATAGACTCATAGTTTGTGAGAAAGGGAAGGCAATCATTGGAGTAACTATCATGTAGAAAAATTTCTCCAATTTCATAGATGATTTGATAGGAATGACTTCTAGTCACCATGAGAGAATCTTTGAGCTTCAGAGGCTTGGCAGATATGTGCACATGGCAATGGAAGAACTACAAGACTAGTTGGGCACCATTAAAGATCTAGCCCAAGAGCATTCAAGATGGCTCTTTAGAAACACTAATGTACATGTCCATAAACACAAAGAGCTAATTCCAATCATTATTATCACCAAAGCCTATAGGGAAAAGGTAGAAAAAGGAAAGAAGGTGAAGTGATTCATATTCTACCCTTTCATGTTTTTATGTAATCATTGTAATAGATAAACTGGCTCCTTGCCATTTGTAATTTTTGAGGAGATGAACCTATTGAGCTTCCATTCTAATGGTCATCTTGGAATCCTATATGTGTGATAATGAAAGATTAATAGAAGGTCAAAAAAATTTGGTGTGAAGTACTTAATGTTGTAGAGTAAATTGAATGGTATTTTGGTACAATTATTTTTTGTTCCATTTTGGTTTATTGTTAAGAGCTTTTTTTCTCTTTATTCTAGATTGAAACAAGGAATCCACAGAGATTCATTCCCCTATTTTTAAACAATGAGATAAATATGATAAGTATTATAATTATAGGCTTAAAAGAGATCCTTTAGGTGTTTTCATCTAATTTAATCTCTCTCTCTCTCTCTCTCGCTCTGTAATTTAGTTTCTAGATAGATTAGTTAGCCTTAGTACATATTAACCATGAGTTTATAAACTTAATTAACCCTCAAAATATCATTTCTTTCTTGAGTTAAATCCTATATAGGTTTGACATGGTTTACCTCTCCTGTTCTCTTGTTAAGAACATACCTTGTTTAAATTAGGAGTAAACAAAATTCATTGCATATTTGGCAATAGGGAGCTAAACCTAATAATTCAAAGGAAAGTAAGTATTTTCAAAAGTTACTTTCCAACTATTTTAATTAGATATTGCTTACAAATTAGGGAATTGAAGAGTTTAAATCAGAAAGAGCAATCTATTTACCAATAGATTTTTGGTAACTCTGTTGGGGAGAAAAACAACCACTTGACTAAATTAGCCTTTAACATGAGGGAAAATTGTACTACGTCATGAAAATGTATTTCCAAAACTGCAACTTGATCTTGTGTTTCAAGGCAACCAAGAAGATATAATCTCATCCCTTAATATATTTGTTTGGAGAAATCAGAGGAACTCTGAGCATTACATGAATGCTAGCCGAATATTGGAAGAAGAAGAATCTAGGGCTGAGGCATTAGAAAGAGCTATTCAAAGGAGATAAATCTAAAGGGTGGATAGACAATTAGGACATGAAGCTCAAATAAAAAATTAATTTATCACCCTAGAACAAGCAAGGTTCCTTGAAAGTACCAAAGAATAGGGTGGGCAAGACCCTACTTTTGACAAGCTTATACATCTTAGATTTTCCATCCTAGATATTCCTAAGAAAAAAGGTGAAAAGAAAAGTTGGATTAGACCACCTTCACCTGCTAGAAATCAAAGCTCTTCACACAATAACTATTAGGTATTGATGTTGCATGGAGTTACTACTCCCCCAATTGTAATTTTTCTACCATACCTTTCTAGAACAATTATGGCTTATCACCCTCTCCCATCTAGTTCAAGGAAGAATTTTCCTAAATTTTCAAGTGATGGGATGGTTACTATAGATGCACATATTAAATACTTCTTTGTAGCTACTCATATTTTAGGGGTTTCTCATGAAGATGTTGTAAGACTATTTGTAGAAACCTTGATAAGAATTGTAGCAGACTAGTTTTATCATTTGGATGATGGTTCAATCATCAATTAGAATACAATGAGAAAAAATTTTGAAACAAGGTTCAAGACCTTAGAAGATGAGCATGTCTTGTTAACACAGTTGACATCCATTAAAAAAAAACCCACCATGAGTATGAGGGACTTCATTGTAACTTTTATAAGATCACTAGTAGGATCCCAATAGTTGATAGACCTACTGCTAGCAATTTGAAAACATTCTTTATAAGTAAAATTCTACTAGACATCAATTATTATTTAAGAATATCTCATCCTATAGATTTAGTAGATGCACAAAAGAGAGTGGTAAAATTTGAAGATGATCTAATCTCCCCTAGGAAGTGGAAAGGTAACTCCAAACCAAGGGAAGTTCAAGAAATGCCACCTCATCTAATGAATTAATTCAAAAGTTATCAAACAAACTTGTGGTAGTAAAAAGAAAATTACCCAGGTTAAATAACTCCTACTAGCAGAACTATCAAAACCCACTAGGAAGGAATAATGATGGAAAATTTCCACAATGTATAGGATCAAAACCAAGATTGATGATTGAAGTGGCACCAAAGAAAGGAAACATCTGTGTGTTTCATTAGACAATAGATCATGTTAGTGAAAGCTAGTCGGAAACTACTTGTATGATGCAGATATTATCCACTAATAAGTTGAGCATCGCAACCCATTACCGTGAGTCAGATTCATGCTCAAATGGAAACTCTAAAAACTCATTCTTGGAATATGAATCAAATTCTAAGCCAAAGGACAAATGCTATATGACTATTGATGGAACTTGATACACAGTATTAACCTGAGGTAAAAAGCTCAAAAAGCAATACTCCAGTCATGCTCCAAGAAGCGATCCCAAGTCTTCATCAAATAATATTCACATTGATCAAGGAGTATCGACATCTCAAATAGGTAAGGAAAAGAGCCATTTCAATTTCATTCAATTTTGTGAAGAGTCAAAAATTCAAATCTCCCCTAGATAGATTATTTGAAATCTCATCCCTCTGATTTGAAAAGATTAGTAGATTTTTGTAAGGAGAATACTTTAGATTTGAATCATAATGTGACCATTGAGGAGGAAGATGAATATTTGACATGTATCCTATTTAACCAAGAATAATCCATTGTCCTAGCAACCTCTCCCAGGCAAAAACCTGACCCATTCTTCATCTCATTGTATACCAATAGATGCAAATTAAGTAATTGTATAATAGATTTAGGTGCATTAGACAATGTGATGCCTTATTCCATAGCTAAAGCCTTGGGTCTCACCCTTACCAAAGTTCATGGAAGGTGTTATTCTATGGATGCTAAACAAGTCCCCTTGCTTGGACACATCAAAGACGCTCAAGTAGCCCTAGCATCTCATTTCGAAAGGAACTATTGTTGACTATCATAGTCGCAGATATTCTTGCAAGCTATGTCTTTTTGTTAAGCATGAGTTTTTTCCAAGATTTAGGAGAAGAAATAAAACTTGACTAGTCTCAAGTAGTTATTCCCATAGGGAGCAAGAAAGTTAAGTTGGAACCTAAGGAAAAGGAGAAATTTATGGTCTTAAAGTTAGATGACCCTAAAGAATAGGTCCTCTATCAAGAACTAGAATTTGGCAATTAAATGTTTTTTACTAAAGATGCCCTAAATAAGAAAGGAATCAAAGATTCAAACCCAAAAATCCTCAGCAAAGAAAAAGATTCTTTGTCCATGTGGACATTAGAATTTGATGGAAGTTGTTCTTCATTAGGATCTAACATAGGTGTAGTGTTAATACCATCCAAAGGAGAGCCTAAACCCATGGCTTTTAAATTGAAGTTTGTAAACACTAATAAAACTGTAGAGTATGTAGCCTTACTCCTTGGGATAATAGCTACAAAGGAAAAAGGAATAAATATCCTAAAAGTCTAAGATGATGCAAAACTTATTGTGAGACAAATTAAAGGGCAATACTCTGTGAAGAATCAAAAGTCAAAAAAATATAGAAATAGAGTTTGGGATGAAATAGAAGGTCTTGACACTTTTGCTATTGAAGTATTACCAAGGGAGATGAATACAAAATCTGGTTCCTTATCTATTTTTGCTTGCTTTTTACTATCTCATCCTAAATTCAAGGAGAAGAAATACTAGGTTAAGAATGTCTATCAAGCCTCTGTTACAAACAATATAGAATCCTAGCAAGTCTTTGAAGATAACAAGAGTTTGCAATTGGTCTTAGGAAATGACAAAGCTACTTGTAAACACTCATCAAAGGAAGACAACCATGGGCAAAGAGAAGATCAAATTGATGAAGTCCAATTGCAACATAATATCATTCCCCCATATTTTGTATCTTTGGAAAAAAAGAATTAATAGAGACAATGCCTACATCAAGTGAAAGAGTAGGGAAAAAGGTCCTACTACAGGCAAGTATGGAGTGAATATTGGAGATACTCATAGTCCTAAAATGATTAACATTGGAAGATTTTGTCCACTTGAAGAGAAAGAAGTTGTCAGATACCTTTTCATAGAATACAAAGATGTATTTTCCTGGACCTATTAAGATTTGAAAAGTTATAGGGGTGGGAAGGTAAAACACAAAATTCCCCTGAAGCTTGACGCAGTTCCCTTCCAACAAAAATAGAGGAATTACAATCCTAAAGTAGCTAATTCTATATTTGGGGAAGAAGACAAGATGTCAAAAGAAAGGATTATCTATCCCATTCATCATTCCACCTAGGTAGCCAATATAGTGTTGATTAGGAAGAAGAATGGAGAAAAAATTATTTGCATTGACTTCCAGAATTTGAACCAGGCATCCTTGAAAGACAATTTTTCTCTTCCCAACATGGATTACCTAGTAAAAAAAATAGTTGGGGCTGAAATGATGTCCATGCTCAATAGTTTCTCAAGGTACAATAAAATAAAAGTGGAGGAGAAAGATCAATGCAAAATGGCTTTCACTACTCCATGGGGTACATTTGTATACCATAGAATGCCTTTTAGACTCATTAATGTCAATGCCACATTTCAAAGATGTATGATAAAAATGTTTGCTGATTAAAAAGACCGGATTATTGTTATATATTTGGATGATCTCACTGTGTTTTCAGAGGAAAGAAAAAATCACATAGAAGATTTGAGGAATTGCACAGGTGCCAGGAATACAAAATCTCCCTAAATCCCCAAAAATATTTTTTCTATGTTATAGAAGGAAAGCTTCTTGGTCATATAGTTCCCCACGAGGGTATCAGAATCAACCCAGAGTGAGTTGAGGCCTTTCAAAGGTTAAACTTGCTCGTAAATAAAATAGGAGTTAAGTCATTCTTCAAATAGGTAAATTTCCTTAGAAGATTTATCACAAATTTTGCAAAGACTACTAAATGCATTGTAGATATGATGAAAGGAAATTTAAATTTTAAATGGAACGAGGCAAGAAAACACTTTTTCTATAACATAAAGACTGCCATCGCTAACACTCTAGTACTATGTCATCTGGATTATAAATTGGATTTCATCATTTTCTATTATGTCTCTGAACACATTTTATCAACAATCCTGATGCAAGACAACAAGGAAGAAATACATGAACCTATATGCTTCATGAGTACACCTTTGAAAAAATCATGAGATGAAATACTCACAAATTGAAAAACATGCCTTTTTAGTTGTTAAGGCACTGAAGAATTTTAGGTTTATATCTTCCACTACCATTTTTTGGTCTATGTACTATACATAGTAGTAAAAAGATTGTTGAAACAATGGGATGTAGGGTGTAATGCCAGACGGACATGAATAGCGAAAGCACAAGAGTATGACATTGAAATCCAACCTACTAAGTTAGTGAGAGGTAATCCCTTGTGTAAAGTAATTGTAGAAATTAAAATTGCTGAAGAAATAGAAGAACCAAGAAGGAAGCAGCTAGTATTGGAAGTTAGTATGCAATATTCTTGGTTTGAGAATATTACTTACTTGTTGACGTATGGAGAAAGTCCAAAAGGCATGATAGAAAAAGGGAGAAGAGATCTCAAGTTGAAGGCACCTAAATATGTAATTTGCGATGACAATTTTAAAAAAAAAAGCTATAGATGGTACTTTTCTCCAATGTGTCGACAACCAATAGCATGAAAAGTTATTGAGAACCTTTCATGATGAACTATGTGGTGGATATTTGTCATCTTCAGTTAGGGTTTTCAAAATATTGAGACAGTGTTACTACTGGTCAGGAATGTTTAAGGATGCCTACTCTTAGGTGTCAAAATGTGAGAAATGTAACATGTTCACCGAATGACCTTAGTTAGCTACTCTGCCTCTTAGACTTGTCATCATTGAAGGTCATTTCCAACAATAAGGTCTTGATTTCATTGGACCGATCAACCCAACATCTAGTGATGGTCACTAGTATTTTATAACTATGACTAATTACTTCACTAAGTGGGTAGAAGCCAAAGCAACCAAAGAAACTACTTCTAAAGTGGTGTCATAATTCATTAAAGAAAAACATCTTGGTTAGGTTTGGTATCCCCATTAAACTAGTGATAGATAACATAGTATATTTTTCTTTAGTTGAGATCACCAATTTTTGTTTTGAGCATGGTATCATAGTCAACCATTCATCTGACTATTTCCAGCAAGGAAATGGTCAAGCAAAATTCAATAACAAAAATTTGATGACTATTGTCAAGAAATTGTTGTCAGATAATCAAAAGACTTGGAACAAGAAAATTTATGAGGCACTATTAGTAGATAGTGTGACACCTAAAAGGGAAATTGATGTATCTCCTTTCAAATTAGTGTATGGGACTAAAGCTAATCTTCCATTACTCTAAGAATTAGATACAAACAAACTAAGGAAAATGATTGAAGATGATATCTATAGGAATGTTTTAGAAAAGAGAATTTTCTACTTGAGAAAACTCAAAGAGGAAAGAGAAGAAATCATAGATCATATCAAAGAACACCAGATGAATGTGAATAGCTTGGTTGATTAAAGGGCAAGACCATGGAAATTCATGATAGGAGATAGTGCGTCACTATGGAATAAGTGAAGAGCACCAAAGGGTATGCATAAGAAATTTGATACCTTGTGGAAAGGCCCATTCACTATTCATCAAGCATTCAAGAACAAGTTGTTTAAAATGGCATATCTAGATGGTGATGTGCTACCCTTGACATACAATGGTCAAGATCTGAAACTTTATCAAATTTCAAATTGAGAATAGGTAACCCTCTATTGTACTTTAGTTATGTTTAGTTCCTATTTGTGTTTTCCTAGTTAGCTTTCCCTTATTTTCTTCTTTTCCTTTTTCCCCTTGTTTTGGTTTTGTTGTCCAACCACATTTAAATTTTGTGAAACTGGAGATTTTGGATTCCTTCCTTGGGTATAGCTTACCCAAGTCCCTAGTTAGAACTAGTTGTTGCCCCACTTTTCATCCTCTAACCAATTTGTAAAGTAGAAATTTGTTCTTTAGTAAGGTCCTAGGTGTATTCAAGTCTAAGTCCACTTAGGTTGAAAGAATCTTCATCGAATTTTTCATTTTCCCCTTCACATTTCATAGCCAAAAGGTTTATGCTTTGTGTCAAGGGATGTTGTAGGTAGCTTAGTACCTAATCCAATGGAGATTCATGAAACATGAAAAGGTTATTCACAAGAGCTATATTTACTTGTAGCCCATCATTTTCTCCATGAAAACATAATGTTGTAGAAATCTGGACTTCATCTTCCCCTTGGTGGATTTTTAACCCATGAAGGTGATTTCCGACCAAGAGTACCAAATGATGCATATGGTAAAAAATAAGAAGATAATAAAGTGTTGTATGTCAAATGGATGTTCCTCTTACATTTATCTATCTCAAAAAGTATTCAAGATTTGTTTTAGCTCTTATAATCATTCCAGGTGGAAAACTAGAGATTGACCTATCCTCGGTGGGTTTTCAACCCATAAAGTTTGTTTCCCACAAAAGGTAATCATAAAGGAAATGAAAAAAAAGGTAGGCCCATAATGATTTTCTGCACCACTTTTCTACATTTCCAAACTCAAGGGAAAAGATTTAATCAAAATATAAAGTTAAAAGTGAAGCTTGAGCAGAGAAATGGAAATTGTCTTCTCCTTGGCTTGTTTTCAACCCATGAGGACAATTTTTTGGATTTTAAAGAAAATAAAGTTGGTGAGAAGATTGAACCCATATTTAATTTGCAAAACATTTCAAGATGATAATGGAAATAATCTAAACATTTCAGGAAAGATTTATTAAGAAAAACTTGATTCAGTGCATATTTTCTTATGAAGTACTTTGCTCATAATTTCTCGCAACCAAATGGAAAATGGGAAAGTAAGTATGATAGATAGAAATTTATTGTTGGGACAATGGAATAGTGAAAATACATCTAAATACCCTTTAAAACTATGAACTTACTCTTCCAATGGATCTCTCCCTCAATTCATTCATGTGGCTTGAATTCTAAAGATCAACAGGTGAATTGAAGCCCTATATAGGTGGAAATGTGAATAGTTACAAAATTACCACTCTTTCTTGAACTGTTATTCTATTAAAATTGTATTACTTTTTCAAAAAGCTAGTATATGCACATTTTGTGTTTCTTTCATTTTTTGGGTTCAAAATTTAGTTTTAAATAGAATGGCAACTAGATTTGTGGGTTTCGATGGATTGAATAGAATGAAGTCTTCATTGAAAAATTTCATGGATATTTCTCTTCATTTCTATGACATGCAAGAGTTATGGAAGAGAGTGAGATCAGAGCCTATTCATAACATTACTAAGAAGCTTCGAGGATGTGGGCTAGTCAAACCAACAAGTTTGGTAGTTGTAGTCCAAGGTCCAGAGTTGATATATGAGTATATAAACCATTATAACCTAGACACTAGATAGATTTTTTTTTCAAATGATATAGTATTGATCTCCATTAATAGACAAACAGTGGTAAATCACCTTCAAGTTACAGTGTGGGAGGAGATTTTAGATTTGGAGAAAGGAAATCATATGTTCATGGTTTAAAAAACTAGGGAGTGCCAAGAGTAAGGTTCCTAAGACTCTTTCTAGTACTAATATGAAGCCTAAAATTGTTGGTATCTAGGTTGTCTTGCATAGATTAAAAGGTTAGGTTGAAGCTTTAAACTTTTTTGAGCAATATTTCCTTTTGGTGTGAGTTATCTGCTCTGACACCCAATATATTGATTGGGCTCATGAGCTAAGTGAGATTCTATCAAATGATCTCCATGCTACAAAATTCTACAACACCTTCTATATGTCCTCCTTTCTTATTTACATGTTATCTTCTCTATAGTTATGGCCAGGTCTCCTAAGAGTATAAAATTTCACTAATGATGTGAGGTCTTATGAGTTCTACCCACAGTTACAATTGTAAAATAGTTATGCAAAGTATAAAAGAGTCAATGATGTATTTACCAGGAGAATTTGCACGAAACTCCAAGGATGCCTAGAGAGGAGATTTAGTCCTAAAGCTATGGCAACCATTAGTCATTTTAGGAGTTATCTTATTCAGTTCTAAACATTTTCATATTTGCATCTTGTAGCTTTTGATGGATTCCCCTTGAAGCTACCGAGATATCCAAGTGAAATGATCATGTTGATCGAGATCATGAGACAAGCAATTCAAGTGAATGTGCTGAGCAAGATTCTAAAGAAGAAAGGTTGTGAGTTTCCTATGAAAGTGATAGCTCTTAGTTGTGAGTCCCATTTTAATGCAAAAAAAATGTTAATGGTATTCAAGATGAAATATAAATTGGAGATGTATGAGGTTTTGAGGCCTATGTTTGATGCAAATGGATGTGCAAGGGAGGTGTTGCAGATTGGAAGTGTTATCAAGCACATCACTACCATTGAAGACTACTAGACTAATTGCAAGGATGAATTCAAGAGCCATGATCATATTTTTGCCAAACTCATTGTAGATCAAGTGAAAATGCATAAAGTTGATATCAATATAGAGGGAGTGGTAGATGATAGGTAGGATATGTATAGTAATACCTATTTAAAAAAGCTTATTAATAGTCCTATCAGCTTAGAGCCATATGAGGATACTAGAAAAGATCTAGATGTCATGATGGCCCATATTATTGAAAGGACCAAGAAGTGGGTCAAGTGGAATACAATAAGGAGTCAAAATAAAAGCACACCCACTCAAGCTTCTTTAGTAGTGGCCCCTACTTCCTCCTCACAAGGTGGCACATCAGGCATAACCTTGGCCATAACTCAAGGACTAGCTCAACTAGTACGTGGAGGTGATCAAGCTTCCCACAAAAATATTCCTATGGCTAAGACTTTTTAGGATGACTCCCTCCTAGTGATTGGTACTTAGCCAAAAGCTGAGAAGAAGGTAGATGAACTGAAAGATAGTGATGTTACTCTAGTTCCCTTACCTCATAGTAGTCTAGTTCTGGTTGCAAGCACTACACTTCTACTACCAAAAAACCCTCATGTGCAAGTAGTGGATTTAGTAGATAGAGGAAGTAGTGATAGTGAATCCATTCAACCAAATGAGGCAACCAAGAAGACTGTAGTGATAAATAAATTCCAAGAGTCCTCAAAGCTCATTTCACAAGCCCAAAACAATCCCTTCTCTTTAGCCACAAAATAAATCACTCTAGTTAAAAGGAAAATGTTTAGCATAGATTCTCTTGGGATCACTTCAAAGGTAATAGGCATAGATTCATGGTTGGAAGATGCTCTATAGAGGAAGAGAAAGAGGAAGGATGAAGTTTCTCCCAACAAGGATATCTTATCCATTATTTTTCACTCTAGATCTTTATTGAAAAAGCTTAAGAAACAAAAGACCTTGCCTATCCTTAGACAAGACCCTAAAATAGGGTATTTGACAATGGAAATAGAAAAACCTACTAAAGAAGGAAAGAATGAGGATATGACTAGAGATGATTTCACCATGCATTTGGTGGATCGTGGGGAAGCTAGACATGATACCAAAGTTAGCTTGTGGAAGTCCACAAATGAGGTGATCGAAGACTAGCTAGAAAGACTTAAGTTGCCAAAGGTCAAAATAAAAGTAGAAATACAAGAATTGGATGGTTTTATGAGGAAATTAGTCACTTGTTTGGCAAGCATCTTTAAGATTCCCATTACTAGAGATCCATCCACTACAGATGTTTAAGCACTTATCTCCTAGCTCCAAGAAGATAAGCATTTTCGAAAAATTGGTAGAGAGTGGAGCAAGAAGATCAAGGTGGAAGGACTCTCCATTATAGAGCAGATTGGTAATGCTATATTAAGATTGGAAATAGAGAAAGATATCATATCATCAAATAGAGCCAGCTTGGCTATAGAGAAAACCAAGAGCAATGATTATCTTTTCTTGTTGAAGATGATCATCCACATGAAGGTAAAGAAGGTTGTTGAAGAAAATATTTTACCTAAAGGAGATGAGCCCCTAGTTGAGTAGTTTAAGAGCATGCAGTTTAAGTCTGAAATGATCATGGTGGTAGAGGAGGGACTTAAAGAAATTGAAGTCAAAGTTAAGAAGGATCATGATAGAGATTATGAACTACTAAGAGGTTTGTATACAAACTTGTAGTCTAGTGGGAAAGGGAAGGCAATCATTGGAGTAACTATCATGCAAAAAAAATTCTCCAATTTCATAGATGATTTGATAGTAATGACTTCTAGTCACTAGGATATAATCTTTGAGCTTTAGAGGCTTGTTGGATATGTTCATGTGGCCATGGAATAATTACAAGATTGGTTGGGCATTGTTAAAGGTCTTTCCTAAGAGCATTCTAAATGGATCTTGAGATACACTAATGTACACGACCATAAACACAAGGAGCCAAAGCCTATAGGGAAAAGGAAAAAAAATGAAAGAAGGAAAAGTGATTCATATTTCACCCTTTCTTTTTTTTTATGTAATCATTGTAATAGATAAACTAGCTCCTTGCCATTTTTCATTTTTGAGGAGATGAACTGATTGAACTTCTATTATAATGGTCATCTTGGTATGCTATATGTATGATAATGAAAGATTAATAAAATGTTGACAAATTTTTGGTGTGAAGTACTTGATGTTGCAGAGTCAATTGAATGGTATTTTGGTATCAATATTTTTATATTCCATTTTGGTTAATTGTTAATAGCTTGTTTTCTCCTTATTTTGGAGTGAAATGAGGAATAGATAGAGTTTCATTCACATGTTTTAAAATAATGAGCTGACTATGATAAATACTATCATTATAGGCTTAAAAGACATCCTTTAGGTGTTTTCATTCAACATACTCTCTCTCTCTCTCTCTCTCTCTCTCTCTCTCTCTCTCTCTCTCTCTCTCTCTCTCTGTAGTTTAGTTTCTAGATAGATTAGTTATCCTTAGTACATATTAACCATTAATTCATAAGATGTGTGAGTTCATGAACTTAATTAACCCTCAAAATATCATTTCTTTCCTAAGTTAAATCCTATATAGGTTTAACTTGGTTTACCTCTCCTATTCTCTAATTAAGAACATACCTTGTTTAGATTAGGGGTAAATAAAATTTATTGAAAATTTGGCAATAGGGAGCTATACCTAATAATTTAGAGGAAAGTAAGTCTTTTTAGAAGAGACTTTCCAACTATTGTAATAAGATGTTGTTCAAAAATTAGGGTGTTGAAGAGTTAAAATCAGAAAGAACAATCTATTTACCAACACACTCAATGCTTACAAAACATCTGAGGCTTTCCCAATTAATTATAATAAGATAATTAATTAATTTATAATTACAATAGCACTATCATCTCATAGTCTATACAACTTCTCACATGTGTGACACTAGGGTTTGCACATCTGCTAATATCATCATCAAACTATCATAAGTCATTGACTAACCATGCATCAATAGATTATATCATTGCTAAAAGATATAATGAAAACATTAGAAATTACTTCTCAAGCACTCTATCTTTGTATTGCTCTTTATAAATCAACTGCAACTTCCATACATCTTTGAGTTAGACTTTTTTCATGTAACCTCATCATCAAGACACTATACTAAACATGTCCATGAACATGTATTAGTAGAGAATCAAAACCATTTCCATACAACTAAGATCTCTATCTTCTACTCTTCTAATTCTCACAAACTTATTGATATGTTGACATCAATGAAAAATATAGTCATGAATGCAATATGTCAATACTCTCTAATGCTTAGGATACACCGCCAATGTAATATCATCAACATTCATGCTAACAATCTCCCTCTTTGGCATAGATACTAACATAGATGAAAATAATTTAGGTCAAAGAATACCAAATAGTACACTATTTATATTTTTGTTGTTCTCCTCTTCTCAAATCCTCTTCATCAATAACCTCTAACACACTCTAGAATACTGATTGGGACACAACCCAAGAACGGAATGGACACAATAGAAAAGGGAAATTATATTAACTAAGAAAATAAGCTAGTACAAATAGTACAAAGAAAATAAACTTCAGAACATGCCCTAAGGGCTTACAATAGCATAAATCTGGAGATAACTTCTCCTTATGGTACCTCCTCTCAAACTCCACTCTGAACTGCCTTTTAAAATGCAAAAAATATCCTTAAATAGACCCCAGAGGGTTAAGGACTAGGAGTACATTCTAGAAAGTTCTAGTAGGCATCCACCGATGAAATTGAAGGTTTTGGAAGCTGCATTATAGGTCAGTACAAATCTAGAAGAATCTAGAAACGATAACTGAACTTTCAGGAGGCATAACTTTTGAACCGTACCTTCGATTGACGAACCATTTACATTTTCGGAAAGCTCTCAAAGTGATCTATAGCCCTCTTGACCAGCTTTTCTTGTCCCCCATTTTTTGACCCTTTTCGAGGTCATTTAATGCCCCAAACCTGACTTTGAAGCATTCTTAGGAGGTCTCCAAAACCCAAAAAATTGTAATAACTTTCAAACCGTGGGGCCTATTGACCTTATTCTTTTTTTGGAATGCTCTAAATCATGATTACATTCATCTGGCCAATTCACACCTTCTAGTTTACTGAAATGATGGCCCAAATACATGCTCCTATTTTTTTGGGATTTTCAAACGCACTGATAGTTGAACTACGAGAGTTGGAACCTTTATTTGATCCAAATGGGTATCCAAAAATGTAAAGACATGAAACAGAAACTAAGTCTAAGTACATTTTTTTGGGTGACACAAGATTGCCCTTATACCTCTGGATGCTCCTACATCAGACACCCAGGGTAGATTGAAAAGTGACCCTGTCACTTTATGGATGGTAGACAAAATCCCAAATGGGAAAACTCAACTACTGAAATCCAAGTTGAGTCCTCGATCGGCCGTCCTTTCCATTTGACCAAATACTCTTCAGACTGCCTATTTCTGGTACTCCTACCCACACGATGATCTAGAATATCTTCTATCTCCTCCTTCTTAGAAGCAGGAATTGGACATGGCTCTAAAACTAGATCCTCATTTGCACCATCATCATGATACTCTATTAAATCTACAATGTTGAAAATGGGAGAAATGTGAATACCATCTGGCAGCTCCACCTCATATGCATTTCCTAAGTTATGTTTCTTCAAAACTTTGCAGGGGCCAAATTTCTTCATTTTTAGCTTGTTGTAAGTACCAACTAGAAATATTTCTTTTCGTAAGTGCACCATGACTAGATCCCCTACTTGGAATTCCTTATGTCTTCTCCTTTGATCAGCCCAAGCTTTATACTCTTGATTCATCTTGATAATGTGTGCTTGAACCTCCTCATGTAGATGCTTGATGTGTTCAACAAATTCCTTAGCTTTAGCACTTGTTCTCTCCCCTTATTCTATCTTCCTCAATTCTGGTGCAGTCCTTGGGCTATTCCCATATACAATTTGAAATGGTGATTTTCCAGTACTCCTATTTACAAAGTTATTATAAGAAAACTCTTCCTGTGGTAGAAACAAATCCCATCCCTTGGGCTTATCTCTAACTAAATATCTCAACAAATTGCCCAGACTTCTATTTACCACTTCTGTTTGCCCATCAGTCTGTGGGTGATGCTTGGAACTGAATTTCAAGTCTGTTCTCAACTTCTTCCACAATGTCCTCCAGAAATACCCCACAAATTTAGTATCTCTTTCAGAAACTATACTCCTTGGAAGACCATGTAGTCTTACCACCTCTTTGAAAAACAAGTCTGCAATATGGACAACATCATGAGTTTTGTGGCATGGAATGAAATGTGCCATTTTGGAGAACCTATCAACCACCACGAATACTGAGTCATTACCCCTTTGTGTCCTTGGCAATCCAAGAACAAAATCCATACTTATGTCCTCCCATGGCCTTGATGGAATAGGCAATGGCTGATATAGGCCAGTATTTTGACTAAACCCCTTGGCAACTTAACAAACATGGCAACTCTGTACAAACTTCTTCACATCCTGTGTAATTTGAGGCCAAAAATAATGTTCTCTAAAAATGACAATGGTCTTATCCTGACCAAAATGTCCTGCCATCCCTCCACTGTGTTTCTCCTTAATCTGATTTTCCCTCGTGGAACTCCTTGGAATGCACAATTGACTACCTTTGAACAACATGCCATCCTAAATAAAATAGTCTAACCACTTGGTTCTATCTATAGCAATAGGTTCTTTACAAGCTTTCCATGCTTCAGCAAAATTAGGATCCTCAGGGTACAAATTCTTGAGTTCATCAAACCCAACTACTTCAACCTGCATTGTTGTAAGCAACAACAGTCTCCTACTTAGTGCATCTGCAACCCTATTAGATTTTCCACTTCTATGCTTCAACACAAATGTATAACTCTGCAAGAATTCTACCCACTTCATATGCCTCTGATTCTATTTACCTTGGCTATTTAGGTACTGTAATGCCTGATGATCAGTGTACAAAAAAAATTCCTTTGGAAATAAATAATGCCTCCATTTCTTTAAGGCTTGAACTATTGCATAGAACTCTTGATCATAAACAAAATACTTCTTCTTTGCATCATTCAATTTTTCACTAAAATATGCAATAGGCTTACCTTTTTGGCTTAATACAGCCTCAATAGCACTACCACTAGCATCACAATCCACTTGGAATACTTTTCTAAAATGTGGAAGTGCCAACACAGGCTTTTTAGTCACCTTCTTCTTCAGCAATTCAAAAATTCTCGTAGCTGCTGCAATCCATTTTAACTCTTTTCTATCCCCTCTTATTTTATCAGTTAGGGGTGCACATATGCCACTGAAATTCTTAATAAACTTCCTAAAAAAACTAACCATACCAGGAAATGATCTTACCTCAGTAGCAAACCTTGGAGTAGGCCATTCCAAGATGGCTTTTACCTTCTCTGGATCCATTTTGAGACCTTCAGATGATATAACAAATCCCAAATAGAATAACTCCCTTTTTGCAAAGACACACTTCTTTAGATTAATTAACAGTTTTTCTTCCCTTAGCCTTTCAAGGACACTACGAATATGCAGTAAATGTTCTTCCAAAGTCTTGCTGAAAATTAAAATATCATCCAAATAGACAATAAAAAATTTTCCCAAGAACTTCTTAAGTACCTCATTCACGAGCCACATGAAGGTGCTTGGGGCGTTCGTCAATCCAAAGGGCATGACTAACAACTCATAAAGACCCTCCTTGGTCTTGAAGGCTATTTTGCACTCATCTCCTTCTCGAATCCGTATTTGATGATAGCCACTCTTCAGATCTATCTTTGTGAAGTACTGAGCTCCACTCAAGCAGTCCATAAGATCATACATCCTTGGTAAAGGAAACCGGTACTTGATGGTTATCCTATTTATAGCTCGAGAATCTGTACACATCCTCCACTCTACATCCTTCTTTGGTGCAAGTATTGTAGGTACTGCACATGGACTCAGGCTCTCTTGAATCAAGCCCTTCCTCAGCAACTCCTGAACCTGTCTATTTAGCTCCTCTGTTTCAGTAGGAGTCATCCTGTGAGCAGCCTTGTTAGGCAAACTAGCTCCTGGAATCAGATCTATCTGATGACTGATTTGCCTTACTGGTAGCAATCCATCTGGAACATTATCAGAGATAATATCTCCAAATTCCTGTAGTAAATCTAAAACTTCAAATGGTATTTCACTACTACCTTCTTTATCTTTCCTAGGAATCAAAGCATAGCACATATGCTGATGTTTCATGCCATCTAAAAACTTCCTTCCATCAACAAGACAAATCCTAGCGCTGCTACATACCTTTTCACCTTCCTTTTTCATGGGCTTCAATTTATGGCAAACTCCATCATTTGTCAGAGAGTATGTGTTTGCATGTCCATGATGTATTGCATGTCTATCAAATTGCCATGGTCTACCCAACAATAGATGGCAAACATCCATCGAAATAACATCATAGAGAACTTCATCATGGTAACTCCCAATTTTGAATTTTACTAAACATTGTTCACTTACCAGGACCTTACGATCATCTTTTACCCAAGAAATCCGATAGGGTTGGGGATGTTTCTCCCTCTTGAGCTTTAGCTTAGAGATCATCTCTTCTGATTACAGGTTATCAGTGCTACCACCATCAATGATCACGTCACAACATTTATCCTCACACTTGCATCTAGTATGAAAAAAACTCCTTCATTGTCCTGGTTCATTCTCACCACTTGGTAGGACTCTTTCATTTATCAAGGTCTCTCCTCTTTTTGCATCCTCTGAATGTGATGATTGTGCATCCTCATCCACATGAGCAACCCTAGCTTGGCCCTCAGCTATCCTATCTGTCCTTCCTTGTCGTTGAGGGAATTCAAAGGCATGATGACCTTCTTCATTGCAATGGAAATAGGTACCATGAAAGCCTCCTCTTCCTCGTCCATGTCCTCTACCTCTTCCTCTTTGATTTCCAAAGTCTTGATCATGGGAGTGGTTGAAACCTTCATTCCTTTGGTTTCTGCTAGTACCCACATCTAAGTTTTGTACAAAGAAAATGATTTGGGGAAAGGAAATCATATTACAACGTATAGAAAACATATTAAACTCTCTAAAGGTGAATTCTCCTCCTCTATCTAATCTCAAACATTTTATCCTAACACTAGATTCATTTTCAACTATATTCTTAAATATCTTGAACTTATCAAAACCTTCAGACTTCTCTTTAGGAAATGCTACCCACATCATTCTAGTGAAATCATCAACAAAAATAATGAAATACATTTCACCATAGAATCCTCCTATTCTAGAGGGACCACTGAGATCTCTATGAACAATCTCCAACTTCTCTATGGTTATAAAATTCTTACTAGGAAAAGATACCTTCTTCTAGTTAGCTAAAATACATTCTTTGCAAACAACATTATTAGGATTTATTATCTTAGGTAAATCTCTGACTAAAAACATGCTACTAACATTTATAATATTATCCAAGTTTATATGACATAATCTCCTATCCCATAATAACCTGCTATCTACTTTAGCAATTGAACATGTCACTTTAGTAGGATTAAATTGAAATACATTACCTCTGGACCTAGTACTAGTTCTAATCATCTTACAATCCTTATCCTTGATAGTGGAAGTATTTTCTGTGAATTACAATTGATACCCTTTTTCCACCAACTATCCAACACTCAACAAATTATGCTTTAATCCATTGGCAAAAGAAACATCATTAGTGTTATTTCATCCATCTAAAGTAATGCATCCAATCCATGTAATATTATTGGTTGTGTTTTTACCAACTCTAACAATACCTCCATCATAATTTCTAAATTTAACAAATTTATTCATATCACCAATCATGTGATGTGAAAAACCATTTTCTATTATCTAATCATATTTGTATTCAATTTGGGAAACTAGAGCATTTTCTTCCCTAATTAATCTATCAAAATTATCTTACTTAATAGCTACAAATCCTAGCTCATCATCACTTTCACTTTGACCTTTTTCATTAGATTCCTCTTATTCAATAGCATACAAGAAATTCATAGGTCTTCAAGGATTTAAAATTCACTTATAATTTTCTCCCTCTTTTAGGACATTTAGATTCATATTGATCAAAATCATTACATGTTCTACATTTAAAAATATTCTTATGATCTATTTCTCTTCTCACATGAAGTTCTATACCTTCTTCAATCTTCTTGTCTTTATTAGCTATGGTTTTGTTGTTGCTTGAAAAATCTACATGTGTACTTTTTCTTCTTGATAGATTTGGCTAAAATTTCAAGAAACCAAAAGATATCTCCACTCTTTTCAGTGATCCTGACTATCTCAGAACTACTTTTACTACTTTCAATCTTCCAAAAAATGTTTCCCTGATAAAATCCTTAGTATCAAGTATAAGTAGTTGAATCATCTGAGCTACTTGCTTAAATGGTGGTGTCAGAATTGTCAATATATTGTAGACAACCTCATCTTATTCCTTCTTTGAACTATATGTATTTATTCCTATTATAATCTTTGATATCCTCCCAATATAGCTTCTTATAGATTCATCCTACTTAATGTTAGCATCTTGAAATACATATATCCAATTTTGTAATCTTACTCTTTTCATATGTGTATCACCTTCAAAAATAGATTCTAATGTTTTCGAAATCTAATGAAAGTTTCTAGGTATTTTACCTAAATGTATTTCTTGTCTAGAAGAGCTAATAGTAAAGCTTCTCTAGCTCTCATGTTGTACATGAACAAATCAATCTCTACTTCATTATATTATTCAAGTTTATCTTCCTTGTCAATTGTCTTTTCACTTTTTGTTAAGAGAAAATAACATGGACCTATATAATGAAAATGAGTCTTCATCTTCTCCTTCCAACTATCATAGTTGGACCCATCAAATCTAGGACTATCCTTCCTAAAAAGATTCGCCATCATTCTCCCAAAAGTGTTAAGATTATCCTTCAAGGACCAACTTATATTGTAATTATCAACCTTATTAAATGTTAATCATATGAGAAATGTAATTAGAAACAATAATAAGATACTCATTCTAAATAACACCAGTTATATTAACTAGGGAAAACCTTGATCAGAGGGAAACCCCTTTGGGGATGGTACCCACAAGTTGATGTACTAATATAAATAATCCTTGTTAGAGGATGGACCCTATTAGGAGTTGTGGAAGACAACTAGACCCACTGCCCAAACAATTTCAAGGCTAGGATCTATGAACCCAATATCCAAATTTTCTTTGTATTAATCCTTGTATAATAATATAAACGAATTATACTTCCTTTCAATTTCTCTATCCTATCAACCAAACTTCTACTCCTTCTGATCTTGTAACCAGATCAAAAAACTCACATCTAATAATCCATTAGATCACTTACTCACATTTAGTAGACACTCTTCTCCTTTTCACACTTTGCATACACTATAATGGTCACTCCATGCTTACAAAATAAGGAAAACATATTTCCTTTATATCATATCTTCAATATAATTCCTTCAGTTGGTCTTAAGGCTTTCCCAATTAATTATAATAAAAAAATTAATTAATTTAAAATTTTAATAGCATTATTGGCTTACAGTCTATATAACTTCTCACACATGTGACATTAGGGCTTGTGCATGTGCTTATGTCATCATAAGACCATCATCAATCATTAGTTGACTATGCATCAACAAATTATATCACTTCTAAAAGATATAATGCAAACATAAAAAATGGCTTCTCAAGTACTCTATCTCTATACTACTCTTTGTAAATCAACTACAACTTCTATACATGTTTGATTTAGACTCTTCCCATGTAACCTAATAATCAAGACATTGTACTAAACATGTCCATGGATGTGCATTAGTAGATATTTAAAACTATGTCCATACAACTAAGATCTTTGTTTGCTACTTTGCGAGTCTTCATAGACTAACTACTATGTTGATATCAATGACAAACATAGTTATGAATACATGTCAATAATCTCCAAAACTCAGGATACTCTCCTAGTGTAGTATCATTAATATTCATGCTAATGAGTTTTTCCTCCATGATATGGGGAGGCTAATCTGAGATATCATTGTACCCATATATATTTTTGCTTGTACCCATATATGTAATATTATTATTCTAATTTTGATGTTATCATAGGGGCCCTAATTTCTTATTTGATTTTGAGAAAATTGTTTTGGGAAAAAAGTTGTCATGGATAATTTCCTTCATTTCTTGAGGAATTCAACTTTATTCTCATAATTTCATTGGATAAAAGAGATCTATCATCTTCTTCATGTCCTTAACCTCACTAGGCATATTGTTCTTGATTTTAGTATGTAGATGAGTCTTTTCCTCAAAGAATACAGTCTTTTGTGGCTCATTCCCTAAATATGTCATTGTTGGCATTGGAGTAGCAATAACCTACTTCATGAATGTAATAGCCTCTTTGAAGACCTTTTCAATGGTATTAGTGTCTCTAGGTGGGACTCTTCTTAGAAAAATTGAAGTTAATGACTATATTGTTCCCAAATAGATCTGGATGATAGCCTCTTATGGTACAGTGTAATGAAACTTCTTTCTTTGATACATCTTGTAGAATCAATTATTAAACTATGAAATAGTCTCGTGGGTTTCCCTCTTAATTGAGATGAACTTATGATGTAAGATAGTTGGATCAATATAGACTTTGAATTGTGCCAAAAAATTTCTCTTAAAAGAGTTCCAATGACTCATTGATGTTGATGGAAGATAGAGGTACTAGTAAAATGTGTGTTTCCCCAAAAATGTAAAGGAAAAGGTGATAGACCATGTCCATATGCTGAATTTGGTTTAAATTACAAATGTCCTTGAAAATTTTAATATTATCTTCTATTTTTTCTGATTCTTGATAGATGAACCATAGGAAAAGCATTTCATGATTTTTGGGTAAGTCATGTAATGGACCAATTAGGTTCAAAGGTGAGCTTTGGGCATTGAACAAAGCCATGTTGTAAAATGATGGAAATGTGTAAAGTAGAATTTAGAGTGGATGATGATGATGGAATTTTTAATGTGAATAGGTAGAGCCTAAGCATTCCTTTGTCTTCACAAGGCTTGCAAGAATGACTAAGTTTTACAAAAAAACACCTTTGAGAAGTGCATCTCTTCAAAAAGTGCACCTAAGTATAGTGACATATTTGAAATTTTTTTAGAACTTCTAAGAACTCAAAAATTTTCAAACAACATGGATTTTTGAGACAAATGGTTTTCAAGGTTTGCTTCTAGTGTCACTTCTATTGAGCTTTCATTTTTCATGATGTTGACAAATAGGAATACTTTCTAACTCCTTTGTTGAAAAGATAATGTAGGATCAATTCTAAGGTTCTTAGAGATCTTGTGACCTACTTGAATCAACTCAATTGAAGACAAATGTGTATGATCATGAGGAGGCCTTTTTTGATTCCAAAAAGTTTTGGGCAATCTATTTGATCTATTACTATTTGAAAAAGTAACCATAAAAAAGATATATATTGTCACAAAAGTTTGCACCCTTTCTTGAAGTTTGACCTAAAGGCAATCTTGTGAAACATGGAAACAATATGTAAGTTGTGGAACCTTAAAAATGAGATTAAGTCTTTAGAGAAGGCTAGCTTCATCATAATTAGGATAAATCTAACTACCTATTGAAGGAAAAGGGAGAAAGGAATGCATGAAATCAAACTACTTAGTCTAATCTAGAGGGGTGATGCACCAAATAGTATGTTCAGTCTTAACTCTACCTAAAACTACACAATTCATCAATATAATCCCAAAGTACATAGATTCAATCTTTTCCTTAACTCAAAAATCACATGTAGATTAGAAATCAATAGAATTCTATAAGGAAGGAGTTTCACTCTATATCATTTAAAGGAAGAATAGATAAAACATTCAAGTTGAAGAATGGAAGCAAGACATTAATAGAAGAAAAGAAGGTATTGCACAATATATAAATGGAGAAAGAGGTACAACAGAGAATATATTCATTAAAAGACAAAGGAAATTACAATAGGTGAGTATAAAATAAAACTATTATAGAATCAAAGAGGAGACTAACCCTTGATATAGTTACAAAAATTTCCTTTATAGCTTAGGCATAATTGAGAAGATTTCAATTGATACCCCTAAACTTAACCACTATTTTCAACTTGTATAGAACAATAACTATTGATTTGAGGATGAATTGATTAGATACAAGTCCATATGCATAAAATCCAATCTTTCTATGAAAACATTGGCCCTAAAGAGATAGGGACAACAACCATAACTACTCTGACTGGTAGATGAAATCTGTATGTATCAAGTGTAGAGAACACAAAAGGGTGGTTGCAAGTGATCAAAGGATTTTTTCACCATTAATGAGCTACTTTTGTAATGTATTCAACAATGCTAGATCAAATGTATCATTATTTTAATATTCAATCCTCACCATGTGGCCTTATATCGTTGAAGCATTTTGCAAGATTATCCTATTTTCTAACTTCCATGTCAAGCCTAAGATGATGCACCTCATCTTGTTTGTTTCTTTATGACCCTATTTCTTCATTGACTACATGGCCTTGTCAAACTATGAGCACTTCATTCTATACTTTATCTCTGCTTCACCCCTATCCATCACTTTAGTTCACTAACTATTATGGCCCTACGATAACCATCAAATTGACTTTCTTGCATTTGGCAACAATTTATAATGTTACATTCCTCTTATTTGAAAATTTTTGAAGACTAGTAAATTAACCATGTCTCCTCTTTTCAACTACTAAATATAAAGCTTTCCTTAACCATGCAATGTTTTGATTACTATCTTGGATAACTGTTATCATTATTTCACAACTTTGTAACCTTAAAGCTTAAATGTCACTGAAACCTTGCAAAGTTGTGAAAACTCAACCTTAACTATCCTAATTTCTTGTTACACCCTTGCTTCTTAAAAATTTATTTACTTTATTCACCTTCATGCCCTCACAATACTATCTATTCATTGGCCATGTTGACTTGTGAGGGTGAAAAAACATATTTCAATTGTTGATTGCTCTCTTGTAGCTACTTACTACTTCCTTTCACTAACCCCTATGAAACAATGATAACCATTTTAATTCTCTCATCATGGCATCATGACCTAAAACATTAACTCATTTCTTAACCCTATAAAAGTGTGACCAAATAATTTCACCACTTCTCTACTTAAACCAAAGGTTAGCATTAACTCTATGCGATGTTGCAACTGCTCATATATTTTAACTACTAGATGCTCTTTGTAGTTTTGCAACATAAAATATTTTCTTCTTGCTTAATAGTACAATACTATCATGACCAGATTTTGCTACTTCTCCACCTTAATACTAGGTTACTCTTCACCATTTGTGATAATGTGATAACCATTTGACCTAATTGTCATTATCTTTTTCACCTTCACAACATGAAAAATGGAGTTTATCTAACTTCCTACGATCATGTGATGGTTCATAATTTCACTGCATGTCTCTTAGGAGACATGTCGTCTTGTCACTTTTTCACTTAGGCCTAACTCTATCCAACTTTCAAAAGTGAGAATAAAATAGCCATTGATCTAACAATATCTAACAATTAGTATATAATTGAAGTTCTTTTGTCATAATCAACACCTTTGAACAACCAAAACATTCCACTCTATCAATTTGCTTTGACCCAGTCCCCTCTATGATCCACACCTAAGTTTGGTCTTGCTATATCCAGATGTCAAATTCTCTCTTTCTCTCTTTGGTTATCCTTGCTATCACTTCAAAAAAGAGAGAATATGATAGACATTGATCTAATTCTAGATCAATGAACATTATTGATTGTGAGCCTTTAAAGCTTTTCTTCTTTTGATCCATCAAAAACTTCCAAAATTTTCACATCTCTCCAATTTTGCATCACCACCACTGGGTCCCATTGAATATGGAAAATATAAAGGTAGATGTGTAAATAACTTAAATAATATTTAATGGTCCTAACAAGGGAACCCAACTTAAGAGATGCATGGGTAATCTAACCCTTCAAAATGGTAATGCAAAATTATATCATTGAAGGGGATAACTAGGTTTTAGCTACATGCCTGACACACTATGTAAACCTTAGCACCATGGATTGATATCTCTAATCAGATTTCAATGATGACAATAAGGGAAAACAGAGAGCAAGGGGGAGGGGGGTTAAAATGGATAACATTTCTAGTGTCTTATAGGGGATGCTTGATTCCTAAGAATAGGACCAGTGGCCTTAAGAAATCCATTGGGCTATAAAAACACAAATATGAGCCCTTCTTTGTAATAAAAACTATAACCTCTACAACTACAAAACCTCAAAAAAAAATTTATTTCATAGAGAAAAAGAATATGCTCATGCACTTATTGAAAACTAGGAAACTACTCTATTATATAAAGAAACCCTTAACCTTCCCTAGAGGAAGGGTTATGGTAAATTTTATTGACTTGAATTGGTAGAATATCATTATTAGATCTGGATAACTAAAAAGCATTGGGCTCTATACAACTGGTGATAACATATGGGCCACTCCACATATTATCAAACTTGAAGTGTCTACCTAGTTTAGCTCTATCTGCATCCTACTTGAGAACAAGGTCTCCTTCCTTGAAAAACCTACATTTAGCCTTCTTCTCAAAACTCCTTTTGACAAGTTTCTGATCCATCTCAAGTGTCTTCATAGCTAGTTTTCCATTATCTTCTAGTTCAATTAGTTCTACCATCCTAATTTTATGGAATTATCTTCAATTAGATCTAGTTGATGAGATAATTCAAGAGAGAGAAACTCTAGTGAAATAGGAATCCTTTATTCTCTTCCATATACTACCATGAAGGGTGAGTTCCTAATTGCTCTCTTAGGTGTAATCCTACTAGCCCAAAGAGTTCTTCTTAACTTTGAATTCTAATACCTTTTATTGTCTTCAATTGTCCTTTTGATAGCCCTAATTAGGTTCTTTTTGGAGGACTCAACCAAGTCACTTCACTAGGGATAGTAAGTTGAAGAAATTCTCAAATAGATCTTATGGTTAACTACCCAAGAGAAAATATGAGTTCCAAAAAAGGACTTGATATCATCTTATATAATGGTTGAAGAAACACCAAACCTGGTAATAATTCCATAAAGGAATTTCACTACTAAAGTCTCTATGTCATTGTTCAAAGCTATTCCTTCTCTCCACATTGTAAAGTAGTCTATTGTAGCTAAGATCTACTTGTGACTAGAGTTGGAAGGTGGATTTATTAGACTAATGAAATCCAACCTGAATAGGGTGATGTGGAAGAGTTGCTAACCTTTGTTTACCTCAAAAGAAGCCATATTTCTCACAATTCCTCACATGTTTATGACAATCATTGAATAGAGTTCACAAATAATAACTAGCTCTCATCACCCTTATGGTTTTTGATCTAGCTAAGAAGTGGCCACTATTAGGGCCCTCATGAAATTATTTGATTATTCTATTTGTTTGATTAGGTCTAATGCATCTTAATAGGACTCCATTCAAATCTATCCTAGAAATAATCTCATCAACTAGGACAAATGGAATAGACTTCAATATAAATTGTCTTCTTTTAGCTTTCTCTAATCCTTGTAAATATCCTCCTCCTAATAAGAAGGTTGTCATGTCATGTATCCAACTATTTAGATTTTTATCCTCTATTGGTTTTTCATTATCTAACACTAGTGCAAGCTCTTTAGTCATTTCCTATGATGAAATCACCTGCTCATAGAATCATTTACCCCTCACAAGATTTGTGATTTTTTTGTCAGCATCATATTCCATGACCTTTGTGATCCATCTACCTCTTTTCTCACTGATATCTTTGTTCAAGTGGAGCTCCTTCACACTTGAATGTGGAACTAAGAGCTAGACCTTGTTATGTGATAATAGATGTTTAAATTTCTTTAAAGCTATTATGATACCAATAACTTATTTTTCTAGATAACTATGTTTTTGCACATAAAAAATTATCCCTTCACTGAAAAAGGCTATAGGTTGCTCTTCATTTGCATCATTGAAATGAAACAAGATGACTAATATTCTTGACTCACCCTAAGGGTATAGAGAATGCAATTCTTATCAAAGTTGGGATTGATAAATGTAGGAGTTGATGTTATTACTACTTTTATTTCTTCAAAACTGGCTCTCCTAGCTTCCTTTCTCCAAGTCAAAACAATATTCTTCTTTAGCATGGATGTAAGGGGTTTGACCATGGTAGAAAGGTTAGGAATGAACCTTCTTAAAAATTTGATTCTACCAAGGAAACTTTGCAACCCCTTTTTATGACTAGGAAGTGGAAGAGATGAGATTTCTTTTATTCTTTATGGATGAGTGCTTAATTCATCACTAGACACAATATGTCTTGGAAACTTTCCTTGACTGGTGGAAAACACACACTTGCTTGGATTTAAGGACACACCATATTCCATGCACTTAATAAACACTTGCCTTAGATGACCAATGTAGTTTGCCACATTTTTTAGTAGACTATTATGTCATCAAGGTAGACCAACACAATTTACTCAAACATTCTCTTAAAGGCCATCTTGATTTTTTTTTTTGAAGCTAGCACCTATTTTGACTAATGCAAAATTTATTTTTCTATAGGCATCAGTGCCACATTTAGTAGTGAAGGTTGTCTTGTATCTATCAAACTCTTGGACTAACACTTAGTTATAACCCAAAAACCCAACAAGGAAGGAAAATACTTCAGAGCCACTAACCTTGGATAAGAGTTGTTTCATAGAAGGAAGAGGATGGTGATCCTTGAGAGAGGCCCTATTCAAGTCTCAAAAATCTACACATAAAATGATTTCTCCACTATTCTTTCTAATAGGAACAAGATTACCTACCCAAGAGGAATTCTTACTAGGAAAGATAATATTAGCCTCTATCAGCTTGGATAGTTGTTTTCTCACCATAGGTCCAATCTTAGGATTGAGTGGTCTTTGGTTTTACCTGGCAAGTTTTTCATTATTATTTAAATCTATGGTATGCTGAAACAAACTTGGACCAAAACCCTTTAAATCATCATATGTCTATCCAAATACATCATTGAATTCTTGACATAAATGAAAATAAAATTCCCATTCAACTTCAAAGCATACCTTTCCCAAATTGAGAACCCTTCAATCAATAATGGAAACTAGTATGTGATCGTCTTTATTTGCAATGAGGTTCAAACCCCTATAACTTGCTTGGTCATCGGGATTGAAAAGGCCTTCTAAAGAGATTAGACCCTTAGGAAACTTGTTGGAGCTGAGGTTCATGATTTGATCACCATATTGGATTTTTAGCTTGGACTGATTTCTATCAAAGAATTATTCTTCATTTTGCAAAAAGTTGACAATTTGCACATTAGAGTCAAACACCTACCAATTGACATGGTTATCTAGAACTACATGTCTTACAAACACTTTGATGTGTTGCTCTTTTTTGTCCTCAACATACTTTGGTACATCAAAGTCATAATCTATTGCTTCAAGTCTATCAACATGTTTGTTATCTCTTCTAGGGACACTTTGGATATTGAATTCTTTGAAGCCCTTATGAAGATCCCAGACTTCATGCTTGTATGATTTCAGAAATTTATTCTTTGTTAACAACCAAATCACTATCTCCAAAGACCTCTAAAGATTTGATCCCCTTCTTTTGTGCAAATTGGAGGCCCTAAGTCAATGCTCCATGTTATTCTATGTTATTAGTACAATCGAATCAAAGCCCATACGAGAAGTAAAATTTCTCCAACCTAGGGGAAACAAATAGTACACCAACACCTATACCATTATTTTTTTGTGAACCATTGAAAAAGCATGTGCGATAACTTGTTGTTTTTTTCTTATAATTTCATGATGTTAGGAGTAGGAGCATTATTTTCTAATATATAATAGGTGACAAGAGCCATTTCTAGATATTCTTGTGCTAGATCAAATTTAAAAGTAGTGGCCCATTTATCTAAAAGTTAATTAGGAACGTCTATTAGGGAAGTGGCAGGTTAATGTGTTATACATTTCTCATCTTCTTCATGGAATGTGCAACTCATATTTATGGGGTTGGGATTGTAGGTCTCTATAAGGTTAAGGGATAAAGGTTTTACCCTTATGGAGGCTTTGGTTCCATATCTTGTCCTAAAATATATATAGGACCAATCTGAACCAATATAACCACCTATCTGTGTAGTGAAGTCTATTGAAAGATAGATGGAGAAATCTAGATCAACCTTAGCTACTACTATGTCTTGACTAATAGTACAACTAGGGCATGCATGCAATGCCATTTCCATATTTTTCAAGATTCATACATTTTTAATAGAGCTACAATCTAACCAAAGTAAATCTCTAACCATTGGTTCATATTTAATACCATGGAGTTTATCTACATATTTAGGGATCACAAAACTACTAGCTCCAAAATATACCATGAAATAATGAACTATATCGTCCCCTATAATCAAAGAGACATAAAAAGGAGGTGGCTTATTTTTCTTACTTATGTCTCCTTCTTTTCTTGGCTAAACCAAACTTGTTGCTTCATCTAACATGGCTAACTGATTCAACACCTTTATACTATTTAGCTCTTGTTGTAGTATCTCCAACTCTAGTGGTATAGTGAGAACGTCCCACATAGGAATATTAACACTAGTCCTCTTCATCTAATTTATTATGTTGAGAGGAGTTCCAACTACTTTGACTAGATCCTTGGGAACTATAGGAAGTAATGACTAAATTTGAGCAACCCAAGGTTTAGTAGACCTGTTCTTTCTTATGTTTTTGTTCTATTGGGGAGAAACATTTGATTGTGCATTTGTAATTAGTGTATGATGGGAAACACCTAAATTTTAAGCCTCATTTGATAGCAAGTGTAGCATTCTTAATGGCTCTGCTCTTACTTTTGGTATTGTCAGCTATAGCATCATAGTTATCATGGTTAGCATGACAATGCTCCTTTGGCTGATTGTTCATAAAAGAAAAAACACCTTATCATTGTAGGTGAGAAACATTAGTAGGTTGACTAGCACTATACTACTATCCAACTACTTTTTGTTAGTGCTTGGGATGGTTCTACCTTATGAAATAGACAATATTCATAAAAATAATTGCAAGAAGGAAAATGATCTTACTATTTGAGAAAAGTTGTTTCAAGGAACTAATGTCCTTATAGAATTTGTACCTATTTGTAACACAAGCATTACCCATAGGCCTACTTTAGTTGTATGGAACATAATGTTGACCTTGATTTTGTGGCCTATTATTTTGAGTTTATTTTCTTTCTAAGGTCACCACCTTGTTTCTCATCTTTTGCACCATTGAGAAGTTATCTTTTAGCTTCTTTTCTGTATTAGAACCCTAGTCTTGTAACTTCTTGTCCATATTTTACATCAAGGCCTACATCATGTTCTCCAACTCTCCTAACTTGTTGTAGGATGTAGAGGCTATTAGGGTTATGGAAAGATGATAGCTTGTGGATGTGGTAGGAATAAGGTATATTGTAGTGATGGGGACACAACCCACGCACAGAATGGGCACAACAAGAAAGGGAAATTTTATTAACTTTGTAAATAAGCTAATACATTTAGTAAAGAGAAACTAGACTTCAAAACATGCCCTAAGGGCTTACAATAACATAAATCTGGATATAATTTCTCCTTTCAGTGCCTCCTCTCAAACTCCACTCCGAACTGCCTTTTACAATGGCAGAAATGTCCTTAAATAGACCCTAGAGGGTTAAGGACTAGGAATAAATTCTAGAAAGTGCTAGTACGCATCCACCGACCAAATAGAAGGCTCCAAAAGCTGCATTAGAAGTTGACGCAAATCTAGAAGAATCCAAAAATGGTAACCAAACTTACAGGAGGCATAACTTTTGAACCATAGCTCTGATTGACGAACCGTTTACATTTTTGAAAAGCTCTCGAAGCACTCTATAGCCCTATGGAGGAGCTTTGCTCATCCCCCATTTTTTGACCCTTTTTGAGTTCATTTAATGCCCCTAACCTAACTTTGAAGCATTCTTAGGGGATCTCCAAAACCCAAAAAACTGTGATAACTTTCAAACTGTGGGGCCTTTTGACCTAATTCCCTTTTCTGAAATGTTTTAAATTACAATTACATTTATTTGGCCAATTTACACCTCCTAGTTAACCAAAATGATGGCTCAATTACATACTCTTATTTTTTCATCATTTACACGTATGCCAAGGTGTTCAAATACTGTATCCAAGAACACTGATAGTGGAAATGTGAGAGTTGGAACATTTATTTGATGCAAATGGGTATCCAGAAATGAAAACACATGAAATAGAAAATAAGTACTTTTTTTTTGGGTGACACAAGATTGCCCTTATACCTCTGGATGCTCCTTCATTAGGCACACAGGGTAGATTGAAAAGTGACCCTGTCACTTTATGAATGGTAGAGGAAATCCCAAATGGGAAACCTCAGCTGCTGAAATCTAGGTTGTGTCCTCGATCAACTATCCTTTCCACTTGACCAAGTACTCTTCATACTGCCTGTTTCTGGTACTTCTACCCACACGATGATCTAGAATGTCTTCTATCTCCTCCTTCTTGGAAGTAGGGATTGGACATTGCTCTAACACCAACTCCTCATCTGCACCATCATAATGATACTCTGTTAAGTCTGCAATGTTGAAAATATGAGAAATGTGAACACCATCTGGTAGCTCCACCTCATATGCATTTCCTGAGTCATGTTTCTTCAAAATTTTGCAGGGCCCAAATTTCTTCATTTTTAGCTTGTTGTATGTACCAGTTGGAAATCTTATTTTTCATAAGTGCACCATGACTAGATCCCCTACTTGAAATTCCTTATGTATTCTCCTTTTATCAGCCCTAGCTTTATACTCTTGATTCATCTTGGTAATGTGTCCCTGAACCTCCTCATGTAGACGCTTGATATGTTCAGCAAATTCTTCAGCTTCAGCACTTGTCCTCTCCCCTTGCTAAATCTTCCTCAATTCTGGTGCAGTCCTTGGGCTACTTCCGTTTACAATTTGGAATGGTGATTTTCTAGTACTCCTATTCATAGAGTTATTGTAAGAAAACTCTGCTTGTGGTACAATCAAATCCCATCCCTTAGGCTTGTCCCCAACTAAACATCTCAACAAATTGCCCAGACTTCTATTCACCACTTCTGTTTGGCTGTCAGTGTGTGGGTGATGCGTGGAACTGAATTTCAAGTTTGTTCTCAACTTCTCCCATAATGTCCTCCAGAAATACCCCACAAATTTAGTATCTCTGTCAGAAACTATACTCCTTGGAAGACCATGTAGTCTTACCACCTCTCTGAAATCCAAGTCTGCAATATGAACAACATCATGAGTCTATTGGCATGGAATGAAATATGCCATTTTGGAGAACCTATCAACCACCACAAATAATGAGTCATTACCCCTTTGTTTCCTTGGAAATCCAAGTACAAAATCCATACTTATGTCCTCCCATGGCCTTGATGGAATAGGCAATGGCTGATATAGTCTAGTATTGTAACTAAATCCCAAGGAAACTTGACAAACCTGGCAACTCTGTACAAACTTCATCACATCCTATGAAATCTAAGGCCAAAAATAATGCTCTCTAAGAATGGAAATGGTCTTATCTCGACCAAAATGTCCAGCAAACCCTCCACTGTGTTTCTCCTTAATCAAATTTTCCCTCATGGAGCTCCTTGGAATGCACAATTGACTACCCTTGAACAACATGCCATCCTGAATCAAATAGTCTAACCACTTGGTTCTATCTACAACAACAGGCTCTTTACAAGCTTTCCATGCTTCAACAAAATCAGGATCTTCAGTGTACAAATTCTTGAGTTCATTAAACAAAATTACTTCAACCTGCATTACTATGAGCAACAATTGTCTCCTACTAGTTGTATCTGCAACCTTGTTAGATTTTCCATTTCTATGTTTCAACACAAATGTATAACTCTACAAGAATTGTACCCACTTCATATGCCTTTGATTCAATTTACCTTGGCTATTTAGGTACTATAATGCCTAATGATCAATATACAAAACAACTTTCTTTGGCAACAAATAATGCCTCCATTTCTTTAAGGCCTGAACTATCACATAGTACTCTTAATCATAAACAGAATACTTCTTCTTTGCATCATTCAATTTTCCACTAAAATATGCAATAGGCTTACCTTCTTGGCTTAATACAGCCCCAATAGCAATGCCACTAGCATCACAATACACTTGGAACACCTTTCTAAAATCTGGAAGTGCCAACACAGGTTGTTCTGTCACCTTGTTCTTCATCAGTTCAAAACTTCTCGTAGCTGTTGCAGTCCATTTGAACTCTTTTCTATCCCCTCTTATTGTGTCAATTAGGGGTGCACATATTCCATTAAAATTCTTAATAAACTTCCTGTAGAAACTAACCAGACCATGAAATGATCTTACCTTAGTAGTAGACCTTGGAGTAGGCCATTCCAAGATGGCTTTTATGTTCTCTGGATCCATTTAAAGATCTTCAGGTGATATAACAAACCCCAAGAAGACTAACTCCCTTTTAGCAAAGATACTCTTCTTCAAATTAATTAACAGTTTCTCTTCCCTCAACCTCTCAAGAACACTACGAATATGCAATAAATGTTCTTCCAAAGTCTTGCTGATAATTAAAATACCATCCAAATAAACAATAACAAATTTTTCAAAGAACTTCTTAAGTACCTCATTCATGAGCCACATTAAGGTGCTTGGGGCGTTTGTCAATCCAAAGGGCATGACTAACCACTCATAAAGACCCTCCTTGGTCTTGAAGGCCATTTTCCACTCATCTCCTTCTCGAATCTATATCTGGTGATAACCACTCTTGAGATCTATCTTTGTGAAGTACTAAGCTCCACTCAAGCAGTCCATAAGATCATCCATTCTTGGCAAAGGAAATTGATATTTGATTGTTATTTTATTTATAGCTCAAGAGTCTATACACATTCTCCACTCTGCATCCTTCTTTGGTGCGAGTACTACAGGTACTGCACATGGACTTAGGCTCTCTCGAATCAAGCCTTTCCTCAAAAACTCCTGAACCTATCTATTTAGCTCCTCTATTTCAGTAGGATTCATCCTATGAGCTACCTTGTTAGGAAAACTTGCTCCTGGAATTAGATCTATTTGATGACTGATTTTCCTTACAGGTGGCAATCCTTCTGGAACATTAACAAAGAGAATATCTCCAAATTCACCTAGTAAATTTGAAACTTCAAGTGTTATTTCACTACTACCTTCTTTATCATTCCTAAGAATCAAAGCACATCACATATGCTGATGTTTCATTCCATCTAAAAACTTCCTTCCATCCACAAGACAAATCCTAGCATTGCTACATACCTTTTCACCTTCCTTTTTTAGGGGCTTCAATTTGTGGTGAACTCCATCCTTTGTTAAAGAGTATGTGTTTGCATGACCATCATGTACTGCATTTTTATCAAACTGCCATGGTCTACCAAAGAATAGATGGCAAACATCCATCGGAATAATATCGTAGAGAACTTCATCATGGTAACTCACAATTTTAAATTTTACTAAACATTGTTCACTTACCAAGACCTTATGATCATCTTTTACCCAAGCAATCTGATAGGGCTGGGGATGTCTCTCCCTCTTGAACTTTAGCTTAGAGACCATCTCTTCTGATACCAAGTTATCAGTGCTACCATCATCAATGATCACGTCACAACATTTATCCTCACACTTGCATCTGGTACGAAACAAACTCCTCCTTTGTCCTGGTTCAATCTCACCACTTAGTAGGACCCTTTCATTCACCAAGGTCTCTCCTCTTTTTACATCCTCTGAATGTGATGATTGTGCATCCTCATCCACATGAGAAACCCTAGCTTGGCCCTCAGCTCTTCTATCTGTCCTTCCTTTTCGTTGAGGGCATTCAAAGGCATGATGACCTTCTTCATTGCAATGGAAATAGGTACCATGGAAGCCTCCTCTTCCTTGTCCATGTCCTCTACATCTTCCTCTCTGATTTCAAAATTCTTGATCACGGGAGTGGTTCAAACCCTCATTCCTCTGGTTCTTGCTAGTACCCACATCTTCATTTTTCTTTTGGGTTTAATTTTTACCTCCAAATGACCTACCCCTTTCCCTTCCTCCTTGACCACACCCTCTTTGTCTCATTTCAAACCTTTGATTCAGCTTCTCTTCAACTCATAGGGCAAATTGGTATGCCTTTTCAATGCTGGTCATTCTTACCAGACTTAATTCTTCCTGGATGCTAGGTCGCAACCCATTGATATAATGAGCAACCTTCTCCTTATTTTCTTTTGCATGCCCTGCTCTAATCAAAAGTTGATTAAACTTCTCTGTATATTCTTGGACTGATCTTCCTGCTTGCTTTAGCCCATGCATCTTCTTAAACAAATCAAGCTTGTAGTCCACAGGAATGAACTGCTTCTTCAATTTGTCCACCATGCGATCCCACCTTGTGATCTTCTCCTTTCCTCTTCTATTTCTTTCCAATTGAACCTCTTGCCACCAAATTTTGGCATGGCCTTTCAGTTTGGCCTTTGCAAACTTAACCCTATCTGGGTCCCTAATATCCTCATACTCAAAGTATTCTTCCAGTTGATTGATCCAGTCGATCAACTCATCTGGTTTCAGATTTCTTGAAAATACACCCACATCAATTGTAGATCTTTTCCAAAATTTAGTAATGGCCCTAAAAAGCCTTTCCTTTAAAACTTGATTCAGAACTTCCCTATCAAATTCCCCTTCTAGTCTAATTTCTTCTTCTCCATTATCATCCTCACTTTCGTCACCTACGACAACATTTGTTCCTCTATGGAGCTCCTCCTGTAATGCTTATACCTACCTTTGTAGAGCTCTAACCTCCTCAAGATTAACAGCTCCAGCCCTTCCACCATGCTCTCTTCGTGGAGGAATCTTCTTCACACATACCCATAACCATACAGTCCGAGTGCAAACTAGCTCACAGTCGACGCTCTATCTACACACTTAGGAAAACTAGCTCTGATACCACTTGATGGGGACACAACCCACGCACATAATGTGCACAACAAAAAAGGGAAATTTTATTAACTTTGTAGTTAAGCCAATACATTCAGTACAAAGAAAATAGACTTCAAAACATGCCCTAAGGGCTTACAATAACATAAATCTGGAGATAATTTCTCCTTTTAGTACCTCCTCTCAAACTCCACTCCGAACTACCTTTTACAATGCTAGAAATGTCCTTAAATAGACCTTGGAGGGTTAAGGACTAGGAATACATTCTAGAAAGTGCTAGTAGGCATCCACTGACCAAATAGAAGGCTCCAAAAGCTGCATTAAAAGTCAACGCAAATCTAGAAGAATTCAGAAACGGTAACCGAACTTTCTGGAGGCATAACTTTTGAACTGTAGCTTCGATTGAAAAACCATTTACATTTTGAAAAAGCTCTCGAAGCGCTCTATAGCCATATCTAGGAGCTTTGCTTGTCCCTCATTTTTTGACCCTTTTTGAGGTCATTTAATATCCCTAACCTGACTTTGAAGCATTCTTAAGAGGTCTCCAAAACCTGAAAAACTGTGATAACTTTCAAACCATAAGGCCTTTTGATCTGATTCTTTTTCTGGAATGTTCTAAATTACAATTACATTCATTTGGCCAATTTACACTTCCTAGTTCACCAAAATGATGGATCAATTACATACTCCTATTTTTTCTGCATTTATACATATCCCAAGGTGTTCAAATACTATATCCTAGAACACTGATAGTGGAACCATGAGAGTTGGAACCTTTATTTGACCCAAATGGGTATCCAGAAATGAGAACACATGAAATAGAAACTAAGTCTAAGTACATTTTCTTTTGGGTGACACAAGATTGCCCTTATACCTCTGGTTGCTCTTGCATTAGACACCCAAGGTAGATTGAAAAGTGACCTTGTCACTTTATGAATGGTAGAGGAAATCCCAAATGGGAAACCTCAGCTGCTGAAATCCAAGTTGAGTCCTCGATCGGCCGTCCTTTCCACTTGACCAAGTACTCTTCATATTGCCTGTTTCTGGTACTTCTACCCACACAATGATCTAGAAAGTCTTCTATCTCCTCCTTCTTAGAAGCAGGGATTGGACATTGCTCTAACACCATCTCCTCATATGCACCATCATAATGATACTCTGTTAAGTCTGCAATGTTGAAAATATTAGAAATGTGAACACCATCTGGCAGCTCCACCTCATATGCATTACCTGAGTCATGTTTCTTCAAAATTTTGCAGGGGCCAAATTTCTTCATTTTCAGCTTGTTATAAGTACTGGCTGGAAACCTTTCTTTTTGTAAGTGCACCATGAATAGATCCCCTACTTGAAATTACTTATGTCTTCTCCTTTGATCAGCCCTATCTTTATACTCTTGATTCATCTTGGTAATGTGTACCTGAACCTCCTCATGTAGACGCTTGATATGTTTAGCAAATTCTTTAGCTTTAGCACTTGTCCTCTCCCCTTGCTCTATCTTCCTCAATTCTGGTGCAGTCCTTGGGCTACTTCCATATACAATTTGGAATGGTGATTTTCCAGTACTCCTATTCATAGAGTTATTGTAAGCAAACTCTACTTGTGGTAGAATCAAATCCAATCCCTTGGTCTTATCCCAAACTAAGCATCTCAACAAATTGCCTAGACTTCTATTCACCACTTCTGTTTGGCCGTCAGTCTGTGGGTGATATGTGGAACAAAATTTCAAGTCTATTCTCAACTTCTTCCACAATGTCCTCTAGAAATACCCCATAAATTTAGTATCTCTGTCAGAAACTATACTCCTTGGAAAACCATGTAGTCTTACCACCTCTCTGAAATCTAAGTCTGCAATATGGACAGCATCATGAGTCTTGTGGCATGGAATGAAATGTGCCATTATGGAGAACCTATCAACCACCCGAATTATTGAGTCATTACCCCTTTGTGTCCTTGGTAATCCAAGAACAAAATCCATACTTATGTCCTCCCATGGCCTTGATGGAATAGGAAATGGCTGATATAGTCCAGTATTCTAACTAAATCCCTTGGCAACTTGACAAACCTTTCAACTATGTACAAACTTCTTCACATCCTATGAAATCTGAGGCCAAAAAAAATATTCTCTAAGAATGGAAATGGTCTTATCTTGACCAAAATGTCCTGTCATCCCTCCACTATGTTTCTCCTTAATCAAATTTTCCCTCATGGTGCTCCTTGGAATGCACAATTGACTAGCCTTGAACAACATGCCATCTTGAATCAAATAGTCTAACCACTTGGTTCTATCTACAACAACAGGCTCTTTACAAGCTTTCCATGCTTTAGCAAAATTAGGATCCTCAGGGTACAAATTCTTGAGTTCATCAAACCCAACTACTTCAACTTGCATTACTGTGAACAACAACTGTCTCCTATTTAGTGCATCTGCAACCCTGTTAGATTTTCCACTTCTATGTTTCAACACAAATGTATAACTCTGCAAGAATTCTACCCACTTCATATGCCTCTGATTCAATTTACCTTGGCTATTTAGGTACTGTAATGCCTGATGATCAGTATACAAAACAAATTCCTTTGGCAACAAATAATGCCTCAATTTCTTTAAGGCCTGAACTATTGGATAGAACCCTTGATCATAAACAGAATACTTCTTTGCATCATTTAATTTTGCACTAAAATATGCAATAGGCTTACCTTCTTTGCTTAATACAGCCCCAATAGCACTGCCACTAGCATCAAAATCCACCTAGAACACCTTTCTAAAATTTGGAAGTGCCAACACAGGTTGTTCTATCACCTTCTTCATCAGCAATTCAAAACTTCTTGAAACTGTTGTAGTCCATTTGAACTCTTTTCTATCCCCTCTTATTGTGTCAGTTAGGGGTGCACATATGCCACTAGAATTATTAATAAACTTCCTATAAAAACTAACCAAACCATGAAATGATCTTACCTCAGTAGAAAACCTTTGAGTAGGCCATTCCAAGATGGCTTTTACCTTCTTTGGATCCATTTTAAGGTCTTTAGGTGATATAACAAACCCCAAGTAGACTAACTCCCTTTTAGCAAAGATACACTTCTTAAAATTTATTAATAGTTTCTCTACCCTCAACCTCTCAAGAACACTATGAATATACAATAAATGTTCTTCCCAAGCCTTGCTGGAAATTAAAATATCATCCAAATAAACAATAACAAATTTTTCCAAGAACTTCTTAAGTACCTCATTCATGAGCCGCACGAAGGTGCTTGGGGTGTTTGTCAATCCAAAGGGCATGACTAACCACTCATAAAGACCCTCCTTGGTCTTGAAGGCCATTTTCCACTCATCTCCTTCTTGAATCTGTTTCTTGTGATAACCACTCTTGAGATCTTTCTTTGTGAAGTACTGAGCTCCACTCAAGTAGTCCATAAGATCACCCATTCTTGTCAAAGGAAACCGATATTTGATGGTTATCCTATTTATATCTCAAGAGTCTATACACATCCTCCACTCTCCATCCTTCTTTGGTGCGAGTACTATAGGTACTGCACATGGACTTAGGCTCTCTCAAATCAAGCCTTTCCTCAACTGCTCCTGAACCTATTTGTTTAGTTCCTCTGTTCCAGTAGGAGTCATCCTGTGAGTAGCCTTGTTAGGCAAACTTGCTCCTAGAATCAAATCTATTTGATGACTAATTTTCCTTACTGGTGGCAATCCTTCTGAAACATTATCAGAGATAATATCTCCAAATTCACCTAGTAAATCTTAAACTTCAAGTGGTATTTCACTACTACCTTCTTTATCTTTCCTAGGAATCAAAGCATAGCACATACGCTGATGTTTCATTCCATCTAAAAACTTCCTTCCATCAACAAGAAAAATCCTGGCGCTGCTACATACCTTTTCACCTTCCTTTTTCATGGGCTTCAGTTTGTGGCAAACTCCATCCTTTGTTAAAGAGTATGTGTTTTCATGACCATCATATACTACATGTCTATCAAACTGCAATGGTCTACCCAAGAATAGATATCAAACATCCATCAAAATAACATCACAGAGAACTTCATCATGGTAACTCCCAATTTTAAATTTTACTAAACATTGTTCACTTACCAGGACCTTATAATCATCTTTTACCCAAGCAATCCGATAGGGATGGGGATGTCTCTCCCTCTTGAGCTTCATCTTAGAGACCATCTCTTCTGATACCAAGTTATCAGTGCTACCATCATCAATGATCACGTCACAACATTTATCCTCACACTTGCATCTGGTATGGAACAAACTCCTCCTTTGTCCTAGTTCAATCTCGCCACTTAGTAGGACCCTTTCATTCACCAAGGTCTCTCCTCTTTCTGCATCCTTTGAATGTGATGATTGTGCATCCTCATCTACATGAGCAATCCTAGCTTGGCCCTCAGCTCTTCTATCTATCCTTACTTGTCATTGATTGCATTCAAAGGCACGATGACCTTCTTTATTGCAATGGAAACAGGTACCACAGAAGCCTCCTCTTCCTTGTCCACATCCTCTACCTCTTCCTCTTTGATTTCAAAAGTCTTGATCACGGGAGCAGTTGAAACCCTCATTCCTCTGGCTCCTGCTAGTATCCACATCTTCATTTTTCTTTTGGGTTTCATTTCGACCTCTAGATGACCTACCACTTTCCCTTCCTCGCTTACCACGTGGTCTTTGTCTCCTTTCAAACCTCTTATTCAACTTCTCTTCAACTCGTAGGGCAAAATGGTATGCCTCTTCAACTCTGGTCATTCTTACTGGACTTAATTTTTCCTGGATGCTAGGTCGCAACCCATTGATATAACTAGCAACCTTCTCCTCATTTGCTTCTGCATGCCCTGCTCTAATCAAAAGTTGATAAAACTCCTCTGTATATTCTTGGATTGATCTTCCTCCTTTCTTTAGCCCATGCATCTTTTTAAACAAATCAAGCTCGTAGTCCACAAGAATGAACTGCTTCTTCAATTTGTCCACCATGCGATCCCACCTTGTGATCTTCTCCTTTCTTCTTCTATTTCTTTCCAATTGAACCTCTTGCCACCAAATTTTGGCATGGCCTTTCAGTTTGGTCTTTGCAAACATAACCCTATCTGGGTCCCTGATATCCTCAAACTCAAAGTATTCTTCCAGTTCATTGATCCAGTCGATCAACTCATCTGGGTTCAAATTTTTGAAAAATACACCCACATCAATTGTAGGTCTTTTCCCAAATTTAGTAATGGCCCTAAAAATCCTTTCCTCTACCTAATTCAAAACTTCCCCATAAAATTCCCCTTCTAGTCCAATTTCTTCTTCTCCATTGTCATGCTCACTGTCGTCACCTGTAACAACATTTGTTCCTCTACGGAGCTCCTCCTACAATGCTTGTACCTACCTTTGGAGAGCTCTAACCTCCTCAGGATTAACAGCTCTAGCCCTTCCACCACGCTCTCTTCATGGAGGCATCTTCTTAACAAAAACTCACAACCACACAGTCCTAGTGCAAACTGCCTCACAATCGGCGCTCTGTCTACACACTTAGGAAAACTAGCTCTGATACCACTTGATGGGGACACAACCCACGCACAACATGGGCACAACAAGAAAGGGAAATTTTATTAACTTTTTAGATAAGCTAATATATTTAGTATGGAGAAAATGGACTTCAAAACATGCCCTAAGGGCTTACAATAACTTAAATCTGGATATAATTTCTCCTTTCAGTACCTCCTCTCAAACTCCACTCTGAACTGCCTTTTACAATGCTAGAAATGTCCTTAAATAGACCCTAGAGGGTTAAGGACTAGGAATACATTCTAGAAAGTGCTAGTAGGCATCAACCAACCAAATAGAAGGCTCCAGAAGCTGCATTAGAAGTCGACGCAAATCTAGAAGAATCCAAAAATGGTAACTGAACTTTTAGGAGCCATTACTTTTGAACCGTAGCTTCATTTAATGAGCTATTTACATTTTTGAAAAGCTCATGAAGCGCTCTATAGCCCTATAGAGGAGCTTTTCTCATCTCCCATTTTTTGACCCTTTTTGAGGTCATTTAATGTCCCTAACCTAACCTTGAAGCATTCTTAGGAGGTCTCCAAAACTAGAAAAACTGTGATAACTTTCAAACCGTAGGGCCTTTTGACCTGATTCTTTTTCTGTAATGTTCTAAATTATAATTACATTCACCTAGCCAATTTGCACCTCCTAGTTCACCAAAATTATGTCTCAATTACATACTCCTATTTTTATGGCATTTACACATATCCCAAGGTGTTTAAATACTGTATCCTAGAACACTGATAGTGGAACTATTAGAGTTGGAACCTTTATTTGACCCAAACGGGTATCCAGAAATGAAAACACATGAAATAGAAACTAAGTCTAAGAACATTTTTTTTTGGGTGATGCAAGATTGCCCTTATACCTCTGGATGCTCCTGCATTAGACACCCAGGGTAGATTGAAAACTGACCCTGTCACTTTATGAATGTTAGAGGAAATCCCAAATGAAAAACCTCTGCTACTGAAATCCAAGTTGTGTCCTCGATCGATCGTCCTTCCCAATTGACCAAGTACTCTTCATACTGCCTATTTCTGGTACTTCTACCCACACGATGATCTAGAATGTCTTCTATCTCCTCCTTCTTAGAAGCAGGGATTGGACATTGCTCTAACACTAGCTCCTCATCTGCACCATCATCATGATACTCTTTTAAGTTTGCAATGTTGAAAATAGGAGAAATGTGAACACCATTTGGCAACTCAACCTGATATGCATTTCCCGAGTCATGTTTTTTCAAAATTTTGTAGGGGCCAAATTTCTTCATTTTTAGCTTGTTGTAAGTACCGACTGAAAATCTTTCTTTTCGTAAGTGCACCATGACTAGATCCCCTACTTGAAATTACTTATGTCTTCTCCTTTGATCAGCCCTAGCTTTATACTCTTGATTCATCTTGGTAATGTGTGCCTGAACCTCCTCATGTAGACACTTGATATGTTCAACAAATTCTTCAGCTTCAGCACTTGTCCTCTCCTGTTGCTCTATCTTCCTCGATTCTAGTGCAGTCCTTGGGCTACTTCCATATACAGTTTGGAATGGTGATTTTCTAGTACTCCTATTCATAGAGTTATTGTAAGAAAACTCTACTTGTGGTAGAATCAAATCCCATCCCTTGGGCTTATGCCCAACTAAACATCTCAACAAATTTCCCAGACTTCTATTGACCACTTCTATTTGGTCGCCAGTCTATGGGTGATGCGTGGAACTGAATTTCAAGTCTGTTCTCAACTTCTTCCACAATGTCCTCAAGAAATATCCCACAAATTTAGTATCTCTGTCAGAAACTATACTCCTTGGAAGACCATGTAGTCTTACCACATCTCTGAAAAACAAGTCTGTAATCTGGACAACATCATGAGTATTGTGGCATGGAATGAAATGTGTCATTTTGGAGAACCTATCAACCACCACAAATATTGATTCATTACCCATTTGTGTCCTTGGCAATCCAAGAAAAAAATCCATACTTATGTACTCCCATGGCCTTGATGGAATGGGAAATGGCTGATATAGTCCAGTATTGTGACTAAATCCCTTGGCAACTTGACAAACCTGGCAACTCTATACAAACTTCTTCACATCTTGTAAAATTTGAGGCCAAAAATAATGTTCTCTAAGAATGGAAATGGTCTTATCTTGACCAAAATGTCCTACCATCCCTCCACTATGTTTCTCCTTAATCAGATTTTCCCTCATGGAGCTCCTTGGAATGCAAAATTGACTACCCTTGAATAACATTCCATCCTGAATCAAATAGTCTAACCACTTCGTTCTATCTACAACAACGAGCTCTTTACAAGCTTTCTATGCTTTAGAAAAATCAGGATCCTCTGGGTACAAATTTTTGAGTTCATCAAACCCAACTACTTCAACCTACATTACTGTGAGCAACAACTGTCTCCTACTTAGTGCATTTGCAACCCTATTAGATTTTCCACTTCTATGTTTCAACACAAATGTGTAACTCTGCAAGAATTCTACCCACTTCATATGCCTTTGATTCAATTTACCTTGGATATTTAGGTACTGTAATGCCTGATGATCAGTATACAAAACAAATTCCTTTGGCAACAAATAATGCCTCCATTTCTTTAGGGCCTGAACTATTGCATAGAACTCTTGTTCATAAACATAATACTTCTTCTTTGCATCATTCAATTTTTCACTAAAATATGCAATAGGCTTACCTTCTTGGCTTAATACAACCCCAATAGCACTCCCACTAGCATCACAATCCACATAGAACACCTTTCTAAAATTTGGAAGTGCCAACACAGGTTGTGCTGTCACCTTCTTCTTCAACAATTCAAAACTTCTCGTAGCTGCTGCAGTCTATTTGAACTCTTTTCTATCCCCTCTTATTGTGTCAGTTAGGGGTGCACATATGCCACTAAAATTCTTAATAAAATTCCTGTAAAAAGTAACCAGACCATGAAATGATCTTACCTTAGTAGCAAACCTTGGAGAAGGCCATTCCAAGATGGCTTTTACCTTCTCTGGATCCATTTTAAGATCTTCAGGTGATATAACAAACCCCAAGTAGAATAACTCCCTTTTAGCAAAGATACACTTCTTCAAATTCATTAACAGTTTCTCTGACCTCAACCTCTCAAGAACACTATGAATATGCAATAAATATTCTTCCAAAGTCTTTCTGAAAATTAAAATGTCATCCAAATAAACAATAACAATTTTTTCCAAGAACTTCTTAAGTACCTCATTCATGGGCCGCATGAAGGTGCTTGGGGCATTTGTCAATCCAAAGGGCATGACGAACCACTCATAAAGACCCTGCTTAGTCTTGAAGGCCATTTTCCACTCATCTCCTTCTCGAATCTATATCTAGTGATAACCACTCTTGAGATCTATCTTTGTGAAGTACTAAGCTCCACTCAAGCAGTCCATAAGATCATCCATTCTTGGCAAAGGAAATTGATATTTGATGGTTATCCTATTTATAGATCGATATTATGTACACATCCTCCATTCTCCATCCTTCTTTGGTGTGAGTACTGTAGGTACTACACATGGACTTAGGCTCTCTCGAGTCAAGCCTTCCCTCAACAGCTCCTAAACCTATCTATTTAGCTCCTCTATTTCAGTAGGAGTCATCCTGTGAGCAGCCTTGTTAGGAAAACTTGCTCCTAGAATCAGATCTATTTGATGACTGATTTGCCTTACTAGTGGCAATCCTTCTGGAACATTATCAGAGATAATATCTCCAAATTCATCTAGTAAATCTTAAACTTCAAGTGGTATTTCACTACTACCTACTTTATCTTTCCTAGGAATCAAATCATAGCACATACGCTGATGTTTCATTCCATCTAAAAACTTCCTTCCATCAACAAGATAAATCCTAGCACTGCTACATACCTTTTCACCTTCCTTTTTCATGGGCTTCAGTTTGTGGCGAACTCCATCCTTTATTAGAGAGTATGTGTTTGCATGACCATCATGTACTGCATGTCTATCAAACTGCCATGGTCTACCCAAGAATAGATGGCAAACATCCATCAGAATAACATCACAAAGAACTTCATCATGGTAACTCCCAATTTTAAATTTTACTAAACATTGTTCACTTACCAGGACCTTATGAACATCTTTTACCCAAGCAATCTGATAGTGCTGGGGATGTCTCTCCCTCTTGAACTTTAGGTTAGAGACCATCTCTTTTGATACCATGTTATCAGTGCTACCACCATCAATGATCACGTCACAACATTTATCCTCACACTTGCATTTGGTATAGAAAAAACTCCTCCTTTGTCTTGGTTCAATCTCATCGCCTAGTAGGACCCTTTCATTCACCAAGGTCTCTCGTCTTTTTGCATCCTTTGAATGTGACGATTGTGCATCCTAATCCACATGAGCAACCCTAGCTTGGCCCTCAGCTCTCCTATCTGTCCTTCCTTGTCATTGAGGGCATTCAAAGGCATGATGACCTTCTTCATTGCAATGGAAACAGGTACCATAGAAGCCTCCTCTTCCTTGTCCATGTCCTCTACCTCTGCCTCTCTGATTTTTAAAGTCTTGATCATGAGAGCGGTTGAAACCCTCATTCCTCTGGTTCCTGCTACTACCCACATCTTCACTTTTATTTTGGGTTTCATTTTAACCTCCAGATGACTTACCACTTCCCCTTCCTCCTTGACCATGCCTTATTTGTCTCCCTTCAAACCTCTTATTCAGCTTCTCTTCAACTCGTAGGGAAAATTGGTATGCCTCTTCAATGTTGGTCATTTTTACCAGACTTAATTCTTCCTAAATGCTAGGTTGCAACCCACTAATATAATGAGAAACCTTCTCTTTATTCGTTTATGCATGCCCTGCTCTAATCAAAAGGTGATAAAACTCCTCTGTATATTCTTGGAATTATCTTCTTGCTTGCTTTAGCCCATGCTTCTTCTTAAACAAATCAAGCTCATAGTCCACAGGAATGAACTACTTCTTCAATTTGTCCACCATGTGATCCCACCTTGTGATCTTCTCCTTTCTTATTCTATTTCTTTCTAATTGAACCTCTTGCCACCAAATTTTGGCATGGCCTTTTAGTTTGGCCTTTGCAAACTTAACCGTATCTGGGTCCCTAATATCCTCATACTCAAAGTATTCTTCCAGTTCATTGATCCAATAGATCAACTCATCTAGTTTCAAATTTCCTAAAAATAGACCCACATCAATTGTAGGTCTTTTCCCAAATTTAGTAATGGCCCTAAAAAGCCTTTCCTCTAAATGATTCAGAAATTCCCTGTCAAATTCCCCTTCTAGTCCAATTTTTTCTTCTCCATTGTCATCCTCACTGTCGTCACCTACGGCAACATTTGTTCCTCTATGGAGCTCCTCCTGCAACGCTTGTACTTGCCTTTTGAGAGCTCTAACCTCCTCAAAATTAACAGCTCCAGCCCTTCCACCATGCTCTCTTCATGGAGGCATCTTCTTAACCCAAACCCACATCCACACTTAGGAAAACCAGCTCTGATACCACTTGATGGGGACACAACCCATGCACAAAATGGGCACAACAAGAAATATAAATTTCATTATCTTTTTAGATAAGCTAATACGTTTACTATAGAGAATATAGACTTCAAAACATGCCCTATGGGCTTGCCATAACATAAATTTGGAGATAATTTCTCCTTTCAGTACCTCCTCTCAAACTCCACTCTAAACTGCCTTTTACAATGCCAAAAATGTCCTTAAATAGACCCTAGAGGGTTAAGGACTAGGAATACATTCTAGAAAGTGCTAGTAGGCATCCACTGACCAAATAGAAGACTCTAGAAGCTATATTAGAAGTCAACACAAATCTAGAAGAATCCAAAAATGGTAATCGAACTTTCGGGAGGCATAACTTTTGAACCGTAGCTCCAATTGATGAACCATTTACATTTTTAGAAAGCTCTCGAAGTGCTCTATAACCCTATGGAGGAGCATCACTCATCATCCATTTTTTGACCCTTTTCAAGGTCATTTAATGCCCCTAACCTGACTTTGAAGTATTCTTAGGAGGTCTCCAAAACCCAAAAAATTGTGATAACTTTCAAACCGTGGGGCCTTTTGACTTGATTCTTTTTCTGGAATGTTCTAAATTATAGTTACATTCATCTAGCCAATTTAAACCTCCTTGTTCACCAAAATTATGGCTCAATTACATACTCCTATTTTTTCGGCATTTACATGTATTCCAAGGTGTTCAAATACTCTATCCTAGAACACTGATAGTGGAACTGTGAGAGTTGGAACCTTTATTTGACCCAAATGGGTATCAATAAATGAAAATACATGAAACAGAAACTAAGTCTAAGTACATTTTTTTTTTTGGGTGACACAAGATTGCCCTTATACCTCTGGATGCTCCTGCATCATGTAGGCTAATGAATAGGCATGTTTGTAAAGAAAGGCATTAGAGGCCTTGAAGATAACTTCCCTCCTTGAATCAGGGTATTTTCTACTCTTATGGTAATTTCATATGTAACTCGTAAGGTATCCCCTCCCATGGTTTTTAAAGTATTAGCAATATCACTATTGAAATCTCTTAGGTAATACAAGAAAGCATTACCAGTGGAAGGTTTTATGGCAAGAAGTATTCTATCTCATGTCTTTTGGAATCTATAATTAAATTCTATCATATATTCACTGGGTCCTCTCTTAATGGTTGTCAATTGCTCTAAAATTGATAGGTGATCACTTTTATCTTCAAAATGTTTTCATAGGCCTTCTACCAACTCATCCCAATTATTGATAGAATTATGCAGTAATCCTCTATGCCATTGTAAATTTTTTCCCTTTAATTATGAGGCTAAAAGTCTAACAACAACATCGTCCTCTATAATACCATGTTTGTTGCAGATGTTTGAAACTTCATAAATACGTTCTATTAGGAAAATGGAAGTTTCATCTATAAAATTTGGTAAAATTTTAAGATTAGATATGGCAATATCATATAATTGGGATAAAATAAGATGATTTACATCATTAAAGGTAGAAAACACTTGATCCTAAGAAGGGCCAATGGGAATAATGATTTATTGAGATGAAAATATGGTACCCTAGGCTATGATCTATCAATTGGAGAAGTACAAGGAGATCTAGTAGGTGTATGTGCTACTTCTAAATTCCTAATTAGTAATAGAGAGAGTCTATTTTTCTTTCTTTTAATGTTTGAAAATGAAAGTTCTTGAAACTGAAAAATACCTCTAAAGATGCCCTCATTTAAACCTTGGACATGAATTATAGCAATTCTAGTCTAGAAACCAAGATGTAGACATGGAGTCACCAAGTGCTTTCAATGAGAGCCTCTTGAAGGCTTGAAATTCTAAGAGAAGCATTATTTCATCAGCATAAGTTTGAAGTTCCTTTCTTGACACTAGTGACCCAATAGACTTCAGAATTACTTCAACATCTTTCCTAGTAGGCATGCCAAAAAAATTTTTCACAAAAGTTTGCACCCTTGCCTAAAGTTTCACCTAAAGGAAACCTTATGAAATATGGAAACAATCTCCAAGTTGTGAGAATTGAACAACAAGGTTGAGTCTCTGGAGAAACTTATATTTTTCACTATCAGGATGCATCTAACTCCTTCATGAAGAAAAAGGGAGAAGGAAATGCATGAAATAAAAGTACCTAGTCTAATCTAGAGGGGTGATACACCAAATAGTACATCCAATATTATCTCTTCCTAGAACTACATAGTTCATTAATAGAATCCCTAAGTATATAGATTCAATCTTTTCTTTAACTCAACAACTACATTTAGATTAGAAACCACTAGAATTTAATAAGGAAGGAGCTTCTCTCTATATTAATCAAAAGAAAAATAGATACAACATACGAGTTGAAGAATGGAAGCAACACATTATAAAAAGGAGAGAAGATATGGAACAATATATTAATGGAGAAAGAGGTATAATAGAGAAGTATATTAACTCAAAGGAAAAGGAAATTATAGTAGAATATTATATAATATAGCTACTATAGAATTAGAGAAGAGATTGATCCTTGAAAGAGTTACAAAATTTGCCTTTATAACTTAGGCATAACTAGAAAGACTTCAATTGAAACCCCTAAACTCAACCAATATCTTCAAGTTTTAGATAAAAATAAGTACTAATTTGAGGAAGATTTTATCAAATGTACATCCATATGCAAAAAATCTAATTGTTACATGCAAACTCAGGCCTTGAAGAGATAGGAATAGTGGTCATAACTACTCTAACTAGTAGATGGATTACCATGGTGGCTGAGGAATAAAATCTACATTTAGAAGGTGTGAAGAACACTATAATGTGGTTGCAAGTTATCAAAGGATTTGTTCACCATCAATGTGTTTCTTCAATATTGTTTTCAATAGTGCTAGGTTAGATATGTCATCAATTGAATAGTCAACCACTGCCACATGGCCTTATATATTTCAAGTGTTCTACCAAATCATCCCTATTTCTAATTTCCATGTCAAGCCTATGATGCTGTGATACCACTTGTACTCTTCCTTTAAAACACATTTATTCATTGACTACATTGCCTTGAAAAACTATGAACATTTCATTCTATATTTTATCACTGCTTCACTATTGTCCATTGCTTCAGTTTACTAACTATTGTGACTCAATGATAACCTTCAAACTAACTTAACATTCCTCTTATTTGTAATATTGTGAAGACCCTTACATTAACCATATCACCTCTTTGTAACTACCAAATATAAAGATATCCTTAACCATACGATGTTGTAATCACTGTCTTTGATGACTATTATCATTATATCGTGACTTCACAACCTAAAATCTTAACTATCACTAAAACATTGTGAAGCTACAATAACTCAACCTTAACTATCATGACTTCTTGTCACACCCTTGTAGCTTAAAAAATTATCCACTTTCTACACCTTCGCACCCTCTCATCTATATCTCTTCATTGACCATGTTGATATATGAGGTTGCAAAAAATTCTTTCAACTGTTCATCACTTTGTCATAGCTGCTTATTGCTTCCTTTTAGTAACCATTGTGAAATGATAATAACCTTTTTATTACTCTCATCACTACATCACAACCTAAAAAAACAACTCATTTTTTAACCCTATGAAAGTGTGACCAAATCATTTTTCTACTTCATTTCTTAAACAAGAGGTTAGGATTAACTCCATGCAATGCTACAACTGCTCATTTCTATTAACTACCAGATGCTCTTCATAATTTTTCAACTTAAAATATTTTCTTCTAGCTTAACTGTGTGATGCTACAGTGACTATCTTTTTCTGCTTCACCACCTCAACCCTAGGTTACTCTTAACCATTTACAATAATGTGATAACCATTTGACATAAGTGTCACTATCTTTCACACCTTAACAACATGAAAATTGGAGTTTATTTAACCACTTATAATCATGTAATGGTTCAAAATTTGATTGTATGGCTCTTAGGACATGTGTCATCTCATCTCTTTCTTTCTTTGGATAAACCATGCAAATTTGAAAAGCAAGAATATGATAGCCATCAATCTAACAAGATGTAATGGTTGCTATATAACTAAAGTTCATTTCTCATAGTTAGCACCTTAAACCAAAAAGAACATGGATCACTCTATCAACTTTCTTTGACACATTCCCTTTTGTGGTCCACACCTATGTCCAGTCCCACTACATCTATGTGTCAAATGCTTAATTTCTCATGTTGGCTATCCTTTGTGCAACTTTAGAAAGAGAGAATATAATACACATTGATCTACTTCTAAATCAATCACCATGATTGATCATGGGCCTTTGAAGCATTTCTTCTTTTGATTGATCAAGACCTTCAAGAATGTTGATACCTATCTAATGCTACATCATGACCACCAAGCCCCATTGAAAATGGACTTAGGGAAAATGTGAAAGTAGACACATAAATAATTTAAATGAATAGGGCACTAGGTAAACACATAGAGTGAATGGACCTAATAAGAAGACCCAACTTAAGAGATGAATGGATAATATGACCCTTCAAAAATATAATGAAAAATTATATCATTGATGGTGATAATGTAGGTTTTAGTTAGATTCTAGCCACATGGCTATCACACTATGCCAAACGTGGCACCATGAATAGATATGTCTAATCAGATTTCACTGATGGTGACAACGAAAAGTAGGGGGCCTAAAATGGCTAACAATATATTGTTGGTATTTTTTATGTTATGATGAATGTAGTTTATCAATGCAACTATATGAATTCCTATTTTAACCAAGTGTTAGAAAAGAAAATAGTAAAGATAAGGCAATGTAATATTAAATCATATAACTTAAAAGGGGAATTCCTAATGGACATAAACTACAATACCAACATGTCTACAAAATAAATCATCAAAAAGATCAAGTAGGAAACCAATGAAGTTAGAAGTAGGGCTTCCTCAACTCCACTAATGTAATTGTCAGTGGGAACTCAATATAAACTAAAATATGTTTCATATTTCTTCAAATTGCAAGGCCATGGAAAGTGTGCTTATGCGAGACAAGATACTATGCAAACATAATAGGTGATCCTTTCTCCAATTCGTTCCATCAACAAAATTTTTTAACATGAGGAAAAAACCAAAACTAAAAGTGACACAATCATAACAATACAGTAAAACCATTAGCTCCATTATTATTCATGAACATGCAATTACAAAATAACACACTATGGCAAGAATAAATACACTCAAAATGAGAGCACCAATTACACATATTATCACATCAAAATAATGGCTTGGAGTACATATTACATCCATGTACTTATAAGAGATCATCTCCTCCCTTTGTGTTAGGAGTGAGAGCACCTTTAATGAAAATTCATGCTTAAAAACTAATAAAATAAAGCTAATTACATACAAATTGACTCTCTAAATGGTGCTAACTAGGTATCCATATTTGTTTATATCAATTAATGGGTGTATTATTTTTTACATGACTTAGGATAATAAAATAATGAGATGATAAGAAGATAGATGCCATGAGATGATCTAGGAGTCTATGGGAGCTCTAGAAATGGAACCTTGACCTTCTTTAGGTGTCTCTAGGAGGTGAACTGCTAGCAAAATGCATTTTCAATGAATGGAAAGCTCTCAAATAGAAACTGGTAGTTAACTATTGGCTCATTGCATCTTCTTGAAAACTATTAGTGCACCTTTGAAAAAAGTGCACCTACATGCCCACGCATCTACACAAGACCAAAATATCCAAAAAATCTTCTATCAAAGCATGCTTTCTAGCATTTGGGTTTTCTTCACCTTTAAAATTATGTGTGGATGTTTTCCTTTAAAATTTTGGATTACTGAGGTGATTTCTTAAGGAGCTAATAAGCCTAAAGCTTCATACTTTTCCATCACTTCCCTATGGAAATCAAAAAGTGTGACTTCTTAGGCATTACATGGAACTTGAAATTCATGTGTTTTGAGTGCAGTCTTAGTTGGTACAAAAGAGAAGGAATCCATGGTGACATTTAGGACCTTGAGAAGCCTCTAGATGTTTTAGTTATGCACACATGCACAAATTTAGAGATAATGCATTCACCAAAAACTCAAATTGCACACTTGTGCACATGTACACCTTTAGGAAATTTTGCAAGGTGCTCAGTTCACAAAAAATCAAAATTCTCTATTCTGAAAATGATTTTTGGATTTTTTCTCAATTTCTTTTTTGATCACTCTTGTGTACTTAATTTGATCCTTTTGATCATTTATGCCTATTTGTGTACCTATGTACTTTTCTCTTAAAAACTTGTAATATTGCACACCTAGGTACCTTCACACATGTGCACATTCTAGTATCCTTCAAATTATGCATATCTCAAAATTACAATGTGCACCCATGCACCTTGCACACCTATGTACCCTTTGGAGAGAATACATTAACCAAATCTTCAAATTTCACACATACAGACCTATGCACCTTTAGGAAATTGTGCAAGGTGCTCAATTTAATAAAATTCAAAGTTCTCAATTTTAAAAATGATTTTTGGGGTTTTCTCAAACGAGGTCTAGGAATACTTTAGTTTACTTGTTACTCTTTTTATGATGTATACCCTCTTTAGAGCCCAACATTTTCATAGACTTGAACTCCTTCTGCTTCTTCTATCTGAAATCCAAAGACACCTATTTTAAAAATTCACATGAAATACCATGGATATTTTTTGTACTATGTATAATGAGGATTCCATTTTATCTACACAAAGAAGAAAAAATTAATCATCTTATGCAGAAAGACCTAAAAGAGGACTCCTTTGGACTTAAAATGACAAAACATTATATCAAAACTAGCTAGACTACCCAAAAAGTGAAATTTTCCCCTCAATAGCTAGTTTTGACACTATTGCACATGGTGCATAGGGTGCACTAGTGAACACCTTTTTTTCCTCTTAAGTGGCTAAATGTGCACTCATGCACAAGTGCACATGCGCTACCTGAATAAGTGTGCATGGTGTGTATGTGCACAACAACACACATGTGCAACAATTTGTTTTTGCAAAGAGGGCATGGTGGAATTTTTGTGTGCAACTCTAAAGGTGCACATCTTAGAGGGTGCACATAGGTGCATGTGTGCATCCATAGAGTGGGTTGAAGTTTACTTGTGCACACTTGGCACAAATACGCATGTGTGAAAGTGTGCTATATGCACTTCATGAACTATTAAGTTTATCCTTGATTTTTTCTTCTCTAATTGGATGATCCTTCCCAGTAAGGGACTGGTGTTAGACCTAGACCCCAGGGAGGGTATAAGATGATTGAGGCTTTAGAATAGATGCCTCATAGGGAATTTTGAAACTAGACAATCCCCATTTTTTGACTCAAAATGGGGTGTGTGTTGTGATGCCACAACAATATGGAATTGACTTTAGTTTGCTAAATTGCACATAAGTTCCTTAGATTATTTTAATAAATTTCCAAATTAGCATCATATTAGATGCATTAGGATAACTATGAGATTTCAATTTTGCAATGTACTTTTTTAATGAGTTGAAAACTTGGTGATGATTGAGTGTCAGTTTTGAAATATTTAAGAGACTAATCAATAATGTAACCTATGATGAAGATGTGGCATTATTCGATAGAATTGGAATTTTGTAATTTAATAAATAGGTTTTTTAGAGATGACTGAGCTACCTATATCTCACCTACTATGTGTATGGATTATTGATGAGGACATCAATTTTAATTTCTAAACTATATAGTGAATTATGTATGTCAATTTTTACCTTTCATTCAAGTTTTCATAAAGAAAAAAGAGATGAAGAATTTCGTGAGAATTTGAGAGAGTTTGAGTTGGATACTAGTGCATTCCTTTGGCTACAAGAGTGATTTTTAAATATATTATTGAACTCAAGATATGAATAAGACTTTGTTCATAACCTAAATCAAGATAATTGCATCAAGTGCAACTACATAAGAAGAAGATGGAAATACAAGTAATTAATGGTCAGTTAGTTATAAATGATTCATTTCCTGAACCAAAATTAATGGAATATCCTAAAATTGTGATGGTGGGTGCTTCTTTGTGTGCCCCATCATCTATTCCACCAAGACTAATAATGATTCATGACTTGAGCTCATGCTACATGTACAAGGTAGGTGAGGTTGGATATTTTGAGATAAGGGCTGCATATATCAAGTTATGTGAAAATGGTTAGTTGAATGAAGAACACAAAATAATTTCCAAGAAAGGGTTGACTCACACCCTACATTTTCTAAGGAATTTCAAGATGGAACAAATAAAGGTTATTTTAATATGTGTTTACAACATGAAGCTATGGCTTGATAATGAACTAGTCAAAATCACTAAGGGTATAATTAACCGTGTCTCAAGATAACTATTAAAGATAGGGTTAAGACCATTCAATGTCAAGGAATGTAAGAAATTGAAGCCAAAACTTTGGCTAAATGAAATAAGTGAGCAATGTATATCTACACCATTAAATAACATAAGATAGACTTCGTAGTGAGGGTAATGGCGAACAAATTTTATCAATCTAGAAGACCACTCCTTATTTTGCAGTGGACTTGGGTTGGAAAACTATAAAGAAGGATCATAGTTGTGACCTAGCTCGGCTCTAACTCACCCTTCTTGCTGATAATTTGGAGAGAATAAGAAATGAAAAGAACATAATGTGTAGGTTTGGAGCACTATTAGTTTTTATTTTATTTAATGTGAAAAACATGTTACCTAATATTTGTGTAGTCTTGGACAAGACTAGACCTATTACCCAACAAATTGATGAATTCATAAAGCATATAGGTGATCGTTTTGACACTATTATGGATGGCTATTTTGAAGATTTTAAGAGGAAAATGAAGAATATATATAGGATACCTCAATCCCTAGTATACCAATACTATGCTGATATATTCTTCTTGGTAGACACTAACTTTATGTATGCACAAGAAGTTATACCTAGGGTTGCATGGTTGATATCATTACCTTATGAGGGTAATATTGATGAAGTTACTATAGCTATAAAAAAAATTATGGGTAGAAGAAGTTGATAAGAATGCCAAGAAATTCAATAGATATGAGTTAGCTAAGGTGAAAATAATAATTTAAATTAATGCACCTAAGATTAAAAAAAAAAAAAGAATAGAAAAGAAATGATAGAAAATCTTAAGAAAGATCTAAGAGAAGGAGCTTTGAAAAAGATTGTTAGAGTGGGGTTGTAATTGCACCAAACTATCGATCTATCAATGCCTAATACAACCACTCAACTTATAGCACACAATAGGCAATTAAACCCTTGTCAAGAATCTTAAGCAGAGCACTAATTTTTTTTTCAACAATCTCCCCCTTAGCATTATCAAAGGGTCTGAGCATTCAAACCTATGACCAAGCTTTGATAAATCTTGTTAGAAAGGGGTTTTCATTTAACCAATAGATTAATCTATAAATTCCTAATACAACCACTCAACTTATAGTACATAGGAGACAATTAAGCCCTTATCAAAAATCTTAAGGTGACCGGCGAACAAATTTCCAATAGAGAGGCCTATATAAATTACTAAAGGTAAAATAGAGGATGGAACAAGAAATGATGATGATGAAGGAAAAACTAAGGGGATGGTGGTTATCAATCCATATGATAAGAAGGGAAAATAAATTGTTATTTTTTAACCTTGTGTAAAGAAGAATTGAAAGAAAGTGGTAACAAAGTCCACAACTACACTAACAAGGGTCATACAACGTAGAAAAAGGACAACTAATGAAGTTTGCAAGCCCCAAAAGATATGAACTATAAAGGAGATCATGCCTACATCATTCATAAGTGGAAAAAAGTGTAAGTTGACTATTGTGGAAGCTGATCTAATGAAATAAGAAAAAAAATCAAGAAGAATTGTCATTGTGATTAAGATGATCAAGAGGGTGAAATTGAAAGGACCAAATCAGAGGAAGTGCACAAGGAGACTCAAAACATTACTAAGGTAAGTGAGAATTTTCAAAATACAATAGGATAGTTAATGTTGGGATGAAAATAGAGTCACAAGGATAGTAGGGATGACAATAGTGTCGCATAAGGTAAGTTTGGTGGTTGCAATGCTGGAAACTATGATTCAACAATTGTTGTGTTGTCATTGATGTCAAATCTATAGGTGATATAGTTTTCTTGATCAAAATGTCATATATATTTGATTAATAAAGAGAATTTGAGAAGTTATTCATAACAAATGTACATTTGATTAGTTAGACTTTGACAAGGCAAAGTGAGTTTTTAAATCATGTTGATAGAGGAAAAGATAGTAATGTTGAATTTTTGAAAGTGTGAGAAAAGATAGATCACTTGTGTAGGCTTGACTGAGTAATAGACTAAAAAACTAAGAAATTTGATATACATGTTGAGTGATGCTAGTGTCAACTGAGCCATAGTAAGTGCCAAGAAAATTCAATCTTGACCAAGAATCAGTATCCACCAAGTGATGGTGTTGATACCAAGAAAGAAGTTTTATAAAAACTGAGTAACTCAGTGATAACCACATGTCAAAACTTCTTATTGGCTAAGGAAATTTTTTTTAGCTATTTGTGAGGAATTATAATTTTATAGGTAGGTTTATTTATTGGGATATCATGGAAAATGTGAATGTTGAAGATAAGGATCGATGAGTTGGATCATTTAATTTTGAAAGAGGATTAGGTAAATGATCTATGAGATGAATTCAAGGAGAAGTTTCTAGAAAAGAAGAGATAAATAGAATAGTGATTAGATACATTATATCTGACAAATCAAATCATGAACCCTAAGATCTACAAGGTTGATTAAGAGGCAAAAAACTTGAATTACCTATTTAAAGAGATACATAGGTGAATAATTTATAAGGAGAGTACAGAGTACAAAAAAGTTCCAAAAAGTTTGAGTTGTTAATAATGTTCTTGATTGATGAACCTAAGACTTAGATGACAATGGAGGCCAAACAATAAATCAATATTAGGAGCTAAACAAAGATCTAAACATGCAAAGTGAGTTGTACTTAAGAGATCAAACTTGCTATTACTTTCTAACCATTTTGAACATTATTTGAAATCCTTTAATCAAGGTTGACCTAATTGTCATAAGGACCTAACAGGGTATGTAATCTTTTAACTAGGTGACATTTTAATAATATGCTCTAAATTCCTATAACAAGGCTACTCCAAATAGAATAATTATATCCTTTAGCAAGGTCACACTTAATAGTGTGTATTGTAACCTTTAATAAGGTTGGCTCCTAATAGAGATCACTTTAGAAGAGTGAAAATTGGTGACATGTTGCTAGTGGTTTCTCCCAAATTAGATTTCCACGTAAAATTCTAGTATCAAAATTATGTGGATTTTATTACGATGCTTTATTTTTTTAAGTCTACATTCCACAAGTATTATATTTTTAGATCAATGCACAACAAGCTAATGTTGCAAACTATTTACAATAGAGAATGAGCAATAAACTGATAAGATCTTAAATTTTTTAAGTGTTAGTTTGTTCAATCAATGCATCTAGACCTTAGATGATTGATTCACCCCCATCCCCTCCCTTCTAGTTATTCTAAATATTCTAATAATTGGTATCAGACAATTAGTGCTTCTAGAGATAATTTTGAAGGTACTCAAAGCTAAATATCATTGCATACAAGAGAGAGGTACAAAAGTTGAACTAAAAAAATTCCTGCATAGAACAAGTTGATGAGACTACATAAATCTAGTATTGGTGATGTTGCATTAGATTTTATGGATAAAGTATATGTGGACATAACAACAATCCCTCTGAATACTTAACAACTGAAAGAAAAGAAAGAACCTAATTAGTCAATGTTGGATATTGCTTTAGCAATAAGCTATATTATTGAGTTTTATGATCTAAAGGAATCTAATACTTCAAAGAAAATGTGGGATAAAATAAAGAACATATATAGAGGAGACGATAATCTCTTGAGACCCAAATTAGAAAATTTAAGAGGTAAGTTTGATGAAATGAGAATGATAGAAGGTCAGAACATAGTGCAATACTGCACAAGAATCGAAGAAGTTGTCAATTCTATTAGAAAATATAATGGAGAGAATGAAGATGAAACAATAATAAACAAGGTATTGAGAACTCTACATTCTATTTATGCTATTAGGGTTTCAGCAATACAAGAAATAAGATATACACTAGTTAATAACCTAACTCTATAAGGTGTAATTGGTAGGCTTTGTAATCTTGAGATGTCAAAATTTTATAATTATATTCCTACTATTGAATATTATTTTAAATCACAACTAGTTCTTAGAAAGAAAGGAAAGGGAAAACATGTGAAAAATGATAGTGATAATTTTGATGATGAAATTAATGAACTTGAGGCATTGAGAGCTAGGAAATTTGGAAGAGGCAAAGGAAAATACAAAGGAAAAATTTGCATAATCTATTTTTCATGCAACAAGGTTGGTCATATTGCTACAAGATAGCCTAATAGAGAGGACAAGGAAGAAAGAAAAGAAAGTGCAAGTACAATGGAACAAGAGATGGTTGAGACCTCAAAATGAGCAAGGACTACAAGGAAAAAGGTAACAAATCTTGTTATATTATTGAAGACTAAACTAATATTGAATCTAAAAGTAATGATGAAGAGGTAGTATATATTTCTATGAAAGAAGACTTTGAGGAAGATGAGAAAACTACTTTAATCTATTATGTCATCATTTTTTTAAAATGGATAATTGATAGTGGTTTCTCTAATTACATGATTGCTAATAGAAGTAAATTTGAGGATATTGGACCATACAAGGGTGGTTCTGTTAAATTTGGTAATGATATTCCATTTCTTGTAAAAGGTAAAGGGACAATTCAACTAACTGATAAAATTGAATGTGACACTATTTGCTGGGTTGTATGACTTAACTATAATATGTTGAGTGTTTCACAATTAAACAAATCAGGATATAGAGTAAAATTCCATCATAGAAAGACAAAGATATTTGATGTTGATGGTAAACTAATTGGAAGTTGTGATCAAACTAGAGGTAACCTGTTCTACCTAGATTTAGTTTTGATGAGACATGTTTTTTTACATAATAAGAAGATATTTTGTTCTAGAACAAAAGGTTATGTCATATAAACTTTGACAATTTGGTTAGGATTAGTAAAATGAAAATGGTCAAAGGATTCTATCAATTGAAAAAATTGAAAAATGGTACTTGTAAACAATTTCAATTGGGAAACATGAAAAAGTCTAATTTCAATAGAAAAACATATCCATTTGGTGAACTTAACAATGCCATTCCTAACAATAGTTCAAATAAATTAAAGCACCATTCTTCATACCTAACGTTAATTATCTACTACCCATTTCAAGTAAAGATATTTAAATAAGGAAATTTTTAATAGGTCTAGATGTTCATATATATACATATATGTATGTGTGTGTGTGTGTGTGTGTGTGTGTGTGTGTGTGTGTGTGTGTGTGTGTGTGTGTGTGTGTGTGTGTGTGCATATACATATACACACACGCGCGCGCGCACACACACACACACATTCTATTGTAGCTTGGTAAATATTCTTGATTTAGCGAAAGGTATTGTTCATGATATAAAATCAATGCCCAATTTAATGGTTGTAGTGAATTTATGAGGTTAATTATTGTATAGACCATATTCATGGAGATATAGAAGATATCTACACATGTTCAACATAGCCAGATTTTAGATTGTAGTCACTACTGGCTAATGCATGCAAAATGAAAAGCTAATGCTGGGATCTGAATATTCAATATCAATTATATATTCAATGGCATCACTTTCTATGACAAATCAAACGAACACATGTATCATGGAAAAAGGAAATGGGTAGAAGAAGAAAAAAATAAAACACTTTTTTCCCATCATGCCAATCAAATAGATCGTTACCAAAGCTTTAATCTTATAACTATGGGTTGGAACATTTTCCAAGAAGAGAACCAGTCCAAAATCAAATATAGGTACATGCCTCCAGTGGAAAAAGGTAATAGATAAAAGAAAAACCAACACACAATGAATAGAGCATCTCGGGTGCACTCCTTAGATGAGATTTATGATTGGTTCGAAATAATCCATTTAATATGGAATGATTGACAAGGAAGTGTTGGGATAAGGTGACTCAGCCTTACCACAATGTATTGTTTTATTTATGCTTTCATGGAAAGTTACTAAATAAAACTAGATTCATCCACAATAAAAGACTTGGAGTAGAAAAATAGAATTCTTCTATTTTTTGGTAATTTATTCTATTATGCTTTTTTTTTATGCAATGGTGTGCATAAGGAAGTTTCTAAAATAAGTTATAGATGCATTGAATGTAGATTCTTTAGAAACTATTTTCTCTTGTATGAAAAACCTATAAGTACAAAGCATTGTTGTAGAAAATGAACGGAGTGTGAGCATTGTTTGAAAAGCGTTGTTATGCTACCGGAATTGTTCCAGATTTGATATCACAGCTGAATACTCTTGGAGAGTTGTGGCTCTGTAGATTGTATTGTAACTGTTGTTTTTGATAATACAATTGAGTCTGACTTTGGAGTGTTGGGTCTTTTTCCTGAGAAGGGTTTCCCACGTATATCTTGTGTTCTGTGTGTATGAGTTGAATCTTTCTATATGTATTTATTTAGCTTGTAGTAGTTTAAGGTTTTGTGAGATAAATTTCAGCATCATCTCTCCTGTTAGATTTAACATTTGAAAGAATTTCCACACTTAGGCTTCCCTTTAGCAAGGGAACAAGAAAGCTAGAAAAATGTTAGACTTATTACATTAATTAGGTTGGATTTTGTGTTTAGATTAGATAAATAAAATTAGTTCAATATATAATTGTGGGAAGTTATTCCCATAAATAGTTGCTGTAAGGAAAAATAAGACCATATACATATGCACAGACATCAATGAAAATGACATTCAGAATCAATTCAATTTGTATCTGAATATATCAATGAAAATCTGAATCAATAATATCAACATTTTATTTTTTTTCTCTTTCAAAAAATATGCAGAACAATGTTCATCCCGTGATTCTAAACAAGGTAGTGGTTTGAAGACAAGAGCAGCTACACCCAGCTGACACAATGAAGAAAACATAGTTCACTTAAGACTCACATATAAAAGTTCAACAAGCATGGTTTGTACTTAGGATTTAATACTAAATCCAGGGGATCGGTTAAGTGGTAGCCCATTCAAGAGGCAACAGAAACATGTTCTGCAATCTTAAATATGATCTGATACACCAAGATGAAGGAAAATAACAAATAGGTCGATAAAATATTCAATTCAAGAAGAATCTGAACTAAGGTTTGTATTCCATTACGTGCAACAGAAAAGATTGAAACTTCTTAACACGGAACTCTATTAAAAGAAAGATTTGGAAGACAAGTGTGCACAAAGGAGCATACCTTAAAAAAGAAATAGATTTCTCTAGACTCCCAAATGCATACCACCCAACCTCGGGAAGTATAATATAAATAGATAAATTACCTTCTGATTGCTAGGTACCGGTAATAACCTTTTCTCACCAGAGAGAGAGAGAGAGACTCATGCGGATCCTCCAAAAGAAATCTGGTACCATGCGGATCCTCTCAAAAGAAAGACCACCGTCCTCCTTACTTCTCGAGCCAAGAAAGAAACTCCACTGTATAACCGTCTGATGTTTCCAAGAAAGGAGCCTTGTATCAGTTATGGTGATTTTCTTTTTCCAACCCTGTTCCTTCCCACACGTTGTGCCTTGGAAGACACTGATAGTTTGATGAAAAAATCAGGCACATTCAGTATTCAAAATTTTAGGGTTATCTTGTGTCGGTCCAAGAGGAGGACGATACAATGATCTCTGAGGATATTGCCATTATTTATAGTGATGGTGAAGTTATCAATACTTTTAATGGAATTAATTAACAAGTGCTCAGGGTTAGGATTCGTGTCATTATTTCCTTTTCCATATCAATTTTCTCATTTTTAGTGTTATGGTTGGATATTTTCGTGTTTGAAAGTATTATTTTTCTCTTGTCTTCTATTATCATTTTTAGTCTATATTCTTTCCTTTGGTGCTAGCTTATGAGGTTATTGATTTGGCCTTCTATAAGCATGGGAGGAGATTCACATTTCCAATGCATATTATTGTTCTCACTTGTTTTAGGAAATGTAATATTAAGCAAATATGAATGTAACATTTCATACTATGCTTTAAGTGGTTGTTTCATTCAATACAATGCCTTTTTCAATTCACAAATCATATTTCTTTGATTAGATTCAATGAATTCTTCTAGTTGTTCTATGTAGACTTCTTCAAGTATTCCATTCAAAACTGCATATTTGGCATTCATTTAATATACTTTGAATTTCATATAGGTAGTATATGCCAACAATGTTCTAACACTATCCAGTCTTACCAAAAGTGCAAAATAGTCTTGCCATGTTTCTCACATCTCTATTTCCATTTGTCTTCTTTCTCAAAATTCATTTTGTTCTTATAATATTCTTGTTAGCAGGCCTCCGTACTACCATGCATGTTTTTTCCTTCTCTATTCAATCATTCTCTTCATTCGTAGTATTTAGCCAATTATCATTCTCAAGTGTAGACTTAACTATTCTTGGTTTAAAATCACCTATCAAACATGTACTATCTCTTAACTTAGTTCTTGTGAACACTTTAGCACCTTTCTCTCCAATAATTTCTTCAAATTGTTTCTCACATATTTGGATAATTCAAGTTCAGTTCTTTGATTTTGAATATTTTCTTCACTCGGTACCTAGGGATTTATCTTCCTACTTGGGTTGTACTCTCTCATGCTCAGGCAAGGCAATTTGTGACTCAAGTAAACTGTGTGATGTTAATGCTCAGTAGGTCCTAGCTACAACTTGAGTAGTGTATCTTGTGACTCTTCATACACATATATAAACTTGTTGTAGTCTTTAGGTTTCCTCTTACTTTCCACACCATTCTTTTCTGCGAACTCAACAATTTTCATATTTATAAGATTTTGTCTTAGATTAATATCAAGGAATATGCATTCTTCACCTTTTAATTTAAACTTACCATTTCTTTCATTCTTATGAATATAAAACCTACTTCCAAAGATTTTGGGAAAACCCACATTAGGTGTATGACTATAGTAGAGTTCATAGGGTGGTTTGTTTGTTCATTTCTTCAATTGAACTCAGTTGAGAGTGTATATGAGCAATGTTAGTATGCTAATAGAAACCAAATTTAAATAAAGCTTCTACAAACTAAAAAAAATTCATAAACTTCAAGATAGACTAAGATGAACTCTCAATTAAGAATATGAGCCATTAATGGGCTCTCTCAATGAGAAGCTCTCTTGTTGAGTAGCTTTGTCTAAATAGATAGGATGTATGCTCAAGCTTTATGCTTCAAAAAGGGCTTCAAATGGAGTTGGAATTTGGGTGTGAGTGTATGGTTTTGATGTAAAATGGCTTCTTAAAATGGAATTATGACTTTACTTCATGGATTGTGTTATTTTGCAAAGGGGAAGGATCCAATTTATAGGCAAGAGGCTTGAGGGATTGAGGGCTAAGATGCAAGGATGAGAAAAAGCTCATGGAGGGCTCAGATTGCATAAGAAGAGAGCACATGGATTGTGCTTCCTTATACCCAATCAAGGAGTGACACATGTCACAGGGTGAGAGAATGGAGGAAAGGGGAAGGATGAGTCAATAAAGGAGGCTCAAGGGATAAAATTTTCATAAAGACCCCCATAATGGCTTGTAAGAGCAATAAAAGGGCTTGGAAGAGTCATTTATGGCCTAGTGGACTTCATAAAGTTTTATGGTTGAGATATTTTGAGGGAGATGAGAGCAATTTTGACTTGGGCTTGATTAGGAGGGTTTTAAGCTTGCTTAGGCTTGTGCAAATGATTAGAGGATGGATTAGGATGGTTTAGGATTAGCTTTGGGATAGGCAAGTGGATGGCATCTAATGAGGGTGGGTGAAGGAGGAGATATTTGTTAACTTTGGCTTGGGCTAGTAAGTCTTAACCCATGTTTAGGGAATGTGACAAGGTTAGGAGAGGATTAGGATTAGGTTTAAAGACATCTTCTAGAAGAGTCTAGACTTTGGATGAGGATAAAGACTTTCTAGAATAGTCTAGAATTTTCTAGGATGAGGATGAAGACTTTCTAGAAGAGTCTAGAACTTCTTAGGATGACGATAAATTAGATTTTTAGGAAATAAATAAAGTTTTATTTATTTCAAGGGTCTGGGTTGAGGAAATATTTATTAAAACTTTTTTTAATAAACATGAGGATTAATATTTAATATTAATTAAATATTTTGAGTTGGGATTAGGGGTAGGAAATGATGGGTTTAGCCTTTAATCAAAATTAAAGAAGGATTAGAAGATTTTGGAAGAGGTTAGTGGTCCTAAGGAAATTGGCTAAGTTTTGGGCAAAAAATAAATTTTTTATTTATTTTGGTTTTTGGGTCAATTTATTAATTAAATAATTAATAAATAAGGAAATAATGTTTAAATAAGATTTAAACATTTTTGGGAGGGATTCCTTAATTAAATATTTTTAATTAAGATAAAAGGATTTAATGGCATAAAAATTAATTAATAAATGATGATGTCATCAGGAATTTTTCAGAAAATAAAAATACTTTATTTTCTAAAGGTTTTTAGGTGTCTACAAAGAGTATAAACAATAGTACTAAAAGCTTCTCTCCAAAATGTTTGTTCAACATATTTTTCAATCATCAACATCCTTGCACAATTTATAATTGATCTATTTCTTCTCGTAGCAATACCAGTTTTTTATGGTGTCCATAGTGTAGACAACTGTCTTTTAATACAATTCTTACCATAAAAGTTAGTGAATTCAATAGACATAAACTCATTATCTCTATTTTATCTTAAACATTTAAATGATTTACCAATTTCATTCTCAACTCCAACATTATATAATCTAAACATATCAAAAACATATAAATTAAATTGCATGAAAATGACAATCATCATTCTTGAATAGTGATCAACAAAAAAGAAGAAATATTTCTCACTATAGTAACTTTCTATACCAATAGGCCCACACAGGTCTCTATGCACAAGTCTTTCTTGAAAAAACTTGATTTTTTCATCTTATCAAGATGACATTCCTTACATATAGAATTTCTAAAGTTTCTGGAGATTTAGCAAACCTCTAACTCTTTTCTTTCTACTAACCTTCATCATGTTCTCAAAGTTTACATGACACATCCGTTTATGGAACAACCATAGATCCTAAATTATTTCAAACAAATATGTCTCAATAGAAGGATAAACATACAATAAGTTGCCTTTAGTTTGCATACCAATTTCAATAAAATTTCATTCATCATCATATATCTTGACTTTTCTATTCTAAAATTCCAACTTGTGACCTAAATTATTCAGCCAATAAATACTCAAAAGATTATACTTTATGCCTTGTACCTATTGATCATTATCATATCTGATGTTATCATTCAACATTAGTGTTCCTTTTTCTTTCACTAGATATTGAAGATTATTACCCAACCTAATAGTTCTGCTATCATCAATTTCCTCAAATTTGTCAAACTTACTTGAGTAACTAGTCATGTGACTCAAGCATCCACTATCTATAAACCATGGACCATTATAGAAAATATGTGAAATAAGGGTAGTTTCATTATCATACATTTCTCAAAGAGGATCTTCCTTGATAGAAACACATACCACCTTAGCTACCTCTTTTTTAATTAGTACTAGACTCGGTGTGCTCTTCTTCAACAATGTAGCATAATTTCTTCCCTTTTTCTTCATATTTCTTGCTTTTCCAATGCATGTAAATTCTTTTTTCATTTGCATCACTCTTACTTCTATTATGGCACTTAGCAGCATAATGACAAACTTCATTGTGCTTGAAACAAATTAGGGGTAGCTTACCTTTCAATTTACCTTCACCTCTTGACAACTTTATTGCAAGAAATGCTTATAGGTCATTTAGATCATCTCCAAATTTAGATTTAATTTTTTCTTTACTTTTCTTCTCTTTCTTTTAATTTCTAATTTCTAGAGAAGAATAAAAATAATATTTGTGTATAATCATACTATTATCATAATTTCACAATTCAAATATTGTCAACAGACCAAGTAAATTGTCAACTTTCAAAACATTATGAGGTATAGCTCTAACTTCTTGAATTGTAACTTTACTTTTATATGATAAATACCTCTACTTAAAATTTCTCTAGAAGCTTCGATTGCACTAAAAAATTCTTTGATTTGATTCACATACTATGCAACGTTCTCACATTCCATCATTCTCATATCATCAAACTTGCCTCTAAGACATTCGTTTATTGCTCTCAGGACATTTGTATCTCCACCCAGTAAATGTTTAGGATTTGTGTAGTTCTTGCTATCATCAAACTCAAAATCATTAAGAGAATATGTAATCTCTTTCATTAACCATTTATAATTCTTCTTGTCATTCATTTATTCGATAGTCATAGGAGCATTAGGTGTAGCATATTCATTTTCCTATTAGTGTTTTATGTTATCTCTAATTTGTGATAGGTGTAATCTCATTATATATTTTCATGATGAGATATTCTACTTATTGATCTTTGGTACCTCTTTCTCATACATCTTTAGTTCCTTAGTTGAAATTACTTTAAAAAAATCCTCTGAGCATTTAACTCTTGTAACAATTATTAGATAACGGGGGGAGGGGGGAGATCATTTATGTTTATTTTATTAGAATGTTTTGGAATAATTAAGAGGGGGAATGAATAAGTTATCCAAAGTATAGATATATGAGTTGAACAATAATCAGTACAAATACTTCAAGTCTAAACATGCATTAGCTCGGTCTCTATAGCCAAAAATCAATAACATAAACTTCTATTCTACTAGCCTAACAATTATCAAACTTGCATCATGTAACATGTCCATAGTAAAACATCTTAAATGCCATCCACACCAATATGACACCAAAATTTAACATGGAAACCCAATTTGGAAAAATCAACCAGTAATATGTCACCATTTTTTCACTCTTCTAAAGTGAGCTCTATTAGGATCCAACCCTATAAATGGTTACAAAACAAACTATTAAATTTGACCTTGTTAAAGGATTTAATCATCATGTTAGGAGTGTCTTCGTTAGAGGACTTAAGAAAATTCCATTAGAGTGTTGTTGAAAATAGATTGATACAAGTATGATAAATGTGTTTCAATCATTATTTTTTCACTGATGTCAAAACTACTAGTTGCTAGTAAGACAATTTTTTATATGACTTAATTACTATCATGAGTTTGATTGATGAAGAGGATTTGATCAAATGAGGTATCAATAGCACCTAGAAGAAAGGTTGAGTTATGATATAAAAAAGAGTACAAGGATTAGTTAAGACAATGATATTATAGTGCATTGATAATCTACTTAAGGTTGTAAAGGATAGTTACATTGATTTAGTTTAGAAGAACAAGTTAAACTAAGTTTGTTTGTTGAGATTAACATTCTACATAGTAGGTGGAAAGAAAAGTTAGTGCAAAATGAGCAAAAAATTAGTTGGAGCTGAGAAAAGTAAATTTCAATGTAAGTTGAGTTAAACAGTGTGAGCTGAGTAAAGTTTAGTTGATGTTGAGAAATAGTAAACATTAGTTCATGCTGAATGTTTTGATAGTGGATGCTAAGAACCAAGTTTGTGCCAAGCATTAGAAGCCATTAATGCTAAGTTTCAGCATATTTAGAAAAATCATTAATTCAATGAATCTGATCCAACAAGTTTATTTTCTTGAATTGTGTGAACCATGTGGAAGATAAGATTGATGAGGTGGTGACAATGAATTCATGGTAAACTATTTTGGGTGAATTGAAAGAAGATTGAAGAATTTTTTGGAAGGGAAAGTAATAAAATGACACGTAGATTTATTGAATCCTACTTAATCCAACCTAACCCTAAAATGGATGATGTAGGATGAATGACACAATATCTTGATTATCTATTTATGGAGATGGTTGGTTAGAATCAAGGGTTTTCATGTGTGAGAACCTAAGGAAGATATAAGGAGTCTAGGATATTTGCTTCATACAATGACTCAAGTGAAAGGATTGCATTGGAAAAGAAAGAAAGAGAGCTGAAGAGTATCGATACTTAAAGGGTGAACAAGCTACCAGAGCTAAAGAGTCTAAAATCAAAGTAGAATGGATTATTGAAATAGAGATCTATAATCTCCAAATGGAGTTGTAAGTTCAATACTTACTATAACTCTCTAATCCTCATATCAATCTAGGAAAAATCCTTTGGATTAAGGTTTACCTAACAATCATTTATACATCCTTTAACCGGATGACATTCCATGTGAATGATCTAAAGTCCTCTAATAAGGCTCACCCCCAATAGAGTGATTGAAATCCTTTAATTAGGTCACATTTAATAGTGTGTATTGTAACCTTTGATAGGGCTGACCTTTCATAGGGCATCACTTTAAAAGAGTGAGACTAAGTAGCATGTTACTAGTATTTTTTTTCCAAATTGATTTTCCACATTAAATCATTGTGTCAAATGTGCTATTGAATCTATTATCTTTCATGTTTACAATTTTGAAAATTCATTTCAGAGTAACTTACAAGTTTTAGTGATTGCATAATCTAATGGATGCATGGATGATGAAAATGTTTTATGGATATGGGTTCACTAAGTTGTGAAAAGCTTCATTTGTACATTTGGACCATGGATAAGTGATTCACCCCTTGCACTTAGTTATTCTAAAAGCTTCCAACAATTGGTATCAAATCCATCTTCTTAAGAGGACTAGTTTGAAGGTGCTAGAAGCTAAAAGATCAAGATGTCAAAAAGAGAAGTACCAAAGCTTAATATAGGTAACTTTCCTGAATGGAAAACTCTCATGAAGCTATACCTAGGAAGTATTGGAGATCATGCACAAACTACCATTGTTATTGAGCATGTGAATCCTATTGGTGCCCTAACTATTGAAGATTTGAAAAAGAAGAAAAAATGCAACTAGGAAATGTTGGATATTGCCTTTTCTCTAAGTTATGCCAAGTTTTTTTATATCAAGGGCTATGATAGTGCATATAAAATGTGTGATTCTCTAAACACTATCTATGGAGGCGACAAGAATATTCTAAGAGCTAAAGCTAAAAGTCTCAGAGGTAAGTTTGATGATATGAGAATGCAAGAGGGTGAGAATATTTCTCGATATTTCTCTAGGATAAAAAAAGTTATTAATGTAATAAGAGGAACTACTAGTAAAATAGATGATGATACTTTACTTAGAAAAGTTTTGAGAACACTACTAGATATAAATGCTATTAAATTTTTTGCAATACAAGAATTGTGATGTATGCCAAGGAATAATCTAAGTCTTGAAGGTCTAGTAGGTAGGCTTAGTAGTTTTGACCTATCTAACTTTGATAATTATAGATTTGAAAATATAGAACCTTCTTTCAAAGCTATGTTATCATTAAAGGAACTTGATAGAAGAAGAAGAAAAAGGAAAAATACATGGCCAGTGATAGTGATATAGATGAGGAAGATGTAGATCAACTTGAAGCACTATTAGCAAGGAGATTTCATAGAGGTAAAGAAAATTTTAAAGGTAAGTTACCTATCATCTATTTTAATTGAAATGAGCTTGGTCATATTGCTGCTAGATGTCTAGAAAAGAATAATTACAGAGGAGGTGATAAGTAAAAAAGTAGAAGAGATGAAGATAGAAAAGACTACAAAGAAAAAGGAAACAAGTCATGTTACATTGTTTAAGAGGGACAAAAAATATGGTCCTAATGACCATGATGATGAAGTGGTGTATGTTGTAATGAATAATTAATCTAATGAGGATGAGGAAACTACACTAGTGTCTTGTGTGAACAAGAATGACAAATGGATTATTGACACTGGGTGTTCAAATAACATGAGTGAAGATTAAAGTAAGTTAATTACCTTGAAATATTATGATGGAAATAGTGTAAGGTTTGGTAATTATGCACCATGTCTAATAAAAGGAAAATGTTCTATCAAGCTCATAGAAAATATTTTATGTGACAATGCTTATTATGTTGAAGGACTTAACTATAGCTTGTTGAGTGTGTCACAACTAAATAATTTGGGTTGTAATGTTGACTTTGAGAACAAAATTGATAATATATTTAATACTAATGGAAAACTAATTGAAAAAAGTGATCAAACTAGAGGTAATCTATTCTACCTTGATATAGAGGATGTTAATTGTTTAGTTCTAGAATTTGATGATGTGCAACTATAGCACAAGAGGTTATGTCATGTTGATTTTGATAACTTGGTTAATATCAATAACATGAGAAGATTCATAGGTTTTACTATGTTGAAAAATTCTAACAATATAATTTGTCAACAATGTCAATTAGAAAAAATGACAAAGTCAAGTTTTGAGAGTAAGACTCATACCTCTAAAGGAGTATTAGAGATTGCTCATAGTCACTTGTGTGGACCAATTGGAGTACAAAGTTACAAAGGAGATAAGTACATTATGTTTCTTGTTGATGATTGTTCTAGAATGATGACAATTATGTTTATGAAATAGAAATCTGATGCTTTTCAAATGTTCAAGTGGTACTAAGCAAGAGGTGAGAAGGAAACAGGTAAAAGAATTCACATCAAATGAGTTTGAGATGTTTTGTAATGACAAGGGAATCAAAAGATAGACATATGCTCCTATAATCCCTCAACAAAATGGAATTTCTGAAAGGATGGACAAACATGTAATGGAATATGCTAGGACACTCATGATGGAGAAAAATGTTGCTTTAAAGTATTGGAGAGAAGATGTAAATACAACTACTTATACCTTGAATTTTGTACAAGTCAAGAAAAGTACTCATTCAAAAACTTTTCAACTATGGTATGGATACTCACCCAATGTAAATTATTTTTTGGTATTTTAAAGTGAGTGTTACATTCTTAAAGATTTTAGGAATGGTAAACAAGATGAAAAAAGTGAAGAAGGTATATTTCTTGGTTATTCCACAAGAAGTAAAGCTTGTAACTTTTTAAATACTAGCACTAACAAAGTTGTAGAAAGTGTAAATGTGAAATTTGATGAATATATAGAAGTATATGAGGATGAACCTATGAAGGAATTAGAAGAATACAATTATTCATATCTTTTTATGAAGGTATGCCTACTGAAGATGATGTTGTAATCAAGTTGTAAACCAACAACAAGTTTCAATGGTTGTCGAGTCAAATACTATGAATGTCAAGTTGCATTCAAGAACTAACCTACAATTAGGTGTCGAGTCACAAAAAAAAGTTGATGCATATTCTAATTCTAAGATTAGTATACATGAAAAAGACATTGAACTACCTAAAAAATTTGTATATATTGATTTAGAAGTTGAGAGACCAAATGTAGAAGTTAGAGTTGAACCAAGATTGTCTAAGTATTTCAAGAGACATCATCTTTCTATACAAATCATTGGAGATAAATATGCCAGACCAATGACAAGGAGAAAGTTAAGAAATGATACATGTTTGTTAAGCATAAAAAAACCTAATACAATGAAAGATGCCTTAGAATATGGGGACTTGAGAAAAGCCATGGAAGAAGAGATTTAACAAATTTGAAAAAATAAAACATGGACTCAAGTTCCTAAACCAAATGACAAAAATGTGATTGGCACCAAGTAGTTATATAGAAAAAAGTTAGATGAAAATAGTGATTCATAAGGAACAAGGAAAGATTAGTCTATAAAGTATATGCACAAGAAGAAGGGATAGACTATAGAGAGACATCCATTTCTACTACAAGGTTGGAAGGAGTAAGATCTCTTCTTGTTTACTCTGCATACAAATTTTTTAAGGTTTATCAAATATATGTTAAGTTTTCTTTTCTGAATGGTATATTGGAGGAAGAGGTTTATATAGAACAACTAGAAGGATTTTTTGGTGCTAACAACAAAAACATGGTATGTAGACTACACAAAGGTTTATATGGTTTGAAGAAAACACCAAGAACATGTTATGAAAGTCTTCATAATTATCTTGTGAAGATTAGATTTGAGAGCACTAATGATAAAAAAAATTTGTACTTGAAGATAGAGAAAGGTAGAGGTATTTTTTTATCTATAATTTTTGTTGATGATATCATATTTGGAGGTCAAGAAACTTTATGTAAGGCTTTTATGAATAAAATGAAGCAAGAATTTCAGATGTCTATGTTTGGAGAGATCAAGTTCTTTCTGAGTTTGCAAGTACATCAAATAAAATATGGTATATACATCACTCAGTCAACGTATGTAAAGGAGATAGTGAGAAATTTTGGACTCGAGGATTCCAAACTAGTAAGTGTGCCTATGGTGACAAGACACAAATTTTCAAAGAATTATGGTTTAGCTTAGGTGAATCAAACATTATACATGTCTATGATTGGAGAATTGCAATATGTAGTATATATAGAACATGTTATTGCATTATCTATAGGGATAGTTGCAAGATTCTGTGCTAATCCTAGGGAGAATCACTTGATGGTAGTGGAGAGAATAATGAGATATCTAAAAGGAATAAAGGGGTATGATCTATAGTACAAGAAAAATGAGAAATTTTAATTAAAGGCCTACATTGATGTTGATTGGGCTAGAAATATTGATTACAAAAAGAGCAGTAGTGGAGGAGCATTTTTCTTAGGAAAAAGGCTTGTTACTTGGACTAGCAAGAAAAAAAAAATACATCTCAATCTATTGTTGAAGCTGAATATATTGATGTTGTAGTAAATTGTACAAACATCGTATGGATCAAACAACTACTCAAAGGTATGAAGGAAGAAATCACTAAACATATGATACTTTAGTGTGACAATACGAGTGATATAAATATATCAAAGAATCATGTGATATATACAAAGACTAAGAACATTGCAATCAAGTATCATTACTTGATAGAATTAGTTCAAGATAAAGAGAAATGATGGAATATGTCAATACTAAAGAGAAAATTGTTGATATCTTTACAAAGGCATTATCTAGGGATTATCATGAGTATCTAAGAGGTAAACTAGGGGTAATACCCCTATCAAAGACTATCTAAGAAGAATGAGGAGTGACATACATCAAGCAAGTTGATTGACATACAATATACATTGATGCAATAGATCTTACTTTAGGAGCTATCTAAAGTAATCAAAGAGCTAGAACTATAAATTAGTCACAAGCTAGGTAATTGAGGGAGAAACTAAAAATGTTGATATCTACATATTAAGATAACATGTCTTTGGCATTGTTGTCAAAGAGGAAGATAAAGGAATAGAAATATGAGGGACAAATCCTAATTTTCCTAATTCTGTAGAGGGAGATGAAAGAAAACATAGAAAAACCAACTATCTAGTAAGAGGGAGATAATGTAGAGGGAGATATAAGAAGTGATCAAGAGGGAGCCATAAGGATGAGCTAATAATCTATTGATAAGAATAGAATTTTGTAACCTATTCATTAGATGAAAGTTGGTAATAGAGGGGGAGATTTCAATATAAAGATTTTTTTTTTTTGGTATTCTAATTAATCATACTAATTAAGTTTGGTCAGCTTGGCTTGTCATCAATGCGAAAGAGCGAGATTTCTAGGAAAATTTGATACAAGTATGACAAATGTGTTTCAATCATTATTTTGTCACTAATGTCAAACTTGCCACTTGATGGTAAGAATTTTTCTTATATTATCTATGTACTATCATTTGTTTGATTGATAAAGAGGATTTGATCAAATGAGGTAACAATAGCACCTAGAGTATAGGTTGAGTTATGATATGAAAAAGAGTACGAGGATTAGTTAAGATAGTGATATTATATATCTTGGATAATTTACTTAAGGTTGAAAAGGATGGTTACACGAATTAAGTTCAGAAGAACAAGTTAAAAGAAGTTTTCCTAGCAAGCTTAACATTCTACATAGTGGGTGCCAAGCAAAATTAGTGCAACCCAATTAAAAAATTAGTTGGAGTTAAGAAAAGTCAATTTTAGTGTAAACCAAGTGAAAAGGTGTAAGCCAAGTATAGTTTAGTTGATGTTGAGAACCTATAAACTTCATTTCATGCTGAGTGTTTTGATAGTGGATGCTAAGAAATGTAGTTTTTTCCAAGCATTAGAAGCTAGTTAATGTCGAGTGTCATCATTATGAGAAAGGTAATGAATTAGATGAATCTAAGCCAATAAGTGTGTTTTCTTGAATTGTGTGAACCATGTGGAAGATAATATTGATGAGCTTGTGGCATAGAATTTACAATAAAGCATTTTGAGGTGAATTCAAAGAGAATTGAAAGAGATGGTCTAAAAAGGGAATGGAATGAAATGATGGGTAGATTCATTGAATCCTACATAATCCAACCTAAACCTAAAATGGATGATGGAGGATGAATGGAAAAATATCTTAATTCTTTATTTAGAGATGGTTGGTGAAAAAAAAGGGTTGTCATGTGCAAGAACCTAAGGAAGACAAGGAGTCTAGGTATTTTCTTCATTCAGTAACCTAAGAGAAGAGACTGCATTGGAAAACAAAGCAAGAAGGCTAAAGAGTATGGATGATTGAAGGGTGGACAAGCTATCAAAATTGAAGAGTGTTAAAGCCAAGTAGAATGGAGGACTGAAACAAAGATCTGTAATCTATAAATGGAGTTGTAAGTTGTTATCAGATCAAACCTTATAGTTACTCTCTAATCATTATTTTAGTTTAGGGTAAAGGTTGACCTAATAGTCATTTGTTAATCCTTTAACTGGCTGATGTTCCAAGTCAATGATCTAAAGTCCTCTAATAAAGCTCACTACTAATATGATGATTGAAATCCTTTAATAGGATCATGTTCAACAACGTGTATTGTAACCTTTAATAGGGTTGGCATTTCACAAGGCATCACTTCAGAAGAGAGAGAATCAATAGCATGTCATTGATGGCTTTTCCCAAATTGGGTTTCCATATTGAATCATTTTGTCAAATGTGTTATTGAATTTTTTATTTTTGATGTTTACATTTCTACAAATTCATTTGATAGTAACCTATAAGTCTAAGTGATTGCATAATCTAATGGAGGCATACATGATTAAATGTTTTATGGATATTGATTCACTAAGATGTGAAAAGTTTTATTTGTACATCTGGACCATGGATAACTGATCCAACACCCTCCCCCTCTCAGTTATTCTAAATAATTTGTAAGAATTTGGCTTAGGCCAGAATTCACCCAAGACTAGGGAACTCAAACACAAGCACAACAATAGACCAAAGAGAGAGTATGATCAAAATAATGATATATTCATTCAATATGGCATATGAGAGTATGCTAGGAGTGCCTATATATAAAGGCCTCTAGAGAACATCTAGAATGCATAGAAGTCAACAACATGATAAGTCATACCACCAATCACATGTCCACTAGATATGGGTTATCCTCCATTAAGCATGGAAGTAAGTGTGATGATTTGAGGATAAGCCTATAGTGGTGTAGACAACATGTGCTAAATTAGGAGTGCAAATAAGTATGTTGTCAACATGACAACTCAGTGAATGATGAAAACTCTAATGTTGTAGACACCATGTGCTGAAATAGAGTTGTGTACTTTTGTGTTGTCAACACGAAAACTCACGAGAGTACACAAACTCTTAAGTATCTCACCTAAATAAATAATAAAATAATGCATTAACCTAAGTAAACTTAAGTAAAGTTTAAATAGTATATACTTATTTACACCAATACCCCCCCTTAAGTGCAACTTAGGGGAATGCCCTTAAAGCTTACAAAATCTAGGATGAAGTACACGATGGGTCTTGAATACTGGGCCATGTTATGTACCCATGTATATAATGAAATGGAATCTCTCATAAGGCAGAGAAAGAGGGGAAACCTCATGGGAAAAACCCTCCCCCCAAAAAAGAGATGAAAAACATATACAATGTATGGATAGATGGAGTAATAAAGAACCCCCCCCCCCAATTAAAACATTCATACAGTATATACATAAGAGAATGATGAGAAGAGGAAGAGAGACAAGATAAGCCCCCCTCCTCAAAAGAAGAATGCTTGCTAGTGACTGCTCCGATGAAGAAGTTGATCCAAGACTACATAATGGTGTTCCTCCCCTTAAGAGGAAACAAGGCCAAGGGTAAAAATGAGATTCTTTCACTATGTGTGGAAACAATCCCATTAATAAGTGATGTCTCTAAAAGCCACTCATCTAGTTGAAGAACCTATCTCGAAGAAGCCCTCTGCAACTATTGATATTAAGTATCCATAATCACTTCAACCTGTAATAATTGATCATGTAGAGAATGAACAAGAGGGTTGGATGGGGCTCTCATGACAACTGAAGAAGGTACTGCTACATCAAGAGGAAGAGGTAGATCATCAATACTAACCCCCAAATCTATCATTGAAGTTAGACCTAGAAGACTAGATGTACCTTGCTGTGTTGGAACTGGAATTGTAGCAATATATGCATGTGGACTAAACTAATGTAGTGACCTCTCACTACAACTATCAATAAAACCCCATCTGTTTGAATCTGTTGAAGCACTATCACTGGTGTCAGTATTAATTTCCACATGGTATGATGTGTAGAGAGGAGTAGAGGAAAAGCTTGGTGAACTTTCCTCAAATTGTACATCGTTCTCCAAAAAAAATTGATGTGTCTCTAGATCTAATAATCTATATGCCTTCGCACTATCTTCATAACCAATGAAAGTACAAAGTTGAGGTGACTATGCCTTTCATCCCCTAGAAGATATCTTTACACATGCAGGACAACCAACGACTCTAAAGTGTGTCACAATAGGTTTTCTATTGCACCATGTCTCAAAAGGATTCTTCACATTTAAGGTTGGATGAGGAGATCTATTAAGAATGTGAGTGACACTAGAGATTTATTTGACTTCAAGTGATGGATCTAGAGGCTTGGCCTATATCATGCAACTTGCCATAGACTTAAGAGTTAAGATCCTCAATGTTGCAATATCTACTTGTGTGGACCAAATGTTGGTGTATTCTGAAGATCAATTCCCTCAAGTCTACAAAAGTTATTTAGTCTTTTGTGCACATACATGATTCCATTGTCCATTCTTAAAAATTTGATGGCTTTCCTCAAATTATGTTGTACTTGAGTTTTGAAGGTTAGAAACTTGTCCAACACTTCATTCTAATTATAAAGAAAATAGACCCAAGTGTATCTTGAATAGTCATCAACAAAAGTTAGTATGTAGTGACCTTGGCTAACTACAAAACGTCCTACTAATACCATGTGAACCATCTATAGAAAACCTAGTGCTCTCGAAGACTTCCCTTTTTCTAACTTCCCCTCTAGATGCATATCCACTAAATTTGTCAAACATTCACCATGGGAAAGGTTAATTTGAGGTAGACCTTTGACCATTCTATTTGTGCAAAGTTGTTGAAGGTAGCGGAGGGAAAGATGGCCAAACCCTTGATGCCATAATTGCATTGTTGAATTTCCTTTGAAGGAGACTTGAGCACAAAATGGGAGAAAGAGTACAACCTTTTGTCATGATTCACTTTCCCCACTGCAACCAATGAGTCATCTTTTAGATTGTGCACCTATACTGAGTCTAGAAGGAACTCAACTTTATGTCCATCTTTGAGGTAAGTTATTTGGTAGATTGATAGGAGATTTGAACTTAGGTATGGAACATAGAGAACATCTTGAAACTCTCCATTTTTCATCTCCACATTTCCTTTCCCTTCAACTTCTATTGTAGTATCATCTCCCACAAAGATGTGTGGTACCTTTGACTAATTCAATGAAGAAAAATCCTCCTTTGAAGAACCCATGTGATAAGAGGCACCTGAGTCAAGTATCCATTCCTTTGAAGAATTTGAATTAGCCATGAGTGCTTGCCCTTTTCCCTTTGAATCTAAAGAAGATCCATTGTCCTTATAAGCATTAGGAAATGGTACATTATGTTTCTTCATGATTTTCATCAAATCATCAATCTTCTTAAGTAACACTCATGTTCTTCATGACCCATTTTCTTGCAATAGGCACAATTTTTCTTGTCCTTATTATTGTCGGCCTACTTGTTGGAATTCAAGGACTTGCCTTGTTGATTGGATTGTGGTGTTGTCTTTTTTGCACACTCTAATTTTTTCTTCCAATTCTTATTCTTACCCTTTCCTTTATTTGAAGATTGCCTAGCTAAATTTTGAGAAGCCTCATTGTTGGCCACCAATGCTTTAGACTTGGTGATTTGAGAATCCCCATTGATTTCAACTTCTTTTCTTTTGTATCCAAAAGATCGACATATTCATCAAAAGAGACTTTCTTATAGGAAAACCCTAATTTAGTCTTTGAGGTGTTAAAAGAAGAAACAAATGTGGAATAATTTGATGGTAGCTTCTTGTGTATGAGATAGATCAATCTTTCATCTTTGATAGATCTCCCACAATTAGTAAGCTTTGTCCTTAGTTCATTCACCTTAATGATTTAATCCTGTATAGAATCAAATGACTTAGGATCTAAGGAGAAAATCTCATCTATAATTTTGAAAACATCCTCTTCAAACACTTTACCATATAGGTTTTCGAGGGTATCCCAAGCTTCCTTGGATGTAGAACACTCCTTAATTTGATACATGATCTTGTCATCAACCTCCAAACATATATCACCTAGTCCTTTCCTATCCATTGATACCCAAGCTGAGATGTCACTTGCTGATACTTTATCACCTGCTAGTTTAGGAAGGGTACCATCTACATATTGAGAAACTCCATTGTGCATTAAATGAGACCACATTTTGATGGACCATGCAGCATAGTTGTGTGGAATTAACTTTGGAAACTTCAAATTTTCTATAATGCAAAAAATGAAAGAAAATTGCAGAAAAGAGAGAAAACAACACCAAGAACACCCCCGCTTTTCACCAAATTAAGAAACCCCCCCAAAAGAGATGCTTTTAGCGCTTTATAAGTAGTGTGATTACATTGGCCATGTGCAGATTTTGGCCTTTGTGGACTTCTAATTTTTCTTGTTACAACCTCTTAATGAATTACAAATCTGGAACTTTACCATGTACTACAATTTTGAAGCAATATAAAGCAAAGAGAAGTCCTATTTTTAAAAGTGACACTTTTGTCCACACAACCTTACAATTTGACTATAGATCTAGAAATTAGAAAAAAATTAATGCACCTTCAAAAAAATAGAACCTATTTTAAATTCTAGATGTGCCCTTATGGAGCATTTGAAGTTGAAAAATGTAGGATTATGTAGGTACAGTCACCAAAAGACAACTTTTGACAAATTCATGCACCAAAACTAGAAAAGAGCTGCACTATTTAAAAGTTTAGGAATTTCTACCCAATTTTAAAAAAGTCACACCCTATTTGGAGTCTAGATGACTGAGATATGGCCTCCCAAAGTCAGACTACAAAATTAAAAATCAATCTAGAGAGGGGTTGCATCACCAAAGGTTGAATTTTATGGTTGTATGGCCATCATAGTAGTTCAAATCTGGCCAGGAATGATGGTTAGATGACCATCAATTTTAATCCATTGAAATGATGATGTTAGCAAAAAATTGGGCCCCCTACTGGTGTGGCAGTACGAACTACTGATGTGGCATAGTGTACAGATCATATAGAAGGTTGTAGATGTGGTAGGTATAGTTGACAGGTGATGTGGTTTCATACATGCAAAGCTAATGTAGCTGATGAGTTAATTGTTGACATGTCGTGTCTACTTACATGGACATTGACTACATATGTTAATTGGTGGGTCCATGTGGCAAATTATTATTGGGTGCAATTACCAGAGGGAGTAGCATTTCCAGTAGAGAAAATAGCGACCAAATTCATGCCAGAAAAAATAGATGTCACGGTTTGAATTTATGCATCACTTGATATTGGTAGTATGATGCCAAAAAATAGTACCGCATGATCATGTACTAGAAGATGTATATGTGGATGCCAAGTACACTGAGCACTACATGTCTTGGTGAAAGTGGGACATGTAGGCACAAGAAAATTTGCTGGAAACGTAATCACACTACCAGGTTCTAAAATGTGTAGGGTCAAAAAACTTTTAATATGCCACCAAGTTTTCCAAAGATATATCCCACACGTATGGTGGGAGCACCGTTGACACTATTTAAAAACAAACTTGTGTGGGATTTAAAATAAAAAGTTGTCGATGGGTATGTGGCAGGGCTGGTGGGTATGCACACTAATTTTCGGTGGGCCACTTCTAGATTAGAATATACCACTAGATTTAATTCCTAAAAAGTGCCAAGATTCATAAGAAATTTGTACGAAGCCCACCAATATATATTCACCCACCTAATTAATAAGGTGCTTGTGAAAATATTCCTTCAAAATTGTAGAGCCGAGGTGTGACCACCCAGTTTTGCAAAAGCAATTTCTCTGACTAGGCAAGAAAATTTGAAAATGCACAATTTGCAAAATAAATTGCAAAGAATGAATAAAATGAAGACATGAAAAAAAATAATTAGATTGAATTATATCATACCAGATTTGCAAATCAGTGCCTTTGGGTGCTAGTTTGCAAAAAAATTCTTCCTCACAATCAACTTTAGCCCAACATAGGAAAATTTATAGTTGATCTTCACTGAATCAATGTTTCAGATGCAATGGCAAGGTCAGATCTAGCTCTAGATGCTTCAAATTTCTATAGTACTTTGGATTTGCGTCAAGGTGTTGAAGCATGAATGGTCTGAAATGACTATGTGTAGAGAATCTCCCCAAGCTCTAATACTATGTAAGAATTTGAATGATTGACTTATTTAAGAGAGAGAGTATACCAAAGACCAAGGAACTCAAACACAAGAATAATAGTAAACCAAAGAGAGAGTATGATCAGAATGATGATATATTCATTCAATGTGCCATATGAGAGTACACTAGGAGTACCTGCATAGAAAGGCCTCTGGAGAGCTTCTATAATGCATAGAAGTTAGCAACATGATAAGTCATACAACCAAGCACATGTCAACCATATATGGGTTATCCTCCATTAAGAAGGGAGGTAAGTGTAATGATGTGAGGATAAGCCTACAATGGTGTAGCATGCAAATCAGTGGTGTAGACAACATGTGCTAAATTAGGAGTGCAAATAAGTATGTTGTCAACATGACAACTCATGAGAGTACACAAAATCCTAAGCGTCTCACATAAATAAATAATAAAATAATTCATTAACCTAAGTAAACTTAAGTAAAGTGTAAATAGTAAATACTTATTTACACCAACCCATCAAATACCACCTTGAGTAAAGGATTTACATATGACTATTAGGTCGACCTTGATTAAAGGAATTCAATACTAAAACAATTTTTAGAATGTAACAATAGGTTTGATATGATAAATACACCTCATTATGCAAATATAGATCATAATTTGGTTCACATGTCGATCCACTAGTGGCTCTTGGAAACTCTTTAGGAAATCAACTTCACCTTTTCTCAACTATTCTTACCCTCTTGCTCAAGTTTGCCAATCAATAGAGTCAACAATAGCTCCCTATTCTTTAAGTTATCCATTATTCCTCCTTAAATAGGTAATTTAGATTTTTTTCCACTTAAACATCACCATAGATCTTAAGGTTTGGTCATATTCATTGAATACTTCCATCATTTGATCTCCACTTTTGTCATCTAGAAACTCCTCCAAATATGGTGCAGAAGCACCAAAGCTTATCTCTCAAAATTGGACAATTTTGACTTGCACTAACCTTAACCAAGTCATTACTATTTTTTTTGATATTAGAAGATGTTTATGGTGTGTTCCTAGATGGATAAGACTAGGATCAATCCAACCTAGGTTTTTATTGCTTAAATAGTTGTTAGTGATAGATTAGGCCTAAAGTGGAAAAAGTAGGTCTTAAAGCTTTTAAGGATTGCGAAAGGGCATAAATATTCCTTAAATAGTTCCTAGGATGTTTCTACATCATTCTAGATCATTTAGAGAACCTTAGCATATTTATAGCAAAAAGATGTAAAAGTTGTCACAATGTTGCTTAACAATATTTTATAAATTTTTTGCATGACAACAAATTGCAAGATTGGAATCTCTTCAAGGAATCATTATGGGTAGTTTCCATAATGGCATAAAATCAAGCGTAAGGCATATTTAACCTTCTAAGATCCCATTTCATAAGTTAGAGTGTAATTTAGTGGAGTTTTGGATGTGGAATAGAACTGAGAATTTTGTTTTAAAGTGACTAGGGCTAATTGACCAATTGGGCCTATTAGGCCAAACCCATAGAAAATATTAAACTAGATAGAAAAACCCTAAATGTAAAGTTAAAATGGAGTTACTTGGAAGTCAAGTGAGTGGTTTAGAGATGAACACATCCCCTGCAAGACTAGAGAAAACAATTTGGTTAAGTTGTCCTTGGAGACCTCCAAGGAAGAGTGAAGGCTTGAAGTACCCTAATGATTGTTATCCTTGAAGGTGAAGCACAAATAAACTCACTCATGGAGTGGAGTTAGGGAAATATTAGGTTAGGATTTCCAAGATTTTCAAGGTCTTAGAAGCAAGCTTAGGGTCTAGAGAATAATAGGCCTAGTATAGCCTAGATAGAAATTATGCAACAAGACATAAAAAAAATCTTATCAAATTCATGTCAAAGTAGGTTAAGAATAGGATTTTAGTGAATGTTTCAAGAAGAAGATGAATCATTTAGTGAGACTAAAATGGTAAAAAATTCAAATCTTTCAAAGAACGTAGATGAGAAAGAAGAGGAGAATAGATTTATAAAAGTTAGCCTAGCTCAGTTGGAGAAAAAAGGAGATGGATTGGATGAAAAGAGTAAGGAATTGAAGGACAAGATTGAAGAACAAAGTAAAGAAGAAAAAAATAAGGAGGTTTAAAATGAGGATGAGGTCCCTAAACCAGACCTTGTACTCATTGAAGGACCATTCCTTAAAGCATCGAGGGCCTTTAGTTGAAAGTCTTAGAAGGCATTCAAATCTTTAGTGGTAAGATGGAACTTGAGGTAGTCCTAGATTGGGTAGAAGGACTAGAAAAATTCTTGGAATATGATGGAATAACTAAAGCTTAGAAGGTTAAAGTTTCTATGGGGAGATTAAGCCTTGGTCTACACTCACTTGGTGGAGATTTATCCAAGAAGAGATAGAGAAGAAAGGAAAGAATGCCATTGCCACATGGAAGGATATGGTTGAAAAGATTAGAGATGTTTATGTACCCAAGGACTAAAAAATCCAATTCCATAAAAGAAGACAAAATGTAAGAGAGAAGGACTTGGATGTGAAATCCTATAATAAGGAGTTTCAAAGATTGTGCATGAGGTCAAGAGTTGTAGAAGATGAGAAAGTAAAGGTAGAAAGTTACAGTAATGGTCTCCAATGAAATATGCAAGATGCAATGAGTCTTTTGACTCTTGATATAGTTCAAAAATGCCACCAAATAGAAATAAAGATAGAAAATAAACTATGGAAAAAAGATTCAAGCACTACTAGCGCTAGAGGAAAAGGAAGAGACAATAGAGGATAGAGAGGTGGATATGGTGGTAGAATTTCTGAGGCTAAGGCTCAAGGAGAGACCAAATCTATTGAGAAGAAAGAAGGGGGTTCAAATAGAGGAAATTATAATAGAGGAAGGAACTCTAATATTATTTGGAGAGGAAAAAATAGTGTTCAAGGTAGACATTCTTACTTTGAAACTATGAAGTGTTAGCAATGCAACCAAATAGGACACCCTACATATAGATGTCTAGAGAAGGGCTCTACTTCACATTTGGGTAATAAGAGGGTAAAATATGTTCAAATAGATGTGATTGTTGAAGGTAAACATCATTAGGTACCCCTAGAGGTGAAAGAAGGAGAGAACTTGATGAGGAGGAGGTACCTAGTCAAGGAGCTAGTGAAAGAGGAACCTAGTCAAAGAAGGTCACTATTTAGAGTGAAATGCAGAATGATAGGAAGATTTTGTATATTCATCATAGGCTTGAGGTATATTGAAAATATTGTGTCTAGGGAGGAAGTTAAAATGTTGAAGTTGACAAGGATACCCACAGAAACTGATACAAGGTCACTTGGTTAAACAAAGGACAACATGTCTTAGTAAATGAACAAGCATGGGCAAAGTTTTCCATTTTGAAATAGAAAGAAAAAGTATTGTGGGTCATCTTACCTATAGATGCATGTCACCTACTACTTGGAATACCATGGAAATTTTATACACATGACATGCATGATGGAGAAAATAATTTTTACTCTCTCAAGAAAGACAATGTGACTTTCAAAATATAGTCACTACTAGAGGATGTAGAGATGAATTCCTCAGGTCCAAAAATTATTATGGTTAGTGAAAATGAGTTCATAGAAATGTAGGAGGAAGATGGTGGAGTAGGTTTTGCACTTGTGTTTAAGGAAAGAGAATAAATATTAGACAAGGCAAACAAGAAGGAAAAATTTCCTAAGTGCAAGAGTTATTGCAAAGGTATGAAACCATAGTAACTGATCGATATCCATCAATCCTACCCCCTTAGCGAGTTGTTAGTCATCAAATTTATTTTATTCCAAGCACTACCCTTCCTGACAAGAAAGCCTTTGTATCTAAACCTAAAGCATGTGGCATTTTGAAAAGAATGAGAAGAGATATATACAACCTTCTTTTGTAGGGAAACAAGGAAACACTTCCATAAGGATTAACAATCCTAGAATCATAACTTTCCCAGCTTTCTTGATGCCCTCAACTATGATACAATCCCTCTGTCCCACTTCCATGCCCTCTTATTCTTGGGATGGATTGATCCCCTACTCCTCCCTCTATATCCTAATCTTAGTTGCCCAGATTTGGAGCTAGTGGTGATATCCTAAAATAGTTGTTCTCTTCTACAAGAGGATGTTTCTGTCCTAGTGGAATCTAGTTCCATCTGCAATGACTATGCCTATTTGGGCCCCAAACCCCTAAGCATCCCATCTAATTTTTTCACTTTATTGACAATCCCAAAACTAAATTGGCTTGGGGCTATTGTTGGTTCTAAGATTCCTATGAATTCTTATCTAAGACCCACATTCTCCTCAAGATCCACTGGACCTTAGATCTCACTTTCAAATTCTATGGTGGATTTGATCTCCTTATGTTTTACCCTTAGCCTTGTTGGAAAGTTTGTCTCTTTCTAGCCTATGATGGACATGGTTTGAAGATGGTTCTCTACAAAATGGAAACTAATGAGTTTTTTTTCCATTTCTATGATGGCAGGTGCCCTCTTCTTATTCAGGTTCATGTCTGAGTTGGACTAGGAATTAACCATGGGAAGATCCTAGAGATTTTGAAAACACCATATGATGATGGCCAAGTGGTAACCTGGATCTAACCCAAAATGTGATCTTTATAGATCTGCCTTAGTCTGGATACACCTTCCTAGGTTGACCTTAGGGTTTTGCAATGAGTGTGCTTTTATATGGATTGGTAACTCCTTTGGGAAGTTCATAAAAGTGGACTCAATGAATAGCTTAAGGATTACACTTTGTTTTGCTGAGATCTATGTTAATGTGGGAATGAATTAACCCCTCCCCACCATGGTGGACTGAAATCTAAATGGGGTACCTAGTCGCAAGCACTTTCTTATGAGAATGTTAGCCCCTTCTACCAAAAGTGTAACAACTTAGGCCATCTTTTTTTTTATTGCCCAACGAGTGAGAAACTCAAGAACAAGGTCTCAACCCTATGTGTAGAGGTGGTTGAAACTTCAAAAATAGCTGAAATGGAAGCTATCCCAAAAACCCTAAAATGAATGGAGCCACTTGGTTTGGGGGATTCTCAAATAAATGAAACCCCCAATATTGAGAGGAAAACTAGAACCCATGTGAAATCCTAGGATAAGAAGCAAGTGATAGGCCAATATTGGGGAAAATATTATGAAAAAATTAATGATTTATTATGTAATTTATCTTGTCTATACGTGTCAATCCAAGAGCGTAAGCTTGTGAAAGGCATCTAAGCAATATGCTATCAAGGCATGATAGTTGTCAAATGAGGGATTATGGATGCAACTACAACACATGGAATTGAATCTATGAAAAAATAAAGAAATCCCAATGATAGGATCTATCGCTTCCTGGTGATAGGAACATTAGAAATAGAAATAAACATTGAAAACTATGATGATAAAAAAGGTAACAATTCACAAATTCAACTAATCCATAGGAAACAATACCAACACTAGGCATATAACTAATCTAATATAATAATTTACTAATATAAATCCAATATTTCTATATTGATTTATCTCTTAATATGATAGAAAATTCAGAATATGTTGATTGTTATTAATAATCTGTATAATAATGAAAACATAATAATCCATCTTACCTAGCTGTGATATTAATTAGATTGCAAATGTATTAATATGAGCTAACTATTATTTTAAAATAATATAGTATTCTATGAAAACTCAAGAACACCAAACTTAAGCTACAAAAATCACTTAGGAAAAAAATCCAAAATAACTCACAATATTAAGAGCCTCATCGAACATTCGAAGAGTGAGCCCTTTCTCTAGTCTACAAGGTGAGTTGAAGAAACTTTGATGATCTACATAAGGTTGATCGAAAGAACTATTATTTAATTTCTCAAACTTAACAAAGAGGAAAAAATGATACATTTTAATTTGTGTTCTTCTACTCATATGTACACAACTGAAACAATTATGCAACTATTTTGATGATATTGACCATTGAAATAATAGCTGGTATAACAATACACTAGAAATTGAATGCAATCTTATAATTTTGTGCTAAGAATAGCCAAAAAAAAATTATTTGCAGCAATAGTATTATCATCAGCCAATGTAGTTTGCAAACAATATTTGAAATGGTTTGGAGTTTAGTGGTTCTAATTTTCACATGAGACTATCTCATCTCCTTAGCAATAATGATTGATTGGATTCTCTGTTGTCCATGTATGAATTCAGCTAAGAGATATTTATTTATTACTCATGCAAGAAAAATAGGTTCATGATTGGCCACATTTATTTCCATTTCCTGGCATGTAATTCATCATGGATGTTCTCTCAATGTATGAAAACTGCCATGAAGAAGACAATGCTTTTTTTTAGTTCATGAATATCCATTCCAACATGGTTCATTTGGAGGAGGTAAAGCCACCATAAAAGACAGAATAATTTTTATAAATAATAACATGAATAAGTTGTAAGCCAACATTATCCACAATAATTAATGTCTCAAATGTGACAAGAAGATCTTATTAAGGAGGCGATAGAAAGATCTATAGGTGATAGGAAGATCTACTCACACATGAACAATTTATGATAATAAAGATCAATATAAGAAATTGATAATGAATTCTCCAAAATTTAATCCCAAAACAATAAGAAATACTGCATATAAATATTAATCAATATGCAATGTAAACCAATAAAATGGGATGGAATACAATGGAAATGGGATAAGGAAGTGAGTAGGTAAGTGCATAAAATGGATTAAAATAGGGCATTAAATAGGTTATAATTGGATCTCATTAGCAAGGATAGGAGAACATAGGTAAGTTGTTTGAGGTATTAGAGGTAGCTATGCATGAAGAGGGGAGATTTTGGACATTCAAATACTAGAAATACCATAGCCAAATGAGGATTTGATGGGAAAAGGATGACTATGATGAGAGAAGGGAACATGTGCAGCCCAACCCTAGATGTGAGAGCTAGTTCATCCCTAGGAAATGGAATCGTTGTGGTTTTATTGCCAAGAATTGTTGAAGTTATTTCACCTACTTTGGTGGGGCAAAATCTTGATATGATTAATAGGGATATTGAATAGATAGTCCCAAAGAGAAACAATAGGGGGACAGAAAGTAGATGTCAAATCAATCGAAAGGGTTGGTTGAAGTATGACCAAGATCATTTGTCAAAAGGAGACAAAATTGGAGATTAGATAGGGGAAATAGAGAACCTTGAAGGAAACCCAATGCCATAAAAAGTGAATATCATATGCTAGAATGTGGAAGGGATGAGTATCCCTAGGAAATAATATGAAATCAAATAAAACATCTTTGAACTCAAGTCTAATTTGATTTGTTTATAGGAAGTTAAAATGACCACGTAGGTCTTCTTAATGGTAGCTAGTTATGTTTGGTCAGGTGATAGCTACCCTTAATTATGAGGATAATGGTGTTTCTAGAGGGATTTCCACAATGTGATATCCTAATAAGGCATGGGGAGTGGTCATCTTAGACAACACCCATTTTTTTACCACCAAATTCACCAACTAGACTAGCAGCTAGACTATTTTAAAATTTTTTATGCCCCTAATACTCATAATGGTAGTCTTTTTGTTTGGGATGAGGTCACCACTATGGCTATGTCCATAAGACGAAGAGATATCTTATGTATGGGAGACTTTAGAACCCTTTTGTACCCCTCGGAGAAGATGGGGGCACTTTAAAATTTCTTGGATAGTAAGGAAGATTTGGAGGATATCCTGAGAAGAAATGATCTAATACATATTGATCTCCATAGTTTGGCCTTCGCCTAGTGTAACAATAGACTTGTGAAACACTTGATCTAGATTAGGCTTGACAGGGTTGTCATCTCTACTAGATGAAGCATTCTTCAGCATACTAACCTAAAGGCTTATCCTAAGATCATCTCAAACCATTCCTTGCTACTTTTCTCCTTGATATAAAATTTAACTATGTAGAGGTCTTTTAGATATGAGATTATGTGGAAATTCTATAATGATTTTTATTATTGTATTGCATGTTGGTGGAAGGACCTAGTGGAAGGTACAACCATGTTTTGAATTGCCAAAAAAATGGAGAGAATTTGTATGGAGCTTAAGGAATGGTGCAAATCATCATTTGTGAGCTTAGCAAGAGAAAACAAGGACACATAAAAGAATATAATTGAGCTCCCAAATTAAATAGTAAAAAGTGGAACTTAGGTGGTGCAATAGGAGGAGAGGGAGTACCAACAAAAATGCAACTCCCTCTTGAATAAGGAGGAAGTCTTCTGGAAACAAAGATCTAGGGTCCAATGGTTAGAGGAGGGAGACAAAACATGGCATTCTTCCATAGATTAGCCTCAAGGAGAAAATAGAGAAACACTATAAACAAGTTAGAGGATGATACTAACCAGAAGATCACTAAAATGGACCAAATAGAAAAAAGAGCGAACTCCTATTTGTAAGAAATGTATAATTCCCCACTAGCTCAGGTTGACAATACCTTGCAAAGTGATATCTTGTAGAGCTTCCAACTAGTGATTATTGACTAGATGAATGAGGGGATTACATGTAGGGTCAAAGAAGAAGAAGTTATAATGGCTCTCTTTATTATGAACTTGTAGAAATCCTTTGACCTCAATAGGCTCCACCCTATCTTCTTCCATGAATTCTAGGACATTGTTAAATATGATGTTATTCATGATATCGAGGACTTTTTTGGAATGGGAAAGTTGTTGAAGGAGCTCAATAACACCTTCATTGTTATCATCCCTAATACTGAGGACCCCCAAAGGATGAAGGACTTTAAACCCATTAGTCTTTGTAACAATATCTACAACATATTTGCTAAAGTTATGGTGAATTGCTTCAAGCCCCTCTTGGAAAAATTCATTAGTTCTCATTAGAATGGCTTTGTGGTTGGGAGATAGATTCATGATGTAGTCATAACTACATACAATGTAATACATTCTATGGATAAATCTAAAAACCTAGGTATGGCAATTAGACTAGATATATCTAAAGCCTATGATAACATTAGACATGATTTCTTATTTTCTATTCTTATCAAACATGGCTTTAATGAGAAGGTTATAAAAATTATAAAGAATGTTGTGACTTTTGTTACTTTATTGGTGATTGTTACTAGTGCCCTAGGAAACTTCTTCTCTTCCTCTCAAGGTCTCCATCAAGGTGACCCCCACTCACCCTATCTCTTTATTGTTGTTGCTAAAGTATTAAGTAGAAATCTAGTCTCTTTATCTAATTCTTGTAGAATTAAGGGCATAAAGCTTGGATCAAGGTGTCATCCTCAAGTCTGATAGTAGTTTGTGGATCATATTTTCCTATTAGAAATCTCCTCCATCCATGATGATAGATAATGGAAAGAAACCATGAATAGGTATGTGCTAGTCTCTAGCCAATGTATAAACTATAAAAAAAGTAATGGTTATTTTTTTTTAACACTTCTGCTAGTTTGCAAGAAAGGATTACTAGTATCCTTGGATGCTAGGAGAAAAACCTCCCAAACACCTATCTTATTCTACCACTCATTGTTAAAGAGAGCCCCAACCATTTTTGGAATGGTCTTTTGGAATGGTTACAAAGGAAGCTAGCGGGATGGGAGGAAAAAATATTGAGCAATGATGGGAAACTACAACTCATCTCAACCTCCTTGTAAGGCATCTTGGTGTCTTTCCTATCTATTTTAAAACTACCAGGTAGATATAGAGACATCATTGAGAAAATTTAGCATAATTTTCTATGGTCTAGAACTCAAGAAAAGGCTAGAATGAACTTGGTTAGTTGGGAGAAATTTTTTAGACCTAAAGCTCATGGAGGATTGAATTTAAGAAGAATTGGACACTTGAACAAGGCCCTATTAATCAAAATTAGATGTAAACTAGTAAATTTATAGGGTGGTTGGAGTAACATCATAATGGAAAAATACTTTCAGGGATCTTCTTCCCACCAATTTACATGGGCACAAGCTCTACCCTAGGGATCTAAGATTTGGAATAACATCGCTAAAACCTGAAAGATCCTAAGAAAGGGGTGTCACTAGATCATGGGAAATGGTAATTCAATTGAATTCTAGGAAGATCAATGGATCCATAATGACCCCTCAAGCAAGCTAAGCTTTCTCCTCTACATGAGATGTACACTAGAATGTATAGCCCTCAAGCTCGACACTTTATCACCCTTGAAAAACAATGGATTACTTTCCAGAATCTTCAACCAAGGGAATTGAGTTTATATTGGAAACTATGGGATCTCTTCCACAACTATAGGATTTCTCTCATCCTAGTTGAGGACTCCTTAATTTGGAAACTCACACCCTTGGGGGAGTTCACTGTCAAGTCTTCTTATCTTTGCAGTCTAGTAGGGGAAGGGGCATAGGTAGATTGGGGAAAAGCTTGGTTCCCTTAGATACTACCAAAAATAAGCTTCTTTCAATAGTCTTCTCTACATGGGTTGATCGTCACTATTGACAACCTTTAGCTTTGGGGTTGTCAACTTGTCAACTGCTACATTTTATGCCTTCAAAAAGCTAAATTTTTTACAAACCTACTAATGCACTACCCCTTTTCCATGGAAATCTAAAGGGAGGTTCTTGCTATAAGGGAGGTCACTTGGTTTATGGATAATGAGTTGAAGCAATCTATCCACTAGGATGGTCTAATTTCCCAACCCTACCTCAGAAACCTATGGTTGATTCTCCTACCTTATGTCTCATAGAAAATCTAAAAGGAGAAAAATAGTAGGATTTTTAGGGAATAAGCCACAACTAGCTTAGGGATGGTTCAACAAGTTATCAGGCTAGTAAAAGAATGTAGTAAGATCTGGTGCTAGAAACCCCCCATCCCCTAAGTGAAATTGATATGATTTGGGGTTCACATTGGAATGTAGTAGGATCTAGTACTGGAAACCCCCCTGCCCCCCCATCCCCTAAGTGAAACTGATATGAATTGTGCTTTGGCTTGGATTGTAGGCCTGATGGTGGTGTAGTTTGACGATTCCAAAATCTTGGCAAGAAAGGAGATAGTTTGGAAACCCCCCACCCCCCTGAGTCATAAATCAAGCTAAATTTTGTTGGGTCCACCATGATGTGTAGCACTAATTCAAGGGTTATCCTTGATAATATCTAAGAATTGTGACAACTTAGGGACTCACTAATCTGGCCTTAGAGCAAGACTATGATAATCATCAAGGCTACTAAGGGAGAGGGAAAATGCAATTGGTTAATTAAAAAAAATTTATTAATGAAATATGAAGAATGATGGAAGATTATCATGATATCTATGTGGAACATATATATTAGAAAGGAAAAAACATGGTGGATGACCTTGCCAATGTTCATCATGGTGTCATGTGGTTAGTAGAATGGGATGATGTTAGTTTATTACCATCATCAACTCAATTTGTGATGGAAAGGGAGAAAATTTCAATAATGACACATGAACTATCAAACTAGGTGGCAAGTCTCATTTTTCAAACATGATCATAGGAATGTGGTGCTTCATAAAGGGTTTTCTTGGCATGCTTGGATGTTGATTAATATGTATGTCCTGACTACCATGAATATTGATCACTATCGTAAAATGATGTAGAGGGGGGATTCAAAGAGGTTTAAAGAACAATCTTATAATGATCATAAAGACAATTTGGTTAGTTCCTACAATTGGTACAACTAGTGATGACTATTTGCAGAGGTAAAGGAATTGCCTGCATGTATTGTGTTGGGATATTTTTTGTTTTTCAAGAAAAATTGTGGATTTATAATGACTATGCAATGCCTTTTCATTTTCTCCATTTTCGCTTTGCATATTATACTTTGCGACTCCAAAACCTAGTACAAGGATATGTCATCAAAAGAGTTGGTTGTGGACCTAGGCGATGACATGGGCACTAGCATCCATATTGAACCAGTGTATGTGGAGGAGTATATTAGTAGTAGGGAAGTAGTGATAGCCTACTTATAGGAGGGAGGCCTTCTACCTTATATGGAAGGTATGGTTAAACACTATGAGGTCATCTCAATGTAGATCATTCAAACCTAGAAGGATAGAAAAGTTACTATTAATTGTATGAGCTCTAAAATTTCTAAAGAAAGGATTGTGAGGGCAAGGGATTCTTTGTTGGATGGAAAGAAATAGAAGAGGTAAGCTAAGGTTAATGAGGAGTCAATCTTGCAAAAATTCTTCAAATTCAAGGAGGAACCAAAGAGATTGAGTGGTGGGTTTATGCAGGTTGTCCTACCTAAGCCACATGATGTCATCTACTACACAATTATTAGATACATTACCTTAGAGTACTACTACTAGGTATTATATTATTATCACCTTCCTATCCTAAATCATTTTAAAAATCATGTCCTTATCTCCTTTTTGTTTCTAGTATTACATTTCCTAGAGGATAACAATTCTAAGGATAGAAAGAAACACAAGGAGGGGAAACCCTTCTATGTTATTCACTAGAGCCTCCATATTAACCCCCTAGCTTCTATCACTCCTCAAACCTCCCTAGATCCTAGCCCTAGCTCTACTCTTAAGAGGTCCAAGAAAGCCCATGCCATCAAGGTCAAAATTATCCTTAAGGTTAAAGTTAGCATTATTGATTCAGATTTAGACACCAAGAAGGGAAATAATTGTGCTAAGAGAAATAACAAGCATCTTTAGCTCAACAAATTTAAGACCCCCTTGAAGTACAACTCTATATCTCACCCCTTTGGTAGTGAGGAGAAATATGGTAAAAAGAAAAGACTCCACAAAGTTATTAAACCTACCCCCAGCTTTATCAGCCCATCTCATGTATATGATACCCTGGAAACTAGCCTAACTTGTAGTGGTAGGGAAGACATCACCTCTCCTAGGAAGGCCACCAAGGGAACTAGGAAGAAAGGTAAACATGGCCACACCAAGATATATGTGGAGAGGCCAAGAGGGACTTGGAAAGTAACCATACTGCTATTTGCCACAAATTTGAAACCATGGTTGTATTCTTAACCAGGGTAATGCACTCTATGACCACAACCCTCTACTTCCTATAGTCTAAGAAAGAGGAAAAGGACCTAGGAAAGACAAATGATACAGCTCATTCCATCTATGGGTTCCTAGTAGAGGACTAGCTAAAATCTATCCTAGACAAACCAATGAAAGTGGAGGAGAAGGATGCATATAGGGAAGAACCTAAGGAGCAGATGAATGGTAACTAGCAGAAGGAAGAAGGAATCTAGCCTAGTTCTATTTTATGGTTATTTTTATGATTATGTTTTTGAAGTTTATACCCCATGGGGTTTTTAGGACTATGTCAATTACAAGGACCAATAGAAGTGATGTTTTTAAACGTTGTTCATTTATTATTCTATTTCTTATGCAAAGTAGTTTAAGTACTATGGTAAATGAAAATTTAGCTATGAACATATTATGATTTTTGTTATTTAAAGTTGGTATAGGTTAGATAACTTGTGGGTAACCTCTGGCTAAATTCTTAACCTTTTTGTTCTCTAGGGCAAGGCCCCCATCTTTTTGGTTGCTATCAACTACATCAAAAATAAGGAAGCCTATAAGATGACCCATCAACAAAATGAAAAAGTTTCCAAACAAATACAAGACCACCTAAAACAAGGACTCATTAGGAAAAGAATTAGCCCCTTTGATGTTCCCATTGTCTTAACACCTAAAAAGGGAGGAACTTGGAGGCTATCTACTAACTCAAGAGCTATATAAAAGATAACCATTAGGTAAAGGCTCCTATCCCTAGGATAGAAAACCTAATGAAAGATCTAGGAGAAGCCAAATACTTTACTAAGATTGACCTAAAGAGCAGATACCAAAAAATTAGGATCAGTGAGGGGGGTGAATGGAAAATTACCTTCAAAATCATAGAAGGCTTATATGAATGGCTTGTAATGGAATTTGGGCTATCCAATTACCCATCTAAATTGTTGAGACTTATGAATGAAGTCCTAAAAGACTACATAGGAAAATTTGTATTAGTATATGTAGATGATATACCTATCTTTCGAAAGACTAAAGAAGAACATCTTACTTAAATGCAAATTATTTTCATGAAGCTACATTATGGAAAACTAATGATAAATTCAAAGAAGTGTGAGTTCATGAAGGCAAAGCTAGTATACCTTAGGTTTGTTTTATCCCAAGGAAATCTTAAGTTGGATGCAAGGAAAGTGAAAGCTACTCTTAACTAGCCTACCCCAAGGACTGCAATAGATGAAAGAAGCTTTCATGATCTAGCCCAATATTATAGGAAGTTCATTAAGTAGTTTAGTGCTATTTCGGATCCTATGCTTGATACTATAAAAGAAAGAATGAAGAATAATTTTTTTTGGAATGATCAAGCCAACTATGAATTTGATTTTTTGAAAAGGAAGATTTCACTCAACCCATCTTGGTTTTACCAAAATTTGAGAAGTTTTTCATAGTTGAGTGTGATGCTAGCAATGTGGCTATTGGCTTTTTTTTGAGATGAGAGGGGAGACCAATGGCTTTTCACATTGAAAATTTAATATATGCTAAGAAAAATTACTCTTCATATGACCTAGAGATGTGTAATTTAGTCAAGGCACTAAGGAAATGGAGGCACTACTTGCTTCCAAAGGAATTTGTCATCTTTTTAGACAATCAAGCATTGAGTTTCTTAAACTCACTATACAAGATCAATCATAAACATATGAAATGGGCGGAGTATCTGCATGCCTACACTTTCAACATTAAACACAAGAAGGGACTAATAAGGTAGAAAATGCCTTAAGTAGAAGAGACCTAATTATACAAGAGATACACCTCCAGAGCATGGGTATCAAAAGCTTTTTAAAGACCTATATATAGAGGATGAAGACTTTATAGTAATCTACATTGTATATAAAGAGTACAAAAATAATTTTCATAGAAAATTATTTGACTATACTATCCAAAGTGATATATTGGTTAAAGGAAGTCAACTATGTGTTCATAGAGGGTCAACTAGGGAAAATATGACTCAAGAGAAGCACAATGCTACACTTAGTGGGCATTTTGGAGTTAATAAAACCCAAGAGTTAGTGTAACATTTGTATATTTGGTCTTGAATGGATTCATACATTAGTAAGTATGTTTAGAGTTGTATAACATGTCAAAAGCCAAAGGGTACATCTTCAAATGTAGGCCTTTACCAACCTCTTCCCATTCTAGGTAGACCATGGGAATTTTTTAGCATGGACTTTGTTTTGGGATTTCCAAGGAAAAAACAAGCCTTTGATGGTATATATGTCATTGTTCACATTTCCAAAAGAATGGCTCATTTTTTTCATTGAAAGATAGTTCATGATGCTACCACATAGCTAATTTGTCATTCAAATAAGTGTTGACAATACATGGATTACCTCCAAATATAGTCTCTAATAGAGACACTAAAATTGTGAGCACAAGTTGGGAACTAATCTATTTTTTGGGTTTGCATATCACCCATAGACAGATGGCTTAAAAAAGGTGGTAAATAGAAGCCTTGAAAATCTATTGAGGTTTCTTAAAAAGGAGTATGGATAGACATGGGACCAACTCCTAGGATAGGAAGAATATGCCTATAATGATACTATAAATATGACTACTAGAAAAATTCCCTTCAAGATAGTTTATGGCCTACACCGTAGAGACATATTTTAGCTCACAAAATTAATGGATGGAGCCAAGTGTAGTGGTTATGTTGAAGACTTTACACATTTTACGAAAGAGGTTCATGAAATAGTGAGAAGAAATCTACAAAGAAAACATGACAAAGATCAAGTAGAAGGTGGATGAAAGAAAGAAAAATCTTTAGTTCTAGGAAGGAGATCTTGTCATGGTTCATCTAAACAAGCCTAGATATAGAAGGGAGTACCACACAAGTTATAAATGAGAAGATCAAGGCCATGCACCATTTTGGAGAAATATAGGAAGAATCCATACAAGGTTGAGGTCCATAGAGATATGGGTTTATCCCCATTCTTCAATGTTGAAAATTTTAATCCTTTAGAAAGGTCCTACTCTAGACCTAGAACAAATTCTTATAGTGGTCATAGAGGAGGTGTTAGACTTAAATTTAACTCCTACACCACCTAAAAAGGTAGAGAAGATACTTGATTCCAGTGACTACAAGAAGATCAGGAAAAGAACTTACTATGAAAATCTAGTGAAATGGCATGGGAAAGAAGACCTAGAGGGCACTTGGATCAAGGAAAGTGAATTCAATAAGCTAGGAGTATTTTCAAAATTACTCAATCCAAGGAATGATTTCAATCTTTTCATTTGAGGAGGATGGTGCAGGAGCACCAAGGCTTATCCCTCAAACTTAGAAAAAATGTCTTGTATTGACCATAGCCAAGTCATTAGTGTTGTTTATGACCTTATGAGGTATTTATTATATGTTTCTAAGTGAATTAGACAAGGATCAATCTAACCAAGGTATTTATTGCTTTAATAGTTCTTAGTTCTAGATTAGGCCTAAAGTGGGAAAAGTTTTTCTTAAATCCTTTAATGCTTGGGAAATGATAGAAATATCCATAACATAGCTCATAGGATGTTTTTACATTACTCTAGATCATTTATAGACCCTTAAGATGATTAAAGAAAAAATATGTAAAAGTTGTCACAATGTTGGTTGACAACATTTTGCAATTTTTTAAAATTGCATGTAAACAAACTACAAGATTGGGTTCTCTTTGAGGCATCATTATGGGTAGTTTCCATATGGACTAAAATAAAAGGTAGGGTGTATTTAATATTATTGGATCAATTTCTTGAGGTAGAATGTGATGTAGTAGAGTTTTGGATGTGCTATAGAACTAAGAATTTTATTTTCTAGTGATAGTCATCTTAGATTGAGAGTAAATGTGTTTATGTAGATTGATCTGATTGAGTTGGTTTTGGATTCATATAGAGTATATATTTTTAAGAATTTTCTTGTTTAATAACTAAGTTGATTTGAGTTCATTAGAGTGGGTACAGAAATTGTTTTGTAAATGGTCTACTTGTTGGTGTGTAAAGTGATAGTTTTTGGTTTTATGGAATCCCCATAGTTCTTGACCATACAAATCGTCATAGCTTAGAGGAATATTTTAGGGAAGGCACTAAATTTTAATTTTTTGGAAGGAGTAGCTCTAGAAGATAGGTTATCTATTTTTAACATAATTCCCTAGGTGAGATCAATAAGCCCAACTTGGTGCATGAAAGTGCATAATTGAGGTTTCTGTATAGGGAAAAAAAGAGGTCATGGAAACAAGCATGGATTTGAGATACTAAAAGGTATATAGAAACCTAGGAGTGAGATTAGATATTGGATAATCCATTAAGGTATATTTCCTAACAAAAATTAGGAATGAACACAATTTGTGCCCTTTTAGCCATATTAGCCCTACATTTGAGGAATCCACTTTATAGATGACCTAGGGATCTAGGACCACAAAAATATTTTAGGGCTTTGAAAGGGTATCTAAATATCAAGTTTTTTGGGGGGTTATTTGAATAGTTTGAGATAGAAATGGGAAAATCCCTCTAGCTAGGAAATCTAGGAAATTGACCAATTAGACCTATTAGGACAAACCCATAGAAAACCTTGAACTTGATAGGAAAACCCTAAATGTGAAGTTCAAATAGAGTTACTTGGAAGTCAAGTAAGTTTTTTAGAGATGGATACACTCCATTCAACATTGGAGAAGAAAATTTGGTGAAGTTGTTTATGAAGACCTCCAAGGAAGAGTAAAGTCTTGAAGCACCATAGTGATAGTTATCCCTCAAGGTGAAGGAAAAATAAACTCACTCATAGATTGGAGTTGGTGAATTATTAGGTTAGGATTTCCATAACTTGTAATGCCATTGAAATGATGTTAGAGTCTAGAGAATAATATGTCTAGTATAGCCTAGATAATAAATGTGCAAGTACACCTTGGAGGGATTCTATCAAAACATTACCTTGAATTCTTACATACAAACACTAAAACATGGTTTCCCTTGAATTAAATTATATAGCTCATCAATCTTTATCTTCAACATGCTTTATAGATTCCAAGAAATAAATCTATTACCTGTAAATAATTATTTCCTCTTTATCTATCATATTTTGTTCCTCAACCAATACTATGTTTTTGTACTTAGTCATCATTGAATTACTTGGTCACTACTAAATTTTCTATTTGGAACATATATTGATACTTTATTAATACCAATGGTGAATTAGTACTATATTTTCTTAGCTTATAGTATAACTCGGTCGACTAGCATCACTCAACATAAAATCCAAGTTTCTTAATCTCCATCTCTTTTGCTTAGTCAAGCCTATGTATTTGGTCAATCTTTGATAACTTCTTCTAGCCTTTAGTAAAACTTTCTTCTTCACTTAGGTTATGATTAAACAATCTATTTATCTTCTCAAAGTATACTAAACAAGTGCCCATTGTAAATTTGCATAACTCTACCTTTCCTCTAGATCCTTTTGTTATGTCCTTTTCAAATCCTCTTCATGAATCATCTTTATATAGCACTCAGATTAGATATAATTGTCTTACCAATAAGGTTTGACATCAATAATAACATAAAAATTGTCTCAATCATAGTTTGCAACAACATCCCTCTTTGGCATTGATCGAAATACTTCTAGTTACCATGCAATCCAAAACATGTGCTATTTCTAGCATGTTTCTTTATTATTCTTAGTTGGTGTGTCCAACAAATCTTTGTCTTAAAGTTTCATTATAATTATCATCCATGAAAATTTTATATGCAACACCTTGTCTAAATTCTCCCTCTTTGAAGAATCTCTTCAACTCCAAATTCTAATGGTAACTTACATACTCTCCCTCTTTATTATTGCTCCATGGTAAATGTCATATATTCTCCCTCACTTACATTTTCTCCTTTTTTCCATGGTAACTAACATACTCTTCCTCTTTGATAGTAATGCCAAAGACAGTTCAAATATGTCATAAATCTTCATCAATTAGATATCTTCATGTCAGTACATCTTAACCTTATTCACCATTTGTCATCTTGGCTTATGGCTGATACAAAATTATGTTCTTCTTACTTGACTACTTTAGACAACTCCTAATGTATGAATTTATGCATCAACTTGTAAAATATTAAAAATAAAATCACTTTAATGTAGAGCTACATCTCATCTTAGGTGTCCTTGTCTAGGGGAATCACCCCTAATTTACTTCTTAGATATTCATGAGAATCCTTAGGTAATGCTGTGGTGAAAATATGAGCTATTTCCTCCTTAGTGTTCCCATCCTACAATCTCACTTCTTTATCTTGAACTGACACTCTCAAGTATTGATACTTGATACAAATATGGTTGGTTTTTGTGTGAATTACAAGGTTCTTTGATATATTTATAGAACTTGTGCTATCAAATAAATAATAAGAAGACCATGGATCTCTTCCTTCATTCCTTTCAACAATTTATTGATCCATATAATATTTGAATAATTCACTATCATTTCCACATATTCAACTTTACATGTTGATTGTGAAAAACAATTACATTTCATTCTTGTCCATGAGATTGGGATATTTCCTATAAATAAAGCTCTAGCACTTGTACTATTTCTATCATCAATAGTACATGCCCAATCAAAATTAGTGAACACTTTTAGTTCAAACTTTTCATTATTCTTCTAATATAATCGATAGTTTTTTATTTCTCTCAAATATCTCAATATCCTTTTTGACAACCATCATGTGATTCTCCTTATGGTTTGTAGAAAATCTTGCATTAATCTCAACCGCTAGGACAATATCAAGTCTGATATGAACAACATATTGTAGTTTTCCAATCATCGATCTATATAATTCCTAGTTCACATCAATTGAATCATAATCTTAGATAGTTTATTTCCTATAGCCATAGTTGTGTTGATTGGTATTAAATATTCCATTCTAAAAAAGTTAGTATCTATTTCATGTATTTTGATTGAGTAATGTAGTAACCTTGTTTCATCTGATATACTTGTAATCTATCAAAGAATTTAATATTACTAAACATAGAAATTTCAAATTCTTTCTTCATCTCATTTGGAAATAGTTTAAATCATGCATCATTTCCTCCAAATATAATATCATCAAAAAAAAATTCTTATAACAATATCTTTGTCTTACCTCTAGTCTTCTAGTACTTATTGTTGTTATCATTAGTTATGCCAAATCTAATCTTTACCAAATAATTTTGTAGTCTTTTGTACCATGCTTTAGGGGCCTATTTCAAACCATATGGAGCTTTATATAGTTTACATACCATGTTATTATTTCTAGAATCCACAAATTCTTTTGGATATTCTATGTAAACTTATTCTTCTAGTATTCTATTCATAAATGCAGATTTGACATTCATTTGAAACACTTTAAATCTTTTGTAAAGAGAATAGGAAAGTGGTATTCTAACTCCTTCCAATCTTACAAATAGGAAAAATGTTTCCCCATACCCAATAGCTTCTTCTTGTGTATATCCTATTCATTTATCCTTTTTCATTCGGCTTGTTCCTAAATCCCAATTTTTTACCAATAGCATTCTTGTCATTTGGTCTAGGTACTAGTGTCTAAGTTTTTTTCTTCTCTATCTATTCAATTTCTTCATTCATTTCTTGAATCCAATCTTCATTCTCCAAAGCATCTTTTATTCATTTTGGCACAACCTTAGAAAGTAAACATGTATCACTTATGAGTTGTTTCCTTGTCATAACTCCAGAGTCATTATTATCAATGACTTGCTTAGTTACATGGTGTCTTCTCACATACTTTTATACTATAGGTTCTTTCCTTCTTCCTTCTTGCATAGGTTCATCTTGAAAAATTATTTCAGATTCATTTTGTATCTTTGCTTTAGGTTTAGGTTCATGTTCTACTTTCTTGACATTTTGTTATAGATATTTGGAATCTACTAGATATTTCTTGCCACCATTTTCCTCACACTCAACACTTGTAGTCTATTGATTCCTAGCCTAGTGCAGCTCAACATTCATTGTTTATTTTTCCTTGGTAGCTTTATTCTCTTTCTTAGGTAAGGTACAGGTAACACCTTCATTCATATAAATGATTGTGTTGTAATCTTCAATTTTATTTTTGCATTCAACTTCATCCTTTTATGCATATTCATCAACTTTCACATTTACGCTTTACAAAACTTTTTTAGTGTTAGATTTCAAAAACTTCTAAGATTGGAATATCCTAGAAATATTCCTTCATTTCTTTTAGCATAAAGTTTGTAATTTATATTATCCTTTTGATATAATATTTGCTTCCAAATACTTTAAAATACTTTACATTAGGTGTATACCCATAATACAAGTCAAAGGGTGTAACATTTGTATCTTTCTTGGCTTGTACTCAATTAAAAGTATAGATTTCTATATCTACACCTCCTCTCTAGTATTTATATGACATGTTCTTCTCCATCATTAGTGTTCTAGTGTAGTCCATGATTGAGCTATTTTTCCTTTCAGCTATTGCATTTTGGGGAGGGGACGTAGGTGCTGACATCTGCTCTTTGAGTCCGCTATTATTGTAGAATATATTGAATTCATTAGAGATAAACAATCCTTCTTTATCAAATATCAAGTACTTTAAAATCTTATATATTTCCTTTTCAACTCTAGCCAACTACAACTTAAACAACTAAAAAGCTTTAGATTATTCTTTGAAAAATATTACAATCATCATTCTAGATTAGTTATCAACAAAAAAATGAAACATTAATCTCCACAATAGGTTTTAACTCTAATAGGTCCATAAAAGTCAATATTGATCAATTCAAAAATATCATTAGATGAATATTTTTTTTCTCTTGAAACTAGACTTTGTCATTTTTATGCATAGTATTATCAGTATTTTTCAAACTTGGTAATCCTCTTACTCTTTTCACCTTAATAATGCTTACAAATATATCCAACTTCACATGACATAATCTCTTACTTTATATTGATATATCTTCATTCTGGGGAAATAAACATGTTTCCATTAGATAAATCTAGATATAACAAGTTACCTCTTGTTTGACCAACACTTCAAATCAGTTCACCAGTAATATCAAATATATTTACCTTTTTTGGGATTAATTCAGGTCTATATCATTATTTTGTCAACTATGAAACATTCAACAAATTATAGTTAAGTCATTTAACAAAATACACATTATCACATTTGATCTTGTTAATCAATTGTATTGATCCTTTACCTTTCACAAGACATGGTGCATCATTACAAAACTTGACACAACTATCTTTCTATGGTTCCATGGCTTCAAATTTACATTTATGAGCAACCAATATCAATTATTCACCTATCATATCTACTTACATACCAGATTAATGCAATTTTCTCATCAAAAATCAAAATCATCTTTCACTACAACATAACCAACTTATTCATCATTACTTTTAGAGTCATTATCATTTTCTTCTTTATCAATGTATTGTTAGAAATTTTTTAGAATAACTAAGAAGGTGAGGGGGGGTGAATCATTTATTCAAGGTCCAAATGTCCTATTCAAACTTTTCACTAACAATAGTGAGCTAATTCAACTATTCATTCATCTAAGCTTTTAACTTTTCTAATTAGAAAGTTACTTTAAATCAACATGCAAGCATACCACATAAGAAATCAACTCACGACACAGTGATTTATGTGGAAACCCAATTTGGGAAAAGCCACCAATAACATACTACTCAATTATCACTCTTTTGAAGTGATGCCTTGTGAAAGGCTTACCCTGTTAAAGGTTTACAACACACTATGAAATGTGACCTTGTTAGAGGATTTAACCACCCTATTAGAAATGGGCCTAGTTAAAGGACTTTAGAACATTCACTTGGAATGTCACCCTATTAAAGGATTTAAAAATGGCTATTTCGCCAAGCTAAGTCCATAATATTTTCAAATCTAATACAATTTCTAGAGAGTATTATAAAATTTTGACGTGACTACAACATACAACTTATCTTGCAAATCTCAGATCACTTCTTAGCTCATACCCTTGCCTAGCCTTCAATCTCTACAACTCTTTAAGCTTTCCCTTCTTTTAAGCATAGTCTCCTTTAGTCTTCATGCTCAATGTACCAGTACAATCATATCTTCATGACCACTCATAGAAGTAGAGCCTTTGTGCTCTTCCCCTTGACACCCTTCTAACCACTTCACAGATTTAGCTCTTCAGCAACAATAGTATCAGTAACTCTTTGCTTCTTCATCTATGACTCCTTAACTAAAAGTCCTCGAGTATCTTTTCACACTTGATTCTTCCATTCTTTAGCTTCAATTCACATGGATTAGGTAGGATTCATTGCATCTAACCCATATTATTTTTCCTCTAGAAACTTCTTGAATAATCCTTTAGAATTCACCCAAAAATGGTTTGCTAGGATTCTGTGCCAACAACTCATCATCCTTATCTTCCAAATTATTCACAAAATTCAATGTAACCACTATGTCAATTCAAATTTGGTGAATCTTCATCATTTGAAATAATGTAGCCACTTGGCACTATTGAAATATTGGTGCTTAGAGTAAATTGTTACTTTGCATCAACTATGTTTTTCCTAATGCTTGGCACCTGAAGATCACTCTACACCAACTATATTTTTCTGATTCTAGGCACCTAATCTTCAATTAGCACTTGAATATCACTCAGTGCACACTAAAATTTTCTATTACTTTGCTCTAACTAAAAATTTTCTCAGCTTCAACTAACTTGCTTGGCACCCACTAAAGGTCTAAGTTTAGGCTTTGCGATCAACCTTGTTACAACTTCTTCCTCCACTATTTCTATGTGTGACCATCCTTTGTGTCTTTAAGTATGTCATCAATACATTATTTAACCATTATCTTAACTAATCCTCGTACTTCATTACAACATCATAACTCAACCTTTCCCTTTGGTGCTCTTATTACATCTCATTGATCAAATCCTCTTCATTAATCAACTAAGTGACAGTACTTGGATCATATAAGAAAATATCATCCCTAAAAATAGTAGGTTTGACATCAATAAAAAAAAAAAGATTGATAACATTCTTTTACACCAATCTCCCTCTTTAACATTGATGGAAAACTAAAACTAATCAACCATCAGACTCAACTATTTAACCAAAAGATTTATCAGGTTAGAACAGTAAGTCAAATGCAAAAAAGTAAATTGTAACTTCACATTTTCTTCTACTATTCTGATTTCTTTATTTCTACTTCTCCCTCTTTGCTATTGTATCCTTGTTCTTTGACTTTCTCCCTCTGTATTTCTCATCTTTGGTTGTTCTAATCAACCTCTAATTATTTTTGTCAACTTCTCCTTTATCACTTTTCTGCTATTTCTTCCTCTTGATCCTTAATGTGTTGATTAGTTGTTTACTTCTCCCTCTTTGAAAACAATTCCAAAGACATATTAGCATCTTACTGTACAAGTGTAGCTTTTTAAAGGTTCATCCAATTTCTCCCTATGTCACCTTACTTGTGACTAATTTGTAATTTTAGCACTTCTACTACTTCAGGCATGAATCCTAAAGTAAACATTCTCTGCATCAATGTGCAAAATCTTCATTATTTAGCTTATTTGATGTAGGGCATACTTTCTTGTGCTTCAAGTAGCCTTGGCTAGGGGTATCACCCCTAACTTACCTCTAAGATACTCAAAAGCATCTTTAGGTAGTGCTTTTGTGAAGATATTAGCAATCTGTTGCTTTGAGATAACATATTCCATCTTCATTTGTTTGTCTTCCACCAACTCTCTTACATACTAATACTTGATTACAATATTCTTGGTCTATGAATGCATTACTAGATTCTTTGATATGTTAACAGCACTTGTATTATCACAATAAAGTATCACAAGCTCAGTTACCTCTTCCTTCATACCTTGCAGCAAATATTTGATCCATACAATATCGGTGCAATTTATAGTAGCTGCCACATACTCAACTTCAGTAGTGGACTATGAGGTACAACTTTTCTTTTTGCTTGTCCATGTACTCAACCTTTTACCTATGAAAAGTGCTCCTCCATTGGTCCTATTTCCATCATCAATGTTAACTCCCCAATTTGCATTAGTGTAGGCTTTCAATTCAAACTTCTCATTCCTCTTGTAGTACAAACCAAAGTGATTAGTCCCTTTCAGGTATCTTAGTATTCTCTTCACTGCCATTAAGTGATTTTCTCTTGGATTTGCAAAAAATCTAGCCACTATTCCAATAGCTAATGCAATTTTTGGTCTACTGTGTACAACATATTGTAGCTTACCAATCATTGACATATACAATGTTTGATTCACTTCAGCAGATTCATCATTCTTGGATAGCTTATGGCCTATTTCCATTGGTGTGCTAACTGGTTTTGTCGCTTCGAGCCCAAATGTTTTGAGTACCTCCTTGATCTATTTAGATTGGGTCACAAATATGTCATGCTTCAATTTATGTACTTGTAATCCAACAAAGAATTTGATTTCTCCAAACATTGACATCTCAAATTCATGCTTCATTTGATGAGAAAAATGTTTGCAAAGAATGTCTTTTTGTCCAATTATTATATCATCAACAAAGATTTATGATATCAAAATGTATTTACCTTATTTAGCTTTGATGTATAAGTTGCTATTATCATCTTCTCTCTCAACTCCAATCTTCACAATATATTTGTGCAACCTTTCACACAATGCTTTAGGTGTTTGCTTCAATCCATAAAGTGCTTTGTGCAGTTTGTAGACCATTTCCTTGTTCTTCTCATCAACAAATCCTTTTGGTTGTTCTATGTATACTTCCTTTTCTAGTATACCATTTAGAAAAGTAGACTTCACATCCATTTAGTAGAATTTGAAACCTTTGTATGCTACATATGCAAGTAATTTTCTTACACCTTCCATTCTTCCAGCAACGGCAAATGTTTCCCCATAGTCCAATCCTTCTTCTTGTGCATAGCCTTTGCAAACTAGTCTACCATTGTTTCTTGTTATCTGACCATTCTCATCAAGTTTTTTTCTAAACAACCATTTGGTACCAATCACATTCTTATCAGTTGGTCTAGGAACTAAAGACCATGTTTTGTTCTTCTCAATCTAATCTAGCTCTTCTTCCATCGCTTTATACTAGTCACCATATTTTAGTACATCTTTCACTGTTTTAGGTTAAACCTTAGTCAGCAAACATGATTTACTCCTTAGTCTATTTCTTGTTATTGACCTTGCATCCTTGTCACCAATGATTTGATCTATACGGTGATGTCCTCTCACATTCTTGGCCAATCTTGGTTATGTCGTTCTTTCCATATTTGATCCTTTAGCTTCCTAGTCATTTTGTTCTTCTTCTTCTAGTACTTCATCATTTCTTTCATGTGTACTATTTTTAGAATCAAAATGTGCATTTTTTAAATTCTACATCTTGGCTTCTAAATGTAGCTTGGCATTCACAAGCTAAGAGTGGGCAGATACTGAAGTTTGTTGTTGATTCCCAACTTGATTTGTAGCATTATCTTCAACAGTCATTCCTTCATAGAAGTATACAGAGGATCTATAATCCTTTGTTTGCTTTGACTCATCAATCTGAACTTCTGCATGCTCATTAAAATTTACATTTGTACTCTCCAAAATCTTATTAGTGTTAGTGTTCAAACACTTATATGTGTTACTTCTACTGGTGTATCCAAGGAATATGCCTTCATCACCTTTTGCATCAAACTTGTCATTTTTAGTATCTTTTAGAATATAGAATTAACATTCATAAACTTTGAAATGTTTAACATTAGGTGAATGACCATACCATAGTTCAAAATGTGTTGCATTTGTACCTTTCTTGACTTGAACTCTATTTAGTTTGTAGACTGCAGTACTTACAAATTTTCTCCAATATTTGAGTGCAACATTTTGCTCCATCATCAAGGTTCTAGCATAGTTAATGACTAACCTATTCCTCCTTTCAACAATACCATTCTATGGTGGAGTTCTTTGTGCTCATGTTTTCCTTTTGATAATTTTTCCATTAGAAACTATTTCAAATTCCTTTGTTGTGAACTCACCTCCTCTGTCTAACCTTAGGCATTTCATATTCTTTCTTGTTTCCTTCTAAACTCTAGCCAAATACCACTTAAACATTTGAAATGCATTAGAATTTTTCTTCAAGGACATAGAAATCATCATCCTAGAATAATCATCTACAAATAGCATTATGTATCTGTCTCCTAGGTAGCCTTGTAATTCTATTTGACCACATAAGTCTGTATGGACTAGTTTTATTACTTCATTGGTAGTGTATTTTTTTTGTTTTGAAACTAGACTTAGTCATCTTCCCTAGTTGACATTGTTTGCACATTATGTTTTTAGGTTTCTTCAACTTGGGCAACCCTCTACCCTTTTTCTTTTTGCTAATGCTAATCAGATTATCAAAGTTAACATGACATAGCCTTTTATACCATAACCACACATCATCATGTCTAACAACAAGACATGGTGCATCTTCCATATCTAGGTAAAATAGATTACTCCTAGTTTGTTCACCTTTTCTTATTAGATTTTCATGATTTGTGTCATAGATCTTAGCAGTTTTATTTCCAAATTCAACTTTGCAACCTACATTGCCTAACTGCGATACGCTCAACAAGTTGTAGTTCAATCCTTCAACATAGTATGCATTATCACATAAAATTTTCTCTGTGAACTTAATAGAACCTTTTCTTTTGATTTGACATGGGGCATTATTACCAAATCTAACACTATTTCCATCTTATTGACTAAAGGTAATGAACCTACTTTTATCTCCTATCATGTGATGTGAGCATCCACTATCGATGATCCACTTGTCATTCTTGTTCACACAACTAACCAATGATATTTCTCCATTTTCATATTTATCTGATTCATCCTGTATGGCTACATGGACTACATCATCATCATTCTCATCTAAATTTTCTTCAACAATGTAGCATCTCTTGCCTTTCTCTTTGTAATATTTGTTGTCATCTTCTTTTTTGTTCTTGTACTTGTTTCCCTCTTTGTAGTTTTTCTTTTGTGAACACCTTGCAGCTATATGACCTACTTCATTGTAATTGAAACATATGATAGGGAGCTTACCATTGAATTTACCTTTTCCTCTATGGAATCTCCTAGCTAGTAGTGTTTTGAATTATTTCACATCTTCCTAATTTGTGTTGCTATCACTGGATGCATGTTTTCCTTTTCTTCTCTTCTTGTTTGATATTTCCTTCTTAGTGTCTTTCATTTTCATCTTAGACTTGAAAGTAGATTCAAGGTTCTCAGGTCTATAGTTGTCAAAATTGGATAGGTCAAATGCAGTAAGTCTTCCCACTATTCCTTCAAAAGTTAATGTGTTTCCTTGTACACACCTTAGCTCTTGGATGGCTGAAACTCTAATAGGATAGATAGGAAGAAGAGTTCTTAAGTATTTGTTGATTGCAGTTACTTCTTCCGATTGACCACCTAGGCTTGTTATTGCACTTACCACTTCTTTCATTCTTGTAGCATATAGAGCAGAATTTTCACCTTCCTCCATTTTAATGTTATCAAACTTTCCTTTTATGCTTTCTCTCTTTTCTCTCTGGACATTTGGATCTCCTCCATAAATTTCTAATAATATTTTCCACATCTTGAATGCAGTGTCATAGTCTTTGATGTCAACATATTCTACATAATTAAGTGTAGAGGAAATTTCTAGCATTGCTTGATTGTGCTCCTTCATTTTGTTCAAATCATCTGCAATAAGAGGTCCTACTGGAGTTACATGTTTTTTTGCAACTGAGGTTTGTGCATATTCACCTATTGATCCAAGGTGCAATTTCATCTGACTCGTCCATGTAGCAACATTGTCTTTATTGAGCTTGGCAACTTCTCTCTGGGACACCTTGATCTTCCTACTTCTAGTACCTTGAATCTAAATCAACAGATTGTTTTGATACCAATTTTTAGAAATTCTTTAGAATAAGTGGGGCGGGGGGGTGTGGAGAGAATCATTTACTTAATGCCTAGATTTCCTATTCAAACTTTTCACTAAGTATAGTGAGCTCATTCAACTAATCACTCATCCAAGCTTTTAAGTTTTCTAATTAGCAAGTTACTATAAATCAACATGCAAGCATACCACATAAGAAATAAAGACATAACATAGTGATTTACATGGAAACTCAATTTGGGAAAAACCACAAGTAACATGCTACTCAATTCTCACTCTTCTGAAGTGATGCCCTGTGAAAGGCCTACACTATTAAAGGCTTACAACAAATTGTCAAATGTGACCTTGTTAGAAGATTTAACCACCATGTTAGAAGTGGGCTTGGTTAAAGGAATTTAGAACATTCAGTTGGAATGTCACCTTGTTAAAGGATTTCCAAATGGCTGTTAGGCCAACCTAAGTCCATAGGATTTTTAGATCTAATACAATTTCTAGAGAGTGTTAGAAAATACATACCTAACTACAACATACAACTTATCTTGTAGATCTCAGATCACTTCTCAGCTCATACCCTTGCCTGGCCTTCAATCTCTACAACCCTTATAGCTTGCCCTCCTTTCAAGCTTAGTCTCCTTGAGTTTTCATGCTCAATGTACTAGTGCAATCATATCTTAATGACCACTCATAGAAGTAGAGCCTTTGTTCTCCTCCTTCTCCTAGATGTCTTCCCCTTAATAGCCTTCTAACCACTTTGTAGATTTGGCTCTTTAGCAACAAAAGTATCAACAACTCTTTGCTTCTTGGTCTATGACTCCTTAAATAGAAGTCTTGGAGTTCCTTTTCAGACTTGATTCTTCCATTCTTTATTTTAAATTAGCATGGATTAGGTAGGATTCATTGCATCTAACCCATATTCTATTTTCTCTAGAAACTTTTTGAATAATCCTTTAGAATTTTCTTAGAAATGGTTTACATAAGATTTTGTGCCAATAGCTCATCATCCTTATCTTCAAACTTATTCAGAAAAATCAATGTAACCATTATGTCAGCTCAGATTTGGAAAATATTTGTCATTTGAAATAATTTAGTAGCTTGACACTATTGAAATACTAGTGCTTAGTACATTTTGTGTTACTTGACATCAACCATGTTTTTCTTGATGCTCGACACCTGAAGATCACTCAACCCCAACTATATTTTTCTAATACTCAACATCTGATCTTTACTCCGCACTTGAAGATCACTTAGCACATACTAGAATTTTTTATTACTCAGCTCCAATTGAAAATTTTCTCAGCTTCAACTAACTTTCTTGACACCCACTAAGTGTCTTAGTTTAGGCTTTGTAGTCGACCTTGTTACAATTTCTTCCTACACTATTTCCAAGTATGACCATCCTTTGTATCTTTAAGTATGTCATCAATACATCATTTAACCATTGTCTTAATTGATCCTTGCACTTCATTACAACATCATAACTCAACCTTTCCCTTTGTTGCACTCCTTACATCTTGTTAATCAAATCCTCTTCATCAATCAACTAAGTTATTGTAGTTGAATCATATAAGAAAATATCATCCCTACAAATAGCAGGTTTGACATCAATGGAAAAACAATGATTGAAAACATTCTTTTATAATAATCACCCTCTTTGACCTTCAACAATGAGATTTTCAATTAGATTTCAAACAATCTCCATCTTTAGCATTGATGGAAAACCAAAACTAATCAACCATCAAACTCAACTATTTAACCACAAGCTTTATTAGGTTAGAATAATAAGTGAAATGCAAAAAAGTAAATTGTAACTTCACATTTCCTTCTACTATTCTGATAGCTTCATTTCTCCTTCTCCTGATTTGCTGTTGTATCCTTGTTCTTTGACTTTCTCCCTCTATATTTCTCATCTTCTATTGTTCTTATCAACCTCTAATTATTTCTATTAACATCTCCTTGATCACATTTATCCTATTTTTCTCTCTTGATTGTTCACCTGTTGACAACAATGCCAAAGAGATATTAGGATCTTAGTGTATAGGTGTAATTTTTTATAGGTTCATCCAATTTTTCCCTATGTCACCTTGCTTTTGATTGATTTGGAATTTTAGTACTTCTACTACTTTAGGCATGAATTTTAAAGTAAACATTCTCTGCATCAATGTGTAAAATCTTCATTATTCAGCTTATTTGATGCAAGTCATAGTTGTTTGTGCTTCAAGTAGCCTTTTCTAGTGGTATCACCCTTAACATTCCTCTAAGATACTCAAAAGCATCTCTAGATAGTGCTTTTGTGAACATATCAGTAATCTATTTCATTGAGCTAACATATTCCATCTTCACTTGTTTGTCTTCCACCAACTCTCTTACATAGTGATACTTGATTGTAATATGCTTTGTTTTGGCATGCATTACTAGATTCTTTGATATGTTAATAGCACTTGTATTATCACAATAAAGTATCACAAACTTAGTTACTTCTTCCTTCATACCTTGCAGTAAATATTTGATCCATATAGTATTGGTGGATTTTATAGCAGCTACAACATACTCAACTTCAGCAGTGGCCTATGAGGTGCAACTTTTCTTTTTTCTTGTCCATGTAATCAACCTTTTACCTATGAAAAATACTCCTCCACTGGTTCTTTTTCTATCATTAATGTTAACTCCCTAATCTACATCAATGTAGGCTTTCAATTCAAACTTCTCATTCCTCTTGTAGTACAAGCCAAAGTCATCAGTCCCTTTTAGATAGCTTAGTATTCTCTTCACTATCATTAAGTGATTTTCTCTTTGATTTGCAAAAAATCTAGCCACTATTGCAATAGCTAATGCAATGTCTACTCTACTATGTAAAACATATTGTAGCTTACCAATCATTAACCTATACAATGTCTGATTTACTTCAATAGAATCACCATTCTTAGATAGCTTATGGCCAATTTCCATTGGTGTGTTAGCTAGTTTTGACTCCTTGAGCACAAATGTTTTTAGTACCTCCTTGATGTATTTAAATTGCATCACAAATATGTCATTCTTCAATTGATGTACTTATAATCCAACAAAGAATTTGATTTCTCCAAACATTGACATCTCAAATTCATGCTTCATTTGATCAGCAAAATCTTTGCAAAGATCATCTTTCCCTCCAAATATTATATCATTAACAAAGATTTCTAATATCAAAATGTCTTCATCTTCTTCAACTTTGATGTACAAGTTGCTATTGTCATCTGTTCTCTCAAATCTAATCTTCACAAGATATTTGTGCAACCTTTCATACCATGCTCTAGGTGCTTGCTTCAATCCATAAAGTGCTTTGTGTAGTTTGTAGACCATGTCCTTTTTCTTCTCATCAAGAAATCCCTCTGGTGGTTCTATGTAGACTCCCTCTTCTAGTATATCATTCAGAAAAGTAGACTTCACATCCATTTGGTATACTTTGAAACCTTTGTATATAGCATATGCAAGTAATATTATTACACCTTCCATTCTTGCAACAGGGGAAAATGTTTCTCCATAATCCAATCCTTCTTCTTGTGAATAGCCTTCGCAAACTAGTTTGGCTTTGTGTCTTGTTATCTCACCATTCTCATCAAGTTTATTTCTAAACACCCATTTAGTACCAATCACATTCTTATTAGGTTGTCTAGGAACTAAAGACCATGTTTTTTTCTTCTCAATCTGACCTATCTCTTCTTCCATGGCTTTATACCAATCTCCATCTTATAGTGCATCTTTCTTTGTTTTAGGTTCAACCTTGCTCAGTAGACATGGTTTATTCCTCAGTCTATTCCTTGTTATTGGCCTTGCATCTTTGTCACCAATGATTTGATCTATAGGGTGATGTCTTCTCACATACTTGGCCAATCTTGGTTCTATCCTTCTTTCCATATTTGATCCTTCAGCTTTAGAGTCATTTTGTTCTTCTTCTTTAGTACTTTGAATCATTTCTTTCATGTGTACTATTTTTAGAATTAGAATGTGCATTTTGTACATTCTTTAGCTCGACTTTTGAATGTAGCTTAGCATTCATAGGCTGAGACTTGGTAGATACTAAATTTTGTTGCTGATTCCCAACTTGATTTGCAGCATTATCTTCAATAGTCATTCCTTCATAGAAGTATACAAAGGATCTATAATCCTCTATTTGGTTTGATGCATCAATCTAAACTTCTACATGCTCATCAAAATTTAAATTTGTACTCTTCACAATCTTATTAGTGTTAGTGTTCAAACACTTATATGCCTTACTTCTAGTGGAGTATCCAAGCAATATGCCTTCATCACTTTTTTACATCAAACTTTTCATTTCTAGTATCTTTTAGAATATAGCATTTACATCCAAAAACTTTGAAATCTTTAACATTAGGCGAGTGACCATACCATAGTTCAAAGATGTTTCACTTGTACCTTTCTTGACTTGAACTCTATTAAGTGTGTAGACTGTAGTATGTATACCTTCTCTCCAGTATTTGAGTGCAACATTGTTTTCCATCATCAAGGTTCTAGCATAGTCAATCACTAACCTATTCCTCCTTTTAGCAATACCATTCTGTGGTGGAGTTCTTGCTACTAATTTTTTCCTTTTAATACCTTTTTCATTATAAAATATTTTAAATTCCTTTGTTGTGAACTCACCTCCTTTGTCTGACCTTAGGCATTTTAGATTCTTTCCTATTTCTTTCTAAACTCTCACCAAATACCACTTAAACATTTGAAATACATCAAATTTTTACTGCAAGAACATAACAATCATCATCCTGGAATAATCATCTACAAATAGCATTATGTATATATCTCCTAGGTAGCTTTGTACTTCTATTGGACCACATAAGTCTGTATGGACTAGTTTGAGTACTTCATTGGAAGTGTATGTTTTTCTTTTGAAACTAGACTTAGTCATCTTCCCTAGTTGACATTGTTTACACATTGTGTTTTCAAGTTTCTTCAAATTGGGCAACCCTCTAACCTTCTTCTTCTTGCTAATGCTAATTAGATTATCAAAGTTAACATGACATCGCCTTTTATGCCATAACTACACATCATCAAGTCTAACAACAAGACATGTTGCATCTTCCATATCTAGGTAAAATAGATTACTCTGAGTGTTTTTACCTTGTCCTATTAGATTTCCATTTATGTCATAGATCTTAGCAGTTTTGTTTCCAAATTCAAATTTGCAACCTACATTGTGTAACTGTGATACACTCAATAAGTTGTAGTTCAATCCTTCAACATAGTATGCATTATCACATAAAATTTTCTCTATGAGCTTAATAGAACCTTTTCTTTTGATTTGACATGGGGTATCATTACCAAATCTAACACTATTTCAATCATATTGAGTAAAGGTAATGAACTTACTTTTATCTCCTATCATGTGATTTGAGCATCCACTGTCTATGATCTACTTGTCATTCTTGTTCACACAAGTAACCAATGTTATTTCTCCATCTTCATCTTTATATAATTCATCCTTCATGGCTACATGGACTACTTTATCATCATTTTCATCTAAATCTTCTTCAACAATGTAGCATCTCTTGCCTTTCTCTTTGTAGTATTTGTTGTCATCTTCTTTTTTATTCATGTAGTTGTTTCCCTCTTTGTAGTTCTTCTTCTATGAACATCTTGGAGCTATATGACCTACTTCATTGCAATTGAAAAATATGATAGGGAGCTTACCTTTGAATTTACCTTTGCCTCTATGGAATCTCCTAGCCAGTAGTGCTTCAAAACATTCCACATCTTCTTGATTTGTGTTGCAATCATTGGATGCCTATTTTCCTTTTCTTCTCTTCTTGTTTGTTGTTTTGTTCTTAGTGTCTTTAATTGTCATCTTGGCCTTGAAAATAAATTCAAGGTTCTTAGGTTTGTAGTTGTCAAAATTGGATAGCTCAAATGCAGTAAGTCTTCCCATTATTCCTTCAAAAGTTAGTGTGTTTCCTTGTACACACCTTAGCTCTTGGATGGCTGAAACTCTAATAGTATAGATAGGGAGTAGAGTTCTTAAGTATTTGATGATTTTCATTTCTTCTTCCAATTGACCACCTAAGCTTCTTATTGAACTTATCACTTCTTTCATTCTTACAGCATGCTGAGCAATATTTTCACCTTCCTCCATTTTTATGTCATCAAAATTTCCTCTTAGGATTTCTCTCTTTGCTCTCTGGACATTTTTTTCTCCTCCATAGATTTTTGATAAGATTTTAAACATATTGAATGCAGTGTCATAGTCTTCGATGTCATCATATTATGCATAATTAAGTGTAGAGGCAATTTCTAGCATTGCTTGATTGTGCTCCTTCTTTTTGTTCAAATCATCTACAGTAAGAGGTCTTGCTAGAGTTACATGTTTTATTTTAATTGAGGTTTGTGCATAGTCACCTATTGATTCAAGATACAATTTCATCAGACTCTGCCATGTAGCAAAGTTGCCTTTGTTGAGCTTGGGAACTTCTCTCTTGGACATCTTGATCTTCCTACTTCTTGTAACTTGAATCTAAATCAGCAGATTACTCTAATACCAATTTTTAGAAATGCTTTAGAATAACTTGGGGGGGGGGGGGGGGGGGGGGGGGTGGGAGAATTAGTTATTGAAGGTCTAGATGTCCTATTCAAACTTTTCACTAAGTATAGTGAGCTCATTCAACTATTCATTCATCCAAGCTTTTAACTTTTCTAATTAGTAAGTTACTATAAATCAACACATAACACAGTGATTTATGTGGAAACACAATTTGGAAAAAACCACCAGTAACATGCTACTCAATTCTCACTCTTCTAAAGTGATGCCCTATGAAAGGCCTACCCTATTAACGGCTTACAACACATTGTGAAATGTGACCTTGTTAGAGGATTTAACCACCATGTTAGAAGTAGGCTTGGTTAAAGGACTTTAGAACATTCACTTGGAATGTCACCTTGTTAAAGAATTTCCAATGGTTGTTAGGCTAACCTAATTCCATTAGATTTTTAGATCTAATACAATTTCTAGAAAATATTATAAAATCTTGACCTGACTACAACATACAACTTATCTTTTAGATCACTTCTCAGCTCATCCCTTGCCTAGCCTTCAATCTCTGCAACTCTTAAAGCTTGCCCTCCTTTCAAGCTTAATCTCCTTGAGTCTTCATGCTCAATGTACTAGTGCAATCATATCTTCATGACCACTCATAGAAGCAGAGCCTCTGTGCTCTTCCTTCTCCTAGATGTCTTCCCCTTAACACCCTTCTAACCACTTCATAGATTTGGCTCTTTAGCATCAATAGTATCAGTAGCACTTTACTTCTTGGTCTATGACTCTTTAAAAGTCTCAGAGTTCCTTTTCCTACTTGATTCTTCCATTCTTTAGTTTCAATTCACATGGATTAGGTAGGATTCATTGCATCTAACCCATATGTTGTTTGCTCTAGAAACTTCTTGAATAATCCTTTAGAATTCACCCAAAATGGTTTACATAAGATTATATGCCAATAGCTCATCATCCTTATCTTCCAACTTATTCACAAAATTCAATGTAACCATTATGTCAGCTTAGATTTGAAAAATCTTTGTCATTTGAAATAATGCAACAGCTCAACACTATTGAAATACTGGTGCTTGGTACATACTATGTTTTTCCTAATGCTCAACACCTAAAGATCACTCAAAACCAACTATATTTTTCTAATGCTCGACACTTGTTCTTCACTCAACACTTGAAGATCACTCAGCACATACTAGAATTTTTTGTTACTCAGCTCTAATTGAAAATTTTCTTGGCTTCAACTAACTTGATTGGCACCCACTAAATGTCTTAGTTCAGCCTTTGTAGTCAACCTTATTACAACTTCTTCCTCCACTATTTCTATGTGTGACCATCCTCTATATCTTTAAGTATGTCATCAATACATCATTTAACCATTGTCTTAACTAATCCTTGCACCTCATTACAACATCATAACTCAACTTTTCCCTTTGTTGTACTTGTTACATCTTGTTGATCAAATCCTCTTCATCTATCAACTAAGTGATAGTACTTGTATCATATAAGAAAATATCATCCCTACAAATGGCAGGTTTGACATCAATGACAAAACAATGATTGAAAACATTCTTTTACAACAATCTCCCTCTTTGACCTTCAACAATGAGCATTTCAATTAAATTTCCAACATGTATGATCTGATTAGGATCTAGGACTATTACAAAGGACTACTAACTGATTACATAAAGTTAATTTAAAAAATTAAATGAATCAAATTAATATAATTGAAAAGAAAGAACAACACAAACTTAAATGAAAGAATCTGAAATAAGAGATAGGGACACAACACATTTGATCTCAGAATTTTTTCGGTATGGACTACATCTCTAGTCCTACTCCACTATAGGGATTGATCCAATTAACTCCAAGATCAAGTATAGTGCTAAAAATCATTCCTTCAAAATTATAACAACATCGCTCTGATGTATAGGATTGAGAAAATGTCCTCCTAGAAAAATCTCCAACTTAAAAAATTTCTGAATCATTTTCATCCTCCCTAGAAAGGCTCCTAACGCCCTTTTTATATAAACAATTAGCCAAAATAAGGCTATAAAAAAATAATATAAGAATAGAGCCTTTAACTAATCCTTACTCATAATAACCTCCTTTAGCCATTTTTGCCTTTGGCTTTATAACCAATTTGAGGTACAAATCATAACAAATAACCTTAATTTAATAAGGTCAGTAGGTTAGTTCAAATTTAAATGGAAGTTGCCAAATAGATATCTTTAATTGCTAAAATAGTGCAATGATAGTTAAGAATTTTTGGAAGCCTCCGGTTAGTGATTGTAACCTCAATGAACTCGTGATATTGTTAAGTTCAAATAAAATGTCACCCAACATAATTCTAAATGTAATCCGTGGTGTAATGGCCACCAACTTAGTTTTGGGAGTTGGTGGTTAGGAGTTTAAACCTTGTAGAAGTATTCTTTTCTACCAACTGACTTGTAACTATCATGAGGATGTCATGCTAATGTCATTAGGGTCCCCTTTTTTAACAAATTCAAACTATTGCAACTTTCACATATGAACTCTGATTTTAATGAAATGAATTTCATTGGAAAGATCTCGACCAACCCTTTCATTTGAAATCCATTGTTGATCACTTTTGAGATGATTATTTTTTTACCTTTTGGCAACCTCTATATCTAGTTTGACCAAACTTTGATGGACCATAACTTTTGCATACAGACTTTGTTTTCATCCATTCAAATAGCATTGGACTAATAATTTTGAGAACTTTAACATAGTGTTGATTATTAGAGTTTTGGAGATACTTCATTTTTTGTTTAAAATATCCCTTCGATCAAGCATCCCCACTGAGAAGCTTTTAGACCATCAAAAGTTTGGATTACTTAGAAAGTACGTGAGGTATAGTCTTTCACTTTACCAATCTCCATCCATCTTGCCTTGTTGGGATGCATCCCGTTCAATCCTACTTGGAGGTATTCAACTAGTCCTCCTTGTGAAGTTCTAACATTCCTATCTAGGATAACATCATGGGGCACTTCTGACATATAATTTGGTGAAAGATCATCAATTAATGGAAGCTGAACACTGATGTCTTCATCCAAGATCATTGGAGGCTCATACAACTTCAAATTCTCAACATTGAAAATGTAGTAAATTTTCATAAATGGAGGAAGATTAAGGAAAAAAGCATTCGTACTAATCTTTTCTAAGATCTCCAAAGGACCATACCTGGTAGGCTTGAGCTTCCTTCCTTCACCTTGCATTCTTTCCTTACTGATATGTAACCAAACTCTATCACCAACTTACAAATGGTGATTGATGTGATGCCTATCATGGCGAGCCTTGTATTTTGCTTGGATCTACTCCAACTGTCCTTCTATTTCTTGATGGATTGCTTGGACCTTCTAGATGAACTTTAAAGCTCTTTCTGCATCATGGCATCCATCAATAATGTCATCCTTCCCAAAAGAAAAATCCATTGGTGTTTTAGGAAAATGATTGAAACAAGTCTCAAAAGGAGACCTCTTTGTAGAAGAGTGTGCCACATGGTTTTAAGCATGTTACACATAGTGAAGACTTTCATCCCACAACTTAGGATGCTTGCTATAGTAACCTCTAAGTAGATGCACACCTACCCTATTTACTGCCTCTTTGTATCTATCATTCTGTGGATGGAAGGCTATACACTTCTTTAGCTTGATGTCCATGAGTCCCCACAAGATGACAAAAATTCCCCTAAGAATCGCTAATCTCAATCCAATACAATAGAATTAGGTAACCCAAAATGAACCCATAAAAATTCAAAGTGCAAATGAGCTATCAGTTCAACGGTGATTTGTTTTTTACAAGGCATTAAAATACACATTTTTTGAACTGATCAACTACTACATGCAGATAATCATGAGCCTTCTTAGACATGGGTAAACCCCCCATAAATTCTATAGACACACTTTCCCATGGATGGGATGGTATAGGTAATGGTGTGTACAAATCCAGTTTCCTATTACTTTGTTTGCTAGTTGCACACATTGCACATCCTTTTATATACTTAGTGACAATTTCTTGCATATGAGACTAGTAAAATATTTTTGCAATTGAGCCATTGTCTTACTTACACCAAAATGTTCTACAATTAAAGAGGTATGTGCTTCATGGATCACCTATGCTTGTTCATCTTTAGGAATGCATAATTTTCTCAAGTGGTACAACAAATTATCTTACACATAGTAATCTTTCTCTTCTACATGTTTACATTGGATTAAAGTTGCATATATATCATTAAATTTCTCATCATTAGCATACTCTTCCTAAAAAATTTCATGAACCATATAACTATTTTGAAGGATTATCAAGGCATTCTTAACAAGAGGCCTAGAGAGCATATCTTCTACTTTGTTATGGGAACCCTTCTTATACGTAATTTGCAAATGAAACTATTGTAGAAAACCCATCCACCAAAAGTTCCTACTTTTTCGCAACATAGATTATGAGTTCAAATACTAAAGTGGCTGGTGATAAGTGTCAAAAGGCTATTTCCTTCAAAGTGTCGAAAGCCTTTTTTTATGGACCTCTCCACTAAAAAGTTTCCTTGGTACTAGTTACTGTGTGCAATGATGATGCAATATAAGAAAAGTTTGCTATGAACTTCCTCTAGTACTGGACTACACCTAGGAAACTCCTAACTACTATAACTATACTTGGCTTAGGCCATTTTACTATACATTTGACCTTCACAGGGTCTAGTTTTAATTTACCATCTCCAATGACATAGACTAAGTACACTAAGGATGTCTAGAAAATTTTCATTTAGACATCTTTACATATTGTTTTTTCTTTTCTCTGTATATCAAATACTTTCTTTACTTGAATTACATGATCATCCCAAGACTTACTGAATACAAGAATATCATCTAAATAGACTATGATAAAATCATCAATAAAAGGAAGAAAGACATCATTCATGACTCTCATGATTGTAGCTCTAGTGCATTACAAAGATCTAATGGCATAACCAACCACTCATTAAAGTCCATTTTTTTTCTTAAAAGAAATTTTCCAAATATCACTTTCTATGATTCTTATCTAATGATATCAACTACATAAGTCTAGCTTAGAGAAATAAATTGCATGTTTAAATTGATCAAGTAAATCATCAATTCTAGCAAAAGGGTACTTGTTCCTTACTATTATCTTGTTCAGAGCCTTGTAGTTAATACACATTCTCCAAGTCCCATCATTTTTTGGAACCAACACAATAGGAGACCCACAAGGAGAAGTAATAGGATAGATAACTCCTTTCTCGACTAGTTCCTGAACTTGCTTCTTTATTTCTTCATTCTACAAGACTGATAAGTGGTACATGCTGATATGCTTTTGGATATGCTTTTGTATGAGGTGTTGTAGTCAAATTTAGCTTTTTAACAACTTCCTTAGATATCAAATTAACTTGAGAACACATATCAAATAATGTATCGACCTTAGTATGCTTGATAACAACTTCGATGTGAAATAATTCATTCCTTTTCTTAAAGAATTTGTAGTTGATGAGAGAGATATACCTTTTCCCTTACCTTGGATTCTAGTGGAAAAAATTCTTGTTTCATCTCTAGAATTAGCTCCAAGACCTTGTTCAATTATAGCAACTATTTTCTATTTACCTTTGTTTCCTCCAAATTGCTTTGGCCTCTTTTCAGGATGCAGCTTCCAATGCTTAGAATCATCACGCCCTTCTTTCCTGCAATGTGAGCATGTTAATTTCTCACCCTCTTTCTTTACTGTAGCTATCTTTTTAGTGTTCCCTTTTCCTTTGGACTTTTTCTTAGACATGGATGGCTTTTTATCAAACTTATCAATGAAAGTATGCTTACCACTTGACTCTAAATGTGTTACCTGGACACATACTTCATCGAAACTACAAGGATTTAGAATGAGGATGGAATACCTTAGGTAAGAATGAAGACCACCTATATACTTGAGTAAAGTGTCCTTGGTATATAATGGGACATTTGATGAAATAGACTTTTTACAAAATTCATGGGTGTAATCCTAGACAGTTTGACCTTTCCCTTGCCTAAAATGTTGCTAGTTCATCATTAACTATTGCATATGGCCTAGGGGGTAGAATTGTTTCTTTAAAGCACTAACAAAGTTTGACTAAGACAATTTGAACTTACCATGCTGTGAAGCTTCATCCCAAATCCTACCCTCCCACTAGGTTAGAGCTACACCATTTAACCAAAGAGTGGTTAATTAAATTCTATCAACATCATCTAGAAGGTTTTGAGCTCTATAGTAGGCTTCTACTTGCTGAATCTAGTCATCTAATTTCTCAACATTTAACTCCCCAAAATTCTTTGGTAAGTCAAACTTTACATCCAACTTGATTCAAGGCTTATGTTTACCGTTAAAAATATTAGAAGACTCAGAATGGAAAAAAGAAGGATAAGAGGGGGTAAAAGGAGAAGAGTGAGAAGACAAAGAACAAGGAGGTGTGTTTGGAGGATCATGATCGCCTCCTTTATTTTTCCCTTTATCCTTTTGAGCTGCACGTCTTCACATCTTTTCTTCTTTTCCTTGTACCAAAACTTCTACCATTGTCTTCATATTCAAAAGAGTCTTCTGGATACTCTTATCTTGAAAATCTTTTCCACCACCTTCGTCTTCAATTTGTGATGATGGTTTAGTCCTTCATTTTTCGATCTCAGGATTGTATTCCTCAATCTTTCCTTTGCCTTTCACAATCTTTGATCTTGTTAGCATTCAAATCTACAATAATAGTCACACAATAGCTTTGATACCAAATTTGATCTAATTAGGATCTAGGACTATTATAGAGGAATGCTAACTAATTACATAAAGTTAATTTAAAACTTTTAATGATTCAAATAAAGATAATTGAAAAGAACGAACAAAAAAAAATTAAATGGCAAAATGAGAAACGAGAGATAGGGACACAACACATTTGATCTTAGAGTTCTTCCAGTATGGACTACATCTCCAAGTCCTACTCCAATAGGGGAACCGATCCTATTAACTCCAAAATCAGGTACAGTGTTACAAATCAATCCCTCAAAAGTACAATAGCACCACTCTGATGTACGAGACTAAAAAAATGTCCTTATAGAAAAATCTCCATCATTTAGAATTTTTGAATCATTTTCCTCCTCCCTAGAAAGGCCCCTAACCTACTTTTTATACAAAAAATTAGCCAAAATATGGCTATAACAAAATAATATAAGAATAGGACCTTTAACTGGTCCTTACTTGCAATAACCTCCTTTAGCCATTTTTACCTGTGGCTTTATAACCAATTCGAGGTACAAATCATAAAAAATAACCTCAATTTAATAAGGTTTTTAGGTTAGTTCAAATTTAAATAGAACATGCCAAATATATGTATATCTTTAAGTGCTAAAATAACACAATGATAGTTAAGATTTTTGGGAAGCCACCGGTCGGGGTTTCCAACCCTGCTAGCGACCACCTTCAAATGGATTAGGGTCATTTTTAAGGTTAAATAAAATGTTTCCCAACATAATTCTAAATGCAATCCGTGGTGCAATGGCCACTAGCTTGGTTTTGGGAGTTGGTGTTCAGGAGTTCAAACTAATAAAAATTTTCCCAACATAATTTAAAATGCAATCTGTGGTGCAATGGCCACCAAATTGGTTTTAGGAGTTGGTGGTCAGGAGTTCAAACCTTATAGAAGAATTTTTTTCTGCCAATTGACTTCCAGTTGTCATGATGATGTCGTGTTGACATCATTAGGGTCCCCTTTTTTTAACAAATTCAAACTATTGCAACTTTCACATATGAACTTCGATTTTAATGAAATGAATTTCATTGGAAAGATCTCAATGAACTCTTTCATTTGAAATCCATTGTTGACCACTTTTGAGATGATTATTTTTTTCACCTTTTGGTGAGCTTTGTACCTAGTTTGACCAAACTTTGACTGGCCATAACTTTTGCATACGGACAACATTTTTGTCCATTCAAATTGCATTGGATTAAAAATTTTGAGAACTTTAACATAGTGTTGATTATTGGAGTTTCAAAGATACTTTAATTTTTTGATGAAAATATCCCCCAGATCAATTTAACAAAAAATTTTAGCTTTTTTTTTGTAGTCCTTGTTTCTCGAATTTTCTTTATCATCTCATCTTCCTTTCTACTTTCTTTCCCTTCTTTCATCCTTGTCTTCTCTATTAGGATATCTTGTAGCAATATGACCAACTTTGTTACATAAAAAATAGTTTATAAGAGGTCTACATTTCTATTTTCCTCTACCTCTTAAATTTTTCTATCCATCAATTCTCCAAGCTCATCAAGTTCATCATCATGAGAATCACTGTCACTACTCAACCACTTTCCTTTTCCTTTCATACTAATAACTAGTTAAGGTTTGTAAGAAAATTCAACACAAGTAGGATTGAAATGATCAAAATTTGACATTTCAAAATAAATACAGATACCAATAACACATTTCAAAGTTAGGTTATTACCAGAAGTAGATCTCAATTCTTGTATTGGAAAAACTCTGATAGCATAGATGAGAAGTAGAGTTCTCAATACCTTTTTTAACCATAGTCTCATCATCAATATTTTTGTTTTCTCCTCATATTGCATTTACCACCTCTTTGGTTCTTCCATAATAGTGAACATTATTTTCACCTTCCATCATTATCATTTCATCAAATTTACCTCTCAAGCTTTCTACTTTTCCTCTCAAAACATTTGTCTCCTTGATAGATGGTTTGCAATGTATCCCACATTCTCTTGGTAGTAGTGCAATCCTTTATGTCATTAAACTTGACATAGCTAAGGGATGATGAAATATCCAGCATAGTCTAGTTGTGTTCTTGGTTTTGTTTCAGCTGCTAAGCTATGAGAGGAACTATTGTTATTATCACATATTCATTTTTGTATAGTATAATGTACCATCATCAATTCCTATCAAATGAAAATTCATCAAACTCTACCATACATGGAAGTTCTCTTTATTCAATTATGACACCTTGTTTTTGTACATCTTGATCTTTATCTTCAAGTACCTTCAAACTATTATCTACAAGCATTAATTCTATGATACCAATTTTTAAAATAATTTGAAATAAATGAGAGTGTGGTGAATGAATTATGCAATTTCCAAATGTATTAATTAAACTTTAATCACTTCAAATACTTTATATTTAAACATTCATTAGCTTTGTCTGTATAGAAAATAATCAATAACATAAACTTGTAGTTCATCATCCTAATAATTATCAAACTTACATAATCTAAAACATTAATTGTAAAACATCTCAAATGACATCCATAGAAGTATGATGCCAAAATTTAACGTGGAACAAAATTTGAAAAAACTACTAGTGACATTTCACAAAACTTTCACTCTTCTAAACTATGTTCTGTTAGGAGCTAATCTTGTTAAAGGTTAAAAAACACATTATTAATTGTGACCTTGTAAAAGTACTTATTCACCTTTTGTGGAGTGACCTTTAAAGAGGGCTTAAGAAAATTCCATTAGAATGTCACCTTTATTACATGACTTACTTATGAATATTACGTCAACCTTGATTAAAGAATTTCAATACTAATATAATGGCTAGAAAGTAATAGAAAGTTTGATATGAAAAATACAAATCACTTTTCAAATATTGATCACAATTCGGCTCACATGTTGGTCCACTTACTGGCCTCCATTTTCATCTCTACCTCTAATCTTCTTGGGAACTCTTCAAGCAATCATCTTCACCTCTTCTAAACTCTTCTTAGAAAATAGAACTTTCATAGAACTTTGTCCTTATTCCTATCCTTTTTTAATCTCCATTTTCATATCTACATTGTATTTTTCACACAAAAGATCTTGTAATAAACTTTGATTTGCACCATTGAAATTATTTGGCATTCCTTAGTTTCAATGAAATTCAACCTCAAATCCCATCTTTATAAACTTGTTCTTCTTCATGTTACTTGGTGAAAATAAATTTCAATCTACTAAGACATCACTCGATCAATACTAAACTCACTCGAGAAACAATGAACTTTTACTTGTGTTGCCAAACACTCAGTGATAGTTGTAGTGGCTCGGTGAACACTATCTTCCTTCTTTAACCTTGTCACTCGGTTTATATTGTATAGCTCATTAAATTATAACATTACATGACTGTTAAAAAATTAAACCAACATTACATTTTCACCATCTAACTCATTCAAGTGTCTATTAAAGGTCATACTTAGCAACTCTTTCATCGCCATACTTTCTTCAAATCTTCTCCAACAATAAGAGCATCTTCATTCATCAAATCCTTTTCATCAATAAAATGATATGGCACTCTACTTAGTTGTCATAATATCTAATCATATAAGACTTGAAATCAATGAAAATATAACAATTTATATGACTCTTTTACATAAATTTATAGCTTTCTTAGTTGCATCATATTTAACATATCTAATGGTGCTCTATTTTTTATAGATCTCGGTTATAGTTTGTGTTTGTTGGGAAAGATACAATTTTGAGGATGAAATTGATTTAACCACATGATCTAAAATAAACATACATGTGCATTTAATCTATTAAAAATGTGAGAATTTTTTTTAAAGTTGACCACCTCTAGTTTCCAATAATTGATGAAAATCCACAAATATTCCATCAAGAGATAGGTTAGAAGTTTTTCAAGAAGGTGGGCCATATCATTGACACTACACCTATTATGTGGTGACACAAAATAAAATTGGGTAGCTTGTATGTGATCATTGGGTGAGTTAATCCTATTTACCATAGTTCCCTCCTTCATTAATGATGGAATTTCATTAATAGGGCATCATGGGTTATCAATAAACCCATCATTGACCATATTTAGTATATTTTCATAAATGTGTTTATAGGGTGAAGGGTTCTCATTCCTACAGATGTCAATAGACTTGCATGATACATCACAATTTGTAGAGGGAACATAGTCTTACATTAGAGATTTAACATGTGATGAAACTTATCAAGTGTTTCTCACAACTATATGAAAAGTTTTCATAGTTATTAGAGGAGAGTTTGTGTATTGAGAAGGAACACTATGAGTAAAGAAAGAAGGATATGTGTCATTCCAATCAGTTGTGGGATGTTCATGGTCGTAATGTACACTATGATATATGTTGTTAGAGGTTTCTTTATTTTTCATAGATGTTGAGTCTTCTTCACCATATATTTTCCATATATCTCATGTAGATGAGGATGAAATAAGGTTAGGGCCTAGCACTATTATAGGTGAAAACTAATGCAGTATTTGAATACTACTATGATTTTTAGGTAAGTTTTTGTTTTTAAAGTTGGAAACTCCTGTACTTTATTTTTATTATTTCTTCTCCTTGAAAAAGCATAAATATATGTTCATTAAAAAAAAAATCCCTAATATGGGTTTTATGAACTTATGTTTAAAGTTTATGGTAGGTTACTACTACAACAAGGTGTTCTAATCATAAAGTTTATGTTTTTCTAGGATACTTGATATACTTTTAGTGTCTAGCTTAGTTAGTTTGGTCAAGTAGTTTTATTTTTTTTATAAATTAATTTTTAAGGATTTGGTTTCTCTATTAGACAATGATTCTCTATCATGCTGCCCAATCATAGTGGCCTAGGGAACTGCTACTAGTTTGTAATTTTTGTGTGCTCTCTTTATTTATGTCCCTTCCCTTACCTTCATCATCGAAACACCCCTTCTATGGGTAATCTTCTTATTAATTTTCTTCCAAAGTATCAAACCAGATTGATGTTATCCATACCTAAGGGATATGCAAGGCTATGATTTGGGATCCAACTTGCTCATCTTTTCCATAGGAACATGAATGAAGGCTTGGAAATCAAAGACCTAAACATGTAAACATAAAAAAATTATTCTCAACTATTATTCTTCAATAATTCTGACATCAAAGTGTCATGAAGGACTTTGATTGATTATATTCACCACTTTATTACAAGCTTTAGCCCATAAGTCATTGCTTAGACCAGTATTTGAAAGCATACAAAAACTTTTCTCAAGAAGAAATCTAGTGAGGCCTTCTACTTTTCCATCTACTTGAGGGATGAAGGTACAAATTTCACTCTTTAAATACCATTATCTACACAAAATTTATCAAGCTCCAACAAACAAAATTCACCTCCATTATCTATTTTCAAACATATAATCTTGTGATCACTTTAGTTTTCAATGAGTGCTTTGGAAACTTTGAATTTAGGAAGAATTCTATATTTCTTATCCATAACATAAATCAAAACATTACTTTTACAATCATCAAGGATAGTAAAAAAATAACTTAACCTCCTAAAGAAGTTAATTGTATAGGACCAAATAGATATGAGTACACTAGTTCAAATGATCTATTTGTCATGTGATATCCATCCTTGAAGAAGATAAGCTTCCTTTTTCTTTCTAGATAGACAATATTCTCAAAACTCCAAGCTTTTCTATTGAAGACCCAATAGTGTATCCCTTTTGAGCATAACCTCAAGTCCTTTCTTATTCATGTGGCCTAGCCTTTGATGCCAAAGTGCCAATTTTTTTCCCACAATAGTCATAGAAGCCCCTACTTTGTTAGACCTTTCAAAGAGGTATAAATTACAGCACTAATTTCCCTTTTTAATAATCAGGGAACCTTTAGTAATTTTCAAAGAATCTTGAAGAAATAAGGGATGGTTTCATTGAGTAAAAAATTAAGTAGCTCAAATGAGATTTTACCTCAATTTGGGAACATGGTAAACATTTTTTAGCACCCACTGGCCAACTCCTTCCACTTGTAACTTAATATCAGCTTTACCAACTATCTCACAAGATTTTTTTATCTCCAAGAAATGCTCTCCAAACCACATTTTGTGATAGTTTGTGAAATAATACATATAAGGTTGGCATGAAAAGAGGATCTAAAATCTAACACCCAAGAATCTTAATTTGTGCTGGTTGTTGAAAGAATTAAAATACTATCATGTTTTTCATATGTTGCATTATCTTCAATATTTTGCACATTTTCTTGTGCCTTACTCTAAACCTACCAATTTCTCTTGGAGTGACCAACCTTAGCATAAAAACTACACTTTTCATTTTTACCTCTTGACATTGATCGTTGAGTTTATTTATACCTCCTTTGATTATAATTATTACCTCTGTGATGGCTTCTTCCCCTACTCTTGGTGTTGATCATGCTGATTTAGTGGACATGATAGAAGGATACTTTGTTCTCATCATCTTATGTCATGCCCACTAAAGTTTCTTGGCTAACAAGAGTGGTGAACTTGTTGAGATCATTGTAAATAAGCATTCATTCCTTCATCTTGATTTTATACAACTATGAGGACTACATGTACAAAACTAATTCCACGTCACCAATCTCCATAAAATGTAGAAGATCAAAGAAAGTCAAGGTCTTTTGAATATTGACTAGTCAACAATATTTGTAGTTACCATTAAAATTTAAAGAACTACATTTAGATGCACAAGTATAAAGATAGAGGTAAAATAAAAAGTTCTAGAAGATATCATAAACCTATCACTAGAATACCATCACATTCTGATGTCCATACTGGAAAATGCTTCAAAACTTATCCAATGACACAAGAGGGCAAGAATATTGTAGGAGTTCTTTACCACCCTACCACAAAGTTGTTAAGCTTCTCCAAGTTCTTTTTTGATATGAAAGATACCACGCTGGACAAAGAGGAAGACCAACCAAGCAAAAAAGTAATGGAATTGTGTGTGACAAGTATAATTATTCTCTCTCTATTATAAATGAAAGTCATCTTCATCGAACAATATCCCAAGTGTGTTATTTTGAACTTATTTCATAAGACAAAATACACAAGGTGCACATTAGAGAAACATAAGCAACATACTTTCAGTTTCAAAGATGTATATTAAGAATAATGTTCTTATGCTTTTTAAGAAAACTACACATTAATGACCATATTTCAAAATGACGGGGCAAACAAACATCTACGTTACTTTTCTCTGAAATCATTACCAACTGGAGGTCATAATGGAACATTAACAAACATTAAAAAAATTGAAGATCTTGAACTCAACAACGCCTTTCCTAACAATAGAAGTGAAATAAAAATGTCATTCTTCACATCTAACTTTAACCATCTACTTCCCATTTGAGGTTAAGATATTTAAATAACAAGGGGATTTTGAATAGGTATAGATATAGCTTGATAAATGTTATAGGTTTAGCCAAAGGTATTGCTCATGATATAAAATCGATGCTCTATTTAGTGGCTGTAGTTAATTCATGAGGTTAATTATTCTGCAGACCATGTTCGTGGAGATATAGAAGATATCTACACCTGTTCAGGATAGGTGGATTTTAGATTATGGCCACTGCCTGCTTATCCATGCAAAATGAAAGGAAGGGATCGGGATATTCAATATAAAGTATACATTCAATGGGATCACTTTCTATCAAACAAACACCTCTATCTTAGCGAAAGGAAATGGGTAGAAGAAGAAGAAAGGAAGCACTCTTTCCCCATCATGCCAATCAAACAAATCATTACCAAACCTTCCTTCTTATAACGGCAGGTTGGGACATTTTCCAAGAAGAAAATCGGTTCAAAAACAGACATAGGTATGTGCAGAACATTATTCACCCTGTTAATCTAAATAATGTAGTGGTTTGAAGATAGCCGCAGCTACACCCAGCTGACACGATGAAAAAAACATAGTTCACCCAAGACTCACAGATAACGGTTCAACGAGCATGGATTTGCACACAGGATTTAATGCTAAAGCCAGGGTATCGGGTAAGTGGTAGCCCATTCGAGAGGCAAAAGAAACATGTTCTGCAATCTTAAATACGATCTGATATGCCAAGCTGGAGGAGAATAACATACAATTCAAGAAGAATCTAATGATCTAAGGCTCGTTTTCCATTACGTGCAATAGAAGAGATTAGAACTGCTTAACAATGAACTCTATTATAAGAAAGATTTGAAAGACAAGTGTGCACAAAGGAACACACAGAGAGATTTCTCTAGACTCGCAAATGCAAGCAACCCACCCTCAGGAAGTATAATAGAAACAGATCAACCTTCTGATTGCTAGGTACCGGTAATAACCTTTTTCTCACCGGAGAGAGACTCATGCGGATCCTCTCAAAAGAAGGACATATAACCTAAGCTTGGCATTCTGGCACGTCATGCGTAAGAAGAAAATCCTCGTCCTTATCCTCAAGTACCTCCCCCTGTGATACCTTGTATATTTTATTTTAAAGTTCTCGGAGATCGTTACTGAAGGTAGCGATCTCTCAGAATTAACTATATGTTTACATAAGTTATAATTTCAATAAATCTATTAATGTCCCCTTTTTAGCATTAATAGCATGATGTTGTCGTTAGCCTATTTTCCCACGGTTCCGTAAGCTAACCAGGGCATTAAAGGGGCTTAGAGGCCACTTGGCCTAAATAGTTTCAGTTGCAGGTCTTTCAGGTCTTTCTGAGGGGTTTTGATACAACTTTGGGCATACTTATTATTTATAGTAAGTCATCGTGGACATTAGCGGACATCCAGTGGCAACGGTATGTCGATGGTAATTGTTTAAAATTGACAAGAAGACTTGTTTATCATTGATAAGATTTGTTATGCATTGATAAAGCTATTTTATAAAGTTAAATTTAAACATTTAACTTTATTAATGCATAGACTATAGTTTGTGGGAAATATTTAAATTAAAAGAGTCCCCTTTATTTTATAACATATTGGAGACATAAGTTACATAAAGGGAGTTATGTTTTATCTCACATTGAGAAAACGAAGGATGGAGCTCTTGTGAGAACACTATAAAAGAAATGAAAGAGCTTCTTTTAAGCATGTTTGAAAATATAAAAGAAATTGAGAATTTTTTTAGAGATTATGTCTCAATAGTTTGAAAGACGAAATCCCTTCAAGATGGAAATCTTGATGCCATTGAAAGATATGGTCTTGAGATTCAACATGGTAGCAGTCCGAAAAAGCAGGTTGAAAAAAAAATCCGTAAAAGTAGTTTGAAAAGTAGTCTGAAAAAGAAAAACTAAAAAAGTAGACTGAAAAAGCAATTCATAAAAGTAGTTCAAAAAGCAGATCCGAAAAAATGGTCGAAAAAGAAAATCAAAAAAGCAAAGCAGAAAAGGTAGCATTGAAGAAAATTATTACAGCCATCTACAACCAGGTTCTTTTGTTAGTATTTCTTTTTAGGGTGTTATAAGTTTCAGCTGTAAGTGTGCATTATACTAGCATTATCATTTTGTAAATCCATATAAATGCCAAAAGTCTTGGTCATATTTCATGAGCATTGTATTAGAAATTTCATTACAAATTAAGAAGATAATAATTGCTGGTGTCATTTAAGCAATTCAATATCATTATTTATCAGCTAGTTAATTTGCATACCAACTGTTTGTAAAAATGTCAGTTGGTTGTAGCTGTTCATTTCACATGCTTAGATCATATATATGCACTGAATATTGTCAAAATTAGTAGCACATTCATGTTAGGCCATTGTGTAGTCCGTTTGGAGTCTTTTAGCACAAGATTATCATTGATGCAAATTGAAAAAAGAGTCATTTAAAGCCAGCTGAAATACTATATCAGTCATACATCCCTTGCATGTGTGTTTGATGAAATTCCTTGAGCTTTCATCAGCATTTTTCTGAGAGCAGATTTGAGGAGGGCCATTACAATCTATGGCTGCAAGCTTTTTGGACTTTTCATTTTTCTTATCACATTGAAGGGGACATTATCTAAAAAGAGAAGTATTATAGACACTTTTGTCTTCTCGTCTAAATTTTCATCTTTCATAGATGTTGGTTTTTTTTGTCTTTCCTTCATAGACAACTTCTTAAGGCTGAAATTCTACTATAAGAATTTCTCTACTTTGGCACCATCTATTATTCTGGAAATTTAACACTGATTTCTAACAAGCACAACCTAAACTTTGATACCAATAGAATAAGATTGAATAATGAAAGTGAAAACAACAGATGAATACAAATAGACAAGAGAAGAAACAAATAAACAAGAGTATTGTGTTAGTTATAATGATACAATAACCACATATTTATATATTTCATTTCCAAAATCATAATGCAGAAACTCTGAAGTGAAGAGTCACATAATTAGAAGGAAAACAGTTGTGATTATTGACATTCACACTGACACTTTTATCTGCTATGAGTGACGTAAAATATGTTAGGATTAACCGACAGAAATAACAATTACATGCAAATATAAACAATATTCAAAAATAAAAAGACACAAGACACCAAGATTTAACACCAAGATTCAACACCAACATTTAACATTTTTCACCCCAATTGTAGACAATAATTCACCATAAAATAGGGCCCAAAATAATAAAATACACCAATATAAAGTTCAAAAGAGTAATTATACCGCTTTTCTCGCTGAATTACTTATCATCAAATGAAAACGTTATACAATTTCTCAATGACCCAATACTACACTTCTATATTTATGTCGAACTCTCATTTAAAATAAAAAATTGATCGTACATGGTGTTAGGAATTTTTAAACGAAAGGCCTATGCCAATTTTGGTTGTTCAAGCTAATATTTCTTTCTTGACTAGGCCATGACATGAGATGTCATTGTCATCAGTACGATTGATTTATTTTGAGTCTTTTTTGTTTTCGTTCCTTTCCTTTCATTTTTTAATTACAGATTAGAATATTTTAATCGGAAAATTTAGAGTCAGATCTAAGAAATATATCACGTTGTGATAAATTGTTTGTTTGATACAGAACAGCATTTGTAGACTTGATAAGAAAGTAAATATACAACTTCGGCTATATGCTACTATAATACACGTGATAGTTTCTCATACATGCCAGTTTGCAATCATTTAATTCTGTCAATTCGTGATGGTGTCCATCTTTGTCGCTGGTTAGAATTGTGGGAGAAAATCAAGATTATGGTTTAATCGATTGATACATCACAAAATGAAAGATTCAAATTAAACTGTCCCTTCCTACCATTCACCTACTCTATCATCTATTTCAGAAACATACAGGAGTGAACGCTGATTTGGAGACAAGCATCCACTCTATCATCACATGCGCTCATGAAATTAACACCGAATTGAAAAATTGTATTTTATTCTATCATCACACGTTTATAAATAAGTTTTCAACTAAGAACAAATTCATGCATTTGCAAAAGTAATCAAAGTATAATTGAAATGGTGAAAGCAATATTAATTGTAAGAGGAAGATACATGCATCCAAATGGAATATTGAAAGATAGTTATGTTGCTTTGATTTTAGGGTTTAATTATTTTAGGTTAAAGAAATAATGAATAAAAAAAATCTATATATAATATTGGCATATGTGTGTTAAATTATATTTAAAAATGATTAAAAGATAAGAATCTCTTAGGTCTGATTTTGTGTAGGCCGGAAGGACAGTGGCATCTTATAGTATCATAAGATTTTATTTTTATTAACATTCTAATTTTAGTATGATTTTTTTCTAATATTTTATTTTAGATATTTATAATTACAATTTAAAGAAAGTTTTGTGATATTCATCATTGAATGAATAAAAAACATGTTGAAATAATAGGTGTTGCACACATTTTATAATATTGTTAAATTGTATTATTTTATTTTATTATGTCATGTTATCTAGGAGCACCTTGATAGACATACAACATGTAGAGATTCTTTTAGATATACTTGATGAGTTGTATTGTAACATTCCGATAATATTTCATATAATTATTTGATATTGGGGAGAATAAATAAATTTCTAATATTAAATGTAAAGTCAATGGATTAGGTAGCACATGGTTTATGTAATACCACTTGGTGGTTTTGTGGGACATGCTACTAAATAAATATGTTGTGTGAGAAGATAGAAGGGAAAAATGGAAAGAGTCGAGAGGATAAGGCTTGATAGGTTAGCCAAGGAAAACATTTGTGAAGGTTGGAAGCATAACATGGGATGTGTGGATTCATGCTTGTTCATATAGATTGTTTGGATGTGACTATGGCTTTGAAGACTTCCATATTGTATTACAATGGTATTTTTGTTAGATGGCACATGGTGATAGATGCTTTTGGAGGCTAGGTTTTTTTTTAATGAGGATTTCTTAGAGCACATCTTTTGTAACATTTTTATGGGTATGTTGTCTATTCTCTTGCATGTGAATTTTAATTGTATATTTATTCGAAATCTATTATGGGTTATTTCGAAACTGTTATATTATTTCTTGCATGTTTCCTTACAAGTGGTATTAGAGCTATAGTTTTATTATTGTAACCCTAGATTGAATCTATGAGTATGCATGAGAGGATAAAACAAAGCGCAAAATATAAGAGTTATTTATTGCAGATCTGAAGACTTTGGATTTGTTGTTATGATGGGATATTGGTAGATTTTGGGCATGTAAAATTGTTAGACAAAAGAATTGTTTAGATATTTCATTTAAATGAGGGGTTTTAGGTGGAGCTTGCAAAAATTACTTCCTAGGCAAAAACAACCCTTACCATTGGCTCTGGGTTGATGTTTCGATAAATTTTGACATATAATATGCCCTAGTTTGGCCATGTTTAAAGGAAATGAAATAGTTTTTTAGTTTCAGCCCGTCATGGCCACCAAATTTAATTCTGTCAGAAATTTTTGTCACACAAAAAATAAAATCATAGCAAAAATGGTAAAAAGAATAACTTAGTAAAATGACCATAACTTTTTTTTCAGGATATTGGATTTCAAACTTCTTATAGGCATTGTAAAGATAATTCAGAGCACTACGACTTGGTGTAGGTTTGATTTTGTAATTTTGACACTTTGTCAGGTTTTAAGAGCCCAAAAAAAGATGTTAATTATTTTGAGCATAAATTAGGACATAATTTGGGTATACAGAGTTGGATTTTGGACTTCAAGTAGACAACAGAAAGCTATTGGAGATCTGTACACATTGGTTTAGATTTGGTGTAGGTTTGACATCATTTATTTGGTGATATATTGATTTAAACAATTTATGGTATATATTGACTATGGTAGCATTGTGACTTTATTACATTATATGTTTGGAGATTCAATATTTGATGTCATTGTATTCTTAGTTCATATTTTTGATTGGTCTCATAATATTATATTTATCATTGTTTGATTTGGATATGTTTGATGACTTATTAGGTCAACAGGTTCTGTAGTGTTATAAGTGGTCTATGCTTATAGGTTGCATTTATAGCTTGGTTATAGGCTATCTTTGCCCATTGATCTTTCATTATTAATGCATATTTAGATTAGTGGCTTGGATTTTAGTTGTCTATGCCCTAAGTCACATGATTTTCTAATTTTTTCTTCACGTAGAAGGGATGAGATGTTGTTAGCAGGTATAGTCATGGTGGAGGATTGTGGTTGACTATTTTATGTTGACAAGTTTGACATACTAAGATTTATATACTTAGTTCATAGATTTGATCATGATGTCATAATTTTGACATGATAGGTACATCCTTGATGTTCATTGGTTTGAATTTTTGATTTGATTATGGTGGTCTATCTTATTAATTGAGGATCATGGTTATTTGATTTCTTTTGAGGAGCTCATGATGTGCACTTTGATTTGATTGATGCTTTGGTTGATTCTCATGGTTAGAGGATTTTTTTTTTATCATGATGTCATAGATAGCTTGGATACATATTTTAGTGGGAACTTGTGATAGTGATGAGGTGGCAGTACATGATTAGTTCATGGTTTGGTTTTTATCTTCTTGGTTTGGAGATCTTAGTTTCACTTGGTAGCTAGAATTTGATTGCGTAAATGTAGATGAGGAGAATCTTCATATAGAAGATGAATTTTGTGATGCCATAGTTATTTGGTACCATGGTTAGCTGAGAGTTTTTTTCTTACATTGATAGATTTATTGAGTGTTTGTAGATGTTGTAAATTTTCCTTAGATCCTATTGTTGTAGAAGTATCTTTGACATTTACATGGTGTACTTGTTATATTCATGGTTCATAAAGATAGTTAGATCTTGAAGATTGATGGAGTTCTTGGTTATCTCTATGGTGTGTGGAGATGGTTCTTCATGGTATGTGCATATGGTTTTCTTCATGGGGTATGGAGGTGGTTGCATCTTGAGTACTAATGGGGTTCTTGGTAAAGGTGTGGTCTATTCTTTCATTTGACATGTTATCCTTTATGTTAGGATGATTCCATTATCATGTCATGGGATATTTTTCATACACATTTATAGTTTTTTGACATGTTATAGTATGTTCATATGGAGCATGTTATCTCTTTGGTTGAGATGGTCATATCATGTTGGGCATGTGCAGGATCATGGTGTACCAAACTATGGCCTTAAGTGGTAGTGAAAAATCAGCAAATCAGGGTTATGTCAACTTGACACATAATTTAAAAGTGGTTATGGACTTTATATCAAAAATTTGTAAGAAAATAATATGTATAAAATTGAATCTATTTTCTAAACTAAAAGGCCTTATCTGGAGAAAAAATTATTTGATTGGTCAAAAATTTGGATTTTAATGCAATACTACAAAAATTTCAGGGCAAAAGAAAAAGTAGGTGTATCTCTGACCACCTTAATCATAATCAAATGATAATATTTTTAAATATAATTTTAGATATAAAAAGTAGACTCATGGCTGGATGTGACGCATATTTTTGGCAATTTTTATTCCAAATAAATAATTAATTATGAATTTTTTACTATACTATTTTTAAAATTAAAAAACTCCCGTGTCTGACCACCTTAACTAGTTCAAAAAAAATCAAAATGAAGTTTTTTTTTTTTTTTTTCTTATACTAGTCAAAGCATAGAATGTGACACATATTTTGGATTTCACAAATCTTATACGGTTTGAAAGTTATAGCTATTTTTCAACTAGTATGTCAATCAGCACTTTGTAGCTAACTCCATTAGAAAATAAGTAATAATTACTTACTGAACTCATAATTTGACAAAACTTACATTTATGAAAAGCTAAGAACATTCTTAAGAAACTCTTTTCATTACATCAAATTTTGGTTTAAAAAAAGTCATCAGCTACATGCTTGAAGTAAAAAACACATAAGAACATGCCAAAAACACATTTTCAGGATGTTTTAAAGATGACCGTATAAGGTTGGTATTGAAAGATATAGTAGGAATAATTAAGGTATTAATCATTTTCATTTAGTATCAGGATGGGTGGGAAAAAAGTGGGAATAGATTTTGAAATTCTTTGAGGCATTTCAGAACTACATATTTTTCAGATCGTCACTTTTTGGCACACCATGATCCTGCACATACCCTGTTGTCATATTTATATTCCTAAGGCCATGGTTGGAACTTTGACAATGATCTTGGTTTAGATTCTTGGTATTGAGTACATTTATCATAAGCTAAACACTTCATGATATTGCTATGTTGCATTTGGAATTGACATGGATTGATTGGTTATAGGTGCTCATGGATACTTAGAGACATATGTGATGCTCATTTCTCTTGGATTAGAGAATTATTTGTTGGGATGGTTGATATTTTTAGTAGTAGAATCCAAAGGGTATTCACTTGATATGGACTTGAGAGAAGATTGTTTTTATACAAATCTTGGTTGGAGACCTAGATATCTTGATGAGCATTCTTATTCTCCAGTCTTGGTCTACTTTGCAGTTTGCTACTTGAGAAGTATAGCTCATTTTTTCTCTCAGGTGCATTATGTATATTCTTGTCTTTTATGGATATGGATCTTGAGCTATGGTACATGAGTTAGATCTAGAGGGTTGATTTGAGACATGATTTAGCATTGGTTATCTCCATTTGCATATGTTGTTATGTTAGTTGAGTTTTGGAGATGGTTGTATATTGGGCATATTCCTTGGATTATGAATGGTTTATGAGTTTGATCTTTTTATGAGAGGCTTACATCCATGATGAGTTATATGGTATGGTTTGGGTGTAATTGTGGCATTTTGGTTGGGGTTTTATAGAGGAGATCATACTTGCACAACTTACATCTAGAGGTGTGTGTATAAGGACATGATATAGGTTATGACTTGCATGATTTGTCTTTGGTCTTGGTTATCTTCGTGGATGTTCAATTTTGCTTACATTGGATTTGAGATTGGTTGGAGATTGTGATCACTAGTCTATGCTCATGTATGTTATGTTAGAGATGACATGGTTATTCATTATCTCTTTTCTATATGTTGGTTGTGGAGAGCTTAGGAGACTATTAAAGATTTTTTATGAGATTTGTTGTTATAGTTTATTGGTTTTTGTGTTGTGGATGTCCTTGATATTACATGGATTCACTTCTTTGAGATGTTTTAAATAGATTGGTTATAGATTGACATTATATTTTAAAATGAGAGCTTCTTGGTATATATGTGGTAGGTATTGCTCTTGAGGCTTGTGATTGCATGTTATAGATTGAATATGTTGATGTTGTGAGATTCACTTGGTATACCTTTGGAGGTATGGATAGTTGAATGGGTTTGGCACTTGATGTGATTGTTGGTTCAGTTATGGATATTATGACAACTATGGTTTCATGTGATTACCTTTGGATCAGGTTTTTGTGCTTGGCATTCCAATTGGTACATGATTTTATGATCTTTTAATGTGACAAGTTGAGTGGCTTTCTGTTTGGATGGATTTAATGTATGTTAGATGGCATTGGCATAATAGGAGGTGAGAAAATTCATGTTTGAGATGTCAAGTACTTTTAATTTTTTTGTAGGTACTAGAATGGAGCACGTGGTGTACTTTGATCCATGATTATGGATGTACTAGGAGGGATTGTTCCCTTGTTCATTTATGTGGCTACAGATTAACCCTATGGATTGTATACAACAAGTGAGAGATTGGTGCAATAATGAGTGTTGCAAGGTGGAAGTACAGATCTATGTCACCTTTGGGGCTAACTTTAATGTTTCAGTTAGACTGGATCCCCCCGAATTCATTCTGGGGGAACCAAATCTAGGTAGAAACACATGACGCTAACTGTGTGCCAAGTGGCATGTACAACTCAACAAGGCTCCAGCCATAAGGGATTCAACTGAACCTAGTCTGACTAGAACTGATCCAACTAGAAACCTATAAATTATATAACCTGCACAGAAACACATCCACATGTCATTTTCATGAATTGAAATTTTAGGAATTGCAGAGTGAGAAGTGCTATAAGGGACATTTGGCTAGATCAGACATGCTAGTAGTTCCCCCCAATTTTTAAATATTGTTATGTTTTATTTTATATTTTTTTAGGTAGTCCAATATAGTTTTTTATTTATATAATATGTTAAACATGTTTTATTTTATGTTTTCCTTGGTAGAAATATAGTTTTTAATGTGTATTTTTACTGTAGATTATTTTAAAGAATTCATTTTTTTATATTATTATAAATTTATATTTCCAAGTACTCTAATATTAGATGAAGTTTAGAAAATGTATTGAAATTTACTAAAATTTTGAAATTATTGGAGAAATTGTAAAATATTATTTATAGAAAATAGTAGAAAATTATATAGAAAATTTAGATTCAATTAGTTTATAACAGTTAGAAAATTTTAAAAACTTTATTAAATATTAGAAAATATTAATTTTTTTTGAAAATATTAGAAAAAATAGAAAATACTACAATAATTAGAAAGTTTTGAAACTTTAGAAAACAATAGAAAAATGTATTAAAAATATAGAAAATTAGTTAGATGTAAATTAGAGAATTTAAGTATTTCTATTTGGTTTTTATTACAAATTAGAAATTGTTATAAAAGTAAAGATATAGAAACAACTGTAAAATAGCAACTAAAACCATTATATTGAACTAAATCAGACTTTACCTCCTACCATGAACACAAATATATTCTAATTGAAACCTTAACGTTGAACCTTAAGTAGGAGAAAAACCTAACATTAAATGTAATTAAATCACAACATTAAACCTAATCAAATTCAAACTAAAACTCTCACATGGAATCAGATTAGACTCTAACTCCTATATTGAACTTTAAATCAAAATATGTTAATGTAAATTGCTATCTAAACACTAAACCACTCACTAACCATATAATCTGAAAACCTCTCTCTCTCTCTCCCTCTCTCTCTCTCTCTCTCTCTCTCTCTCTACACTGATCTTTAAACCCCATAATTTGTAACATAACTTCATTGCTCTGCTCTATTTCTGTCTAGCTCCTAAACTCCATTGCTCTAAACCCTAAACTGCTCTCTAAACCCTAAACCACTCACTAACTCCTAAACCCCATCTTTGTAAACCATTACTTTATATCTCACTCTCTCGCTCTTTGATAACCTAATCTTTCTTGACCCTACCCCATAATCCCTAACATAACTTCATCTCTCCCCTCTACCTCTCTCTAACTCCTAAACCCCATTTCTCTAAACTCTAGACAACTCTCTAACTCCTAAAATCAATCGCTCTAAACGCTAAACCACTCACTAACTCCTAAACTCCATCTTTGTAAAACCTAACTACATATCTCACTCTCTCACTCTCTCATAACCTCATTTATCCCAAGCCTAACCCATAATCCCTAACGAACTTCATCTCTCCCCTCTATCTCTCTCTAACTTATAAACCCTATTGCTCTAAACCCTAAATTGCTCTCTTAACCCTAAACCATTTACTAACTCCTAAAACCAATCTTTGTAAACCCTAACTTCATATCTCACGTTCTCACTCCCTCATAACCTCATCTATCCCAACCCTAAACCATAATCCTTAACATAACTTCATCTCTCCCCTCTATTTGTCTCTTCTAACTCCTAAACCCCATCACTCTAAATGCTAAACAACTCTCTAAACCCTAAAACACTCACTAACTCTTAAACCCCATCTTTGTAAACCCTAACTTCATATCACACTCTCTCATAACTTCATCTATCCCAACCCTAACCCATAATACCTAACATAACTTCATCTCACCCCTTTGTCTCTCTCTAACTCATAAACCTCATTGATCTAAACCCTAAATAGCTCACTAAACCCTAAAGCACCCACTAACTCCTAAACCCCATTTTTTAAAACCCTAACTTCATATCTCACTCTCTCACTATCTCATAACCTCATCTATCCCAACCCTAACACATAATCCCTAACATAACTTCATGTCTCCTCTCTATCTCTCTCCAACTCCTAAACCCCATCACTCTAAACCCTAAACTGCTCTCTAACTCCTAAACTCCATTGCTCTAAACCCTAAACCACTCAATAATTACTAAACCCGATCTCTATAATCCCTAACTTCATATCTCACTCTCTCCCTCTCTCGTAACCTCATCTATCCCAACCCTAACCTATAATCCCATAAAATAACTTCATCTCTCCCCTCTACCTCTCTCTAACTCCTAAAACCCATCACTCTAAACCCTAAACCACTTACTAACTCCTAAAACCCATCTTTGTCAACCCTAACTTCATCTCTCTCTCTCTCTCTCTCTCTCTCTCTCTCTCTCTCTCTCTCTCTCTCTCTCTCTCCCTCCCTCCCTCCCTCCCTCCCTCCCTCCCTCCCTCCCTCTCTCTCTCTCTCTCTCTCTCTCTCTCTCTCTCTCTCTCTCTCTCTCTCTCTCTCTCATAACCTCATTTATCCCAACCCTAAATCAATGTCTAACTCCTGAAAAAATGTAATGTAGTTAATATTTCTTTATATGTTGTAAAATAGTTTGTTTAAAAAGATTCATTTAATATTTTTTGATTCAATTAGTTTATATAATAATCTATGAATATATTTATATATGCATGTGCAGATGTTTATTATCATCTATCTAGTTTTGTCTATTTACATCTTTCAACATTATGGCATCGGGGGGTACTAATTCTCAAGAGGCTAGTGAACATGGTCATCCTCATAGTGATTCATCCTATAGATTGACTACTAGTACCTAGGATAGGGAGACATTATTCAGTGATACTATTCAATGCTTACAAAGAACACTTGATACAATTGTTTAGAGTCTATAGGCTTCACCTACGCTACAACATAGGGATAAGGTGATTGATATTAGAGATGAGCTTATTAGCATGATGTGCACTAGTGAGGGTTTTAACCCTTATGATAGTGTTGGGTTGGACACCTTTTATAGTGCTCTATTCCATTCTATTGATGGTGGCTTGCAATGGAGGGAGATAGATGAGATAGTCTTAGTTGAAATTGTTAAGAACATGTTCCCACATTATTGAGCTTTGAAAAAGGTCAGAGGGTACCATGCTATGACGTGTATTGAACCATTGGTGGCACCTTTCATGTATCCTCTCTGGTTAGTCACACATCACATGTGGCCCCAAAAGGATGAGTTCCCTCTATATTTCTACAAATAATTGTTTGTAGAATTTCATCTTCATCAAGAGGTTGATTAGATTGATATCCCTGGGCATGATGGGTAGGGTCAAGGTAGGTTCTTAGATAAATTCAGATACCAAGATGCTCCTGCACCCATTAATAAATGGGCATTGATTGGTCCAGACCTTTTGGTGATGCCATAACATTTGGAGTTAGTTGCAGTTGGAGATAGAGTGGTAGATGATGTGCATAGAGATGTGTATGAGAGTATTTCCACTATGGCTACCTAGCTGCATGAGATGTCTTCTAACCGAGTGCACAAATACATGACATGGTCACGATCTACTTCTATAGATGGTCACACTACTACATCATCTTTAGTTAATGATATGTATCATGAGGTTGACATCCCATCTCCAGTAGATGTCTCCATGGAGTCTTCAATGGACTACTTGAGGGCTATAGGTACATGTTTTTCCAGTGATCTTCTTTCATCCTATCAAGCTATATAGTTGTTGACTAGATAGCCACTTAGTGTAGTGCCATCATATGTGGCTAGTGTCATCAGAGGTATGTTGGAGGCATTGGGTCGTTAGGGGCAAGAGGACATATATGTTGCAGCTACAAATCGACCATAGACCACAATTGGGAAGGATGCAACCCCCCCAGAAAGGCAAGTTATCACTCACCACGATGTTCATTGTTCATAGATATGATCATAAATCCTACACTTGACATTAGAAATGTGACCTCTAGTGATACAGAATTGAGTGAGATAGGTATTGCATATATTTGTGACAACAATGGCATATGGTAACTTGCAAACACCTATGCATCCTATACAGTAGGAGACATGGGTAAAATTTTAGAAACATGCCTATTTAATTGACCCTACAGATCTATCATTTAAAACTTTAGTAAAGTATAACTTCTAACATATTTGTTTCTTCTATAACATATAGAGTACATTTGCAGCTTGTGAGGGTGGAGATGGACAGATAGCTATTGACCCTAGTCATCTTGAGTTGCAAGTAAATTTAATTGTACTTATGTTATTATTTAAATTGAATTTGCACACATGCTCATGATACATTTGTTCTTATATTGGACATAGGGTTCACAATCTCATCTCACTCAATCACATTGTTGAGTGTGGCGTGATCATGTTTGATATTCATATATGTCATATGTACATGATGTTTGATATTGATCTACGATGATATCATTTCTAGATTTATAGAGCTGTGGGACATATTACATTTATAGTACACACATTTGATAGTTGACCATTTATATTTATAGCACACATATTTGATAGTTGACCATTTTACATTTACAACAATGTGACCATTTACATTTATTGTTGACATATTTTATATTTTCATGAGTTATGTGAAATTTTACATTAATAGTTGACATATATGATTTTTTCATGAGTTATGTGACCATTTTTATCTTAAGACATGTTAATTTTATATCCCCATAAGATAGTAGTTAATGGTTACTCAGTTAAATATTAGTTAGAAATTACTTATTGTCTATATTGTTTATGGAAATAAATCCAAATTAGTTAGATTGCTCATAAAAAATTAGTTACATTTTAGCTAGATTTTTTTATGACATTAGTTAGGTTACTTATGATGATCTATTAGTTCTAGATTGGTCAGATTATATTTGGTCTACAATTATAAATTAGTTAGACTAGTTATGACATTAGGTCTTGATTATTTGGCAAATTAGTTATATTTTGTTAGAATTTCATGACATTGGTAAGATTCCTTATGACTTTTCTAGTTCTATATTAGTTCAATAACTTATGGTCCATTAATTAGATATTGGAACTAGATCACCTATTATTTTATTATTTTTAAATTTGTGTGTATGATTTCAAATAGATATATGAGACTAACTTTAGATTACTTGCTTTTCAATTACATGTTTGAAAAATATACATGTATGGAATTAGTTACATTATTTGATCTTTTACCTTACATGTATAAAAATTCAAATTGTATAATTAGATTTTTTAATCAAGTCATAACCATCTATTAAGAAATCAAAATCATAAAATTTCATCCTATGTATAATAATCATATCAAATCATAAAATCATCTAAAACCATTTTAAATCAAATCATAACCATCTATTAGGACATACAAATTATATAAATTCATCTAGATAAATAATCATTAGATCAAATCATATAACCATTTATCTACATGTCAAACATAAAAGCATAAACAATCTAGATATCAAACATAAACACATACATCATGGATATGTTGGAAAATACATAAATCTATGTCAAATCATAAACATCATACATAAATAATCTCTAGATAGCAATCATAAATCTTAGATATAATGTGAAATCGTAAATTTAACACTAAGTCATCAACATGTTAACCATAAACACATCAATAATATATGCATAGGTCTTTAAACATAAATAAGTATTGAAAAAAAATTAGTATACATGTAAATTTAGAAATAAATACATTATTTTTTAGGTAATTGTTAATGTGTAATAAATTTACATTTCTATAAATTAATGAAAATACATCTTACATCATTTTCTAGGTATTTTATAAAATTATATAAATATAAAAAAAAGAAAAACATGTATAAGTATTGATAAATAATTAATGTATATATAAATTTGAAATATTCTTATGAATTATTAAACCTATATAGATCATTGAGGAAGTTGCTAATACATATGGTCGGGATGTTCTTTATCTCTAATAATCTCCAAAACTTTTCATGGTCCTCAATATCTAATGTCCACTTTGGTTTGCTATGTCCTTTTTTGGCATAATGTTAAACTAAATCTTTGTGGCTAAAACCAAGTGGCTGTGATGCTAAACTTTTTGGCTAGGCATGTATTCAATAAATTGAGCACTATTGTGGTTAATTTTTGTTTGCTAATAATAGGTGTCAAGAAAATAAGATTTATACAAGTCATTTAGTGCTCTTAATAATATTAAAAAGAAATAATTATTTACAATCAATCTATCACTCTCTAATTAGTTGTATAAATCTAATAAGAGGATAATGTATACCTTCTATAACAACTGAACTAGTTGAATACGACTGGTTATCATCATCTATACATGGTTTAGTCAACTTGATTTTTACTTTTGTGCATCTGAGTAAATAATAATCCACACCTTCCACATTTTCAGGATCTGCATTGACAACAAAGATGTCACATACAAATGTAGGAAAATAATGGAAACTATATATATATATATATATATGAAGAAAAATTAATATTACTTAATGAAAAATGTTTGTAGAAACTCATTTGGAACAACTAAATCAGAAAAATGTTCATAATCAGCTGAATAAATAAGATTATGAATGTCTATGTCATTGTCATCTTCTTCATAAGGTGTACTTCTTATTATGTTTGTCCATGTCCATTCAGAGACATAGCCAAACACAATATTCTCGTATTGACCCATTGCATTGTTTTGAATGCAGACATCACAAAAACATGATTTTTCTCTTACTTGAATTACAAGAGGTTTTTGTTGTCCAGTAGTCATCAGTTGATGGAATCTTCTAATTCCAACAATGGGTTGACAATTGTAAGGATTTGATCGATCAATATCTGTAACACATTAAATTGGCAAGTATCTATGTCAATAATCAAAATATTAAAGTAATAATGTCAAAGAGAAATGGAAATCTTACCATTCACTTCCCAAAAATATTTTTATTATATGTTGTATCATGATAAAAAAAAATGAGATTTGAACCAATCAACAACTTGATTTGCTTTGTATATCTTTGCACCTATATAGGAAAGAAAATTGTAGATCAATTTTAACAAAATATAAAATAATTATCTAGCAGATGGTCATATACATCAAATTTGATTAGTACATAACAATAAATTATACCTAAAAGTTCATGTTTATGAAGTGCATGCTATACACAAGCTCATGCTCCATCGTGCTCTCCTTTTCTATGACCACTTTCAAAGAAGTTCCAAAGAAAAATAAGATTTCATCTCACATGTTGTATTGCAAGCCAATTTAATGCTTTTGCAGACTTAAACTGCCCGAGGAAAAAAATTAAAATAAATATATGAGTAATCAAATCTATATATAATTAATTGTTTTGTTAATTAAATATTTGCATGAAATTTTAAAGTTTAACTTTAAAATACACTTACTAGCACAACCATCAGACGAGATCATCAAAGAACATTCCAAAATAACAAGCTACATAGCTCCTATCATGAACCCTATCACCACTAAGATAAAAATACACCACCTTTATGATAATGCGTTCATCTGGCGCGACACTTTCTACCCCATCCACCTCAAATTGTGCATGTCTATAGGAAACTCATACAGAAATTCCAATTTTATCTGAGTTATAATATTTAGCTTGAATTTAAAATTGAGGGGAAAAAGTGTAGTTTTTAGAAAAGTCTATAATTAATAGAATACATCCTTGTGGAAAACAATATTTTTAATCTTGAAACTATTTTTCTGGCCATCTTGTACCATGACAATGCTTGATATGTGGATAAATTATAGTTCTGAATTTATCCATAAACTCGCCATATGAAAAATTGCTCTCCTTCAAAGCTTAAAAAAAAAAATTCTTCTCCATTCCTTATTCAATAGATCTCATACTCAAAAATATTCCACACAACTGGTGTTGAAACATCAAAATTTTCCATTTCATATGGAAATTTTTACAACTCTCCACAATTTGTGCATGCATTTTTTATGCATTTTACATTGAATTCATCTAACTCTTCAGCATTATCACATAACAAAGACTTGAAAAATTGTGTTGTGCTTCTAGGAATTATCACATCTAGCTTAAGAGATGCCATAGCTTTTCTAAAAGATTACAAATAAAGATAAAACTCAACATGATTTCGACAACAACAAGTTTCACATACCTTATTTATGCATGCAAAACATAGGCACAACCTCTCAAACATTCTTTGGCAAATTTTCACATTTGAAAATTCTATTTTGAAAGCTTCGAATAATTTACTTTGTGTTGTGTCTACGAAGTGTTTTGGATGTGTTATTTTCATACTTGTCTCTTCATCTTTGATCTGCATAGGGCCTCTTCTATTGGAAGAAACACATGACTGGCTAGTCCAATATTCAACAATCTATCTTATAACATCTTCATAAATTTTATCCTTTCAAGGAAGTCAAAAAATATTAGCCCAATTCTTTTCAATGTTTTCATCAAGAAAATTTCTCTATTTTATGTATCTTTGAATAGTTCTTCTAGATAGATTGCGCATTTTAGAAATTGCTTGAACTTGGTTTTTTTGTGACAAGTCCTTTTCATAATCATATCATCAATGCTCTTAGTACAACACTTAAATCAGCTACTCGACTTCTATTATTAAGAGAATTTAATGCATCTCTCAAATTTTAAACTATTTTTCCCTTCACGTTAACTCCAAAGCTTTTCTTATTGTTCACAACTAACAACTATAGGATAGGACTCACTTCTCTTTTCCTAAATAATCTAACAAATAATTGTGCTTTACCAATTAGAGATTTATTTTTAGAAAATTCCTCCCACATATTTTTCAGATGTAGCTTAATTATACTTTCAGGCATCATGTGTTCAGATGATACAATTTCTCTTAAAAGAGAGTCTTTGTCCATCTCCATCAAATTATCCAACCCTAAAACATATTTTCCAAATGTCCTACTACTTGCTAGAACTTTAATAGGATCTTCTTCAGCTTCAATCAATGGATCTTCAATTGTTGGCCCTATATTATGTTTTGTCCATCCTTTCTTTTGGTCATCTCTGACTCGATCATATCTTTTTGCTCCTTTTGCTTTATTCCCCATTGCACAAAAACCTAAAGAGAGGGCTTGACATAACCTACATACAAAAGACTTCCAAATTCAATTACATAAATATTAGTAGATCATAGACAATTTAGAAAAAACTATCAACATTAGAAGGATATTATATTTGACTGTCTGTAACACTACAAAATCTAGAAGCAGTTGAATTAGAGCATGTTACTAAATTTACATTAAAAAATTTATTAAATATATTTTTAAAAAAAAATAATAACTATTTAATAAATTTAATATAGTTTTCATAATATTTTAAAACACCTAAATTCAATTTTATAATTTATTTATATCAAATTAACTAATAAATTTTAAATAAACAATATATTTAATTAATGGATTTAAACAAAAAATAACATTAAAAATCTAATTTCTAAATATTTCTTCAAAAAAGTTTCATTTAAAACATTACATTTTTACTATTACAAATGCAATTATGAATTAAATATAATAATTTAAAAAATAAAACTTTAGCTTTAAAATTGCTAAAAAAAAAAAACCTAATTTATTTAATTAAATATAACAATTTGAAAATAAAAGTCTCCCTTTAAAACAAAAAAAACATATTCATTTAATTAAATACAACAATTAAAAAATAAAAATTACATTATAGATAGAAAACCTATTTTATTGTTTAACTTTATTGAATTGAATATAATAATTTCAAAATAAAAGTTTACCTTTAAAATATATAAAAAATGTATTTCATTTAATTAAATATATAAATAAAAAAAATCAAAACAACACATTTCAAATGGAAAACCTATTTTATTGTTTAAACTTTATTCAGTTAAATATAACAATTTAAAAATAAAACTTTACCTTTAAAATAAATAAATAAACATGTTTTATTGAATTAAATATAATAATTAATAAAATAAAACATTACATTTCAAATAGAAAGTCTATTTTATTGTTTAAACTTTATTAAAGTAAAATTTACCATTTTAAAAGTAAAACTTTACCTTTAAAATAAAAGAATCTATTTTATTGAATCAATAAAAAAATAAAACAATACATTTGAAACCCTATTTTATTGAATTAGTAAAAAATAAAACAATACAAGGGGACTTGTTATAAAAAAAAATTAAATTTAATATTCAAAATTAATACATATTTTAAAATATATCTTTTAATTAAAAAATATAAATTATTATATTAATTAAATGTTTATTTATTTTGTATATTTCTATATCAATTTATTTTTATCAAATATATTTAAAATAACACATGAAATACTTACATTAGAAATCATAGTAAATAAGCAAAAGATATATTATTATTTGATTAATTCAATTATAATTAATTTGTAGATTTTTAAAAATAATAATCAAGATTTTCTGTTTTAATTGTTTACCAACTAAGTCATATGGGCAACCTTGCCCACATGGGATTTTGTGTCGATGTAATCTGGCCAAATGGGTTCTAGTATGATCGGAATCATCCATGTGACATCCTATGTGGCACTTTCTTTCATGGTTTTTGCAATTTTGATGAACTTAACACTCTAGAGGCCAATTTCATCAACATAATTAGGGTTTCAAAAAAATGAAAAATACCGATCAATAGAGCTTGTGCTCAGAATTATGCCAATATAATTTTTTTTATAGGTGACCCAATATCGATTACAATAATTGTAAAATAATGGAAGTAGGTATTTCAACATTGAAGATGATGCAAATTTGGAAAAATATAAAAATTAGTAGATGATAACAAAAAAATTTTAAAATGGTTAATTGTTCTAGAGGAGAGAGTTCTCTTCAATAATATATAACACTTGTAATTGTTAACATAGATTTACTAGAGAAAAGATGTGTGAATGAAAAATTGTTAAATTATGAAAAGTTCAACTTTAAATAGCTATAATAGAAAAAATATACAATACCTTTTAAAATTTCTTTGTGATAGTTATAGGTACACATGTTGTCGAAAACATAGCTCAAATTTAGATAAAAATACATTTATTTGCAGTTATTTATGTGGTGGGAACTATAACCCCTAATTTACTCAATTTTTGACACTGTCAAAAAAAGTCATTGAGAATTATAAAAACATACTATTTTTATTTTAAAAAATTTTAAAAAAATAATATACATAATCATTATTCTTTTATACACATTTCATCAGTTTACACCAACTTAAAATTCAAAACAAAAATATGACTTTTACATTGTTGAAGTTTAACACTTTTTTGGGTGTTAGCCTTTTCCTTTGTAAAAGGGCGACACATGTTTTTATGTACTTTTAACCTACACATACCACATAATATTTTTATATTGAATTATTTTATTTTATTATGTAATGTCATATCTAGGAGCACCTAGATCAAGGTGTGACATGTAAAGATTCCCATGGGATATACTTGATGAGTTGTATTGTGACATTATGATAATATTTTATGTATTTATTTAATATTGGGGAAAATAATTAAATTACCAATATTAAATGTGAGCTGAATTGGTGAGGTAGCACATGGTTTATGTTATACCACATGGTGGTTTTGTGGGACTTGCTACTATATAAGCAACCACAATGGCAGTTGTTGTGTGAGAAGATAGAAGGGAAAAAGGGAAAAAGTTGAGTGGAACAAGGCTTGATAGGTTAGCCAAGAAGAGCATTTGTGAAGGTTAGAAGCATGGCATGGGATGTGTGGATTCATTCTTGTTCACATAGATTGTTTGGTTGTGGCTATGGCTTTGAAGGCTTCCATGGTTGTATTGTAATTGTATTTTTGTTGAATAATACATGGTGATGGATGCTTTTGGAGGTTAATTTTTTCCCTCAAAAAGGGATTCCCAAGATATATCTTGTGTCAATTTTTGTGGGTATATTTTCTATTCTCTTACATGTGGATTTTAATTGCATATTTATTTCAGATCTATAATGGGTTATGTGGACACAGTTATATTATTTCTTGTATGTTTTCTTACAAAACATGCATGTGATGATTGAATCAGTGTTTATTTATTTATAAAAAAAATATGTTTGATATAAAATACAATGAATAAATATATGATGATTAGAAAGGCTTATTTATATGCTATATCTATGTATGTTGTTGTTGGGAGACTAATTTCTTCTATTTTTCCTTGAGTTGGATAATTATTATTCCCCACATGAGCATCGCATACTTCAAAATAGATTACATTCTTTAGGATAACCTTCTTTTTCATTTTCAGCTCATCCTGAGGTGGTCTAGAATAATTTAAAATTTGGCCTTGCATAGACCCACATACTTTGAAATAAGAAAAAAAATTCAAGTAAATTTAATCAATGTAAAAATATCAGTTGTGAAACTAACTACATAATTCTCATAACTTGGTTTAGAGTTATGAAAAAATAAATTTTGTTATACTTTGTATTTTGAAAAGAGAGATAACTACCACTTCTGGGGTACAATGATTAGGTTCATAGTAAGCTTTAAACATTACCTTTGTTAAAGGATAATTATTTAAAAAAATATTTAGTTGGGTTGGAAAGGTGAGAAAAAGGTAAAAAATATGGATACAACTTATAATTTCAACTAAAAAGCTTTAAAAAAAGGCTTTACACTACAAAATATGTTTACAATATATAATCTAGGATTTAATTGTGCAGTAAATTTGAGTCAAACTCATAGGTTCATATTTCAAGAGTAGTGATTCAACATGAATCAATATCTCATGATAATAAGAACACTTAACACTCATTTGAGCTAGGTGATGCTCACATAGGCACCAAGTGTTGTGCCTTATGAACCATTCATTAGAAAGTCCCTTAAGCTTATCAACTGATAAGTAGGAGATAATTTCTACACTAAGTCAAATTGTGATATTACTATCAGGATTTAACTATGTAGTATTTGAGTCAAACTCATAGACTCATATCTCATGAGTAGTGATTCAACATGAATCCATCTCTCATAATAATAAATCAAACACTTAGCACTTATTTGATCTAGGTGAAGCACCAAGACTTCCTTAGAGGTCATTTTCGCAGCAAGTCAAGTTATGATACTGATATCACAATTTAACTATGTAGTATTTGAGTCAAAATCATAGAATTATATTTCATGAGTACTGATTCAACATGAATCCATCTCTCATGATAATAAATGGAACACTTAGCACTCATTGAATCTAGGTGATGCTCACAGAGCTGAAGCACCATTTGAGTCAAAATCATAGACTCATTTTTCATGAGTAGTGATTCAACATGAATCCGACTCTCATGGTAATAAATGAAACACTTAGCACTCACTAGATCGAGGTGATGCTCATAGTGGTGAAGTACCGAGACATCTAAGGAGGTCACCCATCCTATTACTACTCAGTCTTGAGTGCACTTAAATATGAAGTTTCCTCCATGGTTAAACCCACTCTACTTGCAACCCCATTTGTAAAATCATCACCAAGTGTTGTGTCTTATGGACCATTCATTAGAAAGCCCCTTAAGCTTATCAATTGATAAGTAGGAGATAATTTCCATAGTATAGTAACTTGTTTTAATTCTCCTCTGTAAATTGGTAATTAGATAGACAAATTAATTTATTATAATTCAATCTTAAAGTTGTAAGAATATGCATATTAAATATTTCTAAAAGAATTTGAATTAAATGATCTTATTTAATTTATTTTATTTTTCAATATTACCGTATTAGATTTAGTATTTGATAAAAGATTAATTATAGTTAACTATTATTCATTGGAGATATGCTATTCTATGTATGAATAGGTTCGTCTATGTAAAATGTCTTTTCATTTTATTAAATCTTTTAACATAACCCCTTCTGTGGACTTAAATCACCATAAATTTTAAACCATATACAATGGAGGTAAAATGCCTACATTGAAAAGCATGAGATCAAATCAAAGAGAGACCAAAATTGAAGTTGTTTCAAAACTATGAAAGTGTTAGATCTTTTTAGTTGTTCAAATAATGAAGAACATTTACCTAACTTCTATGTATTGCTAGTGAAAATGGAAAGCTACAGAGGGCCTTGAAGATAGAAAACATGAAAAGACATTAGTAGATCAGACTTATATGATTATGTTATATAGGGAGAGCATGAGAAAATTACTCTCATATGATTACCTTATAGATAGAAGAGATACAAGAAGACATAAAACAATAATTGAAAAAATAAATACTATTATCAAGACTCATAAGATTACCTTAAAGAAAGTTGTAATAGTTTTTGACTGGGATCCATGTTTTTTGATGCTAAAAATCAATGTTCATTCTTCTCTTATTGACACTAATGAAAAATAGGGCCTTCAGGGACCCATGCAACCTTCATTGAAAGATAATTTTTTTGAAAAATATAACAAATACTCGATATAGAAAGTTTATCTAGTCATTTTGAAACATTATTTGTAAAGTCATCAAGTCAATTCCATTATTTTTAATAGTATTGATTGTCCTGTCATTCATTGTATTTTGTGCTCTTTGCAATTATCTTTCTTATCTTATTTGAGATGTCAACTCCTCTTGTAAATTATAATTTCTTGAATCAACATTCATAAAATCTTCTACTCTATCAATTGGTGTTTTTAGAACATGACCTATTGTCATGGAATTTATCCCATTAAAACTAAACCCACCATTTCCATGAGATTGAGCTTTTCCTTGATTTGATTTGTGTTTAAATAGTTTTTTTTTTCCTTTTTTTTTTTCTTTTCTTTCATTCAACTCATCTAGGTCCATAGCTCTCTTTGTTTAATTTCTCACTATATTTCGATAATGTTGATATGTTTGTGTACAATGTGCTCTCATCTCATCTACATGTTGTCTCATTTCTTCCTCAATCTCTTCCACTATCAAAGCTTCACTATGCTTGACATGACTTTCTGTATCAAGTTGGTTCCAATGATTTCTTTCTTCTTCTTTTTCTTCATTAGTCATTTCTTTACATCGTTGTCTCATATAATTTTGTGCATATTCTTTGTGTTGTATTTCTTGCTCTTTATTTCTAGGACTTGTAGCTTCCTCTCTTTGAGCATTATTCATTCTCTCATATAATTTTGTGCATATTCTATTCAATACTGTCATCATTGCTCTTCATTCTCAAAATTTAGTCTTGGACGAGGCATTCTAGAAAATGTGAATGCGATAACTTTATAAGTAATAGGATTTAAATTACTAATCTTTCACAAAAAAATAAAAAATAAAAAATATTGAACTATATTTTATTTTAAATATTGAATAAATTTAATATCATCCAAATATTTTTACTTATAAATACATTTCACTATATATATTACTTAAATTAAGTATTAAGTATTTTCTTGTATATTATATTATTTAATTATCAACAAAAATATAAAACATCAAATAAAAAGATCTATATGCTTAGATGTAGATTACAAAAAAGATATGTAAGGTAAATTTAAAAGTTCTCTTAAAAGTTGAATATCAATGTTTAATCTTTTATTCAATTTCAAATTTGAAATCATTTTAATTACAACATCACATTATTAAAGTGTCAACTTCCCAGGTTTCAAATAAACTCCTATCCATCTCTACTATTTTAAAAATACATTTACCACCCATTTATTTAATTCAACTAATCAAATTTAACCTTTAACTAAATCTAAACCTAATTATAGTGGTAAGTTTATCATCCTTATTAAATATTTAAACTAACAAAGAAAAATTCTTTACATTATTTTCATACAAAAAAATTATGACATAATTATTATGAATTTGTGAGCATTTCATTTTAATATTAAATAATTTCATTTCAACATTTATAAAATATATAAAACTACCAATGAATTAAGAGGAGAAAGTATTAATACACATTGGAAGAAGAAATTTATTTAAATTGATTCATAATATTGGACATATTAGAATAGATGTATTAAATTTATAAAAAAAATAAATTTATGAATATTTAAGAAAAGTAAATATATGATATCAACTTTTAACTTTCAAATTTAAAATGATTGTATAAACTTACCTTCTTTGTATTTTTACTCCATTTATTTGTACTCTCAGTTCACTCTATCTTCTTTATAAATTAAATATTGAAATGTTTAAATCTTTAAATGTATATTCTATATTTATATTATTAATTTTACCCAATGTGACAGTTCATTTAATACATATTAGTCGACTTAAAATTTTACGATCACACCACTTTACCTCTCCCATTTCTTGGCATAATACCTTACATAATGAAAAAATTATTGCATAAGAGTTAAACAATTTTTTTAAAATTTATTTTTTATTTAGCTAATCAATAAATTTGAATAATATTATTGTTACAATTTAGTTGATTATATAGTATATATTTTTTATAATTCTCTATAAAATTAAGAACATAAAATAAATAAAAATTAGTAGTATGATGAAAATGATAGAAAGATTATATAAGAGAAAAATATACTCTATTTTAAAAATCAATAAGTTTATATTAATTTTTTAAGAAAAATATTTAAACAAGATAATAATTTAACTAAAGAAACTTTTAAATTAAAAAAAACTAAACAAAGTGGAACAAAAAAATTATAGAGGATAAATATAATCAATAAGCCATTTCTCTTTAAGAATTTGTGCAATTTTTCAATTTGAATCAAACTATTTTAAATAAATTAGAAATTGTAGACACCTAAAAATTCTTTAGAAAATAAGGTATTTTTATTTTCTGGAAAAGTCCCTGATGACATCATCATTAATTAATTAATTATTTAATTAATTTATTTTTATGCCATTAAATACCTTTATCTTAATTAAAAACATTTACTTAAGGAATCTCTCCCAAAAATGTTTAAATCTTATTTAAACATTATTTCCTTATTTTTTAATTATTTAATTAATAAATTGACCAAAAATCCCAAAATAAATAATTTATTTTTTTTTGCCCAAAACTTGGCCAATTTCCTTAAGACCACTAACCTCTTCCAAAATATTTTAATCCTTCTTTAATTTTGATTAAAGGTTAATCCCATCATGTCCTTACCCTAATCCCAACTCAAAATATTTAATTAAGATTAAATATTAATCCTCATGTTTATTAAAAATGTTTTAATAAATATCTCCTCAACCTAAACCCTTGGAATAAATAAACTTTATTTATTTCCTAAAACCTTATTTATCCTCATCCTAGGAAGTTCTAGACTCTTCTAGAAAGTTTTCATCCTCATCCAAAGCCTAGACTCTTCTAGAAGATGTCAATCCTTATCTTTGACCCTAATCCTAATCCCCCCCCAACCTTGTCACATTCTCTAAACATGGGTTAAGACTTGCTAACCCAAGCCAAAGCCAACAAATATCTCCTCCTTCACTAACCCTCATTAAATGCCATCCACTTGCCCATCTCTAGCAAGCCTAATCTAATCTTAACCCAAGCCTAATCCAAGCCTTAATCATTTGCACATTCCTAAGTCAAACTTAAGACTTTCTTAATCCAACCCATGTCAAAATATCTCAACTCTCTCACAAATATCCCAACCATAAAACTTTATGAAGCCCACAAAGCCATAAATGAATCTTGCAAGCCCATTCATTGCTCTTACAAGCCATTATGAGGGTCTTTATGAGCTTTGAGCCTACTTTGTTGACCCCTCAACCCCTCTTGCTCTAACCAATGACCCTTTGACATATGTCACTCCCTGATTGGCTATAAGGAAGCACAATCCATGTGCTCTTCTCTCATTCAATCTAAACCCTCCATAAGCTTTCTCCCATCCTTGCATCCTAGTCCTTGATCCCTCAAGCCCTTTGCCTATTTAAGGAATCCTCTCCCAAGCCATTTTAACACTGTTGGTGTTTTAAAATGCAATAAAACTACTAAGCGACAAAATGCTTCATACCAGAATGACAGTACATACACAATCTAAAGACTAGCCAATTCTTATTAACAATTGCATATGCAAAGTATTTGGACCCAACTTCAACAAAACCATAGATGGTTTTCTACTCTTTTGGCTTTGCAAAACTAGGGTGGGTATACCAAGGGATGATTCAAAATTGGAACAACAGTATGAGGATTATTCTTAGTTTCATTCTGATTCTCATTTCAAAAATCCTCAAACATATACATAATTCTTTACTAACTTGATAAACACATCCCATAAAATAGATATGGCCAAGAATTCTTCTATAGATCTACAGATGTTCTTAACAATAGTGGCTAACTGAAGCTAAAACATTCCATGCAGACAAGTACTAGCTAGCCTTTGAAGATCTACAGGAAATAAAAGTAAAATTTGATTTAATGCTGCATTTTGATAACCATTATGATATAGTTTTCCTTTAGCTGAATCAATTTGATCAATGCCTAATCCATTGGGGTTCAGAGTCTATAGCAAGTTCTCAGATCTAGTTTGTTGCCTTACAAAAAATTCTATCAGCAATTCTTATTAGAATCCATCATTCAAAATCCTTTCCACTACTAAAGAAACCTTATCACATTCATCAAAGCTTTTATTTAATCCATTGATATAACAGTAGTGATAAACAGATATACAACCTAACTAGATCGCATTCAATTGCACAAGCCTTTACTTATACAATATCAAGACAACCAAGTAATTGGAAGGAGACAAGATTTCGAAAAGAATAATATGGGGACAGTTCACAATTTGTATTCATCTTCTTTGAAAATGGTATATCATTTACAATAGACTCAGAATGACCTTCAGAAAGAAACACAGCTCATTCTATATTCATGTATTCTTAGAGAATTGATAGAGAAAATACATTATAAACTTGCTTTCAAAATTTTGGACCAAAAATAGATTAATCATATTAGTTAGAAAACTATAATTTGGACCTTTTTTTTAGCCTTGGAATCTCACTTAAATAGTGTGAAATGCAACAAGCTTCAGGCTAAAAATAATGACAGGTGTCCTTTAAAAGAAACTTACATATACTTGTAACAAGATGACAAAAATGCGAGTAACAACAGAAGTTTTACATCAGACATTCCTTTTGCGGGCCCTTTTGTTACATGCTCCTGTGTTGCTAAGTTGGTTTCTATTCTGATCCTTCCTCGTATGCAGCAACCAAATTAACCAATGATGAAGTTTGTTCTGATGATGGCACGTCAACCTTCTCCTATGGGCTTTCACCATCTTTATCTTGTATGGGGGAAATAACTTCTACCTTTTCCCTTTCTTTAGTTGTATCGGCATCTTGTGGTCTTGGGTCTATAACTGAAGGTAACACATTATCCTTGTCTTCTTCTTTCGGTTGGGTCTGAGTAGTGACAGGGTCAATGACTCGGATCTCCTCGCCTTGCATTTTATCACTATCATTTTCATCTTCGTCAAACTGTTCAACGGGAGCCATATCTGCCATCCATTTGTCAAATAATGTATCATCTGGCCAATTGAACTGTAAAATATCCCTCTATCTTTTCAGCACATATTCAACATCCTTATTAATGGTAACAAATTCTTGCTTTAAAGAATCAAAGAATATTTGGTCCTTCACCATTTCTTCTATTGTGGCGGCCCACCATGCATGCCCCGATTCATTAATGACTTGATTCATTCTTAAACAGAATAAAACATCAAATTCCTTTACCCATTCATCTTTTCTTTTCAAATTATTCTTTTTATCTAAGGCATGAGGAAACAAATTGAATTTCTAGCTTTTGTACTTTTCAAAGTAGCCTACTACTACTTTTTGTAAATGAACCCTTTTATTATTAAAATTAGTAAGATCAGAAACAATATCAAATGTTTTTTCAATTTGATCAAAAGAATTATCTATGACAGAGAAACACAAAAATGTTATTTCTTTCTCCCTTGTCACCCATTTATTCAAAATAGGCATCAGAGCCTCATCATTAGATTTCAAATCCTCCCAGATACTAATCACCCTGGCCAACTGATCATAAATTAGCGGCCATTCAATCTTGTCCCCCAAATATGTAAGAGCTTTTCTCAATTTATCTTCATATTTGGATTCCAATTCTACATGTAAAGCCCACAATTTTCCTTTTTCTTCTTCAAAATCCTCAACAGTATAGTATTGTGGCCTTTGGGGTGTATCTGGTATTTCTATTAGAGGAGTGGATTTAAAAGGTTCAACTGGGGGGCGAGGGTATGTTATTTTTGGCCTAGTGGTTTTTCCCAATAGCTTGTTCTCAAGCTCAATTCTCTTTTTTACTTCTTTGTTGTAGGCATCCACCACTATTTCATACTTGCTCTGTAGGTCAGTCATTTCCTTTTCTTCTTTTTCTACACTAGCCAAGGCAAATTTAGAATAGTCCACATTCATGTGGGCTGCCTGTACATGTGAAGTATCAACGACTCTCCTCACAATGATACTCCCTGTTAGTCCTGAATCATCAAGCTGTGATGGAGTAGTCCTGGATCCTCTTCTTAATGACCACATAACAAGAGCAGCTTGTCATTACTGAATGTTGTTCCCAAGAATTCCTCTTTATCTGGATCCTGTAATCCCAAATTATTTGATACAAAATTAAAAATTAAGGCATCAACAATATCCCAATTGGGAAATAATAAAATATTTGCATCTTTCACCATCTGTCTACCCTCTTCAAGGGTTATATTTTGGAACTCTTCTATCATTTGTTCCTTTATTTGATTCTAAATAGAGGCTTCATCCATTTCTGGATGCTCTATTTTCATATTCCTACATCTTTTCTCAAAAATGTGCATGTTTGCCCTCCACGCAAATTGATGGAAAGCCCTAGATTTTACAAAACTGTTATTAGACAAAAAATGCTGACTGGCTTGTTCTAAAATCGGGTCTAATTCCCTTCCCCTAAAATCTGCTATAGTTAATTCAAAACATGGCACGAGAGGCTCCTGGGGGTTCCCTTCATCAATTTCTGCCTGAGTAACAAAAACTCCTCCTTGTGATCCCATTTGTTCAATTTTCTCATTGGTGAGCTGCTCCTCCTCAATTCTCATAGGAGTTTGGAAAGGTGAGTAACCTTCATCATGTGATTCCTCTTCCCTAATTATTTTTCTTCTTTTGGGAGAGGGTTCAGGGAGTCTTTCTTCAAAAACAACACTAGTAGATTCAATTATCTGCTTTCTTTTGTTTACAGTAGGCGTCTGATCCCGAATGATAGTTTATCCTATCCTCTTTCGTACAACCAGTGGACCTGCTCCTATGTTGGGGGTGAAACCCAATTTCCTCATTACTTCCCCAGCTTTATCTAGAGAAGAATCAATAAAATGTTGTTTCTTCTCATTCATAACCTCCATTATTTTGGGGAATTTACTCACAAGCTTATTTATTCTATCTGCATTAGTTGCAACATTACTAAGAGGATTGTAATCCTTGTCAAAACAATTAATAAACTCCAAAATTTTTGAATAGAATCTCCATTTCTCTTTCTTTGTTTCTTTCTCCTAGAGAGAATATTCATTCCTTATTACATCTTTAGGAAAATAGAATTCATGCTACTTGGTCGAAGCTTGATCCTATTTCTAAGAGTAGAATTAAAGAAATCTTCTACATCACAAAAATAAGAGTGAGATACTACCATCTTATACTGATCCAAAAATTTGTAGAGGAAGATCCACCCCTCCTTAATTATTACAAACTGGTGAGCTACAGTGCAAGTAGAAAAAATTGATCCTGTTCCCCTTTTGTGCAAAAAGGTCTCCTCCACTCCTCCCAACTACCATAAAAATTCAGCTACTCCTACCTTTAAAGGCACCTGATAAGGTAGTACATGGGGTGTCACTTTGAATCCATAAACTCTAATGACAGTTGAGACTAGATATGGGATGATATCTCCCCAATTATGTGAAACTTTTAGACTATGGGGTCTGTCCATAGGCCTAAGAAGGTGCATTAGTGCCTTAGGAATTCTAGGATTGTCACTCAATATGAGGCACCTTAGTGTGGAAGCAAAGTGCCTATCAAATCTAACAAAACTAGCATTTTCTGCTTCCCTAGTCATGTCTGTACTCCATAATTGAACTGGTAGTGCTTCCTCCTCTTGTTCACTATTTAGTACCATTTCTTTACCGAAATATGTAACCCCTTTAAATAGAAACATATGCATTAATAGGGAGTATTGACCCCAAACCTTCTCCACCTTTCCCTTTGCAGTCCCCACCAATCCATTGTGAATCTCATTAGCCAGGTAAGATGCAAAATCAAAAATTATTTCTACATTGAAAGAGGAGAGTTGAGTGATCATATACATGAAGCTCACAGGAATAAAATCTTCTTCACCCTCTCCAAAGACTCTGCACAGGGTCCTATATATCTCTACTGCCCTGGCATTGAAGCATGATTTCTTGAAAGGTTGTTTAGAAGATGATGTTATTGCTGGTAGGTTTCCAATTCTGCCTATGTGGGCCTTCAGTGCACCTTCTCTAACTACATCCCCTTTTTGACATATATTCTTTTTCTAATTCTATCAAATCAATGGGCACATGATACCTAATGAGAGGTCCCAAACTGAAAACTTCCTTAATCTCTTCTGGACTGATGGTGATTAAAACTTCACCATCTACTCTTCTCACTACCCTAGTGGCTTGATCATAACTCTTCACCACGGCCTCAAGAAGGTCATAATCCATAAACACACTAGGAACAACTAGCTTTCCCAACTCAAAATTCCATAAATTGGCATGTGGGGCATACAATTTTCTTTCTGCAAAATATTTTTTGAACAAACTCAAACAAGTTTGTGAAGTTTGAGCATCCTGGACCCAATTACCCTTAGCCTACAATCCATCAGCTATCTTCAGCCTAGGGTTTAATGAGGTTAACCTTTTAACTTGCACTGTCTCTACAATAGACTTTGGGACAATTCAAGCAAGTCATCATGCAAATTTCTATCCAAATAGTTTATTTGACCTGACAATCCCTTCTTTGGAGGCATCTTGGATTATTTTTTTACAAAACTAAAAAGCCTACAGAGATTATGGTAGTACTACTTACTTGAATTCTGTCTTTGTTTTCCTCTGTATTTTTGCAAACTTTTCACGAACAAACAATTTCACAAATTTTGCTAAACTTCAGTACGCTTTCCTTCAGTAATTGCTTTTTCTCAGGAATGGCTCATAATGTTTGCTCGTGTAAGATGAAATTGATGAAATCTTTTTGTATTATACTCTATTTTTCTCACACACGATGCTTTCATGTCTAATTAATACAGAGAGTGGCACCACATTCTACATTTAAAATTGTGCCATCGATCTTCAAAAATCCTGCAATCATGTGATACGAAGAAAATAACTAGGCATTGCACTTGACATGTTGGTCAATTGATCCAATGAAAATTTACCATGTACATAACTCTTTCCTTGATGGCACTTATGTCCGGACCCACTGGCAATTGAGGATGCATGTTAGCATGTCGCTACTTTGTTATGCATAAAGAACGAGCACCTTGCCATGGCAAAGCAACGACAACCATCAATCTGATCTTAATTCAATAGATGATATGTTACTATGCTTACTTAGAAAGATAGCAATGGGCCCTTATTTGCTATGTCGCTATACTTATCCCCCTAGCAACTCTTTATAGTGAGAACACGACAGTCGTTGATAAGAGACCGAATCAAAGGTGGGGAAGCTGCACGAAGTTTCTTGATAAATGGTGGGCCTTATACTTGCTACGTCACATAGCTTAAACAACATGCAACTTTCCAATGTGAGATAGCAAGGACTGTTGATTCTATTCTAATTTGACACTCAGGATCTCTTGCACATTTGATCAATGGGGCATGGGTCGAGAACATTGATGAAGTATGAAATTTTCCACAGTTGGCACCCCGTAAGACCTTACTTTTGTCGTAGTCATCATCCCACATTACTAAAAGTCCCACTGGCTGTTGATTTTACAGTGCCTCGCTACTTCGCTAATGGTGAGATGCTGGAATTTATCGATAGTGAAGTAGCGAGCTCCGACAACTTTAATAAATTTTGGCATCGTAAAATGCAAGGATCCATCAAATCACTATTGCTACTATTAACTGCTTCTGACAATAGCAGTTATTACTGATCATACCACCTAGACTAATCATGGTACCGATAAATTTCAAGGTCACCAAATCTTTAATTTTATGGCACCTCGCTACTTCGCTAACGGTGAGATGCTCAAGATTTTTGATAGCAAGGTAGCGAAGGGTCAAAAAGATACTCATTCTAGCGCTGACCTCTGTCCCTTTTTTAATTAAGTCCTTCTTCCGGCTCTGACAGCAATGGCCAGGTGTCTGTGATTAAATCACTAGTTTTTTTAAAATATCTGATTGCCGTGTCTTCATTTTGCGGTCCTGTCTCAACATTTTCTGACACTCGCTACCTCACTATACATAAAAAGTGCCCATGTTTTCATAGCAAGGAAATGACAATGGTGGATTTACTTAGATTGGACGGCCGAGAAACTGAGAGGGCAAGAATCTCGGGGCATAGAAGACATAAAAGGAAAAGAATATTCGCCCAATTAAAAAATTTAAACACTTCGCACCTAACAGTTTACAAATGGAGAGAAACATAGGGTTTTCATAAAATTTTCAAAAAGGGAGAAAACCAATGACTTACCTAAACCCTATTCACCACAAAAAGAAAAATCTGACTTTTCTACAACTGGACAAGGATTTCTATCAAACGAAAAGTCAGACCAATAGTGGCTCTGTCTTCTTTAAATTCTCAAAGTTTGTCACTAAAAGATTCCCTTATAACCATGGGCAAAACTTAGATAACATGACACAGACGTACACAACAGGACCAAAGAAACTGTAGTACTTTCTCACAGATGTGTTAGACAACTCCCCAGCAAATTTGCCATTTTGTTGGGTGTTTGAAAATGTTACCGGCGGGTTTTCAATTATCCCACTGAGAAATTGACATATCTAGGGGCAGCTAACTCCCATTTTCAACATGCCATTTCTAACAATAGGCCAACTATAAGGCTAGACCCTTCTTCTTCTTCAGGCTCTGCAAAACCTAGGTGGGTGGACCTATAGATTCAGTGTATGCTTTGATAAATGGTACCATATAAAGAATCTATAGGTCCACCCGCCTAGTTTTTGTAGAGCCTGAAGAAGAAGAAGGGTCTAGCCTTATAGTTGGCCTATTTTCAGAAATGGCATGTTGAAAATGGGAGTTAGATGCCCCTAGATATGTCAATTTCTTAGTGGGATAATTGAAAACCCACCGGTAGCGTTTTCAAACACCAACAAACACAATCACCCATATTAACAAAGTAATGCCATTTTTGAGAAGCAATTTTACATCAAATCCATTCACACAAGCCAAAATCCATCAAGAACACCATTGAATCCTTTGGAGAATCGAGCATACATCCTATCTAATTAGACAAAGCTACTCAACAAGAGATCTTCTCATTGAGAGAGCCAATTAATGGCTCATATTCTCAATTGAGAGCTCATCTTAGTCTATCTTGAAGTTACATTTAGTTAGTTTTGTGAATACTTTTGATTTGATATTTAGTGTTCTTTGCATTACTAATCCTCGTATACAGAAATCATAAAGAAAAGTTAGATAAATATTATATTATATTGTTACTAAAAAGGTAAATTAATTTAAATCTTTTGAATGATTTTAAAATATTAAATTTTAATCCTAATGAATATTAATAAAAAAATTTAGTTAAGACTAACTGTGAAAGGCAAAAGACTGTTCTCAACTCTATCATGTTGCATCCATTATCCCTTCATTATCCCTTTTCTAGGCACTTGAAATGATTATGTGAGTAATATATGAAAAAAATGTGTACAAGACTCCAAGCTATTATGTAATGGATTGGAGGAAAATTATGTTACAAAATAAAAAATATGATATGTAAACTTTCATATACTAAGAAATAATTTAAAAATATTCAATATACTTATCTATGATTCCAATAATAACTAGTTAAGAAATTTTGATTGCAATAGTATTTGTCTTTCTACAAGTAATAAAAATTGGTTGTCTTCAAATTCTAAACCAAAAAACCTAGTAATATTATTTTAAGCTTAGATTAGGTGTTAATTTTTGATTGAAAATATATAAGTTGAATTAAGAAGTAAGATGGAAAGTTATCACAAAGTAAAATTAGGAAAATTTCAAATAGTAAATTTTTCTTTTTTGTGGTTGTGATTTCCACTATGATATAAGATGTAATTAGTGAGCACTTGATGTAAAGTATCATTTAGATTATAAGAATATTTTTCATAATACAAAATGAAAAATATCTGATGGAGATGTTTAAATTGATCTCACAACATGATTTTTTTATAGAGTTGTCTACAAAAGGGAATAGTATGTAATGAATTGACTTGCACAATAAAAGAAAGAATATTAAACATTATATAAATACTAGATAATAACTGAGACTAATAGGACCCTTCAAGGGGGTAACCTCCAAATATCTCCAATGAGAACATACTTCACAATATGATCTTGATAAATGACTCATAACCACTTGTATATAGCCAATTATGATTAGGTTGAATAGAAACAACCGTACATTACACCTAGGTAGACCTACCTACCTAAATAAAAATATAATAATGATAAGATGACTTAATTAAGGATTAAGATAGCCACAAGGTGACTATCCATAACCCTATATACACCAATATTAAGGGCATAGCATGCCTCCTCTCTTGAAAGAAGCATTTTCCTCAATGCGAACCAAGTGTGGATTCTTTTGAATGAAATCCTCATCCTCCCATATGGCATCTTCAACTACTAATTTCTTCCATTAGATGAGATATTGGGTGAGGGTTCTATTTCTTAACTTCTTCGTGCATGTTTGAAGAATGCACCATGGTTCCAAAATTATTCTTTTGTCTTCATCATGCTCTGGTAGTATTGTTTGAATAGGAATATTCTACCTAATTACCTTCTTCAAGCAAGAAATGTGAAAAAATGGATGTATCTTTGTTGTTGGTGGCAACTCTAGCTTGTAGGCAATACTGCCAATATTTTGCATGGTTTGGTATGGTCCATAATATCTTGGAGAAAACTTATTATTCTTTTCCTTTTCCTTCATTGAGGCTTTTTTACAATGTTGCAATCTCAAGAATACCAAATCTCCAACTTCAAAATTTCTTTCACTGTGATGTTGGTCCACTTGTTGTTTCATTTGATTTTATGCTATAGCTAAATTCTCCTTGAGCCTTGAAAGTACCTCTTGTAGATGAAGCAAGTGGTCCTCTATTGCCTGATCTGTTGGTGATGCCTTTAATGATGATGTGATGGAAGGAGGATGTGATTCAAGAGCATCCTAGGTTGACATGTTGTCTTGTTCATTTGTTTTCATTCTACCAGTTATTGTCGAGTTTCAAACGTTGTTGAGTTGTAGCAATTGTTGAGTGCCAATAATTTTGTAGTTTCTGCCGGATTGAGGTTATCCTACATCATGTTAACACTTGGGTTAGCATGTTATCCAATCTTTGTAGTGTGTCCTAAGTTCCATAGTGTGTGCCAAGTTACCTAGTGTATGCTCAATGACTCTTCATGTGTTGAGTTTTCTTGTTTATACTAAGTGTTAGCATTTTGGATGTGATTTCTACATTTTTGGTACAAGCTGACTTGTGGGATTCATTTTGATTGCAACATTTATGATGAGATCTTTTCTTGGGATTTGTCTAGACCAGTATTGGGTCAGTCTTGCTATTATGTAATGTTCTAGAACGATCTGTAAGCCATTTTGAAAAGTATAAGTAGTGTGTTTAGGCTTAGAGTTCGGTAGTTTTTGGTCAAATTTTGAGGAGTTTAGAGAATAATGTGAAAGTTTGGAATGTTCATGGCATATGTCTATGGAGCTAGGAATTTTATGTTGGATCTTTGATCTTGAATTTATTTTTGTATCTGGCCATAACCTAAAAGGCCTTATAGCTAGGCATGTATGTCGATATTTTCATGAATCAATAAAGTGTATTATTGTCACTCTCTATGGTGTTGTCCTATTTATGTGTTTGCTTCCATTATGCAACTTTGCAAGGTTGGTTTGGATTGCTAGGTTTTCCTTTGGCCCTGGTGATTATGTTCCCTCCTTGAGTTAGGTGGTATCAGTGTGCAGTTATTCCTAAGAATGCAAGCAGATCGCCAAAGTGTGAGATAGTTTGTACTAGGACTTTGGATTGTGTAGAATCTCGATTCAAATTTGGTTGTAGGGTTGTAGATCTATGGATTTGACCTATAATTTGTAGAGGGTTATGATCTTATTGGAAACTAATTTTTAAAGATGGTTCATGGCAGAGGAAATGCTAATAATCCCATGTTAGATGCATCGAGACAAATTACAACTAGATTAGATGGTATGGAGATAGCTTAGAGGAGAGGAGTGCATCTTGAGGATGTGACTGATGATGAAGTGGTAGCACCAAATCCTAATCCAAAACCTAAAGAAGATAAAGATGAGGAAAGATTTTTGAGAGTGTTGTCTAGGGCACATTCAAAGCCTATTGTAGAAGTTGTTCCATATGATGGAAAGTTGGACACCAATGCTATGTTGGATTGGATCTCTGATATGGAGAATTTCTTTGAGTATGAAAACACTCCTAATAATAGGAAGGTTAAGATTGTAGTTACTAGGTTGAAATGTCATGCTCCGTTGTGGTGGGAGCATTTGCAAACTAATAGACAAAGGAGAGGAAAGGAGAAAATTAGAACATGGTGAAAAATGGTGAACAAGGTAAAGAAAAAATTCCTTCCCACTGATTACCAAGTTAGCTTGTTGAGAAAGATGAAAAATTTGAGACAAATAGACATGACTATCAAAGATTATACTAAGGAATTCTATAGATTGGACATCAAATCTAGACATGTGGATGATGATGTTGAGAAAATTACAAGGTACATAAATGGATTGAGATTTGGAATTCAAAATGAAATAAGTTTTCTAAAATTAAAAAGTGTGGAAGAAGCATATCAATGTTCCTCAAAAGCTAAGGAGATCTTGAAAAAGAGTTAGAGATGGTAGATTCTAAAGAGGTAGAGGTAGATCTTATGGTGAAGGTAGCAGAACTAATAGTTTTGTGAAAGATAAAGGAAAATATGAATGGAAGAATGATGACAAAGACAAGATTGAGTGGAAAGGTGGTAGTGCTTATCAAGGAGGTACTAGTTCTTACCAAGGAAGAGGTAATTCTTATTTCGGAGGTGGTTTCTATGGTAATTGTTTTAGACATGGTAAAGAAGGGTATCAATCCTTTGAATGTAGATCTTCTAAAAGTGGGAAAATAATAGAAATGCTATGATTCAAGGAGACATCGAGAGTTCAGCAAAGTGGACCTGATGCTAGAGAAAATTTGATGGTGATAAAAACCTTATATAATAAGGGAAGTGATGAAGAACCTATTCTTAGAAGAAGTCATTTCAAGACCATATGTAAGATGGCTGGAAAATGTTAGAAGGTGATCATTGATAGTGGATTTCTACAAATTTGACATCAAAAGAGATAGTTACAAAGTTGCAATTGCAAAGGCTAAAGAATCCTAAACCCTATCATGTTTCATGGATCAAAGATGAGCATAAGATATTGCTATGTGAGAAATGCATTGTGAAGTTCAAGATTGGACATTACTTTGATGAAGTATTGTGTAATATTATGCTTATCGATTGTCATCATATTTTGTTTGGTAGACCTTGGCAATATGATAGATATGTTGTACATGGTGGAAGATTGAATCAATATACTCTTTAGGTGAATGGGAAGAAACAAATATTGTTTCCTTTGATTGAAAGTCAAAATGAGGTTAGTTGTACTACAAGAAAAGTTTGCATGGTTAATGAGAAACTTTTTGAAAAAGAAGTCAAGAAAATTCAAGTTTTTTTTGCTTTAGTTTCTAGAGGACCAAGTGTTAACCAAGTGATAGTAGATAATGGTAGCAGAGCACCGAAAGAAATTACAAAATTTTTGAATGAGTATAAGGATACTATTGTTAAAGAGATTCCTAATGGTTTATCACCAGTAAGAAGTATAAATCATTGTATGGATTTGATTTCTAGAGCTAGTTTTTCAAACAAAGGACCATATAGATTGACACCTACTGAGAATGAAGAACTCAATAGGAGAGTGCATGAGTTGTTGTAGAAAAATTTAATCAGAGAAATTTTGAGTCCATATATTGTACCTATTGTATTAAAACCTAAGAAGAATGGAGAATAGGGGATGTGTATTGATTCCAGAGCTATTAACAAGATTGAAGTGAAATATAAGTTTCTTATGTCAAGGATGGATGACATAATTGATTGTTTGAGTGGAGAAAATTATTTTACCATGATTGATTTGAAGAGTGGCTATCATCAAATTAGAATTAGAGAAGGTGATGAATAGAAGATTGCTTCCAAGACAAAAGATGGTTTGTATGAATGGTTGGTTATGCCTTTTGAGTTGACTAATGCACTTAGTACTTTCATGACATTGATGAATGAAGCTCTACAAAGATTCTTGGGTAAGTTTGTAATTGTTTATTTGGATGATATTCTGATATTCAACAAGACTGATGTAGGAGTATCTTGGGTGCAAGGTCAATCTTGCATCGCCCAAAAATATTTTATTTTTTGTCTTTTCTATTTTAATAAGGACTAGTAGACATGCTAGTTACTATTAATGGGAACTTACTATTTTAAGTAAGTTTTTCATGCAAGCTCAGAATGTTACGAGAAGATTCATTTTAGAGTTTTAAGCCTACCATAAAAATCTCATTACTCAAGCATTAGTGTCAGAGAAGTTATTGTAGATTTTTGGTGAAATTTTTGTAGAAAAATCTTTAGGCTCATTGTTAGAGGCCTTAAAGTGCCTAGATGAAGTCCAAGAACTCACTGAAAGGATGCTAGCATAGTTCCAACCTTGTAGATCAGGAATTGGCATTTTTGAAAAGTGGTTATAATAGCCAATTGGAGCAATGGTTCATGAGTTATGGCCTTCGAAAGTTGGGCTACCAAAATTTCTAAAATAATTTTTCAAAGATGTATTTGGCCAACTCTATGTGTATTGTCAGGGTCTATTAGCCCTAGGTATTAAGTTTGAGCATCTAGAACCTTCCTAGGTGGCATAAAACTTCTTATTTAAGAAAGGCCTGAACATTGCCTAGGATAGCTCTAGGTGATAGTTCGCAGCTTCTGTTGCAAATTAATGTATTGAAGGTGCCCATATGGGTTAGCATATTGAACTTATAAATTTTTTAATTTTGCATTTGTAGTGCAAATAAGAAGTCCATTTTTTGTTCTAGCATTTTTTATTATTTCTTTATTTCTATTATGATTTTATGGTATTAAACAAAGTTCCCTACATCAAGTGGTATTAGAGCTAGAGTTCTTGAGTGTGTGGATGAATCACTGATTGTAAGGTAGTTTGCACTAGGACTGTGGTTTGGGCTAACCATGTAGCCAGATTGCTGATTGTGAGGTAATTTGAACTAGGGTTTTAGTAGAAGCACGAAAATGCCTCTGGGTAAAAGCACAAATCTGTATCACCATTTAGGATACCAAAACCTACTTTGGTCAAATTTTCTTTCTTTATCAAAACTCAATTATTTTCATAAACTAAAAATACCTATTTATAGATCTCAGATTCAATATCATATTATATAATTTTTTGAGTGTTTTGATTAGTTATAATATGTTATGATATTAAAATAATATAAGTCAATATTTCAACATTTCAGAAAATGCTCACTCAAAAAAGGAAAGAAAATAGTAAATCATATAAAAAAAACTTTAAAATTATATTTATCTCTAGACAAGGGAATCCTCTTTATGAATATGAAATTTTTTTTCAAGGTGTAGATTTGATTGGAAAGTTTTGACAAGAGAAAAAATGTTGGCTTCTGAGAAGGTCAAACTTGAGCACTTAAAACAAAGTATGCATCAAAACTAATTATTTCTTTTTTTTTCCCTACCTATACATATCATTTATACAATATTTTGAAATCAAAACAAAAGAATATGATTTGCACTTTTTTTGACAGGAACTATACCCTAAATTTTTTACTATTAAAAAGGGGCTTCAAAATAAAAGAAAATAAATAAATTCTTATTTAGAAAAATTATAAAAATGATAGGCATAAAATTCATCCAATTCTACACATTTCACCAATTTACATCATCTTCAAATTCTGAACACATATACCATTTTTTTGTCATTAATGTTGAACTATCACATTCTGATATCTCGTTTCTTTATAAAAGGTAACACAAGTGTGTGCTTTTATCCCTCCATGAAGAGAGTGTGGTACAAGAGTTGTAGGTGTTGCACTTGAGGATTTTTGAGCCCTCCAAAGAAAAATGCAAGCATTGGAAGAACAAATACATAGAGGAGTGAATCTTCCCATAAGAGATCAAAGTGAGGATGAGGATGTAGTAGAAGAAACTGCTGAAGTAGAGGTAGTTCTAAATCTAAAGGAAGAGAGGCTTTTCAGGGCCATCTCGAAGATTGGAAAAAGACCTAAGTTTGAGGTTCCCACATTTTTGGAAAATCTTAACCTAGAGGAGCTGATTGATTGGATCAATGAACTAGAGGAGTACTTTGAGTATGAAAATATTGATACTCCTAATAGGGTCTGTAGGCACCTAAAAACCTTTAGAAAATAAAGTATTTTTATTTTCAGAAAAATTCCTGATGACATCATCATTTATTAATTAATTAATTATTTAATTAATTAATTTATTTTTATGCCATTAAATCCCTTTATCTTAATTAAAAATATTTAATTAAGGAATCCCTCCCAAAAATGTTTAAATCTTATTTAAACATTATTTCCTTATTTATTAATTATTTAATTAATAAATTGACCAAAAAACCCAAAATAAATAAAAAATTTAATTTTTGCCAAAATTTGGCCAATTTCCTTAAGACCACTAACCTCTTCCAAAATCTTCTAATCCTTCTTTAATTTTGATTAAAGGCTAATCCGATCATTTCCTACCCCTAATCCCAACTCAAAATATTTAATTAAGATTAAATATTAGTCCTCATGTTTATTAAAAAAGTTTTAATAAATATCTCCTCAACCCAAATCCTTGAAATAAATAAAACTTTATTTATTTCCTAAAAATATAATTTATCCTCATCCTAAGACATTCTAGACTCTTCTAGAAAGTCTTCATCCTCATCCTAGGAAGTTCTAGACTATTCTAGAAAGTCTTTATCCTCATCCAAAGTCTAGACTCTTCTAGAAGATGTCTTTAAACCTAATCCTAATCCCCTCCTAACCTTGTCACATTCTCTAAACATGGGTTAAGACTTACTAACCCAAGCCAAAGTTAACAAATATCTCCTCTTTCACCCACCCTCACTAAATGCCATCCACTTGCCTATCCCTAAGCTAATCCTAAACCATCCTAATCCATCCTCTAATCATTTGCACAAGCCTAATAAAGCTTAAAACCTTCCTAATCAAGCCCAAGTCGAAATTCCTCTCATCTCCCTCAAAATATCCCAACCATAAAACTTTATGAAGCCCACTAGGCCATAAATGACTCTTCCAAAGCCCTTTCATTGCTCTTACAAGCCATTATGAGGGTCTTTATGAAGATTTTATCCTTGAGCCTCCTTTGTTGAATCATCCTTCCCCTTCCCTCCATCCTCTTACCCTATGACATGTGTCACTTCCTGATTGGTTGTAAGGAAGCACAATCCATGTGCTCTCCTCTCATGCAATATGAGCCCTCAATGAGCTTTTTCCCATCCATGCATCTTAGCCCTCAATCCCTCAAGCCTCTTGCCTATAAATTGGATCCTTCCCCTTTGAAAAACAACACATTCCATGAAGTAAAGTCATAATTCCATTTTAAGAAGCTATTTTACATCAAAACTATACACTCACACCCAAATTCCAACTCCATTTGAAGCCCTTTTTGAAGCATGATCTTGAGCATACATCCTATCTATTTAGACAAAGCCACTCAACAAGAGAGCTTCTTATTGAGAGAGCCCATTAATGGATCATATTCTTAATTGAGAGCTCATCTTAGTCTATCTTGAAGTTCATGAATTTTGTTTAGTTTGTAGAAGCTTTATTTAAATTTGGTTTCTATTAGCATACTAACATTGCTCATATACATTTTGGCACGCCCGTTGGGACCCTGCATGGGTCATCTTCATTAGCTTTTTTAGTCAAGATTTGTATGCGATTTGCTAATTTTGGCTAATTTTGGTTGTTTTTGTTTTTGGTAGGATTGTATAAATTGGTTTTGTAGGTCCACATGAGCACGAAGAAGATAAAGGAAGTCATAGTCTATCTCATAGTGTTTGCAGATTTTTCAAGCTTATAGGTGGACAAAGCACTTGGATTTCTTCTTCCCCTTCTTGTCTACATTCTTCTTATTCCATCTACTTCTTCTTCTTCTTCTTGTGGGAGATCTTGGCCATTTTTTTTTTTAGGAAGCAAAATCATACACACTTCTTTTTAGTGCTTAAAATGAACACCCAAATCATACTTAAATCCATTAAAAACTAAAAATTTGCCAAAAAAAAAAAAAGGCCTTTTAACAAGTGAAACTAAACCAGTCCAATCATTTGCATCCTTGCAACATCAAGGTTTTATATGCATTTATGCAAAGTTAGGAACACTTCATTTTTGGAAATTTAAAAAGAACTTCAAGTTTCCATTTCAAAAGGTTCAAAATCAACACTAAGTGCACACTAAAATCTAAATCACACTCAAAGCATCAATCAAGGATAAAATCAACCTAATTTTGCAAATATTTTAAAGTTCTTTTAGAAATCTCATGAAAACTAAGAGTCCTAAATGGTTGCCAAAATTTTCCTAAAAGCTTTGTTATTTGTTCCAAACAAATGTCTTATTGCAAAATCTTGAATTTTTCTTAGGTTTTTCATGCATCAAAACAATCTAGGAATATCATTTTTGGGCTTAAAACATGCAAACTAGAACACAAAATCTTGAATGAAAAGCAAAGTCGAAAGAGTCATTTTCACTTTTGAGTCCAAAAACAATCTTGAATGATCTAAGGTTAAAATAAAGCACTTCAAAGTTCTTAAAACAACACAGAAAATCCTAATCTTGAATGCTCAAAGAAAAAAAAAAACTTGAATGTTTAATCACTTGTCTTTGAATGCATGTTGCTAAAATCACTCTTGAGTTCCATGGATTAAAATCAAGTTTTTTTTTTTTTATGAATGCATGATTAAAACAAAAAATCTAATCTTGAATGCAAAAGATCAATTAACCATTGCAATATCAAACACTTCATCTGGAGCTTTTAAAATTGAACAAAACAAATCTCTTTTCCACATGCAATTTAGGCAAAGTTTGATTTTTGGACATTTAAGAAACCTCGTTAAGTTAAATACAAATTTGCAAAAATCAATTTGAGTAGTTCCTTGGACTCACCTCTTTTCTAATCACCCATCAATTCAACCATTGGTTGCAATCTCAGCACCATTTATGAGGATGGGTCTACTTGAAAAAGGTGTTAAATGTTCCACAATCTAACTCACTCACTTCATCTTAGAACGTTTGCTTTAACTTTATCAAAATTCTTAAATGACCAAAACTCTAGATTAAATCAATCACACTTCAAGTTTGGGCACTAAAATTGAACAACTATTGACGTGGAGGGCCTCCAGGCACGCGCTTGACAATCGAGTTTCACACATCTTTGTTTTGGGCTTAAAAAAAAATCACACCAACTCTTGAATGCTTTAAAGGAAATTAATCGATACTTGACGTGGAGGGCCTCTGGGCACGCGGGTTTACTTTTTTGTTAACCCTAACTCTTCTTCTTGTATTCATTCTTCGATCTATTTTTCTTTGTTGGCACATTTCAAAGTTGGAATTGAACATTGTCTCTTAAACATGAGTGCTTGCAAAGTCTAGATAAACACACATAAGAGTCAGTTGGAAAAGGAACAAGCGTGTTTTTTAGCCCAAGGTCATCCAAGTCTTCTCTCCCCTTGTCATCTTTCGAGGCCATCTTGGGTGCATAGGATTAGGATCCAAAACCTTGTTTCTCTTTTTAGGAGGCCTTCTTGGAGATTTCATCACCCCTTGGGATGGCTTCAACTCCAGCATTCCAGCAGAGTATAAAGATCGGGAGGTGAATCGAAAGACACCTCTCTTGGGATCAAGATTTTGCCACTTAGGCTAAGCCTCAAGGAACTTTATACCCTTGAGAAGTGAAAGAGGAGAAGTAGGTTACCGCTCCTCTTGGCTGTGTGACATCTTTTTGATTTCATCTATGGATTTGAGCCTCACGTACCTTGGGTATATCAAGGACTCCCTAGCTAAACCAACTGTCAACCTTGTAGACAACCATCTAGGGTGTTAATGTGTTTGAAGTGACTAATCAAAACATTTGTAAAAAATACACACTCCTTGGCACAAGTATCACATTCTGAGAATCAAAAAATTCTATTTGGTTGTTCCTATCTATTGCTTGATTTTTTTATTTGTTGAATGAATATTTTCCAAACTTGGTCAATCCTAGCTTAGGGCACACTTAGCGTAGTCACTACCTATTTCAGAAGTTGAACAAGTTGAAGCAAAATAACCGAGGTTTATCAAAGCCAAGCATATTCAAGAATTCATGTCAGAACAATCCAAACCCAAACAAAAGTTCCACAAAGTTAAACTCAAACCATCTCAGGCATACCAAGAAATTTCAGCCAAGAGAAAGGAACTAACACCAAGTCCTCGAATTGCCAAACTCCATAAAGTAGTGGACAAAGCTGCTGACGGAGCCCTTCAAGATGCCTAGTTAGATTGCACCATCCAATTTAACCAACATCCAGGAGTTAACAATGCTTATGCCTTACCAACTAGGCATGATTTCTATGATTAGACCCCCTTGTTTCTCCACATCTTCTTGCATAAGCTTCACTTTTGCATTAGAGTCATCTTTGTAGGAAAGCCAACCATCTTTAGTCTTCCCCTTGATGGGGACACAACCCAGGCACATAATGGACACAACTGAAAAGGGGAAATTGTATTAACTAAAAAATAAGCTAGTACAACAATACAGAGAAAATAAACTTCAAGACATGCCCTAAGGGCTTACAATAGCATAAATTTGGAGATAATTTCTCCTTTTAGTACCTCCTCTCAAACTCCACTCCGAACTGCCTTTTACAATGCCAAGAATCTCCTTAAATAGATCCCAGAGGGTTAAAGACTAGGAGTACATTCTAGAAAGTGCTAGCAGGCATCCACCGACCAAATAGAAGGTTCTAGAAGTTGAGTTAGAAGTCAGTACAAATCTAGAAGAATCCAAAATCTAGAAGAATCTAGAAACGGTAATCGAACTTCCGAGAGGCATAACTTTTGAACCGTATCTCCGATTGATGAACCGTTTACATTTTTGAAAAGCTCTCAAAGCACTCTATAGACCTATGGATCAGCTTCACTCATACCCCATTTTAAGCTCTTTTTGAGGTCATTTAATGCCCATAACCTGATTTTGAAGCATTCTTAGGAGGTCTCCAAAACTCGAAAAACTACAATAACTTTCAAACCGTGGGGCCTTTTGACCTGATTCTTTTTTTGGAATGCTCTAAATCATAATTACATTCATCTGGCCAATTCACACCTTCTAGTTTACCAAAATGATGGCCTAATTACATGCTCCTATTTTTTGATATTTTCTAGCTCACTGATAGTTGAACTGTGAGAGTTGGAACCTTTATTTGACCCAAATGGTTGTCCAAAAATGAAAACACATGAAACAAAAACTAAGTCTAAGTACATTTTTTTTTGGGTGACACAGGATTGCCCTTATACCTCTGGATGCTCCTGCATCAGACACCTAGGGCAGATTGAAAAGTGACCCTTTCACTTTATGAATGGTAGAGGAAATCCCAAATGGGAAACCTCAGTTGCTGAAATCCAAGTTGAGTCCTCGATCGGTCGTCCTTTTCATTTGACCAAATACTCTTCATATTGCCTGTTTCTGGTACTCCTACCCTCACGATGATCTAGAATGTCTTCTATCTCCTCCTTCTTAGAAACAGGAATTGGACATGGCTCTAACACCAGCTCCTCATCTGCATCATCATCATGATACTTTGTTAAATCCACAATGTTGAAAATGGGAGAAATGTAAATACCATCTGGCAGCTCCACCTCATATGCATTTCTTGAGTCATGTTTCTTCAAAATTTTGCAGGGGCCAAATTTCTTCATTTTCAGCTTCTTGTTAGTACCTGCTAGAAATCTTTCTTTTCATAAGTGCACCATGAATAAATCTCCTACTTGGAATTCCTTATGTCTTCTCCTTTGATCAGCCCTGGCTTTATACTCTTGATTCATCTTGGTAATGTTTGCTTGAACCTCCTCATGTAGATGCTTGATATGTTCAGCAAATTCCTCAGCTTCAGCACTTGTCCTCTCCTCTTGTTCTATGTTCCTCAGCTCTAGTGCAATCCTTGGGCTACTCCCATATACAATTTGGAATGGTGATTTTCTAGTACTCCTATTTATAGAGTTATTATAAGCAAACTCTGCCTGTAGTAGAATCAAATCCCATCCCTCGGGCTTATCCCCAACTAAACATCTCATCAAATTGCCTAGACTTTTGTTTACCACTTCTGCTTGGCCGTCAGTTTGTGGGTGATGTGTGGAACTAAATTTCAAGTCTATTCTCAACTTTTTCCACAATGTCCTCTAGAAATACTCGACAAACTTAGTATCTCTATCAGAAACTATGCTCTTTGGAAGACCATGTAGTCTTACCACCTCTTTGAAAAATAAGTCTGCAATATGAACAACATCATGAGTTTTGTGGCATGGAATGAAATGTGCCATTTTGGAGAACCTATCAACCACCACGAATATTGATTCATTACCCCTTTGTTTCCTTGGCAATCCAAGAACAAAATCCATACTTATGTCCTCCCATGGCCTTGACAGAATAGGCAATGGCTGATATAGGCTAGTATTGTGATTAAACGCCTTGGCAACTTGACAAACCTGGCAACTCTGTACAAACTTCTTCACATCCTGTGAAATTTGAGGCCAAAAATAATGTTCTCTAAGAATGGCAATGGTCTTATCTCGACCAAAATGTCCTGCCATCCCTCCACTGTGTTTCTCCTTAATTAGATTTTCCCTCATGGAACTCCTTGGAATGCACAATTGACTACCTTTGAAAAACATGCCATCCTGAATCAAATAGTCTAACGACTTGGTTCTATCTATAGCAACAGGTTCTTTACAGGCTTTCCATGCTTCAGCAAAATTAGGATCCTTGGGGTACAAGTTCTAGAGTTCATCAAGCCCAACTACTTCAATCTGCATTACTGTAAGTAACAACAGTCTCCTACTTAGTGCATCTACAACCCTGTTAGATTTTCCACTTCTATACTTCAACACAAATGTATAACTCTGCAAGAACTCTACCCACTTCATATGCCTCTGATTCAATTTACCTTGGTTATTTAGGTACTATAATGCCTAATGATCAGTATACAAAACAAATTCCTTTGGCAATAAATAATGCCTCCATTTCTTTAAGGCCTGAACTATTGCATAGAACTCTTGATCATAAATGAAATACTTCTTCTTTGTATCATTCAATTTTTCACTAAAATATGCAATAGGCTTACCTTCTTGGCTTAATACAGCCCCAATAGCGCTGCCACTAGCATCACAATCCACCTGGAACACTTTCTAAAATTTGGAAGTGCCAACACAAGTCATTCTGTTACCTTCTTCTTCAGCAATTCAAAACTTCTCGCAGCTGTTGCAGTCCATTTGAACTCTTTTCTATCCCCTCTTATTGTATTAGTTAGGGGTGCACATATGCCACTAAAATTCCTAATAAACTTCCTTTAAAAACTAACTAGACCATGAAATGATCTTACCTCAATAGAAGACCTTGGAGTAGGCCATTCCAAGATGGCTTTTACCTTCTCCGGGTCCATTTTGAGACCTTCAGGTGATATAACAAACCCCAAATAGACTAAATCCCTTTTTGCAAAGTTACACTTCTTCAGATTAATTAACAATTTCTCTTCCCTTAGCCTTTCAAGGACACTACGAATATGCAACAAATTTTCTTCTAAAGTCTTGCTGAAAATTAAAATATCATCCAAACAAACAATAACAAATTTTCCCAAGAACTTCTTAAGTACCTCATTCATGAGCTGCATGAAGGTGCTTGGGGCGTTTGTCAATCCAAAGGGCATGAATAACCACTCATAAAGATCTTCCTTAGTCTTCAAGGCTATTTTCCACTCATCTCCTTCTTGAATCCATATCTGGTGATAACCACTCTTCAGATCTATTTTTGTGAAGTACTAAGCTCCACTCAAGCAGTCCATAATATCATCCATCCTTGGCAAAGGAAACCGGTACTTGATGGTGATCCTATTTATAGCTCAAGAATCTATACACATCCTCCACTCTCCATCCTTCTTTGGTGTGAGTACTGCAGGTACTGCACATGGACTCAGGCTCTCTCGAATCAAGCCCTTCCTCAACAACTCCTGAACTTGTCTATTTAGCTCCTCTGTTTCAGTTTGAGTCATCCTGTGAGTAGCCTTGTTAGGCAAACTAGCTCCTAGAATCAAATCTATCTGATGACTAATTTTCCTTACTGGTGGCAATCAATATGGAACATTATCAGAGATAGTATCTCCAAATTCCCCTAGTAAATCTGAAACTTCAAGTGGTATTTCACTACTACCTTCTTTATCTTTCCTAAGAATCAAAGCATAGCACATATGCTGATGTTTCATGCCATCTAAAATCTTCCTTTCATCAACAAGACAAATCCTAGCACTGCTACATACCTTTTCACCTTCCTTTTTCACGGGCTTCAATTTGTGGCGAACTCCATCCTTTGTTAGAGAGTATGTGTTTGCATGCCCATCATGTACTGCATGTCTATCAAACGCCATGTTCTACCTAACAATAGATGGCAAACATCCATCAAAATAACATCACAGAGAACTTCATCATGGTAACTCCCAATTTTGAATTTCACTAAACATTGTTCACTTACCAGGACCTTATGATCATCTTTTACCCAAGCAATCTGATAGGGCTGGGGATGTTTCTCCCTCTTGAGCTTTAGCTTAGAGACCATCTCTTTTGATACCAAGTTATCAGTGCTACCACCATCAATGATCACATCACAACATTTATCCTCACACTTGCATCTGGTATGGAACAAACTCCTTCATTGTCCTGGTTCAATCTCACCACTTAGTAGGACTCTTTCATTTACCAAGGTCTCTCCTCTTTCTGCATCCTCTGAATGTGATGATTGTGCATCCTCATCTACATGAGCAACCCTAGCTTGGCCCTCATCTCTCCTATCTGTCCTTCCTTGTAGTTGAGGACATTCAAAGGCACGATGACCTTCTTCATTGTAATGGAAATAGGTACCACGAAAGCAACCTCTTCCTTGTCCACGTCCTCTACCTCTTCCTCTCTGATTTCCAAAGTCTTGGTCATAGGAGCGGTTGAAACCCTCATTCCTCTGGTTCTTGCTAGTACCCTCATCTTCATTTTTCTTTTGGGTTTCATTGTGGCCTCCAGATGACCTACCACTTCCCCTTCCTCCTTGACCGCGCCCTCTTTGTCTTCCTTCAAACCTTTTATTCAACTTCTCTTCAACTTGTAGGGAAAACTGGTATACCTCTTCAACGCTGGTCATTCTTACCAGACTTAATACCTCCTGGATGCTAGGTCGCAACCCATTGATATAACGAGCAACCTTCTCCTTATTTGCTTTTGCATTCCCTACTCTAATCAAGAGTTGGTAAAATTCCTCTGTATATTCTTGGACTGATCTACCTGCTTACTTTAACCCATGCATCTTCTTAAACAAATCAAGCTCGTAGTCCACAAGAATGAACTGCTTCTTTAATTTGTCCACCATGCGATCCCATCTTGTGATCTTCTCCTTTCCTCTTCTATTTCTTTCCAATTGGACCTCTTGCCACCAGATTTTAGCATGGCCTTTCAGTTTGGCCTTTGAAAACTTAACCCTATCTGGGTCCCTGATATCCTCATACTCAAAGTGTTCTTCTAGTTCATTTATCCAATCGATCAACTCATCTGGTTTTAGATTTCCTGAAAATACACCCACTTCAATTGTGGGTCTTTTTCCAAACTTAGTAATGGCCCTAAAAAGCCTTTCCTCTGCATGATTCAAAACTTCCCTATGAAATTCCCCTTCTGGTCCCATTACTTCTTCTTCATTGTCATCCTCACTATCGTCACCTGCGGTAACATTTGCTCCTCTTCAAAGCTCCTCTTGCAATGCTTGTACCTGCCTTTGGAGGGCTCTAACCTCCTCAAGATTAATAGCTCTGGCCCTTCTGCCATGCTCTCTTCATGGAGGCATCTTCTAACTTGAACCCACAACCACACAGTCCTGGTGCAAAATGCCTCACAGTCAATGTTTTTTCTACACACTCAAGAAAACTAGTTCTGATACCACTTGATGGGGACACAACCCAAGCACAAAATGGAAACAACAGAAAAGGGGAAATTGTATTAATTGAAAAATAAGCTAGTACAATAGTACAGGGAAAATAAACTTCAAGACATGCCCTAAGGGCTTATAATAGCATAAATCTGGAGATAATTTCTCCTTTTAGTACCTCCTCTCAAACTCCACTTCGAACTACCTTTTACAATGTCAGGAATCTCCTTAAATAGACCTTGGAGGGTTAAAGACTAGGAGTACATTCTCAAAAGTGCTAGTAGGCATCTACCGACCAAATAGAAGGTTCCAAAAGCTACGTTAGAAGTTGGTACGAATCTAGAAGAATCCAAAAATGGTAACCGAACTTCCGGGAGGCATAACTTTTGAATCATAGCTCCAATTGACAAACCATTTACATTTTCGGAAAGCTCTAGAAGTGCTCTATAGCCCTATGGACCAGCTTCACTTGTCCCCCATTTTTTGGCCCTTTTTGAAGTCATTTAATGCCCATAACCTAACTTTGAAGCATTCTTAGGAGGTCTCCAAAACTCAAAAAACTACAATAACTTTCAAACCGTGGGGCCTTTTGACCTGATTCTTTTTCTGGAATGCTCTAAATCATAATTACATTCATCTAGCCAATTCACACCTTCTAGTTTACCAAAATGATGGCCCATTTACATGCTCCTATTTTTTTGGGATTTTCTAGCTCACTGATAGTTGAACTGTGAGAGTTGGAACCTTTATTTGACCCAAATGGTTGTCCAAAAATGAAAACACATGAAATAGAAACTAAGTCTAAGTACATTTTTTTTTTGGGTGACACAAGATTGCCCTTATACCTCTGGATGCTCCTACATCACCCCATAATCATTTTAGCTCATCCATCTCATTTAGAATCAAACCATCTAGCCAGCAATCAAAATCTTCACATCCAAGCCTTCAAAATTGTTGTCACCTTGCCAAAAGTTTTCCATTCCTAACATCTTCCAAATCCACCAATCTCACCTAGGTTATCCCTTTGATAGATCTTTGTCTAGGGTAATTTAGCTTTGTCACTTGTTATGCCTCATCACCTTGAGCTAAAGGTTTGGATCCACCAGTGGTCAATCTCGTGTTCTTCCTAAAGGATCATCAGTCTATCCTTAAGTTGACATAATCACCACCAAGCTTGCACATAGGAAAGCAGACCTTTCATAATTTGGCAACATATCTTTGAAGTTAGAATCCTCAACCCAAATTCTCCATAGGTTTTTTCATACAACTTTGCCTCAACCTAGGAAATCATTTGCATAGAAAAGCCTTCCTCTTTTGCCGCCATCAGCATTGTTGCATCTCATCCCTAGGAAATATTCTGCATTTTCATGCCACCCATCACTCGCTTAGGCAAGAAGAAGAAGGAAACAATGGAGCCCTATCATTTGGATCCAACAGCATCACTCCCCTTGAGAACTCAACCATCCTTCAGCCCAAAGAATGCTATACCATCACCTACTGACATTGAAGCTTTCATGAACCAACCAGGAAATGCAGTATTGGTGAACGCCATTATAGACAAAAATAAGGAAACAATCATGTCTAACTTTCGAAGGGACAACATTGGAGCCTTTGACTTTGGAAGACCTCCGCCTTTATCAGATCCATCTCACCCCTTGTTTGAGCAACTCCCAGAATCCATAGGCTCTTATGATTCAAATTATCCTCAATATGTGCCAAAAGAAGAGCCTCAACCCACCCCATATGATCCAACAGACCCAAACATACCAGCCTCCACTCAAGTTGAAATCTCCCTTCCACAAGCCAATCCAGCTACCACCACTCCAGCATTGGTCCATACCACTCAATCCCAAACCCCCTTTGCCCAAAACACCTCACCATTCATTCCCTTCACTGTTGTTGCTGCTGCTCTCCAACCCAGCCTTCCAAATCCACCCATCTCCCAAATCAGTGCAAGCATCTTTGGCCAACCTCAACAATATAAAACAGGGATGCCACCCATGGGGTCAAGTAATCAACCCTTCATCACCCCCAGCTTGTTTGCCTCAGCTCAGAACACAATTCCATCATTTCCACTAGGTCCTTGGAGCTCATTCCCATCAACCACAAATCCACAAGCTACTACCCTCACTCCACAAAGCTATCAAACCCCACCAGCTACTACCAATGTTCTGCCCAGCTCTCAAGTGACCCAAGCTCCTGCCACCAATCTACCAAGCTTCCAAATCTAGCCACCAAGCTATCAAACCCCATCAGTTCCATTTCCAAGCTTTCAATTCCCACCACCTCCACCACCAACTAATCCATTACCTCCTATTACCAACTATTTTTCTATGCCACTTCTAGGAGGAAATCCATCACCACCAATTACCAATTACTTGGCCTCTTTTGCCATGCAAACACCTTCTCAAATGGGGGTACAACTCACATATATTGGTCAAACTCCTCAAATCCACAACCAAGTTCCACAAGCTCCCCGATCCTTTCCCCAAGCTTCACAACCATCTTATACCTTACCTCTACAAAGCAATCCATTTATCCCACATCCAGCCTACATCCCTCAATCCTAACCTCAAATCTAATATTAGCAGCAAGCCTCGCAAAACATGCAGCAATATGTGCCACCTCCACCTCAGCAACCCATCATCCACCATTCAGTTGCCCAAGCCATGTACAATCCCTACCAGCCCATACCTCAAAGCCATCCATATTCCATTGCCTCATCTAGAACATACCTACCTCAGGGCACTCCTACATTGGGGGCACCCCAGCCATCACCCATTAATGCAGAATGGGAAGCCATGAAGACAACTTTGAAAAACATCCAAGAGGGAAATGATCCAAAAACCTTCAAGTTTGAGAATGTGTGTCCTTACCCATTTGACAGAGCCATTACCATGACACCATTTCCCAAGAATTTTGAGACACCCAAATTTGACAAATTCAGAGGAAAAGGAGACCCTATCACACATATCAAAGAATTTTACATGCATTGCCAAGAAGTGGCATACAATGACATCTTCCTCTTGCGTCTCTTTCCCAAAAGTTTGGGTGGACCAGCTCTTGAATGATTTTATGGAATCCCCTATGGCACAATTAAAAATTTTGTTGAATTGTCTAAGGCATTTGTAGCCCAATATGCCCATCTTGTTGAAACAGGCTATCAATAGTTGATCTTGTCCACACTAAGCAAAAAGGTGGAGAAAGCCTTCCTGAATATCTGCAAAGATGGCAAACCCTTACCACCCGCATATCTTGCACCTTGCCAGAGCGCCATTTGGTGAAAATGTTTATTGATAATGCCCATCCTAGCTTGCCTCACCACATGACCATGAACTATTTGCAGACCTACAAAGATATCAAAGAGAAAGGAATGATCCTTGAGCAAGGACTCATTAAAGATGGTGTGGTCAAGATTTACAAGGAAGCCAACCAAAATCAATCACATTCCAATGACAAGTCTAGGTATTGGAAGAAAAACAAGCATGTTGCAACAGATGGCGCCACTGACACTAGACACGTGAATATTGTTGGTCCTTCTCAAAACCAATCCAACTCACCATATCAACCAAAAAATCAGCAAGCTATCAACTACCAACAACAGAATAACCAAAGCTATCAAAACCACAATCCAAGACCCAACTTCCAAGGGTTTAGCAATCAAGCTATTGCCATCAATGTAGCTATAGGACAAAAGCCCAAATTCCAACCTACACCTAGAAACTATACACCCCTTGGTGAGCCATTGGATGTCATTTTTGAGAAATTAGTCAAGGAAAACCTCATCAAATTTCCTCCTACCTAGCAAATCGACCCAAGCCAATCCAAATCTGCATGGTACAAAGATAATGAGTACTGCAAATTTCATAGGGTAAAAGGTCACACTAACCTCAGATGCATGAAATTGAAGGATTATGTGCAGGACTTCATTGATCAGAAATAAATCACTGTTGGTGCCCAAACCTCTCCCAATGCAGGCTTACAGATCTATCAAAATGCTTTTCCTCCACACAACAACCAAAATCCTGGAAAAGCACCTATCCAAGCCAACAACAACAACACCAACAACTGCCAGCCAAACCAACAGCATGGGAAGAACAATGACCACACTTCATCCTATATAGACTATGGTAGCCTTATAGGTTGTATATCCAAGAAAGAGCCTTCTATCAATGTTATCAATATCCAAGGACCAAACAATGAGTGTGCAGTCACCACTCGAAGAGCACGATTTAACATCATAGGCCCGCCCGTTTCATTAGCACCATCAGCTCCATCAAAAAGCTAGTACAATATCTTGGAACACCTTGGGAACATGCTAGCCCAAATCTCCATTTTAGACCTTCTTCACACTAGTCCTATGTACAAGAAAATCCTTGATAGTGCCCTTATATAATCACGTGTCCCTTTAGATATCAATGCTACTAATTTTCATAATCTTGTTGGACACCTATCCTCCTCATGTGCCCTATCTTTCAAACCCACCGACATACATGTGGTCGAGCCAAATCACACCCTTCCGCTTCGCATAGCCATCATGGTATCCAATTTTTCCATGAAAAGAGTAATGATAGATAATGGATCAGCCTTGAATATTTGCACCCTAAAATTCATAAAACAAGCTGGGTATACTGAAGCAGATATCATCAGTGAGGTTATCACCATCAAAGCTTATGGCAACTTGGAAAGAACCACAAAAGGAACTATTTTGCTGCCAATCAATGTTGGGCCAGTCATCCAAGAGGCACTCTACCATGTTATTGATCTAAACATACCATTTAACATCCTCCTCGGTCACCCATGCATTCATGCCATGAAAGCCGTTCCATCCACTTACCATCAGTGTGTCAAATTTCTGCATCAGGGCACTGAGGTAACCATCCATGTCGATCCAGAACCCTTTGCTTACTGCAATGCAATTGAAGCCTCATATACAAACCATTGCCCTAGAATTGATATCGGCATAGCCATCGCCAGCTCATCCCACACTTGTAATGACCCAAAAACCATCCTCGTCTCCACCTTATCTACCATGAATATCAATAACAAAGGCTATAGAGAGTATAGTCTATCAGATGCATTTGCTGTCGGGGCACTCCCACTTGATCCACATGCCCATGGACGACCGACATATCACAAGGCTAAGAAGATTCCACCTCCTCGATATGAACAATTTGGCCCAACAACCTTTGTATCCTCAAAAATCCCTCTTCATGAGGAGATCACTCCGGATATCAACAATTGGTTACATAAGGATGCATCTCAAAGAAATCAAGCATGCCTTGATCACTTTAGCCAAAAGTATAACCAAGAACATAAGCTCATCACTAACAAATGGAACTATCAAGGTGGTGGTCTAGGACTAGAAGAAAGAGGCATGCAGTACCCCATCGATGCACACAAGTGGGAATCGAAGTCAAGTCTTGGCTTTGGCATACCCACAACTGAGGGCACCAATACGGATGGTCACGCTTTTTCGAACATTCACCGTGACCTTGTCAAAATTGAAGACATTCTTGAGGAAGTTGAAAAGAGAGCCTACGATGATATCCCAGACCAAATCTCCCTCGAAAACTTTTTTCTCCAAGAACTATCCATCCACCTCATTAACCTACCACTCGTCCATCCACAACTCATAGATTGGGACCAACCAAGCATCATACACATTAATGAGTTCACATCAGAGGAAGCACTTTTGAGATTCATGGGAGCCGAAATTCCTCATAGGAAAACAAAGCCAAATTTTGCCTATATCTACAAGCTAGATCCCAAGTGGTATTTTGGAGAAAATCCCCAACCTAGTTTCGATACACCCAAAACTCAGACTAAGGTGAAACCAGGACTAGCTAAGGCAATGAAGAGAACCCCTTAGCAAGAAAATTTAGAGTTACAAGCAGAACATGAGGATTTAGCATTGCCTCCTCAAGATAATTGACCAAAGGTGTCTTCTATTCTATTTGAGGACACTAGAGAAGTCAACATATTTTCTTCAGAGATCCCAGACTTGTTCACATTGCTACATCCCTATTACAAGACCAAGCTAATATCCTCTTTGAGGTCTTAAGAGAGAACATTGGCCAATTTGCATGGTCATATCAGGACATGCCAGGGCTTGATCCAAAGCTTGTAGTTCATCATCTTGTAGTCGATCCATAGATCAAGCCCGTCAGACAAAAGCTTAGAAAAATGCACCCCAAGGTGGCATTACTGGTGAAAGCTGAGTTAAAAAGAATGTTAGCTGCTAAGGTTATCCGACCTATCGACTATTCAGAGTGGATCTCCAACATGGTCCCCGTCACTAAGCCTTTTGGTGACATCAGAATCTGCATTGATTTCAGAGATCTTAACAAAGCTTGTCCAAAAGATGATTTTCCCTTGCCCAACATAGATATGATTGTAGATCTTACAGCTGGACATGAAATTTTGTCCCTCATGGATGGATTTTTTGGGTATAATCAAATCAAGATTGCAGAAGAGGATCAGCATAAGACAACATTCACTACCCCTTGGGGAACCTTTTGCTACAACATGATGCCTTTTGGCCTAAAGAATGCTGGGGCTACCTATCAAAGAGCTTGACAGCCATTTTTCATGATCTCATCCATAGCATTTTGGAGGATTATGTGGATGATATCTTGGCCAAGTCTCATAACTTCATGGATCATCTTGCTGACCTGGAGAAAGTCTTTGATAGGTTAGCCAAATATCATCTCATGCTAAATCCCAAGAAATGTGTCTTTGGGGTCACATCTGGCAAGCTTCTAGGCTTTATAGTTTCTAAACGAGGTGTAGAGATCAACCCCAAGAAGGTCAAAGCTATCTTAGACATGCCTCCTCCCTAGACACTACGACAACTTCGTTCTCTTTAGGGAAAGCTTCAATTTGTTTGACGCTTCATCTCCTAGCTTGCAGATAAGTGTACACCATTTTCACATTTACTGAAGAAGGATGAGAACTTAAAGTGGGATTCTTTATGTTAGTGCAACTTTGACCATCTCAAGCAATATCTCATCAATCCCCCTATCTTGGTTCCACCAGTTCCTAGTCATCCCCTGATTTTGTACATATCAGCAACACCTACTGCTCTAGGGGCACTTCTAGCATAGCTCGATGACTACAGCAGAGAAAGAGCCATCTACCCCTAGTTGGTTATGAACTCAATTACACTCCTATGGAAAAAGCTTGTTTGGCAGTTGTTTTCTCAACTCAAAAGCTTCGCCACTACATGCTCCTTATAGGCCGTTTGGCCAAATGGGTTATGCTCCTTAGCGAATTTGACATCCAATATGTGGACAGAAAGGCAATCAAAGGGAAAGCTATAGAAGATCACCTAGCTAATGCACCTCTAATAGATGCTTATCCGTTGATCACAAAATTTCCAGATGAGCATATCTATCTAATTGAAGAACAACCCCCATGGAAACTTTATTTTGATGGCTCATACACATCTCATGGATCAGGGGCAGGAATATTGTTGGTCACACCTCAAGGAGATTACATTCCAAAAGCCTTCAAGATACAATTCCCTAGCACCAATAATATAGCTGAATATGAGGCCCTCATAGCAGGATTAAAGATAGCTATAGAATGGAACATTGCTGAGTTACAAATCTTTGGCAATTCTCAGCTCATCATCAAGCAAGCCCTAAATGAATATCAAACCAAAGATGAAAAGCTATTACCCTACAAAGAGCTAGTTGATCAACTAACCAAGCATTTTACAAGGCTTTATTTTACACAAGTGCCTCAAATACAGACTAAAGCAGTAGATGCTATGGCTACTATAGGCTCGCTCTTGGAAATTCCCCAAGTAGCTACACAATGTGAGTGTTTAGTGGAGCAGCTCCTCACACCTGCCTATGCGAATGAGGATTCAAACTGTGTTTGTATCTTGGTTGGTCCCCAATCCCCTTGGTACCATGAGATTCATGCTTACCTTAACGATGGTATCATATCCCCTCACCTCACACGTACCCAACACCAAAACCTCATCTGAAAATCCTCCTGCTATGTTATCATAGCCAATACCCTATATCATCGGGGTTATCATGATACTCTCTCTCGATGTTTAGACCAAAATGAGGCCGTGATGGTGTTAAAAGAAGTACATTCTGGACTTTGTGGTGCCCACACAAGTGGTATTTTCCTAGCGTGACAAATCCTTAGAGCAGGCTACTATTGGCCTACCATTGAAGAAGACTCCTGTGACTTTGTCAAAAAGTGTCTCCCATGTTAGTAGCATGCAAATCTTGTGCATGCTCCAGCACAGGATCTACAGCCTATTGCACCACCTTGGCCTTTCGCTTGTTGGGGCCTTGATCTAGTTGGAACTATCACACCCCTCTCATCTAATGGACATAAATGGATAATAACAGCTACAGACTATTTCACTAAATGGGTGGAAGCAGTCCCCCTAGTCTTAGCTACAGGAGTTCAGGTCTCCAAGTTCATCTTGTACCACATTGTTTGCCGCTTTGACATCCCATCCACCATCTTCACCGACCACGGAGGTAACTTTGAAAATCTCAACATGGAAGAACTATGCACTTCCCTCTGCATCCATCACCACTTTTCTAGCCCATATTTTCCACAAGGTAACAGCCAGGCAAAGGCAACTAACAAAACCCCCCTCAAAATCCTAAAGAAAGTTGTCAATGATTCCGGCCGTGATTGGCACCTACAAATAAATCCAGCCCTATGGGCCTATCGAACCTCCTTTCGTACATCCATAGGCACAACTCCATACTCCCTAGTCTATGGTGCTAAATCAGTACTACCTATAGAGGTTGAACTTCCCTCCTTGTGCATATCTTTGCAAGGGCAAATATCAGATGAAGAATATAGAGTAGCTCGACTCACCCAGCTAGATCTCTTAGATGAGAAGCAACAACAAGCCTATGATCATCTCAAAGTCTATCAAACTCATCTCAAAAGGAATTTCAACAAGAAGGGGCTCCCATGACACTTTCAACCAAGTGACATGGTCCTCAAAGAAAATATGAACGTCCAAGCTGATTGAGAAAAGAAAGGCAAGTTTGAACCTACATGGCTTGGTCCTTATGTTGTAACCACCTCCTTTGGCTCCGGAGCCTATCAGCTATCTACAAAAGAAGGAGAACTCTTGAATGATCCTACTAACATCATTCATCTCAAGAAGTTCTATGCTTGAAAATCCTTGGTATACCCAGCTTTTGAAAAAATAAAAAAATAAAATAGTAAAGAGAAATAAGCATCCAATTGTGAAAACTTGGCAATTCAAGCTCCTTGGATAGGTACCTTGGTGAAAACCTGGTAACTCAGGTGCCTTGTGTACTAAGACTAATCCATTATCTATCACTATCCTATCCCTCATCCATTCACCCACCATCCCATAAAACACCTGCTTGTTCCCTTGGTGTTCTAACCAAATATCCAAAATCTATTGGAGCTTGTAAATACCTCCTATACAGCTTGTAAATCTTGTACCTCAGCTTGTAAATCTTATACCTCAGCTTGTAAATCTTGTATCATCCCTTGTATCATACCTTGTATATCCGAATCTTGTCCAAAGCTTGTACCATATTCCAGCTTGTAAATAATCTTGTATCCTAGTTTGTATCCTATCACATGCACACAAAGAATCCCATTTTCCTTAAGCTTTTCACAAACCATCTACCTATCCGCCTATCAACTATTGTAGACACCCCACCCTTCACAAACATTTCCATCTCACAAAATCCAAACATGAACAACCTTGTACATTTGTAACATATCTTAGTCCGTCAGCTTGTACATCCTCTTTAGCTTAGTACCATTGTATCTATCTAGTTTTCATGTTAGATCGTCCTTGATCAACATCTTGCACACATCGCACAACCCTTGGTTAGCTATCCCAATGCATCCTTTAGCTAGATTTCCTATCACCAAATTGTTATCCTTCTTAGTTCAACTTGCCAGATGCATCACTCATCCAGATCCACCATGCTTAGGTGCTCTCTGATAGATCCTTGTAGGATATAGCTTTCCTCATGTTTGATCTTGGTCCGTTAGTACCTCTTCCTACCCATCTCATTGGCAAATTTTTCTCTTTTGGATTTTCACTTTCTTTTGATTTGGAATCTTTCCTTTTGGGTCTTGAAGTATCTTTTCCAAACAATCTTTTTGTTCCCTCCTCAAATTTGCCACGATCTTCCATATCATGGTATACTACGAAAGGGGCAATCTAGGCATAAGGTCTTGATCAAGTCTTTTGTTTTTTTTTCTTTTCTTCTTGTGGGTTACCCAATGTCAGTTCCACTCTGATTCTTTCGAGATTCATGTGTGATGCTAGGGCCATCCTTGAATTTTTTTTTTGAGTCAGTCTGTTAGTCCTCTGGATAGTTGGTGAAAATGCCTTGATGTTCTTGGTAACCTTGGAAATTAACCAATAGTCCTATAGTAAATCTAGTGCTCAACTACATGGTGGTACTTCTCTTTGAAGTATCCCCCCGCTCAAAAAGCTTCAATGGTCTTCCTTCATCTCCATTATCCTCCATCCATATCCAACATCTATCTCTCCTACCCCAGCTTATGCATCAGTATCTCTTTGAATCACTCCTCACTTTTAGCTTTAGGGATCCACAATCCTAGTCTTAGGGATCCACCAATCCAAATCAATCCACCAAGCCTAATCTTTTGAGATCCACAATCCTAGTCCTAGGGATCTCCGAAACCCATCTTTCGCCAATCTAACTCTTTGAAATCCTTTTGCATCAGCTTTATAATCCCCTCATCCATCTCCCTATCATGGATTCCTTTTTATAGTGCTCTGCTCCTTCATCCTCCACCTTCCCTAAAGTCTTAAGTTTGCTTCCTCTTGTGCATCTGATTCTCCCTTTATCATTCTCCCATAGTGAGAGTTTGAGCTAATTCAGCCTCTTCTCTTCAACCAATCTACGTCTCCTTGCTCATCTTGGATTCTTGTACTTTTCAAGAAGCTGTCGAGGCTCACTTTCTCTCTCCGCCACCTTCTTGAGGGGGCATCTCCCAGTCCATTCTCTCCTGTTCTGCTCTAGCCTTGGGCATCTTATTTTCTTATCTTTGATGCCATGTGACTTGCGGCATCACCTCAAAGAGGGGCAAAATGTAGACACCTAAAAACGTTTAGAAAATAAAGTATTTTTATTCTCTAAAAAATTCCTGATGACATCATCATTTATTAATTAATTAATTATTTAATTAATTTATTTATTTTTATGCCATTAAATCCCTTTATCTTAATTAAAAACATTTAATTAAGGAATCCCTCCCAAAAATGTTTAAATCTTAGTTAAACATTATTTTCTTATTTATTAATTATTTAATTAATAAATTGACCAAAAAACCCAAAATAAATAAATAATTTATTTTTGCCCAAAACTTGGCCAATTTTCTTAAGACCGCTAACCTCTTCCAAAATCTTCTAATTCTTCTTTAATTTTGATTAAAGGCTAATCCCATCATTTCCTACCCCTAATCCCAACTCAAAATATTTAATTAAGATTAAATATTAATCCTCATGTTTATTAAAAAAGTTTTAATAAATATCTCCTCAACCCAAACCCTTGAAATAAATAAAATTTTATTTATTTCCTAAAAATCTAATTTATCCTCATCCTAAGAAGTTCTAGACTCTTCTAGAATGTCTTCATCCTCATCCTAGGAAGTTCTAGACTATTCTAGAAAGTCTTAATCCTCATCCAAAGTCTAGACTCTTCTAGAAGATGTCTTTAAACCTAATACTAATCCCCTCCTAACCTTGTCACATTCTCTAAACATGGGTTAAGACTTACTAACCCAAGCCAAAGTTAACAAATATCTCCTCCTTCACCCACCCTCATTAAATGCCATCCACTTGCCTATCCCTAAGCTAATCCTAAACCATCCTAATCCATCCTCTAATCATTTGCACAAGCCTAAGAAATCATAAAACCTTCCTAATCAAGCCCAAGTCGAAATTCCTCTCATCTCCCTCAAAATATCCCAACCATAAAACTTTATGAAGCCCACTAGGCCATAAATGACTCTTCCAAAGCCCTTTCATTGCTCTTACAAGCCATTATGAGGGTCTTTATGAAGATTTTATCCCTTGAGCCTCCTTTGTTGACTCATCCTTCCCCTTTCCTCCATCCTCTCACCCTGTGACATGTGTCACTCCCTAATTGGTTATAAAGAAGCACAATCCACGTGCTCTCCTCTCATGCAATCTGAGCCCTCCATGAGCTTTTCCCCATCCTTGCATCTTAGTCCTCAATCCCTCAAGCCTCTTTCCTATAAATTGGATCCTTCCCCTTTGGAAAACAACACAATCCATGAAGTAAAGTCATAATGCCATTTTAAGAAGCCATTTTACATCAAAACCATACACTCACACCCAAATTCCAACTCCATTTGAAGCCCTTTTTGAAGCATAAGCTTGAGCATACATCCTATCTATTTAGACAAAGCCAATCAAAAAGAGAGCTTCTTATTAAGAGAGCCCATTAATGGCTCATATTCTTAATTGAGAGATCATCTTAGTCTATCTTGAAGTTTATGAATTTTGTTTAGTTTGTAGAAGCTTTATTTAAATTTGGTTTCTATTAGCATACTAACATTGCTCATATACAGGGTCAAGTTTGCGAAGGCAAAACTAAAGGGGCATGTGAAGAATTGGTGGTAGGAGGTTTAGTTGGAGTGAAATAGAAAGGGAAAGGAAAAATCACTAGATGGGATCAAATGAAAGATAAATTGAAATGAGAATTCATTCTCATGGATTATGAGCTTGATCTTTTGAAGAAGATGTAAGGGTTGAAGCAAGCAGGAAATTTTTTTCAATAACAAGTAGAAAAATCTATTCAAGAGTATATGGGACAATTCTACTGAATTCTTGTTAGAATTGACCATGTAGAAGTTGATAAGAAGAAAATCACCCATTATTTTAATGGGTTAAGGCCTAGCATTCAGGATGAGCTAAGTTTTGTTTGAATGAGTAGTATTGAGGAGGCATACTAGTTTTCCCTAAGAGTTGATAAAAATCTGAGTAATAAGTTTGGTAATAAGAATAGTGGAAGAGGTCATGGTGGAAGATTTGATGGATGATCTTATGGTGATCATAATGATGATCAAAAGAGAAAGGATGAGGCTAGAAGTAGTAGTCAAAATCGGAGAGGAAAAAATTTAAATTTTTTCTTTGATTAGAATAATACAGATTAGAGAGGAAGAGGTAGAGAACAAGGATCTAGAAGAGGAGGCTTTCGTAGAAAATGTTTTCACTATAGAGAAGAAGGACATAGAGCATTTGAATGTACCTAGTGCCAAGGAAGGGAAAATCAAGGACCAAAAGGTCAAGTGAGAGTTGCACATGTTGATGAAGATGCAAAAACCTCACAATTTGTAGATGCTAAAAGATGAGAAGTCCTAGTTAATTGAAGAGTCTTGCTGAGTGGTGAGAATGAACCTGAGAAAAGAAGGAGCTTGTTTCATACAAGGTGCAAATGTGAAGATAAGTGTTGTGATATGATCATTAATGGTTGAATTATTGACAATCTTGTGTCAAAAATGATGGTCACCAAGTGGAATCTAAAGAGGCATAAACATGTGCATCCATACCACATTGCTTGGGTGCAAGATGACCACAAGGTCATGGTCAATGAGCAGTGCTTAGTGAAGTTCAAAATTGGAAGCTGTCGGGATGAGCTACTGTGTGATATCATACCTATGGACATATGTCATATGTTTTTGGTTAGGTTATAACAGTTTGATAGGCATACTCTACATGATGGGCAAGCAAATACATAAACTCTAACTAAGGATGGAGTGAAACATAAGTTGAATCCATTGAAGGATAAAGAAGAAAAGGTATGTAGTGCTACTAGAATATGTTTTGTTAATTGAAAAGAGTTTCTTAAAAGTATGAAACATGAGCTATATGTGTTTTGCTATAATTTCTAAAGATAGTATAGAAGAAGTAGAGGAGGTACCTATAGAAGTTGAAGATATGTTGAGAGTGCTTTCTAATATAGTATCAAATAATGTACCTGAAAGATTTCCCTCAATGAGGAAGACTAGTCACTAGGTGGATTCGGCTCTAGGAGTCATTTTGCTAAACAAGGCAGTTCATAGAATGACACTAGCAAAACGAGGAGAGTTGAACACAAAAGTTCATGAGTTTTTGCAGAAGGGGTTGATTCGAGAGAGTCTAAGTCCATGTTTTGTACCAATAGTATTAGCACCAAAGAAGAATAGAAAATGGAGGGTGTTCATAGATTCATGTGCTATCAACAAGATCACAATAAAGTATATATCTCCATTACCATGGATGGATGATACTATGGACTATTTGAATGGAGGTAAGTATTTGAGAAAGATAGATATGAAGAATGGCTACCATCAAATTCATATCAAAGAAGGTAATGAGTGGAAGACTACTCTCAAGACAAGGGAAGGACTATATGAGTGATTAGTCATACTTTTTGGGCTAACCAATGCACCAAGCACTTTCATGAGGCTCAAGAATGAGGTACTAAAGGAGTTTATGGGTAAGTTTTTCATTTTTTACCTAGATGAAATATGAATCCTTAGTAAGATATTAGAGGATCATTTGATTCATATTTGCAATTTGTTTGATATGTTGATGGAAGAAAAGTTGTTAATAAACCTTAAGAAGTGCAATTTTGTAAAGAAAGAGTTGGTGTACCTAGGATTTTTATTCTTAGGAGAAGGTTTGAAAATGGACCTAAAGAAAGTGAAGGCTATCCTTGAATGGCCTACCCCAAGGAGTGTGTTAGAGGTCATATCTTTTCGTGGACTGACTACATTTTGTAGAAAATTCATAAGAAGTTTTAGCAGTATTTGTGGACCCTTGACTGAAACAATGAGAGGGGATACGAAAGAGTTTAAGTAGACTGTAGGAGTAGATAAGCGTTTTAATCTATTGAAATAGAAAGTTACTAAGCAACCTATTTTAGAACTTCTCGATTTCAATGAGTTATTTCAAGTAGACTGCAATGCTGTTGGTACTACAATAGGAGCTATTTTGAGCTAGGAAGGTAGACCTATTTCTTATTTCAATGAGAAATTGAATGATGTAAAAAGAGATCATTTTGCTTATGATCAAGACTTTTATGCTATAGTTTAAGAAATGAAGAAGTGGAGACACTATCTTCTTTCTAAGGAGTTTGTTTTGTATACTGATCATCAAGCTTTGCAATATTTGAATAGTCAAGGAAAATTTAACCAAAGGCATTTAAAGGGGGTTGAGCTTTTGTCAAGTTATACTTTTTTTTTGAAACACAAGAGTGGGAAGTCTAAAAAAGTTGTAGATGCTCTTAGTAGAAGACAAATTTTGTTGATAGAAATGTAGATAGAGGTGGTTGGGTTCAAGGAACTCAGTACATTCTATCCAGATGATCTTGATTTTGGTAACATGTGGAAGGCTTGTATAGAACCTGTTACACTTGATAGGACAAAGCAGTTGGATTTTATGATCCAGTATAATGTGTTGTTTAGAGGAAGCTAGTTGTGCATCCATAGAAGTTCAATGAGAGAGAATCTCATCCAAGAGAAGCATAGTGGAGAATTCACTGGACATTTTGGTAGAGATAAAACCATAGCTTTGGTTGTTGAAAATTACTACTGGCCATAGCTATAGCAAGATGTGATGAATTTTGTACAAAGTTGTAGAGTATGTTAGATGGAAAAAGGAGTGAAGTAGAATACAGGGTTGTATCAACCATTACCTATACCATTAAAGTCATGGGAGGATATTAGGATGGATTTTATTTTTTGATTATTGAGGACATAGTGTGGGCATGATTCTATTTTTTTGGTGGTTGACAGGTTCTCAAAGATGGCACATTTTATTCCTTGCAATAAGACTAGTGATGTTCATGTAGCAGAGTTGTTTTCAAGGAAGTGAGATTACATGGTCTACTAAAGAGTATACTTTTAGATCTAGATACCAAATTTGTTGGATATTTTTGGCATTGTGAAAGAAGTTGACAACAAATTTTTAAGTTTGCTTCATCACATCGTCCAGAAACTACTAGTCAAATAGAAGCTATGAATCACTATTTGGGAAATTTGTTGGGATGCTTGGTTGGAGATAAACCAAAAGGATGGGATATGATTTTATCATAGGAATAATTTGCATATAACAATTATGTCAATGGGAGTACTAGTAAATCACCATTCCAGATTGTATATGGAAGTAGTCCCAAAAATGCCTCTGAACTAAGGCAATTGGATAAAGAAGACATAAGTAGTGCTAAAGTAGAAGATTTTGCTAAACATTTGAAGAATGTCTATGAGGAGGTGAGAAAGCACATCATAAAGATGAATCCAAAGTATAAGGCTAAGGCAGATGTGAAAAGGAGATATAATTAATTTTAGATTGGAGATGAAGTCATGGTTCATTTGAGAAAGGAGTGTTTTCTAATTGGTACATATAATAAGTTGAAGATGAAGAGGTTTGGACAATGCAAGATAGTGAAAAGGCATGATTCTAACAATGTGTATGAAGTTGAGTTGCTAGCTGAATTGAATGTTTCTCTAGTATTTAATATTTTAGATTTCATAGAGTATTATGAAGGATGTGATGGACATGAAATTGAAAAGTGCAGTGGAGCATTCCAATAGCTAGTTTGGCTACAATGAAGATTGAGGAGATACTAGATAGTCATGTTGGAAAAAGTACTAGAAACAAAACTTATGAGGAATATCTAGTTGAATGGAAAGGGAGACTAGTTGAGGGCTCATCATGGCTAAAAAAGGAGGGTTTAACTATCTCAATTTTCCTTTGAACACCTAAGACATGATAGGGTCACTTCTCAAATTACCCTGGGTGTCTGATGTAGAAGCATCCTGGGTGCAAGGGCAATCTTGCATCACCCAAAAAAATATATTTTCGATCTTTTCTATTCTAATAAGGACTAGTAGATAGGGTGCTTACTATTTATAGGAACCTAGTATTTTTATTAATTTTGTCATATGAGATGGAATGTTACAGGAAGATTCATTTAGAATTCTAACCCTACCAGAAAATCCTTATTACTCAAGCATTAGTATCAAAGAAGTTATTTCAGATTTTTGATTGAAAATTTGCAAAAAAGTCTTTAGGGTCATTGTTGGAGGCCTTAGACTACCCAAATGAGGTCCAAATAATCAACAAAATGGCACTAACATAGTTTTGAGCCTATAGATTAATAGTTGGCATTTCCAAAACGTTGTTATAATAGCCAATCAGAGCAACGGTTTGTGAGTTATAGCCTTCAGAGGATGGGCTACCAAAATTTCTAAAATAATTTGTCAAAGATGTATTTGGCCAACTCTATGTGTGGGTAAAAGCACAAACTTGGGTAAAGAAAAAGGCTAAAAAAAGTATAACTGTTCAACTTCAATGACATAAAATTGGTATTATTATTTAGAATTTAAATATTAAGTAAACTAATGAAATGTGTAGAAATGAAAGAACTTAGGATTATAATTTTTAATAATTATTTGGGATATTTTTTTATGTATTTTCATAAATTTTATAGGCAATTTTTTAGTTGCTAAAAATGTTGAAAATTATGGGTCTAGTTCCCAACACAAAACTATATGGAAATAAACTTATTTCCTTTTGATCTTAGACTATGTTATAGGTAATACATAGAGCTAGAACAATCAAAAATAAAATTGACTTTAGACCTTTATTTTCTCTTTTATAATGATTCAAATTTCAACTCACCTGAAATTGATAATTTTCATCTCACACCACATTTTTTAAAACAAATCTATTCTAATAAGAAGAAAAATTATACATTCTAGAAGAGGAATCTCCCCTCTAGAACATAATATCATTTTAAATTTTTTTTGATATGATTTAATATTTTTTTCTTTCTCAAAATTGACATCTTTTCAAGTGTTAAAATACATACCTATAGAATTTTTTGATTACAATATATTATATCTAATTAAAACACTATAAATTCTATATGAGAATATTCTTGACTTTGAGATCTATAAAATGGTGTTTATAAGTTATTTTAAAAATATCATAAAAAATGGTAAGAGTTATAGAAATATTAATTTTCTAAAATAATTTTACTTCTTTAGTAATTGGATACAAATTAGTATAAACATGCATTTAATAGCCATTTCAAATTTGAAAAGTGTAAGACCATATATAACTTAGCTAGAGTGAATTTATCTAGATTATATGTTGGAAAAAAATTAATTTTTAGATAGAAATACTCAAATTTAGTTATTCTAATAAGTTAGCCTGAAAGGTGACACAACTTTATACTTTTACTCATGTATTGTTAGGTTCTTTCGGCCCCAGGTATTAAGTTTGAGCATCTAGAATCTTCTCAACTAGTACAAAACTTCCTATTTAAGAAAGGCTTGAACATTGTCTAGGATAGCTTTGGGTGATAGTTCATAGCTTTTCTTGCAAATTAATGTACTAGAGACACCCATGTGGGTTAGCATATTGTACTTATAAATTCTGTAATTATGCATTTGCAATGCAAATAAGAAGTCCATATTTTGTTCTCACATTTTCTATTGTTTCTATGTTTTTGTTATGAGTTTATTGTATTAAGTGAGGCCCCATACATCAAAGACTAAGGAAAAACATCTTGAGCATGTTAGACAAGTATTATGAAGATTGAAAAAGGAAAAAATGCTAATTAATCTTAAAAAGTGTTCTTTTATGGAAGACGAGATTGAGTATTTGGGATTTGTTTTTTCAATTGATGGTTTGAGGATGGATTCAAAAAAGGTTAAAGTAATTTTGAAATGGCCTACACTTGAGAATGTGGTGAGGTAAGATCATTTCATGCTTTGGCTAGGTTTTATAGAATATTTATATAGAATTTCAATGTTGTTTGTGATGCTATGATTGAGCCAAAGAGAGGAGATAAAAATGAATTCAAGTGGACACATGGAGCTGATAAGAGTTTTGAGACTTTGAAACAAAAGTTTTTTGAGTTGCCCTTATTGGCTTTCACTGATTTCAATAAGGTATTTCAATTTGAATGTGATGCAAGTGGTAGTGCAATAGGAGTTGTATTAAGTCAAGAAGGTAAGCCTATTTATTTCATTAGTGGGAAGCTGAATGATGCTAAAAGGAAGTATTCTATGTATGATCAAGAGTTTTATGCTATTATTAAAGCATTGAAAAAGTGGAGATATTATTTGATTCCTAAGGAGTTTGTGTTGTATACTAATCATAATGCTTTACAATACATGGGAAGTTAACATTAATTGAACCAAAGACATATGAAGTGGGTTGAGTACTTGTAGAATTTTACATTTGTGATCAAGAATAAGAGTGGAGTTACTAATATAGTTGCTAATGCATTAAGTAGTAGACATTCTTTTTTGATAGAGATAAAGGTTGAAGTTCTTGGGTTTGATGAAATGAAAGAGTTGTATGATGTCAATCCTATTTTTTCTGAGGCATGGAGAGAGTGTAGAGCACCAAATATGATAAATCAAATGAGTAAGTATGATGAATATTTCATTCAAGAAGGAATAATGTTGATAGGTATTGAGTTGTGTATTCCTAGAAGTTATATGAGGTTGATTCTAATTAAGAAAAAGCATAGTGTTCGATTGGCTAGACATTTTGGCATTGATAATACATTGAGTTTGTTGAAAGAGAAGTATTATTGGCTACAAATGTGTAAGGATGTTAAAAGTATTGTAAATAGCTATGGAGTTTGTAAAGTTTCAAAAGGAGTAAGTCAAAATATAGTTGTGTATTCATAGAAGTTCTATGAGGTTGAATTTGATTAAGGAAAAACATAGTGGCGGATTGGCTAGACATTTTGGCATTGATAAGACATTGAGTTTGCTGAAAGAGAAGTATTATTGGCCATATATGTATAAGGATGTTTAGAAATTTGTAAAGAGTTATGGAGTTTGTCAATTTATAGAAGGAGTAAGTCAAAATACTAGTTTTTATACACCTATTAGTGTTCCTAACGAACCTTGGAGTTACATTAGTATGGATTTTGTTCTTGGATTGCCTAAAACAGTAAAGGGGTATGATTCTAACTTATTATTGTGGACAAATTTTCTAAAATGTCTCATTTTATACCATGTAAGAAGACATCAGATGCTAAACATGTTGCTAAACTTTTCTTCAAAGAGGTTGTTAGATTTCATGGATTACTAAGAAGTATTTTTTTATATAGAGAAAATAAGTTTGTTTGTTAATTTTGGAGGATGTTGTGGAAGAAGATGGGTACTCAACTAAAGTTTAGTTATACATTCCTTCCAAAAACTGATGGATAGATAAATGTTGTGATTCAAAGCTTGGGTAATTTTTTGAGATGCTTACTTGGAGATGAAACACATAATTGGGAGATGGTATTAGCAGAAGCTAAGTTTGCATATAATAATTTTGTGAATAGAAGTATAGGAGAGACACCTTTTGAAATTGTTACTAGAATGAATCCTAGAGGAGTATTGGATCTAAAAGATATTGTTAGTGAAGAGAAGTGCGACAGAAGAAGAATTTTCTAATTTCATGGAGTCTTTACATAAGGAAGTGAAGGTAAAGTCAGAAAAAAGTAATTAGAAGTACAAGGAGAATGCTGATAAGTCTAGAAAACATCATGTTTTTGAAGTTGGTCATGAGGTGATGATTCATTTGAAGAAAGTAAGATTTCCACTTGGAACATATAGTAAGCTAAAGATGAAGAAATTTGGACCTTGTAGGATCTTGAAGAAGCTTGATAGTGGAAATTCTTATGAAGTTGAGTTGCTTGATGACATGGATATATCTCCTATATTCAACGTTGTTGACTTGTATAAGTATCATGAGTTAGATGATGAAGTTGTTGTACTTGATGATTATCCTAAAAAGTAGATTGAAGAGGTTGAATATATATTGGACCAAAGATTTGGTAAATGTACAAGAGGAAAGGACTACTATGAATATTTTGTGAAGTAGAAAAATAGACTTGTTGAAGATGCTACATGGATTTCTCAATTTGAGTTGTATTCAGCTCAAGTTGTGGCACTTGCATGATTTAGGAGAATCATTTCTCTCTACCCTAGTTGTCTTATGTAGGAGCATCCTAGCTTGATGTGTTGTCCTACTTATTTGTGTTCATTTTGCTAGTTGTTGCTAAGTTTTAGATATTGTCAAGTTACAACAATTACTGAGTGCCAGTAATTTTGTAGTTTATGCTGAGTTGAGGTTATCCCACATCATGTTAACACTCAGGTTCATGTGTTGTCCCATCTCTACAGTGTGTTCCAAGTTCCATAGTGTGTGTTGAGCTATTCTTTATGTGTCAAGTTACCTAGTGTATGTCGAATGAAACTTTATGTGGCAACTTTTCTTGTTTATACTAAGTGTCTACATTTTGGATAGAATTTTTGCATTTTTGGTGCAAGCCAACTTGCAGGATTGATTTTGATCATGAAATTTATGATCAAATATTTTCTTAGGATTTGTCTAGACCATTATTGGGTTGGCCTTGCTATTATGTACTATTCTAGAATGATCTGTAAGCCACTTTGGCAAGTATAAATAGAGTTTTTAGGTTTAGAGTTAGGTAGTTTTTGTGAGATTTTGAGGATTTTAGAGCTAAACATGAAATTTTGGAGAGTTCATGGCATATGTCTCTAGAGCTACAAATTTGATATTGGATCTTTGATCTTGAATGTATTTTGTATTTAGCTGTAACCCAAAAGGCCTTACAACAAGGCATGTACACTAATATGTTCATGAATCAATAAAGTGTATTATTCTCTCTTTCTGTGGTGTTTTCCTCTTTGTCCATTTTCTTTCATTATGTTAGCTCTGCTAGGTTGGTTTGGATTGTTGGGTGTGCCTTTGGCCCTGGTATTTTTTTCCCTCCTTTTGCTAGGATGATATCTATAAAGTGCCAAAAATGGAGACATTTTTGATGACCTGTGAAAGGAAGTACTATACCACCATTTTGCAAGAGGTAGCCAATCTACCCATTGAGAGTGATTCTCTTAGGTGAGACAACGTATATAACCTTCAAAAAATTTATTAACAACCTTAATTTTCCCATTTGATTGAAAATGGTATGAAGAAAAATGAGCCAATTGAGTACCCAAACATGAGAATAAATCTTTCCAAAAGTGACTAGTAAATATAGGATCATGATCACTAACAATAACCTTAGGTGTGCCATGTAGCTTTTGTGTATTCTCCAAGGAAACTTTCGCCACTGTATTTGTTGTAAAAGGATGTGATAATGCAATGAAATGTGCATATTTAGTGAGGCAGCCAACTACTACCATGATGACATTATAACCTTTAGATTTGTAAAACCCTGCAATGAAGTCCATGCATACCTCTTTCCAAGGTTGGTTAGGAATAGATAATGCCTGCAAGAGACCTAGTGTGTTAACTATCTTCCACTTATTTCTTTGACAAACCAAACATTCAACCACAAATTTTTTAACATGACCTTTTAGCCCTTCACAAAAGAAATCTTTCTTGACCTAATGATATGCCTTCAAAAATCCTAAATGACCACCAACTAGGGACACATGCAGTTATTTGAGAATCTTTTGTTTAAGAGTAGAATTCTTGTACAGATACAAATTTTCTTTATACCAAAAAATTTCCCCCTTCAAGAAAAACTTATTTGAACTTCTAGGGTCACTTCTTACTTGTTGGATGGGATTACTTATTGCAACATCATTTTTTCACTCTTCTTTGGCTTCTTCTACCCAATTTTATTTTAATGTTGAAAGGGAACACAATAAGGATTCATCTTTTTCATCCTTCCTTGAAAGTGCACCGGCCACAATATTTTCCTTTCCTTTCTTATATACAATTTCAAAGTCATATCGCAACATCTTAGTGACCCATTTTTGTTGCTCTTCCAAAGATTGTCTTTGTTCCAAACAATATTTTAGGCTATCATGATATATTTTAACCTTGAAGTCTTGACCCATTAAATAAGGCCCCCATGTTTAAACTACATTAAGTATTGGTAGCATTTCCTTCTCATAAATAGGTTTGAGCTGATTTTTTCCTTTTAATTGAAAACTCTCAAAATCAATTATTGAAGCTTCTTGCATGATAATTGCTCCTATCCCATTTCTAGAAGCATCACATTCAACAATGAATTCCTTGGTGAAGTCTAGAGTGGCAAGCACTAGAAGTGTACTCATAGCCTTCTTCAATTTCTCAAGTGCTACATTAATAGATTCATTCCAATGAAAAGAATCATTCTTCAATAGAGTGGTGAGGGGTGCTTCTATATATCCATAATTCTTGACAAATCTTGTATAATACCCTGTGAATCCCAAGAAACCCCTCAACTTCTTAGTAGTTGTTTGGAATAGTCCATTCCATGACAACCTTAATTTTGTTAGGGTCCACCTTTACTCTTTCATGTGAAAATATGTGTCCCAAATATTTCACCTCCTTAAGACAAAAAGTACACTTGGATGGCTTAACATAAAGTTGATAAGCTTTGATTAATTGCAATGCTTGATCTACATACTTCAAATGTTCTTCCCTAGTCTTGCTATAAATTAAAACATGAGTACTAGTTGAGTTGATTGACATAGTTACTTTCCACTTCTTTAATAAACCCACTACCTTGAGAGTTTGTGGTGAACTGAAATCTAAAAGTTCATGACAAGAAATGATTGGTTGAGAATCATGTGATTCCTCACTTGACTCCTTATCCTCCTCTAATATGGGTTCATTCAGTTCTTCCTAACTTGGACCTTTAATATAGAACAATTTCTTTTCAATACATTTATTTCCTTGACTATATTTGCTATCACAAGGTGTTGAATATTCTTTTTCTCTTGTCACATTGACCCCTTGCTTTTTAGGAATCAAGAAATCTTCCTCTACCTTGTGTGCCAATATAAAAGACTAATTGACTAAGTTGGGACAAAACATGTGTACCTCATGTTGAATGTGATCCTTGAGACCACACAACAATAAATCATTCAAGTTCTTCTCTATAATTGTATCCACTCTTAGGGATAGATTTTGGAATTTTGGAATACAATCATTAATTGATCTTGTTTGTTCAAGCTTAGGAAGTTGGCTTGAAAACAAATTTGTCACACAATTTCTTTATTGTGCTTGGAGTTTTTTAAAAATTAACCATGATATAGTGATACCCTTTTACCTATTATGAGTACAATGCTAATGATACCAAATGAATTGATCTAGTTCAAAATATAAGGAAGCCATCGTGACCTTTATCCATATGGGGTTTGTTGTACTCCAAAAAAATTCTCCATTTGATTTATAAATGTTAGAGGATCCTTGCCATCAAATTGGTGAATATCGACCTTTGGAAAAAAATTCCTAGATCTCATAGAAGTATTAAAATTTGTGTCATTATTAGTCAACTTGAAGGTTTTTCCTTTATTGCTTGAGATCTCCTTCCTTGTTTCATTCATACAAGTTCTTAAAATGCTTTGTATATCTAATATATCTCCTTGTAGGTCACACATATCCCTTTTAACCCTTTCTTTGAACATACATAGTTCCTCATTGGGATTACTATCCTCTATTGTTTCCCAATCTTGATCAAAGGATTTCTTAGGTGTCAGCATTATTTTTGCCTCTTGCTGAAGGCCCCTTCATGATGAAAACCAATATTTTTAAAATACAAGTGGAACCTAATTTTTTTGTTCTAATTTTTAATTTTTTATCGTGACTTCTTAAGGCCAAGATACCCTTACTCAAAAAAAATCCAAAAAATTAGCAAATTTGCTACCTTGAGACTAAATTTTCTAAATTTTGAAATATCTTGCTTATTTTTTCTTCAATTTCTCAAAGTTTTACAATCTAGGCACCTTTGCTATATATTCAAAAACCCAATACACATTATACTCCACATCTATAGGATGTTAGAGATATGAAGATCTCAATATATTGTGTAGAAATAGTGATTCTACAATAATTTTCTCAAATTTTCTCAAATTCCTCTAAATTTTGGAATAAAAATTCTTTAATATGGTCTTTAGAACCCCTTTAAAAATCTTTGATAAATTAGCTAAAATTTAAAAGTTTTTCTCTTCCTAAAATTGCCCTAATTTTGAGAAACAATCTTGCCTTCATGGTGCCAAGATCATGCTTTGATACCACTTGTAATGAATTAACTTGCACAATTGAAGAAAGAATATAAAATATTATATAAATACTTGATAATGATAGAGGCTAATAGGCCACTTGGAGGGCGCAACCTCCAAATATCTCCAGTGAGAACACACTTAACAATATGATCTTTAAATAAGACTTACAACCTCCTATGCATACCTAATTATACTTAGTATGAATAGACACAACTCTACATAACACCTAGGCCAATATACCTACCTAAATAATAATATAATAGTGATAACATGACTTAATTAAGGATCAATATAGCCATAAGTTGACTATTCATGACCTTATATACACCAATATTAAGGGCATAGCATAATAGTTGAATATGAAAAATATTTACAACTATGAATCTCCTCAAGCTTGTGAATGCTAAACTTTGCTTCTTTATTTCAATAATTACATTTATTTCTTGTTGTACTAGAATTCCTTGTGTTTTATCTCTATGTAGCGATAAAAAATCTATTAGTATAGTTTTTTCTTCATATAGGTTCCATGATGGCCCATTCTAGTTGTTTCTTGCTACAACATATATGGGAAGCTATCATGGGATCCATTTATAGCTCCTTTTCTTCCTCTGTTTATCTAGAGCATGATGTAATGACCATTATAAAGTCATAATTTTTTTCCATATTTTCATCATGATTTGGATTTTATTTTGTTCTCCTAATGGCTGTTGCAATACCTATAATTGGAAAAAATTTGATAAAATCAGCATTTCCTTACATTTTAGTACATATGAGTCCCTCTTAGGAGACTTTGAAGCCCTCATAGGAGATTCCAACCCTATTCAGAGTTGTGTCAACCCTATTGGAAGTTATGGAAGATAGCTAGATCCAGTGCTGAAATAGCTTGAGGGGGTAAAACCAATGAACCCACTATCCAAATGATCATTGTATTATTCCTTGTAGAATAATAGAATGGTACTATATTGTTCTTGCCTCTTCCTTTGTACTATCCACTAGAACTCTGCTCTTTTTGATATTGTAACTAGATCTTGTAATGAGTTCTAAATGACTTTTTGGTTGAAAATATGGGTCACATATTGATAAATTAAGCCCAATATTATTAGAAACTTTGAGAGTTGAAACCTCTAATCCATAAAATAGTAAATGTGAAATGTTCACATCATCAAATGGTTGATACTTGCTGAGCATCTCTAGTTGAAAAGAAGAGATTTATTAAGTGATATGTGGAAGTCTTAGATCAAGATTCAAAGGACTATCTATGGCCCCACACATAAGGATTCCAGGGCATAAAAAATAAAGGATGTGTTAGTTCATTCTCATTGCCAAGGTTTATTCATATGGAAGAATGTGGTTGTGAATATAAATCACTAATGAATGCTATCTGTAGAGATGGAGATTTCTAGATTTGAGCAAAGATGTCATGCGAGGTTGACAATGATAGCAACTCCATGAATCTTTGTTGGATCTAAACCATGCTTAGTTACTTAGGGATGTGGAAGTACATATGCATGTTGTTTGATGGATTGAATAAGGATTTGAAGGTGGAAGTCATGCATTTGCAAATATTGTTGGAAGAAGTTGCTGTAATTTCTATGACCACAAATTTGTAGGAAGCCAGAATATTAGTCTTAGTGTGGGTGGTATAAATCCCAATCTAACTATTGGATCCATCCCATTTTTAGATATTTTTAAAGAAAGATAGTTATCTGATCCTCCTCCACATGGTTTGAAAACATTCCTAACAGATAGAATGTTACACATGTTTCACTACAGCACTATCAAAATGATCCACGACACCTAGAAAATGATGCCAGGAAAAATAGATCCTATTTTAGGGGCCATAACTCCCAACTCCAGCATTAGATATTTCCAAAATTAAAACATGTTTGGCATATCCTAGTTATCTAAATCCTCACTAGAGAAATCTTCCAAAGTGTGTTCAGTTTGCAAGATATGGATGACTAAGTACAGTTTTATCAAAATTACCCAGAACAATCACAAAATGTAGAGCATAGTAAACTAGTAATGTTGCAGGAGTTGTATCTCAGAATCCAACCATTGGATTGACCTAAATTTTTGAAATGTGTTGTAAAATCTAGTTCTATAGATTCTCTTCCAATAGATTGTCTAGATTCATAACAGATCAAAGGTTATGGGTTTCTGAGTGTAGTGTTCTCAAAAATGTCAGTGACAGTAACAAATGCTATCAACACCTCATCTCTAGCAATGTGCCACATATCCCAATTTAATTAGATTGTTTGAGACTATCGAGAGTTATATTTTGAAGTTGTTCATTTTAAAAATTTATAAAGTATCTAGAGATTAAGTAAGAGATAAAGTTATCGGAGGAAAGGAAGAGATATAAGATAATTTAAATGGGTAATATTTTCAAGAATTTGTTACATAACAAAAGAATTAGTAAGAATGCTATTTATTGTAATTAGAAAGACATAGAAGGGGTTCCGCTTTTTTTTATTTTCCTAAGGGTAGACTTTGTGCTATGGCAAGAGGGGAAATATTTGATTAGATTTATTCTAGTTCTTGTGAGGAAGAGAGGGCATAGTTTGTGTTTTTTGAACTGTGTTAGAGAAAGGAACAAATTTTGATTTTTTTTACATAATGCAAGGGAAGAGTTTCAATTTTCTTTAGATAGTGACTTTGACTGTAAATGTGTAAGAAGATCTTTGTTGTTTTTACACTTTAGAGAAGGGAGACTACAAGGTAATTACATCAAAATTTTGATTTTGGAGCAGTTTCTTTCCACTTATCATGATCTTTGTATTGTTTTTAGTTTTCTATTGTTTTTAGTTTTCTCTAAAATGCATTCTAATATCACTATTTTTTGTTTATGCTATCATTTCAATATATCTCTTAAAATTTTGATTCTTCATTTTCTCAAGAGGACGCAAATTACTTTGTAATGTAGAATTTTGGCAAATGAACTTTGTGTTATTTGCTGATTTCTTTTAGTTAGTTAATCTTTTTGCATCTATTCCTTGTTTACAAGTGGATGTTGGTAAACCTTTCTTGCTTTTAGGTTAAAAGAATTACCAATTGTAGTATAGTTGATTCATTATATATCTTACATGAGGAGCTATACCCGCTAAAATTTAGAGGAAGGTTATCAATCCAATGATAACCTATCCAACTGTTAGTGTTGATTTAGTCTTCTTATTTGGGCATTTAGAGTTAATTTTTATGTATTTTCTTGAAAGACAATCTGTTCATTAATAGATTTTTGATAACTCTATTGGAGACATTCTTGAAGTTAAGATTTAAGTGCCCAATATTTGTTTCCTCAGTTTTATAATTATCTCCATCTAGAGGAGATTGGTGACTCTATTACAATGATCATGTCGACTACAAAAGTCATGAGAAGATCGAGGCCACACCCTTATCTCCTATAACTTTATCAAATTGACGATAAAGTGTTACATGACTTTGTGGACAACTTTAAAGTAGGGTAAAATTTAAGAAACCTACCTCCAAAAAAAGATATAAAATATTGGCAAATATTTAATTATTTTGAAAAAACAAAATTATTTCTATTGGCAAATCTCTCAATCTTCTATTCTAAATATGAGTAATATTAGAAATTGTTTTCAAATCATAATTTTTTTGTATAAAATATTGAAAAATCTCAATAATAATAGGAATTTTATTAATCAGCATGGAATACTACAAATCAAAATTGAACATTCTTTTACCTCGTCGAATATTATGAGGATGGTTAGATATACTTTAAATCAATAGTGAAAACTAAATATTGGTGATATATCCCTAAAGTAACTAATAATTATGATAATTTTTGGTCAGCTCAATTTGACTTCTCCAATAATATATTATATTTAGGTGACTCAAATCTAATCATGTGATGAATATTGTGGCAAGTATTTGAGTTTAATTTTTTTAATAAAATAAATTATTGAGTGATTTTAAATATTCTAGAACTAAATTTTATGAAACTTTGGTGATTTCAATTGTATCAAATCTTAAATAATTAACCAAATTACTAGCCAAAAAATTCTAAAATTAGCCAATTTTCAAATATTAGCCACTAAAAAATACCTTTCTTTAAAGAAAGTATTTCTTCGGGTATCTAAAATAATATAAGCTTTAAAGATGATGCCTTGTCTTGGCTGCTAGTGAAAAGTCTCTGCATGAGATTTCACAAGTGGCTCGAGGAGAAAGTGGCTCGATTAAAGAAACATTTGGAGGTGGATGATGATGAAGCTCTAGTTATCTCAATTTCACCCATGTATTTCAATCACCCTATCATAAATGACCAAGAAGTACAACCAAAGTTACTCCAGCCTCATGTTGATCCAGTTTCAATGGATGAGAATATATGTGATAGAAATATGTGATAGCAATGGAGAAATGGTAAGCATTAATAATGAAATCTTTCCTCAAGATCCCTCTTCATCTCATGTAGAAATTTTTTGAGTTGAAGATCATGATGATCATTCTTTTCTTAAAGATTCAATTGAAATGCTTTCTAGTGGTGTCTTAGCAGAAAATGAATCTTTAAAAGCCATGAATGATTATGAGAATTGTGATTCTTTGTATATGAATGCTAAAAAAGATCCTATTCTGGGATCTTTCACTTTGGAAATAATACAAAAATATATATTATTGATAATTCTTATTTTGATGATCATGCCTTTAAATCTTTCTCTCCTCTAGCTTTAGAATGTTTCAATTTTGAGAGTAATTATGGTCATCTTGTTTCAGAATCTTCTAATTATGAAAAATTAGACAACTTGTGACTAGAATTTCAATATTTCACCTCTGATTAAATGGGTAAAAATGATATTGGTCATCTTTCTTTGAAGAGTCTTCATGGTGAAAATTTTTAGAGTAACCTAAAATTTTGAGATTGAATCTTACACTTTCATGGATAATGAAAACGATTCCTCATGCTTGAAAATTCATACTCAACTCATAGGAAGATCTAATCAATTTGAAGATGAAATTTCTAATGGTAATGATGACAGGTGAAAGTATGTGTAGAAATTTTTTCTTCTCATGCTAAAAATTAGATTGAAGAAAGAGGTGTTGAAGTTATCACTCATCTTGCCGATAACCTAGCTGAAACATGGAGAGGCACATTTCTTGATCAAGAAGGAATCATAAGTGAGTTCATATCATCTCTTCAACTAGAAACCCTTTCTCAAGTTAGCTCATTAGATGGAAATTTAGTCCTTCATAGAGTTAAGGTACATATGTCTTTGGATGAAACTGCTTGTGTTGATTTTGTTGTTGAGAAAAGTATGTGTGAACTTAACTTCCAATCTAGTGGTGACTCAGCTGATATGTTGAAGGACACTTTTCTTGATAACGAAGAAGGAATTATAAACACATTCCTATCATCATCAAGAAATATCATTTCTTTAATGATGAATTAGGTACATTTAAATCACATTGAGAATGAAGCACTCATTGATTATTTTTCTTTCCATTCTTCTATGCATGGCTTGGTTGATTTGGATTTTGGGAGTAATACTGAAACATGTGATGATAGTTTGGAAAAGTAAAAAGATGGAATGCATGGCATGTTTGATGATAGTTTAGTTCTTGAAAGAGATGAAGAAAATAGATACTCAAGGGTTGATCCCATGTTGGATGAGGCATCTCTATGTTTGCAAGTTGACCATGGCATTAAGGACCATGTGCAAGAATTGAATCTTGATTACAACATTTCTGGGTATTGTGCATCATTTCTTCGTGAGGTTTATGCATCTTATTTATTTTAGCTTGAAGTGGAATCTAACCCTATGGATGTGAAAGATTATTTCTCAAGTCAAAAGGAGTGCTATGATGAGTTATGTTTGTTTGAAAAAGAGTGTTGGATCAGCATATGCACATGTGCTTTAAACTTGATGTTTGGCATTGAAGAGATTATCAATAAGCAATGGTTTGAAGCTGCTCCAATGAGGCATGGTTTGCTAACATGGAAAGGCTCGCACTTCTCTGAACTGGTAAATGGATTCACATGAGCTTTTCTCTTTTTTTGATCTTTGTTGTAGGTTTCCTTCCTACCTCTGTATATATCTTGTAAATATTCTTTGGGTGTGCATAGTGTTAGTTTGAATAATGTGCAAGCTTTGTACTTGTTGGTGGTCTAGGTGTTTTGGTTAGTTGGCTTTTCCCTACTCCCCTCCACCCTCTCTACAAGAAACTCCCAATTTTGTCTTCTTGGTGACTCTATTTGCCTAGTGGATAAGGCACTTTTCCTTTGCAAGATATTTATGGAGTTCTCTATTATTGCATAAAAAATAGTCCCATAGTTAAAGCCCCTCTTGGTACCCAATATGACCTAGTTTTTAAAATTTTCAAGTTATGGTTTTGAATCTCTTTGAACTAAGGTTCAAAGTAGTTCAAAGTGGTTCGATGGTTTGAAGTGCTTCAAAATGTAGATTTGTCAATTCAAAAAAGTTCAGAATCCATGTTCAGTTTAATACCCAAATTCAATATCAATTCGTAATTCGAGTTCATATTCTATTGGTTCAATAGTGTGAAGAAAGGGCACAAGTTTAGATCAAGATTGTGGAGATCTAGTCCAGTTCAAAAATCCAATATTGGAAGACCTCTAGTGATTTTATTCCACATCCAAGTTTTAGATTTAATTCAAAGGTGACAACATGCTAATTCAGATGCTCAAGGATTTAGGGATAGGATCTCTAATTTTGAGTTCATGTTGCTTGGAATAATTCCAAAAAAACATGTGGCAAACCTCTATAACACATAAAGCTTGTAATGGGGGTCAGTCATCTAGATCAAAGGCACTTTCAATTTTATGGTACTTCAATGGTCATCTTTAGAACAATTGATATGATTGGCTCATACGAGTTCTAAATGACTTTTTGGTTCAAAATAGGGGTCACATATTGATAAATTAAGCCCAGTAGTATTAGAAACTTTGAGAGTTCAAACCTGTAATCCATAAAATGGTAAATGTCAAATGTGCACATCATCGAATGGTTGATACTCACTAAGCATCTCCAATTGAACATAAGAGATTTATCAAGTGATATGTGGAAGTCTTAAATCAATATTCAAATGAAAATATACAACACCCCAAATGAGGATTCTAGGGCTTAAAAAATAAAAGATGAGTCAGTTCATTCTCATTTATGAGGTTTATTCATATAGAAGCATATGGTTGTGAATATAAATACTAATGACTGCTATCTGGAAATATGCAAATTTCTACATTTAAGCAAAGATGTCATGTCAGGCTGACAATAATAGTAGCTCCATGAATCCTCATTGGATCCGAACCATGCTTAGTTACTTAGGGATGTGGAAGTCTATATGCATGTTGTTTGATGGATTGACTAAGGCTTTGGAGGTGGAAGTCATCCATTTGCAAATATTGTTGGAAGAAGCTCCTATAATTTGTATGACCATAAATTTGCAGGAAGCCAGAATATTAGTCTCAGTGTAGGGGGTTATAAATCCCAATCTAACTATTGGATAAATCCCATTTTAAGATATGTTTGAAGAAAACTAGTTAGTTGAACCTCCTCAAAGTATTTTGAAAATATTCTTGATGGATATAAAGTTACACATGTTTGAATTCAGCACTATCAAAATGATCCACAACACCCAAAAAAGTGATGCTAGAAAAAATAGATCCTATCTTGGGGGCCATAACTCCCAACTCCACTATTGGATCTTTCCAAAATTCAATTGTGTTGGGCATATCATGGTCATTAATCCTCACTAAAGTGATCTTCCAAAATATGTTTAGTTTGCAAGATATGGATGATTGTGTGTGGATCTATCAAAATTACCCAAAACAATCATAAAATGTAGAGCATAGTAAAATAGTCAAGTTGGGGGGCTTGTATCTCATAATAAAACTATTGGATTGGCCTAAATTTTGGATAAATGTTTTAAAAACTAGTTCCATAGATCCTCTTTAAAAATATTATCCAGACTCATAACAGATAAAAAGTTATGGGTTTTTGAGTGCAACTTTGTCAAAAATTTCAATAACACTAACAAATGTAGTCAACACTTCATCTCTAGCAAAGTGCCACCTATCCCAATTTCATTAGATTGTTTGCAGCTTTGGAGAGTTATATTTCCAACTTGTTCATTTTAAAAAGTTATAAAGTATGTGGAGATTAAGTAAGAGATAAAGCCATCAGAGGAAGGTAAGAGATATAAGATAATTTAAATGAGTAATATTTTGAAGAATTGGTTAGATAACAAAAAATCAACAAGAATACTATTTATTGTAAGAACATAGAAGGGGTTCCACTTTTTCTCTTTTCTTGAGGGTAAAAATTGTGCTATAATAGGAGGGGAATGAGTTTTTTTGATTTATTCTAGTTCTTGTGAGGAAGAGAGGCTAGAGTTTGTGTTTTTTGAACTATGTGTTAGGGAAAGGGATAAATTTTGATTTATTTTACATAATGCAGGAAAAGAGTTTCAATTTTCTTTAGATAGTGACTTTGACTACAAATGTGTAAGAAGATCTTTGTTGTCTTTATGCTTTAGAGAAGGGAGACTAGAAGATAATTGCATCAAAACTTTGATTTTGGGGCAGTTTCCTTCCACTAATCATGATCTTTGTATTGTTTTTAGTTTTCTCTAAAATGCATTCTAATGTCACTATTTTTTGATTATGCTATCATTTCAAGATATCTCCTAAAGTTGTGATTCTTCATTTTCTCAGGAGGATGGAAATTACTTCTTTGATTTTGTTCACTTTATAATGTAGCATTTTGGCAAATGAGTCTTTCCAAAAGGAGTCTTGCCATCTAAGGGTAGATAAGGGGATCTATTTAGAATGTGAGTGGTAGTACCAATTGCTTCAACTTCAAGTGATGGATCTAAAGACTTGGCTTGTATCATGCAACTTGCCATGGACTTAAGAGTGTAGATACTTTATGCTGCAATGTCTATCTTATGTAGACTGAATGCTGGTGAATTTTGAAGACCAATTCCCTCAAGTCCATAAAAGTCTTTTAGTCTTCTATTCACATACATACTTCCATTGTCCATTCTTAGAACTTTGATGGCTTTCCTTGATTTCTGTTCAACATGAGTCTTGAAGGCTAGGAACTTGTCCAAAACTTCATTCTTACGATGAAGAAAGTAGACCCAAGTGTATCTTAAAATTTCATCAACAAAAGTAAGTATATAGTGACACTAGCTAACTACAAAAGGTCCTGCTAATACCATGTGAACCATCCCTAGAACACCTGGCGCTCTTGAAGACTTCCCTCTTTGTAACTTCCCCTCTAGATGCATATCCACTGAATCTGTTGAAAATTTACTATGGGAAAAGTTGATTTGGGGTCGATGTTTGACCATTCTATTTGTACAAAGTTGTTGAAGATAGTGGAAGGAAAGATGACCAAACTGCTCCTACCATAATTGCATGTTTGAATTGGATTGAGATAACAAGGCATTTAAAAAAGACTAGGACACAAAATGGGAGAAAGAGTATAATTTTTTTTTCATGATTCACTTTCCCCACTGCAACCAATGAGTTATCTTTTAGACTGTGCACCTATATTGAGTCTAGAAGGAACTCAACTCTATGTCCATCTCCAAGGTGAATGATTTGGTAGATTGATAGGAGATTTGAACTTAGGTTAGGAACATAGAAAACATCTAAGTTAAACTCTCCATTTTCCATTTCCATGTTTCCTTTCCCTTCAACTTCCATTTTGGTATCATCTCCTATGAAGATGTGTAGTACCTTTGACTACTTCATTGAAGAAAAGTCCTCCTTTGAAGAATGCATGTGATAAGAGGCACTAGAGTCAAGTATCCATTCCTTTGAAAATTTTGAATTAGCCATGAGTGCTTGCCCTTTGCCCTTTGAGCCTGAAGAAGATCTTTTATCCTTATAAGCATTAGGTAATGGAACATTTTATTTCTTCGTGATGTTGGTCAAATCATCAATCCTTTTATGGAAACACTCATGTTCTTCATGACCTATTTCCTTGTTATAGGCACATTTTTTCTTCTCCTTATTTTTTTCCCCCTTCTTGTTAGAATTTGAGGAAGACTTGTCGTGGTGATTGGATTGTGGTGTTGTCTTTTCTGCATCCTCTTATTTTTTTCCTCCACTTCTTATTCTTACCCTTTCCTTTATTTGAATATTAACCAACTAAATTTTGAGAACCCTTATTATTGGCCACCAATACTTTTGACTTAGGTGAATAGAGAATCCCCACTGATTTCAACTTCCACTTCTATATCAAATAGATCAGCATATTCATTAAAGAAGACTTTTTTATAGGTAGACCCTAATGTAGTCTTTGAGGTGTTATAAGAAGAAACAAATGTGGAATACTCTAATGGCAGCTTGTTATAAATAAATAGATCAATTTGTCATCTTTGACAAGACTCCCACAATTAGTAAGCTTTGTCCTTAGTTCATTCACCTTAATGATGAAATCCTGTATAGAATCAAATGACATAGGATCTAAAGAGATAAGCTCATCTTCAATTTTGAAAAAATCCTCTTCAAACACTTTACCATATAGGTTTTCGAGGGTATCCCAAGCTTAGTTGGATGTAGAAGACTTCTTGATTTGATACATGATCTTTTCATCAACCCCTCAACATACATCACCTAGGGCTTTCCTATCCATTGCCACCCAAGGTAAACTATCACTTCTTGATACATTATCACCTACTAGTTTAGGAATAGTACTATCTACATATTGAGAAACTCCATTGTGCATTAAATGATACCACATTTTGATGGACCATGTAGCATGGTTATGTGGAATTAATTTTGGAAACTTAAAATTTCCCATAATGTAGAAAGTGAAAGAAAATTGTAGGAAAGAAGGAACACAACACCAAGAACACCCTCCCTCCTCCCCTTCTCACTAAATCAAGAAACCCCCCCAAAATAGATGCTTCTGGCACTTTATAAGTAGTGTCATTAAAATGGTCACTTGCCAATTTTGGCCTCCATGGACTTCTAAGTTTTCTTGTTACAACCTCTATATTAAATACAAATCTATAACTTTACAATGTGCTACAATTATGAAGCAATACAAAGCAAAGAATGACCCTATTTCTAAAAGTGACACTATTTTCCACACAACCCTACAATTTGATTGTAGATATAGAAATTAGATGAAAAATAACATACTTAAAAAAAAAATAGAACTTGTTTTTGAGTCCAAATGTGCCCATATGAAGCATTTGAAGTTCAAAAATGTAGGATTGAATAGGTACATTCACCAAAAAACACAATTTTTCACAAATCCATGCACCAACCCTAGAAAAAAGGCTACACCACTAATTTTTTTATGAAATTCTACCTAATTTCAAAAAAAATTACACTTGATTTGGAGTCCACATGACTAAGATATGGCCTCCCAAAGTTAGACTACAAAATCAAAAGTCAATCTGGAGAGGGGTTGCATTAGCAAACGATGAGGTTAAATTTGACAATCATATGGTTGTTGAACACTTCTAATTTTCCCTAGAATGATGGTCATATGGTTGTCAAATTTCAGCTCATAAAATGATGACATATATCACTTTCGAGCCTGTGATGACATCATCACATATTGAAAAGTACAAACATGGATAGTAAAAATTTCCTACACTAATATGGAAGCTAAGTTGGCATATGGTTTAGACATGTGTATGCTTATGTGGCTATGACATACTATTGATGTGTCTACCATGTAGTTGATGACAAGGCACTGACTCAGATTGCACAAGTTGTTGTCATGTATGCCACGTCTACACTAACTGGGTTCTTTACATGGTGGTGGATGATGTGGGTATAGGTTGACATGTTAAGTATATGGGTGAGCCACGTGTCATAGTCTTGGCTGGCAACGTCTCTTGGTGAGGCAAAATCAAACTCTGTCACATGTCAACCTATGGATGGGTCTGCATGTCTACATTCAAATGGACCATGTCCATGTGGATAATGATGTGGCCCACTAGAGGGGTACCATGTGGCATGACATGGATGCTAGATTGACATGTGACCCAAGGCATGTTGCCATGTGGTGGGGGAAGCAGGCTCGACAGTTGCTAGAATGTGAAGGACGGAGCCAGGTTTTATAACAATGATCACCAGATTTTGCAATGTTTATCCCATATTCATGGGTTTGGAGAACTTAGAGGAATTTTAAACACTCCACCATATGCTTGCACTTGCAAAGAGAAGCTCACTAAATTTGAAGGCCTGGCCAGACACTAGGTTCCACTGGTGGAATAATCGCTGGATTTTTGAGTGAGTCACCAACGTGAGTTCTCTGGTAGAATTTGGTGGATACGTGTTGGATTATGGGCCAATTTTTTGAGGTGCTCAATCAGAATAAATAGAGAAGCCAAGCTTTCCAGTTAATAAATTCTCTACAAAATTAATAAATAGTCTACAGGGCCAACGTGTGATTGCCCAATTCTGTGAAACAAATTTTCCCTGATAGCCCGACTAGGTAGAATAATTTTTGAAAATATAAATGTGATAAAATCAAGAGATTAAATAAAATACAAATATGAAAAAAAAAATCAGATCAATTAAATGACCATACCCAGTTTGCAAATCGGTGCCTTTGGGTGCTAGTTTACAAAAAAACTTTGCCTCACGATCAACTTTAGCCTAGCATAGGAAAATTTATAGTCAATCTTCACTGAATCAACATTTTGGATGCAATGGAAAGGTTACATCCAACTCTAGATGCTCCCAATTTCTATAGATTGTCTAGTTTTAGGTCGAGGTGTTGAAGCAACTATGGTCTCAAATGGCTAGTGATAAGAATCTCCCCAAGCTTTGATACCATGTATGAATTTGGTTTAGTGCAGAATTTGCCTAAGACCAAGTAACTCAAACACAAGCACAACAGTAGACCAAAGAGAGAGTATGATCAGCATGATGATATATTGATTCAATATGCCATATGAAAGTACACTAGGAGTGCCTATATATAAAGGCCTTTGGAGAGCTTCTAGAATGCATAGAAGTTAGCAACATGATAAGTCATACAACCAAGCACATGTCCACTAGATATGGGTTATCCTCCATTAAGCATAGAAGTAAGTGCAATAATGAGAGGATAAGCCTACAATGGTGTATCATGAAAATCAGTGCGATGATGAGAGGATAAGCCTACAATTGTGTATCATGCAAATCAGTGTTATAAACAACATGTACTAAAAAAGGAGTGCAAATAACTGTGTTGTCTACATGAAAACATTGAATAATGCAAACCCTAGTGTTGTAGACACCATGTGCTAAAATAGAGTTGCATACTTCTATGTTGTCAACATGAGAACTCAAAAAGGTACATGAACTCCTAAGTGTCTCACAAAATAAAATAATAAAATAATGCCAAATAATAAAATAATGCATTAACCTAAGTAAACTTAAGTAAAGTGTAAATAGTGAATACTTATTTACACCAGCAAATTGAATAGACAAGTGCAAGACTTTCCTAATAAAGTTTTGATCAAAGAATGTTTGAGTTCTTCGGTTCTACCTATATTAAGGCACAACACTTGGTGAAGTTTTTGGAAATGGGTTTACAAGAAAAGCTTGTTTAACCATGGAGGCAACTATGTAGTTAAGCACATTCAAGTTGGAGTAGTACTTGGATGGCTAACCTCTTGGGAAGTCATGATGCTTCACCTCTATGAGAATTACCTAGATCCAATTAGTGCTAAGTGTTCCATTTATTCCCATGGGAGATGGATTCATATTGAATCAAGTTACTTAGGAAATATGGATCAATGAGTTTGACTAAAAGACTACACAGTTAAATCTTGATCTAGAAATATCACAATTTGACTTGTAGTAGAAATTATCTCCTACTTATCAATTGATGAGCTTAAGGGAATTTCTAATAAATGGTACATAATGAACAACACTTGGTGAAGGCTTTGCAAATGAGGTTGCAAGAAGAGTGAATTTAACCATGGAGGAAACTTTTTAGTTAAGTGCACTCAAGCTAGAGTAGTACAAGGATGGGCCAATGAGTTTGACTAAAAGACTACGCAGTTAAATCCTAATCTAGAAATATCACAATTTGACTTGTAGTAGAAATTATCTCCTACTTATCAATTGATGAGCTTAAGTGAATTTCTAATAAATGGTACATAATGAACAACACTTGGTGAAGGTTTGGCAAATGAGGTTGCAAGAAGAGTGCATTAAACCTTGGAGGAAACTTTTAAGTTAAGTGCACTCAAGCTAGAGCAGTACATGGATGGGTGACCTCGTGGGAAGTCTTAGTGCTTCATCTCTGTGATCATTACCTAGATCCAATCCTGGGAAGTCTCAGTACTTTGTCTTTTTTACAATCACCTAGATCCAATGAGTGATAAGTGTTTCATTTATTCTGATAAGAGATGGATTCATGTTGAGTCACTACTATGAAATATGGGTCAATGATTTTCACTCAAAAACTATACAATTAAATCTCAATAGAAACATCACAATTTGACTTGTTGTGGAAATTATCTCCCATTTATTATTATCTATGTTTTCCATGGTAAAGGAAAATCATGGTAGATAAGGGTGGGGAAATAATTTTTTCTTTTCTCCCTTTTGCTCCTTAATCAAAAAATTTAAGAACTAAGCTATTGTCTTTTCTATAGATATGGATGATTGTGAATTTCCTTATCATTTTAGCTAATTTGAGGGCCTTAGATATGAGAGAGTTTAATATCTAATTGGGTAGAGATTTACTTCTAAAAGAATTAATCCCAATTTCTGAGTTCCATTCTATTTCAACTTTAGTTTAACCCGAAGCCACAACCCCTAAATTAGGGCTTTTAATAAGCATCATTGTTACTAGCCTTTCCAATTCAAATCATGAATTTGGTAATAATTTCACCTCATGATATTTTAGTGCCCCGTCTAATGCCAAAAGTCCCCAGGTTTCCCCTTGAGGCACCACCAAAACTAAGTTTGGCCAAGTTCTCTACTGAGGGGACCAAACACAAAGAGCTCTTTTTTCCTTATGGTCCATCCCACTTTGGCGATAAAAAATAGGTAATTTAAGTCATAAAACCTTGTTTCTCATTTTACCATCCCATGAAGTTATTGGTTTGGTTGACCCATTTATGCTTCAAATTTTAAAATTTAGGGTCTCAATCATATAGACTTTTATCTTTATAGTTTTTTGATCCAAAATTATACTTTAATTTTAAAGATTATTCTATTTCTCTCCTTCAATAATTCCCATAGAATTATGGAAGGAGATATAATCCATAGAACATATTATATGCTAGGGTATGTGTAGGATCATGTTTTGCCAAAAATTGGCAATATGAAAAATCTATAGTTCTGAAATATCTCAAACCATTACAAACTCTATTCCAACTTTTTTCCCACCCACCCTGATACTAAATGAAAATAATTAATATCTTTATAAGGTCTACTATATCTTTTGATACCAAATTTATATGGTCAACTTTAAAAACATCCTAAAATGTTCTTTTGACCTATTTTTATGTGATTTTTACTTCAAACATGTAGCTAACAACTTTTTTTCACCAAAACCTGATGAAATGAAAAGAATTTCTTAAGAATGTTCTTGTCTTTCCATAAATGTAAGATTTGTCAAATTATGAGTTTAGTAAGTAATTATTACTTATTTTCTAATGCAGTTACGTATAAAGTGTTGATTGATACACAACTTGAAAAATAACTATAACTTTCAAATGGTACAACATTTTTGAAATCCAAAAGATGCATCACATTCTATTTTTCTTGTACTATAAGGGGAAAAAATGAAAAATTGAATTTTACATAGTTTTGAATTAGTTAAGGTAGTCAGACATGAGATTTTTTTTATTACAAAAATAATAAAGTAAAAAATTAATTAATTATTATTTATTTAGAATAAAAATACCCAAAAATATGTGTCACATCTAGGCATGAGTCTACTACTTATATATAGAATATTATTAAAAAATATTATCATTTGATTTTGATTAAGGTGGTCAGACATACATCTACTTCTTATTTTTGTTCTAAATTTTTTGTAATATTGCAGTAAAATTCAAAATTTTGATGAATCAATTTTTATTTTTTTGACATAAGTCCTAGTAGTTTAGAAACTAGATTCAATTTTCTCTCAATTTTTTGATATAAAGTTAATAACAACTAGAAAAATGTATGTCAAGTTGACATAACCCTAATTTTCTAATTTTTTATTGCCACTTAAGAGCATAGTTTGGTTGACCATGATCCTGCACATACCTACTATTGTAATTTAACTTAGGCTAGGAGAGAAGGTGGCATAAAAAAGACTTAGGAAGAGAAAGACTATAATTTGATTTTCCAAGGAAGTAGTACTATACCTTAGAGAAATAGGGGTAGATTAATAATGCATGATACAAATAGTCCTTAGATCTTTTACATAGAAGGCAAGCTAGGAGGATTAAGAACAATCGTAAAAATTCTATTAGGTGTTAAAATCCTTTTCTGAAAGGCAAGCTAGGAGAAATTAATAGATTTAGGTAAGCAAAAAAAAATCCCAGTATAGTGATTAAGGAAAATGTACCTTAGGATGGGATATATAAAGATATAGTTATAACCATCTTTTGAGTTGTAGTCTCCATTTTTTCAATCCATCTCATATAAGTATGTATTCATTTCTTGTAATGGAAACATTTATTTGTTTTAATATCATAGACAAATAATGATTCTCATCTCCATCCAACCAATGTTTCCTTATCTCCTTCAACATAATTAATGAGGAATACATCTTTTTTTTCCTCCAAGATGGCCTAGGTTGAGTGGAGGATTTCTATTTTGATAATAATTTGGTAGCCACCCAAAGAGTTTGACAGAAATCTTACCTAGTCTCCCTTGAAAATTTTATAAGTAACTTTATTCAGGATGACAAGTCTACATCTTTACATGAAACTCCATAAGTTAGAACCCTTAACAAGGTTTCTTGTTCTAATGGTACTAAGGAAATCATTATATTTTAGATATTTGTTAAATAGTACTCTTAACAATTTCAAAGTAGGGAATTCAATGATTCTCCAAATAAGTTTGGCTTCATGAATCATTGCTTAATCCTTTAGGTTTTTTATACCAAAATCGCCCTCTTCCCCTTGTCTACAAATCTTATCCTAGGCTAGGAGGGATATTTTTATTTTATCTTTGGATTCTTGCAAATATTTTTTTTCAAAAAATAATTAACGATATCCTTATTTTGGATTCTCGATTGTAGAACTGATATTTGTTCAATGCGTTTCCTAGGCAAGATTAACTTGAGCATGGTTATCCTTCTAGCTAAGGATAGTCAATTTCCTTTCTTGGATTAAACCCTATCTTTAATTTTGATAATATGTACAGCCCTATAAAAAGAGTATATCTTCCCCTATTCCAATTGTATACCCATATATTTGTAGGGGAGGGTAATGTTCATGATGTTTAGGATATGATACATAGCTAGCTCCAAAGTAGCCTTAAAATTGAACAAGAATATTTCAAATTTATATTAATTAATTACTTAAGTAGAGGCAATCATGTAAGTTTAATGGAGACTTCTCTATGTGTTTATTTCCTTGATATTGGCTTCCCCATATAACATGCTATAATTTGTTGGAAACTATAAGTGGAACAATTATTTTGTTTTTAATTGATGTCAAACCTAATTGATAGATATTTACTAATAGTGTAGACTACCATTTTTTTGATTGATGAAGAGAATTTAAATAGAGGACTAAGGATGTTGAAATTGCAATAGGCACTTGGTCAATTAGTTTATGATAAGATGATGTATTTTTTAATCATTATACGAAGTGGAAAAGATAGTTGAGTTGATGTATAGAGGAGAAGAAAATAAATTGTGTAAATCCCTAATGTCAACTATGCATTTAACAATGTCAATGAAGAATAATGAAGTGGAAGATTAAGGAACTTAAGAGTTAGCCGAGAAAACAATATTAGCCAAGTGATAGTTATGTTCATGCAAGTTTTATAAGGAAAATGTAGTAATAACTAAGCATACTGAATATTAATAAAGTTAGTAAAATCCAAGTGAGACAAAGTAGTACATACTGAGCTATACGATATTGTCCAAGAAGAAGAATATAGTCATGATCAAGTGTCAGAAAATAATGTAATTTATAGAATCATAAAGTTTTAGGCCAACATAGTTGAATTTTTTGATTAGTCAAAATGTGTGGATGATAAGGATTAATAATCTAACATATTTAATGCACAAATAGAGTTCGTAATGTGATCAAAGGCTAGGATTTGGGAAGAATTTTTCTAGAAGTATCAATAAAGGAGTACACAAAAAATGACGGATATATTAAAAGAGTCTAGCTAAACCATAAGATCTATAGTGATGTTTAAGAAGAAAAAGATCAAAGCTAGCTAGTTAAGAAGGCATAAGAGATATTTTCTAAGGTTGATTTATTATTGATTGGAGATTCTATAAATAACCTTTGAAGAATAGAGTAACAGAGGAAAATTGAGAAAATTGGTGAAGTTTTATTGCTTTTAGGATGTCTGAGAAAATATGAGATGGACATGTTAATGCAATCCAATAAATGAACCAACAAATGAGAAAATGTAGATATGAATTTGCAAAGTGAGTTATGCCTTTATATCTCAAACATGTTGTTAATTTCTAACCATTTTTGTAGTGAATAATATTTAACCAAGGTTTACCTAATAGTTATTTTTTAAATCGTTTAATCAAGGTGACACTCTAATGGAATGATCAAAAGTCCTCTAACCAAGCCACTTCTAACAAGGTGACTCAATCCTTTAACTTAGTCAGACCAAATATTATGTTTTGTAACCTTTAATAGTATTGGCTCTTAACCGAGCTCACTTTAGAAGAGTGAAAATATGGTAGCATATTATTTGTGTTTTTTTTCTGAAATTGGATATCCATGTTAAATCTTAGTTTTAAACACATGTCAATCATATATGTGTGATGCACACTATTTACTATTGTTTTGTTTACTATTTGTCAAAATATAAAAAATTAAGAGCTAAGTAATGATCATAATATTAAGTTCTAGATGAGATTCTATATAGACTGAGTGATTTAATGAGTTTGTTTAAGCTGTTTGAAGCTTAAAAGTTGAATTGGTACATACATAGCTTAGGATAACTAATTCATCCTTCCCCTCTCATTTATTCTAAATATTCTAACATTTGGTAACAAAGCTTTTGTTGAGCTCTAATTTTGCATGATTCTTTAATGATAGGAACCCTTTCAATCTCCTCGCTTGAAAAGATAATCTAATATCAACTCCAATGTCCCAAGTGACCTCACAACCTATTGAAATCTAGTCAGTAGAAAATAACTATGACTCTTCAAAGTAGGCCTTTGCTAGTTCTGATCAATTTTGGATAGGATGTTGAATCTTCTTGCTATCTCAAAAAAGTAATCACAAAAAAATTATATTTTTGTATTTTTTTTGTTTATGATGAATGCAATTTAACAATGCAACTATATGAATTCCTAAATTAACCAAGTATTTGTAAAATAAAATAACAAAGATAAAGTAACAAGAGGTTTAGAGAAAATGACTTGAAAAATAAATCCCTAATGGACATAAGCCATGGAAACAACATGTCTATAACTTAAACCATTGAAAAGATTGGTAGGTAACCAATGAAAATAGGAGCAACACTTCCTCAAATCCACTAATGTATTTGTCAATGGAAAATTAGTAAAACCAAAAGATGTTTCACTTCTTATCAAATTGCAAGACCATAGAAAGTGTGCTCATGCGAGACAAAAAGATATGTATGAACAATATGTGATCTCTTTTCCAACTAATTGCATTGGTAGAATTTGTAAACACGTGATAAATGCTAGAATTAAAAGATCACTCAATCAAAATAACACAACCAAACCATTGACTCCATTACACTCCATAAACATACATCCACTAAATACAACACACTCCAACAAGAATAACTATACTCATAATGAAAGCACCAATAGAATATATTATTACATCAAAATAATGGCCTAGAATACGTATTGAATTCATCAATTTATAAGAAATTGTCTCCTCAGTTTGTGTTGTGAGTGGGAGATTGCTTCATGCAAATATATTCTTAAAGCTAATAAACATATCGAATTATGTACAAAATGTCTCTGTAATAGTGCTAAAGGACTCCACCCTCATTTATATTAATTTATGGGTGTATGAGCCTTTACATGACTTAAGAATTAAATAAGAAGAAAACAACTATAAGAGGATCTAAGAGTCTATAGAGATGTAAAAAATAGAAGCTCAACCTTCTCTTGATGTTTGTAGGAGTTAAACTGCTATCAAAATGTGTTTCTGATGTATGGAAAGCTCTAAATTTAAAACTGGTAGTTCACTATTGGTGTTGTTAGAGTAAATAATAATTTATTCTATTACTTAAGTTTACTTAGTTTAATGCATTTAGTTAATAGTTGTAGTTGATCAGTTGTTGACAACATGGGATCTTGTTCCTATCTAAGTCATACTTATTCTCTCAACCTGTTCAAGGATATCCAACCTTTTATGAACATATGCTTAGTTGTCAACCTTATCTTCAAGCACTTTTCAGCTTGTTCTATAAGTTTCTTTGAGGCCTTTATATTCATGCTCTCTCATTATATTTTCTCATCTCATTTTCAAAAGTAATACATTTTTCTTGTTTGCAATATCTTCTCTCTTAGTCTATTTAGTATTTTTCCAAGCTCCACCTCTTCCTTCCTTGGTTTTTGTTCAATAGGTTAATTGCATTCAGGTGATCTTAGAAAGCTATGAAGTTGGCTTTCATCAACCTCTACATGGTATCATAACCTCCCTACTACTTCTTGGCTAAAGGATTTTTGAAGCCGTAATTTAGAGACACAAACCGTAGTTTATTTATGATTTTCTCTTCAATCCAAGGGAAGAGCATTTTTTCAGAGCACTTTGAGCCTAAATAGATTGAGAGAGAAGATATTGTAAAAAGGAAAAATGTAATGCTATTAAAAATGAGATGAGAAAATACAATGAGAGAGCCCGAATATAAGGGCTTCAAGGAAGCTTGTAGAACAAGCTAGAAAGTGCTAGAAGATAAGGTTGATAACTAAGCATACATCCACAAAAGGTGGGATATCCTTGAACAAGGTGAGAGGATAAGTATGACTTAGATAGGAACAAACTCTCATGTTGTTAACAACTCATCAATTACAACTATTAACTAATGCATTAACCTAAGTAAACGTAAGTAATAAAATAAATAATTACTTACTCTAACACCCCCATTTAAGTGCAACTTAGGGGAATTCCTTAAGCTGACAAACTAAGATGAAATTTAGAATGGGTCCTAACAATAAGGCCATGTTAGGTACCCATGTACAATGCAAAGAAATGCATCCTCTTAAAAAGGGGAAAGAGAAAAAATCTCATGGAAAAAACCCTCCCTTGAAAAGAGGTAATTGAAAACCTAGTGAAGGACTGAAGAAGCCTCCAACAAGAGGAATGTTCTAGAAAGTAGGAATAAGAGAAGATCACGAGGAGCATCATTAAAGTATTAAGAAGCCACAGACTTTGTCATCAGAAAGAAACTACTAATCTGAAGAACCTCCATTGAGTTCAGAAGGCCTGTTACAGTCATGATTCCTATAAAATTTTCAAATTTTGGTGACACGAGCTCCATGAGGAAAATTTTATTTTTAGGGAGGTTGTATGGACTGTACGGATGATTCTCCATAAAAAAAATAAAAATAAAAATTAATTTCAGCCTAGCCCTCCTATGGCCACCACTCTGCGGCCACCCTAATGCCTCCTACCCACTTCCTCTATCATGATGCCACCAATAGTAGCCACCACTGTGACCACCACTACCAACGGTTGTTGCCCACCTGTAGCCCCACTACCACTTTTTCCCATGTGGACATTCTAACCATTGGCACCATTCTGCATCTACCACATGGCATAAATGCTACATTGGTACTTGCCACGTGGCCCCTACCAAGTTAACTACTACATCAACATCTTGCCAAGTGGCATCCACGTAGCACTACCATGTGGCCTCTTTTTTTACTTCAACGACCACGTGGCCATCAATTTTTAACCTAGTTGAATGCTGACATTAGCATGACATCAGCATACCTCAACACCCCTACAAGAACTATAGGTTCTTTTTTGACCTACTTGTATTTTTTGGCCATAACTTGAGCATACAGAGGTATTTTTTTGATTCAAAAGAAGCATTAGTTCTGAGATAGAGATATTGGTGTAGGTATTTTTAGGTTTTGATCCAATTTTTTTTGCTCATTTTTGTAGTCAAAGTCTAAAGTTTTTTTTTTTCACTCTAGCAAGCATATCTTTTGTGTTCCATCTCCATTTTTTGAAAATGTTATATTTTTGGAATGCTAGTTTTGTCATCTTTTCAAAAATGCTATGATTTCTTTCAGATTCTACCCCATGCTCTTTCTATCATGTTTTTGGCATTTTTGCTCTATGGTGGATATCTTGGGTGTTCCAAGTCTAAGGATCATTTTTATGGCATGGGATCTTTTATTTTGGGCTGTATTATCTTTTGTATTAGCTTTTTTCCTTTTCTGATCATTGTAGCTATCATTTGTAAACATCTTTATTCAAACACACTGAGATAAAGTGCCACTCTTGCAATTTGGGTTCATGAATATTGTTTTGAGATAGTTGTACTAGCACTATTTTATAAAGCATCATGTGGGGATAGTTGTTTGCCATTTTTGTGCCCTCTTTCTTTTTTTCCCAGGCAACATAACTGTGACTATGCCTTTATAGGTGTTTGTACTTCTTCAACTCTCTTATCATTCTTGATTCTTTCTGTAGAGGATTTTGGCCCATTTTTTTTGTTGCCTATCATCTCACCCCATCTACATTAAGGGGGTTTATTCTATTTTTCTTATGCTTCCTTGGTTCAATTGTTCAATAGTGTGAACTATGTATTCAGTGGTTGATACTATATACTAGATGATTGCAGTGGCTACCTACCTATGCATTTAAGTGAGATGGATCATCTACCATATAGACACACTTGATTCATGCCTTCTTCTTCCATGGAGGTTCTTTAGATCAATAGTTTCTTTCTAATGATAGAGTTTGTGACTTCTTCATTCTTCAGTGATGCTCTTCATGATCTTCTCTAGTTCTTGTTTTCAAGGGCATTCCTCTAGTTAGAGACTTCTTTAGTCCTTCACTAGGTTTTTAGTTACCTCTTTTTGGGGGAGGGTTTTTTCGATCAGGTTTTATCTCTTTTTCCATTTTTAGAGGTTTCATTTTTTTGCATTGTACATGGGTACCTAACATGACCTTGTTGTTGGGACTCATTTTTCATTTCATCTTAGTTTGTGAGCATAAGACATTCCCCTAAGTTGCACTTAAGGGGGGCTGTTAAAGTAAATAATTATTTATTAATGATTTATTCTATTACTTAAGTTTACTTAGGTTAATGCATTTAGTTAGTAGTTGTAGTTGATGAGTTGTGACAACATGGGAGGTTTTTCCTATCTAAGTCATACATATCCTCTAACTTTGTTTGAGGATATCCCACCTTTTGTGGACGTATGCTTAGTTGTCAACCTTATCTTCTAGAACTTTTCAAATTGTTCTAAAAGCTTCCTTGTGGCCTTTATAGTTAGGCTCTCTCATTGTAGTTTCTCATCTCATTTTCAATAGCAATACGTTTTTCTTGTTTGCAATAAATTCTCTCTTAGTCCATTTACTGTTTTTGCAAGTTCCACCTCTTCCTTCCTTGGTCTCCCTTTGACAGGTTATTTGCATGCAGGTGATCTTGTCAAGCTGTGAAGTTGGTTTTCATCAACTTCTACAAGTGCATCTCAGACTTCTTTAAAATCTTTTGGTGCACCTTAGCTAAAAGTCCAAAAATCCAAAATTTTCCCATGTATAAAACCTAAAATTCTAGCTTCTCTTTGTTCTTCCCTTTTATGCCAGACGTATGTCTAGATGATTTTTATTAAATTTCTCTATGATCTCCATCACTTGGGCTGCATCTAGAAAATCCAAATGATCATCTTATTCTTTACTATTTGCTTGTAGTTGTTAACTTCTATGCAAGTCTCAAAAAAGTCTTCCAATTTTGTATCTAATTCTAGCAATGCCTCTAGTATCCTAAATTCTTGGCTAATGTCTTCATTAGTCAAAGCTTCTTCAAAAGTCTTCCAAAACTATTTGATAATTGCTTTCATAGATATGAGTTTATCCCTTATCCTATCTTCAAAAATGTTAAGGCATGCATCATTGTAATTCTTTTCAACATCCAAAATCTTCTCTTGACTTTGATCTTTGAGCTTATGAATATTTGTATGTAATGTCTCCATTACTTTATTACTAGTAGTAGTCTTCTTGATCGAATCATCTATCTTATCAAACTCTTCCCCCATCTATACTTCAGCATACAATATCTTTGATCCTTTGTTGACTGTAATACTTGAAAGTCTTTACCCTAGGTATGTACCTTGTCCATCAATCAAAAATCCTGGTTCAATAAAAAAACTAGCTTGCTTGCATTAATTTGCATATGATGCATCTATTTAAGGTTTCCTTATATTATATGTACACCTTTTTCCTCAAAAATTTCTTGTCATTTCTGACAAAAATAAAAAATGGATCCAATTTTACACCTACCTTCTCCTTCCTATCAAGTGTCACATCTAGAGTCACCTTAGGATTCTTAGGGTCAAAGGAACCAACCACTTCATGCAAATAGACTATTGGAAGTTCATTCTATATTTGGAGCCTCCACAATTCAAACTTATCTTGTTTTAGGTGGTTAACCACTTATTTAATTCCTGTAGTAACCAACAATTTAGTAGCATCTACCATCAACTTTCTCATCAAGACCTCTTTAATTTGATAATCTTTCATAGTCAAATCTTTAATATCTATGTATAGAGGAGGGATGACAATATGAGCAAACTAGTCTTGATTTTAGTTCTGCGTAATGAAGGCCGATATTTGCACATCACCCATAGGTGTCTCAAATTTCTTGAGATCTTCAACTAATTCTTTCATTCCTTCATCCACTCTAAATTACAATTTCTTTTTCTACCTAACCATCACCTCCCTCTTCAACCATTTTGGAGTAGTTCCCATCAAAGACATATACTTAGTTGAAGATGGGGTTTGTACAAGTAGACCCTTTCCCTTATTGCTCCTCTTTGGAGTCTTCTCTTTCTGTGAGAAATCTACATTGGGCATCCCTATGTATATTGAGTCTACAGTCCTTACCTCTGCACCTTCAGAAGTTTGTTGTTGTTATTCATATATTTTCCCCTCTTCTGATACTTCATCAATAGGTATTTGTTATGGCACTTCTTCTTGCAAAACTTGTACTCACTCTTTATTAATAGAAGGGAGGGCAGCGCCTAAACCTTTATGTAAGAAAGATAAATCTTGAATGATAATATTGGGGCACCTAGAGATCATTGTAGAAAAGGTGGTAGTTGACTCTAATCTTCTTGTAAAGGTTGATTCATTGGTGTATCCCTTATCTTGTTTCCTATGTGTTTAGTACTCAAAGGAATGAAGTCAAAATCTAACATGTAAAAGACATCAGTCACTTGACCCTCTTGTTCATCAATCCACTATTGCTTCTCATCCTTTGAAGGTGTAGCCTTAATAGGTTGTATAGGAATAGATGATGGCATTATAGTAAAACTCCTTTTTCATTCTATATTAGTAGCCCTAGCCAGATGAGTCCTCTAACTCATGGGAAGGTTATCCTCTTCATCTTCTTCATTCTCCTCAAGAATATTTTTTGGGACTAAAGGAATAGGAATAACCTTTCTTTTCACTTTCTATCTTCTAGTCATTTTGATTGGAGTTTTAGTCTTAGCTCTCTTAGTAGCTAATGGAGAGGGTCCTTCCTCTTGAACATGTGGTGAAACCTCTTGTACTTCTTCTTTAGGTCCTTGTTCATGTTTTAGAGGTGGCACTAGTAGATTATCCTGAGTTTGAGTAGCTTTACATTTGTGAGCTTTTGGTTCTTAGGTGCTTGAGTTGCCTCCTCGGCTTGAGTCCCTTCAACTTCAAGCTCAACTTGTTGAGGAGAATAATTTTTTCTCTTATTCTTGCCCTTTTTCATCTTAAAGTATCTAACTTCCCTAACATGATGATACACCATTTTAGGCCTAATTAGAGATTCGATTGTGAATGTTCATACCATAGCTTTCACCTCTCTTCCCTTTATAAAGAAAGTTGTAGCCTAGAAGATTACTGATAGAGGAACCAAGTACAACTTGAATGGTTTCTTAATTAATTCCATGGTCAACTAGATGATATGCTTCACCCTATTATTAATATTTACATTTTCTTCTCCCTCAATTTTTGCATTCATGATTGGTTGATCATATATCTTATCCTAATTATACAAGGGATCGAAGAAAGTTGAAGTGTCTTATTGAACAACCTTCAATGAGACCTTTATTTTCAAGCCATTTCCTACCAAATAAAGAGTCATCCTATAATAGTCCCTTATTAGGATATTGTAGTCATCTGCTACATTCATCCAATGATCTCTATGGCATCTTCATGTTCAAATTGTTTTCCTACCAAATATTGAACTCTACCAATGTCGTCAAAACATGGATGAGGGGAGTTATAGTCCTCCAAGGGATATTGATCCCATTCTAAGTCAAAATTCATGATATTCTACATCTTCTTAACCCCATATAGACCTATGGTGATGATCCATACCTAGGTCTTATTTTATTTCATTACTCTATCATATGCAGATGAGAGTTGTCTCATAATATCCAATAAAATGAGCCTATCTAATGGATATCTCAGGAGTTTCTTTGGATTCACAATTGTGCTTCCTACCCTTAAGTAGGTGAATGTCTTAAAATAGATGTAATAGGCACCTATTTTTGCAATTTTTTCCACTTCCTCTATTGACATCCTTTTTGCATAATCTCCCTTAATGAACCAGGTGATTGTAAAAATGAAAGCATAATTCACTATTCTATATTCTTTCCTATGATCTGAGAGCTTCTTCCTTACTATCTAGGTATATATCACATCAAGTCATCCATTAGCATCTTGCATGCTTCCACTCTTAAACAATCCAAGTTAATCTATAGTCCTTACTGCTAATAGATACACCATGTAAGATGTCATATAAAACCTTGGTTTGGATTTGACCACCACTAGCTATTCATCTAAGTTCTCACTGAGAATTGTGGCCCAATAAATTGGCATTTTAGACATTCTGATGGTCTTGATAAAATGTATCGTCTAGATGTTTAAGTACCCTATTGCTAATAGACCCACAATTATGTACAAAAGCACAATGGAGTATCTAATATCATTTTTCATATATCCTCTAGTCATACCAAATTTTCAAGGTCTTCATCCCATGCTTTTGCTATCAATCAAATATGGTGAATGATTTATTTATGTAGCTTTCTACTCATTATCCCTATACCACCTCTCTTCTTGATGATAATTCAATCTCACATGTTGGTCTATCCCTAGGAGATGGAAAAGTTTCTTGATATTCTTCAGTCTTAGGTCTAGGATGATCTCCCCTTTCAAGCTCTTCAACACTCTCTCCTTTGACACATAATTTTCTACCAAGGCCATAAAAAGCTCTAAATACTACAATGATGTAGGATGTGAGGCCACATTAATTAACACTAATTTGATAAGTGTTGATATCATAGGGGACCTCTCATTTGGATTTTTTTAGAGAACTAGGAATGCATTCCAATCAATATGACCTAATTCAATGTCCCAATTCTCTAAATGTGCATCCTAGAAACATGATTTCATTTGTACACCTTGAAACTTAACGATAGCTTATTTTGGATGAGCCTTCACTGCAAGCGAGGATGAGGAGGAAGCCATTTTATCTAGTCAAACCATGTACGCATTAGTCCAAAATATTAAAATTCAAACCCTATAACAACCTTATTTATTAAAAAATCAAACCCAAAATGCTAAAATAGTAAAAATCATAAAAACCCTATTTATGCCTCTGATGCACATTTTTTAGTTCACCTTGTACAACTTGATAGTGTGCTAGGTGCACTCATGCAATTAAGAAAACTTAAAAACTAAAGGTGCACACCTACACACCTTATGGGTTGTACATGTGCACACCCAAACTTTACAAAGAGTGTTAGTTTATGCTCATAATTAAATGGTGTGTAGTTGTACACTATTGAAAGGTGTGAAACTGCGCACAATTATTATGTAGCCTTTAGAATTCTTAGTTTGAAAGGTATGCATATGAAAACCTCTCAATTAGGTGAGTGTTTTTTGTTTTTTAAGTTTGTTAATATAAAATGGTGTGCACCTCATACCTTGGACTAGTACGCAAGTGCACACCTTCGGACTTAACTATTTTGTGTAATGTGTATAGAGAGGAATAAAGTGTTGCACCTCAAAGGATATGAAAGTGTGCTTGAAACTATTTAGAGGAGAAAAATGAGGAGAGAGAAGAGAGGGGTCACAAGCTTTTATAGGCCTAGGATGGAGTGCACCCTTTGGGGGTGTGCACCTCTATATGTGCATAGGTGCGCACTTCTGAAGGGAAGTTCTTCCATTCTAGAATAGTTAGCACACTAGTGCACATTGGAGGGTGCACTAGGTACACTAGGTGTGCTAGTGCACCCCTAACACCTAGATTTTTAAGGCTAAGAAGGTAGTGCAAGACCCAGATTCTAGTTAGAACCCTAAAAAGACACAAACACCTAACTAGGGGCTTGGAAAAATAAAAATTTACTAGGGGGATCCCATTTATTAGGAGAAATGGGGTGTGCATTGTGAAACTACAATGACTTTTAGTGGTTGCATGGAAAGTTATAATGAATTAAACTAGAGATCAAGGTGTAAGAGGGAGAGGTACATAAGATAAATAAGGAGAATATCCTAGCATGGAAATGATTGATGAAATTACATCTTGTTGATCCCTACTCTTTATATTATATTATTATCCAAGACTTAGTCATTTAGTTGGTAGTGTTGGTTGGTCATCATTATACCTATTTTAGTTAATGCTAAAAGATAGTTATTTGCAAGCAAGTATATGGTTGTCAAGTACTCTTAAGTATGGCAAGTCAAAAAGAAGGTAGTTTGCACCCAATTTATACAAATTCAATTCATGCTGAGTTATACAATGTGTAAACCATTTAGAAGTTGACAAAATGAGGGAAGATTGATCAAGACCAAGAATCACAATGTCCATGTGCTGAGCAAGCTAGTGTTGACATATTTTTTTGGAATTAAATAAACATTGATGTAATCCATTTTTTGTAGAATTAATCCATGGTTTCATGATTGAGGATTAATTGAAGTAGATGATTATGCATTTTTTTTTGAATCATTAATCACTAAACAAAGTGTTTAAAAAATTAGAAACTAAAGGAACAAATTGAAATTAAACATTTCCATCTGTAACATATTCTATTAGTTATAAAAGGAGGATCCAACCCCAATTTTCTTATGATGTATTGTGTATGAGTGTGTGTTTGGCTAGTTGACACAATGTTTTCAAAGTGAATCAGATAGAGAAACTAAGTAGAGAAGTAAAATGAAGAATAGAGTTATATCGGATGAGTGAGAGGATCAAATATTAAAGAGAAGAGATCTATTATCAAGCATTAGATTACTAACTAAAGGATCATATATTGATACATTCTATAAAAGTAAGTAAGGATGAATTTCTTAATAGAATTATTTTAGTAGGACTATATAAATCCCCTACCATAATGCTTACTTTTTTATAAGATTTAAATCCTTTAATCATGGTAGACTGAATAATTCTTGTAGGTCTTAATAGGATAGACCTCTCATAGGGTAGATAAATAGAACTAATCAAACTTGTAGCTCTTGTAGGTAAACTTTGTTACTATAGTAGTAATGATTTTTGGATGTCATTCCCACCTTAGTTTTACATTCACCTTGGAGGGTTTTTGGGTTACCAAATCTTTTTGTTATGTGTTAACTTTTTACTTTCATGTTTATGGTTGTGATCAGTAGATTAGATCTGATACATCATTACATTAAATATTTATATGTTTTATTATATTGTTGAGATAATGGTTAGTGGTGAAAGATATTATTTTGATAAATTTTTTGAAGGTTACATGTCTTATAGATCATGAATATAATTTTTTTTAGGTTACATGTCTTAGAAATTCCCCCTCTCAATATCTTTCTTTCCCAATATTTCTCCAATAATTAGTATCAAATCTTTTCTCTCTTAATAGAAGTATAATCACTTGAGAGTTAATATCTTGGAGATGAAGGCTTATAAGTTGGGAATGATCATTTAAAACTAGATGCTTTATATGTAACTTGCACTATATCAACTTAAGGATACTCAATCTTTCCTTAAAGAAAAAGAAAGATTTGGCAATCCAATAGAATGACACTCAATATCAAGAAGGAGATACTAAAGGAATACTTCAAGATGGAAATTTTATTGAAAGTGATGAAGCAATAGAAGATCTATTGGATAGGAACAATACATTGAATGATAAGACCAAACGGCTAAAAAGAGAGCATTAAATCTTGTTAGTAAGATTATGTGAAGTGATTAAACAAAAAAGAGAAAGTTGAGGAAGATAACTTGGTGGCTAATTAAGATAAAAGGAAAATGAGTGCAAGACTTGATGAAAGAATATATAATGTTTAGAAACAGACACACACACACAATTTGATATGCTCAATAATATGCTATGTGCAAATGAACAACTCAATAAGAAAGATGTGGAGATTGCAAATCTGAAATCTAAGAATGATCATCTAAGGATGAGTTGAGATCTGTAGAGGAACTAATTAAAAGGTTAAATAAACCTAAAGAAGTTGTGATATACTATGAGGAGTTGATGAGAGCATAGAGAAGACCCCATTAAATATTTGTACTATGCTATGTCAAGCATCTATCATCTACTAAGGGAAGAGAATCAAGAGAGAGTGGATAATAGAGGAATGTAAAGCCAAAGAAGACCAAACTTACATGTTATCATTGTGGGAACCTACGTCATACAAAAAATATTTGTAGAAACAAGACTTGTAAGAAAAAACTAAAGCCAAAATTCAATGGATACTATTTTAGTTGCAAGTAGAAAAGACATCAAGAACATGAATGCAGATCCAAAGCCAACAATACACTAGTTGTACCTCAATTTGAATGTTCTTACTACAATTGTCAAGAGTATGGACATAGAGCTCAATAATTCAATTCAAAGAAAAAACCTAATTGAATAACCAAGCTGCAAGGAAATAAACCTAAGCAAGGTAACTCCTACAATCCAAATTGTAACACATGGTACAATTATCATTATTATGGTGAATATGGTGGTAGTGCATGAAATTGTATCAAAACACATTTCAGAGGTAAATCCAAGATTGGATGAATGGTAGTATAGTTTGTAATAGTTGTCATAAGATTAGATATTTGAGTAGAAATTTTAAAACCCAAGCATCAACACCAAGCAATGAACAAAATGAAGGAAAAGGAAAAGTTGATGTAGAATAAAAAAGAAATGAGATGTATTAAAAATTGAGAAAGAAGGATGAAGGTAATATCAGTTGAAATAGTATAGGTGAGATCACCCAATCTAATGGATCAGGTGATGACACTAACACTACCTCAAACAAAGAAAAGAAGAAATGTGAGGAATTGTAATTCAAATGATTTATCATACATTAGTTCCTAATATGTGATCTATTAAAGTCCATATATGTATGAGATGAGGTGCATTAGGATAGTTATGAAATGTGAGCTAAGAAAAGAGCACATATACCATGTTGGAACATATTTGATGTCCAACATCAATATAGATGTTAGTTCTGATTGAGTCACAATATTGATTGAGTTGATATTCTTTACCAAGATGTGATTGAGAATTGGTACGTTGTTGAAACCAAGTTGGTATTATAACTAAGCCTTTGAATGGAGTATGAATGTTGATTTTTCTTATGAATGTCAACATAGTTGTTGTACACTATGCCTATATCTACTATATCTACAAAATATTAAATTCAAAGGTATTTGGACTGTTTAAGGGTATATAGTGAATTTTTAGTTCATTTCTTCATTCACACAACAATTTATAGTTTACAAATGATCTCAATTATTCAAAACAACCAATTTAAAAAAAAAAATCATATATTTTTAAAAAGAATTTCTAGATGTTTTTAAATGTCTTTTTTAGAGGTATTTTGATCAAAATTTTAAGCTAAAACTTTCATTAGTCCCTAAAAGTGAGTGTTTGAATGCTCGTTTTTTTAGTGACTAAAATTATAGTTTTTATTCTTCTTTCCAATTGTGCAAATGGTTTTAAATTCTAAGCTCTAGGTCACAATTTATGAACCCAACAAGTTAGGGTAAATAAACATCTACTTTGAATAGCTTTAGCTAAATACTATTGTTTTGATTATAGCCACATGTACATGTCTACTTTGTGGTTATGGTGACTTTAGATGTTCCTTCATTGTATATATTCTTAATTTTTCTCAAATAATATGATGTCTTTTGGTTTGCATACAACTCATTTGAGATTTGGCAAGTTTTTTCTAGAAATTGAACATTGATATTGTAGGTTCTTGATTCTCACTAGAGATTGTGTTTTAGCCAATTTCTTAATTAGATCAAGAGATAAATTCAAATATAGTTATAAAGTTATTTTTCTAAAGTTTGAAGAGATCTAGTGTGTTTTGTTGGTGAAATTGAGTAAGTTTATAAGGCTTAGTTGAACTAAGTTTTGTTACATTGTGAAATTGTTTGAAGATTAGAAACCCTAGTTCACAATTGTATCTTCTAAATATGGAAGTGTAAAGGAGGAATTAAAGGATAGTAATGCCCAAATTATGTGAAATAATGAATACTTCCTACTGAAATTCAAGGCTTATCAAGAGAGTGCAATGATTGGAGATGGATCTAGAGCATTGTCATCTATTCCTCTACAAGTTACTATGATAAATGATGTGAAATCTTACTACATATGTATGATTGGAGAAATTGGAGGTTTTGAACTGAGGAATGCATCTGGAAAGTTGTGTGGAAATGGAATTTTGGTGGGAGAAAACATAGTAGTTGTCAAGAAATATATTACTTGTGCCCTAACCTTTCCTAATATTTTAAAGCTCAAGTGTATTAAGATCATTTTGAGTAGGGTGCATGACATGAATTTGTGGCTGGAAAATTGGTTAGTAAAGATCACCAAATCAATCATCCATCAAGTTACTAGTAATGATGCTAAGACTATGTGATGTGAAGCTAGGAATATGATTGAAAAAGTTACCAAGATGAAATGGAATAGCCAAGATATGTCAATTGATGTAATTAATGATCTTGTTATTGAGCTTTCTTTTTGAGTAATCACTCACAAGTTCTATTAGTCGAGCCAAATGAATAGCATACCTTGCATAATAGTAAACTTGGGTCATAAAATTTCAAGAAGGACCATAGCTATGACATTGTTGAGTTAGAGCTAATTCAGCTAGTCAATAGTCTAGGAGCTATCAAAAAATAAAATAACACTTCATGTAAAGTTTCCTCACTCATATTGTGCATATTGTTTTATGTACATTACTCATTTCCTACCATTAGAGATATTGTTCAGGATTATAATAGAAAAAAAACTGAGTAGATAAATGGTTACATTGAGAAATTAGGTGATAATTTTGAGATAATTTTGGATGATTATTTTAATGAGTATAAAAATAAAATAAAGAATAGGATGAGAATCTCTAAGTTAATTTTTGATATATATTATGACCATATATTATTTATGGTAAACATGCACTACACCTACTCTCAAGTTGTTATAGTGAGGGTTGCATGGTTAAAGCTAATGCAATATGAAGCCAAAGTTATGAACTGTCTCTAAACGTGACAACATTATTATTGGAAGAGATTGACATGAATGAAAATCCATTTTGTACATATGAAAATGCAATCATTAAGATTTTTATACAAGCGAAAGGTGCAAAATATGGATAGGAAAAGAAAGAAAATGATTCAAAATTAAGAAGAAATACTTAGAGAGACACTCTTGCAAATCATTGAAGGTAAAGATGAAGACTAGAAGAGTGATTATAAGGATGATGAATATGATGAAGAAGATGAATCCAATGAGAAAGAGTTAGTCATTTTTTAGCTTCAACAACCTAAAGACATGAAAATTATGATTGTTGATCGTAAGGTCGAGAGAAATCTAAAAAAAGTGATTATTATTGGAAACTTATAATTCGAACAATTGTTATTTTTTCTTGATGTAAAATATATGGATGATACATATTGCTATATAATCTAAATGACATATATATTTGATTAATGAAGATGATCTAACACTTACTCATAACTATAGCACCTAGAAGAAAGGATGAAGTTATGAAAAGAAAGTTACAATGGAAATTTGATTAGGTAGACTTGGATAAGGAAAAGTAATTGTTTATGTCAAGGAAGAAAATTCTAGCTAAGAAAAAGAGTGAAATTCTAAAGAGTGTCGAGTAATTATAGTGTCAATTGAGCTACAATTAGTACCAAGGAAATCTAGTTTTGATCAAGCATTAGCATCGACTAAGAAAGCTATTTGATCCAAACCCAGAAAGATTAAATAATGATTAAGTATTTTAGGATTGACTGAGTGTCCAAGTTTAGTGATTTTTGAGTGAAATAAAAGATCAAATTCAAAGAAATCATAAGATTAAGCAAAGTCAATTGATTTCTTGGGAAATATAAAATGTGTTAAAGATAAAATTGATGAGCGGGATCATTAAATTCAACATGATTATTAGGTAAAGACATTGTAGAAGGATTCTAAAAAAAATTCTAGAGTATGATCAAGAATATGTATAGGTACATTGAATCAAGTGGCATCTGGTTGTAGACCCTAAGATCTACGGTGGATGTAGACAATGTTAAAGCACAAATTTAATATTTGAGATGTTATAGAAGTAAAAATTTGGTGCCTAGTCTAGCCCTATTTTGTGTGTGTGAGTTTGTATGTGAAGGAAGTCATATAGAGAAAGGATGATCATAAATACACATGTGACTAGATGAAAAGCTAAAAGAGAAAAGCTTGAAGATGTGATGCTGTTGATGATAAGTGAATTTGAATATAAGTATAAAGTGTTAATGAGAAGAGTAGACTAATTCCTTGAAGGGTTTCTAGGAAGATTAAGAAGAGAAATAACAATAAATGGCTCATCAAGTGAATTAGCATAAGGATCGAATAGAGATCTGAACTAGCAAAAGTGAGTTTTAATCAAATAAACCTACTATTTTATTTTTTATCATTGTAAATAGTTTATATTGAAATCATTTTAAGAGAGATTAAACTAGTAGTCATTTGAAGAAATCACAATCTATGTAAATCATTTGACTAGGTGACATTCTAGACGAAATGATCAAAGTCCTCTTACAAGGCCACTCCTAACATGGTGATTAAATCCTCTAACTAGGTCACATTTTGATGCAAGAACCTAGTTGGATTTTAATCCTATAGGATGGTGTGGTTTGACTTTTGAGTTTGGGAACTCAGTCAAAGAATCAAGTGTTACTTGGTTGATATGGAGTTGGTTTGGTTATTGTGTTATCCAAGTGACCTAGTTAATGAAGACATTTGGCAAAGCCTGGAGCTTGAAATACATTATGATGCTTGGCATGCAATGGGAGATCGACATGCACTAGATCCTCAACATACACTTTGGTCCTTGACATGTATTAGAAGCGCATCAATGCTTGGTAATTTACTATTACTCACCTTGGTCTTTATGATGCTTGGCTTGCTCTTGGTTCTTATATGTGTCGAGTTTTCTGTGAGTTGACTTTAGGTATTTAATTTGTAATTTAATAGACTTGTGGCTTGACATATATTTAATGGTAGGGATTTAATTTGTAATGAACTTGGCCAACTTGTGGCTTACTTGTGTATAAGTAGGGGGGTTTTGTGGAGTTTTATGTATTATCATCCAGCTTTGAGAAGAGGATGAAGGGTAGATACAAAATTTGAAGATCTAGTAGTTGCGACTTGAAAACCAAAGGATTGGTTGGTGGCACTAATGGTACAAGTGCGTACTCTTCTTGGTGTTCTTATCCAATTGTGGATCTAGACTAGCTCAAATAGGGATTGTCAGTGAATCTTGTAGAATCGATATTTTAATTGATGTGTGTATTTATCCCTAATAGGGAAGACCTTACAATAGGGCATAGTGTATTTAATAAATTATCTTATGAATAAATAGTTGTAGTTTGGTATGAGATCTTGCGTTGTTGTTGTGTTTTCACTTTGTGGTTATTTCTTGGGGGCTAGTATATCTTCACTGGGGATTCTGTCACCCTATACTACATCACATCTTATAGTGTGTATTGTAATTTTTAATAGGGTTGGATCCTAAAAAGAGCTCAATTTCAAAGAGTGAAAAAGAATGACATGTTTGTAGTGGTTTTTCCAAAATTGGATTTCCATGTAAAACCCTAGTGTTAAACTTTGATGAATGTGTTATGAATGTTCACATGTGATGATGTTTTCATTATGCAATTTATGTTAAAGTTTATGATAGTTTTATAATAGTGATTAAGAAACAAGAAGATATGCAAGATAAAAAGAAAAGTAATGTGTTTAATGTTTAATTGTTAAAGTTGTACATATAGACCTTGAGTGGTTGATTCACCCCCGTCCCAGTTATTCTAAACATTTCTAACAATTTGTATCAAAGCTCTATACTTATAGAGAAACGTTTAAAGGTACTTAAAGCCAAATATCATGGCAAACATGAGAGATGCACCCAATCTTAATAAGGAGAACTTTCCTATATGGAAGACCTTGATGAAGTTGCACATATCCAATACCAGTGATGTTGTTGTCAATTTTATAAGTAATGAATAAGTATTGGTAAAAGTACTCCTTTGACTACTAAAGAACTAGGACAAATTTTAGATCACAACCAAGCAATGTTGGACATTTCCTCAACCCTAAGCTATGTCAAGTTTGATGACTAAAATTATTGCAATACAACAAAGAAGATGTGAGACATATTGAAGACCATATATGGAGGTCATGAAAATGTACTATAAGCCAAAGTGCATAAAGTTTGAGAGGTAAATTTGATGATATGAGAATGATGGAAGGTGAAAATATGGTACAATATTGCATAAGAATTAAAGATGTTGTTAATGCTATTCAACGAGAAAATGGAACAATTGATGATGAAATAGTGATAAGCATCACATTAAGGACTCTACAACCTATCTATGCTATTAGATTCTCTACAATTTATGAAATGAGGTGCATGTCAGGTAAAAAATTAACCTTAGGTGTAGTTGGTAGACTTACTACTTTTGAGATGTCTAATTTTGATAACTACACAATTGCTACTATTGAATCTACATTCAAATCTCAACTAATTCTTCGTAAGAAGAAAGGAAAATATGTGAAGAGTGAAAATAATAGTTCTAATGTTGAAATTTATGAAATTGAAGATCTCATTGCAAAAATATTTGGAAGAGAAAGAGCTCAATATAAAGGCAAATTACATATCATTTATTTTTTATTCAAAATAGTTGGTCATATTGCTACAAGATGTCTTGAAAGAGAAGATAAGGATGAAAAGGAGGAAAGCACATACACAAGATGAAGAGATTGAAAATATTACAAAAGAAGAAAAGATGGAAAAAATAGTTATAAATCATGTTCTAGAGTTTAATTTTGCAATAGAAGGGACCAAAGACATGATGGTGATGGTAAGCTAATTGGAACTAGTCAGCATACAAGAGGTAACTTATTCCATCTAGAGCTAATAGGAGAAACATGTGTGTTTGCACAAAAGGAAGATGTTTTGTTAGTGTAAATAATTAATTATTATTATAGCTTATTTAAGTTTACTTAGACTAACAACATTATTTTATTAATTATCATTTGGACACTTGGAGTATGCATAGTTAGATGAGTTGTCTTGTTGACAACATAGGAGTTTTCGTAATCATTTTAGTTATCATGTTGACAAAATGTTTGCACTCTAATTAAGCACATGGTGTCTACAACATCTCTTTATGAGATACACCTATGTAAGCTTATCCTCTCATCATCACACTAACTTCTATGCTCAATGAAGGATAATCCACTCTTGGTGGACATGTGCTTAGATATGATGCTTATCACTTTGCTAACTCCTAGTCATTCTAGAGGCCTTTATATCCAAGAACTTCTAATGTGTATGTACATATGATATTCTCATTATTGTTATCCTAATCATCTATTATTGGTCTATATTGTGCTAGTGTTTGAGCTTCTTGATCTTGGTATTATTTTTCCCTAAGGAAAATTATTACATGTTTGGTTATGGCACAATAGATTATGTCATGTGAATTTTGATAATTTGGTAAATATTAGTAAGATGAAGAAATTAAGAGGTTTTCCTAAACTAAAGAAGCATGAAAATGCTACTTGTAAACAATGTCAATTACTAAGATGACCAAGTCTACTTCTAAGAGCATGACATATATTACTAATGATATTTTGGAATTGGTTCATACTAACCTACATGGACTCATTGGTGTTAAATGTTACCATAGAGATCAATACTTCATTATATTTGTGGATGACTACTCTAGAATGATCACTATGATGTTTCTTAAAGTTAAATCAGATTATTTTTAGTTATTCAAGTGGTATTTGACCAGAGTTGAAAAAGAAAAAGGGAAGACTCTAAAGTGTTTGAGATCTAACAGAGGTGGTGAATTCATCTCACATGAGTTCAACATATTTTCCAATGACAGAGGAATTAAAAGACAAATATCAACATGAAGGACCCCTCCTCAAAATGAGATAGCTAAAAGGAGAAATATATCAATAATGGACTATGCAAGGACAATAATGATGGAGAAAGGCATATCACACAAATATTGGAGAGAAGTAGTTAGTACTGATGTCTATACCCTGAATAGAGTTCAAGTCAAGAAAGGTAGAGATGCGACACATTTTGAACTATGGTATGGTTATGCCCTTAATATTAAACATTTCAAAATGCTTGGAAGTAGATGCTATATATTGAAATATTATAGGAATGGAAAAGTTTATGCAAAGAGTGATGAAGGCATATTCCTAGGTTATCCCATAGAAAGAAAATCTTATAAGTGTTTAAATTCTAATAGTAACAAAGTTATGGAAAGTTCACATGTGAGAGTTGATGAGTTTTCATAAAAATGTGATGCTTCATGGAATGAAGAACCTAAAGACTATAGTACATTCATCTATGTGGATGATGATGCTTCCAACACTCAAAATGAACAGACAAGTCAAGCTGCAAGTTCCTATCACACAAGAAATGATGGAATGAAAATGCAAATTGCCAAGAAGAAGAGAGTGTTTGTCGATCAATAGACTGAAGATGCTGAGTCACAAACAGGCAATGCTGACCATCAAATAGGGAATGTCAAGCATCTAGAATTTGAACCAAAACTAGAATAGGGAAGAGGAAATGAGCCTGATATTTTTTCTAGATGAACCAAAAGAAGAGTGAAGAAGAAAGCTACCTTTATTTGACAAATATGTTAGAAGATATCATAAACCTGATTAAATTATTGGAAATAATGAATCGAGTGTGATGACAAGGAGAAATCTCAAAGGTGACACATGTTTATTGTGCAAGTTTGTGGTGCATGAGCACATAAATTAAGAGAAAAAAAATGAGGTTAAGAGTACTATTATGAGATATTTAAAGTTATGAGTCATTTATAATTTATTTGAGTCCATTAGTTGAGATGTAAAGCCTGGAGAAGTAATTTGTAATAAGTTGTCAAATAGTGCAAGGAGGTCTTCAAATGGTCAAGAAGGAAAAAATATGAAAGAATGCCTTATAAAGGGTAAAATTGATGTAAAATGTCCATTTAAGTCTATTATAGGGTAATTCAAGTGTCCATGCAAATATTTGTTAATTTTTTAGTTAAACTTGTAAAAGTTGTAATGCAAAATGCATAAAATGTTGTCATGAAAAAAGCATCATGATTAAAAGAATGTAAGGAGATGGTTCAAAATGTAGTTGCAGAGTTTTAAAATACTAAATAGTCTATAAAAATTGATGTATGGTCAAGCCAAAGCATAATGGAAGGAAATAGTTACATTTGAAACAAATTTGGAGTAATTCTAAATTGTCATTTTGATGGGTCTTTTAGTTCTTTTGTTAGTTCTAGGTCTTGTACAGCCATGTATAGCCTAGAAACCATATATAATCTATACATTTTGATATTAAAATGAATAAAATTTCTTTTCAATTTTTTTTTAGTTTATTTCATGGAGAAATGATGAAGTTATGTCAATTTTGGTAAAAGTTGTTATTTGCAAGTGCAGACGCATGTGGATGAATCAAAAACTCTAATTATATTGAATTAAATTTTATGTGAACTACCATTCATTTCCAATTTTTTTGATTCATTTTCATTTAGATTTGTGTAAGGTATGTGTATTGGAGTGAAGACTAGTTTTTAAGGATCTCCATTGAAGTGATAGGAAAAAATTGGAGTTTTTCTAATTAGTTATAAATTGAGAAAAATTGATGAGTTATGTATTCAAAAAATAGACTCCTTTATGATTAATTAGAATTTTTTTTGGAATCATTTTAATTTTCCTTGAGAATGATATGTGATGCCCTAGGTAGGGTTACAAGCTTTGTTACTAGTTTATGATAGCAAAAATGGGTCTTGCTATAGAGACCATAATTTTTAATGTATTTGTTGGATTGAACTGATATTTTTTTATATTTCAATATGCCTAGTTTTTAAACATTAATCAAAAGTGTTTTTCTATTAAATATTTGAAGAAAAATCTATGAATGATATTCTATGGAATAGAAATCCGACCATGTAAATGTTGAAGTATTCGCAAATTTATGTTCAAAAGTTTTTGGTTTTTCCTCATGAGATGCCTAACAATCAAATTTACATAATGGATATTGAATGGATCATAATGAATCCCATTTATTTGTGGATTTATATAATGATTTGCATTAGATTGGTATCAAAGCTAAGAAGATTCTGAGCATGTAGATAGAAGATTATCTATACTAGGCAGTCTTGGGTATTTTGATTGTTGTTGGGAATACTTAGTTGCAAGTGCAGGTTGACCCACTATAGATAGATTGACATGTAGGTCTACCAAAAGTTCCATAAGAGATGGTCTAGGGCCAAGGGATATGGTCAATTGTGTGTCACAAAGAGACTTGGAAGAGATGAAAGAGAGGACTCCTAGGTGATGGACAAAACTTGGTGTTTGTAGCAGGATGGAGGAGTGGACTTCATATGAGAGATGCACCTTAGAGGTAGGCAACATAAACTCCATGAATAAGAGTCACAATAATATTACTTAAAGGAATATTGTAGAATCATATAGGTAATGAAATAAGAATGGAGAGGCATAAAATGAGAAAGATGAATGAAGACAAAATTGAAGATCCCACTCTAAAATAATAGGTTTCTTAAAGGTTATTTTCATCCATGTGTTCCAAGGCACTTGGAAAATTTCCAAGGTTGGAGGTATGGTGTAGGAGAACCTAAGAGTCATAATCTGAGGTATTTAAATTTATTTTAGCTCTTTATGATGTATTTTAGTCCATCAGTTGAGATGAAAAGGATAGAGAAGTCATTTATAATAAGTTGTCAAATTATGCAAGGAGGTCTTAAAATTCTTAAGAAGGTCAAAATATAAAAGAATGCCTTATAAAGGCTAAAATTGATTTAAAATTTATGTTTAAGACTATTTTAGGGTGATTCAAGTGTCCATGTAAAGATTTGTTAATTTTGGAGTTAAATTTGTAAAATTTTGTAATGCAAAATGCATAAAATATTGTCATGAAAATGAATCAGGATTAAAAGAATGTAATGAGTTGGTACAAAAAGTATTTGGAAAGTTTAAAACTACCAAAGAGTCTGTAAAAATTTATTTATGGTTGAACTAATGAATAATTAAAGGAAAGTGTTGCATTTAAAACAAATTTGGAGTAATTCTAAATTGTCATTTTGATTGATCTTCCAATTTTTGTGTTGGTTCTATGTATTGTATAGACATGTTTAGACTAAAAACCATGTGTAATCCATTAATTTTGATATTAGAATGAGTAACGTTTCTTTTGGATTTGGTTTTAGTTTATTTCATGGAGAAATGATGGAGTTATTATAGTTTTGTTAAAAGTTGTTATTTGCAGATTTGGGGATGCCCAACTATAGTCAAATTGAAATGTTTGGTGCAGACATGTATAGATGAATTAGGAACTATAATTGTATTTAATTTGAACTATATTTCATTTCTAATTGGTTTTAGTCATTTTTACTCATAATTGTGTAAGGCCTCTGTATTGGAGTGAAGATTGCTTTTTAAGGATCTCTATTGAAGTGATAGGAAAGGATTGGTGTTTTGCTAATTATATATGAATTGAGAAAAACTTATGTCTTATGTAATGAGAAACTAGGCTAATTAATGATTAATTAGAAGTTTATTTTTAATTTTTTTACTTTAATTAAGAAAAATATGGGATTCCCTAGGTAGGGTTACAAGTTTCCTTACTAGTTTATGATAGTAAAAGTGGGTCTCAGTATATAGATAATAATTTGTAATGTATTTATTATATTGGAATAATATTTTGATATGTTTTAAATAGCCTAGTTTTTAAACATTATTCCAAAGTGTTTTGTAAGAGAAATATCACAAAAAAAAGTTATGAATGACATTCTATGGGATTGAAATTAGATTATGTAAATGGTGAGGTATTAGTAAACTTGTGTTGGAAAGTGTTTTTTTTTTTCCTCATGAGATTCCTTACAATGGAATTTAATTAGTGGATATTGAAGCTATTGACATGTATCTAACTTATTAGTTGATGTAAGGGATGATCTACATTAGTTTGAGCCTAAAACAATAAAAGATGCTTTTACAATGAAGATTGGATACAAACTATGAATGAAGTAATTGACCAAAGTGAGAAGAACAATACTTGGAATTTACTTGCAAGACCTAAAGAAAAAAATTTCATTAGGACAAAGTGGGTTTTTAGGAACAAGCTCAATTAAAATGGTGAAGTAACAAGAAAGAAAACAAGATTGGTATGCAAGGGTTGTGCACAAGAAGAATGATTTAACTATGGAGAAACTTCTACTCACGTGACCAGTCTTGAAGGATTCAAAATATTGCTTGCATACTCAGCTTACTAGAGGAATAATTATACATTGAACAACCTAGAGGATTTTCAAATCCAAAAAAGAGGAACATGCTATGTAAAATGAACAAATCTCTTTAGAGATTGAAGCAAGCACCAACAGTGTGATATGAAAGGTTACATAACTATTTAGTGAAATTTGGTTTTGAGAGAACAAATAACCACATCAATCTATATTTGAAGATTGGTAAGAACAATGAACTACTATTATCTAAGATATTTGTTGATTATATCATAATTGTATTAAGAGAAGCATTATGTAGATCATTTTGTACTAAAATGAAAAAGGAATTTGAAATTTCTATGTTTGGTGAAATTAAGTTCTTTGTTGGATTACAAGTATGTCAAATGAAGTTTGGTATTATCATTTCAAAAACCAAATGCATCAAGGAAATATTGAAGACATCTGATATGGAAGATTCAAGGCTAATGAGGACACCTATGTCTATAGGAATTAAGCTGTTTAGAATGATGATTCTACTGATGTGAACTAGACCCTATACATATCCATGCATGAAAAGTTACAATATGTTGTTCACAATAGACCAGGTATTGCATTGGCTATCAGATAGTTGCTAGATTTTTAGAAAATCCTAAAGAGAATCACATGATGGAAAGGATAATGAGATATCTAAAAGGTACATAACACTATGGATTAAACTACAAGAGAAGTGATCTATATTTGAACTAAAGGTTTTCACTAGCTAATATTGGGAAGGAAATATTGATGACAAGAAAAACAATAGTGGAGGTGCATTCTTTCTAGGAAAGATATTAGTGTCATGCACAAGAAAGAAATAGAATTGTATTTTCCAATGAAAAATTGAAGCCAAGTATGTGTTAGGTGAAATGAATTTTTCAAATATAATGTGGATTAAGAAATTATTTAAAGGCATGCAAGAAGAGATTATAGATCCAATAGTTATCTATTTTTATAACATAGGTGCTATTAACATTTCAAGGAATGTAGTGATGTACACTAAGACAAAGAACATTGCTATCAAGTATCATTGTTTGAGTAGTTCAAGACAAAGAAGTGAAGCTAAAATATGTGAATACAAAGGAAAAATACAAAGGAAAAAATTACTAACATATTCACAATACTATTACCCAAAGATTCTCATGAATATCTTAGAGGTAAATTAGGGGTTATTCCCCTAACCACGGCTAATTAAGAAGCCAAGGTGCATTGCATCATATGTGATAAATAGAGCATTCTACATAATGATGCAAAAAAAATTCTACTTTGGGACATGCCTAAGGTAGAATTCTTTAGTACAACATAAAAGATCATTCATAGATAGATGTAAATTATCAGCTAGACATGCAAAGTATAATAATTTAGGTGTATGAAGAATTTGAAGTTGAGACAACTACGCATCTTTGACATTTTTTCAAAGAGGGAGAGATCATTGAGAAAAGAAAGATAAACCTCAAAAGGAGAGACTCATGAAAGAAAGAAGACTCATAGAGGGAGTTTCAAAGTTTGAATGGATGAGTATTAGAATGAAGCTAAGGATATTGGTCACTCATGGTAGATAAATCTTTTGGATTATATGATAACAAAGTTATTGTTAGTATTTCAAATATTTGAGATGTTGTTGTCAAGGCCAAAGATCGAGATTGTTAGAAACTTACAATTAGAATAATTGTTGTTTTTTCATTGTAGTCACATCTATGGATGAGACATAGTGATACTTAATCTAAATGTAATATTTGTTTGATTGATGAAGAGGATTTGCGAGCTACTCATAACTATAGCACACAAAGGAAAGGTTGAAGTTATCGAAAGGAAGTTACAATGGATATTTGATTGCACATACTTTGAGAAAGAAAAGTAATTGTTTATGTCATGGAAGCTAAGGCTAGCTGAGCAAAATAGTAAAATACTATGGAGCGTTGAGTATTGCTAGTGTCAACTGACCCACAGTTACTGCCAAGAAAATCTAGTGTTGACATAACATTAGCATCGATCAAGAAAGATAGACTATGCTAAGCGAGAAATCTTAGAAAATGACCAAGTATTTTAGTATTGACCATGTGTTGGAATTTTGTGAGAACCAAGTGACAGTAGAAAATAAAATTCAAAGAAATTGTAAGATCAAGCTAACTTAGTTGATTTCTTGGGAGATGTAAAATGTGTTGAGGATAAGATTAATGAGTTGAACCATTAAAATCAAGGTGATTATTAGGTAAATACCAAACAAATGGCTTTAGAGATAAGTTTCTAGAGGATGATCATGAAGATGTATAGATACATTGAATCAAGTTGAATTTGATTGTAAACTATAAGATCTATACTGGATATTGAAAATGGTAAAGCACAAATTTCCTATTTGAGGTGTTACAAAATAAAACATTTGGTACCCATTCAAGAATTAGTCAGTATGAATGCAAGTTTTTATGTAAAGGAAGTGATACAGAGAAAGGTTGATTATAAACACACAAGTGAGTGGATGTGAAGCTAAAAGAGAAAAGCTTGTAGATGTGATGTTTTTTTTTAAAAGTGAATTTGAGTAGAAGGCTTAAGTGTTCATGAGTAGAGTGGACTAATTGCTTGAACAGTGCCCAAGTAGATCAAGATTAGAGATGAAAATGAAAGGTTTGTAAAGTAAACCAGCATAAGGACCGAATAGGGACACAGAATAGAAAAAGTGAGTTGTAATCACATAGTTCAAAACCTACTATTTCCTTTGTTATCATTATAAACTATTTGTATTGAAATATTTTTAATAGAGGTTGACCTAACTATCATTTGAAGACTTAACAATTTGTGTAAATCCTTTAACTAGGTGACATTATAAATGGAATGATCAAAGTCTTCTTATGAGGACACTCCTAATAGGGAGATTAGATAATTTCACTAAGTCACATTTAACAGTGTGTACTATAACATTTATCATGGTTGGCTCCCAAATGAGCTTACTTTGAAAGAGTGGAGAAGAGTGACATGTTGCTGGTGGTTATTCCTGAATTGGATTTCCATGTAAAATCCTGGTCTTAAAATGAGATGAATGTCTTATGGATGTTTACATGTGATGATTTTTTCATTATGCAATGCAAGTTAAATTTTATAATAATTTTATTGTAGAGACCGAGAAACAATAGGATATGCAAGATAAGTAGAATAATGTTGTGTTTAATGTTTAATTTTTTTAAGTGGTACATATAGACCTTGAGTAACTAATTCACCCCATGCCCCACTCAATTATACTAAAAATTTCTAATAGTTACACCATCCACTTCTACACCACAAATAAGATTAACTATTTAAGGATCAAAGGCAACTACCCCAATAGTTGCAAACCAAAGAAATGTACAATAAATATTACAAAGATACGAAAGGTGACATCTCCCAAGAAGTGGAATTAAAGACTAAGGATACCAAGAAAGGACATAAGAAGGGGCCAAGGAGGAAACTCATCATCAAACATGACAAAGAAGAGGAGGATGAAGGAGAGAGGACAATACTAGATGATCTAAGTAAATTTTATAATATGCCAAGGTAAGATCTTTAGGACATCTAGACAATGTATTTGAAAATATTAGAAGTTTAACAAGCTTTATTCGGTTTAAGAATATTATATATTTTTCATTAAGTAAAGGAGATAACAAAAAAGGTTGAACAAGTAATTTTGGATATGTTGATTAACTTAAGTATTCATCTATAGAACTATGCAAAGAATTACAGTTGAGGAATTTTATAATAAAATGGATTCAAAATAGAAATGGACATTACGTACATAAAGAAAAATGAGGGAGAAAAACCTAGTCCAAACAATAAGATACTTAGGAAAGATTCATATTTCTATGGTCCTAAGATGTTTTGTGAAGAAGTTTGTACCCAAGACTAGAGATCACAAAATATTGAGAAATAAAATTGAGGAAGTACTAAAAGAGAAACATTTGGTGTGGAAGAAAGCATTTGGATTGATGCCACTAAATATAGGAGAGGAAAATGAAGATGAAGTAGTTAAATTGGATAATAGAGAGGATTTTTATGATGATGTAGAATAGTTGGTAGAGACTATAGGGAAAATGATTGAAGAGAAGGAAAAATAGAAAAAGATAGTCATCATTAAGGATAAAAACCGAAAAAATACATTTCCCAATGTCACTCTAATTGTAAGTGAGGAAGAAAAGATAGTGTATGTTCAGTCAAAAAAAGGATACTAAGCTCCAAAAAATATCAAAAACACTTTGATTAATACATCAAATCTAGTTATTGTTTAAGTTATGGAATATATGAAGATTGGAGAGCAAGGAACTGAACAATTTGTGTCAATAAATAAAACACCTATTGTTACTACTAAATTCAACAAAAAATTTTAAAAAATCAACTAAAAGACTTCAATCATAGATGCCAAGGAAAAGACTGGATTGACAACTGGAAAGAAGAGAGATGAAGAGCTAGATAAGGTAGATTAGAACATAGAGGGTTAGGATAATATGCAACATGGTCAAGTAGAAAATTTTACAATTATTAAGATTTGAGCACCAATCTTAGGACCTATTATAGAGGGAATTAAGGAGAAAGAGAAATCAAGTGGTATAGTGACTGGGCAATGGGATCAGCAGTAGAAGAAAACAAAGACATGATTGGGTATAGAACATTATACATGATCTAAAGAAAAAATAAGAGGTACACCTAAATAATAAGTGATTTTAACATATAAGGAATCACCTTTAGAAATTATTGACTCTCATAGACCACAAGAACTACAAAGATTGGATTTTGATGTTCAATCATATTCACTTCATCTAGCATTGTTGAGCAATAACACCCCAAGGAAGAAAATATTGAAGAAGAAAGTAAGGACACTTGGAAAGCTTGTAAAATTGAACAAACTTTTAGTAATCCAAAATTTTGATACTAATCACTTAACTTATGAACATATGCAAATATTGAAGATATTTTGGGTAGGAATGCTAGACAAGAAGAACTAAGAAGGGAGCATCAACAAAAGAAAGAACTTCAACAAATTAAAGATATCTTTGTTGATGCATGTGATATTGAAGATATTTATGAGAAAGATCTTATAATGGACCAATTAGTGTTCATTGTATAGAATATTAAAAATGATGATATTGATGCAAATAAGAAGTTGTTGTACTAGTCTAGGAAGAAATTTTAGAAGAAAGTTTTAGAGAAAGTGTCAATAGAAATTTCTATATGAAAGGTTGAACTTTCTAACCTTGTAACTAATATATGAGTAGTGAAGTGTATTCAAAATTTCTATAATAAATTGTATGATGTACAATGGTTTACACGAGACATTCAAGACTAGATTGAAAATTTATAGGTAGATCTGAAGTCTACATGACATTCCTTGAATGTGAATGCAAATTCAAGTTAATTTTATTTATAACACATTGATTTTTTCTCAAGGGAGATTGGCTTAATTGAATTACATAGATGGTAGAATGAGAGATAAAAATATTTTCATTCAATCAATTTTGATACCCCATTTTGAGGTGATGCAGAGAGAGTTATCACTTGCAATGTAGATAGCAACTAAGGTTCACATCTCTCCATTACAAAAATTCTAGTAGACCTATCATCTTAGCTATGGATTAAAATTAATTTTTTTGAATCTATTAGATCAAGTTGTTATAATGCAATTGAAATGCTTATACAGATTCAAGAACGATTTTTGGGCAAGTATGGTTTTACCCCTTCACCTCATTAGCCATAAGTGACAAAACAAGGGGGAAATATGTCATAAAGGTAGAGACCTAAAGGGAAAATGTATGTAGATGGATATTAAAGGTACGATTCTTTGAAAATTTTGTAATGGATAGTCATTTTGAAGTTAGATTATGTGTTAGAAGTCATCTATAAAAGCTTTATATAATGAATTATTTTGAAGACTGAGTCATAGTCTAAGGGGGAGTACCATTTTAGATGTAATGTTGAATCATGAAAATTTATTTTGCCACTAATGTCAAAGGGGAAGGTTTTTTATCCCTACAATTTTTTGTCTATTAGTGTCAAATACATAGTCATTCAGCTGGTAGAGTTGGCCAATCATCACTTTGACCCAACCATCCAATTAAGGCTAAGTTATGTATATTAGACTAGTTCATGATATAGTTAAGGCCAAGCATTTATTATTGCTGAGAAATTCTATGGTTATTGAGTACTACTATGTATGTCGAGTATAATAGAACATAGTTTGTGCCAATCTATGCATATTCAATTTATGCCAATTTATACAGTGAATGCCAATCTTTTAGAGGTTGAGGGAAACCATGAAGATTACTTATGACCAAGCATTAGAGTATTCATGTGTCAAGAAAACTGTGTAGATGTTGATGAAAACCAACTTCATAGCCTGCCAAGATCACCTACATGCAAATAACCTATTGAAGGGAAACCAAAGAAGGAAGGATGGAGCTTGGAGAAACTAAACAGACTAAGAGAGAAAATATTGCAACAATGAAAAATGTATTGTTGTACAATATATGAGAAATAAAATGAGAGAGCCCAAATATAAAGGCCTCAAGGAGACTTCTAGAACAAACTAGAAGATGATGGAGATAAGTATGACTTAGATAGGAACAAACTCCCATGTTATCAACAACTCCTATACTAAAATTGTTAAATAAATGCATTAAACCTAAGTAAACTTAAGTAAAAGTGGAAATAATAATTATTTACTCTAACAAACTAATGTTGACATATTTGTTTAGAATTGCACAAATACATAGGTAAACCATTTTTGGCTTACTTAATGTATGTTTTAGAAATTGAGGAGTAATTTAAGAAAATGATTATGCAATTTTTGTTGGATCATTAACCCTTATGCAAAGTCTTTAACCAATTAGAAAAAGAGAAGGTTTAGAAACAAAAGGAAAAATTGGGATCAGTGGTTTTGATCAAAAACCTTCTCCTACTAGTTATAAAAGGAAGATCCAAACACTATTTTCATATGATATATGGTGTGTGTGTATTAAGATTCAATCAGTTTTTTATTAGTGACAACACTTATTCAGATTCTATATATAGTGTTTGCCAAGCACTTTAGTTTAGACCAAGTAGTTTAGTGTTTGCCAAGCACTATAGTTCCAAATGAGTAGTTTAATGTTTGCCAAGTACTACATTTTAGACTGAGCAGTTCAATGTTTGCCAAACTTTATAATTTCTATTGAGTTAACAACTTAAGTCAAGAAAAGCCAGTGTTAACCAAGTTGAATGGAAAATAGTGTCTCCCAAGTAGAGTTGTGGTAAACAAGGAATGCAATTTATATCAAGTTACATAGTATCTACTGAGTCACCAGTGGATAGAAAGTTCAAAATTACATTGAAGTGATTAGTATGGACCGAGTTTCTACTTCTACCAAGTGCATGATGATGCTGAGTAATGATAGTGGACACCGTGTATCAGAACTTCACCAAGTTTATTTTCAGAAGTCGAGTATCTACATTTGGGCCGACTTTGTAATATTGGTCTTAACTTTTGTAATGGACAACCTTGTAATTGGATTGATATATATATATATATATATATATATATATATATATATATATATATATATATATATATATATATATATATATATATATATATATATCATTTCCTTAGATGATATATATGAGATAATGTGAATGGAATGTAAGCACACGAATGTGAATTAGTAGTGGAGTAAAGTGTATTGTAAGGCCATATTAGGTGGAGCAGAGTTATATCTATCATATAGAGGTGATTAGTACTTTAAGGATCTCAATCATCAATTCAATTGTAAGTTAGAGATCTACTATTTCATCCTAATAGGTGAATCAACTCCAAATCCTTTCACAAGGTAGATTTAACAATCTTTTCTTAAATCTCTTTACTAAGTCCATACTTCATTGTATGTTTGTAAAGCCTCTAAGAAGGTGGCCCTAGCCATCGTAATTGCTCCTAACAAAGAAAATCATCAGAAGTGATCAATGTAAGTGTTAATTGGCCAACTTTATGCTACAGTATTAAATTTTTGTGGGTATCATCCCCACTCCAATTTTTGTTCTATTTGGACGATTTCTGGGTCACCAAATATTGTGTTCATGGTGTCTTATGTTTCTCAATTTCTCATGCATGTTGTAGATCAGATTTATTAATATTAATGCAATTAAGTTTTGAATTTTTTAAAAGGTTCTAAGTTACTAATTCATCCCTCCCCTCTCAGTAACCTAGTCAGTCCTAAATATTTCCAATAATTGGTATCATAGCATTGTGGTTCTTAGGATAATGTTTGATAGTTTGAGCAAAGATCAAGGACAATGGAGATAGTCAGACTTGACAAACCTATTGACAATAAATAGTTATATCTAGAGATTGCCATAGCTCAACTAAAGAAAGAAAAAGAGCATCTTTTCCAATCTCTAGAAAGAAGGAAGGAACTTGAAAATTAGATGAATGACCACTGCTATGTTGAATAAAAGATTGAAGATTTTCCCCCTTCAAGTGGCTTAGATGAAGAAAATGATGCAATCAAAGAACTCCTAGAAGAGAATGGTTTCATACAAGAAGAAGTAAGAAAATTGAAAAGAGAACAAGAAATTTAGTGAATAAGATTGTGTGAAATCTCAAAAAAGAGAAATAAGGAAAAATAAGACTTTGATGGAAGGAACAATGGAATTCAAAATCAATCCCTTCAACAAGAAAATCTTATTGATCAACTCTTCAATGCAAATGAAGAAATCACGAGTCTAATATCTGAAAATGAAAGAATGAGGAATGATTTGAACTCTGAAAGACAAATCAATGAAAGGTTAAGGAATGACTTAAAATCTAAAAGGAAAATCAATGAAAGGATAAAAGTTGATCTAAATTTTGAAAAGAAACTCAATGAAAGAATAATGAAATCCCAAGCAAACATGGATCAACTAAATCAGAAAAATGAGTAGAACCTCTATAGGCAAAAGGGTAAGGTAGGAATTTGATACAAAGAAGAAGGCGAGTCCTCCAAACAAGGTACACAAAAGAAATAAAAACTTACTTGCAATCACTATGGTAAGATAGATCATACATCAAACAAATGTTGGAGTAATGGAAAAGAAAAATTCAATGGAAAATGCTACAATTGTAATTAGCATGGGCATAAAGCTAATGAATGCAAAGAAAAACCAAAGTTTGAGGGCAAGTGTCACAAATGCAAGAAACAAGGTCACAAGGCATCTAAATGCAGATCTAAGTTATTCAATCTAGCTAAATAATTTTTAAAGGAAATATTCGGTTGGGACTACAACACTTGGTGTAGATTTCATTACTATGGAGAATATGGACACATTGGCATGAATTGTGTTAGACATCACATGAGAAGAAAGAATACCAGCATAAGATGTTACACATGTACTAAACTTGTTCATATAGCTAAGAATTGCATGAATATAGGTAGAATTGAAGATGAAAAGAAAGCAAAAGTAGAAAAAATCAAGAAGTAGATAGGATAGTAATGGATTCCTAAATCTACTAGGCAAGCTAGTTCAAGCGATGATAGTCATGTCACTCAAGAACTGGGTGATCCACCATTTCCAATTAAGTTCTTAAGGAAGAACTAGAACTGTGTTTTCAAGGTCACATCTTAAATAGTTCCAATTGAAAGGAAGTAAAGATTCATATTGGTATTCAAGATACAAAAGGATCATCAACAAAATCGATAATAGTTATCACCAAATTAACTTCTCTACTAAGTAAGGTTGGGTCATGGAATCTACTAACTGAAGTTAGGAGTAACATGGTTATGTTTGGTTGTCGAGTTACAAGCTTTCACCGAGTAATCCATACAAATAGTGGATAATAGCCTGTCACACAGAATGTCATCACAGCTCCTACCATATTGAGCATTAATGGGAAGTTTTATCAAAAGGTAGAAAATTGACTTCATTTTCACCAAGAATTTAGACTATTGTGAACAGAGCAATTTGCAGTCCATCCAAGTGACTTTGAGTAGAATTTGAAGAAAAGTTATTTCAAAAAATTTCTTAGCTTACTGAGTTATCATGACATCTAGTAGTAGTAGCAAAGTGAAGAAAGGTTCTATGATGTTGGTGCAAGGTGTTGAATGAAAGACCCTAACTTCAAACTTGTGCCAGTGATCATCGAAACCCTCGCTGAATAGAGCTTAGTTGTAGATCCCACCTAAGCTACTTCTCATAAATGATATTTGAACTCATTTTAAATGTGTAATTGAGGAGATAGGAACCCTTGAAATGGATAATGCCCTAAGTGAATTTTGTGTGAATGGAATTCTCAAACCTGAGCACAAACATTTGGAAGAAAAAGGTTTAACTCATATTCCTCACCTACCTCAAAAATTTTAAATCAAATGGATTAGGTATATCCTAAGCCAAGTTCATAATGGTCAACTATGGATAGAGAAACCAATTTTTATCACCAAGAAAATGATACATCACATTACTGGTCTCCCCATTCTCACCAAAGCTAAAGCCACTAAAACCCTAGGCTAAGATGAGTTACAAAAGAAAACCCTAGCCAAATGGGATGATACAGGAATGGAAATAAATAATGTAATTGATATAGAACTAAAATTTGGCATCCATGTGATAGCACACAAGATTTATAGTTGAAGCTAACTCAATAGTGTGCCATGCAAAGCAGTTGACTTAGCTTTTAAGGTCATGAAGAAGAATATGTCATATGACTTAGTAGATTTGTTGTTGAAGTAGTTGAACAAAAACATGAAAAGGATTAAAACTTCAAAGAATAACCCATGAAAATCAAGCAACCTACTTCAACGTAATCAAGCAACCTACTTCAAAGATTAAAACTTCAAAGAGTAACCAAGCAAACTATCAAAGACATATTTTCACAAATATTAAAATCGTTGGTACCCAACTTGACTAATGTAGAGGTAAATAAGGCATTAAAAGACAATGAGAACAAAATGGCTTTAAAGTTCAACACTTGTCTAGTTTTGATGAAAGATTTAGAGTGTGTTGTGAAGAATGCTACAATCCTATAGAAAAATGTATTCCATCTTCACAAACCCAGTGAATATCCTATTGAAATAAAAGATGATGGTGATGATAGTGACAAGGATGAAGATAATGATGAAGACTCTACTCAATTTGTCACAATTGATGTAGAAGAATATCAAGAGCTAATGAAGGGTGATGAAGAGGAAAATGAGGAAGAAGCTATAGAAGAAGCCAAGAAAGAAGAAGAATAGATCGACTCAATCAAGATAGCTACAATTTTCATAGCCTCACTTCCTCACTCTCTAGCAAAACTTTGAATCATTAAGCTCAGAGATAATTTTATTAGATTTGATTGTGACAACCATTGATACATCAAATGTCAAATCACTCCCTGCTACCTCTTAGCTCAACACATCACTGATAGAAGTGTCTACCACTTCATCCACCAAGCTGCAACATCCTTTAGTTATCGGATAAACTTCAGTAATGGATATAGAATGTTCTACAATTTTAAGCTCCTTGGTAGTAAGTAAAATTTTGGATTCTATAGTTTTGGCTGTGCATACTCCTATAAGTACCTTAGTTGTACATGATCCTATAAGTGCTTTAGTTGTAAATACTTCTGTCAGTACTTCACTTACAAATGTCTCAGTTTTGGAAAGTTTGTTAAAAACATCAGTTTGAATTTTTCAAGTATTCTAGTCAGTATTCCACCAGTAGGCATTGTACAAATTTTCACTTCTAGTCCTAATATTTCCACTATTGTTTGAATTCTTAATTCTAAAGCATCAACTTTATAGACAATTGAACCAAAGATTCAACCAAGACTTTTGATTAGTGAAAAGGAAATAGATGAAGATATAGATCTGGATGAGGAAATTAAAATTCCCAAATGGGGCTTTGAAAATATGTCTATGGACCAAATACACATAGTTGGTCATCTTCTCCAAAATGAAGGCTCAACTGAAGAAACACAGAGAAGAGAGAGACAGAGAATATAAGATTATTGAGGATGCAAAGAACATTTTGATTGAAGCTATAGGTGTTGATGTTGATACTTCTCAACACATTTTTTTACAATTAGAATAGGCAAATAGTAAATTCAATGAAGATTTCAGTGGTCAAGATAAATTAATTGAGAAAGTAGAAAAGAAATCTGATAATAAGGTGCTAGAGCACATTACCCAAAAAATAGCTATCCAATAGGTAGAAAATTCTTCAATTTTGATAAGACTCAAAACGTCTTGCAAAAATATGACATTACTTTTTGAAAATTTATGTGATGTTACCAAACATACTAAGGAAATAAAGAACAAATTGAATAAAATTGATGAAGATCTAATGGCTAGTGCAAAGTAGTTGCAACCTGACCCCAGTTCAAGCTCTGCCTATCATATAAAGATTAGATTCTTATAATATATGTAGGTAGAATCATTGACAGAGGAAGCAAGAATCAAGTCTACACTCATAGACATTCAGAATATGATCCTTCCCATCATCGATATAATGTAGAAGTACATTGCCTATTCCAAAACATTGATCCATGACAATAATTTCTCTATTTCAAATCACATGACCAAGCTCTCTATAGAAGTGCAAGTTGCTTTACAAACATGTAGAATTTTGCAAGACAACTAGGATAACACCTTAACTCTCATTCTTAAGGTACATTTTGATTTTCTCTCACATTTTGGTGTCTCCATATAAATAGATTATGTATAAATATTTGGCATTATTGTCAAAAGTGGGGAGAAACATTTATATATAATTAAGGGGAAGAGATATTTGTAAATATCAAGAGAGAAAGATACCATACTGGGGGATACACTTAGTATGTCAATATGCCTAACATGATATGTACATTGTATGGGGGAGAATTATGCAAAGAAAAAGTATATATAATAGTGTTACAAAGACAAATTTTGAAAAATCTCAAAAATGAGGATGCTATACCAAATTAGGTATCACACTATGTTGTACATAAGTTTTGGCTGATAAATGTTTTTGTCACTAATGCCAAAGGGGGAGATTGTTGACATTCAGTTAGTTTGTTATTAGTGACAACACTTATTCAAATTTTGTATATAGTGTTTTCCAAACACTACAGTTTAGACCGATAAATTTAGTGTTTTCCAAGCACTACAACTTAGACTATGCAGTTCAGTGTATTCCAAGTACTACAGTTTAGACTGAGTAGTTTAGTGTTTGTCAAAATTTATAGTTTCCAATGAGTTAGTAGCTTAAGCTAAGTCAAGCCAGTGCTAACCAAGTTGAATGGAAAATAGTGTCTACCCAATACAATCATGGTAAACAAGGAATGCAGTTTATATCAAGTTACATAGTATCTACCTATTCACTAGTGGATACCAAGTTCAAAACTACATTGAAGTGATTAGTATGGACCAATTTTCTACTTCTAGCAAGTGCATGATGATGTCGAGTAATGACAGTGGAAACCGTGTATGAGAAGTTCACCAAGTTAGTTTTCAAAACTTAAGTATCTACATTTGGGCTGACTTTGTAATATTAGTGATAACTTGTGTAATGCCTGACTTTGTAATTGGATTGATATATATATAATATATCATTTCCTTAGATCACATATTTGAGATAATATGAATGGAATGTAAGGATGCGAATGTGAATCAGTAGTAGAGTAAAGTGTACTGTAAGGTCATATTAGGAGCAACAGAGTTATATCTATCACATAGAGATTATCAGTACTTAAAGGATCTCAATCAGAAATTTAGTTGTAAGTCAGAGATCTACTATTTCATCCTAATAGGTGAATCAGCTTCAAATCCTTTCACAAGGTAGACTTAATAGTCTTTGTTTAAATTTATTTATTTAGTGCATACTTCATTACATATTTGTAAAACCTCTAACAAGGTGAACCTAGCAATCCTAATTACTCCTAATAGGGTAGATCATCAGAAGTAATCAATTTAAGCCTTAACTAGCCAACTTTATGCTGCAGTATTGAATTTTTGTGGGTATTATCCCCACCTTAGTTTTACTTTCTATTTGGAAGGTTTCTAGGTCACCAAATATTGTGTTCATGGTGTCTTATGTTTCTCAGTTTCTCATGCATGTAGTAGATTATATTTATTAATATTAATGCAATTAAGTTCTAAATTTGTTAACAGGTTTTGGGGTAAGTGCACCAAGTTGTGGTGCCAAAATGGGGGTATAAGTGGACACCTTTTTTTTTGGAATCACCAATTTTTGATCTTAAACAAGAATTTGAAGATAGTTGCACTCAAAATTTTAAGATAAGACAACAACAAAAGTAGTAGTCCTTTGAATCTAGTTTCTAAACTACTAATTTTTATTTCAAAATGGTTTAGTTTTAGGTCTTCAAGAAAGGGGGCCACAAAAAGTGGTAGTATTTATTCCAAAAAAAATATAACATAGTACAAAGTGTGGCCCCCCTAAAATTTTAACTTTTTTTGAAATTCTTTAATTGCTCTAGTCAAAAGTTACTTAACACTATGTAGTTTATCCCAAATTTTTTGAGCAATTTTATAATTTGTATTTTTTTTAATGAATTTTTGAACTAGACACATCCATAAAATGTGAAATATCTATGTACCCCCCTAGAAATGATTGAAAACTAATCTAAAATTAAAACTTCTTTTTTGCAAAGTGTGTAGAATGGAGTATAGTTTCTAAAAATCTAAGTTGTTACAAAATTCAATGAATGAGCTAAAATCTATAGCCCAATTAGTACATGTTGGTTTTTGAAAAAAAAATGGACATACATTCAAAAGAAATTGTAGATGAAAGGCTTGAAATAGTTCAAATTAAAAATAAATTATATGGTTATATAGCTAACAAAAAGACCTACAATGTCATGTAACTTGATCTTATTGATGCTCAACCACGAGGAATCTTGAAGGAGAGCACAGAAGAAAAATCAATCATTTTTGTATGTTTGCAGAAAAACACATCTCAAACTAGTTTATACACTCCAAACCTTTGGGTTGGATCTCCAAGCCAAAACCAAGCCTTAGGCTTGGTTTAATGCAAAGCTTTGAATAATGCGTATGCCCTATAACACATGCTATAGCATGTATGCACTATTTAAAGCTTTTTGAATTTGGGTGTCAATAGCACATGCACACATGCACACTATAGTGTACATGCACTATTCAGACCTAAATAGTGCATATGGAGGGAAGAAGAGATGCAAAGCAAGAGAAAGAAAAAGAGGGGCATGGGATGGATGTGTGTGTATGATAGAGAGAGAGATAGATAGATAGAAAGTAGGGGATGGGAGAGGGGAGAGAAAGGAAGTGTGAGAGAGAGAGTAGGGGTGGCAGAGAGAGTATGGGATGGGATAGAGAGGGTAGGGGTGGCAAAGTGAGACAGTGAGTAGGGGTTTGTAGAGAGAGTACCAAGATAAGAGAGAGATTGAGAGTAGGGATGGAAGAGAGATGAAGTGTGAGAGAGTGAGTAGGGGTGGCTAAGAGAGTAGGGGATGGCAGAGAGAGATTGAGAGTAGGGGATGGTAGAGAGAGAGAGGAGGATGGGAATGTGAGAGAGAGAGAGAGTAGGGCATGGGAGAGAGAGTGAGAGTGTGAGAGAGAGTAGCAGTAGCAGAGGCAAAAGGTAGGGGATGGGAGAGGGGAGAGTGAGAGTAGGGGATGGGGAAGAGAGAGAGAGTAGGAGATAGGGGAGAGAGAGTAGAGAGCGAGAGAGAGACAATAGGCAATGGAAGAGGGAATGGGAGAGGGAGAGAGAGGGGGAAATGGGAGTGTGTGTGTTTGAGATATCTAGAGAGTACGGGATGAGAGAGAAGAGAGAGGTGGATGAGAGTGTGTGGTGTGTGTGAAAGAGAGAGAGAAGGAGATGGGAGAGGGGGGAGAGAGAGATTTGATGGTGGTAGAGGGAGTGGGAGAGAGAGGGGGAAATGGGAATGTGTGTAAGAGAGAGAGAGAGAGAGAGAGAGAGAGAGAGAGAGAGAGAGAGAGAGAGGAAGTGTGAGAGAGGGTAGGTGTGGAAAAGGGAGAATATAGGATGGGAGAGAGATATTGAGAGTATGGGATAGGGAGAGAGAGAGAGAGAGTACAAGATGGGAGAGAGAGATTGAGAGTAGGGGATGGGATAGGGGAGACAGAGAGAGTAGGCAATGGGAGATAGAGTGGGAGAGGGAGAGAGTGAGAGAGAGAGAGAGAAGGATGGGAGTGCATGTGTGTGAAAGAGAGAGTAAGGAATGGGAGAGGGGAGAGAGAGAGAGTAGCTTGAGAGAGAGTAGGTGATAGGAGGGAGAGAGTAGGTTATGGGAGAGGAAGTAGGAGAGGGAGAGAGAGGGGGGATGGAAATGTGTGTAAGAGAGAGAGAGAGAGAGAGTAGGAGATGGGAGAGAGTGTAAAAATGTGAGAAAGAGTAGGGGCTAGAAAAGAGAGAGTAGAGAGGGAGAGAGAGATTAGGTAGTGGGAGAGGGAGTGGGAGAGGGAGAGGGAGTGAGAGACAGAGTAGGGGATCGGAGATGAGAGAGAGAGGGGATGGGTGTGTGTGTGTAACAGAGATATAGTAGGGAATGTAAGAGGGGAGAGAAAGATAGAGAAAGAGAAGGGTATGGGAAAGAAAGAGAGTAGGCAGTGGGAGAGGGAGTGGGAGAGGGGTAGAGAGGGGGATGGGAGTGTGTATAACAGAGAGAGTAGGGGATGGGAGAGAGAAAGTAGAGAGGAAGAGAGTAGAAGAGAGATAGTAGTCAATGGGAGAGGGAGTGGGAGGGGGAGAGAGGGGGATAGAAGTGTGTGTGAGAGATCTAGAGAGTAGGGGATAGGAGAGGAGAGAGGGGGGATGGGAGTGTGTACCTATGAAAGAGAGAGTTTAAGGGATGGGATAGGGGAGAGAGATTAGGTGGTTGGAGAGGGAATGGGAGAGGGAGAGAGAGAGGAGTAATGGGAATTTGTGTAAGAGAGATAGAGTAGGGGATGGGAGAGAGTGTGACAGTGAGAGAGAGAGAGTAGGGGGTGGGAGAGAGAGAGTAGAGAGAACTCATACAAAATGGGAGAGAGAGAGAGAGTGAGAGTAGGGGATGGGAGAGAGAGAGTAGAGAGGGAGAGAGAGTACTTGAGAGAGAGAGATAGTAGGTGGTGGGAGAGGGAGAGAGAGGGGGGGATGGCAATTTGTGTGACAAATATAAAGAGTAGGGGATGGGAGAGGAGAGAGGGGGAGATGGGAGTGTGTGTGTCTATGAAAGAGAGAGAGTAGGGGATGGGGGAGAGAGATTATGTGGTGGGAGAGGGAGTGGGAGAGGGAGAGAGAGAGGGGGGGAATGAGAATGTGTGTAAGAGAGACAGAGTAGGGGATGGGGAGAGATAGCTCATACATGATGGGAGAGAGAGAATGAGAGTAGGGGATGGGATAGAGTGAGAGAGAGAGAGAGAGTGAGAGTAGGGGATGGGGGAGAGAGAGAGAGAGAGAGAGAGAGTAAGAGTAAGGGATGGAGGAGAGAGAGTAGAGAGGGAGAGATAGAACTAGAGAGAGAGAGAGAGAGAGAGAGAGAGAGATAGTAGGTAGTGGGAGAGGGAGTGAGAGAGGGAGAGAGAGAGTGGGTAGGGATAGGAGTGTGTGTAACAGATCTAGAGAGTGGGGGATGGGAGAGAAGAAAGAGAGAGGGGATGGGAGTGTGTGTGTCTATGAAGAGAGAGTAGGGGATGGGAGAGGGGAGAGAGAGAGTAGGGGATGTGGGAGATAGAGTAGGTAGTGGGAGAGGGAGAGAGAGAGGGGGAATGGGGATGTGTGTAAGAGAGATAGAGTAGGGGATGGGAGAGAGTGTGAGAGTGTGAGAGAGAGAAGGGGTTGGCAAAGAGAAAGAGTACAAGATGGGAGAGAGAGAGTGAGTGAGAGTAGGGGATGGAAGAGAGTGTGAGAGAGAGTAGGGGATGGGAGAGAGTGTAAGAGAGAGTTTGGGATGGGAGATAGAAAGTAAGAGTAGGGGATAGGAGAGAGAGAGAGAGTAGAGAGGGAGAGATAGAGTGAGAGAGAAAGATAGTAGGCAATGGGAGAGGGAGTGGGAGAGGGAGAGAGAGGGGGAGGATGAGGATGAGAGTGTGTGTGAGAGATCTAGAGAATAGCAGATGGGAGAGGAGAGAGAGAGGGGGGATGGGAGTGTGTATCTATAAAAGAGAGAGTTTAGGGGATGGGTGAGGGGAGAGAGAGATTAGCCACACACACACACACACACACACACACACACACACACAGTAGCAGATGGGACAGACACTAGGTAGTGGGAGAGGGAGTGGAAGAGGGAGAGAGGAGGGGATAGGAGTGTGTGTAAAAGAGAGAGTAGGGGATGGGAGAGACTAAGAGAGAGCAAGAGAGAGTAGGGGTTGCAGAGAGAGAGAGAGCAGGACTAGAGAGAGAGAGAGAGAGAGAGAGAGAGAGAGAGAGAGAGAGAGAGAGAGAGAGTAGGTAGGGGGAGAGGGAGTGGTAGATGGAGAGAGAGGGGGATGGCAGTGTGTGTAAGAGAGATATTAGAAGATGGGAGAGAGTGTGAGAGAGAGTAGGGGGATGGGAGAGAGAGTGAGAGTAGGGAATGAGAGAGAGAGTAGAGAGGGAAAGAGAGAGTGAGAGGGAGATAGTAGGTAGTGGGAGAGGGAGTGGGAGAGGGAGAGAGAGAGGGGGATGGGAGTGTGTGTGAGAGATCTAGAAAGTAGGGGATGGGAGAGGAGAAAGGGTGAGAGAGAGTAGGTAGTGGGAGAGGGAGAGAGAGAAAGAGAGAGTAAGTGGTGAGAGAGGGAGAGCAAGAGAGAGAGAATTGGGGATGGGAGAGGGGAGAGAGACTAGGGAGAGAGAGAGACTAGGGGATGGGAGGGAGAGAGTAGCCTGAGAGAGAGAGGGGAGATGGGAGTGTATGAGATAGAGAGAGGAGGCAATGGGAGAGGAGAGAGGGTGAGAGAGAGTAGGCGGTGGGAGAAGGAGAGATAGAGTAGGGGATGGAAGAGGAGGGAGAGCAAGAGAGAGAGTATAGGGGATGAGAGGGGAGAGAGAGTGAGAGAGAGTAGGGGATGGGAGATTATAGAGAGTGAGAGAGTAGGGGATGGTAGAGAGAGAGTGAGAAAGAGTAGGTGATGGGAGAGGGAGTAGGAGAGGGAGAGTGAGAGAGTAGGAAATGGGAGAGAGAGTAAGAGAGTGAGAGTGAGACAGAGAGAGTAGGGGATGGGAGAGGAGAGAGAGACTGAGAGAGAGTAGTTGATGGGAGATGAAAGAGAGTAGGGAGAGAGGGAGAGTAGGGGATGGGGGATGGTGGGATAGGAAGAGATGTGTTTTGACAGAGTGCGTATGCACTATAGTGCATACTTCCTTTATAGTGCATACACGCTATAGTGTGTATGCACTATGTCAAATCACCCAAAAATGGTCACAAAGAAAGTTTGGGTCCCATTTTATCCATTCTCTACTTTCTTTCTATTGTGCATTCTATTGTTCTAATAGAAAACACTAGTTTCAAGCTGTTGAAAGTTAGCAAACACTATTTGAAGACTTTTTGAAGCTAGCAAACACCAAATTCAATCATTGGATACGCTATTTGAAGGCTTTTTGAATATTCTTTCTATATAAAAGGTTAATGCAATCCCTTTTAAATATTATTTGTTGATATATAGAGATGAATTTGATTATAATTTCACATGTTCTTTAATTTATAGTGAATTCATTGAAATTTGTATGATTGAATGAATTATAATTTGGAAATGGTTAGAAATTTGGCAAGTTATTTGATATATATCTTAATTTTTATATGTGTTTGAATGATTTGTAATTTACAAATTGTAAGTAATTCAAATGTTTGTATAATTTGACATGTAGAAATCATCATCATGCCAAGGAAGAAATCAAAAACTCAAACAAATGAAGATAGGGAGAGAGATTTGGAAATTAAAAGAGATAAAATGAAGCTACTACATGAAAAAAGAAAATTGCAAAGCAATAATAAAGAATTGACTTTTCAAGAGGATCAAGAACCACCGATACAAAGAAATAAAGAGGAAAAATTGGAAAGAAAAAGAGAATGCATGAGATTGTTACGCTCAAGAAGATAATTGAATTATGAAGCTAGACCATCTTCCAATGTTGGAGTCATATCATCTTCTCATGTTGAAAAGACACTAATTTTTAGATCCAATGATGTACACACTCCATCATGTCATGTTGAAGGCACAACATCAACATATCAAGTAGGTGATATTCCATCTTTTGCATCTTATTGCCAAGGCACATCATCTTCGGTTCAATGTATGCAAAACACTCAACCTTATGTTGATGTTCAAAATATTGATGGAATGGAAGAGATTATAACACACTCTAGAATTCATTTTAGAAGACCAAAATATTTGATTGATATTGATACTAACATTTTGAAATCAATGCCTGACAAGATTAGCAAGCATACTTGTCAAACAAAAGTTAATCGTATGTGGAGATTATTCTTTGAAGAATTAAATATTATAGGTCAATGCTAATTATTTGTTGAAATGATAAGAAATTTTAGATTTAGGCCTATCATGAATATTCTTGGGCTAAGAATGATGGATGATTCAAATGAAAAAAATATTGTAAAGAATCTAATGAGTGCTTATGACAAAGTGAGTTCTAAATTACACACCAAAGATAGTAATATCACAAGATGAGTACTTACATCAACAATAGAAAGTACCCAAATAAAGAAAGCTCAACTCATAAGAAAGATAAGAAAAATATTGAATATTGGCAGAGGTACTCTATGAAAAGCCATGTTAAGGTGTGAGAGATTGGAAGATCGAACAAAAAATGAGTTATAGACATTTAGCGGTAGACTACTATGAAAAGATAAAGAAATTAGTGAAGCTTTGAGATCATTGATCGAATATTTTTGGAAAAATAACACAAATGTTTACCCTAATCAAAGATATGTTGTAAGAAGGAGGATTGGTAGTGAAAATCATGACCCACATGTGAAACATTTTTTGGACTCAACTCAGACACATTTTTTTGCAAAATTTATTGGTATGTATCCTCAAATTTGAATAAGTCAAATATTTTTCTAGATGGGTAAACCTTTTTATGTCAAGATAAATCACACATGCACAACTTTTTGTTTTAGGATACATATTGAATTTTCTAACCATTTTGATGGTTTTAGGCATATATGTGTGTTTTTGCATTCTAAGTTTGTTTTGTAGGATTGTGAGATGAATGAGCCACCAAGATCTTCAATGGAATTCATATCCAACATTTTATGTGAAATAAGGGATGGCTAACAATTTTACAAGACATCATGCTTGGATGGTACATGCTTATTTTGTTGTTCTATGCAATTTTTATCAACTTGTGAACATATGGATAGTACACATGCAATTAGAAATGAAATAGTACATTACAAAAAAATTAAGATAGTGACATATGATCTGAAAGATGGGAAATAGGGAAAAAGATGAGATTTAGTCATTGAAAAGATTTAAGTGTATGAGTTCATGAAGATTTTTCATGAAAATATTATTTATGAGTATGAAAGTCGCACACATAGAGCTCAATGGATGGATTTGCAATTCAAGTTTTGCAAGGATACATTTCCACTTGATACCATTGTTTCGGTTGTAGACTTCGCAGAGAACTACACACTAAAACCAAAAAATGAGGTACAAGCAAATGATTATACTTCTCAATAGGTTTCCATATTTGTTCAAATAACATTCATTCATTCACCTACAAGTATAGAGGATGATAGGAAGATTTTGAGGGAGTACCATTTTTACGTCAGCAATGATTGATCACATTCAATGGAGTTTGTACATGGTTGTTTTGAACTATTTTATGGTGATTTGGCTAGCAGGGGCATAACATATCATCAACATATTATTTGGTTAGATAATTGCGCATCTTAATTCTAGAATGCACAAATGTTCTATTGGTTGAGCAAGATGCACAAGATGTGTAGAACTCAATATATGTTTAATGTCATAGAGGTTGGTCATGGAAAGGGGGAGCATGATGGTGTAGGTGCATGCATAAAAAAATCCTTAGCTCATGAGGAACTAAAGTACAAAGATGGAGCAATATTGATAGATCCAAAATCCATCATCTAGTGGTGTAACACTACAATGGGTCCAGGTAAGGAAGGTGAGTCTATAGTTTGTAGATTTTTTTGGTTGATAGATAATACTAGAATTGCACCATATTAGGATTCTTGCACACTAATAGGATCTAGTGAGTTACACTCCTTTAGAAGCTTTGATATAGGTTCATGGAGTATCAACACATGAAAAATGGCATGCTATTATCCATCATGTGCAGAGGAAAATTGGGATGAGTGTGAGTCAACTGAATGGGTGGACAAATGGGATATACAAGTTTTGGACCCAATTTACACCTATTATCCCCCACAAGCACTATAAATGGTAGAGATGGATTCAACTATTGACTTTGACCACTTGTTTAATCTAGTGTAACTTGATACTATATATATATATATATATATATATATATATATATATATATATATATATATATAACTTTGTAGTTTAAATATGTAACTTTATAACTTTTACCTAATTATTTTCTAAATTAATGATCATATTTTGTACATTTGTCACTATAGGCCATGTTTTTGTTGTTATTGCACATTATTTGTGTCATTGTGTCTAAGCCAAACAAAAATTGGATCACTTGGTTATAGATGGTGAACATTTAGAGCACCATGTCAGTGTGGTGGTTGTAATCAACACATGGCTTAGATGATATTCTATGAAGAACCCTAACTGGTGGTTATTCAAGGATTGGCAAATAAAGAGGAAGATTCTTCATTATTCAAACCTTATTGTTGCATAAAATGTCCACTTCATAAAATATGGTGAAAAATCACATAATAAGATTCTTTGGAATGCTCTCGAGTTAGACCATGTGGCAATACTTGAGACATTAAAATGTAGAGCAGATCTAGTTGGCTCTTTAGATTGAATAAGGAGAGAGGGAGAGAGAGAAAGAGTGATAAATTGGATCCAAATATATTGTTGCAACCTCTCCCTCAAGACTATCCACATGACAAGGTGGGTATTGTTATTATGTGTAAGTGATGAGATAAGTTTAAATCATAGATTTTATGTTTTGATTTGTTTAGAATCTAGATACATTATTTGAATATATATTAGATTCTTTAATAGGGCCCATTTTCAGATTAGTCATTTGAATAAGTGAAAGTTTAGAATTTGTTGTTTAGATCAAAATGTAATGAAAGAACATCAAAAAATTTAGAATTTGAATGCTTTGTGATGTAAAGTCATGATTGTGTGCATGTAACAAGAAACTTCAAATTGGCAAAAGCAAGGATAAAATGGGAGAAGTTTCCAAGACTCATTAAGCCATTCAGTAAGCCATTTGATCATTGCTAGAAGCTCAGACAAATAATTCTTTGCATTTGGAACATTGTTACCAATAATGATATTATGACTAACATGCTTTTATCTTTTATTTGTTATGTCATCTATAGTTGTTTTAGATAAAATCCAAAACAAATTTATATCCAAATCATAAACTTATAAAACCCATCTTATAAATTTTTTAGATGTTTTCTATTTGGAAGAGTTATGACCAAAGTGTATGATCTTTCATTTACTTCTAGTTGCAAGATTCAAGATTTTAGCATATGTATGGGTTTTGGGGTGAAATCCTTTAAGGACGACCATAGGATGTTATGTTTTTTCACTCTTACTCTCAAGATTTCAAGGTTGTGATTGTGTGGAAGAATCCACACCCTTAACGATAATCATAGGTGGTTAATCAATGTTTAGGCTTTAGTCATACAACACGGTGGTTGTGCAATTTATTTTCATGTAAAACTCAATATTCACAATTTTCACCTCTTGAAAAAACTTTTTTTTATGGATGGAGCTATGTTATGTGCACAATTACCTAAAATGCTTATTTGTGATTATATCTTTGAGGATCTAGCTAGAGATCGGAAATTGATACAAGGATGGTGGTGATGATACTTGTTTCTTAACACAAAAGCTCTCAAACTAGGGTAGGCTTCTTCCAAGCCTACCTAAGCATAACATATGCTATCCCTTTCAATTCTCTAAGGTTAGAGACAAGGTGAATGGCCTATTCCTTGTGCCACTTTCACCTATTCTAGTTCTCTCTATCTAAACCTTCACAAAATCACACAACACCTCAATCACCTTGCACCTCTAGGATCTTTATCGACACCATCTCCCTATAAGCTTCAAAAGGAATTAAGTCACTACCAATATAGTACCTTCACTATTCATAAGGTTCTAGAGACCTTAGAGACTTTAAAACACCAATAAAAACTACTTTATCTCATAGCCTACCTTGGAATGTAGGTTAAAAGTCAAATCCCTTAAATCATCTACCAATACAAAAAGTAGATTCTAATACCTTTTACCGTACTTTTTTTTTCTCAATTCCAAAATTTAAGATTCTTACTTGCTTATTCAAGCATATAATTCGAAGACTTAGGGCTATGCTATTAGGCATACATTCCTCACTCAAACTATGACTCTTAACAACCTCAATCAACTCTACCAAATAAACTTATATACTTCATTACCTAATTAAAGTATTTTAAATTGCTGATGTTTGGATCCCAATTATTGAGGAGATCTTTAAACTATAAAACCCTTTTATTGATGAGAATTTTATTGTTGATTATTATGGTGTAGGATGGTGCAAAGTTAAGAAGAAGTGACGGTGGCATTTATTCATCAAATCTTGTATACAATGATTTTTAAAGATCTCATTACAACCAGATTCTTTTTTAATATTGAACTCTATTTGAATAAATTTACAAGTTTCACTTAGCATGAACTGAGAATTCAACAAAGGCTTTCAAATATTTTTGTACACATGTCAGTACATTAGTGATAAATGGTGATTTTGAGGCTACACTTTATCAATATATTATTATATTGTTATGATGAACAGTGATCTAATGATTAAGAACCTAAAAAATCTAGAGGTCCAAAGATGTGTAATTGTCATAGCATTAAGGATAAGACATTGAAATAGTGAGGTTTTCCCTTTGGAGAATGTGACAATTAAATCATTATGGCAATAGTAGTGTTAAAGAAGATCACAATAGGAATTCCAAAATTCATGGCCAAAATGAGCAAATGGATTCCAAAAGATAAACTATACTATGTAATCAAGGGCCCTAAAAGTGAGTGCAAAGTATTCTTTGACCATGCTCTAGGCGAGGTAGCCAATGTTTGGCTAGAGATTGTCAGCAAAGAAAGAGCTCTCGAGAGCAAAGCTTGAAAAATGAAGACTTTCCCTTCATAGGGATTGAAGAGGGGTATGAGGAGGTTCTAACTTGTAGAGGAGGAATCCTGATGAAGTGTGGATGGTTTCTTAAAAGTGGGGATAGCAGGTAGCCAAGAAAGCCCTACAAAACCATCAATTTTTTTATTTTTGTTTTATGGCCTATATGCTTCTTGAGGCCCTAAATATCCTTGAGCATGGGTACTATGTTTCAATTATTCTTAAGGCTAGAGGTGTTGAAACTCTAAGACAAAGGGATGCAACAGTACGTAGTAGAAGTCTTCAAACAACAAGGAATGGTGGAAATGCTCAAATTCCCTCAACACCCAAGGTGAAGGGTCCTAGTGCCAAATACCTATCACATATATGTAGATGGGCTTAATGGAAGGTTATCACAACCCCACAAGAAGGGTAACCTAATCACTAGGTCTACCCAAGTACCAAGCAACAAAAACTCAATATGCACTACTAGATTCCCTTAGCCAAAAGAGGGATCAAACCCCAAAAAATGAATACAAAGACTAGGGGTGGCCTAAAATCAATCATATGGGCTATGTAGGTCCTAACAAAGATGAATCCATCATTCATTTCATCAAAGACAACTTATAGTATGAAGTTACTTTGAAAAACCACTAAATTGGCTTGTAGCCCTTTTAAAATGAGGAAGAAGTGTAAATTTTGATTCTTCCAAAGGACATGGTAACTTGAATAGTGATTTGGATACCCTTTTTGGTCTAATGAAACATGCCAAAGTGCCCAATCATGGACAAGAATGGAGGATGTTGCTGTTGCAACATTAGACCACATTTGAATGCCTAATTAGGGCTCTATTTGCACTATAGGTACACTTTCTACAAAGAGAAAATACAATCCAACAATTAGGACATGTGGGGGAACATATATGAGACAAATTTCTAGGATCTTAGCCTCTGGTGAACCCAAGAACTCAATCTAGAAGGACTATTGTAAATGCTGATTTGGTGTACTCTTTATGAAGCACACATAGGGTATGGTGACAAACTCACCTCCTTGCATCTTCTAGAAAAAAAATTAAAGAATATGAATTTAAATTATTACACCTTGTATTCCACCAATGGGCATCAATTTCCCATGGTGGAATATGCCAAAATAACCAAGCCCTAGCAAGTTGCTGATTTGTAGGTTGATTTATGGGCAGCCGGCAATAAAAATTGAATAACTTTTAAACTGTGAAGAGTTAGAACTTAAGACTTGTTGAAAAATTAAATATATAAAATTCATAAATTTTTATATCCACTAAGAAATCTCCAATCATCTTTATATGTCCATACCAGGGTCTGCAACATGTGTTTATGCAAGGAAAAATGTTGATTTTATTGCTTTCAATGCCAAAATTACATATATGTCCTATAACCTGCCTATAAGACTTATATAGGATTCTCCCAATGGTTATATGAGTGGTTTTAACTGAATAGATGTTTGGGAGAGGATTTTACAAGTTTTCTCAACTTTTTAAGAAGTTGCTCAAAGTTGCTTTGACAACTTTTAGAGCAATTTTTGCATATTTTTAAATTTTGCATATCTAGTGACCAAAATTGGTCCTAATCTTATTTTTATGATCCTTAAGGTATTTTAACAAGAAAAACATGAAAAAAATGTAAATAGCTATGCCTTGGATCCTTAATGACCAATAGTTAGACAAGGGCTTATAAAATGCCAATCTTTTAACTATGGCCTTACAATGAGATCCAATATTAAGTCTATTATTCCTAAGCATGACTAAAGGCCACAAGGACCTTAGTTTGAAATATTTATGGTGATTTTTGAAGCTATAGTGGGTGATTCTACACCACAAAGGAGCTATTGGCCCTAGAAATCTGGGTGAAGACCTAATTAGGGGCTCTCCTTGTAGCCCTTTTGTGAAGGAATCTTGAAATTGGGTACAAACCCATTATTTTTATCCATTCAAGCATAGTATAAGTGTTCCAATAACACCTCAAGACATCATAGAAAACTTGGTTGGAATGGGGAGTGGCATGGTACCCTAGTAGACCTATAAAACATTTGGAGGGATATTGTTCCTAGAAGAGTAAGGGAGTGATGCTGCAAGTTTGGATCAGTTAACCTAGTGAGGAGGTTGGGAAAGGTCAGTAGATGTTCTAAGTAGAAAGAGATCCTATAGACCACATATATGTATAGAAAACACCAAGATCCACATATATACAAGGTTGCATGGGGATGGGGGTACTTGGGGTACTTAGGGTACAAGTATGGGTACGGGTGTGGGTATAGCTATTTTTTATAATACGGGACGACATTACTTGGGTATGTCAAACTTTAATTTTAATCAAACTTTTATATTTATAGAAAACCTAAATTTATGAGTCATGACAATGATTTTTCAAATCAAGAACAATGATAAAGTTTTCAAATGTAATGAATTGTTTTTGGTTTTAGATTTGTTATATGTTTGTAATAATCATTTACGATAAATGTTTATATGAGTATGTTTAGATGTTTAGATGTTTTTAATAATAATTTGTAATAATAATACTTGGGTATGCGGGTATGAGTGCCAGGGGTGTTGGTACAAGTACCCATGTAACCTCATAATATATTATAATAACCAATAACATCATACATGAACAAACATATAAGATATTATGTTAACCAATAATTTCATACATGAAGGAACATATAATATATTATGATAACCAATAATGTTGTACATGAACAAACATATCATATATTAATAAATAATGTCACAAGTCTAATAATGTCATGCATCAAATAGATGTCATACATCAAATATAAAATGTGATATATACATCAAATGTATATCAAATATGTCCACTGCCATAAAATCCAACATATATGCCTACTAATGCCTATACATGTATGTATATCAACTATATCTTCTCCTTCCCATGAAGGGAAGGAAACAAATCTCTAGAGGTCTTTGGTTGTCATGTGGAGGGAGACGGTGGTAATGACAAGTTCTTCCTCACATGCTCGCTCATCCTCTTGTTGAGGCTCTTCTCTAATTCAAGATAATACAAAAAAAGTAGATATCAAAAAATAATTATTATACATTGAAATCAAATATATGTACATGAAAAATTAATTATTTTTTTACTACCATCATGTAGTCACTTTGCAAGTCCAGCTCAAAGGCTCATGGATGATTGGGTGTGACAAGACCCTACAAAAATTCAATCAATATAATCACTTATACATAATATTAGAAATTTCAATACTAACTATTATAAAAAACAACTAAAACCAAAAAAATTCTTTCATACCTCAATCAATGGCTGTGAACTAGCCATAGTTGCGGCCACTCCATGATTAACGGACTACCAAAGATGAGGAGGAGTCTTAGATGTCAAGAGCTAGATGTCATACAATACACATTAAATTTAACATGAAACATGAAAAAAATATAATCAAATGAATTAAATTAACATGAAACAAATGTACTTCTATGAAGCTCATATCACATCTAGGCTCAAAGTCTATAGTGAATGTTGACAGTCTTTTAGAGAATTGGTACACATGCATAATTTTTTTTGTCAATCCTTCACATGATTACTTAATAAATATATGTAGTATTTTAAATGATTAAATTGATACATACCTTTGGACTTATCAGTTGGACAAAAAATGGGGCCTGGGGATTGCTACTAGGGCCGCTAACACTTTGACCCTGAATTTTGAACAACGCCAATACATGCTAATTAATTAGTCATTAACTATACATATGAAATGTGATCAAATTAGTTTATTATAATTGTAATTTACTTGTGTGTCAATGCCAAATGTCTCATTGAGGAACTGATCAGTCACTAGCCCATCATCTACACCATACTTAGCATCACTACAGTATGTACATAAGGATCCACATGATGTACACATTTGACCGTGATGTGCAGAAGGCTCCTCCTCAACTAATGGACTCACGCAATGAATGAGGGTCTGTGTCAAAGCACTCATAGTCCCTAGAGCACTAGCCTCTAAATGTTCCTTCACAACTAAAGGAATAGTCACATGCTCACCCTGTGGCTTGACCATAGGTTCCCTAACTACATTATGGTCATGTTATGCTCCTGGCCTCTCAAATGATGACCCCCCACCTCTACCCTAAGAGTCTAATATATCAAAATAATTGGGGATCTCCCTAAGGACAAACTCACAATACAATTTCCTTAAGAAATACATTGGGACCTCATGATTATTGCAAGTATGGGCATCATAAACCATCCACCATCTATCCAAAAAATTATTTCTAATACCATCATGTATGCACCAATGGATGGGGAACCATTTAGTAGTCTCTCTAATAGTATCTTGTTCACTAAGCTTTCTAAATAATTCTCAAATCCTACCTTTTGGTGTATCTTTTTTGTTTACATCTTCATATGATCATTTATTTACATAATATATTTTTTATTCATTCCTCTTAACCCACAAAACATCTAACTAACCACTAATAGAACCTATGTCAGTTTTAATGGACTCGAGGGAGGATGCCAATTGAGCTCTCACTGGATTGGTTTGTCCACAAGCTTTCAACATACCAATGAGTGCTTCTAATTCATTTTTTCCTTTTTCTATTTCATTCAAAATGTTCTAGAATTTTTTGTTCTTCTTATGGAGGGTTTTGGTTTGGATCTTGCTGAGGGTTTTGGTTTTGATCTTCTTGGGGATTTGTTGGTTCATTATGCACATTTCCTAATAAGAAATCAATTGAAATCTAAATAAATAAACAAATTTATATAAAAATTGAAGAAAACCTATAAAATAATATAAAAAATATATAAAATGATGAAAAAGGAAGGTTAGACAACATACGACATGCTCGTGATCTCAAACTTTGATGGTGAGGAGTCATATTAGAAAGGCGGGTGGGCAAAATCTTTTATTCTCTCAATCTGCGTATGCACTATGAGGAGGGGAAGTGTTGGAAATCTGATTGAAAAGCTCATTCTTGTTTAAGATCAAAGAGGGATATTCTTGTAAAAGAATTTTTTCAATCATTATTTTTCCATTGATGTCAAACCTACTATTTGTAGGGATGATATTTTCTTATAAGATCCAATCACTATCACTTACTTGATTGATGAAGAGGATTTGATCAAAAAGATGTAACAAGAGAACCTAAAGGAAAGGTTGAGCTATGATGTTGTAATGAAGTGCAAGGATCAGTTAAGACAATGGTTAAGTAATGTATTGATGACATACTCAAAGATACAGAGGTTGGTCACACTTAGATATATTGGAAGAAGAAGTTTGTAACAAAGTTGACTACAAAGCTTTAACTAAGACCATTTGTAGGTGTCAAGCAAATTAGTTGAAGCTGAACAAATTCTTAGTAGAAGCTAAGTAATAGAAATTTCTAGTGTTTGTCAAGTGATCTTCATGTGTTGAGTGATATTCATAAGCTAAGTGATCTTCAAGTGCTGAGCATCAAGAAAAACATAGTTGATGCCAAGTAAGACAGTATGTGTCGAGCACCAGTATTTCAATAGTGCCGAGCTACTACATTATTTCAACTGATGAAGAATTGCTAAATCTAAGCTAACATAGTGGTTGCATTGAATTTTTTGAATGAATTGGAAGATAAGGATGATGATTTTTGGCACAGAATCTTATGTAAACCATTTTTGGACGAATTACAAAGTATTATTCAAAAAGTTTTTAGAGGAAACAAAATATGGGTTAGATAAAATGAATCCTACCTAATCCATGTGAATTGAAATTGAAAATGGAAGAATCAAGTAGGAAAAGGAACTCTGAGACTTCTATTTAAGGAGTCACAAACCAAGAAGTAGAGAGCTATTGATACTGTTGCTCTTGAAGTGCCAAAATCTACGAAGTAGTGAGAAGCGTTTCAAGGAGGAGACAAATAGGAGAAGGAAGAGCATAGAGGCTCTACTTCTATGAGTGGTCATGAAGAGATGATTGCACTAGTATATTGATTATGGAGACTCAAGGAGACAAAGCTTGAAAGAAGGGCAAGTTGTTAAGAGTTGTAGAGATTGAAGGCTAGGCAAGGGTATGAGTTGAGATGTGATTGAAGATCTACAAGATAAGTTGTATGTTGTAGTTAGGTCAAGATTTTCTAATACTCTCTAGCAATTGTATTAGATCTAAAAATCCTATGGACTTAGGTTGGCCTAATAGCCATTTGTAAATCCTTTAACAGGATGGCATTCCAAGTAAATTTTCTAAAGTTCTCTAACCAAGCCCACTTGTAATAGGGTGGTTAAATCCTCTAACAAGGTCACATTTAACAGTGTGTTGTAAGCCTTTAATAGGGTAGGCCTTTCATGGGGCATCACTTTAGAAGGGTGACAATTGAGTAGCATGTTACTAGTGGTTTTTTCCAAATTGGGTTTGCACATAAATAACTATGTCATGTGTTTATTTCTTGTGTGTTATACTTATATGTTGATTTATAGTAACTTTTTTATTAGATAAGTTAAAGATTGGATGGATAAATGGTTGAATGATTTCACTATGCTTAGTGAAAAGAAGGAATAGGACATTTGGACCTTAAATAATTGATTCACACCTCCCCCCACTCTTAGTTATTCTAAAGAAATTCTAGCAATTGGTATCAGATCCATCTACTCATTTAGTTTCAAGGTACTAGAAGAAAGAAGATCAAGATGTCCAAGAGAGAAGTTCCCGAGCTCAACAAAGATAACTTTTATGCATGGTAGAGTTTGATGAAATTGCACCTTGCATTAATAGGTGACTATGCACAAACCTGAATTGGAACAAAGCATGCAACTCTAGTAGGACCACTCATTGTAGATGATTTGAACAAAAAGGTGCATAACCAAGCAATCCTGGAGATTGCATCTACACTTAGCTATGTTGAATATGATGACATCAAAGATTGTAACACTACATTCAAGATGTGGAAAACCTTATCAAAAATCTATGGAAGTGATCAGAATGTCTAGAGAGTAAAGAGAGAAAGCCTAAGAGGGAAGTTTGATGACATGAAGATGGAGGAGGTGAAAATGCTACTCAATATGCTGCAAGAATAAAAGAAGTGGTTAGTGCAATAAGAAGTCTAGGTGGAAAATTGGAAGAAGAAACATCCACAAGAAAATATTTAAGAACTCTACTTCCTATCTATTCTATAAGAGTTTTAGCCAACCAAGAGTTGAGGTGTGTCCAAGGAAACACAGTAACCTTTGAAGGAATAGTTGGAAGACTTACTACATTTGAGCTATCCAATTTTGACAACTACAGACCTCAAAACCTTGAATCTACTTGCAAGGCCAAGATGACAATAAAAGATATTGAGGAGGACACATCAAGCAAGAAAAGAAGAAAAAGAAAACATGCATCTAGTGATAGCAGCACATATAAGGAAGATGTGGAATAGTTACAAGAATTACTAGCTAGGAGATTCCTTAGAGGTAAGGGAAAATTCAAAGGTAAGCTCCCTATTATATGTTTTAATTGCAATGAAGTAGGCCATATAGCTGTAAGATGTCCATGGAAGAAGAACTATAAAGAAGGAAACATGTACAGGAACAAAAGAGAAGATGACAACAAAGATTACAAGGAGAAAGGCAAGAGAAGCCACATTGTTGAAGAAGACTTTGATGAGAATGATGATGAAGTAGTCTATGTATCCATGAAGGACAAGTTAGACAAAGATGAAGATGAAGCAGTGTCATTTGTTACCTATGTGAACAAGAATGACAAGTGGATCATAGACAGTGGATGCTCACATCACATGATAGGAGATAAAAGTAACTTCATTACCTTTACTCAATATGATGGAAATAGTGTTAGATTTGGTAATGATTCCCTATGTCAAATCAAATGAAAAGGATCTATCAAACTTACAAAGAAAATTTCATGTGATAATGCATATTATGTTGAAGGATTGAACTACAACTTGTTCAATGTATCAAAGTTAGGCAATGTAGGTTGTAAAGTTGAATTTAAATACAAAATTGCCAAGATCTATGATACTGATGGAAATTTGATAAGAAAATGTGAACAAACTAGGAGTTATTTATTTTACCTATATATGGAAGAAGCAACATGTCTTGTTGTTAGACTTGATGATGTATGGTTGTGGCATAAAAGGTTGTGTGATGTTAACTTTGATAATCTAATTAGTATCAATAAGAAAAAGAAAGTCAAGGGATTCCCCAAGTTGAAGAAACCTAAAAACACAATGTGCAAACAATGTCAACTAGGGAAGATGACTAAGTCTAGTTTCAAAAGAAAAATATACGCTTCTAATGAAGTACTAGAGTTAGTCCATATAGACTTATGTGGTCCAATAGAAGTTTAAAGCTACCTAGGAGATAGATACATAATGCTATTTGTAGATGATTATTCTACGATGATGACTGCTATGTTCTTAAAGAAAAAATTTGATGCATTCCAAATGTTCAAGTGGTATTTGGCTAGAGTTGAAAAGGAAATAGGAAAGAACCTAAAATGCCTAAGGTCAAATAGTGGAGGTGAGTTCACATCAAGAGAGTTTGAAATATTCTGCAATGATAAAGGTATCAAATGGTAAACATCAACACCAAGAACTTCACCACAGAATGGTATTGCTAAAAGAAGGAATAGGTCAGCGATTGACTATGCTAGAACCTTGATGATGGAGAAAAATGTAGCACTAAAATATTGGAGAGAAGTTGTGAGTACTATAGTCTACACACTAAATAGACTTCAAGTCAAGAAAGGTAAAAATGCAACACCTTTTGAATTATGGTATGGTCATTCACCTAATGTTAAACATTTCAAAGTATTTGATTGTAAATGCTACATTCTAAAAGATACTAGAAATGGAAAATTTGATGCAAAAAGTGATGAAGGCATATTTTTTGGATACTCCACTAGAAGTAAGGCATATAAGTGTTTAAATATTCACACTAACAAAGTTGTGGAGAGTGAAAATGTAAATTTTGATGAGCATGCAAAAGTTTAGGTTGATGAGTCAAAGAAAATAGAGGATTATAGATCCTTTGTATACTTCTATGAAGGAATGATAGTTGAAGACAATGTTGCAAATCAGATTGGGAATCAGCAACAAACTTCAGTATCTGCCAAGTCTTAGCCTATGAATGTTGAGCTACATTCAAAAGCCAAGTAGTAGAATGTAGAAAATGCACATTCTGATTCTGAAAACAATATGCAAGAAAGGAATGATGAAATTCCAGATGAAGAAGAATGAAATGACTCTGAGGCTGAAGGATCAAACGTGGAAAGAATTACTAAACTTAGATTAGCCAAGTATGTTAGAAGACATCACCCTATAGATTAAATCATTGGTGATAAGGATGCAAGACCAATGACAAGGAATAGGCTCAGGAATGATTCATGTCTACTAAGCAAGGTTGAACCCAAAATAGTAAAAGATGCACTACAAGATGATGACTAGTAGAAAGCCATGAAAGAAGAGATAGATTAGATTGAGAAGAAGAAAACTTGTCTCTAGTTCCTAGACTAGCTAATAAGAATGTGATTGGTACCAAATGGGTGTTTAGAAACAAACTTGATGAGAATGGTGAAATAACAAGAAACAAAGCCAGATTAGTTTGTGAAGGTTGTGCACAAGAAGAAGGATTGGATCATGGAGAGACATTTTCCCTTGTTGCAAGAATGGAAGGAGTAAGAACATTACTTGCATATGCTACATATAAAGGTTTCAAAGCATACTAGATGGACATGAAGTCTTCTTTTCTAAATGGTATACTAGAAGAGGGAGTCTACATAGAACTACCAGAGGGATTTGTTGATGAGAATAACAAGGACATTGACTGCAAGCTACACAAAGCACTTTATGGATTGAAGAAAGCACCTAGAGCATGGTATGAAAGGTTGTACAAATATTTTGTAAAGATAGGATTTGAAAGAATAGATGAAAACAAAAAATTGTATATCAAAGCTGAGGAAGGTAAAGACATTTTGATATCATAAATCTTTTTTAATGACATAATATTTGGAGGAAAAGATGTTTTATGCAAATATTTTGCTGATCAAATGAAGCATGAATTTGACATGTCAATGTTTGGAGAAATCAAATTCTTTGTTGGATTACAAGCACATCAATTAAAGAATGGCATATTTGTGACCCAATCCAAATACATCAAGGAAGTACTCAAAACATTTGGGTCAGAAGACTCAAAACCAATTAGCACACCGATGACAATAGGACATAAACTATCCAAGAATGATTAATTTGTTGAAGTAAATTAGATATTGTATAGGTCAATGATTGGAAAGTTGCAATATGTTGTACATAGTAGACTAGACATTGCATTAGCTATTGAAATAGAAGCAAGAGTTTTTGCCAATCCAAGAGAAAATAACTTAATGGTAGTGAAGAGAATATTGAGATACCTAAAAGGAACTGATGAGTTTGGTTTATACTATAAGAGGAATGAGAAGTTTGAACTGAAAGCTTACACTGATGCAGATTGGGTAGGTAACATTGATGATAGAAAAAGCACCAATGGAGGAGAACTTTTCTTAGGAAAGAAGTTGATTACATGTGAACAAGAAAAAAGTAAAGCTGCACGTCACAATCCACTAGTAAAGTTGAATATGTGGCAGCTGCTATAAATTGCACCACTATTGTATAGATCAAACACTTGTTGCAAGGTATGAAGGAAGAGGTAATTTAGCTTGTGACACTTTATTGTGATAATACAAGTGCCATCAATATAACAAAGAACCTAGTAATGCATGCTAAAACTAAGCATATTGCAATCAAGTATCACTATGTAAAAGAACTAGCCGAAGGCAAACAAGTGAAGATGGAATATGTTAGCTCAAAGGAATAGATTGTTGATATCTTCAAAAAAGCACTACTTAAAGATGTTTTTGAGTATCTTAGAGGTAAGTTAGGGATGATACCCCTAGCTAAGGCTACTTGAACCAAAAAGCAAGTATGCCCTGCATCAAATAAGCTAAATGTTGAAGATTTTACACATTGATGCAGAGGATGTTTACTTTGGGATCCATGCCTAAAGTATTAGTAGTGCTGAAACTTCAAATCAATTACAAGCAAGGTGACAAAGGGAGACATTAAATGAAACTGTAAGAGCTACATCTACATATTAATATGTTAATATATCTTTGGCATTGTTTTCAAAAAGGAAGAAATGAACAACTGATCAACAACTATTGAAGATAAAGGATCAGAGAAGTAGAGGAAGATTTTAGAGGTTGATCAAAATAATAGAAGATGAACAATATAGAGGGAGAAAGATAAAGATAAATGATATAGCAACAAAGGGAGCGAAGTGAAATGAGACAATTAGAATAGTAGTAGGAGATGTGATGTTACAACTTTCTTTTTGGCATTTGACTTACTATTCTAACCTAGTAAGCTTTTGGTTGAATAGATTAGTCTGGTGGTTGATCAATTTGGTTTGCCATCAATGCCAAAGAGGGAGATTGGTGGAAATTTGTTTGAAAAGTTCATTGTTGTTGAAGATCAAAGAGGGAGATTGTTATAAAAGAATGTTTTCAAACATTGTTTTTCCATTGATGTCAAACTTTTTATTTGTAGGGATGATTTTTCTTATAAGATCCAAGCACTATCACTTAGTTGATTGATGAAGAGGATTTGATCAACAAGATGTAACAAGAGAACCTAAAGGAAAGGTTGAGTTATGATGATGTAATGAAGTGCAAGGATCAGTTAAGACAATGGTTAAGTAATGCATTGATGACATACTCAAAGATATAGAGGTTAGTCACACTTAAATATATTGGGAGAAGTAGTTGTAACAAGGTTGATTGCAAAGCTTTAACTAAGATCATCAATAGTTGTCGAGAAAATTCTTAGTAGAAGTCGAGTAGCAGACATTTCTTGTGTGTGCCGAGTAATCTTCATATGTTGAGTGATCTTCATGTGCTGAGTGATCTTCAAGTGCCGAGCATTAGGAAAAACATAGTTGATGCCGAGTAACATAGTATGTGTCGAGCACTAGTATTTCAATAGTGCCAAGCTACTACATTATTTCAAATAAAGAAGAATTTCCAAATCTAAGCTGGCATAGTGGTTGCATTGAATTTCGTGAATGAGTTGGAAGATAAGGATGATCAGTTGTTGGGACATAATCTTATGTAAACCATTTTTGGGAAAATTCTAAAGGATTATTCAAAAAGTTTCTAGAGGAAATAGAATATGGGTTGGATACAACGAATCCTACCTAATCCATGTGAATTGAGATTGATAATGGAAGAATCGAGTGGGAAAAGGATCTCCAAGAATTATATTTAAGGATTCATAGACCAAGATGTAGAGAGCTACTAATACAGTTGTTGCTAAAGTGCCAAAATCTACGAAGTAGTGAAAAGGGTGTCAAGGAGGAGACATCTAGGAGAAGGAAGACCACAGAGGCTCTACTTCTATGAGTGGTCATGAAGAGATGATTGCACTAGTATATTGAGTGTGGAGACTCAATGAGACAAAGCTTGAAAGAAGGGCAAGCTGTTAAGAGTTGTAGAGATTGAAGGCCAAGCAAGGGTATGAGTTGAGATGTGATCTGAGATCTGCAAGATAAGTTGTATGTTGTAGTTGGGTCAATATTTTCTAATACTCTCTAGCAATTGTATTAGCTTTGAAAATCATATGGACTAGGGTTGGCCTAGCATCCATTTTTAAATCCTTTAATAGGGTGGCATTCCAAGTGAATGTTCTAAAGTCCTCTAACCAGGCCCGCTTCTAACAGGGTGGTTAAATCCTCTAATAAGGTCACATTTAATAGTGTGTTTTAAGTCTTTAACAGGGAAAGCCTTTCATAGAGTATCACATCAGAAGGGTGAAAATTGAGTAGCATGTTACTGGTGGTTTTTCCTAAATTGTGTTTCCATGTAAATCACTGTGTCATGTGTTGATTTCTTGTGTGTTGTACTTGCATGTTGATTTACAGTAACTTGCTGATTAGATAAGTTAAAGATTGGATGGATGAATCGTTGAATGATTTCACTATGCTTACTAAAAAATTTTAATAGGACATTTGTACCTTGAGTAACTAATTAAAACCCCCCCCCACCCCCCGCCCCCCCCCCCCCCCCCCCCCCTCTTATTCTAAAGCAATTCTAACAAGAAGTAGGAAAATAGAAAAAAAATGAATGGGTTGCGGGTATGTAGCCCATTTATAATAATTTGTGTTTCTATAAACCACATACATGCTATAGCATGTATGCACTATAGAGCATATGTTCTATTGCTTTGGAAACACAAGCCATAGCACATGTGTGTTATAGCATAGACACGCTACTAAAAACTTTTAAAAAAATGGTGTCAGCTTTTTGGCACCACAACTTGGTGTACTTACCCTTTGAGGTTACTGATTCATCCGTCCCCTCTTAGTAACCTAGCTAGTCCTGAATATTTCCAATAGTGTGTGTTTGTTTGGATTCTTGAAGAAAAGTCCTGAAAGAGAATCAAATAGAGCAACTACACAGAGTAATGAAGTGCAAAGAAGAGTTATATTAGATTAGAGAGAGGATTAGTAATTAGGAAGAGGAGATCCATCATCAAAGATTAGTGTGTTAACTAAAGGATCAAGTACTGATACATTCTAGAAAAGTGAACCAAGGTAAATTTCTTAATAGAGTGGTCCTTACAGGCCTATTTAAATCTCTTAAGAAAATACTTACTATGCTGTAAGTTTTAAATCCTTTAATCAAGGTAGACTAAGTCTTGTAGCTTTTAAAAGGGAAGACCCCTTGTAGGGTAGATCATCAAAAGTGATCAAATTTTATCCCTAATAGGAAAAATTTATTACTACAGTAGTAAGTATGTGTGGGTGTTATCCCTACCCTAGTTCTACCTCCACCTTGGAGGGTTTCTAGCTTATCAAATTTTTGTGCTATGTGTTGATCTTTTATTTTCATATTTATGGTTGTGATCAGTAGATTAGATTTGATACATCATTGAAGCATATATTTATGTGACTTTATGTATTTTTGAGATAAGGGTTAGTGGTGAATGTTATAAGGTTAATAATTTTTTACAAGGTTAAAATTTTTATAGATCTTGATTCACACCCCTCCCCCTCTACCCTAGTATCTTGCTCTCCTAATAGACTTTCATCATCTATCTAGAGTTGGAGTTTCTACATTGTGCTACCTATAAAATGAATACATTGAATTTCTTAGACTGTAATTATTGAACAAATGAAAAATAAGCATGGGAATGATAAAATGATGATAGATTAGACATTTCTCTAACTTATGATGAAATTCATGATGTGAAAGAATGCTCTTTTGCAAAGAAAATGTGGGATAAGTTGGGTCAAATTAATGGAGGAGATAAAAATGTGCTAAGGGCTAAAGCTAAAAGCTTGAGAGGTAAATTTGATGACATGAGAATAAAAGAAAGAAAAACTATTGCATATTATTGTGGTCATATCAAGGAGGTTATTAATGCAATCATAGGAACTAGAGGGATTGTATCAGATGAGACTATGATAAGTGAGGTACTAATGACTTTACTTCTAACCTATGCAATTAGAGTATTAGTGATTCTAGAACATAGATGTACACCTTGTAATGATATGACCTTGGATAGTCTTGATAGGTAGACTTGTTGTATCTAAATTATCTAATTTTGATTATTATATATCATCTAGTATTGTATGTGCATTCAATTTTGAACTAACTCGTGATAGATATAAGAGATATAATAAGAGTAGGCATGTGGATAGTGATAGTGAATAAGATGATGAACTTAATAAGTTAGAAGCATTATTGGCAAGAAGGCTATGTAGAGGAATAGGAAAATACAAACATAAACTCTTTATTATCTATTTTACACATTAAAATGTTGTTCATATTACTACAAGATGTCATAATAGAGATGATAAGGATTAAAGGAAGGATAATAAATACTGAGGAAAGAGAGACAATGGAGACAATTGAGGTGATAAATACTACAAAAGAAAAGTAAGAAATATTATTACATTATTCAAGAAGATGGTTTTGATAATAATACTAATGAGAATGATGAAGAAATTGTTTATGTTGCAATAAAAGTTGAAGATAAGGAAATTGCATTGATTTCACATGTTAAAAAGAATAATAGATGGATAATTGATAATGGTTCTTCACAAAATAAGACTAGTAATATAATTAAGTTTGAAAAGTTACAACATTATAATGGAAGTAGTCTTAAGTTTGGAAGTGATGCACCTTGTTATGTAAAATGTAAGAGGTATGTGCAGGACCATGGTGTGCCAAAAAGTGGTGACCTAACAATTATGTAGTTTTGAAATACCTCCAAGCATTTCAAAATATATTCCAACATTTTTCCTACCCATTGTTAGTGAAAAAATTATCCTCCAAGAAAATATATACAAATATAACCCTGAATGCCCAAATGAGAAGACTAATCAGCACTAACAGTTGGACAAGTTATCATTGGATTGATAACTTTCCTGTAAATTTTATCGGGTACATCTCCCCGTATGAAATATTCAATGAATCAAATGTGAATGCTTTTACCAGAAAGCATAAAAGGATATCAAACATCTACCTATAAGTACAGCGTAGATGCGAGAAAAACTAAACAACTACAAGAAATTAAATGGTAAATGACACAAAGTCCATTCACCCTAACAATAGATAGAATCAAGAAACACATTATCCATCTTCTTGAGAAAGTGCAGAAATGAAGATATGGAGATATAACAGCATATTTCAGAGAAAACCAAAGCGACACAAAGATCACACTTAGTGGAAAGTAGATTGCTCAAACTCAAAGTTTTGAAAAACAATTAACTCTCAAGTCTCCCTCCTCTGAAAACATAAAGCTGCACTTGCTATTACAATCACCATTAAAGAAAGCTGTAACAAATCAAAACTCTCCTATTGCTAACACACAGTTTAGAACAAGAAAATGAAAACTTGCTTTGCCCTCCACAACTTCACAAGAAAATGAAATAAAATTGGGGAAACCTCTCATCCTTGCTGTAGCAGAAAGTCTGCGGTCTTTTTGGATAGAAAAAATGGAACCCAGTTTCCTCTTCCATGGGCTTATTTAACCTTTCTTTTCCTGTAGCCTTTTCAGTTTCTTGTAACTAATTCTTGCTGATTGGTTCTTTTCATATTTCCAAGAATATATTTTTATCTTCCGTCCATTGATTTTGCTTGATAAACTTTATTTAAAGGTTATATTTATCAATAGTAATCTTTTTTAGGATGATTTCGATGTCCCTTAAGTTTTTCAATATCACCCCATAATTCTCAGAGATTATTAACTAAAGTTTCAGCATCTGTATATGGCTGCATCAAATCTAGACAAGTATACATAACTAATTGACAAGTGTCAATTAATGATTTTTCATCTTTGGATTACATTTCCTTTAGGATGGATATGATATTCAATTTAATATCTTTGCAAATTCATGGCTCTTATGACATACTCATGCTGACAGGTGGCACTTGCTGGTGATGATGTTCTATCATGATTTTATAACTGCCTTTGACAGTTTTGATAGTGTCCCACTCAATCAGTCGTAACTCATTAACCAGGAATGAGTTTGAAAAATGCTTTGGTCAGATCATGCATAGCTGGCTTCTTAGAAAAATACCTAAAATTGAGCCAAATCCAATGGTTTGATTGGATGTTATGAGCCCTGCACTGAGACCCAATTTGATTGTCTACATTCTATAATTGCTATTTTCTGAGCCGATAGAGGCGTGAACAGAAACCCATAACTCTTGATCTATACATAATCGCATAAAAATATTTGGAGAAGATTTAGACGTCTAGGTTTTCCAACAAATATCTTAAATTCAGCATGATCCAACAGTCGAATTGAGAGATATGGCCCTCGAAATATGACTATTTTCTGCCATCTGCAATTTATGACTGTTATTTCTGATCTGATAGTGGTGCAGTCAAGAACATTTAACCTTTGATTCATATTAAATATGATAAAAAAATTTGATGAAGATTTATAGAACTAGGTTTTCCAAGAAATATCTAAAATTCAGCCGGATCCAACAGTCAGATTGGGATTTATGACCTTTGAAATATGACTATTTTTCTTCCAACGGAGAGTTCATGTTTGCAGGTTGTATTCTTGCATGGTTTTTCAGACTTGCAGTCATGGGAGCACAGAAACTTATCTTTATTAATGCTTGTAGACATAGGCTCTATTGTACATTCTATCAAATAGTTTTCTACTATTTCCATTGATTATAGAAGCCAATGCATTGAGAAGAATAGGCTATCGAGTTCTTCACATAGAGAAGGATGTGCTTAACAACATGCTGAGGATCTAAAATTCTAAAAAACATTGTCACCTTTCTTGTAGCCATAATATGTACTTCTACTTTATCATCAAGTAGAGACACGTGCCATGAATCATTCACCAGTAGTAAGCCTCTTCATTGATGGAATAAACCAATCGATCAAATCACCTTCCTTTATCTGAGAATTAATTCAGTACAGTGGTTCAACAGGTTTGTTTCTCACATATGTTTCCTCTACTGTACAAAGACTTTCCAAAGAAGGCAACCAAACATGAGCATGCTTGACCCCACCAATATATGGTATAAAAATTCCCAATTCTTCAACCATCATAAGCAAAACATCATCATCAACGTCATTTTTTTTTTTTTGCTCAAAAATGATATTAATTCCTTCCTTGTCCTCTCTTCACCAAGAGCATGAGCAATTGTTGAAAACCTTCATGTGGAGTTCAATCATAACTGAAAGTCTTCATTTTTATCGATGTCCCTTGTTGACATTTCATGCACTAACTGTAGTGGAGCTTCTCAAAATAGATCATTGATCCTCTGAATTTCTGTACTGGATCATTGAACTTGACAACTTTGAGCCTAGACTTGAATTTGCATGATGAACCACCTTGAACTACTAAATCACTTCAAACCACCGCATCTGAACTTCATCTTAATCTGCATCCTTGCACTTTCTTGAAGTCATGAGACTAACAAATCGAACCTGGCGAATGCATTGAGACAGAATTCTGAACTTTTCTAACTATTCTTCATTTTTGAACTGAAATGTTTTGAATTGTCGAACTACTTTGAACTACTTCGAACTTCAATTCGAAGTGGTTCAAAGAGGTTCAACCTCTAAAATTGAAAGCTTAAAAATTGAGACCACCTTGGGTACTAACAGGGGCTCTAATTGCGGGACTAATTTTGATGCAAAATCAGAGAACTGCAACAATCTCTAGGAAAGAACAGTGCCTTATCCATTGGGCAAATAGAGTCAGCAAGAGAAAACTGGGAGCTGCTTGCAGAGAGGGTGGAGGGGAGCAGGGAAAAACTAGTAAACAAAAACTCTAACAAACAACAACTAAACTACCAGCAAGCATGAGGCTTGCGCATTATTTTGAACTACACGCTACACACAACAAAAACCTATTTACAATATTTACAAAGGTAGGAGAAGAACCTACCATAATGACCAGAAGAAATAAGAAGTTAAGTGAATCCAATTACTGGTTGAGAGAAATAGGAGCCTTTCTAAAACAACAAAGCATACCTCAATGGAACAGCTCCAAACCCTTGTTCGATGATGACTCTTTCAATGCCAATCTTCAGAATGACAGTGTGCATGCACATGCTGATCCAACACTCTTTTCTAAACAACCATGACTCATCATAGTATTCATTTCCATTGAAGAATTGATCCCTTACATCAACAGGATCTGATTCTTCCTCGAATTGAAAAACATGGAATAAAAAGGCCTTGCCAAAAAATGATGTGTAATCCTTAAGGATATTGTTATGTAGACTCAACTCTTGTGTATGGTCATGATCAATTTGTAGCCATAATGAGGCCTCCTTCAACATAGAATAATCCCTTGGATATATATCTTCTTCACCTCCTTCCAAGAGCCAGCTGTCATCAATCTTGCCATACATTCTATTCCTTTCTCTTTCTAAGATGACATCACATATCTCAGCACTTCTTTTACACTCCAAATCAACAACATTATACATAGATGGATGAAAAGAAAAGTTGTCAATAAATACTTCATCCTTAATCTGATTTGAACAAAAACCTGGTTCATCATTAAAGGAATCATTATTTAATGGAGAATCTTGAGGCTGAAAAAGAGGATTTTCTTTGATAGCAGCATTCTCATAAAACCCCATCGGTATGAAAAGTGGATTAAGGTCACTCCAAAAAATTTTAACCTCCTAATTTTCAGAATTCTCTTCACCTTTGTTATCACTGCTGCCATGGTTTTTACTTTCAGCCTGAATGTCTTTATCTACCCATTTCTGGTTGTCTTCAGGATGAACTATGGTTGTAGCTTCCTCACTCTATTGAGACATGTCTATACTGCTAGGTTTTACTAGACAACCTTTAGTGTATTCAGAAAACAAGTATAATGTATTCATGCTGCCCGAAACAATCTTTCCATCAGCATCTTGGGATTGATTCCTTACTCTTGTCACATCTTCCATATTTTTGCTATGGCACATAAGAGGGAAATTAGATTTATTACTCTCTTCTTGGGTATCAAAAGCTGAGCTATCCTCATGGTATGGCAAGGATTTTGCATGAGTCTCAATATTCATAGGAACAGACTGAAAAGAGACACCTTCCTCTTTCTGAATGTATTTAAAATTTTCTCTAGAGGGAAATGAAGATGGGCAATCCAAGATATTTACCTCAACCTCACAACTCACTAGATATGATGTGGAGATGGGAATCACGTGCGGCTGAAAGGTGTCTAGACATTCATCATTCTCCTGACTTTCAACTGCTTCTTCTTTTTCACATGCATCTCCTTCTTCTTCTAGATCTTAAACTTGAGGTTTCTTCTGGATGAGAATTGCACCATAAAAAGACTTTAACCAATCCACTTGTTTTGCCGATTCTTCAGTAACCTCTCTGATAGGATCTTTTTGGAATGGTGGGATGAAGATAAAGACTTTTGAGTTATCTTCATCTCTTGTTGGAACCCATTCCTTCAAGATTTTCTGATATGTAAGGAAGACTTTCTGACATTCTTCCTCAATAGAGCCACCAACCTCCATCTTCAGGGAGGTACCTTCAGATTTTTGAGAAAAGAAAATATTGAAACTGTAATTCTTTCCCCAGTACAGTCGCCAAAAATTTGTTAGTGAACAGATTGTCCTCCAAGAAAATATATACAAATATAACCCTGAATGCCTAAATGAGAAGACTAATCAGCACTAACAGTTGGACAAGTTATCATTGGATTGATAACTTTCCTCTGAATTTTATCGAGTACAGCTCCCCGTATGAAATAGTCAATGAATCAAATGTGAATGCTTTTACTAGAAAGCATAAAAGGATATCAAACATCTACCTATAAGTACAACATATATGTGGCAAAAACTAAATAACTACAAGAAATTAAATGGTAAATGACACAAAGTCCATTCACCCTAACAACAGATAGAATCAAGAAACACATTATCCATCTTCTTGAGAAAGTGCAGAAATGAAGATATGGAGATATAACAACATATTTCAGAGAAAACCAAAGCGACACAAAGATCACACTTAGTGGAAAGTAGATTGCTCAAACTCAAAGTTTTGAAAAAAATTTAACTCTCAAGTCTCCCTCCTCTGAAAGCATAAAGTTGCACTTGCTATTACAATCACCATTAAAGAAAGCTGTAACAAATCAAAACTCTCCTATTGCTAACACACAGTTTAGAACAGGAAAATGAAAACTTGCTTTGCCCTCCACAACTTCACAAGAAAATGAAATAAATTGGGGAAACCTCTCCTCCTTGCTGTAGCACAAAGTCTGCGGTCTTTTTGGAGAGAAAAAATGGAACCTAGTTTCCTCTGCCATGGGCTTATTTAACCTTTCTTTTCCCATAGCCTTTTCAGTTTCTTGCAACTGATTCTTGCTGATTGGTTCTTTTCATATTTCCAAGAATATATTTTTATCTTCCCTCCATTGATTTTGCTTGATAAACTTTATTTAAGATTTATATTTATCAATAGTAATCTTTTTTAGGATGATTTCGATGTCCCTTAAGTTTTTCAATATCTCCCCATAATTCTCAGAGATTATTAACCAAAGTTTCAGCATCTGTATATGGCTGCATCAAATCTAGACAAGTATACATAACTAATTGACAGGTGTCAATTAATGATTTTTCATCTTTGGATTACATTTCCTTTAGGATAGATATAATATTAAATTTAATATCTTTGCAAATTCGTGGCTCTTATGACATACTCATGCTGACAGGTGGCACTTGCTGGTGATGATGTTCTGTCATGATTTTATAACTGCCTTTGACAGTTTTGACGGTGTCCCACTCAATCAGTAGTAACTCATTAACCAAGAATGAGTTTGAAAAATTCTTTGGTCAGATCATGTGTAGCTTTCTTCTTAAAAACACATCTGAAATTGAGCCAAATCCAATGGTTTGATTGGAAGTTATGAGCCCTGCACTGAGAGCCAATTTGATTGTCTGCATTCTGTAATTGCTAATTTCTGAGCAGATAGAGGCATGAACAGAAACCAATAAATCTTGATCCATACTAATCGCACAAAAATATTTGGAGAAGATTTAGATAACTAGGTTTTCCAACAAATATCTTAAATGCAGCATGATCCAACGGTCGGATTGAGAGATATGGCCCTCGAAATATGACTATTTTCTGCCATCTGCAATTTATGACTGTTATTTCTGATCTGATAGTAGTGCAGGGAAGAACATGTAACCTTTGATTCATGTTAAATATGATAAAATGCTTTGGCGAAGATTTATATAACTAGGTTTTTCAAGAAATATCTAAAATTCAGCTAGATCCAACGATCAGATTGGGATTTATGACCTTTGAAATAGGACTATTTTTCTTCCAGCAGAGAGTTCATGTTTGCAGGTTGTATTCTTGCATGGTTTTTCAGACTTGCAGTCATGGGAACACAGAAACTTGTCTTTATTAATGCTTGCAGACATAGGCTCTATTTCACATTCTATCAAATAGTTTTTTACCATTTCCATTGATTATAGAATCCAATGCATTGAGAAGAATAGGCTATCGAGTTCTTCACACAGAGAAGGATGTGCTTAACAGCATGCTGAGGATCTAAAATTCTACAAAACTTTGTCACCTTTCTTGTAGCCATAATACATACTTCTGCTTTATCATCAAACAGAAACATGTTCCATGAATCATTCACTAGTAGTAAGCCTCTTCGTAGATGGAATAAACCAATCGATCAAATCACCTTCCTTTATTTGAGAATTAATTCAGCACAGTGGTTCAGCAGGTTTGTTTCTCACATATGTTTCCTCTACTATACAAAGACTTTCCAAAGGAGCCAGCCAAACATGAGGATGCTCGACCCCACCAATATATGGTATAAAAATTCCCAATTCTTCAACCATCATAAGCAAAACATCATCATCAATATCATTTTTTTTGTTGCTCAAAAATGATATTAATTCCTTCCTTGTCCTCTCTTCACCAAGAGCATGAGAAATTGTTGAAAGCCTTCATGTGGAGTTCAATCATAACTAAAAGTCTTCATTTTTATCGATGTCCCTTGTTGACATTTCATGCACTAACTGTAGTGGAGCTTCTCAAAATAGATCATTGATCCTCTGAATTTCTGTACTGGATCATTGAACTTGACAACTTTGAGCCTAGACTTGAATTTGCATGATGAACCACCTTGAACTATTGAATCACTTCGAACCACCACATCTGAACTTCATCTTAATCTGCACCCTTGCACTTTCTTGAATTAATGAGACTAAAAAACCGAACCTGGCGAATGCATTGAGACAGAATTCTAAACTTTTCTAACTGTTTTGCATTTTTGAACTAAACTATTTTCAACTGTCGAACTACTTTGAACTACTTCGAACTTTAGTTTGAAGTGGTTCAAAGAGGTTCAACCTCTAAAACTGAAAGCTTAAAAACTGAGATCACCTTGGGTACTAACACCCATCTTGACACCAAACAAAAAAACTAATACCTTTATAAGGCCTACTATATCTTTTGATAAAAAGCCTACATGGTCAACTTTAAAAATGTCCCAAAAATGTTCTTTTGGCCTATTCTTGTGCTTTTTTTACTTCAAACATGTCACTTTTTTCACCCAAGTTTGATGAAACAAAAAGAGTTTCTTAAAAATGTTTTTCGATTTCCATAAATGTAATATCTTTCAAATGATGAGTTTAGTAAATAATTCTTACTTATTTTCTAATGGAGTTATGTATGAAGTACTGGTTGACACACTAATTTAAAAGCAACAATAACTTTGCAATCGTACAAAAAAAATTAAATCCAAAAGATGCATGACATTATATGCTTCTTCTACTATAAGGAAAAAACTAAATTTTGTAGAGTTTTGAATTAGTTAAGTTGATCAAACATATGAGTTCTTTTATTACTAAAATACCCAAAAATATGTGTCACATTTGTGAATGATTCTAATTCTTGGAAATAGAATTTTATTTTAAAATATTTTCATTTGTTTTTTATTAAGATGGTAAGACATATGTCTACTACTTATTTTATCGTGAATTTTTTGTACTATTAAATTAAAATTAAAAAAATTCACTAGTTTTTTTCTTCAAATAAGGCATAGTAGTTTTGAAACTAAATTCAATTTCTTAGAGATTCTTTTCTATCAAATTTTTAATAGATAGTTCATAACAAGGTGAAAATTGCATGTCAAGTTGACATAACTCTGATTTTTTGATTTTTCATTGCCCCTTAAGGGCATAGTTTGGTTGACTATGATCTTGCACATACCCTAAGGGATCAATTAAATAGAATGATAAGATAAAATGTGACAACGAATATTAGTTTTATGGTTTGAAATTTATTTTTTTGAGTGTGCCATAGTTGAATATTTTAGGCTACTGAGTTAAATTCAAAAATAGAAAGACCAAGATATATGATTCTACTAGTGAACTAATTACAAGTAGTGATCAAACAAGAGGTAACTTGTTCTATCTAGACCTATTTGAAGATACTTGACTATTTGCACAATTTGAATATATTTGGTTATGGCATAAGAGGCTATGTAATGTGAGCTTTGATAATTTGGTACAAATTAGTAAGATGAAAAGAGTAAGAGGATTACCAAGATTGAGGAAACCTAATAAGGTGACGTTCAAAAAATGTCAAATGGGAAAAATGATAGAGTCTAGTTTCAAGAGCAAGACTTATTTTTCGAGTGATATTTTGGAGATAGTTTATAGTAATTAATGTGGTCATATGGTGTGCAATGATATTATGGTGACACATATTTCATTATATATTTGTTGATGAATTCTCTATAATGATGGGTTTGATTGTTCTTAAAGAAAAATCTGATACATTTCAAATGATTAAGTGGTATTTGGATAGAACCAAAAAGGAAATAGGCAAGAATTTGAAGTTCTTAAGATTAGTTGGAGGAGGTGAATTCATATCAAATAAGTTTAGAAAATTATATAATGATAAAGGAATCAAGAGATAAATGAGTGCACCAAGGATTCCACCACAAAATAGAATATTTGAAAGAAGAAATAGATCAATCATGGATTATGCAATGACACAAATGATGAAGAAGAATGTTTCATAGAAGTATTGGAGAGAAGTTATAAGTAATGGAGTCTATACTCTAGACCATGTTCAAGTTAAGAAAGTTACAAACAAAACATATTTCAACTTTGGTATGGTTATGCATCTAATATCAATTATTTCATATTTTTTGGAGGCAAGTGATAAATATTGAAAGATGTGAAGAAAGGAAAACTTTATGGAAAGATTGATGAAGGAATTCTCCTAGGGTATTCCACTAAAAGAAAGGCATGTAAGAGTTTAAATTCTAAGACGAACAAAATTGTGAAAAGTGTAAATGTTAGAATTGATGAATTTGCCTAAAAGAATGAAGAGGAATGCAAGAAAGAACCTTAAGCCTATAAAAAAATTCTTTACATCTATGAAGGACGACCAAATACTTTACTTGAGAAAAAAAAGAGGTCGTTGAACATCAACAACCAAGCACTATTGAGATTCAACATAAATTCTCTATTGAGCACTAGCAGGCTATCAAATAGTAGATTGTAGGAGCTAAGTCACACAAAAAAGAAGCTAAAGATCAAAGAGAGGAAGCTGAACAAGAAATAAACAATGCCACGTTGTGGCTAGAGATACCTGATGAAGATGAACAAGAAGAACCAAGTGAAATAAATGATTAGGAAAGAAGACCTGAACTATCTTGGAAGAATATGTAAGGAGGAACTATACACTAGGTCAAACCTTAGGAAGGAAAGATTTAGGAGTCATGAAAAGAAGTAATTTAGATAATGATACATGTTTTTTATGTCAGGTTGAACCCAAATTAGTTCAAGAATCCTTGGATAATGAAGATTGGATTAAGGAACTAAATAAGGAAATTGGTCATATTTAGAAGAACAAGACATTGTCATTAGTACCAAGACCAAATGACAAGAATGAAATTGGTAGTGAGTGGGTAATAAAAAAAAAGACTCATTTAATGAAAAAGGTAAAGTTAAAAGGAACAAGGAAAGACTTGTTATTAAGGGATATGCACAAGAGGAAGTGATGATAGATAAACAATTTCCCCAGTTGCAAGATTGGAAGAAGTGAGGACTTTTCTTGCATATATAGCTTACACATGATTCAAAGTTTATTAAATGGATGTTAAATTTGCATTTTTGGGTGCAATCTTAGAAGAATAAGTTTAGACCGATCACCAAAATGATTTATTTATTGTACAATGAGGAATACAGTATGTAAGTTGGACAAAGAATTATATGGTTTCAAACAAGCCCCTAGAGCATGGTATGAAAGGTGACACACTTATTTAGTGAAAAATGGTTTTGCAAGAAGTAATGACAATAGAAATCTATACTTGAAAAGTGAATCTAAGAAAAAGGATATTGGTAGCTAATTTTTTTATTTTATGTTATCATACTTGGAGGACATGATATGTTGTGTAGATCATTTTCTAAGGAAATGAAGAAAGAATTTATGATGCCAATGTTTGGAAAGATCAAGTTATTTGGTGATTTGTAAAGTTTATCAAATGAAGAAAGACATATACATTACATAATCAAAGTATATCAAGGAGATATTAGACTTCTGGAATGGAAGTCTCAAGACTAGTTGGAACACCTAGGGTTGTTGGCCACAAAATTTTAAACAATGATGATTCAAATGAAGTAAATCAAACATTATATAGGTCAATGTTTGGAAAATTATAATATGTTGTATATAGTAGACATGATATTGCATTAGCACTTGGTATTATTGCTAGATTTTCTTCTAATGCTAGAGAAAGTCACATGATGGCTGCAAGAGAATATTGAGATATGTAAAAGGTACAAAAGACTATGGATTATGGTATAAGAAAAGTGACAAATTTGAGCTAAAATTTTATGCATATGCTAATTAGGAAGGAAACATTGAAGACAAAAAAACTATACAAGTAGAGGCACTTTCTTTCTAGGAAGGATATTGATTTCATAAAAATGAACAAAGAAAAACTATATTTCTCAATCCATAGTAGAGGTTGAGTATGTTGTTGCACTAGTCAATTGTTGAAATATTGTATGGATAAACCATTTGTTGAAATGTTTGAAGAAAGATATTATTAAACCCATTGTGATATATTGTGTTAAAAAAAAATTCTATAAACATATCCCCGAATCTTTTGATGCACACAAAGACTAATACATTGCTATCAAGTATCATTCTTAAGAGAGTTGGTATAAGACAAAGAATTGAGACTTGAGTACATGAACAAAAAGGAGAAGATAGCTTATATATTCACTAATGAATTTCTAATAATTCTTATGAGCATTTGAGAGGTAAGTTAAGTGTCATTCCCTTATCTAAAGAAAGCTAAGAAGAGATGCTACACTGCATCAATTTTAATGATATGATCATAATATCTTACACATTGTTGTAGGAATTCACACTTTAGGGTCTACTTAAAGATTGTGAAATGAGATGAACTAAAACATGGGCAGATGAGACTACAAGAAGTCGCATTAAATAAAACAAAGGATGATTTATGTATTATTAAATAAAATAAATGTGATGGATTTTTTCTTTGGCATTGTTGTCAAAGAATGAGAAAATTACATTTACCATCCATAAATGTTTATACAGTTGTAACTCAATATTTAGAGGGAGTTAATATGATGGATATTTCAATTGGTATCATAGAGGGAGAAGTGTAAGATGTTGAAAGATGAGAATCAAAATGAAACTAAGGATATTATTGAAGATCTATATCAGATCACAAAGCAAGATAATAGTTATAAATCATGAGAGTGGTTTTTGCATTTTGATGAAAACAAGAGGTGTCTCCATCAATGCCAAAGAGAGAGATTGTTGGAAACTACAATTAGACATAAAATTAAAAAATATTTATGTCAAACATAATAGAGAGACATTTACTAACCGTATAGAGTTCCATATCTATTGATTGATGAAGATGATTTAAAAAGAGAAATGCCTAGATGAACTAGTGAAGTTGTTGAGAAAATAGGAAAAAAGTAGTTACAAATGCATCAAACACTCCATTAGTAAGTCTTTGACAACATGATGTATTTTTTAATCATAATATAAAGTGGAGATGATAGTTGAGTTGATGTATAGAAGAGAAGACAATCAATTAAGTAAATCGCTAAGCCTGACTAAGTGATAGTATGACAAGGTAAATGATTGATAATGAAGCCCAAGATTAAGGAACTTAAGAGTTAGTCAAGTAAAAAATTTTAGTTGAGTGATAGTTATGGTTGAGAAAGTTGAAGAAGGAAAATATAGTAATTGTTGAGCATACTAAAGACTGATAAAGTCAATGAAAGAAAGTGAGATAGAATAGTAGAGAGACGGCATCATATTGTTGACCATGCAAAAGAACATAGTGATGAGTGACTATCAACATAATAATTTATATAAGAATCAAGTTTGAGGTGAATATAGTTGAAATTTTGGATTAGTTAAAACATGTGCATGATAATTATTGTTAAGCTAACATGTCTAATGCACACATAGAGTGTGTTATGTGATAAAAGGCAAGGATTTAACAAGGTTATGGAAGTGTCAATAAAGGAGTAGAAGAACAAAATGAAGGATATATTTAATGAGTATAACTAAACCCTAAGATCTATGGTGATGTTTAAGGAAAAAAAATAAAAGATACATATTTAAGGAGGCACAAGAGATATTTTATATGGTTGGTTTGTTATTGATTGACAATTTTATTGAGAATCTATGAAGACTATAGTAGTAGAGGGAAAGTGAAAAGATTGGTGAAGTGTAATTGCTTGAAGTGATACCAAGAAGATCAGAGATGGAGATGTTAATTGAGTCTAATCAATGAACCATCCAATGAGTGAATGGACATCTAAACTTGCAAAGTGAGTTGTATCTTACAGATTAAACCTATTGTTACTTTCTAACCATTGTAGCAGTGAAATCCTTTTATCAAGGTTGATCTAATAGTTCTTTGTAAATCCTTTAATCATGGTGACATTCTAATAAAATGATCCAATATCCTCTAATTACGCCACTCCTAATATGATGATTAGATTTTTTAATAGGGTCACACTTGACAATATGTTTTGTAACCTTTAATAGGATTGGGTCCTAGCCACAAATTCAAAAGAGTGCAAAGTGGTAGTATGTTGGTGGTTTTTCCAAATTGGGTTCCCATGTTAAATCTTGGTGAGAAATGTGTGTAAATGTTATATGTGTGATGCATATTATTTAGTGTTGTTTATTTACTTTTAGTTGGTATATACTGAACAAAGAGATAAGTGACAAATGGATATGTTAAGTTGTACATGTGATTCTATATGGACCAAGTGGTTTAATAAAATTTGTTTAAGTTGTTTAAAGTTAGTGAAACTTAAATGGGTACAACTAGACTTGAGGATAAGAAATTCACAACCCGACCCCCCCACCACTGAATTATTCTAAATATCATAATGGCCATCCTAAAATTATTCATGAGTTGTGGCATCCTCCTCTCAATATTAATAATAATTATGTTTATAAACAATTATCACAATTATCAATATATGTTAATAATTTATAGATAATCAAACTATATTACATGTTAATTTTGAAACTAAATAATAAATATGAATAAATATATAGCATTTGTAATTATATTTTTTAATTTTAATTATTTTATTTAAATTAAACTATTGTCATTATCATTTCATATCTTGCACCAATTTTACTTTATAAAAATTTAATATATCTTTGTTGAAATTTTCATATCATCTTTACAATAAAAGTTCATGATAGAAAAGAAAATCATTTATTTATATTATATTATAACTATTATAATTATTATTATATATATTATGTGTGTGTGTGTGTGTGTGTGTGTGTGTGTGTGTGTGTGTGTGTGTGTGTATATATATATTCTATATAAATAATGAAATTAACATCATGATTTTGACATGCTCATTGCTCAAACTTAAAAATAAAATAAAAAATAATTAATAAAGATTTATTTAACAATAGTTAATTCAATATTTTTCTCTATGTTAAATAATATGCTATTTAAATTCTTTTCATGCTAATATTTTCTTTTAAATCAATTTTCTACTAATTTTATCAATTTTTTTCCATGAACTTAGTTTCTATGGAACCTTATTTAAATAATTAATATTAGTTATTTGAAAGTTTTAAGTTTTAACTATTCATGATTTGAACTAGATCATTCAATGAACAATATATCAATGATCATGGCTCTATTTTGAGCCAAATTTGAAAAGATTGAAGTTAAATTGTATTTCTATGCAAAATTAGGACATGTCTAACCAAAGATTCTACTTGAAATCCTAACCATTGAGTAAAAGAAGGATTGATAGCCTGAGATGAATTTTGGGTCAATTTGGGGAATATTTTTCCATCTACTTGGATTCATCCAGAATCATGACACATGTCTAGCCATTGCAAAGCTCAATTAAGTGTTAGGACTTAGTTAATATAAATAATAAATATTTTTAATCTTTTCAAAAAATTATTAGTTAGTCCTAACTTGGTGATTCTATGATTGTTAAGTAAATGGTAGATCAATGCGAATGGCAAAGGCCCGAGATGAATTTTGGGTAAATTTTAGGTCCGCTATTGCTATTCTAAAGAAACATCTAGAATTGTGACATGTGTCCTTGACAAGTGTCATCATTCTGGATGACTCTTGACAATAGCAATAGTGTTGGAGTGGATGAAAGCCAACTCTGAAGACGCCTAAGATCACCTGCATGTGAGAACCTGTCAAAGAGAAGCTAAGGAGAGGAAGAGCATGGAGCAAGGGAAAAACCCTAAATGGACATGAGAGACAATATGTGCAAACACAAGAAGAAAATGTATTTAAAATATGCACAATGCCTTATGTTGTTGTGAAAATACAATAAGGGAGCCCGCTTATAAAGATCTCATGGAAGCTTGTAGAAAAAGTTGCAAGGTGTTAGAAGATAAGGATGACAACACATCACACATCCACAAAAGGTGGAACATGCTAGAAAGGAACAAACTCCCATGTTGTCAACAACTAACCACTACATGTATTAAATACTAAATATTAAATAAATGCATTTACCTAAGTAAGCTTAAGTAAATAGAATAAATAATAAATAATTAATTATTTACTCTAACACCCCCCCCCCCCCTTAAGTGCAACTTAGGGAAATGCCTTAAGCTCACAAAACTAAGATGAATGCAGAATGGGTCTCAGAAATGAGGCCATGTTAGGTACCCAAGTACAATGCAACAAAAGATGCAACCTTTATAAAATGGGGAAAGAGAGAAAACCACGTGGGAAAAACCCTCCACCAAAAAGAGGTAAGAACCTAGTGAAGAACTAAAGAAGCCTCCAACTAGGGAAATGTCCCCTAAAACAAGAACAAGGAGTGATCATGAAGAAGCATCACTGATTCATGAAGAAGTTGCAAAATCTGTCAAACTGCTGATCTAAAGAACCTCCATGAAAGAAGAAGGCACGAAGCAAGCATGTCTATATGGTAGATGATCCATCTCACTAAAATGCATAGGTAGCCAGCCACTACAATTGCCTTGTATATAGGATCAACCACTAAATACATAGTTCACACTATCGAACCATTGAACCACATATGCATTAGAACAATAGCATAACCCCCCCTTAATGTAGATAGGGTGTGATGACAGACAACTGAGAAGGTGGGCCAAAGTCTCCTTCAAACGAACCAAGAACAATGAGAGAGGGAAAGAGGTACAGACACCTATAAAGACATGGTCAAATTGACTCTACATGGGCTAATTTCATGGAAGGGACACTCACTTGACAAAGGAAGAATGCCTAAAATAGCAAAAAATTGTCCCCCCCATGGTGCTTTATAAAAATAGTGCATGTACAACTGACTCAGAACAACATTCATGATCTCAGAATGCAAAAGTGGCACTTTATCTCAGTGCGATACATAAAAGTGCTTCAAAATGATAGCTACAATGATCAAAACTAAAAATGAGCTGCAAAAAAAGAAAGTACAACTGAAAACAAGAGAAACCATACTAGGAAAATGATTCTCGGGCCTAAAACACTCAAAATATCCACCGTATAGAAAAAATGCCAAAACTATGATAGAAAGAGCATGAGCCAAAAACAAGGAAAAAGGATTACATTTTTGAAAAGTACACAAAACCAGCTTTCCAAAAGTATAAAGTTTTCAAAAAATAGGCATAGGACCCAAAAGATATGCATGCCGGAGTCAAACACAAGACTTCAAACTTCAACTGAAAAAATGGGCAATAAAAAGGCATCAAAACCTAAAAATACTTGCACCAAAGTCTCCTTCTCAGAACCAACTTTTTGGAGCTTCTTTTGGATGGAAAAAATACCTTTGTATGCTCAAGTTATGGCCAAAAAACTAAAGGTAGGTCCAAAATGACCCTAGAGATGTGCAAGGTTGGTTTGATGATATCATGCTGATTTCATGCTGATGTCAGCATTTTGCGGGTTTAAAATTAATGGCCACATGGTTGTCATCACAAAAAAAAAGCCAGGTGGCTACCACGTGGATGCCATGTGGCGGGAAGCTAATGTGGTAGCCTGTCCATGTGGCAATGTGCCACGTGGCACCCATGCCACGTGTCACCTTTGATTTTTCTCTGACTAACATTGGCTGGGCGGTGCAGAGTAGAATCGGTAGAGGCAGCGGAGGAGCAGAACTTTCAGTGGGGTAGCAAAAAAGACGCATCCTTGGAATGGCTGAGCGGAGCTACATGACGGAGCATGGTCAGCAAAGGAGGGCAGGGCATCGCAGAAGGTGGTAGCGCTGCCTGTCAGCTGGCGGCGCTCCGCAACTGGCTGAAAACGACGATGGAGGAGGCTGCAGAGAAGTGTGGGGGGGTGCTGCAATGGCGTAGGGGTGCTGCTACACGATGCTCCCACTATATATTTTTTTGACTTTTTTAAATCACTGTGCATCCATACGATCCATATAGAAAGCCCTCCAAACAAAAGAAATTTGCCTCCTGGAGCTCTGTCTCCAAAAATGAAAAGTTTTATATGAATCCTAACTGAAAACGGCCTTTTGGATCTAATGGTGATGTCTATTTGGCCCCAATGTGCTCCGAAAAATTGTTGATCCCCTGATTTGAAAAAAAATTCACAAACAAACTAGGGTTTGTGACTTCAAATCACTGTTTCAAAAATTCTTCAACCAAGTAGCAGTAGGAAGGCTCTGATACCATGTTGGAGTTGATGAAAGCCAACTCCGAAGATGCCCAAGATCACCTGCATGCAAGAACCTATCAAAGAGAAGCCAAGGAGAGGAAGAGCATGGAGCAAGGGAAAAACCCTAAATGGACATGAGAGACAATATGTGCAAACACAAGAAGAAAATGTATTAACGGTATGCATAATGCCTTATGTTCTTGTGAAAATATAATGAAGGAGCCTACTTATAAAAAGCTCATGGAAGCTTGTAGAACAAGCTAGAAGGTGGTAGAAGATAAGGATGACAACACAACACACATCCACAAAAGGTGGAACATGCTAGAAGGGAACAAACTCCTGTGTTGTCAACAACTAAGCACTACATGCATTAAATATTAAATATTAAATAAATGCATTTACCTAAGTAAGCTTAAGTAAATAGAATAATTAATTAATAATTAATTATTTACTCTAACAAATAGCATTCGACAAATTGACCCAAAAATCATATGGATAATTAAGTTTGATTTTTATTAATTAATTTATTTAAAATGAACAAATTAGAAAATTCAAATGTATATTAATGTAATAATTTTTTATTTTTTATTATTATAGTTATGTACATTACTACATTATTGAGTTTTTATGTCATTTACATGTACATTCTACATACTATTAGTAAAATATCTAAAACCATTAATTACTTAACACTTTCACTTTAACTTTTAAGTATTCAGCTTCTATATTTTTAGATTATGAAGTTGAAAGTTCTCCAAGTCAAGACTTTGATACAATAGGGTTATCAAATTTCAACTTTTTAAAGATTGACTAAATTTAATTTTGTGTTTTGAAGACTAAAAGTGTGAAATGTGAGTATCACATGACAAGACCAATTATTGAATCTTGATTTTTTGTATTTAATTTTTTTTTTAAAAATTCATTTTAATTTGTAGCAATAGAAATCTTGATTTTAATTGTCTAAGGTTTATACTTTAAAATTATTTTGAATAGGGCTTGAAGAAGAATTTTGTGTAATAACCAGTAGTAGGCATGGGAAAAGCAAAGTCAAAAACCTCTAGTTCAGTGTAAGCATAAAGGAAAAGAAGGACATTCTAGAACTCAAGCAATTGCTACAAACCTCATGTTTCACTCATGAATGTCATGACATTTTTTTATCCTATTATCCATGGAGATTTTGGAATCATGCGAATTAGATATTCATTGTTTAATAAGTGGAAAGATCCATAGAATGGGAGAAATTATTACAAATATAACCATAGTATTTGTGCACATATAATAAACTAGCTACTTTGAACACTAGATTGGAAATCCTCACTATACCTGAAGCATTCCATTGCCCTAAAATTGTAATGCTATTCACTTAGAATTATGATGAAAATAGAAAGGTGAGAGGAAATTTTATACATAACTAAAAGTGAATTTTTCACTCTATTAGACCTAGCACTAGGGTTTAAACCATAAAGCTTTAACGAGTGCATTGAATTGGATAAACTAGAAAAAGCTTATGACAAACTAGAAAGATATTTTCAAGATTCATATGTTAAGGGTTTAATAAACTCAAAGTCATCTACTAGTGTTATAGTGGACATAAACCATAAGCCTCCTTATCAGTATGATATTTTTGTGCCATGGGTTTAGAATACTATTTCCTTGTTACCATTTTATCTAAGATTGGACAATAACAAGGTAGTGGGGGCTATTCTTCGTGAAATGATTTATAATATCCATTGTCGAGCTCAGTTTGTTGAGAAGGTAGATGTAAGATATAATTTAGTTTAGCAGATTGTTAAATCTCTACAACAAAAATTACTAATGATTAAACAAAGTACAACTATAGGAAAGATGAAGACATTTAGGTTCATAAGTTACTTTTGCTACCTTCTTTTAGCAAAGCATCTCTCAATATTTGAGAGAAAGAAAAACAAGCTTGATAATGAGGTCTATAGATTTGATGAGAAAACCCAAAAGAAAGCAAAGACTCCAAGTCTAGTATATGAGAGACACATAAGACAAGGATGAATACTAATAGTAATAACTACAACCATTTTGTAGAATTCTTTTTGGCACCTATTTACCAAAAAATCACAAGCACTTTGATGCCTAGATTGCCTGTGTCTTGTAAAGATTGCATTCAACTGGGAAGTAAGATTTAATTGGCTGATTGGTTCTTTATGGAACAGTACACTATATTAAGGTTTTATGGTTTAGTAGTTCAACCCTACAAACTTCCAATGCATGTTATATAAAAGGATTTTGCATTGGAATATTTATAGTATATGGAGAGTGCAGATGAATTTTTCACTAGACAAGAAAAGAAAATGATATTTCCTTTCTTTCATTTTGCAATTGAAGACCTCACATTTGAGAGAAAAGATTTCAAAGTGGCAAGTGAGTTGGTAACATTTTTTGGCTTTGATTTTGTCACTTCTTTGAATTACGATCCATTAAACATAATAAAAAAAAAACTTATTGTGAATGGGAACTCTATGAGAAAATTTCAACATCAAGAAATGTCATTGATTAAAAAGTTAAAAAATAAGGATTCATGGGATGAGGTTAAGAAAGAGATGGAGAAACATGCAACAAAGAATAATATTTCAATGCAAGAATTTTCATCCCAAATTACAACATTGTACATATTAGATTCACACAAATCAAGGCCTCTAACATACTTAAATTTGTACAAGAAAACATCTCAACCTTCTAAGATGTCTATGCTGAAAGAAATTAAAGAGGCATATGCATCTGAATTGTGGTGTCAAACCAAGATGATTGATTTTTAAAACATGAGGCAAAATTTGGGTGAACCAAAGACATTAGAAGGTTTTGATGAAATTGAAGATAATGAAAGTTTTAGTGATTATTGGAATAAAGAGCATCCAACTATACTATATGATTTTGGAAATTGTAGTGGCAATAATATTCAAAGATAGAAGGACCTCAAATCTAATGTTGACATTCAAGGTATTCAATATTCTAGGTCAACTAGGGGCAAACATATTGTTAATCTTCAAATGAGTGATTCTACTAAAAAAACATATAGTAAAGGGGAAACTATGATACAAAAAATGGGTTATGTAGGTACAGGACCCATTGGTGCAAGTGGTGAAGGGATTTGGAATCTTGTTCCAGTACCAAACCCACTCAAAAGAGGAAGTAAACCAATCATTGGAATCTCTGATAAGATTGAAGATGATTCATCTAGAAATGGAAAAAAACATTATATTTCTACTTTTGAAGGTCATTCTAATACATCATTTGTAACAGCTTCAAATCCAGTTGTAGTTGATCCCACTGGCACTAGCATGGATGAACTTTGTGCAAAAATGCAAAAAAGTTATGACAATTATACCACAAGAAATGTCAATAGTTACTTCACCAATGTATTCACCAATAGCTTCTATACAAAACCCTTAAAATAGTCCTAAAATGCTAGGATTTGGAATGGGCCATCTTCAATATGTTGGCAATCCTCAAAATACAATTGTAGGTGGAGTAAGTTTAATTGGAGTTGGGGAAGCATACAAAAATACAACTGATAATTCACATTTCAAACACTCAATTATGTTAGGAAACCCAGATTTTAGTTCAAACAAGTTTGCATCAAAGTTTGATTAGAAAAGAAAAAGAAATAGGCAAATTATGAAGACTTTGAAAAGTTATGCAGTTGTTGAATGTCAAAGATCTAGTGATAGAATATTTCCAACATATGATCCAAACGATGAAATGATGGACTTCATGGCTGTTATGCCCCTGGCTACAGATAATAATCCACTAGAAAATGTAATAAATCATAATGATGTGCAAGTCAAAAGTGAAAAACATTGAAAAAATCAATATATCAAAAGAGGGCAATAAAATGGTTTACTTTACACTTCTAAAAGTGGAGAGGAAAAGAAAAAGGCTTACAAAGCAAATAAAAAAGTTAAAAGAAAACCTTCATAATGTGAAGGCCAAGGAGTAAGCAAGAGACAATAGGTTCAAATAATTACAAAAATAGGATAAAGAATTCTTCTCCTATAGAGGCAATTGTCCAGTAAGAAAAGATGAATGAACAAGTGCAAAATTTGAGCAGAGAATTGGATGAGTGTCAAAAAAGAATTTAGTAGTAAAAAGCCTCTACTATAGAGTTATTCAAGTCTATAGAGAGTAGTGCATAGGTTGACAATAAATTGAAAACTGGCCTATACTCTGTTGTCAAGGAAAATAATAATTTGAAGATTGAATTCGAGAATGAAGAGAAAAAAGAGGATTCTAAGGCAATGATAATTGATAATTTGCAGAAGGAATTTGCGAATGAGAAAAGAGGAGTCTAGTGCAAACACAATCCACAATTTGAAGATGCAAATGGAGAATATGAAGAAAAAATAAGAGTCAACTACAAAAAGAATCCTTGATTTGAAGAAGGAATTGGACAATACAAAGAAAATAGAGTCTAGTGCTACTAGAAACAATAAGACAATCCACCATATAAAGAAGGAATTGGAGGATGCAAAAAAAATAGAGGAGTTAACTACAAAGAACATTCTAGATTTGAAGAAGGAATTGTTGAACATGAAGAAATAGGAGTCTACTCAAACACTCCATGATTTGAAGAAGGAATTAGACAATGTGAAGAAAAAGGAGGAGTCCACTACAAAAACAATTCATGATTTGAAAAGGAAACTTGAGAATGAGAAGAAAAATGAGGTAACTACTACAAAGACAATCCAAGAGTTGAAGAAGAAATTGGAGGATGAGAGGAAGAGAGCAACTAATTGGCAAGGGAAACTAAGGCAAATACAGAAAAAGAGTGGAATAGAGATGTTTGAAATGAAGAAAAAGATAGAGAATGTAATTGCAAAAAATAGAATGACATCTTCTGAAGACCATCATGTAAAGGATACTATAATAACCATAGTTAATCTTATCAAATAGTAAAATTGGGAGAAAATAATGAAGAACAATGATAGTTTGTTTTAATGGCTTGATTTAAATAGCAATCTTAGATTTGTCTTTTAAAATGTAAAAAAAGATGTTGAGAGTAAAAGAGGAATCTTCACCAAATCCTTAAAAAATCTTGCTAAACAAATTTTGAATAAAGTATATAGATCCAATGATAGGGTTTTGGAAAACCCTAGAATAAACAACCGCTTGGATGCCTTTGTAATGACCTTTGTTGTCTATCACAATTATGAACATGTAATGGGAATAGATGAAGCTGTCAAATCTGGATGAATTGTAGCATACTAAACTTTCTAAATGTTGGATTACCAAATCTAGCTTACTTAGATGGAAAATTTATTAGAAAAGAAGATTATGCAAAAAAAATTGTAGAACACCATGAATTCTGATTTTGGCAACTTTCCTGAGGAAACCACTCTAGAAAGAATTGAAGGTTGCATCAAACCACTATCAACAATGAATGTAGTTATAAATAAATTTCTTGATTCATATAAAACTATCTCTATGAAGTATTCATTGTTGATAAGGTTACAACTATTTAGCTACAACCTCAAACAATTGGAGCTTCCAAATGATGCAGAATGGAGCACCCTAAAGAACTTCATTGGAGCTAGGTCATATTCTCAAACATGTTATTGCTACTATTAGTGGTAGTCATCACTAATAGCACTAAGAAGTAACAACTTAGTAAGTGATAGTACTATAATTATTTTGTTATTGGTTGCTCTTTAATTTCAAATTTTGGATTTAATTTCAACATCATTTAATGTTAATTGTTATAGGAATCAAGAGCCAACATATAAGGATAGTTGGATAGCCAGGCACTGAGATACTATTACTACATAGAGTAGATGAAAAAAAATTTCAACTACTACTTGAAAAAATTGTACAATTGGCAATGTGATTATACACACATAATGTATTATGTAGTAATATTTTGATTATATATACAATTCCAAACCGACCTACAACTATTTCTGCTCCCTTGTATCTACAAAAGGGAATTCAAGGTCATTTCAATTTGACATTAAGTCATTTGCAAAGGGTTGTAATTGTTAAATGTATTATGTTACATGCTCATTTATAATTATAAATTATAATACTTTTTTTTTTAAAGAGCTTATTCTGTTAAATGCATTATGTTACAATTTCTTAAAGAAATTAGAATCAATGAAAATCTCAACATCTATGTTTGTCACATCAAGATTTAAAAAATAAAATCAAGCATCTATAAAAGAAAAGTGAATGAAGGCTATAAATTAACCTATGCAAACATAATTAATTAGTAAATAGAGAGTCTTAGATCAAAGATACTAGCCTAATACTTGGCACATGCAAAAGTTAGAACTTGAAGTTGAGAAGCTACTATACTTGTCACTCTAGCTGGAGAGGCTTAGCATCACTATCATTACAATTCTCCTCATTTATTGTATATAAAATTTTATTGTTTGTTGTGTTTTCTTCAAATTCACTATTAGTGTTAGTATGCATGCCAAAGTCAACATCATCTTCATTGCTTCCAATATTAGGAAATGAACCACTGCCACTGCCATTTTGGTTTGAAATTTTGGTCATCCCTCTTCTTTGACATTGGTTTCTCCAAATGCTGAGAGCCCTATCATAAGGGAAACTATCTACCTCATACCTAGCATTGTAGAGCTTCAAACAATTATCTAAATTTTTGTCTAATTTGTTTCTAACCTTTGACTTCAAGAAGCCCAAAGTACTAAAAAACCTCTCATTCCCGACTAAACCCAATATCATTGTCAAACATAAATCAGTAAGCTTGAAGTATTCTAGTATTGACTCTCTCAACTAATTTCTCTCACCAAGGTTTTCCCAAAGCTTTGTTACTAGTCCCTCTTCATTCGAATTCTCCATAAGAACATATTGTTCCCTCATTATGTTTGCAAAAGAATATGATTGATCTCTCAGTTTAGATTCATCTAAAATTCCATTGATATTTCATTCATTAATTACTGTAGGTTTGCAAAAATGTTGAATCAAAGTCATCATTCTTCTTCAAAAATCAATCAGATAGTTTAGAAACCAATATTGGGGAAAAAAATTGACTTTTTTTGAGTAGTTCCTTTGGAGGGAATCTAAATCTAATTTCTGATGAAAGATTGTAGCAAACTCACTTGACAGAGTCAAGCATAGAGTCTTTGATCTTCTTGAAGTCTTCACTTGTAACATGTGAAAGTACCTTCTTTGATTCTAGTTCTACTTCACTTCCTGCTACGTTGGGGTTGGAGTTAGGGTTGACACGAGCATAGTATTGCATTGGTATGTCAATTGCATGTACCTTGGCACATACCTCATCATTTGCACCAATATGCAAAAAGTTCTCAGGATTATTCAAATCTATGATTTCTATCCACTTTGCAAAATTTGATTCATCTAATGGTAATAATTAATACAGAGTATCCAAGATATTACAAGTCATTTTACATAGCTTATTATATATTGTAATGTACATAGCTCTTTTTTGAACCTTTTTTACAATATTTCTCATGTCTTGTAGCATGGGGAGAATAGCTGCTAAAGTTAAGGGTGTCTTAGCATTAGTTAGACTTGAATATAATTGAGGGAATCTATCTCGCACAGAGTGGATCAGTCCAAAAAATGATGGATATTTATAGATTACTCGATGCACTAGTCCATCCAAAGAGATCCATCTGGTATCATTGTCTTTAAGAAGCTTCCTCCCATTAGGAAATCCTTGAGAAAAGTGTTGAAATTTCAAAAATCATTTTGGACTTCAACAAAAGTATTGGTAAATCTCTTTACTTAGAGATTCCACTTTACTTACACAACCAAAATCAGTGACAATTCTAAAATCTAGATTAATTTGATGGGCCATGCAATGAATGTGAATAGCATAGGGTGCCAAATCATTCTCAATCTTTTTGCAAAGACCACCCTTATGACCTTTCATAACTGAAGCTTCATCCACTCAGACCCACACCAAATTTTTGAAAATCTCCATGTTATTTAAACCTCCACATTCAATTGGAGTACTCTTTAATAAATCATATAAATTTTTAGTTATTGCACTATAGTTCAATTTTTCAATAGATAGTAGAAAGGGTTGATGACAAACACCATTTACAGTTTAAACATGCATGCACACCCAAGAAGTATTATCAATTGCTATAACTTCATCTAGAGACAATGCAATGAAATTTGAGTGTTTTATTTTTTTCTTCATTTTTTCTTTTTCAACCTATGTAAGACATCTAGCCCTTTCCCACTTGTTGTTTACTGACCAGTGACTATTCAAATAGTTTTAAATCTTGAAAAAGTGCAATAAGGTAGTAATTGAAGGCTAGTCCATCATAGGAAATCATCAACTCACAAATATAAAAGACCACACTTAATTGAACTGCTTTTCCCATATTTTGCACTCCCATTGCTTTCCTAATGAAATCTTCAATGGAACTTTTTATTGCAGAAGGCTTCTCCTATAATTACTAGTGTAACTTGTATATTTCAACATTCTTGATATGCAGATAGTTGTCCATTATTTTCCAAGTATGGGCAGATTTTTCAACTCCATCTATAGTTTCCTTTTTGTAAACTTTATCGACATGGTTTTCTATGATATCAAGTTTAAGCTGTAACCTCTTCTCCTTCTTTGTTGTGTTTGTGGAAATCTTACATCTGTATTCTATAGGAGGATCACCATCAATTAGATTTGACTCTAGTTCAATGACCCTGTAAGTTTCCACCTATGCTAATTGAAAATTCCTTTTGGATAGATCCTAGTGAGATTGATATTTCCTTGACTCTAATTTTCTATTTCCCTTTTGTGCATGAACATGATTTATGGAATCACTTTTAGTTTTCTCATCTAACTAGTTTGGAACCAACTCCAACTCTATAATATCAATTTTTGACTCCCTACTTAGGGGAAGTTCCTCCAAATCATGTTCAAGTTCATTATTGACTAAGATATTAGGTTCACCAAGTTGAACTTCTTCAATATGGTCTGAGTGTCCAACTTGTGATGTATCTCCTTTTTCAATAAACACTAGAGATATAACTTGTGAATCTTGTAGGTTGTGAATATTTCCACCACCAAAATATGCCAATATGGTTCTGTGTTTCGATAATGGTGGCCTCTCTTGGCTTTTAAGGATCCTACCAAAACACCTGTTACCCCTCTTGTTTGACATTGCAAATTGATAAAGGCTACAAGAAATAAATCAACATAGTTGTTGAACAAAAGACTCAAATAGTGATGAGTTAAAGACTATGAATAGTGACTGTAGACTACTTAGACTACATATAATAATGATAATATGATTCATTATCAAGAAATGTACTACTCCTACAGTACTATAGTCTACGGTACTACCCAATATAATTTGTAAACTTATAGGTTATCTTAGCATGTGATATGTCTAGTTACCCGTGGACATTAGACAATAAAACTAAAAAAAAATTGAGTGCCACTTTACCAGTACCACTATCGATATATAAAATAAATTAAAAATCACTTGCCTTTTATGAAAATCATGGTCCACAAGTCAATGGGCAATGCACTCAGCACTCTAAAACTTCAGAAGCAATAAAAAATTCTAGTCTCCAGACCAAAAAAGAGAAAATTGTATAGAATAATAATATCTTGTAGTCTAATCTAGATTGGTGAATTACATAGGATTAGCAAAAGGGAAGGTCGAATATAGGCAAAATGTGCCTTCCTATACAACCCCAAAATAGGAAACAATTGGCTAAAGGGACTTGGTGGTCAACACACATCGAGAAAATGGTAGGTGACACCCAACCCAAGGGAAAATTATTTGGTTGTAGTAATGGGGAAAAAACATGGACCAATAAGAAATGACATGTAAAGGATGGTAACATGTTTTAAATAAATGTATCCAAAATGTATATTGCATTGGCAATTGGACCAATATTTTTGACCAATCATGTGATAACTAATGGACGACTACCATAGGTGTTGAACCCAAATCTAATAAATATCTAATGATGTAGTTGACCTACATTGGATGCACTATTCACCGAATAATGATCGACCCATGAGATAGAATTGCCAAATGGAAAATATTTGCTGCTGAAGTAATCTCTTCTTTTGTGAATATCTCAACAATAGTTCTTTGGTGAGTACATCTTCTATCCTCACTTCTTTGTCTTCAACTAGTCCCCTCAAGTAGTGTTACTTGATAGAAATGTTCTTTGTCTTCATGTCCATCACTGGATCCTTTAGAATGTTAATAGCACTTGTGTTATCATAATAGATAACTACTACATTTATAATTTCCTCTTTTACACCCTCTAGTAATTTCTTTATCTACATAATATTTGAATAGTTCATTGCAGCTACCACATACTCAACTTTAGCTATGGATTGGAAAATAAAACTATGTTTCTTGCTTGTCCATGACACCAAACTCTTTCCTAGAAAGAATTCTTCTCCACTACCTCTTTTTTTGTCACTAATATTTCCTTCCCAATCCAAGTTAGTGAATACCTTTAGTTCAAATCTATCATTTCTCTTGTAATATAATACATAGTCTTTTATACATTCTAGGTATATGATTATCCTTTTCAATGCCATTATGTAAATATCCTTAGTATTTTTTAAAAGTATAGCAACTAACCCAATTTCTAAAGCAATGTCATGTCTATTATGAACAACAAATATCAATTTTCCAATCATGGATCTATATAATGTTTGATTCACATTAGCGGATTCATCATTCTTCGATAGCTTATCTCACATTAACATAGGTGTGCTGACTAGTCTAGAATCTTCCATACCAAAAGTCTTTAGTATCTCCTTGATGTATTTTAATTGTGTATTGAAAATACCAAACTTTTTTTGACATACTTGTAATCCAACAAAGAATTTGATCTCACCTAACATAGACATTTCAAATTCCTTATTCATTTCATTAGAAAATTATTTGCATAATTCTCCTCTTTATCTAGATATAATGTCAACAACAAGTATTTTAGATAGTAATACTTCATTGTTCTTAACATTCTTCAAATATAAATTATAGGTATCCTTTGTCCTTTCGAAACCAATCATCATCAAATAATTATGAAATCTTTCATACCATGATCTTAGGACTTGTTTGAATCCATAAAGATCTTTTTTCAATTTACATACCGTGGTCTTTTGTGTGGATATACAAATCCTTCAGTTTATTCAATGTATACTTCTTTCTCAAATATACCATTCCAAAATAAAGATCTAGCATGTATTTGATAGTCCTTAAATATTTTTTAGGCTGAATATGTAAGTAGAGTTATAACTCCTTCAAGTGTTTCTATAGGAATAAAATTTTTTGCACAATGAACTTCATCTCAAGCATATCTTTTTCATACTAATATTGCATTATTTCTTCTTACTCCACCAGTTTCATTGAGTTTGATTTTAAAAACCCACTTTGTTCCAATAACATTTTTTTTTTAAGGTCTTAGCACTAAAGTCCAAGTATTATTCTTCTCAACCTATTCAATATTTCCATTCTTTTCTTGAGTCCAATCTTCATTATCTAACTCATCTTTCACTCATTTGTGCTCAATCTCACAAAGTAAGCATGTGTCAGCTTTGATTCTCTTTCTTGTCAAAACACTTGATTCAGTATCACCAATAATTTGGTTAGGTTTTAATGCCTTCCTACAAATTTTACTAGCACATGTAGTTTCCTTCTTTGTTCTTCTATAGGTTCATCTTGAAAAATAATATCAAGCTCATTGTATCTTTCTTGTTCAAGTTCTTGTCATGTTTCTACATGCTAAAAATTCTCTATTTGATGATCGACATTGCATGCTTGTGACTTGGCATCTTCAATCTATTTCTTGACACTCATGATCTAATGCTCAACAATCTGTTCTACTATATCATTTCTTATCTATTGGGATATTGCACTTATATTTGATAATTCATTTGGAGTGATTAGAGAATCATCATCCAAATAGATGAATGTACTATAGTCTTCAGGTTCTTCTTTGCATCCAATGTCATTTCTTTTGGAAAACTCATCAATTTTCACATTTACACTATCAACAACTTTGTTACTATTAGACTTCAAACACTTGTAAGCTTTTCTCTTGCTAGAAAATCCTAGGAATATACCTTCATCACTCTTTTCATCAAGTTTTACATTGTTATTATCTTTAAGTATGTAGTATCTACTTCCAATGATTTTTTGATATTTCACATTACAAGAATATCCATACCATAGTTCAAAAGGTGTAGTATTTGTACATTTCTTGACTTGTATTCTATTCAAGGTATAGATAGTAGTAATAACAACTTATCTCCAATATATCATTGATACACTATTTTCCATCATCAATAATCTTGCACAGTCCATTATTGATTTGTGTCTCCTTTCATCTTTCCCATTCTGAGGAGGGGTCCTTGGTGCTAACATCTATCTTTTATTTCCTCTACCATTGTAGAGTTTATTTAACACATTTGAAATGAATTCACCACCTTTGTTAGATCTCAATCACTTCAAACTCTTCCTAATTTCTTTTTGAAATTTGGCTAGATACCACATGAATAATTGAAAAGCATCACATTTAGCTTTATGAAACATCATAGTCATCATCCTAAAGTAGTAATCAACGAATAAAATGAAATACTTATCCCCACAATAAATTTAAACATTAATAGGTCCACATAGGTTAGTATGAACCAATTCCAAAATATTATTAGAAGTGTATATTTTTCTCTTAAAACTAGACTTGGTCATTTTTCCCAATTGACATTGTTGGCACATACCATTCTTAGCCTTCTTTAGTTTAGGAAACCCTATTAATATATTCATCTTTCTTATATTCACCAAATTTTCAAAGTTTACATGACATAACCTCTTATACTATAACCAATCATCTTCTTCTTTTTGTGAAAACATATATGTCTCATTAGATAAATCTAGATAGAACAAGTTAAATCTTGTCTAATCACCACTTCCAAATAGCTTACCATCAACATCATGTATCTTGGCCTTCCTATTATGGAATTCAAATCTGTAACCTAATTTTTTAAGCTATGAAACACTCAATAGATTATAGTTATCTCCTTCAACCAAGTAAACATTGTCACATGTTATCTTGTGAGTCAATTGAATAGTTTGTTTACCTTTTATAACACATAGAATATAATTAGAAAATTTAACACGCCTACTTTTGTATGGACTAATATCCTCAAATTTGTCTTTATCACTAATCATATGATTGGAGCATCCACTATCAATTATCCATCTATTAGTTTTCTTTTTCTTTTTTTCCCTTTTTCCTTTTTATATATATAAGAGATTAATGCAATTTTCTCATCTTCATCAGAATCTTCTTTCATAGAAACATAGAAAAAATTCATCATCATTACTTTCAAATTCATTGTCACTTTCTTCTTCAACAATATAAAAAGATTTATTACCTTTTTCATCCTTATTTCTCTTAAAATCTCGATCATCTATTATTCCTTTGTACTTGCTTTCCTTTCTTTTATCCTCATTCTCTTTGATAGGACACCTAGCATAAATATGGCCAATTTTGTTGCATGAAAAATAGATAATAGGTAGTTTACCTTTGTATTTACCTTTTCCTCTCCAAAATCATTTTGAAATGAAATCTTCAAGTTCATCAATCTCATCATAAGAATTGACACTATCTCTCTTCATATCCTTTCTTATTCTTTTTCTAAGAACTAATTTTCACTTAAAGACCAATTCAACAGTACTAGGTGTATTATTATCATAGTTGGACATTTCAAAAGAAGTAAGTCCACCAATTACACCTTGTAAGGTCAAAATGCTACCTCATTTATGTCTCACTTCTTGAATTTTAGACACTCTAATGGCATATATAGGGAGTAGAGTCCTCATTACCTTTCTTATCATAGTTTCATTTTTTATTTCATGAATAGGATTAACAACTTCTTTAACTCTTGTATAGTATTGTACTATATTCTCACCTTCCATCATTCTCATGTCATAAAATTTACCTCTTAGGCATTCTAATTTGGCTCTCAAGACATTTTCATCAGCTCCATATATGATTTTCAATTTTTCCCACATCTTCTTTCCACTATCACAATCTTTTAAGTCATCAAAATTGGCATAACTTAGGGCTGCAACAACCTCCAACATTGCTTGATTGTTTTCCTTCTATTTCTTTAGTTGTTTACCTATCAGAGGAGTAGTTGTTACCTTCACATATTCATTTCCCACAAAGTTGATAGCATCACCATTGATACTAGATATATGCAACCTTATCAAGGTTTGTCATTTAGGAAAGTTCTCCTTGTTTAAATTTGGTACATTTTTTATGTGAGTCATCATCAACAGGTTTAAGTACCTTCAAAATTTTCTCTATAAGCACAAAGATTTGATACTAGAATTATTAGAAATATTTAGAAATGTTTATAATAACTACGAGGTGGGTGAGGATGGGGGTGAATTAGTTATTGAAGATCCATAAGTACCTTTTGAACAATTAAACATAAAACTCTTACTATTATGCTTATCTTGATGTTGCTCGGTCTCTACTATATTGATAAACCAAAATTAATGTCCCAAACATAACATAATTCATTGAATATACAATATAAAATATATAAAACATTTGACACAAGTTTGACACTAGGAAACTACACAGAGACCCACTTTAGGAAAAACTACTAGCAAGATGTCACCATTTTTTCACTCTTTCAAAGTAAGCTTTGTAAGGAGTGAACCCTATTAAAGGTTTACAATATACATTAGAAATTTCAACTAGTTCGAGGATTTAATCACCTTGTTAGGAGTGGCCTTGTCTGAGAACTTTGATCATTTCATTTAGAATGTCACCTTGTTAAAGGATTTATAGAGACTATTAAGTTCTTCAAATGACTATTAGGTCAACCTCTCTTATAAGGATTTCAATATAAATTATTCATAATGATTAGAAATAAAATAGAAGTTTTTGATCTTTGTGATCACAAATTCCTTTCCAAGTTTAAATCATTGTTCAATTTATGTGATGAATCACCAATAATCTCTCCATTGTCATTTCTCCCTTTAACAACACTTAAGCCATCTTGCTTAGATTTCATTAACCAATATCAGCAACATATGTGTAATAAATCTCCTTTAGCTTCACATTTCCAGTTTCACTTGTGTGCCTGTAATCAACCTTTTTCTATACTCACCTCAAAGACATTCATACTCATTCATTTGGCTTTTTACCTCCTTAAATAGGTAATTATTGATTTACTATTTTCAATGATTTTCATAGATCTTAGGGTTTACAATTAGGATCCACACAATTCATTATATCTATCCATCTTCTTGATCTTCCTCTAGAAGCTTCTATAGAATCGATCTGTTAGGTCATATCTAATATTCACGTTGAATTTAATGATCCAACTCATCAATATTATCTTCAACATGGTGTACATCTCTTAAGAAATCAACCAATTCAGTTGGGAATGATGATTTCCTCAAATTCATTCTCAATACTGTTACTACACAATTAGTAAATTCTGACACTCAGTCGTCACTGAATAATGTGGCCACTGTAAAACTTCTACCTTCATATTAACTATCTTGCTTGATCGATATTGAAGGTCAATCAACCCTATCTTTTCTCACGCTTATTGTGGTTCAGTTAACACTAGCATCACTTAACATTTCTTTACCATTTACTCTATTTCTTAGCTTAGCTTAACTTTATGGATATAAACAATTGCTTTTTCTCATCAAAGTCTATCTAATAAAATGTCTATTTTCATTTTCCATTCCATAACTCAGCCTTTCATCTAGGTGTTATTGTTATGAGCAATTTCTCAAATATATTTGATATTTAGATTAGGTAGCAATGTGTCTTATCAATGGAATTGACATCAATGACAAAATAACAATTGTTCCAATTTTAAGTTTCTAACAATTGGTACCTTTATGACAATAATTAATTTTAGAATTTCCCAAAGCTCATGATAGAGCTTTAGATATTTAGATTAGGTAGTGATCAAATAACAATTTTTCCAATTGTAATTTTCCTCAGCAATCAAATAGATTTGATATTTAGATTAGGTAGCAATGTGTCTTATCAATGGAATTGACATGAATGACAAAATAAAAATTTTTCCAATTGTAAGTTTCTAACAGTTGGTACCTTGGTAACAATAATTAATTTTAGTATTTCCCACAGCTCATCATAGAGCTTCATACATCATGATGAACAAGAAATGGGTGATCGGGTCCCCCTCGCTTAATTCTCTACAAAGTGAAAATAAATCCTATGGTGTCTTATTGACAAATAGTGAAAACTTAGGAGTTCACATGCATTCAAAGATAAGATTTAAATCCATCATCTTGAAAATCTAAAGACCGGAGGACATATACATAGAAATTTCCAATCAACCTTGTCATAGGCCTTATTTATGTCTATTTTGACAATCAGTCTTAGGGATCTATTATAATTATGGGTGTGGATTTCTTATTGGGCAATTATAATCCTATCATAAATGGATCTTTATGGGACAAAGTCCATTTTTTCTTCATTTATAAGATCTAGTAGAAAGATTAACATTTGGTTGACCAAAACATAATAAATTAATTTATAAAGAGTGTTGCATAAAGAAATTGGCCAAAAATCTTTATAGCTCTTAGTTATTTGCTATTGATGAATAAGAGAAAGAAAATTATGGTTAACCTCTTTAAGGAGGCCTCCTTAATTTGTAAATCTTTAGCATTTTTATAAAAAATTATGTAAGGAAATCATCAAGTCCAAGGGATTCATCCAGTGACACTTTGAAGATTTCCTTAGTCACCTCTTCCTTAGATGTTTTTTTTTAAGTAAAACTCTATTTTAATCTTATGAGATAATTTTAGGAATATTATCTAGAAAACTACTTTGAAGGGTTAAAGGAAATCCTTTAATATCAACAAACATATTATCAAATTAAGAGACTGCCTATTTGACAATTTTAGAAGGTGGTGTAGTTATGATGTTATCTTTATTTTTTATTCTATCCACTTTGTTGATGAATCTTTTCTATTTTATGTTGTTTTGTAACAATTTGGTGTTTCTATCACCTTCCCTTAACTAGGTTTCTCTAAATTTTTGCTTCCAAAACATTTCCTTCTTGGCTAGGGTATCTTAAAATTTTAGTCTCAAGTCCTTCTCGTTAAGGTACACATTTCCATCCATATTTTTCTTAATAAATTCTTATTTTATCTTGGCTGAGTGAGATTAAATTTTTATTTTGATCTCAAAGATGTCTCCTAATTTTGGTTTATCCTAATAGATAAGGTTTTTTTTTATTATCTTAAGTTTATGAACTACCTTATATAGCTTAGATCCTTCCAGTTCCATGTTTATCCACCAGTTTTTAAGTAAAGTAATCAAGGATTGATCTCTCAACCACGTCATTTCAAATTTATATGTGTTCCTAGAGTATTGTCTAATTAAAAGAAATAGATAGTGATTAGAACTAGAGAAAGAAAGATTCTCAAAAATAAGATTAGAACATCTTTAGGAATCTCTCCTAAAATAAGAAATCTATACAAATTTTCAACTATTTGACCATAACCTATTCTTCTATTAATCTAGGTGAAGGAAGTAGCTTTTAACTTAATCTCTAATAATGAGAAATGATGCAACTAAATATTTAAAAGAAATATATAGTGATTAGAAATAGAGAAAGAAAGATTCTCAAAAAGAAGATTAGAACATCTTTAGGAATCTCTCCTAAAATAAGAAATCTATAAAAAATTTCAACTATTTGACCAAAACCTATTCTTCTATTAATCTAGGTGAAGGAAGTGGCTTTTAACTTAATCTCTAATAATGAGAAATGATGTAACTAGTTGTTAAAGTTCATTGAAGATTGAGATTGTTTTTCTAAGTTCCCTCTCTTTTTATAAGAGGAAGAAATTACATTAAATCCCTCCTTCCCCGAATACGTAGGGGGAAGCCATAAAATATAGAGCAAGTTTTGATTCCATCCAAAGGGCTCTTTTTATTGTAGATGGAGTTGGTCTGTCTATGTATTAAAAATATTGAATTATAGATTGGATTTAAGTCTTTTGACATGATCTCAATTCTAATCAGTTTACCCTATTAAGGAAGTAAGATACACTAAGTGAGGATTCTAGATCATACCCAAGCCTCTAGAGGTTTCTGGTTCTAGACTCCCAAAGATTTTTCAAAAACCTAATTTCTTACCAAAGGATTTTATCTCCTCATGCTTCATTTTAGACAGTTGAATCATAATTATGCTAGGTCTATATTAAGTGAGACCACACTTTAGTAAGTATTTTTTGGTAGGGGTATTTAATCCCCTAACATTCCAAGTAATGATTTTCATTTTTGTATTAAAAGAAATTTCCCCTTCCCCCCATAAAATAGTTTATTTAGTTTAATTTGGCCTTTAGCCTCTGCATCTTCATATTTAAGTTCATTAAAATATTGTCTCCCTATTTTCTTAGGGATCTTAAATAGGTTAGGAAAGGTTTGAGGTTTATGGGATTATTATAGGTCTCTTCGGTAGTCCTCATTTTCTAACATCATTAAATTATTCCTCATATCCTCATGAGTATAGCTTTCTCCACCAAGTTTTATTTTTTTTTTAAATTATCTTTTCTTTTTCCATGATAAGGTCCTCTTTTACTAATTTCCATATGCATATAATGATTATGTCCTTAGTGAGGTAGGCACAAAAGGCCTCTTTATGTTCCTTACCCATAACAAAATTGAAGGAACATTAGTACTTTTAGATAGCTCATTCCCTTCTATAGGAGTTTTAGGGGCCATAGGGGGAGGCATCTCATCAGGGATAATGTGAGGACATACATAAAATCTATCTTGAATTAGATAATTTATAACCAAATAGGTTATCCTTCCTCAATAATGATAACAAGAGGAGAAGGTATGAAACCTTGTGTAGGAGGGAAGGATTTATTCAAAATAGTAAAACCCCCTCTTGAAGGGTTAAAGAAAATATCTAGATCTAGAGTGCAGCAAGAAAGTCCATAAAATCTAAGAGATTAAAATTTTTCATGCATATCACAATTAAAGAACTAAGGGGGTTCCCAAGTAATATTTTCAAAGATCCTACCATAAAATATTTATGGCTCTAGATAATATAAAGAATTGTTATTGATAATTCTTATCTTTTCTTAATAAACTTTCAAAAATGCCATCTCAACTAATCATTTTACATTATTGGATGATACAAAATCATCCTCAAGTCCTCTAAAATTGTCAAAGGAATTGCCTATTTGATTGAGAATAGGTTTTTGAAGTGATTTAACAAGAATGTTTATAGGAAGTACCCATTTCATAACTTCAATTTTACCAAAATCCTTTAGACTAAAATTCAGTTCCCTCCTAGTGATATTAAATGACGGCCTTTCAAAAGTAAAGGGTCTCCATGCAGTAAATGTTTCCTTAATTCATGTGAAAAACAAAATAAGAAAATGACCTTACTATCTAGGGTAGAGATTCTTACCTAGTCCTTGTAGGTGGATATGAGCCATTCCTAAAATAGGGTTCCTGAGGGATCAACCCTACCCATTTCACAAAATGTACCTTTTTTACAGTAATTCTATAGCCCACTAGTATAATTTTCATTGATAATTAGGGTTTTAGGTCCATCAGATGTCCTTCTAGAAATCCTAGTTAGATTGGATCAAAGATTATGTTCCCTAACAAGGACCAAATTTTGAAGATATGTGGTCATCTACTACTCAGAGGGAGTTGATAGTGAACTTCTATGAACCTTGGGAGGACCAAGCATGATTGCATTGGCTCCTAAAGAAAAATTTGATAAACTTATTAGAACAACCCAAATATGTTTATTCAAAGTCATAGGGTTTTCCATATGGCCATCTAACCTCTCAACTATTTCCATTCCCCATTGGGCTCCAAAGAATCTCTCTCCTATTGATTAGGCATGAGAGTAAAGAAGGCTTTTCTCTTTGTTAACATCAAATGGTTATCCATTAATGTAGTTAATGGATTCCTAGTTTCAAACAAAACCTAAGGAACTAGATATAACGTCATAGCATAAGGAGATAGAAGATGACTATTTGGAGGAGTTGAAGACGTAACCTCCCTACCAAAAACCCTCTAAAATTGAATGTGAGATGCACATTCTTGCCAAGCCATATCATGGAGAGTTATTCTTATTGATAATATAAAAAAATGGAATCGTACATAGATTTATGCTTCTAAGAAAAAAAAATTAAAAAAATTTATTCTTTTGTATAAATATTTTTTATAACATTATATATTTGTATTATTTAATTTGATAATTCTTATTAGTGAATATTTTCTTTGATTATTTGATTTCATAAATGTACATTCTTTTATTTTCTAGTTATCCATTTTAGACTCTAAAATGGTTCTTGAAAGAGAGAAATTGCATTGTATACAAAACTCTATATCAATAGTATTGTAGAAGAATATGGGAACATGTTGAGTATTATATTCCATCAAGCCTAAATTTATATAATGTCCTTGAACAAAATATTTAATCATTAATAATTTAAGAATACAATTTTAAGCTCAAAGCAAAATTTTCTTTAATGATTAAAACCCTTAAACCTTGACGATATATTCTTGCACACATTCGATCAATATAAAGAATGGGTAGGATTTAAACCATCTAGAGAAAATGTACATTAGAGTTCAATTATATAGGGTAGAGACCCTAGTATTTGAGTGTTAGAATTATTTTAGAATAATTGAGAGGGGGGGTGGGGGGTGAATTAGTTATCCAAGGTCCAATAATCTCCCATCCAAATTATTTTTCAAATCCTTAATGTCATATAATTGAAATTATCATGCATGCAATTAAACATTAAACAACCATGATAAGTAAGCATGCATCACACCATAAAACAAAAGATTTTGGTGACCCAAAAATCCTCTAGGAATAAGAAGGTAAAATTGGGGTGGGAATGACACCCACAAAATAACTGTACAATTGATTTCAACCACTTCTGATGGTTTTCCCTATTAAAGGCTTTACACACTGTTAGATGTGACCCTATTAAAGGATTTCTACACCCTGTTAGGAGTGTGCCCTATTAGAGGACTTAACAACATTCAACTTAGAATGTAACCTTATTAAAGGATTTACATAGAGTTGTTAGGCCCACCCAAGTCCATGGGATTTAAAGTCACCTTCTCAAAAGAATCTTTTATCCCTCTCTAAGGATCTCCTATCCTTCTCCTAAGGATCTCATATCCTTCTCCTAGGGATCTTTTATCCTTTTCCTTAGGCTTTTCCACCTAGGTGTTAAGCTAACCTAGCAATGTAGGATTTCAGTGTCTGATACAATGGTAAGAAAGTATTAGAAAGGTTTTGACCTGATAAAAATTGCAACTCTAACCTTGCAAATTTTAGATCACTCTTCAGTTCTTTTCTTTGCTTGGCTTTTCTTCCTTGCAATGCTGACAGCTTGTCCACCCCTCAAGATCTATCTCCTCGAGTTCATCCACTCGTTATGCCAGTGCACTCTATGGTCACTTGATCAACTCAGAGTCTTGATGCTCTGTACTTACTCCTTACCATATCCTCTTCTTCCCACTAGCCTTCTCTTGTCTTCTTTACTTGACCACACTTATGACCAACTCCCTCTCATATGTGCACTTGATATCTGACCTATAACTCCTTATAAATAAGTTCTATTCTTCATTTTCTGCTCAAGTCTTCCCACTCATCAATTTGAACTAATTTGAGAAAATGATATTGCTTTCCCTCCAAATTGTTTCTTCTAGAAACATCATCAGTATTCATCTTGAATTGGTTTGCATGGTTTACATAAAATTATGTGACATCTACGCATCATCCTTATCATCCAACTAATTCACAAAATTCAATTTAACAAACTTATCACTATTGATCTAGTGAATCTTTGACTTGACAAATAATGTAGCAACTTAGCATCATTGGTTTATTGATGCTCGACACCTTTCTTGTTACTCAACTTCTACTGCATTTGCTAATGCTCAGAACCTTCTGCGTTACTCGGCACCTAAATGTTCTTGCTCAATAGATGAAGAGTTTCTTGGAACACAATGAAGTTGGACTTTCTCAGCTTCCATTGAGAATTTGCTCAGCACTAACTAGATTGCTCGGCTCTCACAAATGACTTAGTTAAACCTTGCATCTTTAATGTGTCTTAGTGTGTCCATTCCCTGTGTCTTAGAGTATGTCATGAATACACTATTTCATCAATGGCTTAGTTGATCCTTATACTTCATTACAACATCATAACTTCAACCTTTCTCTAGGTGCTCTAGTTACATCTTATTGATTGCCACCTCCTTGTCAATCAACTAAGTGATAGTATTTGGATCACTTAAGCAATTGTCATTCCTACAAGTAGCAAGTTTGACATCAATGACAAATCAATGATTGAAAAAATTCTTTGCCAATTCCATTATTGTTCATTTATGATCTTTTCAATCATTTCCAACAATCTCCCTCTTTGGCATTGATGGCAAACCAAATTGATCAATTGACTGTCTTAGTTACCACCAATATTACATACCAAATAGAAAACTTGTTGACATTTCATATCTTCCTTTTTTGTATCAAGTTTTGTATCATGTCTCCCTCTTTTGATGATACAAATTGAATCCTTTGTGCTGCTTCTCCCTCTTGACTACTGCATCCTTATGTTGTATTCCTGATCCTTCATAGTTGTTTTATGATTTTGTTCTCATACATCTCCCTCTTAACTTTTATTGATCAGTTTCTCATAAATCTCCCTCTTTGACATAAATGTCAAAGATGTAGCATCTTTAGCATGGTTGATGTAAGCTTTGCATCTCATGTTTTCTCCCTCTATCACCATGTTTGTGACTGATCTAGAATTTCTGTTCCTATTGTCATCCTTTGTATCATTCTTCTAATATTTCAATGATCTATTGTTGTTGATGCAGGGCATCTTCTTTGTTGCTTTAGACTCCTTGAGTTAGTGGCTTTACCCCCAACTTTCCTCTAAGATATTCATAAGGATCCTTGGGCGATGGTTTGGTGAAGATATCTATAATTTTTTCCTTTGTGTGAATGTACTCCATCTTCACTTGTTTGTCTTCTGCCAATTCTCTGACATAGTGATACTTGATTGCAATATGCTTGGTTTTTGCATGCATTACTAGATTCTTGGATATGTTTATAGCACTTGTATTATCACAATATGATATCACAGGTTTCGTTACCTCTTCTTTCATTCCTTTCAATAGATGTTTGAGCCACACAATGTTTGTGCAATTGACTGCTACAGCCACATATTCTACTTCTGCAGTGGACTGAGATGTGCATGTTTGTTTCTTGTTTGTCCAAGTAACTATCCTTTTACCTAAGAATAATGCTCCTCCACTTGTGTTTTTCCTATCATCAATGTTGCCTCCCTAATCTATGTCTATGTATTCATTGAGCTCAAACTTCTCATTCTTTTTGTAGTATAAACTAAAATCATCAATTCATTTAAGATACCTCATTATCCCTTTTACTTGCATGAGATGATTTTCTGTAGGATTAGTAGAGAATCTAGCCACTATTCCAACTGCTAATGCTATGTCTGGTCTACTATGTACAACATATTGTAGTTTTCCAATCATGGATTTGTACATTGTTTGATTGACTTTAGCTGATTCATCATTTTTGGATAGCTTATGTCCTATTGCCATTGGTGTGCTGACAGGTTTGGAGTCTTCCAATCTAAATGTGTTGAGTATCTCCTTGATGTACTTTGATTGTGTCAAGAATATACCATGTTTTAGTTGATATACTTGCAATTCAACAAAGAACTTGATTTCTCCAAACATAGACATCTCAAAGTCATGTTTCATTTTGTCAACAATTTTTTTTCAAAGTGCTTCCTTTCCTCCAAAAAATATGTCATCCACAAAGATTTCAGATACAAGCATATCCTTACCTTGTTCTGATTTGATGTACATGTTTTTGTTATCATCAGTTCTTTCAAATCCTATTTGCACGAGATACTTGTGAAGTCTCTCATACCAAGCTCTAGGGGCTTGCTTTAATCCATATAGAGCCTTATGAAATTTTCATACCTTGTTTTTGTTATTTTCATCAAAAAAACCTTCTAGTTGCTCTATGTAGACTTCCTCTTCAAGTATACCATTTAGAAATGTAGACTTAATATCCATTTGATAGACTTTAAATCCTTTGAAGGTTGCATATGCTAGTAAGGTCCTTGCTCCTTCCATTCTAGCAATTGGAGCAAGATTTTCTTCATAGTCGAGTCCTTCTTCTTGTGCATACCCTTTATAGACTAGTCTTGCCTTGTTCCTCGTGATTTCACCATTATCATCTAAATTGTTTCTAATCAACCACTTGGTTCCAATCACATTCTTGTCAACTGGTCTTGAGACTAAGGTCCATGTCTTATTCTTTTCAATTTGTTCTATTTCTTCTTTCATAGCATTGTACTAGTCATCATCTTTCATGGCTTCACTTACTATTTTTGGTTCCATTTTGTTGAGCAGACATGTCTCACTTCTAAGTCTATTCCTTGGCATTGGTCCTACCTCTTTATTTCCAGTAATTTGATTTGTAGGATGATGTCTTCTCACATACTTTGCCAATACTGGTTCTTTCCTTGTTTGCATGTTGTCCCTTTCTGAATCTGAATCTTCATGTGTGTTTTCATCAAATATTTCTTCATTTCCTTCATGTTGATAGTTCTTAGAATCTGAATGAACATTCTCTCTATTCTGCAGCTCAGCTTCTGAATGTGTTTTCTGCTCGACATTCACTGTCTGTGACTTGATAGATACTAGATTTTGTTGTTGGTTGTCATTATGAGTTGCAACTTCACTATTATTAGGCATACCTTCATAGAAGTATACAAAGGTCTTGTCATCTTTTGCCTTCTTGGTGTTATCAACACTTTGAACTTCTGCAAGCTCATCAAATTTCACATTTGTGCTTTCTACTACTTTGTTAGTGTTAGCATTCAAGCACTTATAAGCTTTGCTTCTAGTAGAACAACCAAGAAATGTGCCTTCCTCACTCTTTGCATCAAACTTTCCATTTCTAGACTCTTTATATATACAACATTTGCATCCAAATATTTTGAAATGTTTTACATTAGGAGAATGCCCATACCATAATTCAAAAGGTGTTGCATTTGTACCTTTCTAAACTTGAACTTTGTTGAGTGTGTAGACTGTAGTACTTACAACTTCTCTCCAGTACTTGAGTGCAACATTTTTCTCTATCATTAAGGTTCTAGCATAGTTAATAATTGATCTATACCTTCTTTCTACTATACCATTCTAAGGTGGAGTCCTACGTGCTAATGTTTTCCTTTTGATTCCTCTTTCATTGCAAAATTCTTCAAATTCTCTTGATGTAATTCACCTCCTCTATCAGATTTGAGACATTTTAGGCTCTTCCCAGTCTCCTTCTCAACTCTTGCCGAGTACCATTTGAACATTTGAAATGCATCTAATTTTTTTTTCAGGAACATGACTATCATCATCCTTGAATAGTCATCTACAAATATTATTATGTATCTATCACCTTTATAGGTTTGCACTTCAATAGGACCATGCAAGTTAGTATGAACTAGCTCTAATACTTCATTAGAAGTATAAGCCCTGCTTTTGAAAGTTGAATTGGTCATCTTCCCTAGTTGGCATTGTTTGCACATGGTGTTATCAGGCTTCTTCAACTTTGGTAGACATCTGACTTTCTTCATTTTGCTAATGCTTATCAAATTGTCAAAATTTACATGACATAGCCTCTTGTGCCATAACCATATATCATCAGTTTGAACAATGAGACAAGAAACATCTTCCATGTCTAGGTAGTACAAATTACTCCTAGTCTGATCACCTTTCCTATTAAACTTCCTTCAGAATCATAGATCTTGGCAACTCTATTTTCAAATTCAACCTTCAATCCTATGTTGCCTAACTATGATACACTTAACAAATTATAATTTAGGCCTTCAACATAGTATGCATTATCACATGATATCTTTTCAGTAAGCTTCATACTACCTTTCCCTTTGATCTAACATGGTGCATTGTTACCAAATCTAACACTATTTCCTTCATGTTGAGTAAAGGAAATGAACTTAATTTTATCTCCAGTCATGTGATAAGAGCATCTACTATCTATGATCCATTTTTCATTCTTGTTCATGTAGGTTACTAGGGCAGTTGCTTCATCTTCATTTGATTCATCTTTCATAGCCACATAGACTACTTCATCATCATTCTCGTCAGAGCCTTCTTCAACAATGTAGCATCTTTTTCCTTTACCTCTGTAGTCCTTGTTGTCCTCTTTCTTGTTCTTGAGGTTGCATCCATCCTTGTAATTTTTCTTTTATGCATCTAGCTACAATGTGACCAACTTCATTATAGTTGAAACTGAAATCTTCTTGCTAGTAATGCCTCCAATTGATCTACATCATCTTCATCAGTGCTACTGTCACTAGATACATACTTTCCTTTTCCACTCTTTTTCTTTGTTTGCACCTCCTCGTTGTCTTTTATTATCATCTTAACTTTGAATGCAAATCCAAAGTTCTCTAGCTTGTAGGTATCAAAGTTGGATAGCTCAAAGGCAGTGAGTCTTCCAACTATTCCTTCAAATGACAATGTGTTTCCTGGTACATACCTTAGCTCTTGGATGGTTGATACTCTTATAGCATAGATAGGAAGTAAAGTTCTCAAGTATTTGCTGCATACTATTTCTTCTGATAACTATCCTTCTAGGCATCTTATGGCACTTACCACTTCTTTCATCCTTGCACCATATTGAGTAGCATTCTCTCCTTCTTCCATTTTCATGTCATAAAACTTTCCTCTTAGGCTTTCTCTTTTGGCTCTCTTGAGATTATCATCTCCTCCATAGATGCTTGATAATGTCTTCCACATATGATGTGTAGTACCACATCCTTTGATGTCATCACACTTGGCAGATCTTAGTGCTAAAGCAATATCTAACATCGCTTGATTGTGCTCCTTCTTCTTGCTCATGTCTTCTGTAGTGAGGGGTCCTTTAGGGTCTACGTGATCAACTATGATTGATTTCTATGTGTAGTCACCTATTGATCCAAGGTGCAACTTCATTAGACTTTTCCATGCAACAAAGTTGTCTTTGTTTAGCTTGGGAACTTCTCTCTTGAACATCTTCATCTTCCTACTTCTAGTACCTTGAAACAAATCAGCAGTGGGCTTTGATACCAATTGTTAGAATTCTTTTAGAATAATTGAGAGGGTAGGGGAAGGTGAATTAGTTATCCAAGGTCCAATAATGCCCAATCCAAATGATTTGTCAAATCCTTAATGATATATAATATAAACTATCATGCATGCAATTAAACATTAGACAACCATGATAAGTAAACATGCATCACACCATAACACAAAAGATTTTGGTGACCTAGAAACCCTCTAGGAATAAGAAGGTAAAACTGGGGTGGAGATGACACCCACAAAATATTTGCGTAATTGATTTCAACCACTTCTGATGGTTTTCCTTGTTAAAGGCTTTACACACTCTCAGATGTGACCCTATTAAAGGATTTCTACACCCTATTAGGAGTGTGCCCTATTAGAGAACTTAAGAACATTCAACTTAGAATTTCACCTTGTTAAAGGATTTACATAGAGTTGTTAGGCCCACCCAAGTCCATGGGATTTACAGTCATCTTCTCAAAAGAATCTTTTATCCCTCTCTAAGGATCTCCTATCCTTCTCCTAAGGATCTCATATCCTTCTCCTAGGGATCTTCTATCCTTTTCCTGAGGCTTGTCCACCTAGCTGTTAAGCTAAGCTAGCAATGTAGATTTCAATGTCTAATACAATGGTAAGAAAGTATTAGAAAGGTTTTGACCTGATAAAAATTGCAACTCTAACCTTGCAGATTTTAGTTCACTCTTCACTTCTTTTCTTTGCTTGGATTTTCTTCCTTGCAATGCTGATAGGTTGTCCACCCTTCAAGATCTATCTCCTTGAGTTTGTCCACTTGTCATGCCAATGCACTCTATGGTCACTTGATCAACTCAGAGTCTTGATGATCTATACTTACTCCTTACTATGTCCTCCTCTTCAGACTAGCCTTCTCTTGGCTTCTTTACTCAACCACATTTATGACCAACTCCCTCTCACACGCGCACTTGATCTCTAACAAGTTCTATTCTTCATTTCCCACTCAAGTCTTCCCGCTCATCAATTTGAATTGATTTGATAAAATGATATTGTTTTCCCTCCAAATTATTTCTTCTAGAAACTTCATCAGTATTCACCTTGAATTAGTTTGCATGGTTTACATAAAATTCTATGACATCTATTCATCATCCTTATCATGCAACTAATTCACAAAATTTGATGTAACAAACTTATCACTACCAATTTGGCAAATCTTTGACTTAACAAATAATGCAACAACTCAGCATCATTGGTTTACCAATGCTCGACACCTTCTATGTTACTCGACTTCTACTACATTTGCTAATGCTTGGCACCTTCTATGTTACTCGGCACCTAAATGTTCTTGTTCAGCACTTGAAGAGTTGCTCGACACACACTGAAGTTGGACTTGCTTAGCTTCCACTAAGAATTGGCTTGGTACTAAGTAGATTGATCGACTCTCACAAATGACTTAGTTAAACCTTGCATCTTTGATGTGTCTTAGTGTGTCCATTCCCTGTGTCTTAGAGTATGTCATCAATACACTATTTTATCAATGGCTTAGTTGATCCGTATACTTCATTACAACATCATAACTTCAACCTTTCTCTAGGTGCTCTATTTACGTCTTATTGATTGCCACCCCCTTTCAATCAACTAAGTGATAGTATTTGGATCACTTAAGCAATTGTCATTCCTGCAAGCAGCAAGTTTGACATCAATGAAAAAACAACGATTGAAAACATTCTTTACTAGTTCAATTATTCTTCATTTATGATCTTTTCAATCATTTCCAACATTGAGCACCCTATTTCTATTTGGAAATTTTAAAGCACTCCTATTTTTTCACAACTTACTTGGAAAGTCATCTTCTTAAAACTATGGATTCAAGTCCATATCATCAATTATGATGCTTTTCTATCAAGATTTCCAAAAAATTTTGCATAATGGATGTAGCATTATATCATTGGTTGTATTTTACAACTAAAAGTACATTTCATTAAATTATGGGTACTCATTATTCTACTAGAAACCTTAATGTCACAACTTTTAGTGCAATGTTGTAAAAACAATTCAACATTGTGTTAATCAGTATAGATAATAAACCAATAAGTGTGTGTACTAAAACCATTAAAATGCATTCAAGTACTAGATCTTTCTCCTAATAATAGACTTATTTAGTTACTGCCATCATGTTATACTTAACCATATATTTAAGCATCGAGGAATATCTCTTTTTATTTGAGTTAGGCTTTTTTATTGACTACTTCATATTTCAATAGTTGGAATAGATACAAAAAATTAATCTTGGTAAATTTTATTTATTATATTATTAGAGGAAACAAACTTGTAAAATTTTTCAACTATTATGGAAAAAACTCAATTTTCTTTCGTCTATTAATACAAAATACCTCTTTTTTATTTCTTTAAATAATACATCACATCAAAAAACAATTTAAAAATACATTATTTTGATGAATTGTCCTTCCTCACATTGAGGGTAAGAAAGCTCAACAACCTTTGTCTATGAAGCCCTCTTAACTACCATCATACCATAAACTAATTACATGCATGTGCCCTAGAAATGGAAAGGACAAGAAAAATGAATGTTTATCACCATTGGAATCCACCCCCCACCTGCTACTTGCTTGCATAATGTTTCTGTACAGTTAAACACCATCATCCTTCTTGCTCCATCAATAACCATCAAACTGTTGAATAGTTGGGTAACTACCATGGACAAGAAAAGCAAAGAGCCTCTACATAGGGACAAGTAAGATGCCCTGCAACCATTAAACAAGCCCTTCAAGGAGTTTCTAAAATCACACCAGACACCAAGTTCGTCAAGAGCCAATTCCTCTGCATTAACATCCAATACGATGCAAAAGGAGATGGAGGTAAGATACCTACTATGCCTAAATTTATCATTAAGCCTAATGCTCAAATGATTTTAGAGATAGGTAGAAAAAAGGTTGGACTTAATATTTGTGCTATTTTGTTTCTTGTAGTGGATATTATAAATTCCAATCTAGAGATTTCTTGAATAAATAGTTTCTGAAAATGTAGGGAGAAAGGTTTGGTTACCATTAATCCTACTATATAATTCATAAAGGGTTGTTTATTTTAGGGTAAAAGTACAAAGTTGCATCACCTTTTAGTAATGACTAAATTTGAGTATTTCTAACTGAAAATCAATTTTGTTCAAACATATGATCTAGATAAATTTATTCTAGATAATTTATGTATGGTCTCACACTTTTCTAATTGGAAATTTCTATTAATTACATGTTTCATAGTAGTTTGTATCCGATTACTAAAGAAATTTTCAAAAAAATTGTAAAAGTATTGTTTTAATAACTTTAACTATTTTTTATTATATATTTTTAATAACATGTAGACACTATTTTATAGAGCTCAGAGTCAAGAATATTCTCATATAGATTTTGTAGTGTTTTAATTAAATATAGTATACTATAATTAATAAATCTACAAGCACATATTTTAAGACTCGAAAAATGTTGGTTTTGCGAAAGAAAAAAATATTAAATCATATCAAAATGTTTTAAAAATATATGGTATTCTACAAGAGAGAATCCTCTTCTAGAATGTATAAATTTTCTTCTAGTTAGAATAGATTTTTTTTCAAAAATGTGGTGGGAGATGAAAACTATTGATTTCAAGTGAGTTGAAATTTGAATCATTATTAAAGAAAAAATATAGATCTAAAGTTGATATTTATTTTTTATTGTTATAGCTATATATGTTATCTATAACATAGTCTAAGATCACAAGGAATAAATTTTCTTCAATATAGATTTGTGGTCGGAACTAGACCCCTAATTTCTAGTATCTTTTAGAAGCTAAAAAATTGTCTATCAAAATTAGGAAAATATATCAATTCTTATTCCAAATAATTATTAAAAATTATAATCCTAAAATTCATCCATTTCAACACATTAGATTATTTTACTTCATTTTTAAATTCAAAACAATAATACCAATTTTATGTCATTAAAGGTGAACAATTATACTTCTGTTAGTCTTTTCCTTTAAGAAAAGGTGACATAGGTTTGTGCTTTTACCCTCTAATTTTTCAAAACATAGCGCTAAAGAAGGAATTGTTAAGAGATAATTTTAGAAAGATGGTGGGTGTGAATTCAAAGAAACTATGTAGTCTTTAGAGCCCAGTAATAGTAAAGTTCTTTCTCTATCCTTCTATATATGGGTGATGTTGAGAAATCTACCTCCATTCCTATTGAACACCTTACCTTATCATTTGGAGTCAATTAGAAGAGTCCTCAAGTTAGACCGCTCTAGTACCCTCATTCCAAACTTAGATGTGAGAGCTATTTTATCTAAAAACCCAGTTATTGAATCTCCTAAGAACAACTATTTCAAAATTGATGATCCTTCTATCTCTTTCTATTTTTCTAATACACGCAAGGTATTACTGCTTGTCATCTCTATAGAAGAGAAGGTCATAGAAGGAAGGATTTCCTTATCCTGAAGAAGAAACCTTTGCTTCTATAAGATGCCTTGACCTCTAAACCTATGCCCAAATTAAGTCAAATATTTATAGCCCTCATTCATAGTCAAACCCTAAAAATCCTATATCTACTTTTGATAACTACCAATGGCTTAAGGATGTTGACAAAATCCATATGTCTGTCGATCATTCAATGCACCAATTCTCTAAGCCTTCAACTAGATTGGAAGTCTAGGATATTCACTCTTGTCTGCAAGAGTTAGAATTCATTTGCAACATCCAAACTTTTGAATTTTAGTTGCAATCTAAAGACCTTTACAGATGCTCTCTTGCTTGCAATGCATAAAAAATGGTACTCATAAGTAATAATGAAAGAGCTAGGAGCCATAGGAATGCAACATCTCATCCCATGGATAAATCCCTATCCTTCTCCCTATTGGGGAATGAAGTGTCTACATCTCCTCTTGTGATCAAACACTGTAAGAAGATTGATGCTGACATTGTTGTGGTTATGGAGTAAGATCCTATAGGCTTTCAAATTCATCATTTTTTTATTTCCTTTCGAAAGAGGAAAGGGTTCATGATATATCCTCGATTTTTAATCCAGCTACTTCATCCCTTTTGCACCCTCTAGACATATGACATAGCCTTCCATAATAAAATAAGCTAGCTTTAGTATTTTCCTTTTCTTCTAAGGAGATTGGTCCTTGTGATGAAGAGAAGTTGTAGTCATTTATTTTACTACTAAGAAGAATTGTAGGGAATTATGGTGAAAGTGGTGAGGGGGAACTGGACATATTTTTCATCAGTGCTGATAGGAAGAAAAATTGTTGTAAGAAATTAAAACAAATTGAGCTTCTCTAGCAGAAGGAAGGTGAAATTAGTAAGAGAAAGAGAGGTAGACATAAAAATATTTTCCTCTCTAGAGGAAAATACAAGCCCTCAAAAAAGGATAGAAGTAACTTTCCTAAATGTTTTAAGGTTCTCTATTCTCCCATCTATACTGACAATTAATGGTTCTTATGGATAAGCTTACACTAGCTTCTTGTAATTTTAGGGGTCTTGAATCTTTAGACCATAACTATATTGTGAAATGGTTCCTAAATTGGACTATGGATATTGAAATTATTTATTTGCAAGAGGTGAAAGTAGTTGGCTTTTGGACATTGTAATGAAATACATCCAGAAACATGTTGAATAATATTCCATGAAAAATTAAAAAGGAAAAGGAAAAGGAAAATGTGACACCTCCATCATTGTAGGGCCAATAAGGAAAAAGGCATTTGTCAAACAAAGTATTTCTCTTTGAATAGAAACACGTGGATCTCTATTGAGGATGGTGATTTTGAGTTTGGCATTTGTTCACTTTATGCACCTAATGAACTAAATGGAAGGATCTCCCTTTGGCATTGACTTTGTATTCTCCCCATCATCCCATTGATTCCTGATTGGGATTTCAATATTATTGAAAGGAATAAAGAAAAATGTGGTCCACTTAAATATGACTAGAAAGGAAATAAGTAGTTTTAACAGAATGGAGCTATGAACACACAACCTTATTGACCCCCTAGTAGACTCAAGGAATCAATCTAAATGAATTTGGTTTACTTGGTCCAATTTCTAGAAAGGTAAGGGGAGGATTTATTACAAGGAGGATAGAATATCCTTCAATAGAGACACCTCAATTTTCTTAAACCATAGTCTAATGATAATAGAATTAGAGTTGTCCCCATCTCTCTCTAATAATCATCCCATTATTTCTAAGATTTTTTTGAATTGGCATTAATAGCATACCTCCTAAATAATCTAGTTCCTTTTCTCTAAATGCCTATCTGCTAGCAAATACTAACATTATTGAAACTATTAATATCATCAACATGTTCAACTATAAAATTTTCCAACTCAAGAACCCTATTAGAAACTAGAACTAGAACTTGTAGTCTTGAAAAAACCTCTTTAAAACCATAGGCTAGAAAAGGGCCAAGATGTTAGAGCTTATGAACATCATCTAACTTTTTTCCTCGTAGGAAGCTAAAACCTAAGTTGAGAACCAGCCAGCTAATGATGCAACTGCTAAATCTTTTTCTACTGTTAAATACAAACTCAAGAAAGTGAAAGCTACAAAAATTGAAGTAGCTAGAATCAAGTCTAAATTGAATTGGTTATAAGGTGAATAATTATTTCAAGCCCTCAAGGATAGAGAAACCAAATAAAATATTGAATGTTTTTGTGAGGAGGTAACACCATTGATGATCCCAAGGAAATTCTAGACTCTTTTTCTTTATACTACAAGACTCTCTTCGAGTCTAAGGATGATGGGTGCAAGATGATGGAAGATAGGTTGAATATTCCTTCTATCAATCTAAATAATGTCTCCCCTAAGGACTCCCTTTTATTAGATTCTCCTATCACTATTGGAGAGATTAGTAGAGCTATACAAAGCATGAGTAATGATATTTCCCCTAGTACAGATGGGCTCATTGTTGAGGTTTCTAAATCTAATTCAAGTTGGATCTACTATAACATTAAAGAATTATATGAGTTTCCTTAGATAGAGGATCACTTGGATAGGAGATTAATGAAAGCTTGGTCAATATGAGTTGCTAAGATGGGTAGAAGAACCTCATCAAGAACTTGACACCTATCACCCTCCTCAATGTGACATATAATTTCTCTACGAAAACAATTGCATCCAAGATTGAAGGTATACTTCTTGGAGTCATTAATCCAACTAAGACAAGTTTTCTCAAGGGAATGTACTATTGATCAAATGTATATTGTCTTTTACATTACACAAAATGTGATATGCTTATTGATCAGTGAATGTTGAGCTCACTTGGGCAATGAAGATAATTTCCTATGTCTACCAAGCATTATACTATTTTCCAAGTTAATAATACAGTGTGTACCAAGTTCACTTAGGCATCAAAGATAAGTGTGCAAAATTTGAGTGTTACCCAAGGTAAAGAAATGTTGGATGGAACTAGTGTTAACTAAGCTCACAAAGTTACCAAAGAAAGTTTTTAAAGATGCAATGTTAACCGAGCATACTTGGTTAATGTAGGAAAATCATTCTAGTATTACTATCTACCAAGTAGGGTTGGTTAACAAAGGATTTTCTTGTTGTGGCATATGGAGTTTAAAAGAATTGTTTGTTGGTTCTAAACAACTAATGAGATCAATATTAATTATTCTAAGTTGTATTCCAATAGACTTGACAATGTATGTGATATAAGTATAATGTCAATTTGAGGATTGAATGTGTGTGAGAATATGTGGAAGATAAGAAGATACTTAGAGGAACCAAATTGCAAGGATAAGGAAAATATCCTTATTGGGTGGCAAAGATTAATTTGATCAAAAGGATCAAGTATTCAAGCTAGAATTAAGATCTAAATTTAGAAATATAGTTGCATCAACAATCGGGTCATATCATTGTTACTCTCTAACCATTCTAGCAATGTATTAAATCTCTTAACAAAGTTAACTTAACAACTATTTGCGAAATCCTCTAACAAGGTGGCATTTCTAGATTGAACTATGTAAGGACCTCTAACAAGGTCACTCCTAATAGAGTGTGATAATATCCTCCAACATTATTACTCCTAACAATGTGTTTTATAACCTTTAGCAAGGTTGGCTCTGAAAAAGGCTCACTTTAGATGGGTGAAACATAGTAACTAGTTGCAACTGGTGGTTTTTTCCAAATTAGGTTTTCACATTAAATCTTGGTGTGATTTGTTTTCATGCTATTTATCTTATGTTTATGCAACTATGTTAGTCAAAATAAATCGTAGTCGATATCTTAAGATCTACATGTTTACTATTTGTGGAGTAACAATTGATATTATAGTGCTTGCCAAGTTACAACATATTGTTAACTTGTTAACCAAGTGCATGTGTATTAATGAAGTAAGAACAAAGTTTATGTTTTGTATTGACATCTAAAGGATATATGATTTATATTAGTGGTAATTGATTCACCCCTCCCCTCTTAGCTACTCCTCTTATATTTCCAACAGTTGCTATAAGAACTTTTGGTGCTTGTAGAGAAGGTTTCAAGGGCCTAAGATAAAGATCAGGATGTCTTATAGGAGACATTTTCCCAAGTTGAACAAAACTAAATTTGAGACATGATAGGAACTTATGGAGCTAAATATAGCAACTATTAGTGATTTAGGTATGAAATATTTGAATGCTTAGTATAAATCTCCTATTGGAACAATGAATGTGGAGGAGATTTCTGAAAAGAGGAATCATAATATCATGATTATTGACATTGCATCATCTCTTAACTATGTTAAATTTGATGATGTCAAAGGGTATGCTACTAATCATGAGATGTGGACCAAAATTAATATATCTATGGAGGTGATGATAATGTGAGAAGAACCAAGGAAGAAAGCTTGAGAGGTCAGTTTGATCAGATAAAGATGAGGGAGGATAAAAACATTGCAAAATATGTTGACAAAATTAAATATAGTGTTAGTGCAATCAAATCCTTCGGAAAGAAAATTGAAGATGTGACATTGGTAAGGTACTTAGAACCCTTCTTCCTATCTATGCAATTAGAGTGCTAGCTATTTAAGAGATGAGATGGGATCCAAATAATAAGAAAACCTTGGATGTTCTAATAGGAAGGTTGACAACATTTTAGCTATTTAACTATGATAATTATGTTCCTAGTTCTAGAAATCTTGAGTTTGCATTTGAAGCCAAGTTGTCATGCAAGAAGAAAACTACAAAGGCTAAAGAAAAAAAATCTTAAAGTGAAAAGGAAGACAATTTTGATAGTGATCTTGAAGCCATTAAAGTGCTGCTTACAAGAAGATATCTAATAAAGGCAAAGGAAAGTACAAAGTTAGAATTCCACTAATCTATTTTTCTTATGAAAAAGTTGATCATATTGTTGCAAGGTGTCCAAATAGAGAAGAAAAAGATGAAAAGAAGAAAAACAAGTACAAAAGCAAGAAGAATTCAAAAGCTACAAGGACTACAAGGAAAAGGGTAAGAAGTCTTGTTTCATGGCTAAATATTCAAATAGTAGTGATCATTATGAAATGGTCTATATTTCTATAATAGGTGAGTTTGATGATGAAGAAGATAAAAAGGTAGTTATTTCCCATGTTGGAAAAAATAATACTTGGATTATTGATAGTGGTGGTTTTCATCATATGACTAGTGATAAAAAATAATTGAACTTATGGAACTCTATGATGGTGGAAGTGTAAGATTTGGAAACATTGAACCATATTGCATAAAAGGAGAAGGTTGTATTTCTCTAACCAATGACCTTAGATGTGATAATACTTATTGGGTTGAAGGATTAAAACATAATCTACTGAGTGCGGTATAGTTGAATAATATTGGATTCAAATTAGAATTCATGAATGGGAAGGCCAAGCTACTAGATGGAAAAATAAATATAGTTGGGTATGGTAACCAAACAAAAGGTAACTTATTCTACATAAATCTTACTTAAAATTTGTGTTTCATTGCTCAAGTAGAAGAAAGTTGCTTATGACATAAAAGTTTATGTCATGTGAAATTTGATAACCTAATCAAGATGGGAAAAATAAAAGAGTAAGATGTATTCCTAGTCCAAGGAAACCTAATATGGTCCTATGCAAAAATTGTCAAATTGGTAAGATGGGAAAGACAAGTTTCAAGAGCTAGAACTATCATTCTAAAGAAGTCTTGGAGTTGCTTCATACATATCTTTGTGGACTTATTAGCATTGAGAGATATAGTGGAGATAAATAGTTTATTTTATTTGTTGATAATCATTCTAGGATGATTATAGTAATGTATCTAAAAGATAGAATCTTTTCAAAAGTTCAAGTGGTATCTAGCAAGAGTAGAGAAGGAAACTAGAAAGAATCTAAAATGTTTGAGATCAGATAGAGGAGGTGAATTCATTTCTAATGAGTTCAGTGAATTCTACACTAAAAGGAGAATCAAAAGATAAGTATGAGCCCTTGGTACACCTCAAGAAAATGGTATAGCAGAAAGAAGGAATAGAGCAACATGGGTTGTGAAAGAACCTTGATAATAGAAAAGAATATTGCAATCAAATACTTGAAGGAAGAAATTTAGTACAACAATTCATACCTAGAATAGAGTATATCTCAAGAAAGACTTAAATCATAATCATTATAAACTATAGTATGGCTACAAATCTAATGTAAGTTACTTGAAAGTATTTGGTAGAAAATGTCATATTTTGAAGGAGACTGGGAAAGTTAAATTTCACATCAAAAGTGATGAAGGAATTTTCATAGGATACTCTAGTAGAAGTAAATTATTATAATGTTTAAATCTAAATATTTAGAAGATTATAGAAAGTGCACATGTAAAGATTGATGAGTTTGTAGCAAAGAGCCTAAATATTATAGAAAGTTTATTTACTTTCAACCTGATGCATTGCCTAATCCAATTGGAAGTCAGTAGACTTCACCTCCTGAGTTGCCAGAATCTCTAGAAGAACCTAAATTGCAACTGGTGCAACTTGATTCATAGTTTGAAGCATTCGAGTCCCAATCAAAGGCTATCAAGTTATAGCTAGTGCAACTTGAGTCTAAATCTGAAGGACCTGAGTCACAAATAGTGGGACTTGGGCATGATGTTGAAGATCATGGTAAGGCAAGTAGAAAAATTTCTAAATCCAAAGCACCTATATTAGCAAAGATATGTCAAAATGCACCATGCAACAAAGTTGGTCATTGGAGACAAATCAGATGGTACAATGACAATGAACAAATATAAAAGTACATGTTTACTTACTAAATTTGAACCTAGAATAGTTAAAGATGCATTGGACAATAAAATTTGGATTGAAGCAATGAATGAATAGATAGAATAGATAGAAAGGAATAAGACCTAGACTCGTCTTCCTAGACCCAAGGATAAGAATGTAATTGGCACAAAGTGGGCTTTTAGAAATAAGTTGAATGAAGATAGAGAAGTTTCAAGAAATAAAGCAAGGTTAAAGGTTATTCTCAAGAGGAAGGTATTGATTATGTTGAAACTTTTTCTCCTATTGCAAGATTAGAAGGTGTTAGGACATTAGTTGCTTATGCTGCACATAAAGGGTTTAAACTATATTAAATGGATGTGAAGTAGGGTGTTTTTTAGTGGTGAATATCCATAATTTTGTGAATTTTTAAAATATTTTGCTAATAATTTGGCTAATAATTTAATATTTAAAATCACCACATTTTTATTAAATTTAGTTCTGAAATATTTAAAATTTCTCAATAATTTATTTTATTATAGAATTTAAACTCAAAGATTCACAATAATATTTGATACATGATTAGATTGTATTCACCTAAATATTTTATATTATCAAAGAAATTAAAATTAATTCACCAATAATTATCACAGTCATTAGTTCCTTTAGGGATATATTACCAGTATTGAGTTTTCACTAGTGATTTAAAATATAATATAATTATCTTCATAATTTCCATCATATAAAACATGTTCAATTTTGATTTGTTATATTCCATGAAAATTACAAAACTTACCATTATTATTGAGATTGACCAATATTTTCTTCTCAAAATTTGTGATTCCAAAATAATCACCAATGTAAATAATATTTATAATTAAAAAAATTGAGAGATTTTCTGATAAAAATATTTTTTTTTTTTTTTTTTTTTTTTAATAATGAAAGATTCACCAATAATTTATATTCTTTTTCTGGAGGGGGGTTTCTTAAAGTTTACCTGATGTGAAATCTAAATTCTTGAATTGAATTCTTGAAGGAGAAGTTTACATAGGACAATCTAAAGGTTTTGTACATCCTAGCAAAAAGGATATGGTTTGTAAGCTAGAAAATGCATTGTATGGTCTTAAGCAAGCTTCCAAAGCTTGGTATGAAAGACTTCATAATTACTTGATGAAGATTGGTTTTCAAAGAACAAATGATAACAATAACCTATACATCAATGAAGTAACATACAAGAAGATTGTGTTCGCAAAAATATGTGTGGATAATACATTGATTACTAGAAATTATGATTTGTGGAAAGATTTTTTAGAGGAAATGAGTAAGGGATTTTAGATGTCAATGTTTAGAAGAATCAAATTCTTTTTTGGCTTGCACATTCAATAGAAGAAAGATGGTATCTACATTACTTAATCTAAGTATATCAAAGAGATATTGAAAAAGTTTGGAATGGAGGATTCAAGACTAGTTGGAATACATATGTCTACTAGACATAAGCTTTCCAAAAATGATGATTCCAAGGAGGTGGATCAAACCACATATAGATCAATGATTGGAAAATTTCAATATGTTGTACATACGAGGCCTGATACTACTCTTGCAATTGGTATGGTGGCAATATTTTCAACTAATCCTAAAGAAAATCATATGATGAAAATAAAAAGAATCATAAGGTATCTAAAGGATACTAAAGACTATGGATTATGGTACAAGAAAGGAGGCAATTTGGATTTGAAAGCCTTCACTAGTGTAGATTGGGAAGTAAGTGTTGATGACAGGAAGAACATTAGTGGTGGCACATTCTTTCTTCATAAGAGACTAGTTTCTTGGACAAGTAAGAAGAAAAAATGCAACAATAGTTAATTATTTGAATGTTGTTTGGTTCAAGCAACTATTGGTAGTTATGAAGGTAGAATTCAAGGATCTAGTGTTTATGTTCCATTATTATATAACTGCAATTAATATATCAAAAAATCTCATTATGTAGACCAAGACAAAGCACATTGCAATAAAATATCATTTTCTGAGAGAATTGGAGTAAGCAAAAGAGGTGAGATTAGCATATGTGAATACTAAAGAATAAATTGTAGACATATTCAAAAATCCATTACCTTAGGATGCATTCTTGTATCTATTAGGTAACATAGGTGTTATTCCCCTATCTGAAGCTCACTAAATGAAGTTTCATGATGCATTAACCAGAGAATGTTGAAGATAAGACAAGTTGATGTAGTAATGAAAAGGAAGATTGCATATGAATCTGTACATCAGGTACATTAGTATTCACTAAATATTCTCCTTGGTATTAGTTGTAAAAGAGGAAGAGTTTGTGTAATATCACAAAAGAAATTTGAAGATGACATAAAGAGAGAGAATTTGGTCTAATTTCAAAGAGGGATATTTTTCTATTAGAAAAAGATGTTAAAGACAAAAAGGTTTGCCAACAAAGGGAGAAACTAAAGTCAAAGGGAGTTCACAATGATAGAGGGAGTTATCATGGATGAGAATTAGAATGAACCTAAGGATATAAATTCCTTACTTTATTTTTCTCAGAAATTTCATTGTATTATGACATCTTGTGTTTCCATCATTTCCAAATAGGGAGATTGTTGATGAAATCTATATTGTCCTTGATGTTACACAAAAAGTCATATCTATACCAGTTAGTGTATGTCAAGCTCACTCAGGCAATGAAGATAGTTTTCTGTGTCCACCGAGCATTTGAGTGTTTACCAAGTTTAGAAGATAGTGTCTATCAATTTCACTCAAGTGTCAAAGAGAAGTTCATAGAAGTTGAGTGTTAATTGAGCTCACTAGGTTAACAAAGGAAAGTTGAATGGAACCAGTGTTAACCAAGCTCACTTTGTTGCGAGAGGAAGTTTGTGAAGATGCAATTTAACCAAGTTCATTTGTTTAACATAGGAAAATCATTATAGTGTTAGTATATACCAAGAAAGGTAAACTAACAAATGATTTCCTTCTTTTGGCATATTGAGTTTTATAGATTTGTTTGTTTGTTATAATTGACTAAGGATATGAATATTAATTATTTTAAGGTGTATTCAAGTTGACTTGACAATGTATATGATATAAGTATAAAGTCAAGTTAAGGATTGAATGTGTGTGAGAATGTGTGGAAGATAAGAAGATTCTTAGAGAAAGTGAATTGGAAGGAAAAAAAAAATATCCTTATTGAGCTGACAAGATTGATTTGATTAGGAAGGATCAAGTATTCAAGCCAGAATTGAGATCTAAAATTGGTAATATAGTTGCATTGTCAATCAAGCCATATCAGTGTTACTCTCTAACCATTGTAGTGGTGTATCAAATCTATTAACAAAGTTCTCTTAACAATTATTTGCCAAATCCTCTAACAAGGTGGCATTTCTAGATTGAGGTGTCAAAAGACCTCTAACAAGGACACTCCTAATAGGGTGATTAAATTTTCTAATAGGGTCAAAACTAATAGTGTGTTTTGTATCCTTTAACAAGGTTGGCTCCTAATAAGGCTCACTTCATAAGAGTGAAAAATAGTAACTAGTTGCAATTGTTGATTTTTCCTAAATTGGGTTTCTACGTTAAATCTTGGTGTGACTTTTGTTCATGCTATTTCTTTTATGTGTATGCAACTATTTTAGTTAAGGTCAGTCATAGTTAATATCTTAATATCTATATGTTTGAATTATTTTCCATGTAATAGTTGATATTATAGTGCTTTTTGAGTTACAACATATTGTTAGTGTTAACTAAGTGCCTGTGTCTTAATAGAGTATCAACAGTTTTAATAGATTTTATGTTTTTTATTGAGATCTAAGGGATCTAGAATTTATTTTAGTGGTAATTGATTCACCCCTCCAATCTCAGCTACTCCTCTTATATTTCCAACATGTACATCCTAGAAAACTTCATTACATATTGAGAGATCTTGGATTGGGCTAAAGATTCTGGCCAAAATGTGGGCATGTTGTTAATTGATTATTAGAAAGCATATAATAGGGTGGAATGGGATTTTATTATTATGATGCTTGATGCTCTTCATTTGATTCAAGATTTTTCTCATACAGTCTCCATCTTAATGAAAGGGGCTAAAATGACTATAGAAATTGATGGGGATAGATCTACCTTTTTTGAGCTCTCATGATTTATTAGGCAAGGGTTCTCTTTAGTCTTTACTCTATTTTTTATTATTTTATGTACTCATTGCAATATGCCCTTAGAGACATTATTCTTTCTCCTATAGTAGAAGGCCCTATTCTTCCTAGTCAAGAAGAGATAACTAATGTGTAGTTTTTTGATGATACTTCCATCTTATTTTTTTAAGAATAAGAGAACATGATTTGTCTTATGAGAAAACTTGATCTTTCTAGCTCTGCATGAAGAAGAAATTTTTCCATTTTTTTGGTTTGCAATCTACAACTTCCTACACATTGTATTGAATTTCCTATTAGATGGGGAGGACCTAATCATCTAGTAAGTTGTCTAGGTATCTCACTTGCATATTCTAATATAATTTATGTGTCAATGTGTAAAATTATAACCAAGTTGAGGAAGTAGAACTCCTCTTATCTTTCTTTGGTATGTAGGGTTTAAGTATGGCAAAAAAAATCATTGTCATATACCGTCGATTGCTCTTCTACATGTCTCTTTAATGTTGGCCAATTTGGATTTATCTAGAAAATTATTGTGGAATTTTCAATTGTCTAATAGGAAGGGGGGTAAGAAGAAACATGTAGTGACATGGGAATGGTGTACTAAAAATAAAGAAGCTAGAGATTTGGGACTAAAAGATCTTAGGAAACAAGACATTACACCAGCTATCAAATGGATAGAAAAGGCCCCTGTGGTAATGAACATTGGATGATATTAATTAAACATAATATTACTTCTAAATAAAGCTAAATTTTGGAGAGGATTGGACATGGGTGACCTTCTTGCTCTTGACAAAATCTCCATTGTTGGAGGATCCAACATATTCAAATCTATATGGAAGAGTTGGAAAAGTGTTGGAGCCATCCTAGGGTCTATTTAGAGGATAAAAATTGACAATATCTGGTGTGGTAAAGTTTCTATTTGAAGAAACATTAAGCATAATGTAAAGCCTTTACCTTGGTTCAAGGATGTTCGACAAGAAAATGGGCACAATCAAACATTGGTTCTTTTTGGGACATTATTTGTGATGGTGTACTCATTTAGTATCCCATCTAAAGGATTAATTTAGCTCACCAAAATCTCATTGGAGGACTGATTACCTTGTAAAAATGAAATGGAATCTAGCAAGATGAATACACAATGTTGCATTCTTGATTCTTGCTCCATTCTCCTTTGTAGGCCTAACTCATCCCCTATTCACAAGGTCAAATCTAAAAGTGTGTACTTAGCCCTTACCGCAGATTTTTATATATTGAATCACATCAACTCATGTTAGACTCTTTTGTTTGAACCCCCTATCTGGAAGAAGCTCCTTCTTAACCTCTAGACAAGGCCAATTGAGCCCAAGACTACATACTTTTTTATGAATGTTGATTTTGCAAAAGCTACTGTTTAAAAAATTACAAGGTGTTTTAATGTGGGTCATAATTAGGCTTGGAGGTTTATTTGGCACAATTTTCTTCCCATATTATTTCTATGGGGGTTTTGGGGCAGTGACCCCAAGATAGGGTCAAGGAGTAGTGCCCCACGTGTACTCTATGTTGTAGTACATGGTAGGGTCAAGGGGTAATGCCACCAAGGGGGTTTCAGGGGCAGCATCCCCAAACCTAAAAATGGCTTATATTGTTGAAGGTGTCATTGCTATTTTTCCTATTGGATAACTTATTCTAGCCCTAATTTTGTAAATAGCAAAAACATGTATAAAGAGGCTTAGGGTTTGGGATTTCATAATGTCATGGTGCTTTGTGTTATTGAGCTATAAGGGATTGCGGATTGTAATCACTAGGTAATAATAATATTGGACTTGTTGCTGGTGGACGTAGCACTAGGATTGGGTGAAGCACATTAAATTTTGGTGTCTGGTGTTCTCTTTTAGGTGATCTACTATTGTCTAGCATTGGTTATATTTGCATGTAACTATTAATTTATGTTTTATATGTCAGCAAGATGAAACTATCCCTCATGTTTATTTTCACTGCCCCTTTGCATAGGTAATTTGGAGCTTATTTGGTGTGAAAGTTTTGATACTGATTTTTTTATGGTTAATATTATTTCAGGGAAGTTAGTTTTATGCAGAAAATGATGTAAAAAAATAAATTTGTCTATTCTTTCATCTATCAGTTACTAATTCTTTGGAAATATAGAAATACTGATTTTTTTTGAAAAAAAATTCTATATTCTTTCATCTATCATTCTCTAATTCATTTGGAAATATAGGAATACTGATTTTTTCATGGTAAAAGTAGGTCTCTTACTGAGTCTATTAGGAGACTCATAAATTTTGATGTTGCTACCCAGGTGACTGGGTATATTCAAACTCAAAGGAGAATGACTTCCTTATATTTGTTCAAGAAGGGAGAGGCACGATGGAGAAAAAAGACCTTAAGTGTGGCTTCACAAACATGAGAGATACTGATTTCCTCTCTCCCAAATGGTCCAGATGTTTAGAGATGAGGGAAGATAGCACCCTCGTTTTAGGAGGATGAACCACCAGCAAGACTGTTAATCCCGTCACCTATCCGGTTTACTACCTCTGAGTCAGAAAGTGAAGAAGAAGACTAGTTTTTTTATTATCTACTTGTGAAATTTGTAATGTAAGCTGTTAAGTTGTTAAACTCTTCATTGTCACATAAGGTGACTGGTGTTTTTGTTTCTCGGGTGGGATTTAATCCATATTTTGATTAATCCGGATAGATAGGTTGCTCCTTGTAACTGCTATACTGACTCTACTTTAGATGTTGTTTCTTTGTCTTCCTTGATATGCAATAGAAGAAAAACAATTAAATACATGTTTTTTATAAATTAACATTAAGATATTATCTGCTACAAGTTATAAAACAACACCATTCTTGGTTTGCGTGTAATTACAACTCTTCCTTCATTTCCCTTTGTGTAACTTCAATGTAAAAAAAAGACGTGTATAGATAAAAAAATTAATTTGATAAAATGTTAAAAAGACATAAAATTAAATGATTTCAAATTTAGACATGGAACACTTAGCAAAGGCAACTAAATCTCATATTCAATCTATGTTTCCCATAGCGACCCCAAGGGCAGCAAGGAATCAGCCTCCTCATGCATTATATCTTCCACCACTTGTGATGTGGAAACTGTTGGATACTCATCGAACTGAGAATCAGGAGATTCAATGCCCAGAAACCCTACCAACTTATCATACCGACGCCACAAATGATTTAGGTCTGCTTGTGTGGCTGCCAATTGGGATTCCAGCTCAGCAATTCGCTTCTCGAGGAGATTAAATTCCTTAGCACAGCCATGAACAGGGTCAATCACTCTTGCACTCGCTTCATAAACCATGCTATTCACTGCTGCTCCTCTTTCCCCACTCTCCATACCCTAAACCAGACCAACATCAAAACCATTAATATCATTTTATAAAACACTACAGCGCTAAACACTTCTATGATTGCGAGAGAAAGACAAGAGATACTCCAATCAGGTTAATATGTGTCTTTATGTTTGCCCAATTAAGAATTTAGCACAAGCTTCTTTGTATCGAGTTTGGGAATTCAGAACTAAAGTACCAATAAATAAAACGTTCCTAAACTAAAATTTTGAGAAATAAATATGGGCCACAGTAAGAAAAATACTTGAAGAAGTTTAATGATCTGGCCGGTCCCAAATATTTTGTGCACGATTGCGAACTTCTCTGGATCGTTTGGAGGAAAATGGGCAGCCAAAACACACTCTGTTGAACATTTCTTGCGTTGCACTCTACACGCTGCACATGATGTCATTTTTCTTTTCTTACCCATATCAAATAATGAATGCTGTCGCTATGTGATAGCACTCAAACAGACCAGCTTTAACTCTATCTTACAGCTATATTCTATCCGTCTGCAACTTCTACTTCTATATAAATATATGTGCATCAGAACTTGCATCGATATATGTACAGCTGCCTTGCTAGAAACAGTATCATGATTAAACATATATCCAGACAAATAGATGTCAATTTCAAAGGTGTCAAGATATTGTGGATACTAGCCTATTTTTAACATGCAACCCACCATGATCTGTTTCCCACTTAACCTTAATTTTCCACAATTTCTAGAATGTCTACAATCATGACGACAGCAGGAAAATATTACTTCCCTTTCGCAGTTGGTTTTTATTAAAAAGGGTTATAAAGTTTTGTGAGGTTGATATTTTATTTAATTGTGTCCAGATCGGTACGAAATATATATATATGAGAGGTCATCTATCACTGTTCAAAAAATTGACACTTCAATAGCCGTAATCCATACATAGATACATAAAAAAAAATTATTGTGGCCCATACACGAGTTCGTACATTGCTATAAGATATTTGTATTAAGCATTATAGTCGAACTGAAAATACAACTAAATACTATTCTGCCAAACTTTGACTTAAGAGCTTTCCGCTACGAATTAATATTGAATATTTTTGGTAATTTTTATTACTTCGTACTGAACTGGTGGCCTCGAAACAAATTTCTTCGCAATTTGAAACATTCGAGATTGTCATACAATATTCTACGCTGGAAATAACGCCATTCTAGAAATTAAACAATCACTCCTCTTTTCTCGCTAAATTACCTTTCAACAAACCTGCAGCTGGACATTTGTAGTGATCTCAATTAGCACTTCTTTAAAATGATAATTTTATGGTACGTCAATGTATTCGGTATCTTCTCTGGAAAACTTGTACCTAATACTCGCTTTTCCAATTAATTATTCCTTGACAATGGATGTGATTAAGACTGAATACATTGGATTTCCCTCAAGTAACAAACGTATTTCCAATGAAATAAGTTGAAAGGACTATTATCAAAAAGAAATTGTGATCTGGAATCCCGTTCTTATTTTCACACATTTTTCATAGAATAGATTAGAAAACTTTATTGAGGATTCACAATAAATTGTAAGAACAGCATATGCTAATCATGAGTTGCCATATAAATTGGAATGCATATCTACAAATACGGCGATGTGCTCTTGTGAGACATGAGACATCCTATTACGCGTCTACTAAATCACCTATTTCACACATATTCGATGCAAACAATGAATTGCAGAGAAGCATCTATTCTAGCATCACATACGTGGAGGAAAAATAAATAAATTGAAAACTAATTGGAAGGTGCATGTATTCTATTATCACATATTTTCATAAATGTATTTTGAACTCTCAGTGAAACCGCATGTAAAAGTAATCAAAATATAATTGAAATAATGAAAGCTACATTAATTATTTTAAGAACTACACGAAAAATCTAATGTCAACTAAATTTATATTATAAGTGAAAACCTTTCCATATCTGTGACTCAAAATCCAAACTCATTACTACGCTTATTAATACTAATATTGAACATTGAACTTTTTTATACTCAATAATAGCTTTCTAAATAGTGAATCATGAATAAAACTTTTTGACAAATCTATTATAAGTCCCAACTATACCACCATCTTGAAAATAACTAAAATAATTATCCTAGTCCATATCTAAGTAAATAATAGACTGCTATAGAATGAACAGTTAAATACACTGAACTGATAAATGACATATAAATTGCTCAATTTTTCATACAAACATCTCTAAGTAATCTAGAATCAACTATGGACACATCTAAAATGAAAGGCAAGATTATAGAAAAATGATGTACAATAAATCATCTAAACAACTGAGATTATTTGAAGTGAACAAACAAAACATATTATCTACAACAAAAAAAGTATGTTGACAGCAATAAAAAATATTAGTGTCATCACACATAAGAATCTATGACATGATCAACACACTTCCAAAAATGTCTAATGAACATCCAATAATCTCCCCCTCTGGCATTAATAGAAACATATGAAATTAAAAATATTTCAATGCACAAGTCATAATATATCCATCTAAACAATACAAGTATCTAACTTTAATAATCTCAACATAATTGCTCCTAATTATTCTTTATTTTTCATGAGATGTATCCCCTTAAACATTAAAGAAAAAGGTCCATAGACATAAAAAAGTAACTAAAATCAGCTCAAAAAGGAAAATAAATAATTGTTATATCCATAACAAGATAAGAATTATCCCCCTAAGGAGTAGTCCCCAAAATACCAATCTAGTATATAATACTCTAATAATGTACTAGACTAATGCCAAACCTAGTTTCTTCAACTCTATCTAGGAAAGGCTATGACCTCAATCATATGTTAGAGATTCTAAAATGTATCCTTTGGCAAGGGAATTGAAAAGATATGTGTAATATATTTCTTTTTCAAAACATTCTCTAATCTTATTTTCTTTAAACAACGACTTGATTCCTCATAAAATAATAATAGAAATATTCTTTATTGAAATATCTCGACCTTTAAAACCATTTCAGATTTTTCTTTCACTCTTTATTAAATATTTTTTGCAATAATGTTACATTATAATTATGAAGGACATGACTAGCCAATTGTATTTTTTAGAAAATCATTGTAGGATGTTGAATGTAAGTATGACATAAATTCATTAAAAGCATATGCATTGCTTAAAGTGGTGAAATCATTTAGATCTTACTTGATAGGTGAAATCATATGGGTATGTGCAGAATCATGGTGCTCTAAAAATTGGCAATCTGAAAAATATGTTGTTTTGAAAAACCTCAAAGCATTTCAAAACTTATTCCTAATTTTTTCTCACTCATCCTGATACCAAACTAACAAATTTAATACCATCATAAGGCATAGTATATCTTTGGATACCAACCCTACATAGTCAACTTTAAAAACCTCTCAAAAATGTGTTTTTGGCATCTTCTTATGTATTTTTTACATAGAACATGTGTTTAACTAATTTTTTTCCACCCAAATTTAATGAAATGAAAAGGGTATCTTAACAATTTTCTTAGCTTTCCATAAATGTAATGCCTATCAAATTATGACTTCACTGAATAATTATTACTTATTTTCTAATGGACTTATGTATAAACTATTGATTCACACATAGGTTGAAAAAAAACTATAACTTTCAATTGGTACAACATTTTTGAAATCCAAAAGATGCATCACATTCTATGCTTCGTCTAATATAAAGAAAAATATTAAATTAAATTAAATTTTATAAATTTTTGAATTATTTAAGGTGGTCAGACATAAGATTTTTTTATTTTAAAAATACTATAGTAAAAAATTCATAATTAATTATTTATTTAGAATAAAATACCCAAAAATATGTCCACATCCAGGCATGAGTCTACTTCTTATATTGATAATAATATTAAAAAATATTATCATTTTATTTATATTAAGGTGGTTGGACATATGTCTACTTATTTTTGTGCTCAACATTTTGTACTATTGTATTAAAATTTAAAAAATTCACTAATCAATTTTAATTTTTTATAGATAAGGCCTAGTAGTTTAAAAACTAAATTCAATTTCCTAGACATTATTTTCTCTCAAATTTTTAATAGAATGTTCATAGCAAGATGAAAATTGCACATCAAGTTGACATAACCCTGATTTTCTGATTTTTTATTGTCACTTAAGGATATAGTTTGGTTGACCATGATCTTGCACATACCCATATATGGTCTTTATTTGTAATATAATGGTTAAATATATATTTAGACAATTACATGTGATTGGTAGAATATATATATATATATATATATATATGGATCGACCAAGTGTTGGAACTCAATAACAATATCTAGAATAAAAAGCTTGTGAGAGGAAAATTGTTACATGAATTGATGGTTGAATGAAATTTAGAAGTTTCCCATGCAACTAATTATATCCTACAAGCTGGTTATGAATGAATAGAGCTTACTCTTTGGTACTTTAATGTAGTCTACTATTTTAAATATTTCAAATGTCTTGATGGTGTAGATAAAAATTACAAGGGATAACTGAAACTACAAGTAGCTAGCTATGTGTTGATATAAGGTGACTTATATTGGAAGAACATGGATGGAGAATTTTTATCTTATCTAGGTCAACATTAGTATGGGAAAGTATTGAAATCTAAGTATTGTAGTTTTTATAGAGAACGTTTCTCACCTAGAAATATTTCCCACAATATCCTTAAAGATGGTTATTATTTTTCTAGCATATTTAGAGATGTGTTTACATATAAAGTGAACTATGAATATTCTCGAAAGATCTCAAGAAATTTGAAATCCCAAGGAGCCTTATTATGGAGACAAATGGAAGTAAAGGAGCCTTTTTAGTAGTGAGGGACTGAATTTATAGGAGAATTTGCAAATAGGTTAGGTGGAGGTCATTAACATATATTAGTTTACACTAACTATTTTTATGAATGGGGAGAGTATATTCCTACTAGATAGTTAGATAGTAAATAATAGATCAAATTATTTATGGAGAATATATTCACTATGTTTCAGATCATTAAAAATAAGGGGAATTATATTATTGTAGAATGAGAATATTTTACTCCAGAGTCAACTAAAAGAAAGAAAGAAAATGTGAATTACTAGGAGATGGGAACAAGATAGAAGGGGATTGTGTGGATCAAGTGAAGAGTATGGAGATGGTAGAGAAAGGAGATAGTTAATACTGATATGGATCTATTGAAATAATGTATCTAATTGATCTAATTAGAATCTAGGACTATTACAAAGGAATGCTGATTGATTACATAAAGTTAATTGAAAACTTTTAATGAATCAAATTAGCATAATTGAAAAGAAAGAACAATACAAAATTAAATGAGAGAATGAGAAATGAGAGATAGGGATAGAACACATTTGTTCTCAGAGTTCATCTGGTATGGACTACATCTCTGGGTCTTGCTCCAATAGGGGGACCGATCCAATTAACTCCAAAATTAGGTACAACAACAACATCACTCCCTCAAACATACCACAACATCACTCTAATGTACAAGACTGAAAAATTTTCCTCATAGAAAAATCTCCAACTTTCATATTTTTTGAATCATTTTCCTCCTCCCTAGAAAGGTCCCTAACCCCCTTTTTATACAAAAAAATTAGCCAAAATAAGGCTCTAACAAAATAATATAAGAGTAGGACCTTTAACTGATCCTTATTTTTAATAACCTCATTTAGCCATTTTTACGTTTGGCTTTATAACCAATTTGAGGTACAAATCATAACAAATAATTGTAATTTAACAAGGTTGGTGGGTTAGTTCAAAATTAAATAGAGCATGCCATATATATATATATATATATATATATATATATATATATATATATATATATATATATATATATATATATATATATATATATATATATATATATATATATATATATATACTGTAATGACAGTTATGGATTTTGGGAAGTTCCCAATCGAGGGTTCCAACCCCACTGGTGGCCACCTTTAAACGGACTGGCGGCATTGTTAAGTTTAGATAAAATGTTGCCCAACATAATTCTAAAGGCATTCAGTGGTGCAATGGACACTAGCTTGGTTTTGGAAGTTGGTGGTCGTGAGTTCGAATCTCATAGAAGTTTCTTTTTTGCCAACTGACTTCTAGTTGTCATGATGATGTCATGATAATGTCATCAGGGTCCCTTTTTTCAACAAATTTAAACTATCACAACTTTCACATAAAAACTCTGATTTTGATGAAATGAATTTGGTTGGAAAGATCTTGACAAGGTCTTTCATTTGAAATTCATTGTTGATCACTTTCAAGATGATATTTTTTTCACCTTTTTATCATCTTTGGTCTTGGTTTGACCAAACTTTGACTAGTCATATCTCAAGCATACGAACTCCATTTTCATCCATTTGAGTTGCGTTGGACTCAAATTTTTGAGAACTGTAACATGGTGCTTATTTTTGGAGTTTCTTGAGATACTTCAAATTTTGGTGAAAATATCCTCCAGTTCGATCCTCTACACTAAAGAGCTTTCAGACTTATGAAAGTTTGGATTACTCAAAAAGTAGGTGAGGGTATAGTTCCCTCACTTTTCCAATCTCCATCCATCTTGCCTTGCTTGGATGCATCCCCTTCAATCCCACTCAGAGGTGTTCAACTAGTTCTCTCTGTGAAGTTTTGACATTCCTGTCTAGGATAACATCTTCTAGCAATTCTAACATGTACTCCAATGAAAGATCATCAATGAATGAAATTTGAATGTCTGTGTCTTCATCCAAGATCATTGGCTGCTCATACAACTTCAAGTTCTCCACATTGACAACTGAGTAAATTTGCATGTATGGAGGAAGATTAAGGTAGAAGGTATTGGTATCAATATTTTCCAAGATCTCAAAAGTACTATACCTAATAGGCTTGAGCTTTATTCCTTCACCTTGCCTTCTTTCCTTACTAATATGTAACCAAACTCTATGACCAACTTGGAAATGGTGATCGATGCAATGCTTATCATGGCCAGCCTTGTATTTTTCTTGGCTTTGCTCCAACTATGCTTATACTGCCTAATGGATTGCTTGGACCTTCTAGATGAACTTTAAAGCCCTTTCTATATCATGATGTCCATTGATAATGGCATCCTTTCCAAAAGAAAAATCCAATGGCATTTTAGGAAAATAATTGAAACAAGTCTTGAAAGGAGACCTCTTTGTAGAAGAGTGTGCCACATGGTTGTAAGCTTGCTCCACATAGTGAAGAATTTCATCCCACAACTTAGGATGCTTGCTATAGTAACCTCTAAGAAAATGCACAAGTATCATATTTAGTACCTCAGTCTGTCGGTCGATCTGTAGATGGAAGGTTGTAATCTTCTTTAGCTTGGTGTCCATGAGTCCCCATAGAGATGACCAAAATTCCCCTAAGAATCAAGAACTAGGTAACCCAAAATGAACCCATACAAATTGAAAGTACAAATGAGTTGTTAGTTTAGTAGTGAGCTTGCTTTTACAAGACATTAAAGTACACATTTTTCTTAACCAATCAACTACTACATGCAAATAATCATGATCCTTCCTAGACATAGGTAATCCTCCCACAAAGTCCATAGACACACTTTCCCATGGATGGGATGGTATAGGTAATGGTGCGTACAAACCTAATTTCCTATTACTTGGTTTTCTAGTTGCACACATTAAACATCTTTTTATATACTTAGTGATAGTTTCTTGCATACAAGGCTAGTAACAATGTTTCTACAATCAAGCCAATGTCTTACTTACCCCAAAATGTCCTACAATTAGAGAGGTATGTGCTTCATGGATCATCTATGCTTGTTCATCTCTAGGAATGCATAAGTTTCCCAAGTGGTACAAAAAATTATCATGCACATAGTAACCTTTCTCTTCTACATGTTTACCCTGGATTAAAGCTACATAGATATCCTTAAAGTTCTCATCATTAGCATATTGTTACTGAAAAACTTTAATGAACCATAGAAATATACTAAAGGATTATCAAGGCATTCTTAATAGGAGGCGTAGAGAACATATATGTTACTTTGTTATGGGAACCCTTATTATACTTAATTACCAAATGAAACTATTGCAGAAAACCCATCCACCTAAAGTGCCTACTTTGTTGCAACTTAGATTGTGAGTGCAAATATTGAAGTGGTTGACGATCAGTGTTGGTTATAGCTTCTTTTCCCATTTAGTAGTGTTTCATTTTTTTAACACTCTAAACTAAAGCATAAAGTTTCTTATCATAAGTGGGATAGTTACCTACTGCTCCTAAAAAGGTTTCAAAGTGGTAGTCGACCGGTTTACCTCCTTGCATTAATACTCAACTTTTCCTTCAAAGTGTCAAAAGCCTTCTATTGCAGACCTCCCCACTAAAGAGTTGCCTTCATACTAGTTAATGCATGCAATGGTGATGCAATGTAAGAGAAGTTTGCAATGGACTTCCACCAATATTGAATAGCACCTAAAAAGCTCCCAATTTCTGTAACCATTATTTGCTTAGGCCATTTTACAATACATTCGACCTTCATAAGGTCTACTTTCAATTGACCATCTCCTACAACATAGCTTAAGTACACTAAGGATGTCTTACCAAATTTACATTTAGACATCTTAACAAAAAGTTTTTTCTTTTCTCACTATATCAAATACTTTCTTTACATGAATTACATGATCATCCGAAGACTTACTGAATAGAAGAATATCATCTAAATAGACTATGAAAAAATCATTAATAAAAGGATGAAAGAGATCATTCATGATTCTCATGAATGTAGCTAGTGCATTAAAAATCCTAGATGGTATAACCAACCACTCATAAAGTCATTTTTTTGTCTTAAAAGTAGTTCTCCAAATATCATTTTCTACAATTCTTATTTGATGATATTGACTACACAAGTCTAGCTTAGTGAAATAAATTGCATTTTTCAACTGATCAAGTAAATCATCAATTCTAGGGAGAGGGTACCTATTCTTTACCAGTATCTTGTTTAGAGCCCTGTAGTCAATGCACATTCTCCAAGTCCTATGATTCTATGTAACCAACACAATAAGAGAACCACAAGGAGAAGTACTAGGATAGATAACTCCTTTATCAACTAGCTCCTAAACTTGCTTCTTGATTTCTTCATTCTACAAGACTAATAAATGGTACATGCCAATATTAGGAAGTGGCACATCTGGCTGCTACTAGATCTCATGTTCTATTTCTCTTTTAGGAGGCAATCCCTTCAGTTCTTGAAACAAGTCATCATAAGTGGAAATAACTTTGACCATTTTAGCTTTACATTTTGGATCACATCCCTAAACTACCTTAGATGTTTCATCTTCTTTGGCTTTTATAATCATCAACACAAAATTCTTACTAGAGTTGACTAACCTTTTCATTTGACCAGCATTGACTAATGCCAGATTAGTCTTAATCTTACGTACCCATACAATGTATTCAATCTAATCTTTAAAAGATGATACTTATTTTCCCCCTCTAGAATATAGCTTGTCATTCATATAAATAGGGACTCCCAAGTACAAGCCCACAAATATCTAAAGGGAATACATTAGCTTCTACCTCATCCATAAAGTTTGCAGTGATAACAAATCTCAATTTACATTGCTTATTTACTTGTAACTATGCATCATTGCAAACCCATCCAAGAGGATATGGTTTTGCATGAGCTGTTTTAGTCAAACTTAGCTTTTTAGAAACTTCCTCAGATATCAAATTAACTCAAGAACCCATATCGACCTTAGTATGCTTGATAACAACTCAAATGTGAAATAATTCATTCCTCTTCTTATCATTCTTAGGAGAAGATTCTTTACTTGTACTTGCACTTATGCTAGAATAATTTATAGCTGATGAGAGAGATATAGCTTTTCCCTTATCTTTGATCCTAGTGGCAACAATCTTTGCTTCATCTCTAGAATTAGGTCCAAGATCTAGTTGAACTACGACAATAGTCTTTTGTTTTCCTTTTTTTCCACTAAATTGCTTTAGCCTCTTTTTAAGATGCAACTTCCAACACTTAATATCATCATGCCCTTCTTTCTTGCAATGTGAGCATGTGGATTTCTCACTCTCTTTCTTTATTGTAGCTATCTTTTTACCCTTCCCTTTGCCTTTGGACTTTTCCTTAGACTTAGATGGCTTTTTATCAAACTTATCAATGAAAGTACCCTTATCCCTTGACTCTAAATCTATTTCCTAGAGACATACTTAATCCAAATTACAAGGATTCAGAATGAGAATGGAATGCCATAGGAAAGAATGAAGACCACCTATATACTTGAGTAAAGTGTCTCGGGTATACAATGGAACATTTAGTGAAATAGCCTTTTTACAAAAATCATGGGTGTACTCCTAGATAATTTGACTTTTACCTTGCCTAAAATGTTGCCAATTCATCATTAACTATTGCATATGGCCTAGGGGGTAAAATTCCTTCTTTAAAGAATTAACAAATTTTGACCAAGATAAATTGAACTTACCATGCTGTGAAGTTTCATGTCGAGTCCTACTCTCCCACCAGGTTAGAGCTACAACACCTAACTAAAAAGTGGCTAACTAAATTCTATCAACATCATCTACAAGGTTTTGAACTATACAATAGACTTCTACTTGTTAAATCTAGTCATCTAATTTCTCAACATTTAACTCCCCACAATACTTTGGCAAGTCAAACTTTACATCCAACTTAATTTGAGGCTTATGTCCACCCTTAAAAATACTAGAAGACTCAGAATGGGTAGAAGAAGGAGAAGATGGGGGAGAAGGAGAAGAGGGAGAAGATGGAGAAGAGGGAGGTGTGTTTGAAGGATCACGGTCACCTCCTTTCTTTTTCCATTTGTCCTTACAAGCAACACATTTTCTCATCTTTTCTTCTCTTTCTTGTACCAAAAATTCTACCATTGTCTACAAATTCTAAAGAGTCTTTTGGATACTCTTATCTTAAAAAACTTGTCCACCACATTCATCTGCCATTTGTGATGATGGTTTAGTCCTTCATTTTTTGATCTCAGGATTGTATTCCTTGAGTTTTCCTGCACCTTTCTCAATCCTAGATCCTACTAGCATTAAAATCTACAATACTAGTCACACAATAGCATTGATACCAAATTTGATCTGATTAGGATCTAGGACTATTATAGAGGAATGCTATTTGATTACATAAAGTTAATTTAACACTTTTGATGAATCAAATTAATGTAATTGAAAAGAAAGAACAACACCAAATTAAATGACAGAATGAGAAATGAGAGATAGGAACACATCACATTTGATTTCAGAGTTCATCCATTATGGACTACGTCTCTAGGCCCTATTCCAATAAGGGGACCGATTCGATTAACTCCAAAATCATGTACAGTGTTACAAATCACTCCCTCAAAAGTACAAAAACATCACTCTAATGTACATAACTAAAAAAATGTCCTCATAGAAAAATCTTTAACTTTCAAAAATTTTGAATCATTTTCATCTTCCCTAGAAAGGCCCCTAACCTCCTTTTTATACAAAAAATTAGCCAAAATAAGGCTACAAAAAAAAATATAAGAATATGACCTTTAACTGATCCTTATTCGTAATAACCTTCTTTTGCCATTTTTACCTTTGGTTTTATAACCAATTTGAGGTACAAATTATAACAAATAACCTTAATTTAATAAGGTTGGTCAGTTAGTTCAAATTTTAATAGGACATGCCAAATATATATGATTAAGTGCTAAAATACAAAAATGACAATTAAGATTTTTGGGAAGCCACCTGTCGGGGGTTCCAACCCTGCTAGCAGCCACCTTTAAACAGACTGACAACATTGTTAAGTTTAAATAAAATATTGCCCAACATAATTCTAAATGCACTTGATGGTGCAATGGCCACCAACTTGGTTTTGGGAGTTGGTTGTCACAAGTTCAAACCTCATAGAAGTATTTTTTTTGCCAACTGATTTTGAGCTGTCATGATGATGTCATGCTAACATCATCAGGGTCTCAACAAATTCAAACTATCCCAACTTTCACATATGAACTCCAATTTTGACAACATGAATTTCATTGGAAAGATCTCGATGAGCTCTTTTATTTGAAATCCATTGTTGACCACTTTTGAGATGATTTTTTTTCATCCTTTTACTATCTTTGGTCTTTGTTTGACCAAACTTTGACTGGTCATATCTCAAGCATACAAACTCCATTTTTATTTGTTTGAGTTGTGTTGGACTCAAAATTTTGAGAGTTTTAACATGGTGTTGATTTTTGGAGTTTTATGAGACACTTCAAATTTTGGTGAAAGTATCCTTTGGATCACTAATATCCTAAAAATTGTCAGTCTCCTATCTCTATTCATTCTTAGTAGAATAAAGACCATTCTCACATTAAGAAGAGTGAGGAGAATTAAAGGAAATAAAAAAGGATGATAATGAAGAGTATTTCAAAAAAGAAGCTCAAGTTTACCTATAAATAATATCATTTCTATAGAGCATGATGTTCAAAAGAAACCACAAGTCTCCACCGAGAATGAGGTTGAATATGGTGATGATCATAATGCCAAGGAAATCAATTACATAAATTACCCAATGTAAATTATGGTGGACTTGGAGGAGGTTAATGTAAAGTTGCTAGAGTATTATTTATAGGATGATAGGATTGATCACCCCTTGGTGTTCCACATAATGAAAAAAACCATTTCACTCTATACCTTTTGTATGGAGAAAATGACTTTCAATTCAATTAAAAAACAAAATTTTAAGTACATATCTATTCAAGCTAAGATGGAAGAAATTTAAGGTCAAGTATACAAAGTTGGTGTGAAATAATAGGTTGGAGAGGCCTGTAATAAAATTAAATACATGGAAAACCTATGGAGAGTGTAGATATAATTAAAAATATGATCAAAGACATTTTGAAAGGATGTCAAGGGATCATGGAGGTTAGTATGGAGTGCTTGAATATAGTAGTGGAAACATTGGACTAGGACAATGGACATTTCTTCGTTTTTAATTTAGAGGCTTAAAATGTTTTTGGGAATACTTTAGGGCATGGAAAACATACTAGAGAAAAAAATAGGTGTGTTTCCTTTATATTATTACTAATAATGACATGTGTTTCAATTATAATGAATCTAATAAACTTTGAGAAGATTATAGAATTGTTTTATTTTAGGCTTCCCCATATCACTCCCAAGGGAATAGGTAAGTATAGTGAAGAAAAAAAAACTAATTTATTCTAAGGAGGATTCTTGAAAATTAGAAGGTTTGGAACTCAAAATTTATTTTTCTATGGGAAGATAGTTTTAGAATGATTTAGAATAACTGAAAGGGGGTGATGAATCAATTATCCTTCGTCCAGATGTAACAATTAAACTTTTGAATACTTCAAACAACATACATATATTCATTAAGTAACTTGTGGTCTTGATATCAACTTATTACTAAGATAAACCTCTACTCCATTGTCCCAATAGTAGACAAATATATTGAAAAACATTTTGGTTGATTTATTCATTTAGTAAGGTGATCAATAAATACAAATGATTAATAGGTATGGTAATTAGTTACAATGTAACTATATAGTAAGTATACTATAGTTTTAACTTTAATGTATTAAAGAAAACATTCCCCCATTCATAAATTGATCCTAAAAAATTAAAAATACCTTAGGGACCTTCCCTTAAGGCTTACATAAAAAATAAATTTGGATTACAAATTTTAATACATATTTTGAAAAAATACACTTCTGAAGTAGCATACCTTGACCCATATATGGATCCATCGTGTTGTCTTCTAACCCTTAGAAAGGTGTAGCTTTGACTTGTGTCCTAACCTCACATATATGAACACATAGTGTTGAATTATTCAACAATAATACATAGGAGATGTCTATCATTGTCTACTGACCACAAACATGTATAATTCTGGATCATGTACTCTAAAGCTCATTCAACAATAATCCATATTGAGCACAAAATCAAGTCTCAAACTTGTCTCCAAAATTACATTGCACAAACCATGTATTCCTCATATTTTTCAGCATTAGAAAGAAAAATAAAATATAAAACCAAAAAACACCAAAAATGCTTCTCATGTAGAGCGCCATCTCATAAGAAGAACATGACTTAAGATGATGGAATTTCCTCCATCCTTCATTTCTACTAACCTTTATAAAATGAAGATTTAAGGAACTAAATTTGGATTAAGTAGAGAGATATTAATGATTTCTCCATCATATGATGTACCACTATCTTCAATGAAAGCACCATTACCTTCTTCATCTGAGTGATCATTCAATTTTCCTTCAAGAACATTGCTAACTCTCATTCTGCAAATCCATGTCATGTATCCCTTTTTCTTTGAATAAAAACATTTGTTTTCTCTATTTTTTTACTATTTAACCATTTTTTTAAATTCATGAGCACAATTCCTTTCTTATTAGATGATCTTCTTCTATAGCTTCACCGATCCTCTTTCCTTTTACTAGAAGGGCTGAAATCATATCTTCTAAACTCTAGGAAGTGATTTGGCCAAGTGTAAAAACAACATTACTCTATTTTAAAGATAATTTATTGAGCGTAATGGCTTTACCATCATGATTATCCAAAGGGTTCTCAACCTCTATAAGTTTCCTAATGAGTGATCTCAGATTACTTATATGGTTTTACATTGTGATTCTATTTTTCCTTTGAATCTAAAAAACTAAAGTTTGAGAGAAAACTTTGCATTGATAGGATTTCCTCCAAAATGCTTATTTAAATTATCCCAAGTCTCTATTTATGATTTACCTAAATATACATGACGAAGCGATGAATTTTCAAGTGTAAGAACAATAGTGGTTTTTTCTTTATCATCTCTATTATTCCATCAAAATAGTTTATTTGCATCTATAAGTGTCTTTCTATTTCCTCTAACTACTACCCATATATTCTTACCCTTCAGTTGCATTTTTATTTTTATTTTCCATGCATGAAAATTGAAACCATAGTATTTTTCTAATGGTTGCTCCATCTAAATACAACTTCTGTAATACAACTATGTGCTTAAATAGAAATTAAAAAAACAAGTTTACTTTATTATATTTTGCTTGATGTAACCATTGCTTGATTTGAGTATTGCAACAATGTATGTACTACTAAGGAAAGAAAGTGAATTTCAACAATGTATGTACTACTCAGGAAAGAAAGTGAATAATGTTTAAAAAACAAAGTGATCCATCTATTCATTAACAAAAATATACAGCTCAATAAAAATATTTTCATTATATCCAATCTCTACGTTGCCAAATATTCACTAGTCTTCATGATGACCATGCTCAATCAAAATCTTCACACAATAGGATCACATTTTATCACGCTTCATCCACATGGGTATCATAGACTTTCAATCTCCTCTGATTTGAAATGCAATCATGTGTTTTTTTATTGTCATGTCTAGTCCCATGAGTGTCATTCAAGAGTGAGTTTGGGAGGTATGTTGAGAAGTTTTAAAAATGTGGGAGGTGTGTGAGGAAGAATTTCTACAAACTACCAATGCCTTGAAACCTACCATTTTTAGAAATCTCAACCATCACACAAAAGTCTCATCTTTAATGCATCACATAGAAAGATAAACGCTACCACATCATCCAATATACTATGTGCATATTGTCATTGCTTTGATACCAAATGACAAAAGTATTGATAAACATTTTGATTGATATAATTATCTAATTTACATAATGTAAAACATTAAATAGTAAGGGATGAAATCATATCTTCTAAAGTCTTGGAAATAATTTGGCTAAATGTAAAAACAACATTACTATATTTTGAAGATAAGCTGTTTATGATGCAGGAGCATCCAAAGGTATAAGGGCAATCTTGTGTCACCCAAAAATATGTACTTAGGCTTAGTTTCTGTTTCATGTCTTTACATTTTTGGATACCCATTTGGGTCAAATAAAGGTTCCAACTCTCACAATTCCACTATCGGTGTGTTTGAAAATCCTAAAAAAATAGGAGCATGCAATTTGGCCATCGTTTTGGTGACCTAGAAGGTATGAATTGGCTAGATTAATGTAATTGTGATTTAGAGAATTCCAGAAAAAGAATCAGGTCAAAAGGCCCCATGGTTTGAAAGTTATTGTAGTTTTTCAGGTTTTGGAGACCTCCTAAGAATGCTTCAAAGTCAAGTTAGGGGCATTGAATGACCTCTAAAAGGGATGAAAAATGGGGGAGGAGCAAAGCTCATCCATAGGGCTATAGAGCGCTTTGAGAGCTTTCTAAAAATGTAAACAGTTCGTCAATCGGAGCTATAGTTCAAAAGTTATGCCTCCCGAAAGTTTGATTACCATTTCTGGATTCTTCTAGTTTTGTACCAACTTCTAACGACACTTCTGGAACCTTCTATTTGGTCGGTGGATGCCTGCTAGCACTTTCTAGAATGTACTCCTAGTCCTTAACCCTCCGGGGTCTATTTAAGGAGATTTTTTGGCATTGTAAAAGGCAGTTTGGAGTGGAGTTTGAGAGGAGGTACTGAAAGGAGAAATTATCTCTAGATTTATGCTATTGTAAGCCCTTAGGGCAGCGTTGAAGTTTATTTTCTCTGTACTTTTTGTACTAGCTTATTTTCTCAGTTAATATAATTTTCCCTTTTCTATTGTGTCCATTTTGTTCTTGGGTTGTGTCCCCATCAAGTGGTATCAGAGCGGGTTTTCCTGAGTGTGTAGATAGAACGCCGACTGTGAGGCAGTTTGCACCAGGACTGTGTGGTTATGGGTTCGAGTTAGAAGATGCCTCCATGAAGAGAGTGTGGTGGAAGGGCCAGAGCTATTAATCCTGAGGAGGTTAGAGCCCTCCAAAGGTAGGTGCAGGCATTGCAAGAGGAGCTTCGTAGAGGAGCAAATGTTGCCGCTGGTGACAACAGTGAGGATTAAAATGAAGAAGAAGTAATGGGACCAAAAGAGGAATTTGATAGGAAAGTTCTGAATCATGCAGAGGAAAGGCTTTTTAGAGCCATTACTAAGTTTGGGAAAAGATCCACAATTAAAGTGGTTGTATTTTCAGGAAATCTGAAACCAGATGAGTTGATCGATTGGATCAATGAACTGGAAGAATACTTTGAGTATGAGGATATCAGGGACCCAGATAGGGTTAAGTTTGCAAAGGCCAAACTAAAAGGCCATGCCAAAATTTGGTGGCAAGAGGTTCAATTGGAAAAAAATAGAAGAGGAAAGGAGAAGATCACAAGATGGGTTCGCATGGTGGAAAAATTGAAGAAGCAGTTCATTCCTATGGACTACGAGCTAGATCTATTTAAGAAGATGCATGCGTTAAAGCAAGCAGCAAGATCAGTCCAAGAATATACAGAGGAGTTTTACTGACTCTTGATTAGAGTAGGACATGCAAAAGCAAATAAGGAGAAGGTTGCTCGTTATATTAGTGGGTTGCGACCTAGCATCCAGGAGGAATTAAGTCTGGTAAGAATGACCAGCGTTGAAGAGGCATACTAGTTTGCCCTACGAGTTGAAGAGAAGCTAAATAAAAGGTTTCAAGGAAGACAAAGAGGGTGTGGTCAAGGAGGAAGGGGAAGCGGTAGGTCATCTGGAGGCCGCAATGAAACCCAAAATAAAAATGAAGATGAGGGTACTAGCAGGAACCAGAGGAATGAGGGTTTCAACCGCTCCCGCGATCAAGACTTTGGAAATCAAAGAGGAAGAGGAGGCTTCTGTGGTACCTGTTTCCATTGAAATGAAGAAGGTCATCATGCCTTTGAATGCCCTCAACGATAAGGAAGAACAGATAGGAGAACTAAGGGCCAAGCTAGGGTTGCTCATGTGGATGAGGATGCACAATCATCGCATTTAGAGGATGCAGAAAGAGGAGAGACCTTGGTAAATAAAAGAGTCCTACTAAGTGGTGAGAATGAACTAGGACAACGGAGGAGTTTGTTCCATACTAGATGCAAGTGTGAGGATAAATGTTGTGATGTGATCATTGATGGTGGTAGGACTGATAACTTGGTATCAGAAGAGATGGTCTCTAAGTTGAAGCTCAAGAGGGAGAAACATCCCCAGCCCTATCGGATTTCTTGGGTAAAAGATGATCATAAGATCTTGGTAAGTGAACAATGTTTAGTAAAATTCAAAATTGGGAGTTACCATGATGAAGTTCTCTGTGACATTATTTCGATGGATGTTTGCCATCTATTGTTAGGTAGACCATGGCAGTTTGATACACATGCAATACATGATGGACATGCAAACACATACTCTCTGACAAAGGATGGAGTTCACCACAAATTGAAGCCCATGAAAAAGGAAGGTGAAAAGGTATGTAGCAGTGCTAGGATTTGTCTTGTTGATGAAAGGAAGTTTTTAGATGGCATGAAACATCAACATATGTTCTATGCTTTGATTCCTAGGAAAGATGAAGAAGGTAGTAGTGAAATACCATTTGAAGTTTCAAATTTACTAGGGGAATTTGGAGATATTATCTCTGATAATATTCCAGATGGATTGCCACCAGTAAGGCAAATCAGTCATCAAATAGATCTGATTCCAGGAGCTAGTTTTCCTAACAAGGCTACTCACAGGATGACTCCTACTGAAACAGAGGAGCTAAATAGACAGGTTCAGGAGCTATTGAGGAAGGGCTTGATTCGAGAGAGCCTGAGTCCATGTGCAGTACCTGCAGTACTCACACCAAAGAAGGATGGAGAGTGGAGGATGTGTACAGATTCCCGAGCTATAAATAGGATAACAATCAAGTACCAGTTTCCTTTGCCAAGGATGGATGATCTTATGGATTGCTTGAGTGGAGCTCAGTACTTCACAAAGATAGATATGAAGAGTGGCTATCATCACATACGGATTCAAGAAGGAGATGAGTGGAAAACAGCCTTCAAGACCAAGGAGGGTCTTTATGAGTGGTTAGTCATGCCCTTTGGATTGATGAACGCCCCAAGCACCTTCATGCGGCTCATGAATGAGGTACTTAAGAAGTTCTTGGGAAAATTTGTTATTGTCTATTTGGATGATATTTTAATTTTCAGCAAGACTTTGGAAGAACATTTATTGCATATTCGTAGTGTTCTTGAAAGGCTAAGGGAAGAGAAACTACTAATTAATCTGAAGAAATGTATCTTTGTAAAAAGGGAGTTAGTCTATTTGGGGTTTGTTATATCACCTGAAGGTCTCAAAATGGATCCAGAGAAGGTAAAAGCCATCTTGGAATGGCCTACTCCAAGGTCTATTACTGAGGTAAGATCATTTCATGGTCTGGTTAGTTTTTACAGGAAGTTTATTAAGAATTTCAGTTGCATATGTGCACCCCTAACTGATACAATAAGAGGGGATAGAAAAGAGTTCAAATGGACTGTAGCAGCTGCAAGAAGTTTTGAATTGCTGAAGAAGAAGGTAACAGAACAGCCTATGTTGGCACTTCCAGATTTTAGAAAGGTTTTCCAGGTGGATTGTGATGCTAGTAGCAGTGCTATTGGGGCTGTATTAAGCCAAGAAGGTAAGCCTATTGCATATTTTAGTGAAAAATTGAATGATGCAAAGAAGAAGTATTCTGTTTATGATCAAGAATTCTATGCAATAGTTCAGGCCTTAAAGAAATGGAGGCATTATTTATTGCCAAAAGAATTTGTTTTGTATACTGATCATCAGGCATTACAGTACCTAAATAGCCAAGGTAAATTGAATCAGAGGCATATGAAGTGGGTAGAATTCTTGCAGAGTTATACATTTGTGTTGAAGAATAGAAGTGGAAAATCTAACAGGGTTGCAGATGCACTAAGTAGGAGACAGTCACTGCTTACAATAATGCAGGTTGAAGTAGTTGGGTTTGATGAACTCAAGAATTTGCACCCCAAGGATCCTGATTTTGCTGAAGCATGGAAAGCTTGTAAAGAACCTGTTGTTGTAGATAGAACCAAGTGGTTAGACTATTTGATTTAGGATGGCATGTTGTTCAAAGGTAGTCAATTGTGCATTCTAAGGAGTTCCATGAGGGAAAATCTGATTAAGGAGAAACATAGTGGAGGAATGGCAGGACATTTTGATCGAGATAAGACCATTTCCATTCTTAGAGAACATTATTTTTGGCCTCAAATTTCACAAGATGTGAAGAAGTTTGTACAAAGTTGCCAGGTTTGTCAAGTTGCCAAGGGGTTTAGTCACAATACTGGTCTATAGCAGTCGTTTCCTATTCCATCAAGGCCATGGGAGGACATAAGTATGGATTCTATTCTTGGATTGCCAAGGACACAAAGGGGTAATGACTCAGTATTCGTGGTGGTTGATAGGTTCTCCAAAATGGCACATTTCATTCCATGCCACAAAACTCATGATGTTGTCCATATTGCAGACTTGTTTTTCAAAGAGATGGTAAGACTACATGGTCTTCCAAGGAGTATAGTTTTTGACAGAGACACTAAATTTGTGGGGTATTTCTGGAGGACATTGTGGAAAAAGTTGAGAACAGACTTGAAATTTAGTTCCACGCATCACACGTAGACTGATGGCCAAACAGAAGTGGTAAACAAAAGTCTAGGAAATTTGCTAAGATGTTTAGTTGGGGATAAGCCTAAGGGATGGGATTTGATTCTACCACAGGCAAAATTTTCTTATAATAACTCTATAAATAGGAGTACTGGAAAATCACCATTCCAAATTGTATATGGGAATAGCCCAAGGACTGCACCAGAGCTGAGGAAGATAGAACAAGGGGAGAGGACAAGTGCTGAAGCTAAGGAATTTGTTGAACATATTAAGCATCTACATGAGGAGATTCAAGCACACATTACCAAGATGAATCAAGAGTATAAAGCTAGGGCTGATCAAAGGAGAAGACATAAGGAATTCCAAGTAGGGGATCTAGTCATGGTGCACTTACGAAAAGAAATATTTCCAGCCGGTACTTACAACAAGCTGAAAATGAAGAAATTTGGCCCTTGCAAAATTTTGAAGAAACATGACTCAGGAAATGCATATGAAGTGGAGCTGCCAGATGGTATTCAGATTTATCCCATTTTCAACATTGCAGATTTAACAGAGTATCATGATGATGGTGCAAATGAGGAGTTGGTGTTAGAGCCATGTCCAATTCCTGCTTCTAAGAAGGAGGAGATAGAAGACATTCTAGATCATCGTGTGGGTAGGAGTACCAGAAACAGGCAATATGAAGAATATTTGGTCAAATGGAAAGGATGGCCAATCAAGGACTCAACTTGGATTTCAGCAGCTAAGGTTTCCCATTTGGGATTTCCTCTACCATCCATAAAGTGACAGGGTCACTTTTCAATCTACCCTGGGTGTCTGATGCAAGAGCATCCAGAGGTATAAGGGCAATCCTATGTCACCCAAAAAAATGTAGTTAGACTTAGTTTTTGTTTCATGTCTTTGCATTTTTGGATACACATTTGGGTCAAATAAAGGTTCCAACTCTCACAATTCCACTATCAGTGTGTTTGAAAATCCCAAAAAAATAGGAGCATGCAATTTGGCCATCATTTTGCTGACCTAGAAGGTGTGAATTGGCCAGATGAATGTAATTGTGATTTAGAGCATTCCAAAAAAAGAATCAGGTCAAAAGGCCCCATGGTTTGAAAGTTATTGCAATTTTTCGAGTTTTGGAGACCTCCTAAGAATGCTTCAAAGTCAGGTTAGGGGCATTGAATGACCTCAAAAAGGGTTGAAAAATTGGGGACGAGTGAAGCTTGTCCATAGGGCTATAGAGCGCTTCGATAGAATTTCAAAAATGTAAACGGTTCGTCAATCGAAGCTACGATTCAAAAGTTATGCCTCCCGGAAGTTCAGTTACCATTTCTAGATTCTTCTAGTTTTGCACCGACTTCTAACGACACTTCTGGAACCTTCTATTTGGTCGGTGGATGCCTACTAGCACTTTCTAGAATGTACTCCTAGTCCTTAACCCTTTGAGGTCTATTTAAGGAGATTTTTTGGCATTGTAAAAGGCAGTTCAGAGTGGAGTTTGAGAGGAGGTACTAAAAGGAGAAATTATCTCCAGATTTATGCTATTGTAAGCCCTTAGGGCAGTGTTGAAGTTTATTTTCTCTGTACTATTTGTACTAGCTTATTTTCTCAATTAATATAATTTTCCCTTTTCTATTGTGTCCATTCTGTTCTTGGGTCGTGTCCCCATCAATTTAGCATAATGGTTTTAGTGTCATCATCATCAAAAGGGGCTTTAACCTTTACAAGTTTCCCAATAAGTAGTATCAAATTAATTATATGGTTTGACATTATGATTTCATTTTCCTTTTTGAATATAAACATATTAAAGTTGAGTGAAAACTATCCATTCATAGCTTTCACCCCAAAAAACTTATTTAAACTATCCCAATCTCTATTCAATATTTATCTAAATCTACATGATGAAGCTCAGAATCTACTAGTGTGAGACCACTAGTGGTTGTTTCGTTATTATCTCTACTATTTAATTCTACTAGTTTATTTGTATCTATATGTACTTTTTCATTTCCACTGACTATTCCCCTTATATTCATATTCATGAACTGCATTTTCATTTTCATTTTACATGTATGAAAATTGAAGCTAGAGAATTTTTCTAATGGTTTCTCCACTCAATTAAAAATATTTAATACAATGATATGCTTCAAGAGTTATATAAAAAATACTTTATCATTTACTACTTGAACTAATCACTACTTGATCTAACCATTGCAATAGTATATTTGCTATTAAGGAGAAAAATTGAATAATTTATAGAGAACAAAATGATCCATATATTCATTGAAAAATGTATACATCCTAATCAATTTGTTTTCATTAAATCACAATCTATATGCTGCAAACTATTCACTAGTCTTTGTGATGACCATGCTCAATCAAAATCTTCACATAGAAGGATCACGTTTTACTGTTCTCCATCAGCATGGATAATCATAGACCTTCAATATCCTCTCATTCAAAATGCAATAATTTCTTCATTATTTTCACACCTGATCACATGAGTTCCATTTAGGAGTGACTGCGAGAGGCATGTCTATTGAGAATTGTGTTTCAACCTTGCAAACTTTTTCTAGAAAACTCTAGAAAAATTTAGCCAGAAAATTCTATAATTTTTTTGTGGTAACTTTTCATATGTTTATGAGTTGGAAAAAGGTGTATGAGTTATTAGAGTGCAAGGGCTATTTTTAGAGTGCAAACAACTCATTGTATGACTTTTATGGGGGTGTAAACTAGAGGAAAAAATTATGGACAAAAATGGTATTCTTGGAGTTACAAATTATAAGTTGGTAACATGTGGCATGGTTCGTTCGCCCATTATTTTGTTGAAAAACAAATGGTTTCCAAGTGGAAAATCACTATAAATGGAGGGCTTGGGGAGATGTTCGAATCATTGAGTTCAATTTGCAAGACTGGTTCTAGGAGTCTCTCTGAGTTTGAGTCTGAGTTCAAGTTGTTGCGATGCACTCTTGTAAGAACTTGTATTGCAAGTGTATTGTAATATTCTAGATTTGAGAATACATTGTGCGGGTTTTGGAGGGGGGTTTTTCTCCTAAATGGGTTTCCCCACAGTAATCATTGTGTTATGTATTCACCATTTTTTATTTATTTTTAATGTTATTATGCATTTCTTGAGATCTCTACAATATTTAGTTGAGTTTTCATTATAGTCCCCTGAAAGATTAGTGTAGGAAGCAATTTTGTGCACTTTAGCTTCCTTACAAGTGGTATCAAAGCTTGGCCAGTTTTGGTTCTACTTGTTGGGTACAAGGCTTTTTGAGCTAATCAAGGTTTGAGTTGGAAGCTTGTGCAAAGGTTTTTTATTTTTGTGTTGCAAGATTGCAAAGATGACAAGCACATCAGGGACGATTGATGTAGAGATTTTTTTTGGAACAAAGTTTGAAATGTGAAGTTGAAGATGGAAGATCTCTTGATTGATCGGGATCTATGGGATGTAGTCAATGAAAAGAAGCTTAGGCCCATAGATCCAACTTCTTCTGCAAAGTATGATGTGAGAGATAAAAAATCTAAAAGTTGCATTAGATTGTGTCTTGCAGACTCTATACTAATTAATTTCCATGAAGAACCTAGCATGAATAAGCTTTGGGAGAAGCTACGTGAGATCTATCAAGTGAAATCACTTGTGAACAAGATTATTTTAAGGAAGAAGTTGTATTCCTTGAGAATGGAACAAGGTGGACAAACTTTTGAGTATCTTGAAAGTTTTAATATGTTGGAGACTCATTTGACCTCAGTTAGGGTGTGGATGGATGAAGAAGAGAGGTGCCAAATATTTTTATGTTCATTGCTAGACTCATGGGACATCGTTGTCATGGCTATATGGAGCACTTAAATTGTCTTGAAGATGGAAGAAGTTGTTGGTTCTCTACTTTCTAAAGAGATGAGAAGGAAGGTCTCTCTAAATGCCAAAGAGGCTTTGATTTTTCAAGGAAGACCAAAGGAAAGAGGCAAGAATGAGAAGAAGCATGGCCATTTTAAGTCTGAGAAGGAAGATGGAGATGCTTTCATCATAGCCTTTGTAGATTTTGGAGGGTGGGGTTTTTCTCTCAAAAGGGTTTCCCCATGGTAATCATTGTGTTAAGAATTCATTTTTTATTTTTCTTATGTTATCATGCATTTCTTGAGATATTTGAAATATTTAGTTGAATTTACATAATCATCCTATCAAAGATTAGTGTAGGAAGAAATTCCATGCACCTTATCTTCCTTACAATGTTAAGAAGTTTTTAAAATGTGGAAGACATTTGAGAAAATATTTATATAAACTATCAATGCCTTGAATCCTATCATTGTTAGTAATCTCAACCATCACACACAAAGCCCATCTTTGGCATATAGCACAACAAGATCAACTTTATCACATCATCCAATATACTACATGTACATCATCATTTCTTCGATACAAAATTAAAAACATATTGATAAATAGTTTGATTTATTATAATGACCTAACCGATAGAATGTGAAACATTAAACAATAAAAATCTCAAATAAAATCCACACAAGTATAATATCAAGATTTATTGTAGAAACACAATTTGAGAAAAACCACCACTATCATGCTACTAGTTTTTCACTCATCTAAAGTGAGCTCTATTAGGAACCAACACTATTAAATGTTAGAATACACATTGTTAGTTCTTACCCTGTTAAAGGTTACAATACACATTGATAACCTAGAGAGAACTAAGAAGAACAAATATGCAACTTTCACATTTGGATCTCTAATTACATACCTATTCTTCCATGTCATGAAAACAATACCTAACATGCTTAAATTAGAATAAAAATAAGATAAGTGTTCAATGGAATTAGTAACCTATCTCTATAGGAAGAAAATTGAAGATTATATGATTATAATGATAACCAATTTTATGACATCATTCCAATATTTAATGAAGAATAGAGTTAGGATTCAAAAGTTAGTTGTAGATAAATTGAAGAAGAAGATATGTTTAATTGTTGAGATGGATCATAATTGAAAAGAGGTAGTTGTACCCATAGAAATGTTTGTTGATCCTTTCAGGTAGGAAGTCATTGAAATAAAGATCATTGAGTGTGAAACTAAATTATTAAAAGAAAATGTATATGATGAATATGATGAATGGGGTGCAGTTGGAAAGGGATTGATTGAAGTGTAAGAACTGAAAACATCAACAAAATCCAAGAAGTTAGTAGAAAATGTTATGAAAAGGATGCTCAAGGAAATATGAATGACACATGAAGAATATGTGCAGAGGTAAAAAAAAAAAAAACAAAGATAAAGGGAGCAAACCAGGGAAACATATTGGTAGTGCAACCTCTATCTACTCAACCAAGTAGTCCACCATCAACAACACCTGCTCAAGTAGCACCCAAAAGTATGTTCCATATAGTAGGTGAAGAACAAAAGGAGGAGGGTATATGAATGATAAGAAAAATTACTTCACCTATAGTACCAAGGAGTCTACAAGAACCATACCATCAATGACACTTGCACCTATAAAAGTGGAAAAGGAGAAAGAGAAAAAGTAATAAATTTCACCAAAAATATCAAGGAGGATTAATAATGAACAACGAGGGAAAGAAGGATACAATAGAGAAGGAAAGTACACCATGAAGGATGAGAGGAAAATTTTCTTGACCTCATCCACAACCACAAACACAAAAATAACTACAACTACAAGATGAAGAGGATAGTGAGAAAGAGTTGGAAATTGAAATTGGCTGAATTCAAATAAAATGATAATTAAGGATGGTAATCTAACTTAGCATAAAAATTAATATGATATTTACGATCCTTTGCAGAAGAGGAAACTAGAAAATGTAGTGATAAGATATATGATAGACTAAAATAAATTATTTTACAAATTCATGGAAACATTTTAGAGGACCTATATAAAATATTGATTGAGAAGAAGCCAAGAGCAAAGAAAGATGATAATAAAATAAGAGAGAAGGAAATTGTAAAGCTTTATGGCACTAGAAATCTTCAAGAAAATTGAACCATTGTTGAGGAATAAAAGGAGAACAATATTATTTATGAGAGGTGTATATGAGAAGGTAATAAATAGGATTGAGGAGATAGTAATAAAAGTGATGAAAAATTCTGCATCTATTAGAGAATAATAAAGGAAGAAGATGATGATATAGTCATGGACACATGAGATGCAAAAATTAAAGAATATTACATGATGATGATAGGGGGAGCTACTATCACTATTTATACTAGTGAAGAACCATTTTCCCATGTTCAAGTTAAAAATTTTGCAAAAAAAAGAAAAATGAAGTTGGCAATTTGGAGATAGTCTATATTGGAGACTACATGACCTTAGTCGATGAAGAAGAAAATAAAAGAAAATAAGATTCTACTATTATGCATGATAAGATAGAGAATATAGAATAATATTTGGAACCTACCCCTATGAGTGCCAAATTTATTTATACTAATAATTTGATAAACATCATTGAAGAAAATACAAAAGGAAAGATATCTCTAAAAAATACAGAAAGAGAAGAAGAAAAGAAAAAAGCAGTGTTAATAGAGAATGAAGTGGAAAATAAAGAGAAGGTAAGTCCAAAGAAGAGATACAAAAAATTAAACAAATGTAAATTCATCCATCACATCTACTAGTCTAGCAAGTATGTATAGTAAAAAAGAGATAGATAGTAGCTATGCAAACACCTCCTAGGGCAACTTAGCCTACACAAACTAGTACTTCAAGATCACCTCTTTAAGAACTAATCACATGATTGTCACATGATGCTAGAAAGATGTTTGAATATAACATGAATATAAAAATTTTTTGTAGTTAATAACATTCTCACTCAATAAAATTTATAAATAATTGTGCCAGATGAGCTAGAGTGCCTTGGGTAGACTAGACATAATGAAAAAGAACATGGAAGAGATTGATCAAATGCAAGTTAATGACTTGGATATATGGAAGAGAGAAGACATATTTTGATGGAAAATTTTCTACATTGGTTGAAGTTGTAGCATAAAAAGATTTGACCACACATGATGCTAATTTATTTAGCACTGTTTACAACAATATCGCAAGTGAGTTATCACTTCTGGATACTTGTATCAATGTATTGAGGAAATGGCTTGAGTAAGGAAAGTTTTTCTAAGGAAAATGTATTTATGGTTTTTGTGCACAAAAAACATTAAAAAAATGACCAGATAAAAAGAAGATGAATAAAAGAGCATTGTGGATTAATGTCACAATCCAAGTTCACAAAAAAGTTTCAAAGCAAGAATCACTAATATTCACGATGAGATAAGGCTACTTGAATTGAGAAAGGAGAAACCTATAAATAAATAAAAATCATTGTTAAGGGAACACCTTGTTGGAAATCTGATTGAAAAGCTCATTGTTGTTGAAGATCAAAGAGGGAGATCATTGTAAAAGAATGTTTACAATCATTGTTTTTCCATTGATGTCAAACCTGCTATTTGTAGCTATGATATTTGCTTATAAGATCCGAGCACTATGACTTAGTTGATTGATGAAGAGGATTTGATCAACAAGATGTAACAAGAGCACCTAAAGGAAAGGTAGAGTTATGATGTTGTAATGAAGTGCAAAGATTGGTTAAGACAATGGTTAGGTCATGTATTGATGACATACTCAAAGACACAGAGGTTGGTCACACTTAGAAACATTGGAGGAAGAATTTGTAACAAGGTTGACTGCAAAGCTTTAACTAGGATCATTAGTATGTTCTAAGAAAATTCTTAGTAGAAGCTGAGTAACAAATATTTCTAGTATGTGCTGAGTGATCTTCAAGTGCCGAGTAAAGATCAGGTGCTGAGCATCAAAAAATTTTTAGTAGGTGTCAAGTGATCTTTAGGTACGAAGCATCAGGAAAAACATAGTTGATGCTGAGTAACATTGTATGTGTCGAGCACTAGTATTTCAATAGTGCTGAGCTGCTACATTATTTCAAATGATGAAGATTTGCCAAATCTAAGCTGACATAGTGGTTGCATTGAATTTTTTGAATGAGTTGAAAGATGAGGATGATGTGTTGTTGGCATAAAATCTTATGTAAACAATCTTTTGGAAAATTCTAATGGATTATTAAAGAAGTTTCTTGAGGAAATAGAATGTGGGTTAGATACAATGAATCCTACCTAATCCATGTGAATTAAAATTAAAAAATGGAAGAATTGAGTGGGAAAAGGAACTCTAAAACTTCTATTTAAGGAGTCATAGACCAAGAAGTAGAGACCTGTTGATATTGTTGCTGCTAAAGAGCCAATTCTACGAAGTAGTTGAAAGGGTGTTAAGAAGGAGACATCTAGGAGAAGGAAGAGCACTGAGGCTCTATTTCTATGAGTGGTCATGAAGAGCTGATTGCACTAGTACATTGAGTATGGTGACTCAAGGAGATGAAGCTTGAAAGGGAAGGCGAGCTATTAAGAGTTGTAGAGATTGAAGGCCAGGCAAGGGTATGAGCTGAGAAGTGAGCTAAGACCTACAAGATAAGTTGTGTGTTGTAGTCAGGTCAATATTTTCTAATACTCTCTAGAAATTATATTATATGTAAAAATCCTATGAACTTAGGTTGGCCTAATAGCCATTTATAAATTCTTTAACAGGGTGGCATTCCAAGTGAATGTTCTAAAGTCCTCTAACCAGGCCCAGTTCTAATAGGGTGGTTAAATCCTCTAACAAGGTCACATTCAATAGTGTGTTGTAAGCCTTTAATAGGGGAGGCCTTTCATAGGGAATCACTTTAGAAGGGTAAAAATTGAGTAGCATGTTATTGATGTTTTTTCCCAAATTGGGTTTCCATGTAAATCATTGTGTCATGTGTTGACTTCTTATGTGTTTTACTTGCATGTTGATTTACAATAACTCGCTGATTAGATAAATAGAAGCATGGATGAATGAATGCTTAAATGATTTTCACTATACTTAGTGCAAAGCTTGAATTGGACATTTAGACCTTGAATAAATGATTCAACTCCCCTCTTAGTTATTGTAAAGCAATTCTAACAATCGGTACCAGAGCCATCTACTAATTTAGTTTCAAGGTACTAGAAGTAGAAAGATCAAGATGTCCAAGAGAGAAGTTCTCAAGCTTAATAAAGACAACTTTGTTGCATGGTAAAGTTTGATGAAATTGCACCATGGATCAATAGGTGATTATGCAAAAACCTCAATTGGAATAGAGCATGTAACTCCAGTAGGACCCCTCATTGCAGATGACTTGAACAAAAAGGAGCATAACCAAGCAATGTTGAAAATTGCATCTGCACTTAGCTATGATGAATATGATGATATCAAAGACTGTAACATTGCATTCAAAATATGGAAAACTTTATTAGATATCTATTGAGGTGATTAGAATGTTTAGAGAGGAAATAGAGAAAGCCTAAGAGGGAACTTTGATGACATGAAAATGGAGGAAGGTGAAAATGTTGCTCAGTATGCTGCAAGAATAAAAGAAGTGGTGAGTGCAATAAGATGTCTAGGTGGACAATTGGAAGAAGAAACATCTATCAACAAATACTTAAGAAATGTGCTCCCTATCTATGCTACAAGATTTTCAGCCATCCAAGAGCTGAGGTGTGTACAAGGGAACACACTAACCTTTTAAGAAATAGTTGGAAGACTTACTACATTTGAGCTATCCAATTTTGACAACTACAGACCTAAGAACCTTGAATTTTCTTTCAAGGCCAAGATGACAATAAAAGATATTGAGGAGGACACATCAAGTAAGAGAAGAAGAAAAAGGAAAACATGCATCCAGTGATAGTAGCATAGATGAGGAAAATGTGGAATAGTTAGAAGCACCACTGGCCATGAGATTCCATAGAGGTAAAGGCAAATTCAAAGGTAAGCTCCCAATCATATGTTTCAATTGCAATGAAGTAGATCATATAGCTGCAAGATGTCCAAAAAAGAAAAACTATAAAGAAGGAAACAAGTTCAAGAACAAAAGAGAAGATGACAACAAAGATTACAAGGAGAAAGGCAAAAGATGTTACATTGTTGAAGAAAATTCTAATGAGAATGATGATAAAGTAGTCTATGTAGCCATGAAGGATGAATCAGAGAAAGATGAAGATGAAGCAACAACATTGGTTACTTGTGTGAAAAAGAATGACAAGTGGATCATAGACAATGGATACTCACATCACATGATAGGATATAAAAGTAACTTCATTACCTTTACTCAATATGATGGAAATAGTGTTAGATTTGGTAATGATGCCCCATGTCAAATCAAAGGAAAAGGCTCTATCAAACTTATTGAGAAAATTTTATCTGATAATGTATACTATGTTGAAGGATTGAACTACAACTTGCTGAGTGTATCTTAGTTAGGCAATGTAGGTTGCAAAGTGGAATTTGGAAACAAAACTGACAAGATCTATGATATTGTTGGAAATTTGATAGGAAAAGGTGAACAAACTAGGAGTAATCTATTTTGGGTAGAAGCAAGGAGTTGGGTCTCAATTCTGTGGAAGTCTGCAGATTGAGATCATACTCTTTTAGAAATGTGTACCTGTTTTAGGCTCAGGGGCCCGATACAAAATTTAAAAAATAGGCACCTGTGTTTGAAAACATAAAAAAATTATATTTTTTAGAAATAGGTACCCATTTTTTAACTTTTAAAAAATGGGTATCCATTTCTAAAAAAATCAAATTTTGTTGTTGTGGGAGGATTTTGTATGCCAATTTGACTTTTTCAAAATGGGTACCCATTTTTTGAATTTAAATAATGGGTACCCATTTCTTACAACATTGGGCATGATTTTTTTCTTCGACCTTGAATTTTGGTTCAAGATAGGCTTGGTGAGACTAAGCCTATGCCTTGACCTCTAAAGATTTGGCTAAGGCATTGAACTAACAAATTTATTCCTTGCCATAATTTTTAGAGGGTCTTCCTAATCAAATTTTTTATGAAACAAAAACCCATTAGAGCTCTCATTGTCCAAATTCTAGAAATATAAATTTTATAGTGCTATGATTTTATTTACTATTTTTGCATTATTTTTTAATGAAAGGTGGTATCTAAATGTAAAATATTGAAGTTCAGTAAAACTTTAATAACTTTTTTATTTTATAATTTTTCTTAAATTAATTTAATTCATCAATCTACATGTAATTCTTTTGAGGTTAAAAAAAAGAATAATTGAAAAAAGTGAAATTTTGATGAAATTATGGTGTTTGTACACGAGAGGTTTTAAAATTTACTTTTATAGCCAATTAATAATTAATAATAAAAAATTAAGGAAAAATATTGTCATCAATCTCAGGTGTATTAGGTAACTCCCTTTAAAAGGATCTATAAAAATTCATTTATTTGTGTTCAATTATGGTGTCCGTACATGAGTGTGGTATGGTCCTGAAACATGCATTTTGAAAAAGTAGTTTTTAAAGATCCATGCCAAAAACAAAATCTATCATATGGGTATACAAATAAATTACATATTCAAAAACTAGATTTGAACACAAAAAAAAAATATTTTGAACTTTTTTTATATTCAATTTCTAAATGCCTCAAATTTTGACATCAATTGACAAGAAATTTCAAAAATAGGAAAAATACTTCCACTTTTTGCCCAAAAGTGAGACCCAACTTCTTGCACTCACCCTTTTACCTAGATATGGAAGAAACAACATGTCTTGTTGTCAGACTTGATGATGTGTGGTTATAGCATAAAAGGTTGTGTCATGTTAAGTTTGATAATCTGATCAGCATTAGCAAGAAGAACAAAGTCAGAGGGTTGCCCAAGTTGAAGAAACCTAAAAACACAATCTATAAACAATGTCAACTAGGGAAAATGTCTAAGTCTAGTTTCAAAAGAAAGAAATGCAATTCCAAAGAAGTACTAGAGCTAGTTCATGTAGACTTGTGTGGCCCAATAGAAGTACAAAGCTACCTAGGAGATAGATACATAATGCTATTTGTAGATGATTATTCCAAGCTGATGACTGCTATGTTTTTAAAGAAAAAATCTGATGCATTTCAAATGTTCAAGTGGTATTTGGCTAGAGTTGAGAAGGAAACATGAAAGAACCTGAAATGCCTAAGGTTAGATAGAGGAGTTGAATTCACATCAAAAGAATTTGAAGTATTTTGCAATGACAAAGGTATCAAAAGGAAAACATCAGCACCAAGAACTCCACCATAGAATGGTATTGCTGAAAGGAGAAATAGGTTAGTGATTGACTGTGCTAGAACCTTGATGATGGAGAAAAAGGTTGCACTAAAATACTAGAGAGAAGTTGTAAGTACTGCACTCTACACACTTAATAGAGTTCAAGGCAAGAAAGGTACAAATGCAACACCCTTCAAATTTTTGTATGATCATTCACCTAATGTTGAACATTTCAAAGTGTTTGGTTGCAAATGCTATATTTTGAAAGACACTAGACATGGCAAGTTTAATGCAAAAAGTGACAAAGGTATATTTCTTGGATGCTCCACTAGAAGTAAGGCATATAAGTGTTTGAATACTAACACTAACAAAATTGTGGAGAGTGCAAATATAAATTTTGACTACCATGCAGAAGTTCAGGTTAATGAGTCAAAGCAAACAGAGGATTATATATCCTCTATATACTTCTATGAAGGAATGACAATTGAAGACAATGTTGCAAATTAATTTGAGAATCAACAAGAAACTTCAGTATTTGTTGAGTCTCAACTAGTGAATGCCAAGTTACATTCAAAAGTCAAGCTATTGAATATAGAAAATGTACATAGTGATTCTGAAAAAAATATGCAAGAAAGGAATAATGAAATTCTAGATGAAGAAGATTGAAATGATTGTGAAGCTAAAGGAGCAAAATATGGAAAGAAGGACTGAACCCAGATTAGCCAAGTATGTAAGTAGACATCACCCTTTAGATTAAATCATTGGTGATAAAGATGCTAGACCCATGACAAGAAATAGGCTTAGAAGTGAATCATGTCTACTAAGAAAGGTTGAACCAAAAATATTCAAAGATGCACTACAAGATGATGACTAGCATAAGGCCATGAAAGAAGAGATAGATAAATTTGAGAAGAACAAGACTTGGTCTCTAGTTCCTAGACCAACTGATAAGAATGTGATTGGTACCAAGTGGGTATTTAGAAACAAACTTGATGAGAATGGTGAAATAAAAAGAAAAAAAGCCAGATTAGTTTGCATCTTAGGCTATGCACAAGAAGAAGGACTAGATTATGGAGAGACATATGCCCCTATTGCAAGAATGGAAGGAGTAAAAAAATTAATTACATATGCTACATATAAAGGTTTCAAAGCCTACCAGATGGATGTGAAGTCTACTTTTTTGAATGGTATACTAGAAGAGGAAGTCTACATAGAACAACTAGATGGATTTGTTGATGAGAAGAACAAGGACATGATCTGCAAGCTACACAAAGCACTTTATGGATTAAAGCAAGCACCTAGTGCATGGTTTGAAAGGTTGCACAAATATCTTGGAAAAATAGGATTTGAAAGAACAAATGACAACAACAACTTGTACATCAAATCTAAGGAAGGTAAAGACATTTGATATCAGAAATCTTTGTTGATGACATAATATTTGGAGGAAAAGATGTTTTATGCAAAGATTTTGCCATTCAAATGAAGCATGAATTTGAGATGTCAATGTTTGGAGAAATCAAATTATTTGTTGGATTGCAAGTACATCAGTTGAAGCATGGCATATTTGTGACTCAATCCAAATACATCAAAGAAGTACTTAAAACATTTGGACTGGAAGACTCAAAACTAGTTGGCACACCAATGGCAGCAAGTCATAAACTATCCAAGAATTATGAATTTGCTAAAGTAAATTAGACAATGTATAGGTCAATGATTGGAAAGCTACAATATGTTGTATATAATAGACTAGACATTGCATTAGCTGTTGGAATAGTAGCAAGATTTTCTACCAATCCTATAGAAAACCACTTAATGGCAGTGAAGAGAATATTGAGATACCTAAAAGGAACTTATGACTTCGGTTTATACTACAAGAGAAATGAGAAGTTTGAACTAAAAGCTTACAGTAATGCAGATTGGGGAGGTAACATTGATGATAGAAAAAGCACTAGTGGAGGAGCACTTTTCTTAGGAAAGAGGTTGATTACATGGACAAGCAAAAAGCTAAGTTGCACTTCATAGTCTACTGTTGAAGTTGAATATGTGGCAACTACTATAAATTGCACCAATATTGTATGGGTCAAACATTTTCTACAAGGTATGAAGGAAGAAGCAATTGAGCCTATGACACTTTATTGTGATAATACAAGTGTTATCAATATATCAAAGAACCTAGTAATGCATGCTAAAACTAAGCATATTCCAATCAAATATCACTATGTAAGAGAGCTGGTAGAAGACAAAAAGGTAAAGATGGAATATGTTAGCTCAAAGGAACAGATTGCTGATATCTTGACAAAAGCATTGCCTAAATATGCTTTTGAGTATCTTAGAGGCAAGTTAGTAGCTAAGGCTACTTGAAACAAAAAGAAAGAATGCCCTGCATCAAAGAAGCTAAATGTTGAAGTTTTTACACATTGATGTAGAAGATGTTTACTTTGGGTTTTATGCCTAAAGTAGTAGAAGTACTGAAATTCCAAATCAGTTACAAACAAGGTGACAGAGGGAGCCATTAACTGAACTTGTAAGAGCCACTTGCATATTAAGATGCTAATATGTCTTTGACATTGTTGTCAAAGAGGGAGAAGTAAACAACTGATCAACAACTATTGAAGATAAAAGATTTAGACAGAGGGAGAAGTAGACAACTGAACAAATAAAGATAGAGAGAGATTTCAGAGGTTGATCAGAATAGTAGAAGATGAACAATAGAGAGGGAGAAAGACAAAGAACAAGGATACAACAGTAAAGAGGGAGAAGTAAAATGAAACAATAAGAAGAGTAGTAGGAGACGTGATGTTACAATTTACTTTTCAGCATTTGACTTACTATTCTAACCTAGTTAGTTTGTGGTTGAATAGTTTAGTCTGATGGTTGATCAGTTTGGTTTGCCATCAATGCCGAAGAGGGAGATTGTTGGAAATCTGATTGAAAAGCTCATTGTTGTTGAAGATCAAAGAGGGAGATCATTATAAAAGAATGTTTTCAATCATTTTTTTTGCCATTGATGTCAAATCTACTATTTGTAGGAATGATATTTTCTTATAAGATCCAAGCACTATAACTTAGTTGATTGATGAAGTGGATTTGATCAACAAGATGTAACAAGAGCACCTAAAGGAAAGGTTGAGTTATGATGTTGTAATGAAGTGCAAGGATTAGTTAAGACAATGGTTAAGTCATATATTGATGACGCACTCTAAGACATAGAGGTTGGTCACACTTAGAAACATTGGAGGAAGAAGTTGTAACAAGGTTTACTAGAAATCTTTAACTAAGATCATCAGTAGGTGCCGAGCAAGTTAGTTGAAGCCAAGAAAATTCTTTGTAGAAGCTAAGTAACAAATATTTTTAGTATGTGCCAAGTGATCTTCAAGTGCCGAGTAAAGATTAGGTGCCAAGCATCGAAAAAATTCCAGTAGGTGCCGAGCATTAGGAAAAACATAGTTGATGCTAAGTAACATAGTATGTGCCAAGCACTAGTATTTCAATAGTGTCGAGCTACTGCATTATTTCAAATCATGAAGATTCACAAAATCTAAGCCGACATAGTGGTTGCATTGAATTTTGTGAATAAGTTGGAAGATAAGGATGATGAGTTGTTGGCACAGAATCTTATGTAAACTATTTTTTGGTGAATTGTAATGGATTATTCATGAAGTTTCTAGAGGAAACATAATGTGCGTTAGATACAATGAATCCTACCTAATCCATGTGAATTGAAATTGAAAAATGGAAGAATTGAGCAAGAAAAGGAACTCTAAGACTTGTATTTAAGGATTCATAGACCAAGAAGCAGAGAGCTGGTGATACTGTTGCTGCTAAAGAGCCAAATCTATGAAACAGTTGAAAGGGTGTCAAGAAGGAGACATCTAGGAGAAGGAAGAGCACTGAGGCTCTATTTCTATGAGTGGTCATGAAGAGATGATTGCAATGGTACATTGAGTATGGAGACTCAAGGAGATGGAGCTTGACAGGGAAAGCAAGTTGTTAAGAGTTGCAGAGATTGAAGGCTAGACAAGGGTGTGAGCTGAGAAGTGATCAAAGATCTACAAGATAAGTTGTATGTTGTAGTCAGGTCAAGATTTTCTAATACTCTCTAGCAATTGTATTAGATGTAAAAGTCCTATGGACTTAGGTTGGCCTTATAGCCATTTGTAAATCCTTTAACAAGGTGGCATTCCAAGTGAATGTTCTAAAGTTCTCTAACCAGGCCCACTTCTAACAAGGTGGTTAAATCCTCTAACAAGGTCACATTTAATAGTGTGTTGTAAGCCTTTAACAGGGGAAGCCTTTCATAGGGAATCACTTCAGAAAGGTGAAAATTGAGTAGCATGTTACTGGTGGTTTTTCCCAAATTGGGTTGTCATGTAAATCTATGTGTCATGTGTTGATTTCTTCTGTGTTTTACTTGCATGTTGATTTATAGTAACTTGTTGATTAGATAAATAGAAGTATGGATGAACGAATGGTTAAATGATTTTCATTATACTTAGTGAAAAGTTTGAATTGGACATTAGGACCTTGAATAACCGATTCACCCCCCCCCCCCCCCCCCCCCCCCCCCCCCAACCTCAATTATTGTAAAGAAATTCTAACACACCTTAACTTGAAAATTGAGCATGCGTAGAGGCAACTCAAGGAGTGTACAAACATTTGGGATTCTTTCACAAGATTTTTTTATTCTAATTTAAATGTAGTAGAGTTTGCATCCTATGTTTTATGTACACTAATCAACATATCAAATTTACTGAATGGTAATTGGGACAAAGAATTTACTAGCTTCAAGAAAAACTTTGCATAGTGAATGTCACTCACAAAATGAAGGAAAGCTTGACGATAGAGAAGAATTTTTTTTTTTGCATGTATATAGATTTTCTCTCACATTTTCCATCGATGTCAAAGGAGGAGAGTAGTAAAAGGAAAATTGTTTACTTTACTATAAGGAGTTATAAGTAGGATAAAGTATAGAGAGAGGGGGAGTAATCTCTTTAATGATGGTAAATATTTGGAATAGTCCAAATTTTGCAAATTTTATTTTTACCATGTGAAAATTTATAGAAATTTTGTGAATTTGAAACTTTTGGGACTTACACTATTTTCCCAAATGTTGCCATCAATGCCAAAGGAGGAGATTCTCGGAAATTTGGCTAAGAGAATATGTAAAAATGATATAGGGTTTTCATATATGGAAACATATAAATTGTGCTACGAAGTTAAAACATAATATAAATTTTTGGATGCTTCTAAAATTGTCTAAGTATACTTGAGAAAAATGGTGCATTTTGGTTTAGTATGTTTCACTAAAAGTTGTTGGTGTTATCCATAGTTAAACATAGCAAGGTTATGACTTAATAAGCACATGTCTAAGAGTTCTTGAGGATATTCAATGTATGGACAAACTTATGGTGACTTTTAAAAGTAAAGGTTGAACAAGTAGAACATGGAGGATAATAGAGTAAAGGCATTTTAGTTAAGCGATTATTTGTTATTACCAAAATAGTGAATTGAAAAAGTTAAGATGTCATCCTAGATTCTAACCTTCACTTAGCAATAATAAATCTTTAATTTTTTGGAAACATGCAACGAAATGAAGCTCAACTTATTAAGTAATTGGGTATAAAGAATACAATTTTTATTTTTGAAAGAAGTGTGGCATTGTAATGTAATGTTATAATGTTGTTGTGTTTTCTATGTATGAATAGTATAGATAGAGACTTGATAATAGTCCATTGCAATACTGATTTATGATCTTTTTTTTAAGAGATGTAAAATAGAAAATTCCAATATTGACAATTTATGGACTGTTAAAAAGGATTTTGTATCGATACATTTTTGTGTAAATAAAATATCATTGTGTATACATGTTTGAGCAGTAGGCTTAGCTTTCTAGTTTTGTAATTATAATGCCAACACCTAATAGGGTTGAGGCTTATAACAAGGCCTAACACTCTAAGAAGACAAATGCATTATATAGATGGAATAGAATCCTAACATGGTCAATATCTTTCACCAGATAATTTTGATTAGTGGATTATTTTGTGGGAACCATCCCCACTAAGGTTTTCCCTTTGCCAAGGTTTCCCTAGTTAACAAATAATGGTGTTATGAGTTACATTGTGTTACTATTATTCTTACTTTTTAGTTTAATTATATATGCATATTTAATGATTGTTAAAGATATCCAGAGTTGGATAAATGTTTGTAGAATATTGATTCACCCCTGGGTGTATTCAACATGAAAGAGGTGGTTGCTAAAGAATTTGGCAATGAGGAGGGTTTCTCTGATGGGGATAATTAGATTTTAGAGTCTTGTAAAAATCCAATAATGCAATAAAACAAAATATTAGTTAGGCCTTGTTTGGTCTCAATAACACTAAGGTTTATTGGATGACATAAAAAGTTGTAGAGTGATTGGCAGATGGACAATGCCACTCTAATAGGATTTTCTTTAGTAAGAAATATGGTATGTCTCACTCAAATACACACTAATGAGGTCAAGACATGAAATTTTACAAAGATCTATATTATTTCCATTATGGTTTGACCTATTTCACTACAGTCTTGTATGTTCAATGGAGGATACTATTTTTTAGGGGACACTACCTGATACATACATACATATACATATGCATATGCATATGCACACACACACACACACACACACACACATATATATATATATATATATATATATATATATATATATATATATATATATATATATATATATATATATATATATATATATATATATATATATATATATATATATATGCATATGCATATACATATATATATATGTATGCCACTTGATCGTAGATTAAAGTGAAATATAATTATCTCATTAATGGGAATTTTTTTAATAGAAGAATGGGTCTAATTATCGTAATTGCATCAAACAATCCTTTTGTTTAATTAATGTAGTCTTGATGTTTTATATTTTTGGTTAATCCATTTAACAACCCCATGGCAATTTATTAATGGAAGTGGCTTTGGGCATGTCCTATGCTAGAGAAAATTCATTATTAGGCACTTGAAAGGAGATGGGCCATTTTTATCAATTTATTGGATTTTACTTTTTCCTTCCTCTATTACTTCATTAACTATTCTTATGTGTAGAAATCATATTTTTCTCATGTGATTTTATTCTTGCCTTTTGTGACCTAACCTTAGGTAGGATATTTTTACTCCAATCTTCAATTATAGTTAATTTATACCAATTAAGGAAATGTCTTTTACATAACTCATGGGCTTGTCCCTTGTTCTTTTGTAGTAGTTTATGCTCTATAATTTTATTTTGTTTTTTGCATATATTAATAGAAAATATTTTTTCCTATCATGCCATTTGATTGTTTGACATGTTTAGTGTACCCATTAGTGTTGTATTGTTGATATTAATCCTCCTTTCAGCACCTCATTAGTTCTTATCTACATATGATACATTTAGACATATATTACAGTTGAGATTTGTGTAGAGGAGGCTTTATTAATTTTATGCACAAATTTTGGTAGGGAATAACCACATATTAGATCTAATCCATCTTTGAAATCCATTTTTGCATTCCTCCTTTTTTCTTCAAAGGTATTAGTTTGGGTGCATCCTAATTATAAGGGAAATGGCCTTCTTTAGAGACCCATACTAACATTTAATGTGCCATACTTAATGTTATTTATATGTTTAACAAGTTTCTAGGGGTTTATACCCTAACAATAGGTGCAAACATTTGTGATAACATGTATAAATGAGGAAATGACAATATGAAATTAAGATTTGTTAAAAAAATTTGTAAGGTTTTGTTGAGGCAATTTCTTTTTGGATACTGTATTTGGTGCATTCCCCTATTTTTTGATGTTTTCTATATTCTATGATGTTTCCCATATTTTTGGAGTGATGGTCTCTTATAAGTTTTTTATTGGATATCCTTTATTGTACTTTTTTGACTTCTTTGTTGTTTAGTGTTTAAGTCTTTTAGAAACCAATTGTCCTTTGATAAAAGAAAGAAGAAGAAAAAGACCATGTCCTCAACCTCAAAATAAATTCTTTCTAATAAATAGGTTCCTTGAAACCATGAACACGTTTTTCTAGACCAAATAGCTTGAAACCATTATAACAAAACATAGGATATTTCATCACAAAATATCACTATAGAATGTTAACTTTGAGATATGATATTTTGATTAATTGTCATGCAGTCTAACAAAACAAACAATATTTTTTTGTACAATATGAACAATATTTCATCACAAACTATGAACAATAAGAAACTCTTTTTATAAATTTTTAAATTGAACGCAGATATAAAAAATGAAAAATATAAACTTTTAAACTAAATATTAAAAATCAAATTAAAAATATAAATATTGAAATATTGATTACAATAAAATATAAAATGTAATCAAAAAATTGTAATAGAAACAAATACTTCAAAAAAGTACACTTCAAACAAAAATCTTAAATTTATAATTACAATCAAATAATTTTTTATAAATTTAAATTTCAGAATACGTAAGATAATCTAATTGAACAGTTTAAAATATTGACAAAAACATGCACACTCTCTTTGAAACCATACCAAATTAACATGGATATTTAGGTTTTAAACATAGATTCACGGACCGTAAAATATATAATTACAGGCTTATTTATTGATTAAACCAACTCTTATGTTTCTAAAACAGAAGTCAACATCTGATGCATTAAAAGGACAACATTAAATCTGAAAAATCTATGTTTCCCATAGCGGCCCCCATGGCAGAAAGGAATCAACCTCCTCATGCATAATACCTTGCACCGTTTGTGATGTGGAAACTGTTGGATACACAACAAGTTTAGAATCAGAAGATTCAATGCCCAGAAACCTTACAAGTTTATCATACTGAGACCAAAGATGATTTAGGTCTGATTGTGCGGCTGCCAATTGGGATTCTAGGTCAGCAATCCGCTTCTGTAGGAGATTAAATTCTTTAGCACAGCCATGAACGGGGTCAATCACTCTTGCATTCGCTTCATAAACCATGCTATTCACTGCTGCTGCTCTTTGCTCACCCTCCATACCCTAAACCAAACCAACATCAAAACAATCAATTATATTTCAGAAATTAGAACAATGTCTGGAAGCTTAAACATCATATATTAAGACTTGATTCTTATACTAAAAGTATTAAATAATTAAAATTCACTTATTTTTACAAGTTTAATTTCTTGCTTAATATGTGATGTTTAAGAATGTTCGAACAATGCTAAAAACTTCTACAATTTTGAAGAAATAAAACAGTTGTTCCAAATAAAAATCATATGAGATTATTTTTTGCCCTTTAAGGCTTTATTACAGTTTTGTTTCGATCGAGTTTGAAAAATTGAAAACATAAGTACCAGTAAATACAGTGGGACGGAAATGGAAATAGAGAATAGTTAGGGAATTACTTGAAGCAGTTTAATGATTTGGCTGGTTCCAAATATTCTGTGCACAATAGAAAACTTATCTGGATCGTTTGGGGGAAAATAAGGAGCCAAAACACATTCTTTTGAACACTTCTTACGTTGCACTCTGCACGCTGCACAAGAAACTATCTTTCTTTTCTTACCCATATCAATGAAAGAATTTCGCTGCTCTGAAACGGCGCTTAAACTATAGAGATTAACTCTGTTCTACAACAATATTATATAGAGCAGCAAGTCCTATATAAACATCTATATTATACGGTACAAATATTATGTAGTATTTGGCAAAGGTATCGTGATTAAACAGGTCTGGACAAATACCTCTTAGATATGAATCTGGTTATTTTGTAAGGGTGTTAAAATACAGTGGGCGCTTGATATTTTAAACATGGGACCGACCACGTGCGACTGTTTCCCTCTTCCGTCGATCTGTCTCCAATTTAGAGAATATCCGGTTTACTACTTTACAATCATGACGACAGCCAAAAGAAATCAGATTGTTGGCCGAAATTTTAACATTGAAAGGAGTACTATGTTTGGTGAGTTTGATTTTTGATTAATTATTTTCGAGGCATATGCTGAATTCATATGTAACAAAGTCAACAATGCCCTTTACTTGTCTTTATAGGTTTTATAGGTTTTAAAGATAAATAATTAGTATTGTATTTTTTTTTAAAGAATATATATATATATATAATGTCATTTTATTGTTAATTTCAAAACAATGGTCATTTGGTGAGGAAACACTTGATATTTTTTTTAAAGACACTTATTTTCCCCTTTCTATCTATATTATATTTATTCTAATTTTTCTTTCATTTTATCTATCTATCTATCTATCTATTTTTTCATCCATCTATTGAAATATTATCCATCCATCACCCCACTATCTATCTTATTTATTTTATTATTCATTTTACTATCACTTAACTCTCACACACAAATTTTTTTATTTTTTTTAAAGAAATAAATTAATATTTCTTCTTTCATATATCATTTTGTCTCCATCTCATTATTTATATATCTATTTTGAATTTTTAATTGATGTTTACATGGATTGAAATAGAAGAAATCATGGCAAATAATATGAGAGATTGGATCTTGTTAACCACTACTTGCGAAATATAGGTTGATGAAATTGAATCAATAAAGCTACATAATCGAAATTGATAGCAATATCACAATTTAACTATTGTAGCAAATACCTCCTACTTATCAAACGAATAAGACGTCGAAGATATAATATTATTTGGACAATAATAATGAGAACAATGCAATTTATATATTTGATGTATAGTTAAGAGAATGCTTTTTAATGTATCCTATACTATGTTGTTTACTAATAAGATTGTCAAGGCAAAGAATGAAATTATTTTTTGATACGTTGGAGAAGACAAGGATCATTCTAGGAGGAAATATCAATTATTGTTTTTGTCACTATCTTATTTATTTTATTATTCATTTTACTATCACTTAACTCTCACACACACAATTTTTTTTTATTTTTTTAAAGAAATAAATTAATATTTCTTCTTTCATATATCATTTTGTCTCCATCTCATTATTTCTATATCTATTTTGAATTTTTAATTGATGTTTACATGGATTGAAATAGAAGAAATCATGGCAAATAATATGAGAGATTGGATCTTGTGAACCACTACTTGCGAAATATAGGTTGATGAAATTGAATCAATAAAGCTACCTAGTTGAAATTGATAGCAATATCACAACTTAACTATTGTAGCAAATACCTCCTACTTATCAAATGAATAAGACATCAAAGATATAATATTATTTGGAAAATAATAATGAGAACAATGCAATTTATATATTTGATGTATAGTTAAGATATTGCTTTTTAATGTATCCTACACTATGTTGTTTACTAATAAGATGGTCAAGGCAAAGAATAAAATTATATTTTGATACGTTGGAGAAGACAAGGATCATTCTAGGAGGAAATATCAATTATTGTTTTTGTCACTATCTTATTTATTTTATTATTCATTTTACTATCACTTAACTCTCACACACACAATTTTTTTTTTTTTTTAAAGAAATAAATTAATATTTCTTCTTTCATATATCATTTTGTCTCCATCTCATTATTTCTATATCTATTTTGAATTTTTAATTGATGTTTACATGGATTGAAATAGAAGAAATCATGGCAAATAATATGAGAGATTGGATCTTGTGAACCACTACTTGCGAAATATAGGTTGACGAAATTGAATCAATAAAGCTACATAGTCGAAATTGATAGCAATATCGCAACTTAAATATTGTAGCAAATGCCTCCTACTTATCAAATGAATAAGACGTCAAAGATATAATATTATTTGGACAATAATAATGAGAACAATGCAATTTATATATTTGATGTATAGTTAAGAGAATGCTTTTTAATGTATCCTACACTATGTTGTTTACTAATAAGATGGTCAAGGCAAAGAATACAATTATTTTTTGATACGTTGGAGAAGACAAGGATCATTCTAGGAGGAAATATCAATTATTGTTTTTGTCCACATCTCTTACATGAAATTGAGGTTAGTAAAATTTGTGAACTTCAAATATTTAACTAGAAATGTGCACATTCCAAATGCACACTGCTAACATTAATTTATTTGCAATCATTGAAACTTCCTTTTAGCCCCATTTTGACAAAGGAAATTATTTTATAGAAACAAATACAACATGAAATTTTATAGTATAATAAATAATAATATTAATATAGAACAACAAAGATATTAAAAGCCTAAGAATTTTCTATAAATAATTAATATGAAAATAGTTATTATTGTTAGTTTAAGGTAGCTTGGACAATTGTCCATCCTCATATGATCAATTGACAAATAATTTTAAGAGTTACAAAAAATAATTATTTATTAATTAATTGAATCCTTCTAGAAGCCACTAGTAACCTATTGGTAAGGTTGGTTTAATAGAGAAGCAACTAGAATTTTCTTGGTTGAGTTGTCTTGATCAAGAAGCAATTAGAAACCTCTTGGTTAACAGTTATAAAAGGGGACAAGTGATGCATTAGGAGAATAGAATAGAGAACAAAAAGAGTTGGAGAAGCATTTTCACTGCTAGGAAATGAGTTTGTATGATAGCAAACAGTCTTGTAGTGTTAGCAAGGGCATAGTGATAGCATTGGCATAATAGTGAAGAATATTAGTAGGAGAAGTTGGGAAGTTGTTTGAATTGTACCAATGAGAGGCAAGAAATTTTGTAGCTCTTGATTTTATGAAGTTAATATATTTTCCATCTACATAATTGGTTTTCACTTACGGGTTTTTTCAAAGACTATTTTTCCAAAAATATTGTGTTCTTTGTGTTCTAAATTTGTTTTTGTATTTTTATTGGTGAAGTTGCAGTTGTGTTATTTTTTGATATTAGTTGGGAATTTATTTTTAGCAATTTACTAATCATTTATGATAGGAGATTAATAATCATTGACTACAACAATGTTAATTTTCACATGGTATTAGAGCTAGGTTGAGGGTAGAAGAGTTTTTATCTAGGAAAGAAATTATGATCTATTCAAAATTATTATTGCTTTAATTCCTTGAGATGGCTTCAACTAGTTTGAGATCAAGATAGATTAGATGGTGCCTCAAATTTTTGTATCTAGAAGGCCAGGATAATTTTATTGTTGGAAGAGAATGGCATCAAAGATTATGCTACCACTAGTATAGCTATACCTATTAATGCTATAAAAATTGCAACACATAAGAAGGATGATGCCAAGGTGAGGAGTATTATCCATGATGGTGTCAAGGATCATATTGTTCCAGATATCACAAAGCTAGATACAACAAAAGAGATGTGGGACGCCATTCTCAATCTCTACTAGAATGCTACCACCAACAGAAACATGATTCTCAGAGAGAAGCTAAAGAATAACCAAATGAACCAAGGAAAAGACATTACAAGTTAGCTCACCAGGCTTAGACTTGTCAAGGATGAGTTAGCAACTGTTGGAGATAGTCCCAATGATGACAATCTAGTGATAATAGTCCTAAATGGGTTTTCTAAATAGTGGAGTGTCTTTGTTGAAGTTGTCTGTAGACAAGATACCTTATCGAGTTGGAATCAACTATGGACTAATTTTGCTTAGGAGGAGTTTAGACTAAGTCTTGTCAATGGTTCCAACAAGAGTCAGAAAAGTGAGGTGGAATAGGAAAATATTTCCCTAGTAGGAAAAGAGAAAGAAAAGAAGGGCTCTAGCTCAAAAAGTGAGAAGAAGAAGAAGGACCTTTCTAAGGTCAAGTTCTTTGGATGTCATGAGTATGGTAACTATGCTAGTGATTTCTAAGAAAGGAAGAAGGTAAATAAGCAAGTGGAAGCTTGAGCAAGTGCAGAAGAACTCTCCAATAAACTAGAAGATGAGTTTGCACTTATAGCTTGTATGGTGAGCTCAACCTCATAGACTATCTAGTATATAGGTAGTGGGGTGTCATTTCATATGATAGGAGTTAGAGAGTACTTCTTTAGTTATAAAGTGGAGAAAAGCAATATGTAGATTTCTATGGGAAACTTGTCCAAACTCAACCCAGTTGGGAAAGGGACTATTCAATTTCAAATGGAGAATGGAAAGATAGTTCTAGTTCATGATGTGTTGCATGTTCCAGGCTTAGATATGAATTTGATTTTTGTTATTTGTTCTTCAGGATAGGGGGTATAATGTGTAATACCCCAAAATTGGCTCATTGCCATTATACCAATTCTAGTCTATTTCTGATAATTTCAAAGCCCTATTCTAATAGGCAATTCTCATTCTGCTATTCATTACTTGACTTAATTGTCAGATGCAGAAAAACCCTAATCTGCATTCATCATATTTCTTATTTAATTCTTATAGTACGTACTCATACTAGTTGCATTAAACCTACTTGATTAATATTTAATTTAATTATTGAGTATTTATACTTTAATTAAATTAAATTATATCCTAAGGCTAATGTATTATGGAATTAAATTTATTTAATTTAATAAATACGCCTATCTTAATTAATTAAATGTAATTATTTAATTAAATGAGAAAGGTATTTCTAATTAATTAAAAGAAATTATTTAATTAAATGGAGTACTTACTTCTAAATAATTAAACAAAGTTATTTAATTAAAGGGGAAGACATTCCTAATTAATTAAATGAAGTTATTTAATTAAACAAAAGTGTCTCTAATTAATTAAAGATTATTTAATTAAATAGAAAAAGTAATTATGAGAGCATATTTCATTTTATTAAATTAAATATCTCAACAAAAATCTCTCTTCAGTTCAAAAAAGGGGAATTTCCAGTTCACTATTGATCAAAAATGAGTTAACACAGTTAACTCCTTTTTCTACTCAAATTTAAAACAGTTAACTCCTTATTTATCTCAAATTAAGTCTGTTAACTCCCTTTAACTTGGGGATCTCCCTTTATGACTGAAACTCATCTTCAATCCTGACCGTTGATCTGAATCGATCTCAACCATTGATGGATTACAGGAAACTCTATTTAAGAGACCCTCATCTCTTCATTTAGGGGAGGATGAATTGATTTTTTATCGAGTTGCTGTTAAAATTCATGCTCATATTTACTTACATTTCTTGCATACATTCTCATTTTTAGCTTAACCTCATTTTAGTTTAATCATGCATATGCTTAATCTAGTTTGTTTCATTTGTTCTTAGATTACATTGCATCTTTCATTTTCTTAGATTAATTTGTATACTCATTCTTAGCTTAATTCCATTGTCAAATCCTTCATTCTTAGAGGGTCTGGTTGCCTACACCTCGATTCTGAGGATATTAACAGGCAAAATCCCTTTAGATAGAAGGCAACAGGTCGCTTTGCAGGGCAAATTTTGGATGTACAATTCAATGTTCATTCTATGATGAATCCGCAAATAAGGACCGTGTTGAAGTGTGTGTTTTAGCATAGGCCGCATTTTCAAGCATACATTTCTGGCACCCACAGTCGGGCAGGGAAAATCAAATTTTCTGGCCTCTTTTCGTATTTTTTTAATCATTTTTTTGTTCTCTGTCCGTATTGTTCTGTACAGGTTTGAATCTTTGCGTGAAACTGTTCATTTTCGCTCGAGGATCTAGAATCTTCGCGCGAAGATTCTTTCCGCATTGCGTAAGAAAGTTCTTTGGAGACTTTATTTTTTCACGCGAGTTAAATTTAATCTCGCGCGAGCCGGATTTGATTTCGCGTGGTCCATAAAACTTCTTCGTGTGAGACTTTATTTTTTTGCACGAGCTAAATTTAATCTCGTGCGAGCCGGATTTGATTTCGCACGGGCCGTAAAACTTCTTCACGCAGACTGTCAGGAATTTTGCGCGAAACACTACTGACAGAGGAAATTTTTTTTTGCATTGATTTGCATGTTTTCTGATTTTTCTGTTGACTGTTAGTAGTTTCTAGTGTTTCTGTGTTTTGTCTTGATTTTTTTGAACAGCATAGTAGTGGTTTCTGGAATAATGGGAAAAGCGTGCTAAAGTTGTCAGGAACAGGTAAGAATCTACTAAGCGCGTTGCGAGGATCACTAGGTAATCTTCATCAGCTGATAACATTTCATTTGGATCTAAAACAATCATCTTTTGTGTCGAGCTTGTGTGTTTCCTTTTGTACTTCCATTTTACAACACATGCATAAACTCATACTAGGGTGTAATCTCTATTAGTATTCATTTAGCAGGCTTAGTCTTTAGTGATAGATCTGATTAACTATCTTGGGTTATTGGACTCACTAATCCGCCGGCCCCTCATTCCACCCTGTGGTTGCAAGCTCAGCACCACGTTAAATAGGGGAGGGGTCTACAGGACATAAGCATTGAAGGCTCCACAAGGCAACCCATTTGTGCTTTTTAGAACTCACTAATTTCTAAGTTGTGGACTCGTTTTGGCTTGTGTGAGGGGTTAAATGTTCCACATCTTTGGACTCACCTCACATTAGTTAAAGCGTTAAGTGTACCACCTTGTGCTTTTTGATTACTTTTAGATAGATTTGCTTTCAAGAATTAACATCTATACACACATAGTAATTAAGCCCCCATGAATACTATTTGTGGATCTTGAGGGAGTGGGTTCCTAGTCAAACTCCTCTCTAAGACGGATTCCTTATGGGTGGGGAGGATACTTTGAGCATCTCATAGATAGATGAATCTTTGACTTGTTGATTAAGGCATCCTTTCTCTGGAGAGGTTGATAGATCACAAGAAGATGATATCATAGATCTTTAAGGGATAATCTTAGTCTAGCATGTCAGATTAATCTGTTTGCTTTGATTGAGCTAAAGGTGAAAAGGTGTCAGAACCTTGAATCTGGAAGCTAAGTCCCCTTGTGGTATACTATTGTGAGTTGATCACCTTTAGAGAGGGTTAACCATAGCAGACAATCCCTCTATAGGGAAAACTGTGATGACGGAACCTCAAGCGGTAATAGCCATTTTCGCCATGGTAGTGACAACCGCTATATAAATGTCCTTGTGGAAGAAATTTCCACGGGTGTGGTTCATTTTGGGTTGTCAGATCTCCCTAGCAGCTCTTGAAGATTAAGTTCTCAGACTGTGTCAAAACCTCAGTGCGTTGGGATTGGGGGTCACCCTTGTGAGCCATAAAAGTTGCAGAGTCAAACCATTATTAAATGCCTTAGAGAAGCCAACTTTTATTTTTCTAAGGAACATGTGCGATGATTGCAAAATTCATTGAAAATGTACATAAATAGCTCTCTTATGGATTAAACACAAATTAAGTCACTCGATTGTTCATGCGCAAGGTTGCTTTTGCCCTTACTCATTATTTTCGGATGTGCTTGAAATCACTTGCTTGCTGTTCTACGTGCCTGTTTATCTACCTGGTTATTGGATCGATCAAAAATTTTGTCAAAATTAGTTGCTGTTGTGAAACTGTTCTGTCCGTTCGCGTGAAATCATTTTGGTTTCGCGCGAAATCATTTTTCTCTCACGCGAAATCATTTGGATCTCACGCGAAGCCATTTTTCCCTCGCGTGAAATTAAAGTTCTGTTGCGCATCTTCGCGCGATACAAAAACATTCTCGCGCAAAATTAAAAACTGTTACTAATCTTCGCGCGAGACATAAACATCTTCGCGCGGGCCGTAAAACTTCTTCACGCGACCAGTAAAAGTTTTTTGCACGAAGTTTTGTATCAGCATTTACAATTTGGGTCTGTTTTAGCTATCTGCAGCGTACACACTGTCCTTTTTTGCGTCCATTTATTGCTCTCTATTTGCAAACAGTCCTAGAACAGCGACACTTTGCTTAATTGAAAACTTGTGTCTTATACCTTGACTAGTCTCATCTCATACATCCTCGTCTTAATGCTTGCCATACTTTGTGCTGCAGTGGTCATAATCTCTAGCTGTTTTAGCCTTTAAATCAGACCATTTGTGCCTTAGTGAACAGCATTCTTGTTACTGTCTTGTCCTTTTTGAGACTTAGTCTTAGTATAGTCCTTGTCTAGGTTCTAGCTTCGTGTCCTTGCCTATGACTATCACAACCAGAAGTGGCAACGTGTTTTATCCTGATAAGATTAGACGTGGTCATGCTAGGGGTCATAATCGCAGTAGAGGTAGCTTACCTTTCACTACGCAATCCATATCTAGCTTGGCTAGCGAGGCGTCTTCACGGTCTTCCTCACCTGCAAGGTCATCTCAAGATCAACGAACATTTCACAATTTGCAACAAATTGGGAATCTTTTTTACCAAAAGGATACTGAGACAGGTAGGAGTCCTGCATTCTCAAACACAATTTATGACCCTTTCTCCATGGACCCTTTTCAAACACAACATACCGTAATTGAACAAGTTCCTATAATGCCTAATCGTGAACCTGAATGGGGTAGCCATAGTCGATATCAAGAACAACCTAGGGATGACAAGGAGAAAGAGAAAGAAAATGACACTGATGAAGAACAAGAAGAGGTGGAAATCCTTCCTGAACACATAGCAAGATGTCGACGAGACAAAAACTTTCAGAAGGTCATGGGAATCCTAATCAACGAAGAGAAAGAAAAAGTACTTTCTCAAACTCACCCAAGAGGGAGCTAAACTGCCCACACATTTCGATGTGGAGACCATTATCACACGTGAAGAAGAAACCGAGACCACTAAACTCCAAAAACAACTAAAAATTACGCAAGACCAATTGGCTCAGATGATGCATGAGAAAGAGAAACCTAAAAAGACATACACATTGGACACTCTTTGTTCATTTCCATTTGACAAAAGTATAAACATGCCGCCTTTCCCAAGAGGTGTAGAACTACCCAAATATGACAAGTACTTTGGTACTACTGATCCCCAAGATCACTTGCAGGAATTTGGTGCTTTATCTATGGAGTTTATACACAATCAAACGTACCTCATGCGTTTATTCCCTAGAAGCCTAGGTGGTCAAGTTTTGGAGTGGTTTTCACATTTACCTCCTGGCATCAAGACGTTTGACGAAATTGCTAATTCATTTGTTTAGCAATATTCTCATAACATTCAACACCTTGTAAATATTCAAGATCTATGCAACCTTAAATAGAAGGTGGGTGAGCCTTTTCTCACTTTCCTCCAACGGTGGAGACAACTTTATACCAAGTACTCTCGTAAAATCCTAGAAACGGAGAAGCTTGACATTTTCACTGATAACCTCTTACCTGATTTCGGGTGTAGAGTCCAACTACAAGGTCTGCGTACCTTTGAAGACATGATTACATAGGCTATCCATATCGAAGAATTTATGGTCAAGAAGGGTGAGCTCACTCTTCAGAGAGACTCAAAACAAGGTTCCACTTCCAACAAGGATAAAATCAAACATGTCAACAAGAATCGAGAAATTGTACATGATGGGGTTGTTGATAATGTCACACCAAAACCTGCTAAAGCAGCATTTAATCTCACAGACTGCTTCAAAGCGGCCAAAAGTGCTGAGAAGCCTCCTCCTGACAATAAAATGTCTGGGAATAAACCGAGAAACTCATGGGCAGCACGACCCAAGCGAGAGTATATGCCTTTAGGAGAACCTTTGGATATGGTTTACAAAACATTGCTACAACACAAGCTTATCTCACCAATGGATAACCCTCGTCCCTATGATCCACAACCACATCCACCATGGTGGAATGAGACCTCATTTTGTGATTATCACCAAAACAAGGGTCATAAAACCATCAACTGTATAAACTTACGTCATAAAGTCCAAGACATGATTGATGCTGGTCAACTTGTGGTAGATGGACATAACAAAAACTTGGACCATAAGGCGTTCAAAGAGCCTTTCCCACCTTATGAAAAAGGAGAGACTTCGAAACCAGAACCCTACAATAAGGTCAACTATACGTATTCCAATGATGACAATGTCATTCACATGGTTGAACCTGTAGATTTTGAATACTGCGACGTTATTACCATAAAGGGGAAACAAGATAACGATAAACCCAAGACACCATTTGTCTTGAGAGGGCCTACTTTCAATAAAATAGATAATACGTCTTCGCAACACTGTGCTAATGCTGTTACTTGCTCTCATGCGAAATTGGTGCTCAATGGTCCTACATCTCCTACTTCAAATCTTGAACAACACAAGGACAAAGCCCTTGCTGGTCCATCCGGTAAAGGTGCAAAACACATGAAGAACTTGACTGTAACTAGTTATAGTGTTCTAGATCAATTGAAACGAACCAATGCTCACATTTCTATATTTGAGCTGCTTAAAATCTCGCCCGCTCATAAGCAAATTCTGGATAGAGCCCTCACTGAGACAAATGTTCCTCAGGATCTTGATCTTGAATGATTTTAATCCATGGTAGGTCACCTAACCTCACCTCATCTGATGACCTTCTCCGAGGAGGATGACAACTCACTGAATCACCCACACAATCAGCCTCTACACATTGAGGTTATGATCCACCAGACACGTGTTCGTCGGGTACTCATTGACAATGGCACTGGCCTGAATATTATTTTTGCAGCTCTGCTTAGACAATTGGGTTATTCTGAGGACTCTACCGATCCTCGACGAAATATCACTATTAAAGCATACGATGAAGTAGAATGAAAGTCACTAGGTCTTGTGACTTTACCAATTCATGTCAGTCCTATCGAAAGGGATGTCACCTGTTAGGTGCTCGACATTCCCTTAGGCTACAACATTCTATTAGGACGGCCATGGATACATGAGATGCGCGCTGTGCCATCCACATACCACCAATGCATTAAATTCCCATTTCATGGCTCTGAAGTTACTATTCTAGCAACTACTAGCTACACTTGCAATATGCTCAAAGCTGCTGAATCTTTTGTCCCTGCTAACCGTGAGTCTACTGATTGTCACAACAATAAGCTGAAACAAATTGAGAAGTCATTTAAATTGAAAGAAACTGGTATGGGAGAGTACCACATGGAACCAGTGTTATCATTAACATCAATTCCAGAATCCCCTTGACATTTTGGGAGACCCTCACTAGCAAAGAAGCCATTCGTATTGACACCTCATACCAAGTTTAATGGTCCTTTTGTCAAAGCTATAGTTCCCTTAGAAGATGAAAGCAAAAATAGAGCCATTGCTACATGGCTTTACAAAGAAGAGTCTCCAGTAGACCTAATAGAACAAGTTCAAGAAATCACTCCTAAGAAGTATGGACCTGGTCTTAAGCTTATGAAGCGTTTTGGCTACAAGGGAATTGGCCCTATTGGGTGCAATAACAATGGTTTAATAGATCCTGTCAAAGGAACAGCTCGAAGCAACAGTGACACAACTAGCCTAGGGTTCAAGAAGGTCCCTTTCCATTTGGGATCCAATAAATTCACACCTATACCTGAGAGTTCATCTGAAAATGAGTCACAATCTGAATCAGGTACTCAAAAGAAAGAATCTGATGATGAGGATTCTTACCCTCATCCTATTCCTTATGATCTTACTAAATTCTTTGCTGAGCCAAATGACGTTGTGCCACGTGTTAGCACTCTGGATGATACTAGTGATTCTTCTGAGGACAATACTGAGCAACTCGAATATCATTCAGAAAAGGGAGAATCTAGTCAGTCATGTCATGTTGAGTATTTGTGTAAGAATCCAGAGGTTGAAGGAGAGTATGTCCCTATCACTGTTGGGGAGTTCTATAGTCTCTCACCATGTAGCACCGATTCTCATGAATATGAATTTGACAATCTTTCAGAAGCGACTACTGATAAAGACATTGACCAAGTGCATGTCTATGAAAATGAAATCAAAGTGAGTGAAACATCTAGGTATAGGTCACAGGGGTCTGGTCCAACTAGTGTCTTAGATTCATCAATTACTAATGTTTGTACTCTGAGACATTTGAATACACCTGTGGGTGAGGTCACCGTAGGTCTCGAATTTTTGGTCCACGCATTTAATAACTATACTGTGAACGCAATTGAACCATCCACCACTCTCTCACTCGCATATCCTGAGCTTATAGATTGGAACCCCAATGCATCTAACGAAGTCCCCACATTCCAGAATGACTATACTCTTGCCTGTTACCTAAATGCTATCAAACTTGTAACGTCTTCCACCAATGAGTAGAGCATCAACATGACTGAGGCCGACATCAAATATCTTAGTCACATAATTAAAAAGAAAAATTGCAAGAGGTCCGATGGTGAAAACCACATTGTGGTTGTGTCGGATCCAAAAATAGTAAAAACAAAAGACGTATCCAAGGGTGAAAACCTCTCTGAGGTGCCCACAGATGAGATATTTGATGTCCTTCCCAGTCACTTTCAGGAGAGATCATCAGTGTTAATAGAGCCAACACAACCGATTAACCTAGGCACAGAAGAACATCCTCATGTGATACATTTGGCTCAGTCATTGTCAACTGAAGAAAAGGAACAATTCATTGCCTTTTTCAAGGGAAAGAAAATAAATTTTGCCTGGACATATTCTGACATGCCAAGATTGGATCCTAATCTTATTATGCACCACTTGTCCATAATGCTAGGCATAAAACCAGTAAAACAGAAGCTCCGCAAAATGCATCCTCATGTTGCATTGCTAGTCAAAGCCGAATTGGAGAAACTTCTGAAGACTGGTTTCATTCGTGCGATTGATTATGCTGAATGGATATCCAATATTGTCCCTGTGTCCAAGCATGATAAGTCTATCAGAGTTTGTACAGATTTCTGTGATCTTAACTTGGCATGTCCTAAAGATGACTTCCCACTCCCTAATATTGATATGATTGTGGACATGCCAGCTAGCTATGAGATGTACTCACTTATGGATGGTTTTTCTGGATACAATCAGATAAAAATTGCACCAAAAGATCAAGAGAAAACAGCCTTCACATGTGCATGGAGAACCTATTGTTGGAATGTAATGCCATTTGGTTTAAAGAATGCTGGAGCTACATATCAGCGGGCTGTTACTACAATCTTCCATGACATGATGCATAGAACTATGGAGGACTATGTTGATGATACTTTGGTCAAAAGAGCTAAACGTAATACCCATTTGCATGATTTGGGACCAATCCTAGATCGTATGGAAAATTTTAGTCTTCGGCTCAATCCTAAGAAGTGTGCATTTGGTGTCACATCAGGAAAACTGTTAGGATATATTGTTTCTACAAAGAGAATTGAAGTAGATCTAGAAATAGTACAAGCAATAATGGACATGCCACCACTTCGAAAAATCAGTTAGATGAGAGGACTACAGGGAAGGCTGCAATCTATTCATAGATTTATTTCACAATTGCCAGATAAATCACAACCCTTCACAAAGACTTTACATAAGGGTGTGAAATTCAATTGGAGCCAGGATTGTGAGCAAAGCTTAACACAGATTAAACAGTATCTTGTCAATCCACCAATCCTGATGCCTCCTATGCATGGGAAACCTTTTCTTTTATACATGTTAGCTACTGAAACATCTTTGGGAATCCTGTTGGCTCAGGAAGACAATGATAACAAAGAAAGAGCTATTTATTACTTGAGCCGAACATTGGTCTCTTATGAGAAAAACTACAGTATTATTGAGAAAGCTTGCTTGGCAGTTTTCTTTGCTTCCCAAAAGTTGAGACACTACATGCTTGCCCACACTACACGGCTTGTGGCTAAAATAGATCCCTTAAAGTATTTGCTCAGTAAGGCAGCTCTCACAGGAAGATTGGCTAAATGGGTCATGATACTAAGTGAGTTCGACATCCAATATGTTGAACACAAAGCTATAAAGGGACAGGCAATTGCAGACCAGCTAGCTGAGGCACCCATACCGAGTCTCCTACCAATAAACATTGATTTTCCAGATGAGTCAATTCTAACACTCACTCACAATACATGGGTTATGTTCTTCGATGGATCCTTCACACAACGAGGATCAGGTGTTGGATTGCTTTTCATCACACCACAGAAATACTCATTGCCCAAAGCATACAAGATTTTGTTTCCTTGTACAAATAACATTCCTGAATATGAAGCTTTGATCAATGGTATGAAAATTGCAGCTGAATGGAGAGTAGATCAATTGGATATCTTCGGTGACTCCCAGCTTGTCATCAACCAAGTAAATGATGTGTATCAAACAAAGGATGAAAAACTAATTCCTTATAAGCACATGGTTGATGACTTGATGAAATATTTTGCACACATCACCTTCCAACAGGTTCCACGTGAAGATAATAAAGTGGCTGATGCCATGGCCACTCTTGCTTCCCTTCTACAAATGCCAGAAAATGGTCTCTGACATGAGTTCTTGGTGGAAGCGTTACACTACCCAGCCTATGACACACCTGATTCCAAGATGATCTATTCTATTATAGGACAAGAATCATCCTGCTACCATCACATATATTCTTACCTTCTAATCAAACCATTCCGGAAGGTCTGACCTGGAATGAGAAATGTTACCTAATTCGTAACGCTTCACATTATGTCATTATTGCTAACAATCTATATAGGAGAGGTCTCGATGGAACACTCCTTAGGTGTTTAGAACCCGACGAGTCCAAACATGCACTAATTGATGTTCACGAAGGCATTTGCGGATCTCATTCCAATGGCCTAACACTAGCTCGCAAACTCCTTCGTGCTGGTTACTACTAGCCTAAAATGGAGCAAGAAGATATTAAATATGCTAGGTCCTGCAAACAGTGTCAACTACACGGGAATCTCATTCACGCTCTAGCTAGAGAGTTGATTCCCTCTACTTCAACATGGCCATTTCAACAATGGGCCTTTGACTTGGTAGGACAGATTCACCCAACCTCTTCTAATGGACATAAGTTCATTATAATCGCTACAAATTATTTCATGAAATGGGTAGAGGCAGTCCCTCTCACAATTGTTGATGGCAAAACTGTAGCGCTTTTTATCACAAACTACATCATTTGTAGATATGGTATACCGTCCTCAATCATTACTAATAATGGAGGACAATTCAAAAATAAAGACCTTAAGGAACTGTGCAAGAAATTTAAAATTACACAACATTGGTTTTCCATTTATTACCCCCAAGGTAATGGGCAAGCTGAGGCATCAAATAAGGCAATCCTCAAAATTCTTCATTGCACAGTCAGTAAGTCAGGGCGAGATTGGCATCTCCAGATCAATCCAGCCCTATGGGTATATAGAACAAGCATTAGAACTCCAACAGGCATGACTCCTTTTGCGTTGGTATATGGGGCAGATGCTGTGCTCCCGATAGAGATTGAGATTCCTACCTTGAGAATCTCTATGAAAGGCCTTATCACAAATGATGACTGTAGGATAGCCCGGCTTCAAGAACTTGTGTTGTTGGATGAACGACGACAAGTGGCTTGTGATCATCTATGAGCATATCAACAAAGAATGGCGCGAAGCTACAATAGGAGGATTAGGCCACGTGACTTCCAGCTGGGTGATCTTGTCCTAAGAGAGAATCCTAAGAATCAACAACAAGGAATGCAAAAGGGAAAGTTTGAACCAAACTGGCTAGGTCCTTACATTATTACTGCAGTATATGGATCTGGCACCTATCAACTTTCTACAACTGAAGGAGAAGTGCTTAAAGAGCCTATTAACACTCTCCACTTGAAGTGGGTTTTTAGTTGATTCAATCTCAGCAAGCTCTCTGTACATATCTAAATGTCCTAAAAAAAAAAATCCTAAAAATCAGAAAAAGTCCTGAAAAAAAAAAAAAAAAAAAAAAAAATCTAAGAAGGTGAGAACCTGTTAAACAGGCACCTCTTGTTAGTCACTTTAATGCTTTTTCTTTCCTGCTTGTCCTGCTCATGTATCCATGGACTGAGTTTTGTCATAGGTCGAGCGTATTCCCCTCTAGTGTCACTCTTTTCGAGATTTTCCTCATAGAATCTCCTTTGTGACAGTCACCAGTTGTTCTGACTGCGTCTGCCTACTGTCACCAGTGTCACACCTTTTGAGATTTTCCTCATAGAATCTCTTTCGTGACAGTCACCAGTTGTTCTGACTGCATCTACCTACTGTCACCAGTGTCACTCTTTTCGAGATTTTTTTCATAGAATCTCCTTCGTGACAGTCACCAGTTGTTCTGACTGCGTCTACCTACTATCACCAGTGTAACTCTTTTCGAGATTTTCTTCATAGAATCTCCTTCGTGACAGTCACCAGTTGTTCTGACTGCGTCGGCCTACTATCACCAGTGTCACTCTTTTCAAGATTTTCCTTATAGAATCTCCTTCGTGACAGTCACTAGTTGTTCTGACTGCGTCTGCCTACTGTCACCAGTGTCACTCTTTCCGAGATTTTCCTCATAGAATCTCCTTCGTGACAGTCACCAGTTGTTCTGACTGCGTCTGCCTACCGTCACCAGTGTCACTCTTTTCGAGATTTTCCTCATAGAATCTCCTTCGTGACAGTCACCAGTTGTTCTGACTGTGTCTGCCTACTATTGTCACCCTACTGAAGAAATTTCTTTCTTACATATTCTGGACATTGACACTTGACATCATCCCAAAAACATTAATCTCAATGATATACTTGTTTGGATCTTCTGAGCATTTTCTCTTATTGCTTTGTTTTGCTTTATCATATCTCCTTGAGAAACATCGATGATGTCATCTCCGACTAGAGAAGTAATGACTGGGGGCATTATCTTTTCATATGTTTTCTATTTGTGGTTTAGTTCCCATACGTTGATACATTCCTATAAGAGCCTCCATTCCGTATTGGATGGCCGTGTGTACCTCGACTCCTTTTATACAGATATGTCAATGATATTGGTTCTTCTCCTTGTTTGTTGGAGTGAACTCTTCATGCTATAGTACATACTGATACTCATCCTATTAAGTGAACGTACGGGTCACTGCGAGTATATTTAGCACACTTTTGTCTCAAGTTACGAACACAAGGGTCATTGCAGACAGCATGAATATTGAATACTTTGCATAAGAGGAATCTCCCGCGTGTTTGGTGTGCCTATCATACAAGCAACATTTAGGTCATCCTAGCATTCATGCTTTGATGCTTATGTTAACTTGTTACATTAAAAAGGACAAATGTTCTGGTCATTCTGGCTTCTTGTGCTTCGAATGCTTACATTTAATCCCGACATTCCAATAACGTATGTTACATTCATATTTTCATGATTGCAATGTCAATAGAATTTGCGTAACATACGAGCTTTGTTTTATATCCAATGATGATAAATCATCGAGGCTTGGTGACCAGACCTAAGGCTACATTTAACATAGTCTTGCATACTTCATTGGCATTAACACACAATTCGATGGTAATCCTATTCATCCTCCACATGCATCAGACTCCTCCATGGCTACACAAGCATTTGGTTCATCGATTCTCGTTCCTCCATGGAATACTTGTGACTGTCAAATAAAAAATGCACAAAACTATGTCAGATTTCAGTTCATACATATGCGTTCTATCTAAACATACATCTCATGAACATCAGAGCAAAACAAAATAGACAATGACATGTACACAGGAATACTCGGCTCAAAATCTCGTATATATATATATCCAAGAATGGGTCAGTACAAATAAAATGGGTGCTACTCGAGCGCAATCGATCAAAAATGATACATCTGGTGCTGGCACACCAATCGATACATAGCCAGAGATCAAAATAAAAGTCAGGCACAGAGCATCTAACTCTGTCCCGAACCCTCGCCTTCGGGAGGAGTAGGAGGAACAGGGGCAACAGGTGGTGAAGGTGGTGGTGGCATATTCGGCCTGACAGGAGGTCATGCACCTTCGGACTCTCGTGTGTACTAAGAGAATCGCTGCACCTGCAATGTCTCATCAGGTACTGCACTAGTGTATGCAGCATAATAATGTGCAGCTCAAGCAGAATGGAAGCGGATCTCATCCTGTGCCAACTCTAGCCTTCGCTCTGTAAACTCTGCGCACTCTCTCTGGCGATCTGTCTCTCTCTATCTCTCTACCAGCTGTGCATCCCTGACTGCCACTGCAATCTGTAACTCTCCCAACTGTCGGGAGGCTGCACGAACTCTCTCTCGGTACCGTCATATCGCATCCTATACTCCACCTACCGGCTGATCCGGCATATCCTCATCAACCATCTCTGGTGCATGCTGAGGTGGAGGTGCCTGCTGCGGTGGAGGTGCCTGCCGCTGTGGGACCTCTTGCTGAAGAACCTGCTCCTCTGTCCTCTGCCTCCTCCACCGACTGTGTCCTGCTCCACTACAACCAGCACCTGGGTTTGATCCCATCTGCCGTGGTGGAATAGGCATCTGCTATACCCGATGCTGGACCTATGGTGGCACCTGTGGCTGTGCCTGCTACTACTGTGATACCTGTCCCTACCCCTGTACCTGCCCTGCTATCCCTAATGGATCTGTGAAGTGTGGGAATGGATGGCTCATCAAAAATACCTGATATGCAGGTGTCATCCTGGCATCTACTACCTCTGGCAGGTAGTCCCACTGAACTGCAACCAGGTTGTGAATATCTATCATGGATCATCCTGGATCCATCCGTGGAGGCCATCCCCGCTCTATATCCTTCTGTACCCTGGCATAGGCATAGTACTCAGCTGTAATGTCCTGTGGTCTACCATACTATCGCCACACTCGAGAGATGACAAATCTCTCTATGACAGATGTCGTCCTGCCTGCTAGCGGTCGAGAACTAAACATCCAGGGCAGCTCTCTCGGGGCATCATCCCAGTCCTTTGTCTCTCTCCAAGGTCGCCATATAACAGACACCAGGTCATAGAGATGTGCCTGCCAATGCTCAGTCTTACCCAGGTGGGCCTGGGTAATATGCCCTCGATATCTGCAAATGTAGGGCTCCATCGGCTCTCAAGAATCCTCAAAAATTGGTCTACATACAGGGAGATGCTCCCAGGCCCAAATCTGTAGCACATAAACACCTGCTGCCATGGTCTTCTTCTCGTGGAAGATGACCTCATGCATCTCATGAAAAAGATGGGCCAGCATACATTGACCCCACCCAAAGATCTCAGGTGCCTCAACCATCCTACGGAGCATGACACCCCATCCACACTCCAACCCATGCTATCCCCTGTCAGGACATAGGAAGCAGCTCAGGAAAATAACCAACATAGATGCTAACCTATGTGTAGGTCCATAAGTATGCATTAGCTCATCCCAGCTGATGGCCTTGCCCCTCGGTAGCTCTCTCTCAAAAACAATGGATAGTGCCTCTGTCCCTAATCGAGGCACTGTATCATATACAACCCGGGTACCGTGAAAGGGAATCCTCAAGATCCTCCATATGTCCTCTGGTGTGATGGTCATCTCACCCATCGGCAAATGAAATGTGTTTGTCTCCGAATGGAAATGCTTTACCAGTGCAGTCAGTAAACCATGATTCACCATCATAGCTAGAATTCGGCATAGTGAAGACAAACCCAATCGGGCAATGTGTGCCCGATCTGCATCATCCAAACTCTGCAATAACTCTCCATAAGGCAGATAATGAGATCTAAATAATATGTCTCCAAATACCTCCTGCACGTGCAACAAAAAAAAATTGATAAACAAACGATCAGTATCAAGTCGAATCGAAGCATCAAAACAAAATACAATGTGATTTCTAAATGCAAAAAATCACAAAAATAGCCCAGAATTTCACGCGAGATTTTGCAATCTCGCGCGAATACATATGGTGTCGCGTGAAATAGTTCTCTCTTCGCGCAAAGAAACTCTCCTCCGTGCAAAAATAGATCTCCTCGAGTGAAGATAGATCATCTCGCATGAGAAAAGAGGTTCTTGTGCGAAACAGGATTTGCCACGCGCGAGGAACCTTCATCTTCACGCGAAGCCAAAATTGCCTCGCGCGAAGATATTTCGGCTGCGCGTGAAGAAAGAATATCTTTGCGTGAGAAGAGATTGGTCTCACGCGAAGAAAGAATTGAACATCCTAAAACATGCTAAAAAGTGCATAAATAATCTCGAAATGCGTGTAATCAAAAGTACAAAGATGGGAGATCGATGACTCACCGGTGGTCCATAGTCTATTGGCCGGTTGTGTCGTTTGGAGCGCTCAAAATGATGATATCTCAAGTTCATTGCCTTGTTTATATCAGAGCTCAAAATCACTAAAAGACAAAAGCACAAATGAATTGAAAATGACCCTTCAAGCCATTATATAGGTGTTGACCAAATTTTTCAAAGTTCTCGGATTTGCGCAAAAATTGCACCCTTAGCTAATTGAACCATTCTGAATCCATTTTCAGGATCAAATTTGAAATCTAACACACCCAAAAGCCTTAAAAATGTGTTTTTAAAATTTTAGGGACCGATGTGATCGAATGCGTGTGCAGTCAAATCTTTCTGATACTTTATAATTCTTGGAATCTTTTCAACTTTACATTCTCCATATTTTCAAATTTCATTTTGAAAATAGTCAACTTAAGTCAACTTTACATGATATACTGCTTCAAATCATATTTCTGGTGTGTCATCTTTCGATTTTGCTCCCAAGGGGGCATGATGATTACATCATTAAATACTTATTGCTCGGGGCATCTAGTTCCCATCTTATGTCCTAGTCACTTGGGGCATCTCATCACTTGGGGCTTGTTGTTCCCTTCTATCTAACATTTCTGCCATCTATCTTATCTTTAAATCAATTGATCAACCTTATAACAACTCTTCTCAGAGTTCGATGGACAGGTATTGGGACAGTCTAAACCTCGACTCCTAAGGATCAAACCTCATTCTGGGGATGATTCTATGACTCATGATGAGACCTTGTTATCTTTTATCAATTTCAGGTATCTAGGTGTTCTATCTGGATCCTTGAAGGTTAAGCTTTGTTCTAGAGATAACTTTCTAAATGCTATTAATTTCAGGTATCTAGGTGTTTTATCTCGATCCTTGAAGATTAAAGCTTCGTTCTGGAGATAATCTTCTAAATACTATCAATTTTAGGTATCTAGGCATTTTATCTGGATCCTTGAAGATTAAGCTTCGTTCTGGAGATAATCTTCTAAATACTGTCAATTTTAGGTATCTAGGTGGTCTATCTGGATCCTTAAAGGTTAAACTTTGTTATGAAGAAACTTTTTAAATGCTTATCAATTTTAGGTATCTAGACATTCTGTCTAGATCCTTAAAGATTACGCTTCATTCTGAAGATAGTCTTTTAAATACTTTCGATCTTAGGTATCTAAGTGCTCTGCTTGAATTCCTTAGGATTAAGCTCTGCTCTAAAGAAGGTCCTTAGAAAGCTTATCAATTGGTCTCCGTGTCATCACCTTCGGAACCAATCTCATGTTCACATCATGCTTTCTGATTATCTTTGAATTGAATACATTGCTCACACACTCATTCAAAGAGGGGCAAAATTTAATACCCCAAAATTGGCTCATTGCCATTATACCAATTCTAGTCTATTTCTGATAATTTCAAAGCCCTATTCTAATAGGCAATTCTCATTCTGCTATTCATTACTTGACTTAATTGTCAGATGCAGAAAAAACCTAATCTGCATTCATCATATTTCTTATTTAATTCCTATAGTACGTACTCATACTAGTTGCATTAAACCTACTTGATTAATATTTAATTTAATTATTGAGTATTTATACTTTAATTAAATTAAATTATATCCTAAGGCTAATGTATTATGGAATTAAATTTATTTAATTTAATAAATATGCCTATCTTAATTAATTAAATGTAATTATTTAATTAAATGAGAAAGGTATTTCTAATTAATTAAAAGAAATTATTTAATTAAATGGAGTACTTACTTCTAAATAATTAAACAAAGTTATTTAATTAAACAAAATTGTCTCTAATTAATTGAAGATTATTTAATTAAATAGAAAAAGTAATTATGAGAGCATATTTCATTTTATTAAATTAAATATCTCAACAAAAATCTCTCTTCAGTTCAAAAAAGGGGAATTTCCAGTTCACTATTGATAAAAAATGATTTAACACAGTTAACTCCTTTTTCTACTCAAATTTAAAATAGGTAACTCCTTGTTTATCTCAAATTAAGTTGGTTAACTCCCTTTAACTTGGGGATCTCCCTTTATGACTGAAACTCATCTTCAATCCTGACCATTGATCTGAATCGATCTCAATCGTTGATGGATTACAGGAAACTCTATTTAAGAGACTCTCATCTCTTCATTTAGGGGAGGATGAATTGATTTGCTATCGAATTGCTGTTAAAATTCATGCTCATATTTACTTACATTTCTTGCATACATTCTCATTTTTAGTTTAATCTCATTTTAGTTTAATCATGCATATGCTTAATCTAGTTTGCTTCATTTGTTCTTAGATTACATTGCATCTTTAATTTTCTTAGATTAATCTGTATACTCATTCTTAGCTTAATTCCATTGTCAAATCCTTCGTTCTTAGAGGGTCTGGTTTCCTACACCTCGATTCTGAGGATATTAACAGGCAAAATCCCTTTAGATAGAAGGCAATAGGTCGCTTTGTAGGGCAAATTTTGGATGTACAATTCAATGTTCATTCCATGATGAATCCGCAAATAAGGACCATGTTGAAGTGTGTGTGTTAGCATAGGCCGCATTTTCACGCATACATAATGTACTCTTTAGAGGGACACATGTTTTGATTAAGCAAAAGGATTGGAAATCACCCATAACTATTAGAGTTAGGAGTGGTCACCTTTATAAGTTGTAGCTTGACACTCCTAAGGAACTCATGATCATCTCTAATCCTATAGATCTTGGAGAGCTAGGGCATAGGAGGATGGGCCATATTCATCATGGAGCACTCAATTTGCTTTGTGAGATGGTGACAGGTGTTCGAGAGGTGAGCATAGAGCATGATGATGTATGTAAGGAATGTATGTCAGGGAAGTTTACAAAAGCATCTTTTCTAAGGAGTGACACTAGATCTAAAGGTGTTCTTAATCTAGTACATTCAGATGTATCTGGACTGATGTCTACAAAGCCTATTAGGGGATATGAATACTATGTTACTTTTATTGATGATTTCTTCAAAAAACCCTAGATATAATAGTTGAAGACCAAGGATGAGACTTTCAATTGGCTCCAAGAGTTCAAGGCTCTAGTGGAGAACTCGCCAGGAAGTAAGATAAAGGTTCTTCGATTAGACAATGGAGGTGAGTACAAAGGAAATAACTTCTAGGAGTTCTATACTAGAGGAGGAATCGAGAAAGAGTGGACTATTCCTTACAATCCACAATAGAATGATGTTATTGAGACAAATAACCATTCTATATCAGAGGTGGCAAGAGCCATGCTACATGACTAGGATATGCCTCGCTACTTATGGGTAGAAGCATGTAGTATAGTAGTCTACATTCAGAATAGAGTTCCACACAAGGTACTAGGGAGGATGACACCAGAGGAAGATTTCACAAGTAAGAAGCTTGATGTTAGCCATTTTAGAATATTTGGGAGTATGGCATATTTCCATATTCTAGGCGATACATGTACCAAGTTAGATTCGACTACAAAGAGGGGGTACTTTGTTGGGTATAGTGAAACCTCAAAGTCATATAGGATTTTTGTCCCTCGGACTAGAAGAATTACTATCAGATGTGATGTCAACTTCATGGAGGACAAGGAATTTAGAAGCTCTAGAGATTTCCCAATAGATGATCAGAGTGAACAACTAATAGAAGCTCTAAGGCCTAGTTAAGGGCAGCAGAGCACAAGTAAAGTTACTAGTACAAGTGTAGGCTCAGGTGGTGAAGATTCACATAGCATGGAGCAAAAAGTGCAAAAGGAAATGCATCTAGAAGACTTAGACTTTGATATCACATCCTCTATAGTTGGCAGTAGGAATTTTAAGGTTCAAGAGACACAAAGGGATACTCAGGAGTTTGTGGCAGCTCCTAGGATGAGTACTAGACAATGGAGATAACCAACCAAGCTCAATGACTATGTGGCATTAGTTAGTTAGTTGGTAAATAGTGAACCTTCTAGCTATCAGGAGGTTGCAGAGCATCAGGTATAGTGGGATGCTTTGGTTGAGGAGTATAACTCTATTATGTATAATGATGTGTGGGAGGTAGTTCCTAGACCAATAGATAGAACTATAGTTAGATCATGTTGTATCTATCAGATAAAGCATTGTGCAGATGGTAGCATTGAGAAATACAAGGCAAGGTTTGTTGCCAAAGGTTTCTCTTAGAAGAAGGGAATAAACTACAAGGAGAAATTTTCTCCAGTGGCCAAGTATACTTCTATATGAGTTGTAATCTTGTTTGTAGCATAGATGGGATGACAGATCCATCAAGTGGATGTCAAGATAACATTCCTTAATGGTGAGTTAAAGGAGAAGGTATACCTAGAGCAACTTGAAGGCTTTGTAGCACACAACAAAGAGACCAATATTTGCAGATTGAAGAAAGCATTGTATGCACTCAAGTAGGCTCCTAAAGTGTGGTATGAGTGCATTGATTCTTAATTGTAGGACATGACATTTGTCAAGAGTGAAGCAGATGCCAACCTCTACTACTTGGTGGTTGGCAGTGAGATTCTCATTCTTGTTCTTTATGTGGATGAATTATTTCTTATAGATTCACTAGGGCTCATAGAGGATTGCAAGAGGGATCATGCAGAAGAGTTTGAGATGGACTTAGGACTCATGCACTACTTTCTAGGCATGGAGGTGTGGTAGATAGATGGAGAGATTTACCTTGGTCAAGGGAAATATTGCATTGAAATATTGAAGAGATTCAGGATGGAGGATTGCAAAGCCATGTTTACATCCATGATCATGAATAGGAGGAAGGTAGATACATCTAAGAAGAGGGATGTAGATCCCACCTTATATAGATAGTTGATTGGTTCTCTTATGTATTTGGTCAATACTAGACTAGATATAGCATTTGTAGTAAACCCTTTTAGTCACTTCATGGTTGAACCAAAAAGAATGCATTAGATAGTGGTCAAGCATGTATTGCCTCACTTGCATGCTACAGTTGAGTATGGGATTAGATATATTCAAGGTGAAGGCATTAGGTTGATGGGCTATACTAATACAAACTATGCAAGAAGGATAACAAACAAAAGGAGCACTTTAGCATGCTATTTTAGTTTGGGATCAGGAGTTGCATCTTGGTTCAGCAAGAAGAAAAAGTCTATGGCTTTGAGTTTAGTAGAAGCAGAATATGTAGTAGCTAGCATGGCAACATGTGAAGCTATACGGCTTCAAAAGTTGTTAGTACACTTTTTTGGTCAAAAAGTTGAGACTATTGTGATACACTATGATAATTAGAGATGCATCAAGTTTTCTAAGAATCCAATATTTCATGATAGGTCTAAACATATAGACATTAGATATCACTTCATAAAAGATTATGTACAATGAGTGTTATTTTAGATATAGTGCATACCTATAGAGGAGAAGGTAGTAGGCATTTTGAGAAAGGCATTGGGGAAGGCAAAATTCATCTTCTTCAAAGATATGTTAGGTGTTATGCAGAGCAACTTCTTCGCTAAGAAGGAGTGTTAGTTTTAGGTACCTTGGATAGTTGTTCATCCTCATGTGATTGATTGGAAAATAATTGTTAGAGTTACCAAAAAAAAATTTAAAAAATTAATTGACTCCTTCTACAAGCCACTAGTAACCTATTGGTAAGGTTGTTTTAATCAAGAAGTAACTAGAAGCTTCTTGGTTGAGTAGTCTTGATCAAGAAGAAATTAGAAACCTCTTGGTTAAGTAGTATAAAAGGGGGTCAAGGGAGGCATTTGGAGAATAAAATAGAGAACAACAAGAGTTGTAGAAGCATTTGTAGTGCTAGCAAATGAGTTTGCAATGATAGCAAATAGTCTTGCAGCATTAGCAAGGGCATAGTGATAGCATTGGGGATAGTAGTGGAGAATATCAATAGGAGAAATTAGGAGGTTGTCTAAATTTTGCTAGTGAGAGGAAAGGAATTTGGTATCTCTTAGTTTGCTAAAGCTAATATGTTTTCCATCTATAGAACTAGTTTTCTCTTAGCAGTTTTTCGAGGGACAATTTGTAAAAAAATATTGTGTTCTCTATATTCTAAATTTCTTTCCATATTTTCATTGGTGAATTTGTAGTTGTGTTATTTTTTGATATTAGCTAGAAATTTATTTTTAGTAGTTTAATAATCATTTACAATAGGAGATTAATAATTAGTGACTGCAATTGTATTAAATTTCACAGTTATTAATTAATTTTTCATCAAATGCATGAATTAAAAACCTCCTTAAAACTTTTTATTAATTTAATTAATGCACATAATATTAGAGAGATACATCTTAGTTTTTGTACAAAGGCTTTGATGGTTGTTTATGAGTTCCAATCAAATATTCTCTTACATCTAGTAAAATAAATTCTATCCTTTTTAAATTCTATTATGATTTACAAAAAAGAACATAAAACTATGGCAAATGATAGCTAGGGCTATTGGAAGGAACATGTCTACAATATTAGATTGTTAGAAGTAGGGAATACTGAGAGGGTGTGGATGGTGAATTAGTATTCTACAAAATCTAACCCAAAAATGGATATTGTTAATTCCTTTGACTTTCTTATGAAAGAAAAACAATTGTATTGAACAATAAACATAACCATGCAAGAAGAGAATTGATAACACCATATTTTTTTAACTAGGGAAACCCTGGAAAATGGAAAACCATAGTGGGTATGGTACCCACAAAATGATCCACTAATAAAGAGTACTTGGTTAAAGATATTGACCCTATTAGGAGTCTATTATATGCATATAGTGTCTTAGTCCTTGTTAGAGGACTTGGGCCTTGTTAGCAGCCTCAACCATGTTAGAGGTTGCTTCACCAATGTTAGGAGTGAGTACGTGTATAAAAATACAAAATTTTGTATATGATGAGCCCATTGTCCAAACATGTAACTTACAAATTAAGTTCTTCAATAAAAGAGATAATTACAAAATCTCTTTACAATGTTGATATGTTCAATATATTATCTTTTCCCTTTCCTTCCCATCATAAAACTCACAATCCTCTAGTCATACATAATAAATCGCATCACATAAAGTTTGTATAGTCTTCCTTAGAACCACGCTTTACTTCACATATTGTAATCTTCCTATATACCTTTTTAATTCACAAAATATTGCCTAGTTGGCATTCATTCTTTCACATGCTTGACTAGATACAAAATTGAGTCTTTCTTTCTTACGGTTAAGATCTAGGATGTCATCCCTAATTTTTCAAGTAATTATTTCATAAAGAATAATTCTTTAAATCATAATTACCCATTTTTTGTTATGCTCTGTTCATGCTTGTATACTATCACAATTGGTAGAATTCTTATATCTTCTTCCATATTGATCGTATTGACTTGTGCTTTGACATATGTCATCCTAACACTCTCTACTATCTATACATAGCTATGTATGTTCCCTTAATGCCTCTATCAACTATGCTAATCAAAATTGTATCTCATCTTCTAGATAACTTAGTTCATACTTAGACAATTTTACTAGTGAATCTTCATCTTCAAGATCTTCCTTCTTAATATAAGATATATGTTTCTATAAATGATAACTCCAATTTATCTATTTAGAAAAATTACCAACAATTTCTCCCTTTGGCATTGATGGAAACATATGGGAAAATTGGCTAAGTCCCAAAATGTTGAACAAAAAATTACTTTACAAACACTTGGCCTTAACAAAATTTACAAAACTTCAAAATTTATTGATCAACATATTTTATAACAATCTTTTCTTTATATCTGCTATTAAATTTTAACTTATGTTTTGACTATAATACTTTATATGCTTACTGCTCCCCCTTTGTACATACATCATATAATTTTCCTATATTACTCCACCTTTGACATCAATAACAAAGGTGTCAAAATTATATACAAGTCAAAATTTTGGATCTATACCTTTGTGCTAAGGAAGATAAGCATGAAATATAGTAACCAAAATGTCTATTTAGGCTCTTAAAATTCTCCTCCAATGAGTCTCTAACTTCTTTTGATATATCGAGAAGGGCGCAAAGTCATTAATACAAAATTTCTACTGTATTCAACTATGAATAGATAAATTTCTCAGAAGACATATTTTCCTACAAACATTCTTCTACTTTTTGCTCAAGGGTTGTTATCTTCAAATATAGGTGTGCTTGCAAAAGTGATAATCTTTCTTCCTAATCTTTGCTTCAATATTTTCTACCCCTTTTTTTAGGCCACTAAAGTTTCTTTACTAGGTCTTGGATGTCATTATGCTTCTTCCTCAACTCATCATCATTTTCCTTAGTGAAGTTGAATGATAATGCAAACTTAGCATATAGTTGTCTCCTTCGTGTTCATATTTTCTTATCACTTTATACATGAATCAAGAGCTCTAAAGTCATTTTTAATATTTTGACAAAAAATGTCAAACATTTATGCATCATGTTTGGATTATACTTGAAGTTTTGCAATGTCAAAAAGCTTAATTAATTCCACATCAAAGGATTTCACTGTATCCTAGGCTCTTAGCTGAAAATCATGTTCTATTACTTGTGATGGAACTATATTCTGCATTTTGTCCAATACTATAGTTAGAGTTTTATCAAGTTTGCACACTTTCTTCTTCTTATGTAGTATCTTAATCAAAGATGATATGAGTTATTTTTAATCATCGCCATCATCTGATTCTATTGGTACTTCTTTTTCATTATTTTCTTGACTGTTATTTGACCCACCTCACAATAGGTGTATCATAGTCATACACTAGGCCTTGCTTAAGAATAATATATTCAAACTAAGGACTATTTCTCCCACTATGAGGTGCATTAAATCTTATCAACCAAAGGATGTATACTTGAAATGGTCAGCACAGTATGTGCACTAGGTCTCTTAATGAGTCACTAAGCTTATGTTGTAGGAAAGTAAAAATGCAAGGAAAAGAACTTACACTATTGCTATAGGAAACTAACACAATTAACTCTATAAATACTAGAAATACAATAAAAAGATAACAAGTATTCCAACTTGGCTCATCCACTAAAACTGTTCTCACATATGCTGCAGGAACATTCACAAAGTGTGATTCTATAGGAAGGAACTCACAACTTCTAAATAAGATGCTATGAATGATTGGAAATTAATCTATTATATCCTAATCTAATCCACCTTCCAAGTGGGCCACGCTAGTCAGCTTCTCTAAACTACTAACACAATATGAGAGCCAGAAATTATTTCACTCAATTTAGAAATTCATTACATAACACAAAACTATAAAAACACAACTGAAAAAGTCAACAGTCTATTCTCAAAAACTATTTCTTCTAAGTGGTTCTAAAACTTAACATACTTGGGTCGATTCCTATATATATAGGAAATCACCATTTATTCCATAATAGAAAAGTAAATGACCTAGCCTAAAATTCGTAAGAGAGAAAATAGGAAGATAACAACTGAAGGCAAAAAGAAGGAATACTGGCTTGATGTAGGAATAATAAAGTCTGAACATCCACTCACCATAGAGTAAATGCAAAGAAGGTAATAAGTCTTCATAGTTCCTCCTTACTCACTGCCATGTCTTTTGGAACTGTTACAACTTCCTCCACTATGGTTGCTCCTTGGCGTTCTCTTCTCCTTAAATGTTGTTGATGCTTAGCTATAGAATTCCTCAAATCATTTTTCAACCTTCACTAATAGGTTAGTTATAACAAAAAAAATTTTTCAAATAAACATTTATCAAATTAAATTCAAATATAAGAATGCATATTTTGATAACTATATGAAATACTGCATACTATATATAATATTAGCAAAAGATGGCATAGTTGCTGCCCCATAGGTTTATCATAGGTTTGGTAAACATAGGTCAAAAAATTTTTTAATAGAGTATCAACAAAGTATCTTAAACATCATAAAATAAAGGCAAATTTTGGTCTCATCATCTGCCCCCTGCCAAACTAATGCTTGTCCTCAAGCATTGCACTTCTTTGTAAGTGACCTAAACTCTATGATTTCTATTCTTCCCATTCTATTACTCTTAAAAGTGTAGTAAAATCCTCTAGTTCTCTCCCACACTTTTCTCTTGTGTTCTTCCTACAATTTGTCAAGTCTATCAACATTAATGTCATACAGGGGCCACAAGAACATTAGAGGTTGCATTGTTAAAGGACACCACAACTTTTTTTTGGGCTTCTTCCCTAATTCTAAATATTTTGGAACTTTGTTAAGTGCTACTTCCAAGTTAATAGGGTTGTTTGGTTCTAACTTCTTAAGAGATTCAGGTAGTTTGGCCCACCTACTCCTAACACCTGTCATGACTCTTTGAAATGAAAACTAGGGAAAATTTTCATATTCAACATATACCTTAGTTCTGGTAGCAAATATCTTCTCTCTCACTTCTAGATTCCTCTTTCCATAGGTCAATGTGAACCAACCACTAAGCATTTCATCCAACTTACTACTTTCTGCTCTTAAAGATAAAGGTTATGTTCTTTCCTCAACCTTGTAGCTATTCCACTACCTGTCATAATTCACTTCATTAGACATTCATGAAATAAGGGATTTTAGATGTACATCTCCTATGTAAAGCAATGGATTCCATTCAGTCTCTGAAGGAATAAAAAAATTATGAACATATAATTCACACAATAAGTTCTGCCACCATGGTGGCAGAGGTTGATATAGTCTATAAAATTCCTTTTCTGATTTAAACTTTGCATTCACATTCTTGAGGGTTAACATTAATTGAAACAAAAGGAATTTCTCTTTCAAGTAGAGAGCATAAACTCTAGGTGGTGGCCTACAAGCGAGGGCTTGGTTAGCTAGCTTAAGAGCATGGTCCATGCGCTATTTTTGGTTTTATAGCTATTCCTTTAATTCTGCAATTTCCTCATTTTGAGATACTATAATCTTATTCATGTATTTCTTTTCTTCTTTCCACAATGCCTCAACAAACAAATACTATCCATGCAATTAAAAGAGGAGTTTCTACAGTGTGACAGCGCTATGGTCTTCTTTATGATCCCTTTTCCTCTTCCTTTGTTCCTTCCATAGATGTTCTACTAAACCAATGATCCATTTTGATCTATGTGTAACTAGGGTAGTGCTTGGATCAATATATTCAGGAACTATCTCATCCCTATAGCTAGAGGTGCATGGTAAGTCTATAGGTGTATCATCTAGATTTTCTTTAATTTCTTCCCTACATTCTTGAGTAGGATTATTAGAAGTTTTAGGTAGAATAGGATCCTTAGAAACTTGCCCTCTCATTCTAGGGCTTCTCCTTATAGAGGTTTCTTCCTATGTTACGACCTTTAGCCTGCTTTTCCCTTTGGGTGTTTCTACTGCAAGAGCAGTTGTTGCAAGACCCTTCTTTGTTCTCTTTTGTTTTACAATTGTACGGCTTGGTTCTTACTGAAAAAAAATTTCTTCTCGTAGTTTTTGTTTTCTCTTAACTTTGCTGGTAGTAGCTTTAGGAATTTCTTGTACAGGTGGAGGCACACTTTCTTGAACAAGGGTAGTTTCTAGTTCATTTCCTTGAGTCCTTGCAATTTCAACCTCTTGAATGTTTTGTTTAGTAGGCTCACTAGTGGAAGCTACAGTTTCCTCACTATGTTGTTCACTAGGGCCAGCTTAGAGTTGTAGGGTTTTAAGTTGCACAAATTCATCCCACATTAAGGGGGCTACATCCGAAATTGACCACTCTATTAACAACTTAATTAAAGCATGATGATTAATAGAATTCTCTTTTCCTTTCTGAGTCTCCTTCGCACTAATGCAAAACATATTATACATGATGTGCATGCAAGTATGAAAATCTTCCTTTGCATGTAAAATGCTTGATTATGTGCATGGCTAATTCATTGTATGGTGGTGGAAATGACATTCTCTTACATCCTTGTTTTGTGACATCTAATTGAGGATCAGGCAGCTTGGTAAATTGGGCTCTCTCTGACCTAGTGTCATGCATAGTGTTCTCCAACTACAGATAACCTATTTACCTCAACAATATGCTCCTCTATTGCAACTACTATTAAGCCCTAAACATAAGCCTCTCCATCATCGAATGTCCTTGCAAATTTTGTAGCTACCTCTTCATCATATGTGGTTAAACTCAAGAAATACCCTAGCCATCCACATGCATTGAACCTTCTTACAGCTTCTACATCTAAGTCTCTCCTTTGCAACTGCCCACCCATTTCCTTACACATTTCCTCTATTTTCTCTATTTTCTCCCTTTTTGGATTCAAGCTTGAAACTACTACATTATTCTTCAGACTCATCACAATTCTTTGTTTTACAAAGCAATTAATTGTCATAACAAATTTTTATGCACAATAATTGAGTTTTGGGTGAAGGTAAATCATAAATTTGTGTGAGAATTATCCAGAAATAGGGTTCAAATGATGAAAAAAATTTAAACATAGGTCACATCATAGCTTGACACAAAAAATATTCAAAAATAGGGAGTACAACACCTCACTTTGTGTACTTATGGAAATAAATTTTTATTAATGAAGGGTAATGCAAATATTTAGAAAATCATCATAAATAAATAGACATGCATTTGGATGTTATGACCTTCCTTGCCCCCTGCTAAATTTAGACAAGTGTCCTCACTTGTCAAACCTAGTATCGGTAAGGGATTGGCATAATGCTACCATCATATAGATTATGTAGTATTAAATATAATTACTAAAATCTATGGACTATAAATGAAATATAATTTGAAAATGTTATACCTATCAATTTAATTGTCACACGTACCAAAAGGTGGCAAAAATAATATCAATGGCAGCATCCATCAACATTTCACATAATTTTATTGAAAACATGAAAAATTTTATGACGTGGAAAGTGGGTGGATGGAAGATAAAGAAATGAGATGAGGTGGATGGGTGGAAGGTAAAGAGATGAGATGGAAAGAAAAAGTGAATAGAAAAATGAACTTTATGCAAACATAAAGTTGTTATTATGAGTATGCACACAAAAAAAGCTAATGTTGAAGAGTAGTAGTTTGAAGGTTGACACCTTGGGCTAGAGGAAGACTTACTTGAGTTGTATTTGAGTCCAGCTATTGGAACTGCTGCAAGAAATTTGCTTTTGTTTCTGGATGTTTGTATAACCATAGTCTATGACCATTGACTAAAAATTTGAAATGTACTGGATCAATGGTGGTTAGTTGAATAGTTCCATTATTGAAGACATGACTAATTTCATATGGTCCTAGCCATCTTGTTTGTAGCCTCCCTGGCATATCCTTGAATCGGGAATCATATAATAATACCGAATCACCAACTTGAAATTGTTTACTGATAATATAAGAATCATGCCAGTGTTTCCTTTGTTTTTGTATCAGTTTAGTATGTTCCAAAGCAACTTTTTACATCTCATCCAAAGAGTTAAGATGTAGAAGATGTTCTCTTTGTGCTATAGGACATTCAATATCTAATGATAAGGCTATCCTTAGAGTTTTATGTTCAAATTTAATTGGAATCATGGCCACCTTTCCACATAGGAGCTCAAATGGTGTCAATCCTATAGTAGTCTTCCAGGTTGTTCTATAACCCCAATCAACTTCTTGTAATCTGCTGGCCCAATCCCAATAGTACAAATGGACTATTTTTGTTAGTATATTTTCCAGCTCCTGGTTTGTAACCTTTGCTTGTCCATTAGCTTGTGGATGATAAGGACTAGATTTTTAGTGTCTGATTGTTATACTATTTCATCAATTCTGAAATCAGATTAGAGATGAATTATGTAGCAATTAAATATCTCATGAACAAACCTGCTATGAAAGGTAGGTTAGCAAGATGATTTCTATTGTTGCAAGAATTTGATATAACTATTGTTGATAATCTTGGAAAAGATAATGTTGTAGTTGATTATTTATCAAGAATCCATCATGATGATACTGACACTACTTTGGTCGATGATGCATTTCTCGATGAGCATTTGTTTCATATTGCTATTCAAACTCCATGGTATGCAGAGAAAACTTTTTGGATAAAGGAAGCTGCTTGTAGAGAAAACTTTTCATTTCTCCTTGATAGATAATCTATTTTTTTATGATCGACCTAATCAAGTTATGAGAAGATGTGTGAGAGAAGATGAAACATATGAAATCCTACATGCATGTCATAATGAACCATGCAGAGGACACTTTGCAGAAAAAATGACAACTTTCAAAATCTTGACAACTGGTTATTATTGGCCTACACTTCATAAGGATGCAGTCAACTATACAATGAAGTATGACCAGTGTTAAAGGATGGGATGACCAACTAGAATAGATGAAATGCCTCTTAATCCTTAGATAGCAATAGCATTATTTGAAAAATGGGGAATGGACTTCATTGGTCCAATTGATCCTCCATCTAATAGGAAGTCCTATATTTTTGTGTGCATTGACTACCTGACAAAATGAGTTGAAGTTAAGGCTATGAAGCATGCCCATGATGAAAAAGTTGTTGAATTCTTGTATGACGAGATTTTTACTCACTATGGTGTACCCAAAGACCTAGTCATTGATCAAGGTGCACAATTCAGCTCTAATTTGATCTTCAAATTGATGAAATAGTATAACATCAGACATCATAATTCCAATCCTTATCATCCACAAGCTAATGGACAAGCATTCAGCTCTAGACCATGAAGGCTCTTACTGATGTAATAGATGGCATTTTAAAGATTTTGGGATTGTTGTGCTAAGATTGTACCTATGGCATAATTAGAGGCATTTGTATATATGTGAAAAGTTAAATTCCAATCAAGGCCTTGTAAGATTGAGGCTATGGTCAAAATTTTCTTAAGCTACAGGAAGGCTTCATCACATTCAGATGTCCAATTAAATTTAGCTTCTTTTGTGAGTAACTTATAGAAAGGACTAGCTATTTTGCTGAAATATTTTATGAAACATCTGTAATATGTAGGATGAACTATAAAGGATCTTACATATTTTTATTTTATAAGTATGGAAAATGTTTGAATTACCCTTATCTTAGCTGGATCCACTTGTATTCTAGCAGTAGATATGAAATGACCAAGTAATACGCCCTCCTATATGAGCATGAAACACTTTTCACTGTGAAGTGCCAAATTATGTTTTTGACATCTTACCAAAACCTTTTCAAGGTTTACCATTGCTTCTTCAAAAGTGACTCAAAATGTTTTGAAGTCATCCATGTTGATTTCCATACAATCATGTGATATATTAGCAAAAATACTAATAACTGTCCTTTGAAATGTTGTAGGAGCATTGCATAGACCAAATGGTAAAATAGAATATGCAAAAGTAACCCATGGACATGTAAATTTGGTTTTATCTTGATCTTTAAGAGCAATACTAATTTGGTTATAACCACTATACCCATCTAGAAAAGAGAAATACTTCTTTCCAACTAGTGTGTCCAAAACTTGGTCTATGAATGGTAAAGGAAAGTAATCATTTTTAGTAGCCTTGTTCAATTCTCTGTAATCTACATAGATTCTCAATTTTCCTCCCTTTTTAGGCACTATAACCAGGGGTGACACTCACCTACTATTAGATATAGGATAAATAAAACCAACATCAAGTAGTTTCTTTAATTTAGTCTTATCTATTTCTCTAAGGCTTGGATTTATCCTTCTCTGGGGTTGATAGAGTTGTAGAGAATCTTCATTGATGTATATCCTATGGGTGCATAATGTAGGACTCAACCCCTTCATATCACTATAATCCCATGCAAAGGCCTTTCCGTGCATTTAAAGAAATTCTTTTAACTGTTCCATCTATGTTGGTGTTAACCTAGGATTAACATGGAGATTATGACCTTTAGTCAATTCAATAGTAGTAGTGGAGTCTATCATAGTGGCTTTAGAAATTGGACTTGCCTCTAATTCACAATGTGAAAGTGGATAAAGAATTTTAGGCACCTTGAGCAAAGTATAATTCTTATCGCATTCCTCATATGTGATCAATTCTAACACTGAACTTTTAGATACATCTTTTCTACCACACAGGTATTAGGGAGGATACTCTGAAGTATTGAATCTTCCTCTTGCAATTTTAGAAAATAATATCTATGCAACATCATGAGTTGTACTATAGAATTTAACTCTTCTTCTTCATCTCCTAAATTTGGCCAAACGGATGTACTCAAATCTAGTAATGCTCGGACTGGAGGATATAAATCAAATTGCTTTGTTGCTTGGCCATTTGATATAGTCATATTTCCTGATCTACAACTTATATTTTCATCAGCTATGGCTAACCATGGTCTACCTAAGATGATAGGATAACCAAATAGATTAACTTTAGGGGATAAAATTATGAAGTCTATAAGATACTCTAGAGAATCTAAGGTTACAACTATGTTTTCTATCATCCCATCAAGGGTGATAGTTGAACTATTTGCAAGTTGAAAAAATGTTGGTGTAGCCCTTAGTCCTTCTATTTTTAACTTCTTCATGGCTTCTTTGGTCATAACATTTATAGCAGCTTTGAGGTCTACTAACGTATTTTTAACAAACTGACCATTTATACTGACATTCACTACTGGACTTCTTGGATTAGAATATTTTGGTGTAATCACTTTCCCTAGCAAGATGTCAGCCAATTGTCCCATGACATGGACTGTGGTGGGGTCCTTCTTCTTATTTCTAGGTTTCTTCAAGCAGGCTTCCCTAATAGCTTTTCCATAGACTAGAATGTCTTTAATAGCTTGAAACAGTGGTATTTGGACGTGTATATTTTTCAACTAATCAACAATATCAAAAGACTATTCCTTAGTTTGTTCAGGTTTCTTTGGTATTAGTTTTTCTAGAAGAGGAGGCTCTACTATTGGTTGAGCTGGGGTTGTCATGGTGACATTAGGTGAGTCAATAGGCTCAGCAACTAAAGGTTTTGATGGTATAGGACAATCTAGTATTTCAGTTATAAGATGCAGTTTGGGCACTGATAGAGTTGTACTAGATCTTAGATGTATATCAGCAACATTCAGGGTGTAAGTAGGATACTGTTGAGCATCAACACTATACATGGGCTATTGTGGTTTTTTACTATTTGGATTTGGTTAAGGTTGTGCTAGTAATTGTGTTTTCTTTTGAGGTAAAGGATTTATAGCTAGTGGCATTAAAGTAGGTTGTTAAAATGGAGGGGCTAATTGTGGAGCACTAGTATTTTGGTTAGGCCATTATTGAGATCCCTTCCATTGGTTCGTAGACTACTAATTCCCTTGGGGTGGTTGCCATTGGTTCTGTTGGTTTTGCTAGTAGCTCTGTTGGTTCTATGGCCATTGGTTACTCTAATGATTAGGCCAGGGTGGTTGGGAATTCTAAGGCCATTGAGATTGTTGTGGGTTATTTTGGCCAGCATTGTTCCAATTGGTTTGATTTTGTGGAGGACCTTGGAAATTACAATTTTGCCATTGATTACCATATGAATTTGAACTTTGCAAGGGTTCTTGAGGCATACCTTGACATTGGACCCATGGTTGACATTGAGTAACAAAAAATACTTGTTCATCATCTGTATCTATCTTGATGTACTCAGTTGGAAGATGTTGGTTCTCCATGCTTGAGACCAGTTTACATTGGCAATCCTTCTTTTACTTCTAGCAATGAGGATAGTACTTAGCTAGTTGTAATTTAGCTTCTACTTGTTTCTTCTTTGTAGTCATTGTATCTAGATGTGTAGCAACATCATTGATGATATCTTATTTGAAATCTGACAATAGGTTAGATATCTCAAGCTTTGAAATGCCTTGAGTGATTCCTTTAGTGACTATGAAACGAGGTCCTTGGCCTTTTTTCATGGTTGACCTCGAATAGTTCTAACAAATTTTCTTGAGATCATCTCAGGAAGCTTGATATATGTCATCACAAGCCATTAGGTCCAATGCTTCTAGATAGTCGTCATTTCAACCTCTCAAAAATACTAGCTTTTGTGAATCTTTAGACAATGTATGCTGAGGGTTCTTTTGCAATGTGTATAAGAAATGAAAAACATAGTCTTCTAATATTTCTTCCTCCTTTTGTGATATCCTAAAGATATCATCCCCTCTTGAACTAGATGCTTTGCAATATTCTTTATATTTATCTAGAAATAGAGCTTGCGTTTCATCCCAACTTCCTACTACATTCGCTCCTAAGCCCATGAACCATCATAAAGATGATTCTTTGATTTTTTTTGGAAAAACTTAAGCTTATGGGCATTAATGTTGTAGACAAAACTACAACAAAGGATATCGATTTCAAATAAGAAAGTATCGGGGTCTTAAATTGCAAGGCCAAAGAACTTTGGAAGAGCAGTGGGAGGTATGTTCTTAAGATTAGCATTGGTTACAAGACTTGGAAGAGGAAATAGAAAATTAAGTTGTGTCATGACTAGAGGTATCAAATTATGAGGTTGCTGTTGAAAAGGGACATTGGGTACTGGATGATTAAGAACTGGTGGATTCAAAGTAGTGTTATCAAGAAAATCAACCAATACTTCAGTGAAGAGTTGAAGACTAGATATATCTATTGGTTTAGTTCTTGATATTGTAGGAAAATTAGGGCTTGCATCTTAAAAAGGTAACTCAACTTCTTCTTCTTCAACTTCTTCATTCAAATTAATAGATCCTCATGGAAGAAATCTTCCATATTCATATCCTCATCTTCCTCTTCGATGCATGCAATTAAACTTTTCACACTGGTGAAAAGAACTTAAAACTTAGAGATTTCTAAAAAAAAATTTATCTACATACTATGACTTAAAAATGCTCCTAGCTTGACACCACCAACAATGACCCACCTCACAATAGGTGTATCACAGTCATGCACTAGGCCTTGCTTAGGAATAATATATTCAAACTAAGGACTATTTCTCCCTCTATGAGATGCATTTAATCTCATCAACCCAGGGATGTATACTTGAAATGGTCGGCACAGTATGTGCACTAGGTCTCTTAATGAGTCACTAAGCTTATGTTGTAGGAAAGTAAAAATGAAAGGAAAAAAACTTACACCATTGTTGCAGGAAACAAACACAATTAGCTCTACAAATATTGGAAATATAATGAAAAGATAACAAATATTCCAACTTGGATCATCCACTAAAACTGTTTTCACATATGCTGCAGGAACATTCACAAAGTGTGATGCTATAGGAAGAAACTCACAACTTCTAACTAAGATGCTATGAATGCTTGGAAATTAATCTATTCTATCCTAATCTAATCCACCTTCCAAGTTGACCCCCTTGATTGGCTTCTCTTAACTACTAACACAATATGAAAGCCGAACACTATTTCATTTAATTTAGAAATTCTTTTGTCATACATGTTTATTTTAGTATGGTTTCAATTTTCTTATGAACTCTTTTTTTATGTCTTTCTTATAGAACTCACTTTGCACTTCTTTCATCTATTCTTCATATGTCTCCCTTCTAGGGCACTCTCCATATCATTGCACTGGTACATTTGTACCCATTTTTCTACCAAATTTTTTGACCAAACATATGAATCCTCCTTATTTTTTATTTTCATGCCTACATTGGTCGCAAAAATATTTATTTTTCCCAATTTGGTCAAAATTTTGACCAACTTGGGTTATAATATAATTTGGACTATACAAAATTAATCATGCACATCTCTATTATGGACTATACATAAATTCATGTGTGGATGCCCCAGACAATAAATTTCACATAGTTTAGTGCATGTTTTTATTGAACTTTGGTGAGGGAGTACGTGGGAAATGGTTTCGGCACCACACTGAACTTTACTTTTCTTGGGCTTACTACATTTTTTCTATAGTTATGTTTTGTAGTCATCTCATCGCTAATTTTGAAGGGAAATTAATCCTGATTGAACTCTTTGAATGGTACTTACTACTGGTACATCATAAACCTTGAGTATAGAGTTTGATAATTTATTAGACTTCTTGTTCATTTTTTGTTACTTTTCTCAGTCATCTTATCACTAATTGTGTTGGGAATTTAAACTTGATTCACCTCTATGAATGTTCTTTACTACTATTACATAATTCTACCTTGAGTATAGAGTACAAAGCAGGGAGAAAGTAGCTTTGGTGTGCTAGAAGTGATTCACATCCAATTTGATCATAAGATGTTAGGCCTCTATTACCGTTGCTACTTTTGTTCGAGCAAATGAAATAATTTTGCGTGATAGGGTTTGGGCAACAAGTTTTCTTAGTTTTGTGGAATAGGATTTGTGGGATGAATAATTTATTATTTCAACATTATTCATGTTTAAGTTTTTTCTTGCAAGTGGTCATGAATCATGGTATTCCTCTAGATGTGGTGGATAATGCAAGAAAAGCAACAAGAGGCTTATTTGAACTTCTTGTTGAAGACAAGTTGAAATGCGATTGAGAGGAAGGAAAAAGAGAATAGATTGCTAGTTAAATAATTTTAACAAATTTTTAGGTTTTTAAATTAAATCATTATTTACGGGAAATATAAAATTCTGCAACTAGTTTCTTTTTATGTAGAGGATTGTGGATCATATTCTCATTAGGACTTCACAAGATCTTTCTTGCATATTTGAACTTCCCATGGTTACATATTTTGGATCCACTACCATATTTCCTACATATTACCACCATACATTAGAGAAATTAGGCTTGTATACAATACAACACGTCAAATATGTTTTCTCACTTCAAGGTTCAAAGGTTCTTGCATATTCATCTCTTAGTACTTCTCATGCTTTATTGAATTCCTACACATTGAATTTCAGATACTCTATTGCACATATCAAACTTCAGATACTACTTTGTACATATTAAACTCGTCACACTTTTGCACTCCATATCATAGGCTCTTCATACCTCCACACTTTTCATGCTTTATTAATCAGTATTTTATGGACTGCTCATGCTTCACTACACCAAAGTTTACATGAATGCACACAACATGCTGATTTTAATGATAACACTTTACAAACTTTTGGAATGACACTATTGGAGAAGAGTATGGTAGTATTTACCTCTACCTTGATGCCATATCTTCACAATGGCCACCTAGCTAGTTTGTTAGACATGGCATGGATGCCTATGCTACCCACTACACCATAACAATAACATGGTCCCATGAATATCAACTAGGCTCTTGAGCTGTATGGCTTTGTTAGATCTATGTACCATCCTCATTCACTATTGCATTAATTATAGTCATGTAAATAGTGACAGGTCTAGGGAAGGTTCCTTGGGTCAATAGTCACTTAATGAGATTTGAAATGTTGATCTTATTCAAGAACACAAGTCCTCTTAAGTCATGTGTCATAAAATATAGGACTTATAAGTACTTTGACAAGTACAATAGATAATCGACAAAAAAAAGATTGTCCCATTTTATTTCTATGACACAAACTACCTAATAATTACTCTTAAAGTATTGTCCCATAGTCATGATTTGTCCTACACAATAAGCCATAGGAGAACATAAATACAAACAAAATGATTCAAGGTAACCAAAAATCACAAAAATATACAACATAAACAAAAATATGATGTAGCAATTAAAAAATTGTTGAAAGAATAAGATTAATGACTATGCTTACTATATCCTAGTGGAATAGATGTTACATAAACTATATTCAGCTAGCCTTCATGAGAGAGGGTTTCAAGTCCAAACATCTTAGAGCATTTTCTACAGTAGACATAACTGACGCAAAAAAACAAATTGATATAGATATATATAAGGAAACCATTTTTTACTAACCATTGTCCTTTACATCATACTACATCATTGATTTTGATTGAATTTAATTCATACTATTAACATACCTTCAACACTATCATAATAGTGTAGTTATCATTTGTTCATCATTGTTATTTATGCATCACCTTTACAACCTTTGCATGCTCACCATACCAGTCTTCAATACTATTAGAAGGAACTCATAGGTCTATCACATCATGACAATTCCCTTTGAGCTCATGGAAAGATTTGAGACCTCAGCCTTCTTTGTGCATCTTTTTCTTTTACATAATAGACCTCTCTATTTTTCATGTCCTCATAATAGTATCCTCCATGACTTCTCTGATGGATATCTCTACTTTGTCTTGCATATCCTAGTCTGTTGCTCTTAATTTCAATAGCACTGTCTTTCTTTTAGGATTACTAATTAATTTTCCATCATTTTAAAGCACTATATTTGATGGTAACAATAAAAGATAATATGTGACTATCCTTATCATGACAGTCTCATAGCCTTTAATTGTTTTGTATTTTACCTTCTAAGGTCTTCAAGATCTATATCTACTCACTATCCATTAATGTCTTTTAGACACTCATTCCATTATTTATGACTTTAAAACCTATACCACATTTAGTTTGATAAGAATTTTGTCTCTTAACTTTATAGTATTATACTTGACAATCAAACCATCCATAACTTTTCATCAATACAATAATGACATATTTTCTTTCCAAGAAGGATGGTAACCTTTAGCTTGATTATCTTTCTTATCTAAAGGCATTGACTCAAAGACATGTTAATTCCTTCTTTGAGATAATTTTTGATAAAATTTATTTTAATCTCCATTTGGTTTGTGTTGTCAAAATTAACAAAACTTGAATGATGATCCATTATGTTTCTTAATAAAAAATCTGCTCATCTTCTATCCTTTCTTTTTGTTTTGAAAGACTCACTTGTACCAATGGGTTTGTAGGATCCAATAAATTCCCAAGTCCCTTTATTAACAAAGTATAAATATTTAATTTTGATTGGTTTTCTCCATGCATGATGTAGAATCAATGGTCAACCCTTGATTTGATGCATGAAATAACTAACTATCCCTTTATTTTGAAACAATACCCTTCTATCTTCCTCAAGTACATTTGAAGCAATGACCCTACCCACTAAATCTTCTAGGTTAACACACTAATCTCCAAATGTTTGAATTCACAAGACAAAGTCTGCCTACAAACTTCATCAAGCATGTATGTTTTTCAAGTTGCCCAAAACACCTACAAACTCCATATGACTCCAAATGACTCCAAATATCCAAGGGATTCAGCCAAGGGTTAAATAATAATTTTATGAGATATATATAATGTTTATTCAACTATATTTAACTATCCAATTGGTTAGACCCAACTCCCAATGCCCAATTCTTCCAATGCACCTTAGGAGACCTAATTGACAAACTAGTAGCCCTGCATTAACATAAAAACCTAAATAACTTAAAATTTCTCCAAAGAACTTGACAAGATAATTAAATTTATGTACACCCTTCTCAAAGTACTAAAATATAATAAAATCTTTCATATGCTCATTTTGGACCAACACCCTTGTTTCTAACTAATGCCTTGTATTTTAGCATGAAAATGGCTAATTTAACAAAGCAACTCCCAGTAATATTGATTTCTAGACCTTTTAACTTTCAAAACTCATCATTCATGGCATAAAACCACAAAATCCCTAAGAAATTTGTTCTAGACTTCCTAGAACCCAAAAATCCTGAATTACCTTCATTCAAACCTTCAAATCTAGGGTATCACCAATATCACAATTCCCCAAACTTCTAGATCAATTTTTTTAATCATACACCTTCACAATGATCATATAAGATGATCCAAATCACAAAATACCCCCTTCATGTGGCTAGAACTCCCCTTCATTGAAATTTATTTAGAAAACACTCACTGTTCCGTAACATCAATCAATGTTGCATTATTTCTAAATTTCAAGAGTTAGTAGGCTATTATAATAACACATCCCATGAAACTAGGGCCCTTGGATTTTCATGGGATGGTCATATTATCAAAATAACCTATACTTTTGTAGGAAAAACTCAAAACTTATAATCCGCCAACTGATACCAATCATCTAACTATAAGCACAATGTGTATCAATCTTGTTCAAAAAAAAAATTAATGAAGAGAACTTCTATTACATCTCAATTAATGGAAATATGGTTCCTAATGCATCTCCACTTGGAATCCGAAGCACCAAACTAATAACAATGTTGAGAACACACAGTTTGCTAAAAAAAAAGCACAATTTTTATTATTAGATCCTTGTTCCTATCTATACTCTAGGCTATCCCTCTCGTACATTTCCTGATTAGCATATATGTTATCCTCTTACAACCACCACAACCAGATTTGGTTGGTTATAAGACTTAAAAATAGTTAATGATCCCCTTAAAAGGGATTTCCTCCCAAATGTACTCTTAGCCTTGTTATTCAAAGTTTTGAATTAACAACATTAACAACCTTAATCTAGACTTTAGAACTTTATTTGGCTCTAGGACACTATTGGTCCACATATAACTATATTTATGTCATGTGAGGACATTACAAACATGTAACTTAGTCTTTTTAGGACATTACAAAATAAACACATTTGATTACATTCTTGGCCATTTGTATTGCTTGGATATCTCCTTGTCCTCCTCACTTCTTTGGTCTTCATGGTGTGTTTTGTGTCTTCATAGAATGATCTTAGTGCCTTTACACCAATGCATCAAGCTTTTCAGCTTTCTTGTAATAAGTTGATTTTAAAACAAAAGAAACATTGATTTCTTGTTCAAATCTCTTATAGAAAAATGATTTCTTTGGAGTTTATGATATTGTCTTAAATTTATTTAATTCCATATCCCCTGTAGGCTACAATTCTTTATAGTAAATCAATGCATTTCAAAATGTGGCTTTGTTGAATTTGCAGCTATCGTTCTCACCAATGTCCTATGTAGAACATGACCATCAATTATGCTGCATCAATGAAATGTATTTTAACATATTCTTTGATAGTCTTCTCCATAAATTTTTGGTGCCACTTTTAGTGGGCATGTATTCCTTCAAGATTACTAACCTTTATGTGTCTTGTATCACTACCATCTAGATCCTATGGTGGCTATTTAACTAGATGAAAATGAACAATTGTTTTATAGAGATGGAGAGAGAGTTTTATTAAAAACAATAAATTTGTTACCCAAGACCAAATTTTTTTGTACAATGACAAAAGGTGGTTTCCCTTGAACCATTAACCATTATTTTATTGTTACATTACTCTTTTATCTTTAATTGACTGACTTTTACAATACTTATATGTAATTTTATATACTCTTACCTATCAATAATGAAGATGACATATGCACTCTCATTAAGATGAAAACAAATATATTAACCACCTAAACATTACCACATTCGCAAAGAAAGGGGGATCTACTAGAGTCTCTAGTTTGAGAAGATTGGGTATTTGCAAATGCCTAAGAAGATCTACTAAAGTCTCTAGTTTGAGAATGTTGGGAATTTGCAAAGGAACTAAGGTCTAGGTTGGAAAAAATAGAGAGATGACAACAAGGACATTTTATGCTAAGGCACAGCCATCAATCAGTACATTCAACATAGAAGTTACGTGCATACGGTAGCCCACATACCTATAATTAAAAAGGTTACTTATCATTAAAACATAACCAGGTGTTAAATATATGAATCAAGTTCCCCTTAACAAAGTGTAACACAATTATTTATAACAATCTTAAACTGCATACCTCATATCCTACATAGAACTCCTCAAGGAAAATGGGGCACTCACTATAGTCTATTGGCACTACCTTCATGTGGAATTTTGGAAGCTCTTGGATAATGCTTCAACTACTTCTCTCTGCATTTTACTCATTTTTAGTATTAAAAAAATGGAAAAGTAATGCTTGTTTAAATAAAGAAGCTAATCAATGTATAAAATAAAAAATAATCATTAGGGTTATTTGACCACTAGTCTACTACATCATATTCTTTGAAATAATACTTGAATTGATATAAAACTATGAATTTCAAGTCCATGCATTAATTGAATTAAAATTACATGTATACCCCTAACCTATCTTCAAGTACTATAACAATAACTCCTTCAAACAAATGGAACTCAAGGAAACACTAAATTCTACAAGTTTCAATTATAATCAATGGACTACAAAAAATTTCTAACAATAAATAGAGTCTTACTATTGTTTATATTGAGACATTTTAACAAAGTACACATTACTATAGCCTGTTCTCCTCTAGTGTTGGGAACATTTCTAGTGATTAAGTTATAATATAACAATATTCTAAGAAGTTATAAGTAGAAGAAAATTTGGAGAGACAATTGATATCAAAATTTTAAAGCTTGTCATCATGAATTTGACGAAGAAAACAAATCGCTTATGCCCATTGAATATTCTTGGTATACCAATTATTTACATTCTATTAGAAAAATAATATTTACTTGAAGAAAATGAGTTTGCAACACTTTCCATACTTTACTCATTATGTGCATTTGTGCTCCATCAAGTCCAAGAACATGATAAACACCTTAAGCTCCCTATTTTATCTCAAGCTTCTTAACAATTTTCCATTGATGAGATGAGGATTCCTGTACAATTTTTTGCACTCTAATTTTTAATATTCTATCTTTAGCAATCATTGCCTTTCTATTCATCAAAAAAAAATCTATATATACATATATATCTAATTCTGAGAAGATTTTATGATCTCATATGAACACATAAAAAAATTTATTCCAGGAGGCCCATTGATAAATACTATCTCTACAAAATAAGTACTAAAAAGTAATGTCATGTGGGAAGGTCATTGATAATAGAGCAAAAATCTTCATAATGAGTAGATTGGTAGATCTAACACATACCCTTCCAAGCTAACAATAAGGTTCCATTGCTAACACCATCATCCTTAGGTAGGCATATTCCCACTAATGCAAATTCAAACAAACCACTACATTTGATGGCAACAATAAAAGATAATATGTGACTATCCTCATTGTGACAGTCTCACAACCTTTAATTGTTTCGTATGTTACCTTCTAAGGTCTTGAAGATATATTTGAACCAAATATGCCTTTGTGAAATAACATTTCAACCCAACCACTATTCTTTTGTAAATTTAAAGTGGGTCTTAGTGCATTAAGTAGTTAAACACTTGATGAAATACATGTAACAACATTTATAGTTAAGCACTCTTTTGAAAACCTTTGAGCACTTGTTTCACGCAATCTTTGTAAAAAAGCTCATTGGTTTGTGCTCAAAAAATTTGTATCCATATGTTTACTATCTTTTTATGTTTTGGATCATTGGAGACCTAGGGAATTGTACTCAAAATTGTAGAAACTTCATTGTATTATAATGCAGAAGTGTTGTTACAATTAGAGAATACATTAGTTACACCAAATTTTTCTTTGAAAACCATATGTGCAGATACAAACATTAAATACATATTCAATTTTTTTGTAGATAGTATACACATTAATTAGAACAAATTTTTCTTTCAAAACCATATGTGTAGATACAAACATTAAGTACAATATGTCCAATTTATTTGTAGATATATTTTCCTATGAAGAAAGACCATGCATAATGACATGAACCTAGAAAATAATAATGAGAAAATGGCTACATTATGGTCTTAGTTCTGAAGAAAATCTTATAAATGTAATTTTCCTTGCCAAAAGTGTAAGGGCTTAAAGAATCAAAGAATTCTAATCATAACAGCATAGAGACATTGTAGGCAACATGTTCACATTGAAGGTGGCCACAATTTTCATCCATTGTTGAATGTAGATTTCCTACTGGAGGAACATGGAGGTTTAAATATCCAAGCTGAGGATAACACTCCCATGGAAGAAGATGATAATGTACTAGAGGACATGATTGAAGAATATGGTATTGGAGTAGGTAATAAAGAGGCTCATGATGATTGTACTAGTGCATTTGATAATGATGATGAAGATGGTCTTGATATACCTTTACTTGAGAAGGCACATGGGCCCCTGTATGAAGTCTTCCATATAGCTAAAGGCTATGAATGGTTTATCAATGGACAATGTCAATCCATTTGGCGATATGAGATTTGTTTACTTAGTGTGGCCTATTTTTGTTATTAACAATAACATTCCTCCTTGGATGTCCATAAAGAGGGAGTACATAACTTTGTTAATTATTATACCAGGTATTTTTTTCATTTAATAATTTTAATTTACAAACAATGCATGAAAATGGTCATAATAATTATGTAATTTTTATGTTCATTCAATTACTAGCTAAGTACCAAGTTAAAGATATGAATGTGTATATTGAGCCCCTAATTGATAAGTTATTGAAGTTATGGAATGATGTCACTATGTATGACATCTCTAGACTAGTAGGACATCAACAATTTCAATTCCATGCAATCCTTGTATGGACAATATGTGATTCCCCTAGTCTAACTCATTTCTGTGGTATGTTATATTGTTAAGAACACATCTTTTTGATCTATTATACTGTTTACACATTACTTATTGTATGCTTAAGATGTGCATGATAATTATACATGATCTTTTAAGTTTTCAGACAATAGGCAAATTCACATGTCTAGTTTGTGGTCTGAAGATGAAATCTCATCATTCAAAAAGTTTAGGAAAGTAGGTGTTCGATGAGTTTAGGTACTTTCTCCATAATAATCATAATTATCAAATTACCAAAAAGAATCTTTTTAATGGGAAGGAAGAGACATCATCAAGGCCACATAGAATGACACATCAATTATGGAAGTTAGAATACAATCGACTAAATCATTGAGGTATTGTCCAGTTTGTTGTCTAAATCTTAAAATATTTTATTTTGATATTGTCTTATTTTATTAATGATATAATTGATACTCATAAACGTCCTCAAGGAACCAATGATAAACTTTTTAGAGGAATGAAAAGTTATCCTGCTCAATTTAGTAGGTTACCGTACTACAAGGACCTCCCAGTCATGCATTCATCTGATGCTATGCATATTGGAAAGAATATAACAAAGATACTATGAAAAATATTGGACGGAAGGTGAGATAGAGAAAAAATTGGAAAAATTTGTATTGAAATTCATGAATCCAATCATGCACTAAAAGATTTCATTGAATCAAATACCAATGGAGACCACATAAATACAAGTGGCCTTCCTTGGTTATTAATAGAGAAACAAAGTGATGCATTAAAAGAAGTCATTAAAAAAAAAAATCTAATAGGATTTACTATAAATATAAGCACTCTTCTGTCAAAGACAAGTGATTTTGGACTACGGTTGAAAACACATGATTGGTATACCTTCATCAAGGTAATTCATATTCTATATTTAGTATATTTTTAAAATTGAATGTACTGTCTATTGTATTATTTAATAATATATTGACATGATCACTTTTTAATGATTGTAGTATGTCCTACCTCTATCCTTCCCACACTAGTTTGACAACAATATTAAACAAGTTATAATGACCTTGGAAAATACATGAGGTTAAAAGTGTTTTTGTTAGATTTGCATATAATTTAATTTGAAATATGTTGTATAGTTTTATCTAAAATCTTGTTTATATGTTCTTGTGTGTTGAATCTCTTTTAGGTGGTTATCATCTAAGGAAATTGATAAAAAAGATATTAAATATTGGAAGAGAAATATTCATAGCTTCTGTGTAAAATGAAAAAGTGTCAACCTTTAACCTTTTTCAATGCTCAAGAATACTACCTCATACATCAAGTTGAGGAGATTGAATTTTGTACACCTATACAAACTAGGTCAATGTGGATGGTTGAGAGACACTTAAAATTTATGAAGGGCTTGGTTTGACAAGAGCATGTGTTGAGCGTTCTATAGTAGAGGGATATATGGTTTACCAAACCATGGTGTAAATTAATGAAAAACTTTCAAATTTTGTAGCAAATAATTATGTAGATCATAGTTGGGATCCCAACTCCAATCACAAATTCGAAGGAGAGTACCTGATAGGGAAAGATAGATTGAGGAGATTGGCAAGTTATTTTTTTTTAGTTTATTAATTATTATCCATCATTAATATAAGTTGTTTCTAACTAGTCTAATTGTTTTCTTTATAGTTGGGAATAAGTGGGATGCACTACATTTGTATATTGCAAAGAATCTTAATTGGATGACAGTATGGATTGAACAATCTCAAAAAAATGGTTACTCATTAACATGAGACAGTGTTTCTATTGGATACAATTGTTCAATTGTGTGTTGTCTTTGATGTTACAAAAATTTCATATTAGTTATTAGTCAGAGTCTATGGAGCTCAGTTGGTTAGCAAGGAAAAAGACAGAGTCTACCGAGCTCAGAAGGTTAGCAAAGAAGATTTACAATGTCTACTAAGCATTTTGAGATTTTACCTTGTGTAGATAGTTGTTACTAAGCTTTCAAGGTTAGCAAAGGAAATTCAGTGTCTACCGAGCTTACTTGGTCATCAAAGGAAAATATGATAGAGAATAGTTATTATCGAGCTCTCATGGTCAGCAAAGGAAATTTAGTTCTTACCAAGTTCACTCGGCAGCCAAAGGATTTTGTAGAATTTGTAGTATTAATCGAGTTGAGATGGTTAACTTAGGAAATGGTTCTTGGAGTAGTGTTTACCAAGTAGGGTCAGCCAATCAAGGATTTCATTATTTTTGGAAATATAGTTTATTTATTTAATGTAATATTTGTAGCCAACTGATGTATGGTTTATTGGTAAATGTAACTTGTAATTGAGCTGACTTGACAATTTTTAATGTATAAATAAAAGGTCAAGTTGTGGTTTCTAATTTTAAGTAATGATTATGAAATGAGCTAGTTGTGTGAAGAGGTAGTGCAAGAAAATTTTGAAGAAGGACCAGATATCCTTGAGGAGAAGTAGAGTTGTATTCGATTAGGAAGGATCTATTGAAGCAAAGTAGAGATTTGTATTAGCAAAGTTCAGTTGCTTCTCATTTAAGTCACTTATTGTTACTTTCTCACCATTGTAACAATACTTCCTAAATCTCTTAACAGAGTTGGTTTAACAGCCAATTTGTAAATCCTCTAACAAGGTGGACAGTTTAGTTGAATTTTTCTAAAGACCTCTAGCAAGGCCACTCCTAGCAGGGTGATTAAATCCTCTAATAGGGTCACACCTAAAAGTGTGTTTTGTAACCTTTAATAGGGTTGTCTCCTAACAAGGCTCACTTCAGAAGAGTGAAAATTGGTAGCTAGTTACTTGGTGGTTTTTCCCATATTGGGGTTCCATGTTAAATCGGGTGTCTCATGTGTTCATGTTATTTACTTTTGCATGCATATTAATAATTGTTAGTGCTTAGATATCAATGACAAGTTAATCTACCTAGTCACAACATTTTTGTGAATGTTTACTAAGTGACAGTAGTAAGTAACTTGTTTGACATCTAAAGGATCTATGGATTTTCTTTTGTGGTAACTAATTCACCCCCCCCCCCCCCCCCCCCCGCCCCCTCAGTTACTCCATCTATAATTCCAACAATTGCATCATTGGTTAAAGAAGCTCATCATAATCTAGGTCTCAATGTTATGCCAATGGTACTTGATCTAGTATATGGCTTAAGAGATACAAAGGTATGCAAAAGATTACTAATCATGAGCCATAAGTTTAATATCAACTCACAGATTGATGCAAATAATCTTGACATATTTGAAAAATTGCAGGTCAAACAACATAAAGCTATGTACTACCATGGCCATAAATTTCACATAAAAAGTTAGACAAAACAAAGAAAATGTGTTATTCTAGGATAAGTGTAGTCTTTGTGGTCACCAATATTTTGTCTAGAACCGACATACATCCTCAATAATCTAAAAATTGATACTATGGCATTTTGGATGATATACTTGATTACGAATTTAATTCATTCAAAATAGTTCTATTTATTGTCAATGGTTCACACTACGGCTTAATCAAAATGATCTTGATAAGATTTTTATTGAACATGATAGTGTATTTACAATGATTAATACAAGTTCATTTGAGCTAGTCAAAGATGAGCTCTATGTTCTTCCAAGCCAATTCAAGAAAGTGTTTTACTTTGGTGTTTCACACAAATTAGGTTGGTCATTTGTTGTTAGACATGATCCAAGTGGAAGGTTGGTAAAGTATAATGTGATGGAAGAAGAAGATAATAAAGAAGCTGAAGATGAAGAAAATGATAATCATGAAGGACTATTACCCAATGAAAAAGAAGAAGATGGGGATGATTTTGGTCATGTTGATGGTAATGGTGATGATGATGATGATCATCATCATCATCATGATTATGTTGATGAAGATAGTAATGATCATGGCGATGATGACAATGATAAAGATGATGATGATGGTTGTGGTGATGACGATGATCAAAGTGACAAGTATGATGATGATGATCATGATGACATGGATGAAGATGATGATCAATGAAATGTTTGTCTAGGTACAATCAATGTCAACTATGATGGGGTCATGTAGGACCAAATATTTCTTTCAAACCATATGTGTAGATATTAACATTAAGTAGAACATGCCAAATATTTTTTACATATGCACATTAGTTACACCAAATTTTTGACTAACTTAAGATAAATGATTTACATATACCATCTCCTTTATTATTAATATTTTTTTGGTTAATCTATTAATTTCATTTTGCTACTAATTCTTTTTCATAGGTCCACATGGATTGACCACCACGTCATACAGGTGGGGATGCACCATCTCACACACCTTCAAAAAAGTAAACCTTAGTTATTGTAATTGTTCAAATTATATAGAAACAAATGCCATATTATTATGTTCTTCTAAAACCATATGTACAGATAGAAACATTAAGTACAACATGTCAAATACTTTCATTTTGCTATAGATTTCTAAGAATTACTAGTCTTTTTCATAGGGCAACATGATTAGACCACCATGTACAAGTGGAGATGCAACATTTCACACACCTTCAGTGGAGGTAAACATTAATTATTGTAATTTTTATTGTTATATAGAAAAAAATTTCCTATAATTATGTTCATTTTGTTATGGCTTTGGAGTTATTTGGATGAAATTTACTAATTTTGAATTTTGTAGAAATATACATTAGTTACAACAAATTTTTCTTTCAAAACCATATGTGTAGATACAAAAATTAAGTACAACATGTCAAATACTCTCATTTCAATACTGATTTATAAGAAATAGTAATCTTTTTCACAAGGCAACATGGATAGACAACTACGCACAGGTGGGGCTGCACCAACTCAGACACCTTCAATAGAGGTAAACATTAATTATTTTAATTTTAATTTTTATATAGAAGAAAATATTGTATTATTATGTTCTTTTCTTTATGGCTTTTGAGTTATTTTGATGAAATTTTACTGATATTGATGTCACAAATGATAGGAAAAAGCTAGAATGATAGCAGATCAAATGCAGTTTGAAATGCAAGAATTATTTCTACATGATGTCACCTTTAGTGCTAACCATATGTTCATGGCCCAAAAACTCAAACAAAGATACACTGATTAAATTGTTAACATTATCATCAACTATGAAACAAGTGAGGAGATTAAGGCACTGAAAAAAGAATTGGACTATAGGGTCCAATCTTTCAAGGTAAGTAGTAATTAATCTAAAGAAATAGTAGAAGTTCAATAGATGTTAATATTTTATAGTATCTTATGGATCATGATCTAAAATATTATGTTTTCATATGTAAAAATATGTGACAATTGTGAAATCACCCAGTGAACATGGTGAGGGTTGTAGTGCACAACCTTCATATAAGTAACGCTTTCTTTGTTTGTTTTCATCAACATTATAACACTTAACCTTTTTTTGGAGGCTTTTATCTAGTATCCCATTTTATCTTTATCCATTGCAAATATCTTTACTAACAATATTGTATTATTCAGCTCACAATGAAGTACAAATGCTTCCTTCAATCAATGGTCCAATATTGTCTTGTTCATTATCGGCAACAAGGAGCATGAAAACATCCTCATCTATGCCTAGTACAAGTCAACTTGATGGTTCTCATACAAAGAGTGTACCTACTATATTTTTGATAGAGCACCCAAGAGCATGAGTATTACCCAAGTGTGTGTTAGAAAATGATCACTACAGGAGAATTATTTGAGTTTTTGCTAGAAAATGACTCTGTTATACAATCATCATTTATATGTACAACCTTATATGCCCAAAATCAATGGCTGAACTAAAAAAATGGACAAAAGGCTTGACATATCAAATAGTTTTGGTTATATAGTGTTAAACTAAAATGGGTCTCTTGGATATGGTTGAGCCTTTGGTGCTAGGTTGCCACTGTGGACCTACCAAGAGTAGTGCAGTGGCATAGGATTATTTATCTATAGGTGACAAAATCTGGGCCACAACTAGTTTATGACATTACTTATTAGGTGGAATAATGATGACATGAAATTAGTGTACTCATTCTATCATGGAACACAAACTTTTGTATAAGTTTGTCAAAGGCAAAACTATTGTTTCATATGATAGACCAGAACATGTAACTTAGATAGTGTAGAAATTTAGTCCAAGTCTTAATTAGTTCAATTGACCTTGGAAATCATTATGATATATATACCATCTAATTAAATAATTGTCATTGTTTCTATTGTACTTTTAGCTGTGTATCCGATAATCTTTGATGATCAATTTTAACTAGTTGGCATTCAGCTTATTGATGAATTAGGATTTATGAGTACTATGTCCCTAGATCTTCTTGTAAAAAACTTGTACAAACAAAAATGACTAAGGAATTACTTAAGTTTTCAAAGAAAGACATATGCAAACCAATTAGAAAATTCATCAGTGGATTACAAGTATTGGCTTTGTAATAGACACCTCTATTTTTCTTTTTGAAAATAACTTCCAATAGAAAGTAAGATGCAATATATAATCCTTCACAATTCAATATTTTTTCTTTTGCTTACATTCTTTGGTGCTTTCATTTCAAAGAATACATGTCCATGCTATATGTTTATGTTCTTCTTTGTTCCATGTTGTATCAAGCAATTATTTCTTATCCAAGCCATTTAATTTACAACCTTTTAAATCTCTGCAAAGATAAAGTTGGAGCTGGAGAATTTTTCTTCTCAAAGGTGTCCTTTCATTGTAAAGTTCTTTACAATGAAAGGACACCTTTGAGAAGAAAAATTCTCCTGCTCCAACTTTATCTTTGCAGAGATTTAAAAGGTTGCAAATTAAATGGCTTGGATAAGAAATAATTGATTGATACAACATAAAAAAAAATTGACCAAACATTGGTAGAATTTTGAAAAATTCTTAATAATTTTCTACCAACTATTGGTCAAAATTTCCACCAATTATAAACAAATTTGACCAAACATTGGTGGAAATTTCAACCAATATTTGATAGTTTTCTACCAAGACTTGGTCAAAATTTCCATCAATTATAAATTTTTTTTGACCAAACATTGGTGGAAATTAGCCCAACTCTTGATAGTTCTCTACCAAGACTTGGTCAAAATTTCCATCAATTATTAAAAAAATTTGACCAAACATGGGTGGAAATTTCAACCAATTCTTGATAGTTTTCTACCAAGAATTGGTCAAAATTTCTACCAATTCTAAAAAAAATTGACCAAACATTGGTGGAAATTTTGATCAACAATGACAAATGAGAGTTAGCAATTTTTTTTTTTGATGAATCTATTGGTCAAAATTTTGACCAACATGTAGGTTGGTCAAAATTTTGACGAGAAAAATTACCATGACCTGATTGGTCAAAATTTCAACCAACGTGCGTTAAAATTTTGACCAAAATTTGTCGAGAGTTGATTTCAAATTTACTAGTGTTCAGATTAAAGCATTAGCTTTGCATATCCTTCTATTAGATCTTTTGTCATATCATAACTCATAGGGTCAACAATTTTTGCTCTAGGATCTATTCCCTTGATGCATGTTACATCTATTTCTACCATAAAATAGATATCATCTTTGTACTTTTCTACTAGTAAGGGTAGAATTATATATCCCTACATTATCTTAGAAAAACTCTTCATCATTGTTATAATATCGTCAATTATTCTCTCTTCATAATGTAATCTATAGTGATGTGTTATCAAGGTCATTGTGCATTTTTTTCCATTCCATTTATAATTAGGCATTCCTAGAAATTTTCTGATAATGTGGAAGAATATATGTGTCATAAGAGATTGAAAACTGAACATTGCATTCTTGTTACTCCTAATCCTCTGAATGTTATCCAAAATTTGATGTTATAGAATCTCACACATGTTCATTTTCTCTCTCTTTACAAACATAAAATATGTTGCATATATAAATCTACTAGGGACAAAGTTTATCCTAGAACTCTAATTGATATTATATTGAATGGTTATGCTCAACAATCTGACAAATTTTTTTTCCTTAATTAGATCTAATCTCATGTTCAATTATCTAATTTAGTTTTCAAAGTCATCTCCACTACCCTTTGATATTTTTATCATTAACAAGGTTGCATCCTTCATTACCAAGATATATCAAGTTATGAATCATATAATTGTCTATCATCACAAGGATATCTCCTATCCAAAACACCAAAACATGTCTTGATGGATTTGAATCACAATTATCCTAGTCCACTCATGATTGTACAATTTAGTATAAAACTATGTCTGATGATGTTTACCTTATCCATATGTTCAAACCCTTGTTTCAAGGATAGATCATTGTTCCATACTAAGTTCATCTCCTTATGAATGTCATCTTCACCAATTGTATCAAACTTACAATGAGTATAGTCTCTAATTGTTGGAAATATTCAAGATATGATAGGTTACTAAGAGGGGAGGGGTGAATCAGTAACCTTAACACTTTTAATTAATTTACCACACATCCATCTATGCTACCACATGCATTGGTTCTGAAACAAAAGAACACAATATTTTGGTTACCTAGAAACCTTCCAAAGAAAAAGTAAAACAGGGGTGGGGATGATACCCACAAAAATTCAATATTGTAGTATAAAGTTGGCCTGTTAAGGCTTACATTGACCACTTATGGTGATCTTCCCTATTAGGAGCACAAAGGATTGCTAGGTCCACCTTGTTAAAGGATTTGCAACCATACACTGAAGTATGCACTTTGTTAAGAGATTTATACAAAGATTGTTAATTCTACCTTGTTAGAGGATTTAGAAAACCAATTCACCTATTAAGGTGAAGCAATGGATCTACTTACAACTGATTGTTGATAACATCCCTTTTTGCACTTATCACCTCATGTGATGGATATAACTTTTCATCTTCTGAATTGACCTTGCTGTGTTCCTTGAACTACTATTGATAATCTTTGGCATATATTTTTTATTACTTTTCTATTCCTACATGTTTGATATCTTACAATAAATCTTACATATATACCTCTCAAATTTACAAAATTGCAAGGTCAGCCAAAATACAAGTCAACAAATACATTACAAAGCTGGCCCAACAATAAATAACTCGGGTTCACTGAACTGACTCGGTGACCTTCTGATACACGATGTCCACTGCATTACTCAACATCATCATGTACTCAATAGAAGTGAAGGCTCAATCCATCCAATCACTTGATGCAATTCTAAACTCAGTAACCACTTGTAACTTGGTAGATGTAGTGTTACTCAGTAGATATTGCATACTGAGTTTACCTTGCTTTACTTGATAAACACTAAATCTTTCAGCACTCAATTTACACTGAATCTTCATGACACAAACTTACTACTTGGTAGACACTGTGAAGCATGATAGATACTAAGAAATTTGGTAGACATTTCTAGTCTTCAGGTTACCTGTATTTACTCACTGGCTATAGGAATGCTTAGTGTAAATTACATAACTGCTAAGCTTACAAGGTAACCATTGGATGCTCGGTAAGCATTTAGAATTGAGTAAGTATTGTAACTAATTACAAAAATAATCATAATTCCAACAATCTCCCCCTTTGGCTTTACTGACAAAAACACTTATGAACCAAAACTTATGTCAACTAACATTCTAATTTACCAAAATTGATCTTTGTAAATCTACTATATACATATCTTACATATCTCCCCCATACATATGGCATGCATAGCATTTATTTGTATATATGTCAATTTATTTTTATTTCTTCACAATTTCTCTCTTACTCCTTTTGCTCTCTTTTCTTTTTCATCTCATACTCCCCCTTTTTGACAATAATGCCAAAGAATATATATAATAAATTCAAATAGAGACACTAAAATGTGAGAGAAATTCAGAGTCTACCTTGAGAGTAAGAGACATTGTCTTATCCCAATTATCTTGCAGAATTTTATAGGTGGAGAGAGCCACTTGAACTTCTACAAAAAGTTCAATCATATCATCTGCTATAGAAAAATTGTTGTCTTGAATCAATGTTTTTGAATAGGAAATATGTTTCTACATTTGGTCCATTACTGGAAGGATCATATTCTAGATGTCAATTAGTGTAGACCTAATCCTAGATTCTTCTCTAAGTAATTTTGCCTACATTTCTGACAAAAATTTCACCTCCATGTGATTTGATGAGCTTGAATTATGGTCTAGCTATAACTTTTGAGCACTAGCCTTCATTTCCACATCTATCTTATTTAATTTTTCTTTGACCTCCTTGGTGTACTCAATAACATCAAAAAGCTTGATAAAAAGTGATGTTACATTTGTAAAAGCTTCCTCAAGGTTGCTCAAAATTGAGGATAATTCTACCTACTTGATCGCAATGTGTTGAGCAATCTGCTCAAGCACCTTACTGTCAAATTACTTCTCTACCTTTTCAATGAGCTTCTCTTACCCAGAGGTGTCCTCATTGAACTTATTTATAGAATCTTCTAATTGTAAAAAAATGTGTTGAGATGGATCAACATCAACACCAATAGCTTCAATAATTATATTTTTAGCATTCTCGATTATAGTGTATTCTCTGTCCCTTTCTTCTCTTAGTTGCTTTTGTCTTGCCTTTTGCTCTAAAAGACGACTGACCATTCTCATTTCATTGGTTGAGGTAGTGTCCAAATCTATCTTGGGAATAATAATTTCTTTATCCAAGTCTAAATCTTGATCAATTTGCACACTAGTAAGCAGAAGTTTTAGAGGAGTCTTATGTTTTACTTCAGTGCTTACTTCCTTGGATTTAGGAATAGAAACAATAGTTGATATAGATGTACTAGTAGAAAAAACTTGAATCAGTCCAACTAGAGGAAAATTGAGAGAAGTATCGACTGTATTCAAAATTGATGTGCTTCCCAAAGATGATGTACTAATAAGTAAGGTATAGGTTGGAATATTTACAATTGAAGTTCTAATAGTGGTAGAGAAAATTGTAGAATGAGCTGTTGAACTTATTGTACATGGAGTAGAGGAAGCTAAGATAGTTGATGATGCTATGACTAATTGCTTGGGTGCTGATGAAGAGAGTTGTAGCTTAGTCGATGAAGTAATTCATACTTCTGTAGAAGATTCTTGGAGCTGCGGGGTAGTAGGAGTAGATGATATTTCTGATGTAGGTGAAATCAATCCTGCTTAAATTGTCTCCAACCCTAATGATGTTGTTGTCTTAGGTGGAGAGTGAGGAAGGGAAGCAATGACTTGTGCCACAATCTTCATGGAGTGCTGTCATCTTCTTCATCATCACTATCACCATCATCATCCTTGCTCACGATTGGATCATCATTGGGCTTATGCAGATGATAGGTATTCTTCCACATGTTTGTTGCATCTCTTACAACATGCTCAATGTCCTTAATTAGAATCAAACATGTGTGAAATATGATTATCATTTTAACTTCATTATTCTTCATGGCTACCTTTATTTCTAGCATAGTGAGATTTGGTAAAATATTCTTCAAGGATTGTTCATAGATGTCTTTTTCTATTTGTGTGGCTGATTCCCACCTCAGTTGCAGTCTTACTAATAATTCTTTTGAGATCTGAGCAGCAATCTGGTCTGGTGAATACTTCCATTTTCCCATTTTGGTAAGTATCAATTCCTCAATCTACATCTTCTCTGCATCAGTTCTAGTTTCAAACTTTAAAGCTTTGAACTTTGTGATGCCAGCTCCTTCTTGCATCTATTTCAACTTTTCTTGGAAGGTGAGTTGGGGCTTGTTGAATACTACTTCATCTTTATTTTTACCTTTGCCTCTCCTAGTGAAAACAACTATGGAGGCCTTTGGGGCTTTAGTAATGATGACCCTTCCTTTCTTCTTTGTTGGCTCCACCTCTTTTTCTAATTCTTGCTCTCTATTGTCTAGTTCTTGATCCTCTTCTTCCTCCTCTCCTTTTCCCTTGGTAAGAATTAAGGGATCGGTGACAATTTTCATCTTAGCAACCTTTCTTTTAATTTTGCTGATTGCTTGAGGAAGCTTAATCTCTAATTCATTCCTAGCTTTTGTCTCATCATAAGTACGAAAAATTGGTTGCTTGGGATCTACAAGCTCATTTACTAGTGCTTCAATGATGTCCCTGGTTTCATCAATATTTACTTGATAAGGTAGAGGTTTCACCCATGCAACTCGGGGCCTAACTGCCTAAATGTACACTTTATCATAGTCTAGCATGAAACATACATCATCTTTGTAGTCCTCAAGAAGTTTAGGAGGAATCCTGAACCTGTTGTTCATCCTTTCTTTGAAGTCTTCAAAATAATTATCCATTATACTATCAAAGTTTACAACCATTTCTGCTATAAACTCATTTATCTAATATAAAATGGGAACATCCTTTCTCCATTTGACACAACCTTTGAATGGAAAGAATTTTTGCATATAAAAGAAGATACAAGTTAACAAATAACCAAATTTATAGGGATTATTCTGTGATGACTAGATGCTATCCATATTCTTGTTTAGTTGCCTTAGCAATAGCTCTGACAGGTCATATTCCAATTTTTTCTTCACAAATTTGAATGCTAAGTCTAAGGCCTCACATGGCACACTATTCAAACAACTGGAACTGTAAATCATGTGAGCAATTACATGAATTCCAAGTCTCAACTCTATGTTGGTAACGATGCTAATTTTTAAGCCTTTACCATCCCACTCGGCTAGGGTTTTCTTTTGGAGTTCATCTTGACCTAGGCTTTTGGTGGATTTAGCTTTTCTCAGTATGGGAAGGCCAGTAATCTTGTGAATCATCTTCTTGGTGATCAATATGGGTTGCTCCACCCATAACTAACAATTGTGAACATGGCTAAGAATATACCTAATCCATTCTATCTAAAAGCTTCTTGACAGATGTGATATGTGAGTCAACCCTTTTGTTTCCAAATTTTTATGCTTGAGTTTCAATGACCCATCAACACAGAATTCTTCTAAAGTGCTATCCATTTCTAGGGTTCCTATCTCTTGAATTATACATTTAAAATGAGTTCGGATATCATTAATCTGAAGTACCTTTGGTGGAATTCGTGATTGTGCACCATTAGGGTTGAGTTCCTTTGCCACTGTGGGAACTAACTTGAAATTTGGTGCTTTCTATTCTACACCCTTGACCAACATCTCTAGTCCTCTTTTCAACTTGCTAGTGCTTGTGCTTCCGGATGCCATTGCTCCTCGGTAAGTGATGGAAATCTTTGAACAAATTCCCTAATTGCAAATTCGCTCAAAATCACTTGAAATTGCTTGAATGGACCTGGAAATATCTTTTCTCTATAGATACAATGAAAAATGAAGTTTAATTTTGCCCATTTCGATGAAAAGTTTTCCATTAATGCTAGGTACCATATTGTTGTAGTGTGTGACAGACTGTCATCCACTGACCTAACTCAGCAAGAATATCAACTTGGTAGATGAGACAAATTCCTTTTACTCCTAACCTTACTTGGTAAGGTCTTTAACCACTTTCCTTAGTGGAATATAATGCAATCAGTGAAAGATAACCTTTTTGTGATACTACTGTAACTGCAATACTAATTGGATCATTTACATTCCTCATATTTCTTGGAATTGCTTATGATTTCCTTGCTTGCCGAGTATAGCTCCAAAATTTTTTTAGGAATTTAGTTTGAGGGGATGGAGTCACCCACTTCTTGAGTGACTTCACTTCCATGATTTGAGCTTATATCTTCAGTGGATTTAGGAACCCATTGCTGCTTCATTTGTTTTCTTATGTTATTAGCCCTAGCTTTCTTTTCATCTTCAATTTTACCTATATTCATGCAGTTTTTAGCTATATGACCGAGTTCAGTGCATGTGTAACACCTTATAGTAGTGTCCTTCATCCTTAGGTGATGTCTTTCACAATTTATACCAATGTGTCCATATTCTCAACAATAATGACATCTGCACCAAGTGTTGTAGTTCCATCCAAATATTTCCTTTACAAGTTGTTTAGCTAGATTGAATGATTCGGATTTGCATTGAGATGCCTTGTGACCATGTTGATTATAGTTATAGCACTTTCCATTGAATTTTCCTTTTCCATTGCTCCAACATTTTTTTGATGTATGACCAATTTTCCCACAATTATTGCATGAGGGTTTTGGATTCCTTTTGCACCTTGCTTGGAAGATTCACCTTGTTCTTCACTATATCCAAGTCCTGCTTTATCTTTTTGCTTATGAAGATTCTACTCATTTTGCTAAATTAGTAGATTCATGTCTTCTTGTGATTTTATCATTCTTTCATTAATTTATTTTTCAATATTTAGGTCACTCTTTAATTTTTCAACAATTTTCTTTTAACATCTCAATTCTCTCAATATTCTTTAATTAATTTCCCTTTCACAATTTAGATCACTTCTTATTCTTTCATTCTATGCTTTGAGAATCCCAATTTCTTCATTTTCTCTAGAGATTTGATCAATGAGGTCTTCATGCTGATTGGATTCATTATTTCTTGCCTCCAAGTCTTCATTTTCCTTATTTCTTTGTTCCAAAATTTCACATAGCCTGATTGATTGGATTTCTTGTTCTCATTTAAGTTTTCTTACAACTTCCTACAGAGAGCCATTCTTTGCTAGTAGTTCCTTGATTTTCTCATTAGCTTCATTTGAGCTGCTTGATGGTAAAAGTTCTTCAATCTTTTCTTCAACATATTGATGGCCATTCATTTGTCTTGCAAGTTCCTTCCTTCTTTTCAGGGATTGGGAAAGATTCTCCTTTGCTTCTTTGAGTTGAGCCATGGCCATTTCTAGATCTAGCTTTTCATTTTCAATTGCCTTGTCAAGTTTGAATATCTTGATTTTGCTTTTAGATCTTTGCTCAATCTACCAAACTTTTATCCTGAGAACCACAAAGCTCTAATACCAATTGTTGGAAATATTCAAGATATGATAGGTTACTAAGAGGGGAGGGGTGAATCAGTAACCTTAAATTTTTTTATTAATTTACCACACATCCATCTATGCTACTACATGCATTAGTTCTGAAACAAAAGAACACAATATTTTGGTTACCTAGAAACCTTCCAAATAGAAAGTAAAATTGGGGTGGGGATGATACCCACAAAATTTCAATACTACAGTATAAAGTTGGCCTATTAAGGCTTACATTGACCACTTCTGGTGATTTACCTTGTTAGGAGCACAAAGGACTGCTAGGTCCACCTTGTTAAAGGATTTGCAAGCATAAAATGAAGTATGCACTTTCTTAAGAGATTTGTACAAAGATTGTTAAATCTACCCTGTTAGAGGATATAGAAAACTAATTCACCTATTAAGATGAAGTAGTGGATTTGCTTACAACTGATTACTAATAAGATCCCTTTTTGCACTTATCACCTCATGTGATGGATATAACTTTTCACCATCTGAATTGACCTTTCTATGTTCCTTGAACTGCTATTGATAATCTTTCACATATATTTTTCATTACTTGGCTATTCCTACATGTTTGATATCTTACAATACATCTTACATATATTCCTTTCAAATTTACAAAATTGCAAGGTCGACCAAAATACAAGTGAACAAATACATTACAAAGTCAGCCCAAGAGTAAATAACTCGGGTTCATTAAACTGACTCAGTGACCTTCTGATACATGACATCCACTGCATTACTCAACATCATCATGCACTCAGTAGAAGTGAAGCCTTGGTCCATACTAATCACTTGATGTAGTTCTGAACTTGGTAACAATTGGTGACTTGGTAGATGTAGTGTCACTCGGTAGATACTGCATACTAAGTTTACCTTTCTTTACTTGGTAAACACTTAATCTTTCAATGCTCGGTTTACATTAGATCTTCATGACACAAACTTACTACTTGGTAGACACTGTGAATCATGGTAGATATTGAGAAAATTGATAGACACTGTTGGTCTTCACATTGCCTGTATTTACTTGGTGGCTACAGTAATGCTCAGTGTAAACTACATAACTACCAAGCTTACAAGGTAACCACTAGATGCTTGGTAAGAATTCAGAATTGAGTAAGTGTTGTCAGTAATGAAAAAAATAATCATAATGCCAACAATATCTTCTACATACAATCCATCTACATGAACTTCTAAAAATTCTCCAAATGGGCAGTCTTCCAAAAATACATATTGGTGTTTATTAAACTTGTATATGGGTGTTTATTCACATAAAACATTGTTGTTGTAGTGATTTTTTCTAATTAAAATTTTTTTAATTTCAATTGCATAGATTATAAGTACCTCAATTTCATGTAGCTAGGGCCTTCTACACTTTGCACTCTGAATCACCTTCAATTTTCTTTTAATTACCATAAATTCACTCTTTGCTACTCCTTAACTCTTCACACAATCAAATGATGTATATGATTTCACTCGCATCTCTTAAATCCCACCGAATTAATCTCCAAATTGATTTCACAAGTACATAATTCATAAAAAAATGCTTTTGGTTACTAGTAAACATTTTTTATTTTGCACACTGACATGGGATCTCTTAATGACATGCACTCTTAACTATAGCTTCAACTCATCTTCAACTACCTAATACTAATTGTACAAACCTTAATTCATTATATATTGTCTCTTATGCTTCTTTGTTGCTTACTTCAGTTATAAAAGATGCTCAATTCAAATAGGATGAATCACAACCAATTGTTTACTTAAATATTCCTTTAGGTACATCAAATGGATTTTATTCTAATACTATGTGATCTTGATGGAACTTTTTATTTGACAAATACCTCTTTTAATTCTTTCACATGTTCTCTCATCTCATTTTTCTAACTGTTATTGTTTCTATCATTCCTTCTAGTATCTTTGTTCTTATTCCTTCTAAAATTTGAACTCCTATAGATGTTCCTCATATCCATTATGTAAAATATTGCTAGATGACTGAAATTATTGCATAGATCACATATTCGTATGTTGTTCCTTTGATTAGGTCTAAATTTTTTAACTGATTCTATGTAATATGTTTAAAGTTATTATATTTTTAATACATAATGTTGCTCCTTGTTCCATTAGTTCCTTCACTTTATCTCCTTCTATCTCCTATAGGGTTAGTATCTCTAAACATTATGTTGGCCTGATTTATCACTTGCTCGCAATCTTGTTAAAATCTATGAAAAATCAGGAAGAGCTATGTCTAAAAGGTTTAGGGTTTCTAAAAGTTATGTTAGCCCTCATGAAAAAAAATTGAATCAGTTTTTTCTCTTTATGTCATTTGAGTTCATTCAAAATATATTTTCTTTTAAAGGGGAGAATTGTGAAAAACCTTGTTACACCTTTATATCCCTAACTTTTAAGCTAATATTTTTTCATTGTCTTTCATGATCCTTTCTCATTTTAAGTCACAATTTTGAAAAGTCTTAATAATAGTAACATTGATCTACTTTTCTTACTAACCATTTCCAAGGTGGGTGAATAGGCTAAACAATCTATCTTGCTCTCACCATGGCTTTATAGTGGCTGACAATAACTTCGAGGTTTGAGATGTGAATGAGTGAAATAGGAAGAGCACATAATCGCAAGTCATTTTTGACATAAGCCAATTCAAGTGGTGATACTACAATAGAAGGAAAAAGGTTTAAGTCCAAACTATCATCACAAGATTGCACATCATAAAGCTTTGACGATATCTTAAGTTGTGACCATGCAAATAAAAGGAAATAATCAATAGAGATGTCAACACACCATCATGGGGGATTACGTAAAATGTGAACACTAAGCCATGAGGATGCCAAAAGGCATTGATGGTTAAGAATTATAAGCAAGAGCAGATTCACAAGTGAATTAAAAGAACCTTAGGTTAATCAAGAAAGGCTATGAAAGCTTCTAGTCGCACCTTCATAGGGTTACTTGATAAGGATTTAAGGCTTGAAGCAGTGAAGAAAAGAAGGAAATCAAATAAAGCCCTTTTTGCATGATCACAAATGTTTAATGCAAGGTAATATGTTTAGTTGGGATGAAGTGATTTATTGATCACTTTGGTTAAGATTTATGCTATCACATTATCACTTGATTTAATGAATAACTTAGAATAAAGGTCGTGAGGTGGCAAATGCTATGAATCATGCCTTTGCAAGGTTTAACTTTAGTTGCCAAATTGATATTGTGAATAGGTGATGATAAGTTCAGAATGACTAAAGTTAAGGACCAGTGCAAGTTTGCAAAGGTTTACATAATAGTTATAATCCAAGTGGAAAATATGAGAAAAGAAGATAACAGTCAAACAAATTAATGGAGTGCATCTTAAAAACTCATGTGTAAAGGTAAACAAATTTTCATGTGAAGCTAAGAAAAAAGAAATTATTGTAGTCAAGAATATTGATCACACTCTCATGTGGTTCCATAGATGGTCATGGTGTTAAGTTGTGATGTTATGAGATAAGGAAAGTTTTAAAGAAAAATGCTTGACACAACATCACACAGTTAGAATGAACATCTTTTCTAATGGTTGCAAAGAAGCAATAGTAATAGAATATAAAGTAGTGCATCATCACAAGGATAAAAGAAAATAGGGTATAAATGAAAAAAAAAATGTTAAATGGTAAATAAAGCATACATCATTGAATCGTAGTGGTCTAAAAGATAAAGTAAATCAAAGCTGTGAAGAGGCGAACAAAGGTATTCACAAAATCACAAGCTAGATTCAATAGTTAGGAAGATAAGAAACGAGGTTACAAAACCTCAAAAAGGATAACCGTAGTCACATGGTCATAGCTAGAATCAAGAAGAATATAGAAGTCATGGAAAAGGAGCAATAATTTGGTCTTTGCATCATTGCAACTATTAGTTTTAACACATAAAAGAAGTTTTAATGACAATGTCTGAGATGGATAAAAGGAATATGAGTTGTATGTATGAAGATATGAAAAAGTGTAGATTTTTCCATCTTTTTGAGAATTGATAGATTTTCAAATGTATTGATCTTAATTGGAATTAATGCCATGCTCCTATTGCAAAACAAAATAAAGTCTGAGACATGGAGAAATTTTCATTACCATTTTTTTAATTGCTTAAGTTTCTAAAGTGATTTTTGAGTTGTAGAGTAATTTCCAATGTTTTTTAGCATTCAGTAATACAAAATTGATAGAACTTTTTGAAGAAATGGTTTAGAGAGAAGGAGATTTGATAACACATGTAGTAATTGAAGATCCTACTTCACAACCAAAAGGCCCTAGCACATTCATAGAGGAATGGATACATATTTTACCTGGCTCTGCAAAATGCTCAAGTTGCTAATGATCATGCTTTGAGAGATCCATATGTGTTGTATAGAGATGCAAAGGTGACTGATAGAAATTTATATGAATTATTCTGGCTCTTTTATAAGAACAAGGTAGAGAAGGTTCCAATATGTAACCCTTGGGTTAGAAATTTGGGCAAGTCAATAATGCCAGAGGTGTTCATGGATGTGGACCTTGTGAAAGCACTAATCATGTGTTACAATCCAATGAGAAATTCATTTCACAAGAAATACATAAGCATTTTCTTAACTTTGGACAAAGAAACATTCATAAAAGCATTCAACTTTTGAGGTTATATGTCACTATCTATGGATATTTGAAGATTTGACTGAGAAATTCAAGAAGTACAAAAGTTTTTATATGAGAAGAGAAATGACAAGACATATCTCTTTGTCAAATAAGGACAAAGGGAGATATTCCAAAGAAGAAGGAGATTGATTCAATCATGCCGCTTAAGTTCTTACAAAGATACTTTCAAAATATTGTCTTTGGTTTGAATAAATCCCTTGGTTCAAATTGAATGATGAATTCCTTGGGAACATTCTATGTCATGGCACTCAACATCCAAGACCTGAATCATTATGTTGGATATGATATTGTGGACTATATCATTGATAGGATCCATGAAGAAATCATTGCTAAAAAACAAGGAAATTTGGGGAATTTAAAATTTTATCATTACTCTTTGATTATGCACTTGATCCTATTTAAGAATGTTGATTCTTTTGACAAGAGCTTCTTTGAATGCACAATGGAATGTGAAGAAAGAGTTCTAGTGCAAAGATGGACAAGGGTATGGAAATTATTCTAGCTGTATTCAAATGTTATTTCTTTCTATAATGATCTTGTTCATCCAAATTTGAAAATTATAGGCTTAAAAAATAAAAGAATCCCTAGGAGTATTAGAAAGGTTAAACATAAATTATGCTATGATGCTAGAAAAAAATTAACACATGATTGGGGTAGTATCTTTCTATTTGAAGATTATACTTTTATTAGAGTTTTGGGATGCCTTGAGCCACCACATATCCTACCCAAATATGTCCCTCAAAAGCTAGGGTTTATACAAGTGTTTTAGAAATTAATTTCATTGAATAGAAAGAACCTAGGTAGAACTGTTAAGAAAGCAACATTTTTTTTGGTAGATGTACTAAGGTAGGTGATTTTGAAATTGGAAAAAATTAAATTGAGGAGACTAATGAATTTTTGAGGAAATTCAAATTGCCAATTGGGCTAGCTAGAACCTATGACCAATGTAATGTAATGTAATTAGACATGTCAATGTTGGACATGTCTGTAGAGGACTTTAATGAGATATCAACATAGGTCCATGAGGAGATTAAAAAAAAAGTATACCCTAAATTTTCCTAGATGTCGAGGTAGCCATTTGAGGTTTTTGATGATGAGAAGGATCATCCTAAAATTTTAGAGTTGGTAGAATAAAGAGATAAGAAGAAAAAAATGGTAGAAATACCAAAAAAGGTTCAACAAAAGGCCCTAAAAATTATGCCAAGAAGGACTCAATACTTTGATGATATTTCAAGTTTAGATATTTGGTAGCTCAGGCATCTAAAGATGAGTAATGAGAAAAGAAGATAGAATTGCAAGCTCAAATACTAGATGATAGAATTATTAAAGCAAATGAGTTCATGAGGGATGAAAATTTTATTATAACCAAGAAATTTAAAATATTCTTGTTCAAGATAAATCATTATGAATTAGCTTTGTAGATGAAACTTGGTGATTTTGATGAGGTAGTTGATGTGTTAGTACAAAAATTACTAGAATATGATCCTACTAGTGAGACCCTTACTATGGAAGTGGTAATAGACTTAGTGACAAGAAGTGACATGATTTCCTTCCCAAGGTGGGACATATGTTCATCTTTTCTACTAGATTAGATGAGGAGATGAGACAAGTCCTTTTCATTTGAAGATGAAAATATGTTTGGAGAAGTAAAAGGCTCTGGATACAACATTGATACCTAGACAATGGCAATATAGATTTTAACTCCAAAGAATCGTAAGCCAACTCTAATGGAGATCAAGGAATATCCAAGGTGAAATTTTATTTTTTTGAATGTTCATTGCACTTCTAGTGACCATATTTTTGGGTTGCATACCAGAATGGCACTAATAATTTTTTTTTAAAAATGAATACCTCACAAGCACAACTGGAAGGAGTATATGAAAGGTTTACTAAAACTAGAAGGAGATATGAGGAAGAAATGAAGAAGACATATGTCATAGAACAAAAAATCCCTCAAATTGAAAAGTGAAGTGGTAACACTTAAGGACACTGCCAAATTAGCTACAAAGGAAAAGAAATATTACATCTAAATAGAGGAAAAGATACCTAAAACAAGGAAAGCATTAGGTCGTGCAATGGATGTAGATGAAGAGGAAGAGGGAGATTTAGAGTCTAGAAAGGAGATAGAAATAAGGACAATCAAAAAACTTTCTGATCCACAAAATAAAGGCACTAAAACAAGTATCACTAAATATGCATAGAAACTATCTTGTGTTAAGAGGAGCAGAGTCTAGGTGCTTGGATAAAGTTACATTGTTGTCTCCACTCTTTACTTCATGGGGTCCTTATCTTCAATTTTTGAGAACCTTGTACCATTGTTGTCTTAGAATAAATATCTTCCTAAGGTACAAATTATAGTCACTAAAATGATTATCCATAAATTAAGAGATCTAAGTGGTTTCTTCAATAGCAAGTTGTAATAGATTCAAAGAAAAATGAACACAATTGCTATAGAAACAACAAATCTTATGAGTTCAACTTTGAATGAGGATGGAGGAGTAAAGGAATAGGTAGAATCATCATAAGTAGTTGACAACATAGTGTACAATCTCAGATTCCTAGCCTATAGTAGTAATGACACAAGTGTGATAGTAGTTTATGATTTGATTGACATGCTCTATAAGTTAGAATCAAAGATGTCAAAAGTAACTGCAGAGGTCAAAGCAATAATATATTCTAAATGGAATAAACAACTTCATGAGTTGGGTGTAGTTAGAAATGCAACCTATCCTTATATAGATACTAATGTTGCCATCTGGTAAGTCATTTCTGATGCAAAAAAAATACCATATGTTGACAACAACTAGGAAAATCAGTTGTGTAGTTAAATATAAAAAGGACTAAAGAAAAGGAAAATGCAAAGGTAGTGATAGGATACTAAAGACAAAATAAATCATGCTGAAGAAACCTGCTAAAAGTGTGACCTACCTATTTTGTAACTCCATCCCAGAATTTTGATAACATGCACAAAGAATGTCTACAATTGTAATAGGATGAAATATCTTTGTACTTTGTATCCAATATTCTTTGACAAGTTTCCTCCCATATGAAGCTTGTTGCAATCCTTCCTATAAAAGGATTTCCAAGATGTGGAGTTTTGGTTTGAAACTTATGTTTGTTTTAGTGTTATGCTAGTCTTATTTTTGTTCCAGTCAATCTTTGTGTCAATTTTGTGATGTATCCATCTACATATCTAAGAATAGAAGTGAACATTAAATAATAAGTTTTCATGATTTGAAGTATTTCCAAGTTTACATTAGTGTTGTATGATTTTGAAGACGAATTAATATGAAAGGAGTTTTCTTCTATATCTTTTTCTCTAAATTATGTCTCTATTATTATATGTTTGTTATGTTGAGATTGTATGAGCAAGGTTCATGGAATTTAATTCAGATAAGATAGGTTGTATATCAATTTACTACTACTTTTAATGCATGGAATTAAGTAAATGCTCCAATGAATTGGTAGGATTTCAAGTCATATGAGAAGGATATTTATAGGAATGGGGTTTAGGGTTAATTGCTGATATAATTTATTGTAAGGTAATTAATTAGGTCAAAACTTCCTTGGTAGACTCTAAATACTAAAGGATAGGGTACTGATCATATATTCAATTGCATATTAGAGAGATCATAAGGTTGTAGTGAAGAAAAAAATCAAAATCAAATGAATTTTTACTTTAATGTATGAAGAGTTAAGTTTCTAGTCAACACTTATTTGTAATAACTCCTTGTATGTCATTATTGGCTACTAATATCAAGGATATTTTGCAAAATTCTAGAAGAATTGTGACGATTTTCTACTATAAGGGATAGAAATGGAAGAGAAAGATAATGATAATAAGCATATGTTGAAGCCAAAAACCATCCATATATCCCTAAGGTGCACTTGCCTTGGTTTTGAAAAACCTAAAGAGTAGAGAATCCTTATGATTCTGTTATAATTGGATCCACATATGAAGATTTCTTAGTTTTATAGGAGATAATGAACCCTTATAATAAGAATTTTCCTCAAAATTCTAGTATCAGGTACTTTGGTTTTTGATAGTTTTGAAACACCAACACATTCTAATATTGCTATTATTACTATCAAATTTAGGTATCTTACAATCAATTGCTCTATGACCAAAACCATGACAATTGTAACAATAAAAATTAGAAGTAGGTTTGAATGACTTACCTGTATCATCTCTTTTCATACATAACCAACTTCATTACATACAAAGCATCAACCTTTAAATTTATAACTTAATTCCTTGGGTGATTCAACTTGATCAATTTTCTTAGGTTCATCATTTTTCTCAGGTTTATTTTCCTTCTCAACTTCTTTTAATGAATCTTTAGATTGATTGGATTCAATCATATATTTCTCATCTCTCTTGTGTTCTGAATTCTTAATAACTAGATTTGGTTCTTTTCTTTCTTTAGATTTCTTGACTAACTTTTCTCCAATAAAATATCCAAGACTAGTCTCATCATAGGAAGCTATCTAAAAATATAGTTGCTCATCAATTTTCTCACTAATCAAATTCAACTTTTCTAATTTTTTCTTAGTCTAGGAGAAAGTTCTCCTTTCACAATAGTGTTTTATTTTTGAAATTCTACATGTTATAACTTGATGGATTCAAGTTCAGAAATCACTTTTCTAATATGGGATCTTAGATCTGTATTTTTAGATTTTAGATCTGACTCAACCTTGCTATAATATTTTCTTCAAGCTTAACTTTAGTTTAGTGATGTTTTATTCATGTTCTAGAATTTCATTTTCTTTCAACAATCTTGTTACTTCATCAATATATTTTTATAATCTTTAGCTTCCTATCTAGATTTGAGATAGTCAATCTTATCTTTCAATCACCCAATGTAGTCTTTTGCATCTTCATATCTTTCCTTCAGGTTGTTTCTTTCCTTAGTAAGAGTATCAATTTTCTCAAGATATTCTTCTAGGTTCTTCTATAATTTTTCCATATCCATAGGGATCTTCCTCAAGTTATTAAGCCTCTTGTGAGTAATTGCACTCTAACACCAATTGTTAGAAATAGAAAATATTGTGAGAAGGGTTGAATCGGTATTCTACAAACATTATCTTGAATTAGTTTATTATTAATTACCTTATCACTTGCATATGAAAGAAAATGAACTATAATAGATAAAAAAACTTAACCATGCAGTAAGAGAAATCATAACACCATTTTTTTAAAACTAGGGAAACCTTGGCCAAGGGAGAACTCTAGTGGGGATGGTACACCCAAAATGGTTCACTAATTGGAAGTATTTGGTTGAAGATATTTACCCTATTAAGAGTCTATTACATGCATATAGTACGTTGATATTTGTTAGAGCACTTAGGCCTTGTTAGAAGCCTCAACCATGTTAGGATTTTCTTCAACCCTATTAGGATTTGGTATATGCACATATAGAAAATGACATGCAAGCTGAGCACATTGCCCAAACATGTAACTTGCAAATTTAGTTCTTTAATGCAAGAGATAATTGGGTGAAAGTACAAAGTTGTGTCACCTTTGAGGTCGACTAATCATAATGACTAAATTTGAGTATTTCTATCTAAAAGTAATTTTTTTTCAAACATATGATCTTGTTAAATTTTTTTAGATAAGTTATATATGGTATCACACTTTTCCAATTGCAAATGTCTATTAAATTTATGTTTTATAGTAGTAGGTATCAAATTACCCCGGAAATTGAATTAGTTCAAAAAACTAATGTTTCAATGACTCATACTATTTTTTATGATATTTTTTTAATAACATATAAATACCATTTTATAGATCTCATAGTCAAGAAAATTCTCATATAGAGTTCATACTGTTTTAATTATATATAATATATTTTAATTTAAAAATTCCACAAGTATGCATTTTAACACTCGAGAAGATGTCAATTTTGAGAAAGAAAAAAAAGTAAATCATGTCAAAAACATTTTAAAATTATATGGAATTCTAGAGGAGAGAGTCCTCTTCAAGAATCTATAATTTTTCTTTTGGTCAGAATAGATTTATTTTTAAAAATGTGGTGCGAGATGAAAACTATCAATTTGAATAAGTTGAAATTTGAATTGTTATAAAAGAGAAAATATACGTCTAAAGTCAATTTTTGTTTTTGATTGTTCTAGCTACATATATTATCTATAGCATAGTCCAAGATCAAAAGGAAATAAGTTTATTTCCTTGTAGTTTTGTGGTGGGAATTAGACCCCTAAATTTTAGCATTTTTCAGTAACTAAAAAGTTATCTTTAAAAAATAAGAAATTCTATCTTTTCTTTTTGAAAATAATTATTAAAAATTATGATCCTAAACTCCATCCATTTCTACACTTTTCATTAGTTTACTTCATTTTTTAAATTCTAAATAATAATACAAGATTTATGTCAATGAAGTTGAATAGATATAATTTTGCTGGCCATTTCCTTTGTAAAAGGGTGACACATGTTTGTACTTTTACCCAATTACAAAACCTCTTTACAATGTTGATATCTTCAATATATGATCTTTGCCTATGCTTCCCATCACACACCTTGCGATCCTCTAATCATACATCATAATTTACATCACAGGTAGTTCACATAGTCTTTCTTCGAAGCATACTTTACTTTTCATATTGTAATCTACCTTTATACCTTTTTAATTCACAAAACATTTATGAGTTGAACTTCAAGATTTCACATGCTTGGCTAGATATAAAATTACCTCTTTCCCTCTTAGGGTTAACATCTAGGATGTCATCCCTAATTAGTCAAGTAATGATTTTGTATATAAAATAATTCCTTAATTTATAATTGGTATTTTTTTGTTATGCTTTGTTCCTATCTATATACTACGACAACTGGTAAAGCTATTATATCTTCTATTGTACTAACCGTAATGACTCAGGCTCTACCATATATCATATTGTCAATTTGTACTCTCTGGACTCAACTACAAAGTACCCATGATTCCTACATCAATTGTGCACACCAAAAGTGTATCTTCTCTCCTAGATAGCTTAGTTCAAACTAATAAATTTTTTCTAAGTTAGAAAATGAATCTTCATCTACAAGATCTGTCTTCTCAATACAAGATATATGTTGACATAAATTAAATCTCAAATTTATCTACTTAGCCCAATTTCCCAAAATGATATCCACTTTTTCATCTTCCAAAAGAAAACCCCAATTAAAGTTGACTATAATATAAGATATCCACAGTTTCGTCTTCTTAAACAACACTAAAATAAAATTTGATATTTAGTTAAACCATAAGAGTTATTTTTAAAAATTGATTCAAAGAGTGCATGCATGCAACCAATTCTAATATAAGATAAAAATATTTATAGCCCTTCTTATTACTATTTTTCGACATAATTTTTTTTCACTTCTCAACATAAGACTATCAGATTGTCCAAACAATTTGGCTAAAGTCTTTCAAGGAGTCACCTATCAGCTAATAAAGAAGTGGATATCTTTCATTCAAAAAATATATATTGTTCATCGAATTTATAAACATAGAAAATGAAATGAATTGTTGTTAAAAAAAATCATATTTTTTGCTTTATGATGTGCATATTTTGTGGTATAAATAACACTAATTTTGGAAAAAAAAATATTGTGCCTTTTCCAATATGGAAAAATAATTTATCGCTATGTAGATTTTTAAAATTCCCCCCCCACCCCATTGCCTTAGTTGGAATCCCCAAATCAATGTTTATGTTGTAATATATTTCATAGGTCAATAGGATGACTTAGTTTGAATGGCTTGAATGTCACACGCTAAGTCTTAATATGTAGGCTTAAAATGTTTATAGTCAACATTGACTTATTTATTTAAGCCTGATTTCATCCTTAGTATGTGATGGTTAAGAATAGATGATTAAGGGAAATATGTCAACAATGATCTTGAAAAAGTAAGATCCATATGTATGCACTTGATCACATCTAATGGTTCTCTAATGTGGCAACACATGAGTATTTTTTTAATTTTAATTATCTCCTTTTCGAAGGTGATATGTATTGATGAAACATTTTTGGGAGTGATTATTTTTCAAAGAAATTCATCCTCTTATTAGGATTAGGGAAGCTCAAATTATAATTACATGCAAATATAATCAATATCAAAAAAGAATAAAGCACACAGAAGAGTACAAAAAACATAAATATTTAATAAATGGGTCACCCAAACATTGGGCTATGTCCACCAACAATGAATCCAATGATCTTAGTATCTAGTGATTACAAATTTATTATAATTTGCAATACTTTGGAGCTCAACATAGCCACAAGAAGCTACTAAATTATCTCACATAATAAAATCCCTAAACTTGAGCCATTTCATCCAATCTTTTTTTCCATTTCTAAAATTTGGTGTAGAATGTTTTGACGAATAGAAAATGAAATCATGTTGCCTTTTATAGTAATTAAGTGATTTGAATGTTTGAGGTTTCACAAGTGCTACCCTTGAAAATTCCTACGTTATATTGTGATAGGGAAGACTTGTGGGGCTTTACCCTATGAACCCATCCTTAATCCTATATGAGGGGAAGTGCCCCCAAATTCCCTTAGAAAAAACAAAGGGGAGGAAAACTAAATGAAGTGAGAACAAATTTACCATTAAGTTTTATTAGGCTCTACATAACAAGACAAAGGGTATATTGTTTAAGTTTAGTAGAATATATTTAGACAATCTAATGAAATTTTTTTCTAATTTTTTTTTAATAGATTTCTATTTTAATCATATATTTTTATTTTGATGAAACTCATGTAGATCTTTTCTTAGCTAAGTTGATACTTTCCCATAAGATTAAAATCAAAATGAATTTGTCTTTTATTTAAGATATTGAGAATTAATGAGGATGATTTTAATGTATTTCTGGATTTGATAATGATCAAGTGAATCAACTAACATCGTGATACCATAGATTATGTATGTATTCTTCAAGTATATATTTTTAAACTATCAATGAGATGGAATGTCTAAGTCACTCTTTTGGATTTATATAAATTGTATAAAAATAATAATTATACATGAGATCATTCTTGCATTGCCTATAAAAAATGTAAAGTTTTATGAATATTCATATAGGTTTGAATATTATATGGAGTAGATTGTTTTTATTTCACTTAATTTTTTTTTCATTTCTTCTTTATATTCTAATAAAGTGTAGTAATAATGTACTTTATTCGGTCAACTGAGCCTCTAATTTTGATTGACGTATAATGTTATAGATTAAATATCTTTTGTGTTAGATAGTCTCCATACTTTACTTAGCTCACACACATTGAACTAGATCAATTACTAGTATGCATGGAAGGCTAAGTACTATTGTAATACATTTTGTTTCTTTGGTGTTAACAAGTGATTAAAGTTTTTTGTATCATCCAATTATAATTTTTTGTTTTTGTTTTTTTATAATAAATTCTATACTTTTATACTATAAATGAAAATATTTTAATTTTTAAAATTATAAAAATTATTTATTACTAGTGTGATTGGCTTGTCTCTTATATATGAAATTTTGTGCAATTTTGTAGGGTGTCATCCTACTTTTTGACCATCTAAATTTAAAATTGTAGTATTTTCTTTTCAGCATTTTTATTATTAAAAATAATAAGTTATTAAACATATATAATAAAAATGTATTAACAAAATAAAATGAAGATTTAAGAATAATAGAAATAGAAATGAAATAAGCATTTCAATTTTTAACAAGTTCTAATTGTCCAAATATTTATAATTAAATTAAAATTATTTATTGTTACCACTAATATATAGTAAATTTATTTATTACTTAAAATACATTTAATTAAAAATAAGTTTATAACTTATATTATAATTTATTTTCTTAAAATTGTAATTATAAAAAAGTTATTAATTTTATAATAATTAGAAACAATATAATAATTTATTACATCTACTCCAATTTCTATTCTACTTTAGTTTTCAAATTATAATTAAAGAAGCAACTACTTAGCCACTAGGTGGCACTTTTTGTTATCCATTTTACTATAACATGTTCTTTGGTAGTATTCTAGATTCATTTTTAGTAGAAACGGGCTTATCTTAAGCCTCCAAAACTTTTAATATTTGGAGTTTAATGAGAACAATTACTATAGAACCTTTTTGTAATTGATTAAGAGTGTTTGATTTTAACTGACTTGTAATATTTTTCATTGAGAATCTTTTACTTTTTATAAGCTTCATAATTTTATTTAGCTCACACACACTATATAAATTAGATTATTGTGATATTTTTCTCACTATAATTTAGTTTTTAGATGGAATATTATTATTTTTAGTTTATTAATAAACTAGGTGGTCAATGATAAGCCTCCTTAGATTTACATCTTTTAGACTTTAATGATAAATTTTTTAATAATTGAAGTTCTATTTTCAATCGTAATACTCTTAAATTTTTACTTATTTTATCACCAGATTTCCTTCTTTTTGAAATCTCTATTATACTTTGACTTTTACATTTAAATATAAGTGAATTCCTTTACTTTAAATACAAGTGAACTCTTTTATGAATTTTTAATTATTATAATATAATCTAGAACATATCATGGACTATAACTCCTCTAATCAAATTGAAAGAAAAAAAATATTATAAGAATGCATGACTTAACGTATATTTGATTATACCACTAACCATTGATTCCTTGCTCATTTAAAAAATAAACTTAACTTTTTTGATATTCAATACTAATATGTATGTATGTATGTATGTATGTATGTATATTGTTAGAATTTACAAGTGGGAAGAATACTTTTGAGAGGGGGTGTGAATCAGAAGTACAAAACTTTAAACTATATAACTTTTAACTGAAATTAATACATGCATGTAACATTTCTAATTACTATGAAAGTAAAGGCATGCATGAAAATAGACAAAAAAATATTTGATCACCCAGAAACCCTCCAAAAATGAGAAGGTAAAACTGGGTTGGGGATGACACCCACAACTTATCACTGTAGCAATAGGTAACTTGTCAATGTTACAAAATTTGACCATTAGCAATGGTCTACCCTGTAAGAGGCCTACCCTATTAAATGCTTCAATACAATGTTAAAAGTTTACTTATCTAAAGGATTTAAAAAAAATTCACTTGGAATGTCACCCTATTAAAGGATTTAGAAAATGGTTGTTAAACCAACCTATTTTCATAGGATTTTAATTCTCCTAATATTATGGTTAGAAAGTATAGTAGAATGTGTAATGTGAATATTTGTAGTCTGCTAATGCTGATTTTAGATCCTTGTTTTGTCCAATCTAATCCTCACTGATCTGGTATGAAACTACTGTGATCTAGATTCACTATTCAATTAACAAATACTACAATGTTGTCCTTCTTCGAGGTCATTTCACCACTTTCACTTCCTTCAAAATTTGCTAGTATTCTCTCCTTGCATGCATTCTCTTCTCGCATACTCTCTCATACATTACTAAATTATGGGATTTTAACCTCCTTAAAAAGGTTTCATGAAGGCTTCATGTCTTAGGGTTAGGTATGAATGTACAATTAAGATTCATCCATCTTTCCTGCTCAAATCTTTCCATTTTTCTAATTGGTTGGATGTTGATTGCATAGGAAATCAAATAGATTCGATCTTATCTTTTAATCCTTCAAGATTTATCATATGTTGGCTCAAAAATGGTTTACATGTTAGTTTGTGAGGTTACAAACTCTTATGTTGATTTTGTTTTACTAAAAAATTGTTGATTATTGATGCTTAAGACATATAGAAATTATGTCTTGCTCGACACCTATAGTTTACTCGACAGATATAGAAATTCTATCTTACTTGGCAGCTATAGTTTACTTGACACATATATAAATTATGTCTTGCTCAACACCTATAGTTTACTCATCACATTTACTGGCTCAACATCTATTAGTCACTCACCATCTAAACAACTTAGTACTTGATGAATTTTTGGCTTGACACATTGTGACTTGATATCTGTATTATACTCAGCATCAACTTAGAAAATTTCTTAAGTGTGTTGACACTCAATTGTCAAAACCGATCTGAGATCAACAATCTCCCCCTTTGACATGAGTGTAAAAAACACTTAACTATACATGATAAACCTAATTTTTTGAGTATAATAAATATTCTATTTGACATATATACAAAACTTGGAAATTGTTCAAAATTTTGTGAAGGAATTTATACCTCAAAATTTGTAACTCCCCCTAAATTGATGTGCCTTTGCTGTATCCAAAACATCTAATGCTGTATTTTTCTAATGCTTATTCTGATACTCTTTATCTATGTCTTGTCTTATCATTCTTTCTCTATCTGCTCTATTCTAACTCTTCAAAATTTGCAACTCCCCCTTTCACTTATCTTCCCTTCTAGTTATAGTTTCCTTTTGGCTTTTCTATATCTCCCATTTTTTTGATACTTATGTCAAAGAGGTCTATATATTAACTAAATATTTTGCCAAAAAGGATCTATTTACCTCCATTACTATCCTTAGAGTAGCATCCCAATTCTATCATGCTAATTCCAATGATCTAATCTAGATAGCTAACTCTGCTGCAAGATGAACAAAGCCATCTAATGTGTAAAGATTAGGATCTTTCTTCAACACGTTTTCTAGCATAGGCTAGTTCTTTTTGCAAAATTTTCATGTGTGGGGTTATGGAAGATTGAAACTGGACTAACTTGGCCTTATTGTTTGCCTCATCTGTTGCTAACATAGCTAGCTCCTTCTAAGTATGAAGCATAGTGTGAAAATGCTTCTCACTTTGAGCTGGATCTCTTGGTTGTTGCACAATAGATAAATTCAAGTCTCTTTCCAAGCTCATAAACCTCTGGCTAGTTTCCTATGTGAAGATGGGAAGATCACATAGCTTTGTGTACAATGAGAAAATGTTCTCAAGTAATTCCTTCACTTTTTCAATTTCCTTAACTAGTTCAACTTGTGAAAGTGCAATTTCAATAGAGATTTTCTCATTTACCTTCATGTAAAATTTCCTTTCTGACCATTCAAGTAGTTTTACATTTGTATCAAGGTCTTCATTTTTCACCTGTTCCACTATATTTGAAAGTTGTTCCACAATTGTCCTTGTTTAATCAGGTGTTTGAAGTTGAAGGTATGTAGAAATATGTCCTTTATTTCATGTAAATATTTCCTTTGCTTGTACTCATTTCTGAGTATCTCCTGCTTCTTTTACTTTCTAGTGCCTCTAGCAATTCATTAATTTCATCAATATTCATAGTTTCATAGTCATACTTGGGGATGACTATGGCCTTATCTAATCTAGGCTCTCCATAGTGATGTATCCTTGCTACTCTTGTTGAGCTTTAACCTAGTGCAGGTATTTGCAGTGGCATGGAAATAGTGCTCAGCTTCTGAGGCATCATTGGAGTCCCTATTGTAGGTAAATTTACCAATGTTTGTATTGTCTATTGCTCCTTCTCCTTAGGACTTTACTTGTCCCCTCCAGAGCTTTCCTTATCAATTAATATGATCTGTGGGATTGCACCTTATACTTGTGCTATAAGAAAAATGTATCTATCTATCCTGTTTGCTCCCTTGTAGGCTCTTTCTCCTCTATACCCTATTTCTTTTGTTTAATCATCAAGACTTGAATTGTGGAATCCACATTTGCAGATGTGTCTATTTCTATTTACATTGTTGGTTGTCCACTTGTGGCTATAGGGATGTGAGAAGGTGGTTCTTGTGGATTCACTTATCCCTTGTTATATCTGCTATAGCCTTTTGCAATTCTTCCACACTGACCAAAATTGGATTTGTACATAATTGTGCTTGCAATGTAGTTTGGTCAAGAATCATTTTGAGATCCTTCGTAGTCAATGGATTGATGTTTTGACTAGAGTTGTTAGGGACATCCTTTATACTTATTATATATGTAGGTGTGGTGGTATCATATGGAGGGCTCAAGGGTGGTAGTTGTGTGTCTTTCACACTCTATTCTTGTTGTTGCTCATCAGTAAATGCCGCTTTATCTTTCCTTTGTTATGTCTCCTCCACTGTGTTTTCCCTTGACTCTTTCTCTATTTTCTCCTCCTTTTCATTTTCTTCTTCTTCTTCTTCATTGTCTTTATCTGCAAGGGGATCCTCTTCTCCTAGTTTCACTATTGTCAATCCATATATCAACTTCCATATCTTTGTTGATTTATTTACAACATCTTCAATGTTATTCTGAAGAATTTTAAAGGCTCTATACTTGGAAAAAAATTTACTCCCATTCTTTTTGCTTACCTTAGTGATTTGACCTTTCATTAGCTCTGGCATTACCCTAGCTAAGGTAGATTCTCTTATTTTCTTCTCCATGCCAAGGTGGTAATGCACTTTATTTTCTATAATTCAATACAAATCTGTTGGTATTGAGTTGTCAAGTTCAAGTGGAGTTGTCATGAACTTACACATCATTCTGTAAATAAATTCCTCCACCATGTTTTGCTCTTCTCTACTCAATTTACCAAAATCAACACTTTTCAAGCCATTCAAGTCAGCATTGTCCTTAATATTATCACATATGTTCTCTAAATCTGATTTAGATGCACAGCTTATCACTTTGAATTGGCTTATGTCATCTGACTCGGTCATATCTTCATCAGATTCAGGTTGAGCAATATATTTTCTTCTTAACTTTCTCTTTATTGGCTCTTGTTGCTCTGTTGCCTTGTTCTTCTCTTTAGCCTACCGTTTCTCTTGTTGAGTGGTTACCCTAGTGCTTTCTCTTGTTGTGGGCTTGGTAGGGCTTAGCTTGGAAACTTTCATGGGCTTTGTAGCTATTTTGGTTGAGGCTTTTCTTTTCTTTGCCTAATGTTTAGTAGGTGCTTCCTTAGCTTCTTCTTCCTTAGCACCTTCTTCTATGTCTTCTCCTATGCCTTATGTCAAGGAAAGTGGCCCTTGATCTTGTTCTCCTTCTCCTTCATCTTCCTCTTCATCATCCTCTTCACCTTTTGTTGTGCCTTCACCAAATCTAGCCTTTAGCTTCTTCACCAAACTATCTTTCTTTTTCAAAACTGATATTTTCTTTAGTTCCATCTCCACCTTGGATCTGATAACATCATAAGTGCCAAAGGGTTTAGTACTTTTATCTACTTCCTTTACAAGTAAAGCTGTTATTGCCACTAAAGCTTCATCAATATTGATTTCATAGCCAAGTGGCCTTAGCCATCTAACTCTTGGCACTATAGCTTGAATATATGTATAGTCAATGTCAACTAGAAAATAGATCGCATTGATGTGCTACTCAACTAAGGAAATAGGTATACTAAACCTTTATTTCATAGAATTCTTAAAGTATTCAAAATAGCTTGTCAAAATTATTTCAAAAATTTCCCCCATCTGCTTTATGTATTCATTGATATGTACAGTAGCTGATCTATTTGTTTTCTAGCCTATCTTGCCAAAGGAAATAAATTCATTATGAACATAAAAGAATATGGACATCAAAACTGATCGAAACTTGCATTGGGTACCATTTGATCTTCTTATAGCTCCCAAGTTCTCCATGATTTCTTGCAGTTGCATCTTAGCTAGGTCATATGTAAGATCCTTTTTCACAATCTTGTATCCTACATCAATTGTAACGCAGGGCACACTATTCAATCTTCTTGATTGATAGAATTTGTGAGAGATAACTCTGACAAAAAATTCTATGAGAGGGTCCTTAATTGTCTCAATTGTCATACACCTCTTATTCCATTGAGCACCAATGTTCTTTTCAATGACCTCCTTTGAGTCACTTCTTAAGGTTTTAGGCTAATCTAGGGTTGGGTACCCTCTGACTCGGTGAAAAATTCTCTTTGTTATCATTACTAGTCCTCCTTCTAACCATAAGCAACCATCATGAATTTTTCTTAGAAAAAGTCTTATGCATTCCAATTTAAAGACTATAGGGAAGTCTAGGTCATGGGTAAGTCCCTTTTTCTTAACTATGTCATATTCTTCCTTTAACACTCTATTGTCACATAATTTATTATATGCTTCCCTAATCTCCATGTCTCCTATCCCACCTAATTTGCAATTATAGCTTTTTCAAATGTCTTGAACCATGACTACTTTAGGGGGAATAATTGATAGGGCACTAGCTGGATCATTCTTTTAGGCTACCTTAGGGATTAGTTTGAATTCTAGTTGTTTTACATCCCTACTAAATAGCTAAACTTCAAATGGCTCCTTATCCTTGGGGTTTCTAGAGCTAGACACCATTTTCACACACAAGGGTTTAATGAATTCAAACACTATGTAGCTTGTCACTTGAATAGATATCTTTAGATCGATGAAATTTATCTGAATCTCTACTCAAATTTGTTGGAATTTTTTTCCTTCACTTGAAATTGCTTCTTTTCTTTACTCATTCTTTTCTCTACATTTGAATGATGAAAATGATAAAAAAATTAAACAAATACCCTTCAATACCTAGCATTAAATTCTTAGCGCTTATATAACTATTGACTCAGCTTGTGTGCATTTTCCTATGTTACTTGGTAGCTAAAGGATTTACCCTTACTCAACATCAGCTAGCATAGTTTTACTTAGTAGCAACTAATCGCTCAGCTTCCACTAGTTCTGTCCAACAACTTGGCACATACCGTGATTTCACTTGGCAATTGAATGTAACAATATGAAAGCTTTTGAGGATAGACTTGCATCTTTATTCATGCCATTTATATCCTTTGTAGTACCAACTTATCTTTGGAACTGATATATGATAAATTATTGTATATTAGTTCCTCATACCTTCTTTTTCTTAGTTGCATGAAGTGTGACCACTTGAACTTTTAGGTTAAGTGATCCCTCCATTGGATGTTCTACTTCCATCTCTTTTCTTCCATATATTATTCATCTCTCCTTTGATGTGTTCAACATCAACTTTCTCCTTTCCTTTGTTGAACTCAAAGTTCGGTACTTTTGATCTTGTTGGGCAATACTTGTTGATGTGTCCTATCTTTAAGTAGATAAAACAATTTGTTTGTCTCAACCACCTATTGTAGTTGCCACTAAAGTGTGTTCCTATGTAGTTCTTAGGAATGTGTCCATATTCTTGAGAATAGTAATAGGTATGCCAAGTGTTGTAGTCCCAATTATAGTGATGTCCATGACTATTTGTCTTTGCTGGTTGGTTTGGTGTCCACATAGGCTTGGATTTGGATTCAAAAGCTCTATGTCCATACTTCTTACAACTGTAGCAATGACCTTCAAATCTTGGTTTCTTAATGGTTCTAGTCCAATAGTCATGTGCCTAATGACCTTACTTGTTGCACTTGTGACAGTGACTCATGTTTTTAGGTTTGTCATGCTGATTGGTGTTCTTGCTCCTACACACATTAGAGGTATGTCCCTTTTTACTAAAAAAATGACAAGTGGGTTTTGTGTTCTTACCTTTGTCACTTCTTTCTTCTGTAGTCTTAGATGACTCTCCTTTTTCGATGCTAGTGTATCCTAGTCTTGAAGTGTCATTATTGGATCCTGGTGATTTTAGTAGTTGTTCAAAGTGCTTGATGGCTTCATTAGGTTTTCTAAAGCTTTCTAAAATTTCTTTCTCTCTTCTCAGGTTATTTTGCAATTATTCATTTTGCATCTTTAGTGTGGAAATCTCAATGTCGTTGATATTTAACTATGATGGACATTCATCATTTGGCTTAGGGTGTCTAGCTAGATGTTAGAAACTCTTGCAATCTCACTTGAATTTTCCTCTATTCCATTGGCAAGGTTCCTATTCTCATCTTCTATTATAGATTTATCTCAAATGGATCTCTTCTTCTACTCAGTCACTTCACAAAGCATCGTGGCTTGTGATTCTTGTTCAATCTTGAGAGTTTTGATCTATTCTATTTGAGCTCTATTCTTCTCCATTAGGTTTGTAATTAATGCATCATAGTCCTTAGAATCTCCATTGGCAAACACTCTTGAGGTGTCAATCACCTTATACTATGTACCATTCTCAGTTATGGTGACTTCTTTTCTTCTATTTAGGGATTTCCTTAATTCTTCCCTAACTTCTTCTAGAGAATGTAGAATTAGATCTATTTCAATCTCCTAATCCTCTATAATCTTCCTAAGCTTGTAGACTTCCATTTCTAGACCTTTTCTTCAAGCTATAAGGCTTCTCTATGTGAGATCTTAGCTCTAATATAAATTGTTGGAATTTAAAAGTGGGAAGTATACTTCTGAGAGGGGGGTGAATCAGAAGTAGAAAACATTAAGCTATATACCTTTTAACTAAAATTAATATATGCGTGTAACATTTCTAATTAATATGAAAGTAAAGGCATGCATGAAAATAGACAACACAATATTTGGTCACCTAGAAACCCACCAAAATGAGAATGTAAAATTTGGGTGGGGATCATACCCACAACTTATCATTGCAATAATAGGTAACTTGTCAAAGTTACAAAGTTTTATCATCAACAATGGTCTTCCCTATGAGAGGCTTGCCCTATTAAAGGCTTCAACACACTATTAAAAGTCTACCTATCTAAAGGATTTACTAAACATTCACTTGGAATGTCACAATTTTAAAGGATTTACAAAATGGTTGTTAAACCAACCTATCTTCATAAGATTTTCATTCTCCTAATATAATGGCTAGAAAATATAGTAGAATGTGTGACCTAATTATTTGCAATCTACTAATGCTGATTTTAGATCCTTGTTCTTTCCAATCTAATCCTCACTAATCTGGTATGAAATTGTTGTGATCTTGATTCACTGTTCTACTAATTGAAAATGCAATGTTTTCCTTCTTCTAAGTCATTTCACCCCTTTCAATTCCTTCAAAATTCACTAGTATTCTATCCTTGCATGGATTCTCTTCTCGAATACTCTCTCATACATTACTAAATTATGGGGTTTTAGCCTCCTTGAAAAGGTTTTATGACTTAGGGTTAGGTATGACTCTATGATTGAGATTCATCCATCTTTCCTACTCAAATCTTTCCATTTTTCTGATTAGTTGAATGTTGATTGCGTAGGGAATCAAATAGATTCAATCTTATCTTTTAATCCTTCAAGATTTATCATATCTTGGGTCAAATGATTTACATCTTAGTTTCTGAGGGCACAAACTCTTATGTTGATTTTGTATTACTTGACACTTATTGATTATTGATGCTGGACACATGCAAAAATTGTGTCTTTCTCAACACTTATAGTTTACTTGGCACATATACTAGCTCAGCATCTATTAGTCACTCAACATTTGAATGACTTAGCACTTGATGAATTTTTGGCTGGGCACATATTGTGACTTGGCATCTATATTATACTCTACATCAACTTAGAAAATTTCTTAAGTGTTTTGACACTCAATTTTTAAAACCAATCTGAGATCAACATATATCTATATACATATATCTATATCTACACACACACACACACACATTCTCAATGGAGGCTATGACATTCTATGTTGATCAGTTAAAAAAATATTGTTTGATTTGAAATGCTCATTTAGAAATTATTATTTTATTTTAGAATGCTTGTCTAATATTTAAAATCCTTTCCTGATTGGCCTATGACATGTTTAGTATTTTTTTATTAAAATTTAGGAAAGTCAGAAAACAACATGTTTTTGATGTATTAAGTAGCAGTTTGTTACGTAGATATTTTTGTGGGAGAGTTAATTAAATTAATTGAAGAGAGAGAATTTTGGGTTTGGATTGCTTTCTTTCATACAAAATTTTCTCTCTCCACATACTACCTCCCTCTATGTACTAAAACTTCTTGAAAGAAGTTCAGATTTAGATTCCTCTCTCTACATATCAAAACCTTCTCTCTCCCCATACTATATCTCTCGACATACTAAAAGTTCTCTCTCTCTATGTACTCTAACTTTTTTCCCTAATCTTAACCTGGAGGTTGCAAGAACCCAACTCAAACTCCTATTTTCAAGAGAATGAATTTTCATTCACAATGTAGGAGAGTAGATTGCACTCAAGGATGGATAGATTGCCATACATCTAAGTCTTCTAGCTGCACATATAATTTGATCACCATTGTTAAGGCACACAATCTATTTGAATAGCTTCCCCTCATCCTACAACCTTTGGCATTTAAAATGGTGGTAGATCTAGAGCATGGATAAAATACACAATCTATTGAAAAGCATGGGTAAAGTGCAAAACATTGGCAATATTATCTTGCACTTTTGCAGCTCACGACTTTCAATGGAGATTAGTGGTGTTCACAAGGAAGGTCATAGGTGAGACACATGAACCATTTGATAATAATTCTCCAAAATATGTAATTAACAAGTATAACAAGAAAAAATCAGGCTGCACAAAAATGCATGAAAACTATTTGGTTAAATCCTCTCCTCACAAAGCCATGACTTTAAGGGCCAAGATAAGACATTTGAACTTTTTGGTAGTTGTTTGGGAGCCAAGCCATCGAATGCAAGTAGCAAGTTGAGAGAGCCTAGTATAATAACATTTTTCTCCACATAGGACAAGGCATGTGAGCTATTTGGTAGTAGTAGTGTGAGAGTCAAGGAAACTTCCCAATATGTAGTAGCAAATGCAAAAAGCAAGGTACATGACCCAATATGATAGCGGTTCTATCAAACATAGACAAGAATGTGAATTGTTGACCTTATTATTTAAAACCAATATAGGCCACCATTGTAAAGTCTTGGAATGACAACATTGGTTGGAATATGATCTATTTGACAATACACCTAGCATAGAGTTTAGAGTGGCTTTACTGGTAGATGTAACTCGGTTACCATTAAAAAGAATGCATCACTAATATTGGATATAATACATTGGGAAGCAATCATCACAAAGAGAGAAATATAATGATTGCATGTATGGATGAAATAGAGTTGATAAGGAGCTCTTAGAAACTCTAAAGCTAGTGCAACTTCAAATGTATCCTTCTTAGAATGAAAATAAAAAATATGGAGCTTGCTAATACCCACTATTGCAAGGTTTAATCTAATTTGCATTTACAGGGTACAAAAATTGTTCGACACAATGCTCTAGCCCACAACACATTGAAAGGGTTGACTGATGACAAATGAAGATGAACATATTATGGTAGAAAGATCAATAATCCAAGTATGTAGTGAATTATCATTTCATCATCATGATAAACTAGGACATTTGAGAAATCAAAGGAAGTTGAATCATCGATATTTTAGCAGGACCAAACACATGCTTATCAATAAATTGCATTTTTGGGATTTTATTTCAAGTGAATGTGATATTGCCACTCATAGGTTAACATTTTAACTTTCACTTTGTAAAAGTTAGAGTTGGATATGAACCATTTTACGGTAGTCTAGACTCTAACTTTTTCAGTGGTTACAAACCTGAAAAGTTAGTTCAGCTAGAATGGCTATAAATTGTTGAATCACATTGTAAGAAGACACTTTTTGGATTTTGAAATAAGGGAACACTTATATTTTCAATGAGAAGACAATTTTTGGAAAGTATATATAGAGGTTCTTTTCATATTCAGTTTCTTCTTATGTTCTTGGTGCAAGGAAATAAAGGAACGTGCATTTTCTATTCTCTTTTCTTCAAACTCAGAACTATTTGGATGTTGATTCTAGTTTTAATTAATGTTTTCATGGTATGGCGTAGATGTCAATGAATGATTGAATCATCGCTAAGCTAATGCTAGCCTTCAAGCATAGTTCTTGATCGTTCTTATTAGTGGCTTAAGTTATCCAAGAAAGCTGTGAACTTGTTTGGTGCATTCGTCATTAGTACCTTTTTGTCTAACCTTTATGTTTTGATTCATTTATGTTGAAAAATAAAAAAATTATCATATGAGGGAGCTGATCCTCTCAAACATAGAGGAAGGTTATAATCTAGTGATGATCAATTTCAATCTCTCCAATTGTTGGCATAGTTGTCACTGTTCACACGGCAAGTTTAAGAAGTAACTATCACAGTGAAAATTTGTTTACCGACATAGTAAAAAGAAGGGTGATGAATTCATAGAATATCCTCTACTATCTAACCAATACATTTTCTAGACATAAACAAGTACCACATAGCGGTATGTGTTGGCGCTCAAAAGTGAACCCTGAATTTTGAGCACTGTTGAGAAAATTAAGCCCTATAAATGCTTTTAAATGAGATTGTACCCAGCTATCAAGTTAAGGCCTAAGAGGTGTTCAATGCTTCTAGCACCTTCCATTTAGCCTATCTAAATATTCCATGAAGTTCAATTTCCATTCCGAGCTATTATGTAAGATCCCGTTTTGAGCAATTGTTAAATCTGCATTTTTACCCTAAGTGTTAAACAACAATAGGAGGCTATGTTTTCCATTGAATAACTTGCACCCATAAATGTTTCATGACTCGCCACTTTGGGAGTGCCTATTCTCCATACCAGAGAGCCTATGTTTCAGATTTTGAGTCATTACAAGTCTGTTTTCTTAGGTTTTGAATCCCTCAAAGTTGGTCATTTAAATTATCATGCTAATGAACATTGCACATAATTCTGGGAAGCCCTGTTTGACATGTTGTAACTTTTGACCAGTTGATCAAAATGATAAAATTCCTTGTGCATTGCATTGTAGATATTAGAGACTTGCTATGTTTCAAGTTTAAGCTCTTGACGAATCTGTTTGATCAGTTTTCAATCACAATTCCAAACAGAATTTCTATCTTTTTACTGGTGTCAACATTTGTAGATTTTTCAAGACCCCTGTTCGTGATGCTATATCTTGAAATCTATGATAGGTGAGTTGAATGGATTGTAGCACTGTGTTGTCCTCTAAAAATACTTTAAGTGTGTCAGTTTGTAAGTCTTGACAAATTCATTTGCAAACTTTTCCAGGTCAATTCCATTTGCAAAAAATGTTTTCTGTCAGTGTTTCTAGTTTGCAAAATCTTAGTAGCCCACTTTGACTGATCGCCATTTGTGTCCTATTATTTATCATGAGCTCAAATGGTAGATTAGAAGCAACACCACAGTTTTCATTTCCCCAAGTGTCCACTTGCCCAATTTTCAAAGACAAATCCGAACCTAGTTTGTTGTTTTCTGATTTGTTTACTTGCAGGTAATTCTAAAGGGGCAACTTTGATAGCGAATATCTTTTGACCCCAAAGTTTTCATGAGATGAGATTTGGTAGGATGCAATTTTGTGGAACAGAGATTCAGTGTGCTAGTTTTTAGAGCCCAATCAAGTGTTCTGGTTAGTTTTTACAGCTAGTTAGTAGACCTTTTGGCACCAAAGTGATAGTTTGCAAGAAAGTGATAAATTGAGTTTTAAGTGATCAACCAGGGATTGAATTTGATTTCAATCAATTAGAGGTGATCAGTAAGTCAATTTTGTAGTTTAGCTATTTGGAAATGAATTTTTTTTTTAGCCGGACCCACTTTAGGGTCCGACTAATTGCTTCAAAATGATGGACTGAGTTGAAGTCCGATGGGTATAATAGAGGATAGTGCAATTTATGATGTGTTGTATAGAGTGGAGAATGCAAATGGCTATGAAATTGACAAAGATGTTCTCTATTGAGAGGATAATATAGATCCAAACAATTGGGATTTGGGAGATATCCTAAAAGAAATAGAGAAGTGTGGCAATAGCATGGATATAGACATTGCAAAGCAAGTACAAGAACTAGGAAACAACATAGATGTTGCATCAGTTGTAGAAGAAATAGATAGCAATGAAGAGGAACAAGACCTATTTAATGAATTTGAAAGAAAATTGTTTGATAAAGAGCTATGAATCTTCTGTAGTGATGTTTCCAAAGCATGCTTTGATGAGTGGGGACTGATTATGAATCAATTGAATTCATTCAACCATTTTATGAGTTAGGGTTTGCAAAAGGTGTTCGATGATCTTGATATGTTTGATGTAGAACTAGATTATACAAGAATGAGATCATCATCAGATGTGGTACACTATTGTGCATCTATAAAAATTGGTAAGGTCACTGTGGAGAAGCCTTCTTATAAATCCAAGGATGGAAAGAAGTTGGCACTCAAAACTACTAAGGCTCGGCTAGGCAAAATGGCATATTCATCTCCCATTCATGTAGACATTACAACAAAGGTTTACATTCATGAAGGGATGAAAACAAATTACAAGTTAAAAAGTAGTTCAAGTTTAGTAATAAAGGATGCAAAGAATGTTACAGCCTTTAAAGAGAAACATTAGCGCAAAAAGAAAGGCACGATGAAGTTACAAGCAAATGCAGTCAAACAACCAAAGAAACTCGCGCCAAGTAAAGAAGCCAAAGATTAGGGGAGCAGCTAGCAAGAGAAGACCATTGCAATCTATATTGAGGAATGTGACACACAGCCAAAAAGACAAAGGCCCCTGCCACTAAGCATGGATGCAAACACAGCAAAAGGATCAGGCCATTTTAAAAGGGAATTCAAAGCGTAGTCCAAAGCAAAGATGGAGGCGGCATAAGGACACCGATGGGGAGAAGACATTTGAAGTCAATAGGGCAGAAGAAGTTAAAAATAGAGAGAACCTTCATTAACAACATCCACGCAGGTGTTTAAGGAGGAGTCCACGCGAAGGGGGTAGTTGTTAGAGTTTACAGTCAACGCCAAAGAAAATGAGAAGCTCCATGCAAAATGAAAGGAAAAGGTTAATGGTCATGGCGTGAAAGGAGGAGCATGCCCATGAAAGCCACATAATGTAAAAAGAGTGCCACACGCAGTAGGTAAAGAGCAGACCAGTATGAGAGGAGCTCGGCATTGAGAAAATTTATCCCACATTGGAGATATGAGAAGCTTTGTAATTTTTAAATAACATTGCACTTGATAGCTAAGTTTCTCAAAGATACAGCCTTTTCAAAAGGCAAGCTTGTGCGTGGGCCTCGTGCACTAGTGGAAAACAGTTGGCATGCAAACCAATGGTCTTTTGAACAAAGTTCCAACCGCACTGACATGGATTGATTGAAGGAGATGATGCCACATGGCACATCAAATGAATGGTGCATGCCCGCAAAAATAAATTTTGAGGAAGATAAGTATTGTGGGAAAGTGGGCTGCCGCCAAGTGGCAGGGGGCCAAGGATAGGAGAAGAGGTGATGACCCTATCAGTGGATAGTGTGACAGTTTGGGTAGCCAATGGTAGCGTGCCACATGGCACAAATAGAGTGAATTGACAGGAGCCATCAAATATCACCACGTGGTGAGATCTGACAGCTGGTGCTTGCCCGCAAAATGGAGATGCAAGGTCATTAAATAATGTGGGTAAGCAAAGAAGTGCCACGTGGCAATGGGCCCACCTAGTGATGATGTGGCACTACATTCAAGAGGTTGAAAAATCACAGAGCGCCATGTGGCACTCATCAAATAGCGGGTTGACCACGGATTGAAAGGATTAGAAAAAATTCAAAAATGTTAAAAAATTGTTTTTAATAAATTTCCTCCAAAGTGGGTATGCACATTCAAAATTCTTAAAAATAGTCTAGGGCATTAAATCTAAAGTTCAGACTTTAGAAATTTAAAAATTTGAAATTGCAGCTTTGATAGTTATAGAGAGGGACATTTTTCAAATTGACTTTGGAGGGGTTCTTGGTAGGAAAACATAGCAATGTTATATACCACTGGAACCATGAAGAGATGAACTTTTTGATTCTAGAGTCAATTTTTGCACAAGAATCAGCTGGTTCATGCTACATGAGGATTTGTCTTAGGTTCCTATCTTGCAACCAAATTCAGGTATCAGAGTCTAGTTGTGATTTCTAGTAAGGTAATGATTTGAATATGCATAAAAGACAAGGAAAAGGTAATTGGGGTTGACTTTGGTTGCATTCAAATTAGTTGAACCTCATTTCCTCTAACATTTCATAAGGTTATCAGATATTTTAGATGCATAAAGGGATTTCATCATTCAGCAAGAGGATATTTTAGAAGTTTGTTACAAGTAATGATGAAATAAAATCAGATCAAATGTGTAGATGGATAAAAGAGGTTTTATAATTGCTAGGATGGAATTCCAAGTGGACACATGTCATTTTCAGAATAGATCTAGGAATTCTTTCTTGTCTATATCTTTCTTTCTCTAATACATTGTAAGGGTTCTAGTTTTTCACTATGAGACCATTGTTGGTAGGAAATTTTCAATCATTCTGTGAGACCACTTCTTTGGATCTAGGAGTACGATTCCACCTTCATTCTTCAGCATATTCTCTAATGTGAATAGTAGTAAGAAGGTTAATACAGATAGTTCAGAGCTATTAAGTTGCATCATGTTCTTCATTTCATGCATATGATTGTATAATTTCAAGAAAATAATACAAAGAGCAACAGATGATTGAGTTTCAGTTGAATCTTGTCTCCATTCTCACTGAGTTGTAATGTTTTATGACCTTTGAACAAAGAGCCTAGGTCATAGTTGCAGTCCCTTAAAGTTGTATGTTGTTTCATTGTTGCTAATAATTCATGAAATTGTGTAAATTCTTCATAGAAATCAACAGGGTTGAAGATTTATTGAGGAGGATATCATGTAAGAATGAGATTCAGATTGAACATAGATGTCTATTTATAAGTTGAATAGATAGATCAGATATTTGAAGATACACATATGTCTCAGATATTCATATGTATGTTTTTGATTCATAGATTTGCCCAATGGTTAAGGCACTGATTAGTTTATAGGATCACTAGGTCTTACTGCTACATATCTAAGGTTTTGCTTAATCAAATGTTCTTTCCCTTTCATGTTGAAGGACCTAAATGTTTAACCCTCACTCAGCTTCTGAAATTCATAGATCTGCATTTAGCTACTGTAGATTGATGTTATTTCATGAGTTATTAGGAGAAATAAGGGTAAAATCTACTTAATAGATTCAAGGATATGTTCTTGCACTGGTACGATATCATTTGAATTTGAGGTCTACCTGCCTAGGTTTAGCAGAGCCTAAAGTAGAAGAAGGGCCATGCCTTATAGTTGGCCTGTTGTCAGAAATGGCATGTTGAGAATGGGAGTTAGCTGCCCCTAGATATTTTAGTTTCTCAATGGGATAATTGAAAACCCTCCAGTGTTTTCAAACACCAATAGTATGTACTTGTCATTAGAATAATGTATTATTATAGAAAGATTTATTCATAGGTAAAAAATAGTTGTATAGTCAAAATATATTATAGTAAAATATTATAGAAAATACAATGCATATCATGTTAATTTTAATTTAAATAAAAATAAATTGAAAGTTTAAAAAAATATTTTAAATGGTAATATTTTTTTTATATGTGAAAATTTATTTTTTATTATGTTAATTGCACTCATCATGTAAATAATTTCTTTTGTATTTTGTTATTTTTTATTTAGTTAATTTTAATTTAAATAAAAATAAATTGAAAGTTTAAAAAAATATTTTAAATGGTAATATTTTTTTATATGTGAAAATTTCTTTTTTATTATGTTAATTGCACTCATCATGTAAATAATTTCTTTTGTATTTTGTTATTTTTTATTTAGTTAATTTTAATTTAAATAAAAATAAATTGAAAGTTTAAAAAAGTATTTTAAATGGTAATATTTTTTTATATGTGAAAATTTCTTTTTTAAAATGTTAATTGCACTCGCCATGTAAAGAATTTCTTTTGTATTTTGTTATATTTTATTTAGTTAAATAGTGAATGCTTGGTAATTCTTAAATATTTAGGCTAGGTAATAACGTCAAAAATTTCAAACTCAAATTTCAAAAGTAATGTCATTTGTTTCATTTTTATGGTTATTAAATTTTTTTATAAGAAAATATCGATAAAGAAAGACATTGGAAGTTACTGAAAATTTTGAAAATATTAGAAAGATTTGAAATAGTAAACTCTGGAATATTCTTTCACAAACATTAATTCTTAAAAGATAAAATTTAGAAGTTGAAGATTAAACAAATCAATTAGTTTATTTATGCCAGTTTTAAATGTGTATGTTTTTAGATCAAAACAATAATGTTAAATTAGAATGTGTATATATCATTAAATTCTGAAAATGTTGCCCTTAAAAATGCAATATGGAGGAAGCTCCAACAAAAGGGCTCCTATAACACCAAATGCTTTCAACCAATAATAGTGGAGACATTATTTATAATAATATATTTAATTGATTAAAAATATTTGAACTTTTTATATATTATATATCGAGAGTTAAAAAGGAACAGCAATAAGGAGGGAGGTAGAGCCTCAACCAACTATCTGAGGAGCAACAACAAGGAGCAGTCCACCAAGTGCGACCACTATCTGAGATACATATATATTAGAGCTATACAAGAAGACAAGAGAACTATAAGAGTAACAAAAAGAATTCTAGTCCTATGGGAGAGCATCTTCAAACTTATTGATCCAGGCGGTCCACCCTAGGAGACCCTCCATCCATATAACTCCTTTTTGATCTAGCAATTGGTGAAAGACATGGAGATTATTAGCATAGGGTTTTTTACTATTCTTGATCTCTTCCATGACCTTGTCAAGCGCTTCATCAAACAACACCTTATTGTCCATTATACTGGCCAATTCATAACCATTTTGCATCTCATAGATAAATATGGTAGCTCGACCATCCCTTAGAAATCTAACCTGAGCTTCCTTTTTTCCCTATTTAGAAAACTACAGACCTGTGAAACAATTTTAAAATATATCAGATTTCTATGAAATCCAATAAGAGTCCTGGCAAAACCTTTGAACTTAGCATCATTTCTACATTTCCATATATGCCAAAGGATGAGCGATGAGAGAACCTACTAGAAAAAATTAGCATATTTTCTGAGGGCTTCAATGAAAATCGAAATAATATCCAATGTGTCAACATAATGAGTAATGCATATACCAAACATGAGCTAGACTTCTCTAGCAAAAGAGTAATCAAAGAAAATATGTCTCATAGTTTTAGGAACTCTGCAGATAGAAAAAATATCAATGTTAGCTTGCTAATTTCTTATGGGGAGTTTTTCTAGCAGGAGCTGCCACTTAAAACATTGGATTTTAGGCTAAATAGGAGCTTTCCATAGTTTATCAAATATTTTATGATAAACTGTGGAGGCAAAGGAACAATACCAAGTGTCATTAAGGTGGTGGGAAATAGAGGTGTCATGATTAAGAAATCTATAGATATCTTTAGCTTTAACAGAAGTGAGGAGAGTACCATCTTGCCACCTAAAGGAAAGATATCAGTGAGAGTCTGTATCAACATTACGGGGGAGATTAAGTTGAGAGATTAAGTTGAGAACAAGCCATTTTGATAAGATTGTAAGTACACTTATAAGAAGCAGGAATGTCATATTGATTGACAAGGACATCCCAACTAATAAGCTGATTGTGTTCAAGGATATCCATGATATACTTAACACCTTTGTTGGCACAAATTCTAGCTGAACAACCTTTAGTTAAAGCAAGAGGTTTGCCCTGATGGAGAAGATTCCACCATAGTGATCACTCACCTTGAAGAGTGAAGTTATCATCAAAGTCTGAGTTATCAATATGGTGCCAAATGTTCTCCCAAGCTTTCCATATGGAATGGAAGACACAAGTTGCCTTCATAGAAACATGGAATTTGCCAAAAATTAGATCACTAAGGGGGAGATGTTTCCAAGATTTAGTAATTTTAGGAACACCATTTTGAATGTTACTTCTAAAGAGCACTTTACAGGGCTCGTTACCATCAAGGGATTGAAGGATCCATTTAGAGGCAAGAGCCATTCCCTGAAGCTTGAGATATTTCAAACCAAGCCCACCTAGACCTTTCTCTAGATGACACAAGGCCCACTTAACAGAATGGGCTTTCTTCATACCTTTTCCATCCAACCAAAGAAAGCGTCTGATGGCTTTCTAAACTTCCAAAATATGATAGTTACTAAACATCCAAATGGAGGAATAGTATATACTATAGGATGAGAGAATATTTTGGCAAACTTGAACTCTCCCAACAAGAGAAAGGAGCCTGTGATTCCATTTATTAATCTTTTTGAAAATTTTATCTTTTATCCAAAACCACATATCTTTGAGGGAAGGGCTCATAGAAAAGGGGATACCAAGATACCTAATAATCTTGTTAGATCCTCCCGAAGAAAAAAAAATTGGTGAAGCTAGTTTGGAGGACGATCATGCCATCCTAACAAAATGGATTTAGAGCTAGAAATATGAGCTCTTGAAGCTTTACCAAACATATCAATTTTATTGTGGAGGTAGATGAAGTTATCCAAACTGAGCTCTAAGAAAATAGAGGTTTCATCAGCAAATTGAATATTAAGAAGGTCGAAGTCATCAAGAAGAGTAATACCATGCACCTTAGGGGAGATGGTGCCATATTGAAGGATATAATAAATAGCATTGGAAGTAATGACAAAAAGAGCAGGAGCAAGAGGGTACCCTTGTCGAATAGATCAAGACAGAGGAATAGGATTGGATAGGGTGCCATTGACATCAATCATGGTAGAAACGTCTTTTAGAAGAATTTGAATATATTTATAGAAAATATCAAGGAATCCAAAAGCTTTTAACATCATCAAGATGAAGCCCCATTCAATTTTTTCGTAGGCTTTCTCGAAATCAAGAAGAAGCATAGCTACCTCCTGATGTGAAGTATTGGCCCATTCCATGGCTTCCTAGCTAGTAATGAGATTCTCAAGGATGAATTTACCTTTAATGAAGCTAGTTTAAGTGGAGCAGATAAAATTAGGTAGAAAAGTCTCTAACCAAAAGGCCAAAACTTTTGCAAGAATTTTATAGGAAATATTAAGTAAAGTGATAAGACAATATTTTTTTTTATCAAAGCTCTATCTCCCTCTTTAGGGATGAGCTTTATGATACCAGTGTTAATAGCAGTCCCAAGAGTGCCATGTGAGAATGCCTCAAAGTATAACTCATAAAGGTCCTTGGAGATCCAATCTATGTTAGCTTTGTAGAATTCAGTAGGAATGCCATCCAACCTTTGGGCTTTGTTACCTTTTAGCTTAGGGATGGCATCAATAATTTCTTGTTGGGAAACAAGGCTTTGTAGGGCAAAAATATCATCCTACAAAAGCTTCTTAGGAATAAGCTCAAAACATCAAAGTCTCATCAACCTTGAATTATCAACATTGGTTTTTATAAAAAAAATTCAAAAGCCTAAGAAATATCCTGGCTCGTAAGTAGCTCCTTAGCATTATCATAGATTCTATCAATTCTTTCATTTCTTTTTTTTCTCTTTGAGAAAATTAAAAAAATATTTAGTTCCTTTGTCACCAAACTAAATCCAATGATTACGGGCTTTGATGTAGGCCCCTTTGGCTTTAATGTGTTGATGTTTCTTGAGTGAATTCCTAGCAAGGGACAATTGCTCAGCAAAGCTGGTAGAATCTGGTTGGGATTTGATATTGGTCTTAGCCAAAAATAGCCATTCAGAAAGTACCTTCTCGATACATCTGTGATTCTTGGCTTTCATTTGTCTGAAGGTTTGAAAAATCTTAGTCCAAGAAGAGATATTAAGCTGCCATCTATCAATTTGAGACAAGGACTTATTTTGCAAGTTGATGAGTCTAATCATATTAACAACAATGATCACATCCTAACCTTCAAGAAGAGAAGTATTAAGGATGAATTTATGGGTGGAGCTACAATCTGAAAGGGGGAGGGACCTAAAATGAATCTGAGCTAGGGTGGGATAATGGTCAAATAAGGTAGCAAGAAGGATGGTAACAGGAGATTCGAGATGATTCAGAGAAAAGGAGAAGAAGTTGCTATCAGCATAAAATCTATCAAGCCTAGAATAAATTCGGTTAACTCCCTATTGAAGATTAGACCAAGTGAACCAAAGAGCTCTATTCCCAGGAGCATCTCCTTCAAGGGATCAAATAGGTGAAAGTGGTGCTTAAACTTATCCTAGTGAAACTTTTTAGTATGTTTCCATTCAATGGGGGAGCCACCAATTTTATCTCTAGGACTTTCAATCATATTAAATTCTCCACCAAAAAAACAAGGAATGCTAGGAAGGGAAGTCAACCAATCCCAAAGGATGATTCTTTCATTATAGTCATTAGAGGCATATAAGGAGAAAATTCCAAATTGAAAGTTATCAAGGTTAAAGGTCACACAGGCATCTCTGTTGCAAGGATAAATTCCAAAATTAATTATAGATCGAGACCACTTAGGGTTAATAAGGAGAGCAACACCCCCCTTGCCCTTGGTATGATTAGTCACAATCTTGAAGGAATCCTTATAGATAAAATTTAGGGCAGTATCTAGGTTGAAACCAATCGCCTTAATCTCTTGTAAAATTATGATATCAATTTTAGCCTAAGAATCCATAAAATTTTTAACAATAACCTTGCAATTAGGAGACTCAAGGCCTCTCACATTCTATGGGACAATATTCATTGAGAATGCATTTTATTGGAACTAGTAAGGGGATTAGAATCCCCACCTTTCTTTTTGTTTTCGGAATCGAGAGGTCGACCCTTTTTCTTCGAGCTAGACTTAATTAAAGCATCTTCATCCTCATTGATATCATCAGTAAGTAAAGTAGAGTCTTTATTAATCATATTAAAGCTTGTAAGGACTAGGTTAGATGTGGCATAAATAACTTCAATAACCATATTCTCATCAAGTTCTTTGAGGGAAGACACGGGGGGGTTAGGAGGAATCTCTTCTAAATTGAGTTCAAAGCTAGAAGGAGGAGGAACAATGTTACGGCCAAAATCCCTATTCTCCTCCATGGGGGGAACATTATTATGGAGATCAATAAGGCCTGAGAGAGAGGGCAATGAATTATTTTCAAATTGAGGTTGGAGAGATCTGAGGGCATCAAACCTGTTAGTACTTGGCAAACTAGAATGAATATGCTCTAGAGCTAACTATTGAGCATTTTTCCATTGTCATTTGTGCTTTCCAACCGTCTAGAAATCATCAACACCAATTGGTTCAGTAGAGGAAAAAAAATCAATTTTGGAGCCAGAGCATTTGAGGCCTGTTATTAAAAACCCTAGACTCTAGTTTTCGGATTTGATTATTAACAGAGGGGGAGAAAGAAACATCCTTACTACTATTATTGTTTATGACCTCCTTAGAATTATCTAGATTAGTAGACACAGCTGTGGGGGGAGTCAAATTGGAAACAAGCGTAGGGGTATTGACATTTTTAGAGATATCTAGGGTTTTAGTCGAGGAGACCTTTTTCTTATTAGCAATAATGGGACAACTTTTCCTTTGATTTCCTTCTTTCTTATAGAGAAAGCAAGCATTTAGGCTGCCTAAAATCTCAATAGGGCAAACTAAAATTTCACCACCAATATTTAGATTTAGTTTTGGGGGGATATCGACCCCGGGTTTGATAGAGATCAACATCCAAGCATCCAGATTAGGCACCAATCTGGATGTTTGATCAACATGGATAATCTTCTTCAAATTATCCATCAATTGAAGAAGAAATTTGTAGAGGAATGGTGGAACCTCTTTAACAATAACCCACCTAGGGCATGAAAAAGCAATGATTTCCTCAATAATCGCATCCTGAGACCAAGCTAGGGCATGGAAGGACGTTTTTCCAACAATCCAATACTGCCTTTTCAAGGCCTCAGCCTTCTTATCATGAGTGCTGAAGAAAATAATATATAATCCCTTTTGAATCTACCTGCAGAAAGAAATTTTTAAGCCCAACTTCAAATTCCATAGGCTATCAAACCAATCATCCATGAATTTTTGGAGAGGGCATTTATCAATATCCACACAGGAGAAGAAAATAGCAGGATAACTTAACCTACTTTCCTCCATTGAAATCTCTTGCAACATCTCATCATTTGGCATAATGAAAACATGTTCCAGGGTGTTGTCAGAACTCTTACCTTTGGATCCAGGTCATTCACACGGAGGAGCATAAACAAATTGCGCAGTAGAGGAGATACCATTGCTGGGAGGGGCAACCTTCTCAGCAAAGGATCTCCTCGGTGGATTTCCGAGTTCAAGAGGAAAATGTGAAACAGTTTCGGCATCCATGGAAGACTAATAACAAACGAAAAACCACAAAGAAAAGAAAATTTAATGCAATTAAAGATAGTTGCAGAAGGAGGGAATGAAGCTACGTTGCATGGAGGAGATATCTCTCCTCCATGTAATCGCCACCGGAGGACTGTGTACAGTCCAAAATAACAAGTACAATAATATTTTAACTATTAACAGTATAACAAGACACTTCTTATTAATATCAGTATCAACCAAATTACCAAAAAGTAACCCAACAACATAAATTACAAGCATTGTTGTTAAAACCTTTAATATCTACTATAACCAAAATGTCACAAAGGACATAAGTTAACAGTTAACCATAACATAACAAAAGAAAAAAGGACTAGTTTTCGAGGTTCTCCGCTCCTTCTCATCAAGATATGCTGGTTTCCGAGCATAGTCTTGAGCCAATCGTCTGCAGGAAACAGAGAAGGAAGAAGCTGTAGAAGGAGCCTGTGGTCAGAAAACACATGTTTCAATAATACTTGCACCACCTTTTCTTAAACACATTATTAAAATAATCATAGTATCAATAATAAAAATAGTAGTAATAATAATAATATTTTGCAATGACCAAGCTATGAAAAGATTATTTTGACTTCGAAACTGTTCCTTCAAACAATAATTTTGTGTCACATTGCCTTGGAAACCTTTTGTCTATCTTCTCTTACATGACATGTGACTGGATTTAAAAACGTTAAGGATTTTGTTAGTTTGATATGATAAATTTAGATATAAGCACACACATGCGGGTCTGTGGTTTTCAGGAGGCTAATCAGGTGGTGAACGCTGGTTGGAAAAGAAAATGTTCGTCAAATTGTCCATTTATGATGGTTCCATAAAAGCATACAGAGCCTTTTTTCCAATTTAGAATTGAGTTCTACTCAATTTGTATGTTATTTCCCCTCTGCTGGAAGCAATATCTTCAATTTTCGAGGCCCTCTTTACTATACAGTCATGCCGTGTTTCTTCTTCTCTTGGGTGGTTTTGGCTGTCAGATCTTATGTAATACTAAAGTCTTTTTATTATATTGTACTATAATCCCCCTCCCCCAAGTGCATTGATTGTTAGGCCTTGTATGTGTCCATATTCTTATTGATGTTGACCATCGCAGCTAAAAAACATTCATATCCTCTTATATGTTCTAACATGTTTCTAACATGTCTCTATCAATAGGCATTTTTCCTATCCCAAATACCCTAGTTTAATCCAATTAAAGCAGCTAATCAAGCTGACTTCTAATTTTCAAATTTTTACACAAGTACACATTTAGATTTAATTAATGATCTAAAAACCTTTCATGAAAAATTTAGGTTGCATGTGACGACATCGTATCTTATAAACAATTGCCTCATTTTTTAGAATAAAGACACTAAACGATTCTAGATTGAGATAACAAATAAATTTTTTCATTTTATATAAAACATTATGTGTACATATTGTGATGCATTTGAAAATCAATGTAGTCCTTTGAGCTAATATAAGAATTCTATTTACATTTTGTCCTATCTTCTAGAACATTGTCTTTTTCTTGCAAAAGATTCTAGGGTGGCTGTGTAGGGGCATTTATCTCCACACACATGCACACACATGAAAGAAAAAAATTATGATAAATATATCGAGAGGATAATTGATAGTATGGTCAATGAGACTATCAATGACACCCTAGACAAAGTCTCTATCTCAATAAACAAGTAAATAGAAAGAACACACTAGACTTATTTAAACTCAAATATAGAATGAATGTAAGGGTTAATCCTTCTCTAATAATGGAACGATTAAATTATCTAAAATAGGATAAAAGAATGGAGGAAACATAATTAAATGGAACGTAATGAGGGTACACTATTAATGAAGATAAATGATACATAGATATACAAATTTTGGCAACAAATTTAGTAAGTAGACAGAAAACTATAGTTGTGTGCCAACTTTTCATTGAAATTGCCATTAAGGTGTGAGCAAGAACATAGAGGCAGACGATACTTATCTATTTTGGTGGCAGACACCCTTGATCTCAAACAAAGTTTCTTAGAGTTAGAAAATCTATTGTAGGCTTTTAGATCTTCTTCTAACCAAATTCATAACTACATTGCCTATTAAATAGGCATATAAAATGTGGAAAATATTGGGATAAAGTATTTACCTCGATAAAACCTTGCATATAAAATAACCTTGAAATTGCATGAAGAAAAGAGCATGTTGTTAGTATAAGAGGCTTGACAAAATGTTATAATTTCACAATTTTAAAATGGCTTATCAAGATATTGTAAATGTTTCCTAATGTAGTCTTGAAATTTCACACACACAGGCATGTGCACGTGCATGCGCGCGCGCACACACACACACACACACACACACACACACACACACACAGACATATATAAATATGTATATATATTTATATGTATATGTATGTCTATATATACATATTTACATGTGTATATATATATCTATCTAAATATATGTATATATCAATATATATGGCATACATACATACATATACATCTAGAGATATATATACATAGATAAGTGTATATAAATATATAAGTACATATTGTTGTAGGAGAAGACTAAACAAATTATGCTATAGGAACTAATAGGGTTAAATATGCTATAGGAACAAACAAGGATGAAACAATACTTCAGAATTGTGCGACATGAAGACATAACAAGATGAGGCTATAGGAAGTGCAGAAACTATGAGGGAAGTTGATGTCATGTTGTAAGTGTGTTTTAAATTGTGATGCTTGTAATAAAGTCCTACAATGTAGTGGCATAAGTGGAATAGTGATTCTATAAGCTCTCCAATTATAGCCACTTAAGACAAAAGCTAATTTTATTTTCGTTTAAGTCGGTTTTCTTTTAGTGTGTTTAAAATAATTAAGCCTACTATGAAATTGATAGCTATAGGAAACTTGAAATAGCTGGAAAAGATGGTCGCAGATTTTGATGTCTAATGAATCCTTCATTATGCAAAAATTAGTTTTTTTGCTTTCTTGTTTATTGTTGATGTTTCATCTTCCCAAATGAAGAGATGGGAAAGTATTGAAAAGGTGGATTTTTGTAATAGAAAAGTATCAAATACAACATAATAAAATAGAAAGAGTTTTGATAATTTTTTAAAAAAAATTTTGTGGGTCTGCAATTTGAATATATGTTTTTTCCTTATTTTTCTTTCCTAAATTAAAACATTAAATTCTGAGAGTATGTCAATGACATATTCATAGGTTAACAAAGTATTTATCTGGTTTAGAATCTAAATTAAAGGTTTCTGGTTTGTAGTTTGTGACAGGAAATTTGATTTTCTAAGTTGCTGACTGTAAAACCTATTATTTTGACGGTCATGATAGTGGATGGGAATCTTTTAGACTCATGACGATCTATTTTCTGGGATCATGGAGGATTTATGTAATATATTAATTTTTTTTCATTTTTTTTATTGTTTCAGCCATTTTTGCTTATATCCATGTGAAATGCATCCTGTGAGTATGGTGAATATCTTATGTATTCACTGATGTGTTGAAATCACATAGTTGATATGTGATAAAGGGAAAATTTTGTTTTTATATGGGATCTATAGAAGTTGTAAACAACTGAGAATGTCATGATCGATTGTCAACTTGTGATCGAATTCAAAAACTACACATGCAAAAAGGTGGTGTAGATCAAAACATGGATTAATTTTGGTTCCTAGTTTTACATTTAAAGTTGGTTTATGTTGTCTATGTATTTCAATTTCATTAAATAAGAATTTGGTTGGTTAAAGTTAAATCTATTTAGAAAAGTCAATGTTGCTACAAGAAGTCAAATGAGTTCCTATCATATGTCTACACATTAGTTGGTATTAAGAAAGTAAGATAGGTGTCAATATGTGTTAAAACAAATTATCGATCCTAAAGGTGTATGAACCTCTTGATGCAAAGTTAGTTGACTAATCTATTTCCTCAGTTTTCCAAGGTGAGGCTTTGCATTATTTTTGGTATCAAAGAAAGAATCGTCAAACTGTGTGAGTTTACATGTTGTATATACCTGATCAAGAGTCCTTAGTAGGATCAACCAAGATGCTGACCATTGCAAAATTAGCAAGAAAGATTGAGGAACAAGAAGAGATTTATCAAAAAGAGAGTAGAGAAGTGAACAAGATATTAGTTGAATTAGAAAATAAGATGGGACATATGAAAAATGTGGTTGAGAAGAAAGAAATGAAAGAAGAAGAAGAGAAAGAAGAAGTCTTAGATGATGACAAGGATGAGGTATTTTAAACAAAGAATCCATTCATTAAAGCTTTGAATTCTTTGGGATGAAAATCTACTTAATTACCTATATTTACAATTAAGATGGATACTGTAGTAGTTTTCAAATGGATTGAAGGTTTAAGGAATTACTTTGAAGGTGAAAAGATTTTGTAATCATAGAAAGTCAAGTTGGCTAAGTCTAGGATGAAGGGATCAACCCTTATATGGTGGAATATTTTGCAAGAAGACAGAGGAAAGGAAGACAAGAAGAAAAGTTGTTCATGGAACAAGATGGTTTCTATGGTGAAAGAGACTTATCTCCTTGAAGATTATGAAGTATAGTTATACTAGAAGGGGAAAAATCTCAAACAAAGAGATATGGTTATCTGCACTTATAGAAAGGAATCCAAAAAATTGATTTTAAGATCAAAATTAGTAGAACTTGAGAGTGTCAAGGTAGAAAGGTACCTAAATGGTCCAAGAATGAATATACAAGAGGAGTTGCAGTTGTTGAGTCCCAACATAGTAGCTAAGTGTTACCAACTAGCTTTGAAAGTGGATGAGAAAATTAATAAAAGACAAGATAATAGAAACAAAAGTAGCGGAAGATAGTCATTGAGAGCAACAAGCACATTTAGAGGAAGATGCCCAAATTTTCATCCACAAAATGAGACACATAATGAAATGACTAGGTTTGATAATTTCAGAGGAACTTTTAGAGGTAGACAAACAAATTTTAGAAGAAGATCACTAGTAAGAATGCATGGAACAATAAGATGTAATTGTAAGCAAAAAGGTCACATGGAACACCAATGTCCAGCAAAGGTAACCTCTGATACTAATGGAGAAAGGAGAATACACCTTGCACAAGACGTTGATCCAAAAAATGATTTAGACAGTTATGGTTATCTAGAGAGAGGAGAAGCCCTTATGATGAGAAGAACACTTCTAAAGATTCCTATAGAAGAAGAACCACCATAGGGAAAATTTATTTTCAGAACTACTTGTAAGTTTGGAGGAAAAGTTTGTAAGGTATTGGTAATCTCTAGTTCCATAACAATTTTTGCAGCCCTTGAAATGGTGGACAAGTTAAAATTACCAAGAACACCTCATCCGTACCCTTATAAAGTGTATTAGCTAAATAAATGACATCAAACTATAGTGGAAGAACAAGTTTGGGTGGAATTTTATATTGGAACATACAAAGACAAATTGTTTTTGGACATTGTTAATATGAATGCATGTCACTTACTTTTTAGTAAGTTGTGGCACTACAATCTCAATGCACAACATGATGGAGTAAACAATACATACAACAGTACAAAGAATGGAGAGGTGATTGAACTAATACCTCTAATAGAACTAAGTAAACAAGAAGCAAAAGCTTTAGAAGCTAAGATCATGGTAATTGGTAAGAAATAACTTCTAATCAAAGTTAAAGGAAAGAAGTGTCCACTCTCTGCATTGATACCTATCCTCAAAGATAAATTGCAAGAGGATGATGAAAATAAGATTGAGGAAGAAGAATTAGAAATGGAAAATTCAAACTTGAAAGTGAAAGTGGTAGAAAATAATGTTAGAATAATTATTTTTTCACACCTATTAATTAAATCAATTTGATTTAATTAATTAAGTTGTCTATTACTCTAGTTTTCTTAAGCTATCTTGTAGGTACATATAATTAATATTCTATTAATTACAATGTGCAACCCTAGCTTTTTTAGGCTTTAGGTTACCCTTTTTGAGTTTCAATCTCCTTTATAAGGATTGATCTCTTCATATATTTTTATTATGAAGATTTTTTGAATAATAATTTTTTCTTCATTTGAGTTTTTCAAATCAAACCCTTGCCTCTTCTTATCTTTTTCTTCTCCATGATAGGTTTTCTGCATGCAAGTTTTCTTGGGCTTTGTGGATTTGTTGTGCACTTTTACTCAAATCCTACATGGTATCAGAGCCAGAACTGATGTAACTTGTTTAGTATTTGGAGGAAAAGGTAGAACAAGGGTTTGGTGGATCAGATCTATTGTTTTTCAGCCATTTTCTCAAAAAACAAAGGGTTCACCAATTTTTTGTAGCAATTTAAGGCCAAACAGATGCTACCAGTGAGTCTGGAAGGCTATTTACAGTCAAAATACATAAAAATTATCATTTTTGGCTTTTAGGCATCTTAGAAAATTTTTAAGCCAACTAAGAGACCGTACAAACATGTTTTTTGAGATTATTTTTTTAAAAAATCAAAAAAAGCTTTGGATAAGGGCCACTACTGGGCAACCACCACAGTGCTACCATGTAGCCCATGCACTGCTCGCTAGCTACTGTAGCCAGCCACGCTATCGCAACTCAGCCTGAGCTGGGCCACTGCCGACGGGCCACTCAACCGCCACCTCCACTAGTGGTGATCACCATTCCTCTCCATTCAGTCAACTTTTGCCACTCCTCCACCACCAATTATAGTTAGCAGTTGCATGGAGTATTTCGCTGACTTGGCCCAGTCTGTAGCTGACATGTGGCAAGGGGTGTCATGTTGGCACTTGCCATGCTAGTAGCCCAGTCAGCTCTCTGCCACGTGGCCTTTTTTGCTGTGACAACCCCCTAGCCATCAAATTTTTTGATGCATTTTGCTGATGTTAGCATGACATCACCCTACCAACACTCTAGGTCCTTTTTTGACGTACTCGTATTTTTTGGAAATATCTTGAGCATACAGAGGTCTTTTTCCAATTTGAAAGAAGTGCCAAAAAGATGGTTTGGAGATAGAGATAGTGGTGTAGGATGTTTTTGGTTTTGATGTAGTTTTGTTATCTATTATTGCAGTTAAAATCTGAAGTTCTATTTTGGACTCTAACGAGCATTTCTTATGCATCCCATCTCCATTTTTAAAAAATGTGTTATTTTTGAAAAGCTGGTTCTATCTACTTTTTAGAAATGATGTAATTTCTTCTAGATTCTACCCCATGCTCTTTCTATCATGTTTTTGGCATTTTTGCTCTATGGTGGATAACTTGGGTTTTTCAAGTCCGTGGATCATTTTCTCAACATAGGATCTTTTTTTTTGGGCTATACTATCTTTTGTATCAGCTTTTTTCCCTTTTTGATCATAGTTGATATCATTTGCAAGCATCTTTATGTAAATGAATAGAGATAAAGTGCCACTTTTGCATTTCAAGATCCTTTGCATCATTGTGATTCATTGTACTTGCACTATTTTATAAAGTGCCATGGGGGAGGATAGTTGTTTGCTGATTTTGTGCGCTCTTCCTCTTTTGCCTCATGCTATGTTGATGACATTTACCTTTATAGGTGTTTGTACCTCACTCTTGATGTGTTTAGTTCCTATGTTGTAGGAGATTTTTTGCCCATATTTTTAGTTGCCTATCACCTCACCCCATCTGCATTAAGGGGGGTTATATTGTTAGTTCTAATGCTTCCTCTGTTTGATGGTTTGTTAGTGTGAGCTATGTATTGTTGGATTTGATGAAATCCAATTTCGAAGACATCCAAGATCACATGCATGCAAAAACTTGTCAAAGGGAAGCCAAGGATAGAAGAGCGTAGAGCAAAGGAAAAACCCTAAATGGACATGAGAGAGAATAAGATATGAAAACACAAGAAAATATGTATTTACAATGAGAATGTGATGTTGTTGTTATTATAAAAATACAATGAGGGAGCTCAAATATAAAGAGCTCCAAGAATCTCCTAGAACAAGGTAGAAGGTGCTAGGATATAAGTGTGACAACTAAGCATACATCCACATGAGTTGGAAAGTCCTCAAACAATGTGAAAGGATAAGTATGACTTAGGTGAGAACAAACTCTCATATTGTCACCAACTAATAACAAACTCCTAGACTACAAATAATAAATAAATGCATTTACCTACGTAAGCTTAAGTAAATAGAATAAATAATTAGTAAATTAATTATTTACTCTAACACCCCCCCCCCCCCCCCTTAAGTGCAACTTAGGGAAATGCCTTAAGCTCACAAAACTAAGAAATGCAGAAATGCAGAATGGGTCCTAGCAACAAGGCCATGTTAGGTACCCATGTGCAATGCAAAAGATATGCAACCTCTAAAAATGGGGAAAGAGAGAAAACCACGTGGGAAAAACCCTCCCCCAAAAAGTGGTAACCTATTGAAGAACTGAAAAAGCCTCCAACAAGGGAAATGTCCCCATTAATAGGAACAAAGAGTGATCATGAAGAGCATCACTAAAGCATGAAGAAGCTGCAAAACTCTACCACCAAGAAGAAAATTGCTGATTTGAGGAACCTCCATGGAAGAAGAAGTCACAAACTAAACATGTCTATATGGTAGATGATTCATCTTAGCAAAATGAATAGGTAGCTAGCCACTACAATTGCCTTGCATATAGGATCAACCATTGAATACAAAGCTCACACAAATGAACCATTGAACCATGGATGCAATAGAAAAATATAATAACCTCCCCTTAATGCATACGAGGTGAGATGATAGGAAACTAAAAAGGTGGGCCAAAGTCTCCTACAGACGAACTAAGAATGACGAGAGAGGGAAAGAGGTACAAACACCTATAAAGGCACAGTCAAACTAACTCTGCATGGGGCTAATGTCATGGAAGGGACACTCACTTGACAAAGGGAGAAGCCTAAAATAGCAAACAACTATCCCCCCCATGGTGCTTTATAAAAATACTGCCAGTACAACTAACTCAAAACAATGTTCATGACCCCCAGAATGCAAGAGTCACACTTTATCTCAGTGTGATACATAAAAGTGCTTCAAAATGATAGCTACATTGATCAAAACTGAAAACAAGTTGACAAAAAAGATAGTATAGCCTAAAACACTCAAGATATCAATCATATAGAAAAAAGCCAAAAATATGATAGAAAGAGCATGGGCCAAAATCTAAGGAAAAGGACTACATTTCTAAAAAGAGGACAAAACCAGCTTTCCAAAAATATAAAGTTTTCAAAAAACTGACATGGGACACAAGATATGCAAGCTAGAGTAAAAAACACAACTTTGGAATTATACTAAAAAAATGGGCAACAAAAATGCATCAAAGCCTAAAAATACCTACACCAATGTCTCTATCTCGGAACCAGCTTTTTGACACCTCTTTTAGATCAGAAAAATACCTCTATACGCTCAAGTTATGCCCAAAAAACTACAAGTAGGTAAAAAAGGACCTTGGAGAGGTGCTGGTGGATGATGTAGTATTGACATCATGCTAATGTCACCATTTCATGACCTTAAATTTGACGGCCCAGAAACCATTGGTGCAAAAAAAAAAAGATGCCACATGGCAACCAGATGGAAAACTGGCTGACGTGGCAAGGGCCACGTGGTAGACCTGCCACGTGTCACATGCAGATTGTGCGCTGGAGCTAACTAAGACTACTTACTATCATTGACAAGCACGTTGACTATGTGGATGCACAGTACACATGTCAATAGGTGGAAGGGTCCACACGTCGCTGACTTGTCAGACCTACTAACTATACTTGAGCGAAGGCAGAGCGCTGAACACTACCAAAGTGCAGGAGTAGAAAACACCCGATAGGGCAGCAAAAAGCGGGGCTACCGTTGGTGGGAGTGGTGTTGCCACAATGGTTAGGTGGTTGTGTAGCCAATTGTGGCAGCCCATGGCTAAGTGTCGGTGGCACAATAGTGGCCCCACAGTGGTGTGATAGTAGCGTGCCCAAAATTATATATTTTAAAAAAAAAATTGTAGAAATCATCTGTACAACCATACAAAAGGGGCCTACAACAAAAAAAAATTTCCTCCCGGAGCCCTATCTCAAAAAATAAAAAGTTTTATATGAATCTTGACTGCAAATGGCTTTCTAGATCTAATTGTAGCATCTATTTGGGCCCACTATGATCCAAAAATTTGTTGATCCCCTAATTTGAAGAAAGATGCACAAAAAAATTAGAGTTTGTCACTTTAAATCACGGCTTCAAAAATCCTTCAACAAAGCAGCAACATGAAGGCTCTGATACCATCTTGGACTTGATAAAATTCAACTCTGAAGATGCCCAAGATCACCTGTATGGGAAAACCTATCAAAGGGAAGCCAACGAGAGAAGAGCGTGGAGGAAAGGAAAAACTCTAAATGGACATGAGAGAGAACAAGCTATGCAAACATAAGAAAATATGTATTTATAATGAGAATGTAATGTTGTTGTTATTATGAAAATACAATGATGGAACTTGAATATAAAGAGATTCAAGAATCTTCTACAACAAGCTAGAAGACACTAGGAGATAAGTGTGACAACTAAGCATACATCCACATGAGGTGGAAAGTCCTTGAACAATGTGAGAGGATAAGTATGACTTAGGAGAGAACAAACTCCTGTATTGCCAACAACTTATAACAAACTCCTAGACTAGAACTAATAAATAAATGCATTTACCTAAGTAATCTTAAGTAAATAGAATAAATAATTAGTAAATTAATTATTTACTCCAACATTTATTTAGTACCTGATCCTACATACTAGGTGATTTCAATGGTTGGCTACCTATGCATTTCGGTGAGATGGATCATCTACCATATAGACATGCTCAGTTCATGACTTCTATTTCCATGGAGGTTCTATAGATCAACATTTTGATAGAGTTTTTTAGTTCTTCATGATTCAGTGATTCTCTTATGATCTCTTTGTTCCTTCTTCTAGAACATTCTTTGCTATTATGGTTCTTCATGCTTTAGTGACTCTCTTTTGATCTCTTTGTTCCTTCTTCTCGAACATTCTTTGCTATCTCTTTTTGGAGTAGGGTTTTTGCCCATGCGGTTTTCTCTATTTTTCCTCTTTATATAGATTTTTGTTGTGATTGGGTACCTGATCAGGCCTTGTTGTCGGGACCCAATTTTCCTACTTTCATAGCTGCAGGCTAGGTTGGCTTACCTCTTGAGCTTTGCTTAATGGGGGGTGTTAGAGTAATTATTTGTTCACACTTATTAATTAAATTACTTTGATTTAATTAATTAAGTTGCCTATTACTCTAGTTTGCTTAAGCTATCTCATAGGTACATATAATTAATATTTTAGTAATTATAATGTGCAACCCTAGTTTTTTTAGGCTTTAGGTTACCCTTTTCGGGTTTTGATCTCCTTTATAATGATTGATCTCTTTGTATTTTTTTATTATGAAGATCCATTGAATAATAATATTTTTTTTGTCTAAGTTTTTCAGATCAAACTGTTGCCTCTTCAAATTTCTTTCTTCTCTATGACAAGTTTTTTGCATGTAGGTTTTCTTGGGCTTCGTGGATTTGTTGTGTGCTTTTGCTCAAATCCTACAAACAAGACATAGAAGGTAGTGGAAGAAGTTAAACCAATTATGGACAACTACAATGAAATCATAGCTAATGGAATGCCAAGGTGTGTCCCACCTATGCAATAAATTAGTCATTGCATTGATCTCATACTAGGTTCAACATTACTGAAGAAAGTTGCATGCACACTAACCCTACAATAGACTGAAGAAATGACAAGGAAAATTGAAGAATTAATTGAAGCTAGTTTGATTGGAAAGAGTCTAAATCTATATCTAGTATCTAAAATCCTAGAATATAAGAAAGAGGGAATATGGAGGCTTTGCACAAATTTGAGAGCACTAAAAAAAATCACCATAGTGTGTAGATTTTCAATTCCTAGAATAGAATATTTACTTGATTGTTTGGGTAAAGAAAGATACCTTTTAAAAATTGATTTAAAAAGTGGATACCATCAAATAAGAATTAGGCTAGGACATGAATGAAAAATAGTTGATTATAAAAAAAAAAGGGATTATGATGCAAGAGCATCTTGCATGGCAAATTTTTTTTAAATATATTGTAGAGGAGAGAGAAAGTGACAAAAATAGAAGGAAAAATAATAAAAAAATAAAATAAGGGAAAAAGGAGAAAAGAAGAATGAAAAAAGAATTTCTATTTTCAAGGTGCATAGGTGGCATAATAGAAAAATAAAATAAAAATGGTTGTCATTCCATTTATCAATGTGTGTAGGTGGAATTCTAGAAGGTTGTGGATATTGTGTAGGTGGAATCCTAGAAGGTTGTGCATATTGTGTAGGAGGAATTCTAGAAGGTTGTGGATAAATCATTCATTGGGTGGTAAGTGCCTATTTAAGCAAGGCATATGAGTATTTCTAATCAAGCTTTGAAAGGTCAAGCTTCAAGGTGTGAAAGATAAGGAGGAAGTGAGGAGTCAATTTTCCTAAGTTTATGGACAATGCGCCAAATGTGAGGCAGTTTATAGGAAGATTGTGGTGAAGTTGTGATTTTGTGAATAGAGCACCGAATGTGAGGCAATTCACACTTGGATCTTGGGTAAAGTTGGAAGAGCTAGTGGCCACAGTTAAGAAACAAGGAGGTTTCTTGGTGGCTTGCAGGTACAAGTTGAGATCTTGGAGGTTTCTACTAGAGTGTGGATCTAGACTAGCTTGGGTTTGGATTGGATCATGTGAGATCTTGCAGAAATGTTATTGTAATTGCTATTGGATTTTCAAGTATAATAAAATTGCTTGGGAAGAATTTTGTCTCTCTTTGTCTCCATATTGTTGCATTTTTTGTTGTGAGTTAGCAAGGGTGGTGTGGCCCTTCATCATGTGGTATCAGAGCAAAGGTTATTCCTAAGCATGTAAATAGATTGCTAAAGCTGAAGTAGTTTACACCAGGACTTGGGTTGGAGAAGTAGATCTGAGTTGGACTTGATCTGGTAGTGTTGTGAGGTGGAAAATCATGGTTTTGACTTGCAATTGTAGAGGGCTTGCAGATTGATTGATGGATGTAGAGATGGAAGACTAAATGTATTGAGCCATGATTGTTGAGAGTTTTTGGATTGCAGATCTGTGGTCCTAGACTTGTGGTTCCTGATTGTTCATGCAAGGTGGCAGGTTGTGATCTGACTTGCAAACAATTTGAGGTTGTCACAAGGAGTGTGGCAAGGATTTTTTGCTAAGGATTTACAAAGATCTTGGAAGATGGCTCTGAGAGGATTGGACTCTGACATGATTGCAAAACTCCATGATATAGTTGACATGAATTTTTCTAAGATGTCTACTCAGCTTGAAGCTAGCTTGGTTGATCGAGTTAAGGATGTTCGAGAGAGAAGATGGCATGGCAAGGTTGAGGTGGAAGAAGTTGGAATTGTTGATCAGATTGTGGAGTCTGATACAAAAATTACAAATTAGCTAGAGGTTGTTGCTGAGGATATTCCTAACCCTATTGACGTTGGGGCAGAGGTTGCTTTTCATGATCAATTGGTTGAGTCTAACATGTAAATTGCAAAGCCCTTGGTTGAGGATGATCTAGTTGTTGTTGGTGATAATTTGTATGTTGCAAAGCATCTTTTTTTGAGCAATGAGATTATTGGTGATGGTATTTTGGCTCATGTTAATGGAAACCTACATATTGCTACTGATGTAGAGTTTGTTGCTACTGATGCAGAGTTCATTGTTGCTAGTGTGAATTCACTAGTTGCCAATGTGGATGAGGGGTTTCTATTGAAGAATCATGTTTAGTTTGTTCTTGGGGGTGAGCATGTTGATTGGATGGTTGAGATTCTAGTGTTTGATAGAGTAATACAGATGCGGAGGATTTGCATGGTGGTTTTCTTCTCCTTATTGAGGTGGAAGCCTTTGATGATGATGAAGATGGTTGTATATCTTTCTTTTTGGCATCAAAGTGTGGGACACACTTTTGTATCTACTGGGGGAGTCTAATGTAGGAGCATCTTGAATGAGAAAATTTAAAAGAAAAAAAAAATTGTGGAGGAGAGATAAAGTGATGAAAATAGAAGTAAAAATAAACAAAAGTAAAATAAGGGAAAAAGGACAAAAGAACAATAAAAAGGAATTTCTATTTTCAAGGTGGATAGGTGGTGTAATAGAAAAATAAAATAAAAATGGTTGTCATTCCATTTATCGAGGTGTGTAGGTGGAATTCTAGATAGTTGTGGATATTGTGTAGGTAGAATCCTAGAAGGTTGTGGATATTGTCTAGCAGGAATTCTAGAAGGTTGCAGATAAATCATGCATTGGGTGGTAAGTGCCTATTTAAGCAAGGCATATGAGCATTTCTAATCAAGCTTTGGAAGGTGAAGCTTCAAGGTGAAAGCTAGAAGGTGTGAAGGCTTCAAGGTGTGAAAGAGAAGGAGGAAGTGAGGAGTTAAATTTCCTAATTCTATGGACAAAGTAACAAATGTAATGTAGTTTACAACAGGATTGTGGTGAAGTTGTGATTGTATGAACAGAGTGCCAAATGTGAGGCAATTGTGAGGCAATTTACACTTGGATCTTGGGTAAAGTTCGAAGAGCTAGTGGCTATAGTTTAGAAACAAGGAGATTGCATTGTGGCTTGTGGGCACAAGTTGAGATGTTTGAGGTTTCTACCAGAGTGTGAATCTGGACTAGCTTGGGTTTGGATAGGACCTTGAGAGATCTTGCAAAAATGTTATTGTAATTGCTGTTGGATTTTCAAGTATAATAAAATTTCTTGGCAAGCATTTTGTCTATCTCTGTCTCCATATTGTTTCATTTTTGGTTGTGAGTTGGTAAGGACGGTGTGGCCCTTCATTAGATTATATAAATGGAAGCTAATTCCATTTGGATTGTCTAATGCTCCTAGTACATTTATGAGACTTGTGAATGAATTTGTCAAAGATTTTGCAGCAAAGTTTGTAATAGTATATTTAGGTGATATTTTAGTTTTTAGAAACATGTAAAGGAGAAGCATTTAAAACATATAGACTTGGTGTTAAAGCAGTTACAAGAAGAAACGTTGATGATTAATTTGAAGAAATTTAGTTTCATACAAGAAGAGCTGGTGCAACTTGGATTTCTAATCTCAAAAGGAACACTAAGGATAGATAAAGATAATGTAAGAGCAATTATTTTGTGTCCAATTTGTATGAATTTTGTAGAAGTTAGAATCTTGTTGGAATTAAAATAGGAAAGGTAAACTTCTTAAGGGGGGTGGGGAGGGGTGGGGGTAGGGGGTGTGAATCAGTAGTTTAAACTTGGACTCATAAAAATTTCACCACCCATCCATCTCATACATTCAATGAGTAAACTAAAATAACATGTAAATCATGTACATCTAAATCATGTAAATATATAAGCATTCACACACAGATAACACCTGATATGATTACCTAGAAACCCTCCAATGAGAAGGTAAACCTAGAGTTGGGATGATGCCCACAAATCTTCACTACTATAGAAATAAAGTATATCCAATGAAGGTTAAAATGTTTTGACCATGAAACATGATCTGCCCTGTGAAAGGTTTACCTTATTAAAGGCATACAAAGATTTTTAGGTCTTACCCTATTAGAGGATTTCAACACCTTGTTAGAAGTGTGCCTGGTTAAAGGACTTTAACTTACAATTAAGTAAGAACCCTATTAAAGGATTTCATATAGCCTATTAAGACTACTCTATTAAGAGATTTTGACTAAAAAATTACTTATCAGAATGTCTCATCTTTGATCTTGTGGTTAGCACTTAGTTTCTTGATAACATATCACCTCTAAACTAGTGTCTTCTTGATCCTACTTGATTAGATGTCTCTTTCTTTTATTCTTTTCCTTTCCTCTATTCTACTCTAATTAATTTTGCAATGTAATAACACTTCATAACTCAACCACCATGAATGATTTGTTTGTACATGCAAAATTCTTTCTTAGCTCCTTCAATGAATTACTTGCTAGAGAGTTTAGGGTATGTCCTCCTTAAAAAGACTATCATGACTTAGTGTTAGGTATGAGTCTATGACTAAGATTTATCCATTTTGTCACTTAATCCTTCTAATTTTTTGATTGGATACATGTGATTTCATAGGGAATCCAACTCAAGATGCATCCTTATCTCCAAAATATCAAAATTCAATCTTATGTCAACTCAAAATTGTTTACATAGTTGTTTGTACCTTTACAAACAAATATGTCAAAACTATTTCACTCGACAGCTAAAGTCTCTGATGCTCGGCATATAGTGTTCTCTCTATTGTGATTGAACAACTATGTTACTCGCCATATACTATCTACTTGGCACTTGAGTGACTTGGTACATGATTGAATCAACACTCATTGTGACTCGACATTCTCTATAATATACATGTTGTGCTCATCATGTACTACTTGTTTGGCATGAACTAAGTAAATAGCTTAAGTGTGTTGACACTCAATTTTCAAAACCAATCTGAGATCAACAATCTCCTCCTTTGACATGAGTATCATAAAATACTTGAGTATAAATTAATATTCTTAACCTCATGAGCATAACATATCTCTAACTCAGCTTATATACATAACTTCAAATTTTCAAAATTTTGGAACAACTTAGATACCTCATAATCTGATATCTCCCCTTGAGTTGATAGGTCTATTTTGTATCAATAATTCTATACTCCTGCTAAATCAATGTGTCTTATCTAATACTCTTGACTTCATGCTTCTCCTTCCTTACTTACTTTCCTTACATCTTTTCCAAAATTTTGTATCTCCCCAAAAACATTGTGTTCCCCCTTTTATATCATTTCTCTTATCTTTTGCTCTCCTCTCAAAATATTTCATCTCTTTTTTCTCTATCTCTCCTCCAAAAATATATCTCCCCCTTTTTGAAACTAATGTCAATGGGCTATACACTTAGTGTGCATTTTTCCAAAAATGATTTATGGATATCTAATATTATCTTAAGAGCTACATCCCAGTTCTCACATGCCAGATCTAGAGATTTTATTTTGATAGCCAGGTCAGTAGCAAGGTGAATGAGACCATCTAATGTTGAAAGATTTGGGTCTCTCTTCATTAGGGTTTTAGCATAGTTTAGCTCCTTGTGCAAAATTTCCATATGATGGGTTAGAGTGGCTTAGATATTAGTCAATTTGGCCCTTATGTTGGCCTCATCTACTGACTATGTAGCTAACTAACTCTAGGTTTGAAGTAATGTCCTAAAATGCTTCTCACTCTGAGCTAGATTCATAGGTAGTTTGGCACCTAATGAACTTATCTCACTTTCCAAGCTCAAAATGTGTCTTCTGGTTTCTTGGGTGAAGAGTGTTGGATTACAAAATTTAGTGTACAATGAGAAGATATTCTCAAGTAACTTCTTCACATCCTCAACCTTACTTGCCAATGAAAATTGTTAAGTGCTATGTAACCTAATATTTTCTCATTGACTTTTCTTTGAAACTTCTTTTTTGACTATTCTAATAATTTGGTATTTCTATCTAGCTTCGCATCACTCACTTTCTCCACTATATTTGTTAGTTTTTTTATTAGTGGCTTGGTATCATCTAGAGTCTATAGACTAAATGCATCTTAAAAGATGTCTTTGATGTCCTACAATGCCTACTTTTTCCTGTGCTCCCTTCTAAGCATTTCTTGATGCTTTTTCCTTGCTAGGGATTTTTGCAATATTCCCATTTGTTCTATAGTTATTTTATCATACTCATACTTAGATAGAACAATTTCTTCATCAAGGCCTACATCTCCATATTGGATTAGTTCTTCTACCTTTGATGAACTCATGCTCAACACTAAGATCTATAAAGGGGTTGCATTTGTGCTTAGCTTTTTAAGAGTTTGAGTAGAAGGAGTGCCAGATGTTGGTAAGGTTACAAGTGATTGAATGGCTATTTTCTCCTTCAATTGAGGTATCATCTCACTCTCTTTAGGACTACCTTTCTCTGCCACATTGACTTGACTTGCATGTTGATCATGTGTTATAGGTCTAGATAAGATTACCTATCCTATTCCATTCTATTCTTCTGTGTGGCTTATGTTGCCACTGTACTCTTCTTAACTGTATCAACCTTATCTAATGTAGCCTCAATTTTTTTGACCAAAGGTTGTATGATAGTGACTTGAGGGATGATGGAAGGTGGTTCTTATGGATTCACCTATTCCATTTCAGTATTAGTCACTAAATTTTGCAATTCATCTATACTAATGAAAATAGAATTCTCACAAAGTTTGGCTTGCAGTGTAGATTGATATAATATCTTCTTCAAATCACACTCTATAAGGGGATTGATGTTCTGAGCTGATAGGTAATAAACATCCTTAATAGTTTTTGTTTTTGTAGTCTCTCTTGTGACATGCTGAGGACTAATACTCAACAATTGTATGTCTTGCACACTCTATTCTTCATGTTGCTCTAGCTCACTCATTGCCTTACAATCTATTTTCATCACTATTTCTTCCTTAATAGTGTTATCTTTTTCATCATCCTCTTCAACATCCTTTACTTCAATGGATTCTAGTTCTCCTTCCTTTACTATAGCCAACCCATAAGTAAGTTTTCACATCTGTGTGGAACCTTTCACTACATCCTCAATGTTGTTTTGTAATGTTCTAAAGGTTCTATATTTAGGTGTGAACCTAACTATATTTCTTCACAACCTTAGCAATTTGTGCATTAGTTAGTTCAAACATCGCTTGTGCTAGTGAGTTCTCCCAAATTTGTCTCTCCAGGTTTAGACAATAATGCCATTTCTGATCAACTCAGTCATATAAAATTTTTGGCATAGAGTTGGAAATCTCTAATGGAGTAGTCTTCATTTTTTCCATCATGGCATATATGGCCTACTCCACTTGGTTATTCTCTACTTTACCAAGATTGTCAAAATCTATATGTGTAAATCTAGATAAATCTGCACTATTCTTAACATTTTTACATAAATTTTCTAGGTCTAAAAGAGGATTGTGACTCACAACCTTAAATTGGTTGATGTCATCTAACTCAATTTTCTCTTTGTTAGACTCATCTTGTGCTATATGCTTCCACCTTTTCCTTTTCTAGAATTGACCTCCTTGGTTTTCTTGTTTAGTCTTTTCTTTATCTTTTTGTGTAGTTGTGCATGTACTAGCTCTTGTAGTAGGTGCAGTAGGCTTGGCTTGGTTTTTTTTTCTTAGCCCTTGACATCGGTTATGCCTTGGCCTTCCTCTTCTTTGTATCAATGGATGTAGGAAATTTCTCAACTTCTTCTTCCTTGGCACCTTTAGCTACTTCAATCTCCTTCTCTTCTTGTTGATCTTCACCCATACCTTGAGTTAATACAAGAGGTGCTTGTGCTTGAATGTCTTCTTCCTTTTAATCCTCTTCTTCCTCTTCTTCCTCTTTCTTGACATCCTCTCCAAACTTAGCTTTCAATTACTTTACTATCTTTTCCTTTTTCTTCATGGCAAAGGTATTCTTGAGTTCCATTGTGATCTTGGATTTAGTTGTTTCATAATTTCCAAATATCTTTGTACTGTAATCTATCTCTTTTGCAAGTAATGTACCAATAGATATAGAGGCTTCATCCACATTGATTTCATAAGCTAATGGTCTCAACCATCTCACCCTTGGTGTAGTAGCTTGTACAAAAGTGTATTCAACATCCACCAAAAAACATATATCATCATAGTGTTTCTCTACTAGTGATATTGTTATTCTCAACCTTTTCTTCATTGACTGTTTGAAATCCTCAAAGTAGATAGTCATCACAAATTCAAAGTGCATATGCATATCAACATAAAATAATATGCATATCAATATAGAACCAAATTTTCATTGTGCACTCTGTCTTTCTGATGATATCAATGTTCTCAACTAGCTTTTGTAGTTAGATTTCTGCTAGATCATATGTATGATCTTTCATGACAATCTTGTATCCCACATCCATAGCTATGTAGGGCACACTATTTAATCTACTAGATTGGTAAAAGTTATATGAAATCACCTTGATAGAAAAATCAATCAATGGATCAGTAATTGTATCAATTGTCACACCTCTTTTGTTCCAAACAACTCCAGTGTTCTTCTCAGTAACTTCCTTTGAGTCACTTCTCAGTGTCTTAGGACAATCTAGGGTTGGGTAACTAGTAACCCTATTGATTATATAGCTACAATGAATGATCATGTATTTAGTTGAGTGCTATCCTTATCCATTCTGTCTTAAACACATTTCAGAAATCTATGGTTCGTGTCAATCCATTTTTTTCTATGATTTTGAATTGTGCCTTCAATATACCATTATCACTAAGTTTTTTGTATACTTGCCTAATCTCCATATCCCAAATGCTACCGATTTTGTGGTTATAACATTTCCTTACATCTTGCACCATTAACATGTTTGGTGGAATCATCAACAATGCAACAAAAGGGTCTTACTTGTACATAATGTCAGGAATAGCTTTGAAAATGGGTGGCTTAACTTCATTACTCACTAATTGAACATTAAAAATGTCCATTCCCTCTACATTCTTCAAACTAGATGTCATTCTTGTGACACTAGGGTTTATAAAAATGTAAACTGTATAGCTTGGCTCTTGATAAATACTTTATGAAATCTGATGAATTGGTGATTAATTGTTGCTCAAACCTTTTGCAATCACTTTTGATGGTTTTTCAAATTTCCTTTTGCTTTTCTCATTATTTCTCAATTTTGAAATGATGAAAAAATGAGTCAAAAATCAATCAAATACCCTTTAAAACCAAGTAATTAATGTTGAATGCTTACACAGTTCTAAGCTCAACATAAACTAGTTTTAGGCTCACTCACCATCCATTATCATTTCAATCACTCAACAACCATTTTTGAGCTTGGCATCAACTAGCCAATTTATTAGCTTGACATCTTCAAGCATTCTAGTGAACACATATAGGAAACTTTTCATACTCAGTAGAGACATGGGTAAAAGAACAAACCTGTGTTACCCTTTTGTATATGAAAAGGCTAACAAAACTATAATTTTTCACCTTCAATGATATTCAACTGGTATTATTATTTAGAATTTTAAAATGAAGTAAACTAATGAAATTTATAGAAATTTATCAAGTTTAGGATTATAATTTTAAACATTTATTTAGAATAATAATTGATTTATTTTTAGAATTTTTATAGACAAATTTTTAGTTGTTGAAAAACACTAAAAATTAGGGGTCTAGTTCCCACCACAAAACTATATCGAAATAAACTCATTTCCCTTTGATTTTAGAATATGTTATATATAACATTCAAAAATAAAAATTGGCTTTAGATCTATATTTTTTCTTTTATAATGATTCAAATTTCAACTTGCCTGAAAATGATAGTTTTCATCTCCCACTCCATTTTTCAAAATAAATCTAGTTTGAATAGAAAAAAAAATATACATTCTAGAAGAGGACTCTCTCCACTAGAACTTAAAATAAGTTTCAATTTTTTTGATATGATTAAATGTTATTTTCCTTCACAAAGTTGATAGCTATTTGAATCTTAAAATACGTGCTTGTAGAATTTTTAAAATATAATATACTATATCTAATTAAAACACTATAAACTCTATCGAAGAATATTCTTGAATTTGAAATCTATAAAATGGTATTTATATGTTATTAAAAAAAGTCATAAAAAATAGTAAGAGCTATTGAAACAATAGTTTTTTGAAATAATTCTATTTTTTTCAGTAATTAGATACAAACTAGTATAACTGTAAAGCCCCGCCAAGGGATCCAAAGAATTAATCTAAAATTTGACTAAGTTTGCCAAAAAACTTTTTTTTTTAAATATGAAAGTAAAACCATTTACAACTTATGCATAATAATGGAAGCAATAGCAATGTCCATCTAAAAGTAAACATAACATACATAACATGTTATATTCTTTAAAGATCTCTTAATGTTGAATTACATCTAAATCAACTAATACTAATGATTCCATCAAACACTACATCCACATAAATAATACTGAAAAGTCCAACATTCTTAAATTACTTTTTTGATTTCTTGATCCTCCACTGTACATGCCACAGGGTATGAAAGACTTAAAAGAATATACATGTGTGAAAATAAACTACATCATCATACCAACTTTAATCCATGATGCAATAACATAAATAAAACCATACATCATACATGATACATTATCATAAAAGATGAAAAACATCCATCATAAACGATAACCATATATTACAAACATAAATAACTAAGTGCACAGTTCCTCCCGACCGTTAATAGCATCATTAGACCATCGTGGATCCTAGGCATCCCTCCATGCATAACATCCCAAAGCACCGAAGAGATCATCAACTATTAACATAGTAGGAATGTCACTCCTAAAACATCCTACATCATATGCAGAAAGAAATCTAACATGCAAGTAGAGCATAAGATAACATCATCTAACATATGCAAATCATCAATGTGAGAAACATACCAGTAAATACATCATCAAAAGGTATATCATCTATCATAATGATCCAAGAATGCTCCAGCCACGGTGTTTCAAACAGATCTCAAATGATAAGAGTGGAAATGCACTCCCACCCGACCATGTGGAACCTAAGTGGTCCACTCCCACCGTGCTGTGGAGATAATCTCAAGTCCCAAACAGGATATCAATCACAAAGTATAAATACTCTTTAAGTCCAGGAATTTTAAAAGTATACTAACTCAAAGGTTCCAATCACAAAACTGACATCTAATCTCAGAGGCACACAATGACATGTAGGAAACCTACTATGCAAGCGGAAAAGTGTCATCGCATTTATCATGTAAAAGTTACCAAGGCAGTTAGCTAAACTCCACAAGTCCCTACTGATCCTCATGTGGTCACTAGTATCCTCTCATACTGACAAGGCATACTATGGAATGCAAGGTCGCAACCAAGTGTTCTCTCTACTCCCATCCTAGTCTGTACAAGCATTCGAGGCATGGGCGAAAAAAACAACAATTATCTTTTTAGGTTCATTTAATCCCCATTTAGTGTGTAAATGTTATCACTTACTAACAAAACTTACAATGAGTTACCTTGACAACCACTTAGGGCCCCGACCCCCATTGCAAGACACTTTTTGACACTACAAGTAGATAACCTACCCTAACTCAAGCTCATGGAATCATAAAATCACCCCAGTCCTATACAAGCGACTGGAAAGAAATACCAAAAGATAATCCACAATAAAAATCATCACATATCCACAATAAAAACATCAAATCTCCATGAGCACATGAAAAGCATCCATAGAAAATCATAACCACAACAGTTCTCTATTGGCAACTAAAGGCATCACTAATAATCAAAAGTATCCATTGGTTCTCAATAACCAAAATATATCTCAAAATCATACTGATTGAAGACTCCAAAATGGTTGACTCAAACATGTCACAACATGACATCATCAAGAAATAAATCAACACTTTAGTCCCATCATGGAAACTAGAAAGTAATCCAAGGATAACTGATCGATGAATCAAAAATGATTAGGTCAAGTGTCTCAGATACATATAACTCAGCTTCACTCAAGAAGATTGATGAGTAGTGACAATAAGTAAATACAAACATCTCATAGATCATTCCATCACATAACCATGGTTGGATTTAGAAAGATTGAGACCAAATAACATCAACATGCCATCACATCTCATAACCTCCAAGCCTCTGGTAACAACCTAAGACTGGTCAACACTAGTCAACCCAAAAACCCAAAACAAGAAGCATAGAGAAAACATAATGCAAACACATGTTTTGGTTTACTAAAACTACATAACTGAATTAAATGTAGAGGTCTCAGTTTTCTATTTGCAAGTATACTTCAAGTGTATAAGAGTAATCATTTGACCTGCAAGTCAACTTGTTTGTTCCCTCGATAGCATTATTCCTTCCATTATTTAAAATAATATTCTAAGAATAACTTAAGGGTAAATACTTTACCCATTAAATTGATCATCATTGACCTTTAATTAAATTGTTCTCTTTATTTAACTAAGATCCATATTCTTCTTTAACGTTACTTCAACTTTTCATCATAATCAGGGATCATTATTCGATATATTATAAGAGAGCCAATAATCAACCATCGAATAAGAAGATTATAACTTTATAAAAATGATCAATTAAATCAATCAATCAACATAGGTACACAATCCATGACCTTTTTCACATTCTATTAGTTCTCAATTAAATATAAATAAGTCTCACCATTAAAATATCTAAGGTCATTATTCAAGTCATGAGAGTATGACCTATCAACTTCGATGTAAATACTTCACAACTTCGCTAGAGGAATTGATATTAGCATATCAATTAAAACTTTATTACATAACTTAATTATTAATTAAATCTAATTAACTCTAATTAATTAATTTAATTAATATTTACATAACCATATCACGATCCAATTAATAACTAGCCATAATTTGTGAGTTAAGGGCCAACCATAATCCAATTATCTAATATTAATAGTTCAATAATTTATTTAATAATATATAACGTATTCAAATCATAGCAATGTTTTTATAATGTAACAATGACTCCTTGACAAATAGATCCTAATCCCATATCATTAAATTCTCTTAATTTAAATAATCATCATTAAACATCTTTACATAATATAAAGTACCATCTCTTAATTAGTTAAAAGTCAAAAATTAGACTTAATTTTCTAATCTCTCAATATTCAAACTAATAATTCAAATGAACTCAATATCTCTTTTTGATTATCAATACTTAACAAATTATTATTAAAATGCTATTTCACGTTTAACATTTAACATTTATAAAACAACAATTATAAAGTCAAACACTAAATGAATATATGTATATGAATATGTATATGTATATGTATATATATATGTATATGTATATGTATATATATATATATATATATATATTTATTATTATTAAATCATGTATTTAATATATTTAATATACCTACACACACACACACACACACACACACACACACACACACACACACACAGATATATAAGTATATATTATAAATCTTACAACATTATAACAATCTATTATAACCGATTTGCATTTGAATCATATTACTCAAAGTGTTTAACTCTACGAGTAAAATCATGAGCGCAGGCTTTTAAAGCCGCAGCCCCAATAAAAACAAGGTCGTGCACTACTGCAGTCGCAGTCGGCCCTGTGATCACAGTCGCAGGTACGACTGCGTACATCGGTCAATGCCAGCACACAAAAGAGAAGGGACCTGGGGGGTTAAAACCTGACCTCCCATATAATAATTTTTTCTTTATAATGTTACTAAAACATTTTTATTAATAGGCGATTCGGTTATACAATAAAGTTTTCTAACTGCGATTCGGATTTTTAATATGATTTCCATTGTGATAGTAAAATAGCATTTTTAATTAAACATATATATATATATATATATATATATGTTTAATTAAAAATGCTATTTTACTATTGCAGTCAAAATCAATATATATATATGTATATTTTTATATATATACATGCAAATATTATCAAATAATATAACATTTTTAATAACAAACATATATACATACATACATACATATATATATATATATATATATATATATATATACAGATTTGCATAACTTGAAAGGAGAACATATACATAGTTAATTTTAAACAAACATGATTTTTCTAAATCTATAAATTAAGAATTTTCCTCTCTAAAATAATTGTTCTCTAAATTTAACCATTAAATAAAAGGGTTTGTTCATATGCATCTAAAAATACAATTTGATAGAAAGATTACATCTAACCATTCGAATTTTCAACCTAGAATTTCTATATTAATTTCAAATCTTGTCTATCTAATTGCTCAATATAAATTCGAACCCAAACCCGATTCAAATCTAATTTCTTCCTTAACTGGATCTAGGGTTTTGTATTGTTTTCTTCTCAACCAACTAAAATTAGCATATATATATATATATATTTCAAAATTGAAGATTCAATCATGGAATATATTCAGACACATCTAACAAACACAATGAAGACAGGAAGAGAAATAGTGCAAAGGGAATATGTGAATATCATGAGTGCACCTGGGCATTAATGTTAATTTTCCATGCCCCAGAAGTCCACAGAAAATCCCTTCCTTCTCCATAATTCACAATTCCTCCAAGATCCAGGCCAACCGAAACCTCCAAGTGACTAGAAGTGCTAGAAGAAGCATAGAAGCATGTAGAAACATATGAGCATGTAGAAGTATATGAGCTTCTCAAATGCATGTAAGCTTTGAAGCTTGTCCAAACACACTAGGAGAGCCTCTATTTAAAGGCCTCTAAGATGCATCTAGAATATCTCTTGAAACAACTAGAAGATAAGTATGACAACTAAGCATGAGTCTACTCCAACCTTCTAGATGAGTCAGAAGGTTGTAGACACCATGTGCTCAAATAATATGCAAACTCTTAAGTGTAGACAACTTGTGCATACTTAGAGTGCAAACTCCTGTGTTGTCTACATGACAACTCCTGAGAATTTGCAAACTCCTAAATATTAAAAAAATGCACATTAATTAGTATAATATTTACTTTACTCTTACCGATTTTAATTTATTCATTTATTAAATCTCATGCACTAACTTTAATAATTCCACTTGCTTTATCTTTATATATTTATATTTTAAATCACATGCATACTTCATGCAACCTTTAATCTTTTAATAATTTTAATATCTTTTCCACCTTTACATTTATTTTTGAAACTAAATTGCTAAAATATTTATTAATTTAAATAAATATTATCACATTCTAACTTTAAAATTATAACTTTTATCTTCAAATTTAGTTATTTTATTTAATTAATTTCCTAATTAATTAAATAAAATAAATATTAAAATATCATATTAATTTTGCATTAAATTAAACCATTAATTAAATCTTTTAATTAGGCTTAATTAATAGAAAATATATCAAAGACTCATAAAATAAAATACGGAAAACCCACTATAGCAAAACACATACAAAATCAAACAAAAAGGGTTAATATCATGAATTACGTCATTTGACGCATTTGGAGGGTTCTCAACTCAGATACTTGTCCTAATTTCCAATTAGGACAAATGGTTTAAAGATTTTGGATTTGGACTTGAGAATTTATCTCCCCTCTCTTATCATTGAGATAATGTCATAGGGTATGCTCATCCTGGCAATTTAGTGAAGTCGATACCTAGTACTTGTAACTTGCATACAAACCATGCATGTACATACAATATATTTATATATGCTAGGCTAAACAGGAAATGGCAAGAAGTGGTGCATCGTGTATATCCCGACTAGCAGGTGACTACGACTCCCTTCCTTAACCACATCAGACACGCCATACATAAGAACAAACATGCACACCATACACATGCACGTATGGGGTAAGTAACCATAACAAAACACATATGATAATAAATCATCTTACTAATCATCATTAATAACTGCAAATACTGAAAATAATCATCATGCATACATGAACTGTAAAGTCTAAGTAATCTCATCATACAAGAAACTGCATCCATTACACAATATCTAATAATCTCAAAACAATGTTACTAACCATCAACATAAAACTAGTCTAACATATTTTGACCATGATAGCAAAAATGTGACCTAGGGGTAGGCACTACAATAGCACATGCATTTAATAAATATTTCCAATTGGAAAAGTGTGAGATCATATATAACTTAGGTAGGATAAATTTATCTAGATCATATGTTTGAACAAAATTGATTTTTAGATAGAAATACTCAAATTTAGTCATTCTAATAAGTTAGTCTGAAAGGTGAGACAACTTTGTACTTTTAGCCCCATGATAAACTTGAAGATTTATCTTAGATTTTCTAACAACATCTTGCATCTTTGTTCATGCTAATGTAATATTTTTAGTACTAAAACCACTTTTGGAACTGATGTATGACATAACCCTTTTAAATATCAGTCTCACATACCTCTTGATTGCCTAGTTTGAGGAGATATGATCACTTGACCTGTTGGATGAAGTGATCCCTTCTCCATTTGATGTTTTGCGATCATCCTTTTTCTTCCATGTCTTGTTCATTTCATCTCAAATGTGTTCAACATTTTCCTTAGGCCTTTATCAAACTCACAACTTGGTTCCTTTGACCTTGTTGGACAATATCTACTGATGTGAGTAGTCTTCAGGTAGCTAGAAAATGTGGTTTGACTCAACCACCTTTGGTAGTTACCTCTGAAGTGTATCCTAATACAATTTTGAGGAACATTTCTATATTTTTTATATTACTGACGACCATATCTTGTATTATAATCCCAATTATAAGAGTTTCTATTGTTCCTTTCTTTATGTCAAAACTTTTGGTAGTTGTAGCAATATCCTTCAAATCTTTGTGTATACATGGTCTTGGTTTTGCATTTATGTACTTGACAACCTTACCTTTTAAACTTATGGTAGTGAACCATGTGCATAGGTTTGATATTCTTATTTTTAGTCTCACTCTTGCACACATTAGTAGTATGTGCTTTCTTACCACAATTATGACAATTAGGTTTGGAGTTCTTACCTTTGTTACTCCT